>CM054063.1:230640283-232100188 GCA_028641055.1 Alopecurus myosuroides | reverse complement strand
ATGAGAGAGGGGAGAGGGGTCTTTAACGTGGAGGGGTTGGTTCCCGCATTGATGTGCTTCAATGCGCGGAATCGATGCGAGGAGGAAATGCAGGAAACGGCAACGAAATTTTCTCTCCATTGAAGAAGATGATGACGTCATGCTGACGTCAGCTCTTTTTTTTTCCTGTTTTCTTAATTCCTTCATAATTTCTGTTTTCTTTATCCAATTAAGGTCAAATAAAATTCTTAATTCTTAAAATAAAAATACCTTTAAACTAAGAATGTTTGTGGGAAACTTTGGACACATAACAAATTTTAAAATTTGAAAATATGATTAACTCCTTAATAGTACTTAATGTTATTTAAAATTGGAAAAATAATAAAATGATGTTTTTGATTAAATAAAATTTCAGAGACAATAACCATGTCAAATACAATTTTTGAAAGTCATTTTACATCATTTTGATATTTTATATTTTGAAATAAAAATGATTTCACTAATAGCCTATTAATGCCATTTTAAAAATATCAATTATATAAATAAAAATTATTGGTTGAATAAAATATCAGGGACATCAATGTGATCAAATGACATCTTCCAAAATCATTTTTAATGGTTTTCATATTTTATGATTTTAAAATATGAAGAAACAATGATAGTCACTTAATAGAAAACATTAATTTTTATATGATTAAAACAATTTTTAGAAATATTTTCTATGGTTCAACTATTGTTTTCTAAGACCCTTTTAGGAACTTTCATATTGTATATATTCAACATATTAGTGAAACCACAATTAGTATCCTTTTGTTATATTTCAAACATAGAGAATTATTTAATAAATTTGGAAAATGGGGTTTAGTAAAAGCATAAAGGTTTTCCCAAATGAAAACATTGTTTTCTCAAAGTATCCTACTTGTTTTCATAAACAATTTATTTCTATAGCACTATATTATTTTCTTGATTGACATAACACTTGGAAAACAAGGATCCAACTTATATCTATTTGGGGGTTATCAATAATAGTGTAACCCTTTTTAGAGACAAGAAGAAAATATTAGAGATAACAATTCTCTAGTTTTTATATATCAAAATATTTTCAAGATCATAATTGGGTTGAAAACATGTTTGGTGTAAGGGTTTGCTTAAGAAGAAATATTTTCTTTATGTAGAAATATTTATTTTGAAATGACTTTAGGGTTTATGGAATAGAGGTATATTGGATTTTCATTTCCAAAACATTAGAACATATATTGTTTTCTTTTGTTTCTTGCATCTCATTTGGTTTTTGGTGACTTGCATAACATGAAAACAAAAAGTTTCAAATTTTTGTGATTTTTGCATTTTCCAAAAATCAGGGATGTTACAGACTACCACCCTTAAAAGAAATCTCGTCCCGAGATTTGGGAAGGTTAGAAAGAAAGATAGGTCTAGGTGATTGGTTTCCAGAACAACTGGGTGGGCTACCACCCTTAAAAGAAACTTTTGTGGGTAGTCTATTTTCATTATATTAGAGTGTAGATTGATTTGAGATTGGCTTGAGTAGAACTTTCCTTCGCGGTAGAGCTGTAGACCAACATAGGTATGTTGGACTACCTTTGACACTGAGGGGTCACTCTTTGGGTCAAACAGAAGTCTTTGGTTCACTCTAAACTTGGTCTTTTGATATCCTTGGCAATCTTCCATCTTGTTGTTGTCATCCTTGAAGGCAAACATCATGCTATTTCTAAACAAACTCTCATGTAACACAAACTGGGTAGTTGTGTTTCTTCATTACTTCTTCTCTTGGTGTAGTTGGCTCTCAAATCTTCATAGCTCATGCAACTTGGGGTTCACTTGTCTTTCTTCACTTGTTGATTGGCTGGATACTCCTTATTAGGCAGTTGGCATTGATCATGGATGTGATTGTTCCTTCACACAGAAGAAATAAATTTGATACTAGCATTCCTCAAATGGGATGGCTTGTGTATCTATAGGGTAAAGGTTGTATGATTTCAAATGGTTCTCACTATGGTTGGTGAATGGGTATGGTGTTGGGTTTGGTCTAGTAGGGATGAGTAGGGATTTAGAAAGATGGCTAAGGAAGGTTCTTATCCAAAATAGCAGATCAAGGAAACTCATCTTACAAACAACACATAACAAACAATCTTCACACCAAACAACAAGGTTTTATAAAACAACTAATATTGTCATACCACACTCATTGGTATGATCAATACTCTAACACATTAACGTTGTTCTAACAAAGTAACTATATTGGTGGTCTCATCTATATCTTCTTGAGTTTCTTCAAAAATCTTCTCTCAATATCTTGGGGTGTTCTTGATTGTTGTGAAGTCTCAGTTTTTCTTCACATTCTTCAAAAATCTTGAGTGTAAGGCTTCATATGGTGAAAATACTTCTTGCACTTCATGGAAGGGTCATCAACAATCTTGCCTTGAGGGTATTCAAAAGGTAGGTCATCTAGAAAATTTTGAAGGTGAATTATAGATGAGAGGATATGAGAAGAATTAAGATAATTGTTTTGTTTATAGAAAGTTTGAACATAGAATTTTTTTTTTCAATCCTAGGGTATTTTCCAAACTTAGGGTCTCGAATTCTACAGGCAACACAATGCTCTGATACCATTTTGTAGCATCCCAACTTTTAATAAAGATGGAATACCTGTGTTATTGCGCTGGTCCCTGGATCAATTATTAGCACCACAGTAGAAAATGAAATATCATGCAAATGCATCAAATTCTATTACATCGCATGATCCAGTCTTTACAAAATAGTATTACAACTTGCATAGTCTTAGAAGACTAGCAGAAAACAAAGTATTACAGCGGAAAACATAGAACAACATTGAGCCCATCTTCTTCATGTGCCACAGGCAAAACATGTTGGCGATAGTCTCGAGATCCTAAACGAAATCCTCACTCGTCTTCAGAAACATCTGCAATATGGAATATGAAGCCACAAGGGAGTCAATACAATTTAATGTATTGGCAAGTAACACTATGGTGGATATAAATGGCAATACTATATCTACATGCATATTTGGCTTGGTGGAGTTTTGGCTAAGTTTTGCATAAAGCCAGTTTTCTCCTATCACTTTTGTAAAACCAACCTTTCTTTTCAAAAGGGTGGCAACATTGGATTAGGATCCAAGCACCACTACTACTGTTCACTTGGTCAAAATTTTACTTATTGAAAATGGTGATGAGACTCTTCCGTCAATCCTTGTCCAGCTGCTCATAGTTGTCCATAACCGGGGACACGGCTAAGATCTTAGTTTGTTGACTCTGCAGAGCTTGTGCACTTTCACCTTCAGACTCAAATCAGCCCAAACATCCTATACACCCTGAGTGCATTAAGGAAAGGAGAAGATTGAGACGAGATCTTTCAGAAGAAATTCCACCACCGTTTGGCTTACCCGTTCCACCTATAATTATGCTACATCTGCTTGTAAGCCTAGTGAATTCATTCAACTTAGTTGATCAAGACAGAGCCCATATGACTAAAGGCTGTTGGGAATATGCCCTAGAGGCAATCATGTATGATGTTATTCCCATTGTATTCATAAAGTTATCCTTGTTTTGAACATCTGATATATGTCATTGAATATGTGATTCGATTGTGGAACTATATATTCATGTTGTTCATACTAATTGTCCTTGGTCGTTAAGGTTGTGCTGGACACACATCCTAGACTAATGTGAGTGTTGGCTGATGACACGGTTCCACTTGTCATGGGCATGGTGATGCCATTCCAACGTTCACGGACTTGGCTAAAGAGTTTAGCAAGTCGGACTGACCCACATTGAGATGCAACGATCAAGTCGTCATTTGCATGTCTCAATCAATGTAATCCTTAGACCTGAGGTTATCGCACAATCCGAGTTGTGGATCACCGACTTAGGTTCTGTCAAACGTTGTTCTGTGACAAGGCAACTATAAAGGCAGAGTTCGGGTCGAATGAAAAGCAAGCTGCGTGATGTGGATAATCAAGATGGGATTTTGCCCCTCCGAATGGAGAGATATTCTCTGGGCCCTCTCGAGTGATATGATTCAGGAAGCATGGCCATGCGCGACTCAGTTAAGTGTTAACTATGTCGGTTGACTAAGAGTTAGTCAGATGAATCACATATCACGGATCGAGAAGAGAGTTGAACTATTAAAGGGATGACGATGAATCGCCTATAGTTCGACAAGGTATATCGTGAGGCAAAAAGGACTAAGATGAATATCACATTGAAAGGTATGTCGTCATGACTCAATGGGACTTGGGAGTCGGCACGTTCTGCTAGGAGCCGCTACCGATTGATCGATTGGGAGTAGGACTCCAATCGTGTCCATGTCGCCATGAGCCTGCAGGGTCACACACTTAAGAGCGGGAGCAAGTATTGGTTGGGTTGGACCCGAACCGGAAATGGACTGAGTTAGTGAGTCGGACTCACAGAGGGAATGGGCCACAAGTGTTGTGCAGCCCATTACCGTACGCTATATAAAGAGGGGCGCAGGTTGCCCAGCGGGCAAGTAAGTCCACTCTCCCATGCGTTGGGAACCCTAGCCCCACTCAGTCCAGCCGCCGCACCGGACCTAGCAGTCCGCCGTCGGAGCTCCTCCTCGTACGTGTGGATACCGGCAGAGGTGCTGTACGTTCAGCACTTCGACGTTCGAGGGATTGGATCGGCCGGACCGGATCGTGGGACTGCACTGCCCCGACCCGACGCGCTACATCGATAATCCGCACCTGCGCGTCTAGTGGTAATACTCGTGGCCTTCTACCTCGGCTAGATCTTGGGAGTACCGCGTAGGAAAAGTTTTCGTTTATCTCTACGCGCCCCAACAAAGGCTGCACGGGAAGCTACTAAACTTAGAAGGACATAGTAATCTCTTTGTTCCTGGGTGGCCATCCTCAAGTGACAACCTCAAGTGAAATAACCCTTAAACAAGGGCCCTGAGGCAACACTCAACATAACCCAGTCTTACCACTTCCACCCAGGTGGTTCATTCTTTAGTTATACTTAGAATTTTTCCTCAACATCTAGTAAAACAATTTGTAATATTGCATAGCATCCACTAAGTTCTAAGGCTATCAAAATAACAAGGGTAAAAGAGATGGCTACACACTACTAGGATAATAGCATAGCATAATATAACTTATTAAAATTTCCTATCATGCATGCTACTCAAAATCAACTAATGCATATAGAAAATAATGGGTAGTTGATGGTGTGTTACTTGCCTTGTTGAAGTTGGTGAAGATATCACACTCTCTTCACAAAAGATCGTTGCTCTCCGTACAATCTATTCATTGAAAACACAATAACAAAATAAACAAGCATCCTAGCAATCAAACACATAGGTGGAGAAAGCAAACATAGCAAATAACATAACAAAGGAGTTGGACCCAGTTGGCTAGGACAAGGTCAAGGTTTGAGTTTTGAAAGATTCATTCCATAATGGTTCAATACATTGTTATGGAGTTTCCAAGGGTTTACTTGGAAAGTACTAGGTTGAGTTATGTATAAAACTAACTTTATTATAACCATACTTGTCGAGGAAGTTCCAAGAGTTCACTAAGAATAAACATATTACTTCTTCAGCTAAAGTAATACATGCAAACACGTGGTCATATTCACCTTCAAAAATATTAAAGTGACTATGTTAGTATTTTCCATTGTGGTCAGGGTAGGTCTACTAACTTCATCATCAAAGGGAAAATATTACTAAGTCTTGGTTTTTCCATTTGGGTCAATGGTTGGACAAAAATAACTTGTTACTCTTCAACTTGTATGGATTGCTTCTAGACCTCATGTGATTGCCTTCTTGAAGATAATCTTCATGCTTCTATTGTAGTCTTGTTCCTTGGATGGATTCTTCTCTTGGTCTTGATAAATTCTTCAGGGCTTTCATTCACTAATTGGTTTGGGTATGGGATGGGCACAAATACCACTAAGTCAATTTGGAAAGAAAAATAAGAAGAAAGATAGAAAGAGAGAGGGAGATGCTTTCTACTGAATTTCTTCACACTTGTACTTCTTGAGTTGCTTCTAGTTGTTGTGAAGCAACAATTCCCTTACTTCAATTTCTTCAATGATCTTCTTTGTAGCTCTTCATGTTGCCACTAAGTTGAAAGGAGAAGAATAGAAAAGGGAAGGAAAAAGACTTAGAGAGAAAGGGTGTTAGTCCTCTAGAAGTTTCTCTGGTTTTCTTCTAGTGCTTCCACTTCTTGGAGATGCTTATGAAGTTTGTTTTATTTTCCAAGTCCTTCAATGGTCTTCTATCTTCATGTTGCAAAATCTCTAGATGGTTAAGTCCTCCATTGCACTTCATGGTTCTCACAAATCCCAATTTGATGAAATCTTGAAGCATGAAAGGGGAGTGGAGAAGTAGATAGCAAACTAAATTTCACTATTTGGTACTATATGTGATTGACACATTCTAAGGACTTGGCTTGGCTCCACTTAGACATAACATCAAGGAAAAACAGTTGAAAACAATTCCTAAGACATGGTAAAGATGGATGAATCACTAGGTTGGGTTTTTTGGTCAAAAACACATGGCCATGGTCCAAGGATGTCCAAAATGGTTGGGCAAGGTTGTTTCTGGTTCAAGGTTGTCAAATGGAACAATTTTGCAAAAGGAACTATATTGAAATTATTTATAGAAATTAATCTATGTCAAAAATACTAAAATAGACAACTAAATTCTAAATTCAATTTTAATTTGTTCAAATATTATTTTGGGACAGAGGATATGAAAGTACACATCCTAAGGTTTCCAAATATATTTTATTTGCAATTTTTGGATTTGTAGAATTTGAATTATGCCAAATTTCATCAAACAAGCATATTTGAATTTGAACAAATTTAAGTTTTTCAAATTTGAATTTGGCCAGTGCCAAAAGTTTCTATATATCAAGGGATTTTCAAAAATTCCAAGATTGCTAAATTTGGCTAAGTGGTTGAAAAGATATGACGGTTCAAAGTTCTAGGGGCTTTTCTGCAAAAACTACCAAATAAATTCTATTCGGGATAAAAACAGAAAAACAGCTGGACTACGTGGCGCGCTCTGATTGGTTGACTGTGCTGACTGGACCGCTGACTAGGCTAGGGTGACGTGGATAAGTGATTTCATCAGCGCCGTTGGATCAAGATCTCGCGGCCTGGATTGCGCACCTCTTCGGATTCAAAATAAACCGTCCGATCTAGATCTAAAGGACGAGAAAAGACAGGAGGGGGCTCACCGGCGGTTAGGGCTTGAGCTCGCCGGAGAATGGCGAGGCGGCGGCGCTGCGGCACGGTGGTGGACGTCGGCGACGTTCCCGTGGTGCTCGGGGCACGGGGATGGCACCACGGGGATCCGCGCACCACGGCGGACTCGCGGGTGGCCACGGCTCGGTTGCTCGCTTCCGGGAGCACTGGCGCCAAGCGGATGGAGGCTCGACGGTGGCGGCGGCCTTCGGAAGCTCACGACGCGGTCAATTGGCTGCACAAAAAAAATCGACAAAGGGCATAAGGAGGTGCGCCTGCTCGAGGGGAACAAGAGAAGACCAAGGAGAGGTAGGGGGGCCCTCGGGTTTCGCCAGAATGGAAGATCCATGGCGGCGGGCAGAGATATCTCCGGCGAGGAATTTCTCTCGCCTCGGGGTGTAATTCGGGGCATGACCAGAGGGTAATGAGAGAGGGGAGAGGGGTCTTTAACGTGGAGGGGTTGGTTCCCGCATTGATGTGCTTCAATGCGCGGAATCGATGCGAGGAGGAAATGCAGGAAACGGCAACGAAATTTTCTCTCCATTGAGGAAGATGATGACGTCATGCTGACGTCAGCTTTTTTTTTTCATGTTTTCTTAATTCCTTAATAATTTCTGTTTTCTTTATCCAATTAAGGTCAAATAAAATTCTTAATTCTTAAAATAAAAATACCTTTAAACTAAGAATGTTTGTGGGAAACTTTGGACACATAACAAATTTTAAAATTTGAAAATATGATTAACTCCTTAATAGTACTTAATGTTATTTAAAATTGGAAAAATAATAAAATGATGTTTTTGATTAAATAAAATTTCAGAGACAATAACCATGTCAAATACAATTTTTGAAAGTCATTTTACATCATTTTGATATTTTATATTTTGAAATAAAAATGATTTCACTAATAGCCTATTAATGCCATTTTAAAAATATCAATTATATAAATAAAAATTATTGGTTGAATAAAATATCAGGGACATCAATGTGATCAAATGACATCTTCCAAAATCATTTTTAATGGTTTTCATATTTTATGATTTTAAAATATGAAGAAACAATGATAGTCACTTAATAGAAAACATTAATTTTTATATGATTAAAACAATTTTTAGAAATATTTTCTATGGTTCAACTATTGTTTTCTAAGACCCTTTTAGGAACTTTCATATTGTATATATTCAACATATTAGTGAAACCACAATTAGTATCCTTTTGTTATATTTCAAACATAGAGAATTATTTAATAAATTTGGAAAATGGGGTTTAGTAAAAGAAGAAAGGTTTTCCCAAATGAAAACATTGTTTTCTCAAAGTATCCTACTTGTTTTCATAAACAATTTATTTCTATAGCACTATATTATTTTCTTGATTGACATAACACTTGGAAAACAAGGATCCAACTTATATCTATTTGGGGGTTATCAATAATAGTGTAACCCTTTTTAGAGACAAGAAGAAAATATTAGAGATAACAATTCTCTAGTTTTTATATATCAAAATATTTTAAAGATCATAATTGGGTTGAAAACATGTTTGGTGTAAGGGTTTTCTTAAGAAGAAATATTTTCTTTATGTAGAAATATTTATTTTGAAATGACTTTAGGGTTTATGGAATAGAGGTATATTGGATTTTCATTTCCAAAACATTAGAACATATATTGTTTTCTTTTGTTTCTTGCATCTCATTTGGTTTTTGGTGACTTGCATAACATGAAAACAAAAAGTTTCAAATTTTTGTGATTTTTGCATTTTCCAAAAATCAGGGATGTTACACACTTATAGCTCTATGTGCATCCATTGTGTGGAAATAACTACTCCTTGCATAACTTCGTTTATAAGACTTCCTCTTGTCTAATGAATAGTTACAGTTGTGTGAGACTTTCTTCTTTTGACCATCCACCCCCCCATAATGTTATTTTAGTCACAACATCCTGGTGCCAGGAACCAATACAGAACGCTTGCTTGTTTTGAGTCCACAATTATTTGAATGATTTTCCTATGTGCATATTGTTATTACTTGACTTGATCCTAACAGGATTTGTTGTGAGAGTTTGATGCCTTGGATGATTATATTGTTGTTCTTGAAGCTTAAATCCTCTTTAATATACTTTGCACAGTGGATTGTCTTTTAGTATTGATTCATTGAAAAGTTTTACTTTGTTCTTCCTAATGGTTTATACATTATTCTATATGATATCAACTATAAAGCACAACCTTTCTTCATTTGATCCTAGTTTACATGCTTTCATTACTATGACGATCGAGTTTATATTGGTAGCATGTCACCTCAGAAATTATTTGTTTTGTCGTTTACCTACTTGAGGACAAGTAGGAACTATGCTTGGCGATGTTGATACGTCAGAAATGTATCTATAATTTCTGATGTTCCATGTTGTTTTCATGCCTTATGATACATGTTTTCATTACACTTTATGTCATTTTTATCGATTTCCCGGGACTAACCTATTGACAAGATGCCACAGAACCAGTTCCATGTTTTCTGCTATTTTTAGTTTCACAAAAGTTGTTCTGGAAATATTCTCCGAATTGGAAAATTCAAAGCCCGGAAGTTTTAGAATTCCCGAAGGTTCCACGAAGTCCCGAAGAGGCCCGGAGGGGGGGGCACAGGGGGCCACACCATAGGGCGGCGCCCCCTGGCCACGCCTGGGGGTGGTGTGGGCCCCTCGGGCGTCCTCTGCCATCGCCTTTCGCCTATTTATTCCCCCCGATAAGTTAACCCTAAAAATATACCACTTTTCCCCGAGAAACAACCGAGGCCGCCGTGATCATCAACCCGAGATCGGGAGGGTTCTGGAGCTCTCCCCTGCACCCTGACGGGAGGAAAACTCATCCCCAGAGGGGTCTACACCACCATGCCCACCTCCGGAGTGGTGCGTGAGTAGTTCATCCCTGGACTACGGGTCCATAGCAGTAGCTAGATGGTTGTCCTCTCCACTTTATGCCTCATGTTTAGATCTCGTGAGCTGTCTCACATGATCGAGTTCATCTATTTGTAATGCTACATGTTGTGTTTGCTAGGATCCGATGATTATTGAATTCTATGTCTTTTGATTATCAATCTATCATGTTATCTTCGTGTGTATGTTATTTATGATCTTGCATGCTCTCTGTTGTTAGTAGATGCTCTGGCCAAGTAGATGCTAGTGACTCCAAGAGGGAGTATTTATGCTCGATAGTGAATCCATGCCTCCTTTGCATCTGTGCTCGGGTGACAGAAACGTGACGGATGGAGGATGTGTTGTTTTCATTAGGGAGAAAACAAAGATGTTTACTTCATTGACATTGTTTACATTACACACTTTTCTTACTGTGATAATCTGTTGCTTGCAACTTAGTACCCAACGTTTGTTCGGATAATATTTGGAGAGTGGATTATTAGTCATAGATGTAGTTTGATGACGAGCTATGTATTTTGTTGTAATGCCCGCATGTATCTCATAGTAATATTTATGTCATGCATGTTTCTTTAACTGTCAATTTCCTAGCTGTAATTTGTTCCCCACGCATGTTAGCTATGGACCCCGGTCTATTTTCTCATACTGATAATACAACCACTGCAATTACTTTTTCACACTGCTTCCACTGTTTTCATATTGTTCTCATATTGTTTTCCACACCGTACGTTTAAACTCTTTGTGTTCAGCAAAACCGGTGAGATTGATAACCTCACTGCTTCGTTGGGGGCAAAGTGATTTGATTGTATTGTGTAGGTTTCACGTTGCTGATGAACCGGTAGTGCGCCCTACCATCTCATCAACCTCTCCGAAGTTACTCCTTCCTCCTACTGGTCGATTCAACCTTGGTTTCTTTCTGAGGGAAACCTACTGTTGTGATCATCAAAACGTCCTCTTGGGGTATCCCACCCAATGTGTGTTCCACGCGCATCACATGGGCATCCCATTTGTCCATCCTTCATCTCATCATATCATTCTTCTCTCCCTACACTTGAAAACTTTCTCCATGCAAAACTTCTCACAATTTTCATTAGCAACATTAGTGTAATCAAAATAATAAATCTACTTGGGTTCAGTTTCAACACAAGTATAACAACTATTAAAGCATTAGCTACTGTCACAACTTCTTTTAAAGCTCTTCCCCTCAAAATAACACCAAAAGAAACTGATTAAGAGGCAAATGCAAATATTGGCAGCAATCTGTCAAAATAGAACAGCAGGTAAAGATCGATTTTTTCAAAAATATTATGCTTCTCAAATAAAAAAGTTCAAAACTAATGAACGTTTGATAGTAACCTGGGGCATGTGCACAAAAAAATTTAGATCAATTCCACGTTCTGGCAGAGAGAATTAATTTTTTTGGTGGCAGCACAGAATCTTTTTCAGGAAAATAACTTCCCCAAATCTTACTTCCTCCCTTTTAGAGGCTAATCTTGGCACAAAAACATAATAAAAAAGGATAAGGAGAGGTTGCTACAGAGGTAACAACTTCCAAGAATCAAAGAAAACAAAATAAAACTGAAAGCAAAAATACAATGGTTGTCTCCCATAAACGCTTTTCTTTAAAGCATTTTAGCCAGGCATGATAATTTGAGAAGATGCTCACATAAGAAATATGGATTGAAGAAAAAGAGAGCATAAAGAAGCAAATATAAAACAAATTTAAGTCTAACCCGCTTCCTATGAAAAACAATGTTGTAAGAAACAAGTCATGAAAGCATAAAGTGGCTAGCATTGGAAGACAAAATAAGTGCAAGTTCAAAAATTTCAACATAAAGAGGGGAAACATAATATTATTGAGATACATAAAACTATGTTTCTCTCTCTCATAATAACTTTCAGTAGCATCATGAATAAAATGAAAAATATAACTATCACATAAAACATTCTTATCATGAGCCACATGCATGACATAATTAATACTCTCCACATAAGCATAGTCATTCTCATTAATAGTAGTGGGAGCAAATTAAACAAAATAGCTATTATTATTATTCTCATCACCATAATCATCGAATATAGGAGGCATATTGTAATCATAATTAATTTTCTCCTTAATAGTACGTGGACTGAAATATCATATTTATCATTGTAATCATCATATATTGGAGGCATAGTATCATCAAAGTAAATTTGTTCCCCCGTGCTTGGGGGACTAAAAAGATCATTTTCATAAAAACTAGATTCCTAAGCTTAGACTTTTCCATAGAATTAGCAATAATTGTTTTCAAATAATTCATACTAATAACATTTCTAATAGCATGCAAATAAAGTTCCATAGGTTTTTTAATTTACTCTTCAAAAGCATCATGTCCTAATTCAATATAACGATTATAAAGCTCTCTCAGATTTTTGTTGTTTTCTATTAATCCTAACTAGTAAAAATAAAAACAAGGAACATGTGAAAATAAGCCTAACTAGTGAAAATAAAAACAAGAAACAAAAAGATTTGATTGCAGAATCTAAAGGAAATAACTTTGAACACTCACACACCAGCAACAGTACTAGGATCTGGGTACATTTTACCTTACCTCCCCGGCAACATGGCTAGAAAAAGAGCTTGATGGCTATGGACGCTTATATTCATGTAGACAGTGTTGGCCCTCCAAGTGCAGAGGTTTGTAGAACAACATCAAGTTCCCTTAAGTGGATCACCCAAGGTTTATCAAACTCAGGGAGGTAGAGGTCAAAGATATTCCTCTCAAGCATCCCTGCAATTAAGATACAAGAAGTCTCTTGTGTCCCTAACACACCTAATACAGTTGTCAGTTGTATAGGTGCAGTAGTTCAGCAAAGAGATAGTTAAATACAAGTAATATGGATGATTATAAGTGGTAATTCCAATCTGAAATAAAAATGGAAGCAAGCAGACATGTAGCAGAACTGGTTGTAAACGGTGTTTCAATGCTTAGAAACAAGGCCTATAGATCATACTTTCACCAGTGGACACTCTCAACAATAATAATGTAATTGGATATATAAATATCCTCTCTTCACTATGCTACTATGAACCACTCTCCAATTGAATAACGAACACAAATTCTTTGCGTAGGGATGCAAAAGCACACCTTAAAATTGCACTACACACTAGGTAACCCCACAATGTCACCTTGAGCTCTAGATGGTTCCAGACAAACACCACAATTTCATAGATACGTCCAACACAAAATATAACTCATAATAAGCCACACACGGTGTGCACACTGTCAACTTCACACCGTGGGACAAAGGTGTCTCTGGAGGTCACATTAATAAAACCACTTGAGTAGCATAATAGATGAAGAGTAACATCTACTTATTCAACTAGATTACAAAGCTCATGATCACATAAAGATCACACCATGTGAGAGAGAGATGAAACACATAGCTACCGGTAGAGCCCTCGGCCTTGGGGGAGAACTACTCCCTCCTCATCATGGGAGTCAGCAACGGCGATGAACATGGTGGTGGAGTCGATGGAGATGGCTTTTGGGGCAATTCCCCATCTCGGCAGGGTGCTGGAACAGAGATTTCTGTCCCCCAAAGCTTGTCTTTGATGGCGGTGGAGCTACGGAACTTTTCGTGGATGGAGGCTGATTGATTTAGGGTTTTTGCATCGGGGGCAATATATAGGCGAAAGGGCGATGTTGGTGGGTGCTCGAGGGGCCTGCACCATGTGGTGGCGCAGCCAGGGGCGCCACCCTATGGTGTGGCCACCTCGTGCCCTCCTCCGTCTTTCCTTTGGACTCCGTTGACGTGTCGGAAAAAATAGGACCCTAGGCTTTCGTTTCATCCAATTCCGAGAATATTTCCTTAAGTAATTATCTGGAAATAGAAAAACAGCAGAAAACAAGAACTAGCACTGTGGCATCTTGTTAATAGGTTAGTCTATGAAAACATGCGGAAAACAAAGAAAAACATGTGGAAAACATAAAGGCATTGGATAGAAAACAAGCATGGAGCATCAAAAAATTTAGATACGTTTGAGACGTATCACCCCCTCCCTCCCCCCCCCCCCCCCCCCCCCGAGCATAGGAAACAAGGAGGCATGAACCGACTATCTAGCATATGAACCCTCTTTTGGAGGTGAAAAGAATACGTGGCCAAGGTAATCATAAACATCGTAGAGAATTGCAAGACAAGATTAAAACTCTCTACAAATATAAGTGAAGCATCTCAGATTGGCATGAAAAAAATAATCATAATCTCATGGTTCATGATATCCCAGCAAACACAACATGCACAATTACGTAGCAGTGGTCTCGATAATGTGAGGCAGCTCACAAGACTCTAACCATAAAGGCATAGGGGAGAGAACAACCATCTAGCTACTGCTATGGACCCGTAGTCCTGAGATGAACTACTCACGCATCTGTCCGGAGGCGATCATGGCGATGTAGAGGCCTCCGGTGACGACCCCCTCTCCAGCAAGGTGTCGGAGCAGGACTCCAAAAGCCCTAGAATGGACTTTTGAGGTGACGGCACCTCTCTATATGTTTCGTGGAAAATTGCTTCGTCCTCGAAGTTTTTAGGTTAAAAGGAAATTTATAAGCGAAGGGGCGTGAGATGGTGCTCGGGGCTCCAAGGGCCCCCCAGGCGTGACCTAGGGGTCGCACCTGGCACCCTACTGGTGCCCCTCTGGCTCGCCCTCCATCTCTCCTCTAGGATCTGTCTTCGTTCGAGGTAAAAATTGATCTCTGTTGATTTTCAGCCCTTTCCGAGAATATTTCTTTGAAAACTTTTCTAAAATAGAAAAATAGCAGAAAACAACAGCTGGCATGGGGAATCTTGGTAATAGGTTACTTTGTGAAAAGATCTGGAAAACAAAGGAAAACAAAAGAAAAGATATGGAAAACAAAAGGTATTGGGTAGAAAACAAGCATGGAGTATCAAAAGTCATAGATACGTTTGCAACATATCATCATCCCAAAGCTTAACTCCTCCTCGTCCTCGTCATAGATACGTTTGCAACATATAATTGTTGACGTGACATGAAACCAACACAAATCTTGATCAACGTTATGTAAAAGAATTGCAAAGCTGAGATCAAAGTACTTTAACAAAGGCATGATAAATATTATTTCAACTAATGTAAACTTAGGAATAATGTTGCACATGGAAATAAACGCAAACAAAAGAAAATAAATAATGAAACATTGAAAGTGATACGGTTGTTTCAATCATAAAGAAAACCATAATAAAGTGCTATCGTGCTATTCCTTCGTGTGATAGAAAAGCTAGTCCTTCAAATTTTAAACGGTGACTAGATACAAAAAAATTTGAGAGAAAGCAATACCACAAATCATGAATAAAAAATAATAAATTTTGGGACTATGCACCTTATACTCAGAATGACAACTATGATCTCTTATCTGGTTCATAAAGTTAGAAGATGAAGACTCAGCATAAAGTAAAAGAAAGGGCCTTCATAGAAGGAAGCAGAGATTACGCATGTGCTAGAGCTTTTTATTTGATAAATAGAGATATTGGAAATAATTTTGAGAGAGGTGTAGACTAATGATCATCAAGGCTAGAGGTGACTTTATTTGTAGTCATAACATGGTGTGAGCATGCGCCAAGTCAATCCAGTTAAAGCATTCAAAGGAGAATACCACAATACCATGCTTCAATATGAGAGAACAACACATGATTAAATTCAATGGCACATTAATCACTCTCAGATATTTGAGACTAGTCATGATACATCATAAAAAACTAATCACACAATTAAAATAAGATCTAACATGACATGTCAAAGCCTATGCCATTGCAAAATTAAGCTTCCTATTGCACCACTATAAGCATGAAACAATTTACTGTTCTCCAACACGAATAAACTTATTCGAAACAACTCCCAAAGAAAATAAACATCAAAGAACATAGAGATAATAAAATATAACTGAAGCAAGGCAACAATCTCTGGACAAAATTAGAGTGAAAAACAAGAGCTAAACGCGGTACTAGCAAAAACTAAACACTCGGAGAATAATAAGAGTGAAAACTAGAGTGTTCTAGGAAATGAAAACAGAACATATCTCTCCCAAAATAAAAGTGCTAGGATCCAACCAAAAAGCTACAGAAAATAAAACAAACCAAACTGAAAGCAAAATAAAATGATGCTCCAAGTATAAAACATATCATGTGAAGCAATAAAAATATAGTGGTTTTAAAGAAACGTGATATTTTGTTGATGAAGAAGAGGATGCCTTGGGCATCCCCAAGCTTTGATGCTTGCACTTCTTGGATATGTCTTGGGGTGACATGGGCATCCCCAAGCTTGAGCTTTTGTCCATCCTTCATCTCATCACATCATACTTCTCTCCCCTACATTTGAAAACTTTCTCCGGCTAAAAATCTCACAATCTTCATTAGCAATGTTAGTGTAATGAAAATAATAAATCCACTTAGTTCATTTTAAACAAAAGTCTCACACTTGTATTAAAATATTATCTACTATCACAACTTCTTTTAAAACTCTTGCTCCCAAAAGAACACCAAAAATAAGAGATTAAGACGCAAATGCAAATATTGGCAGAAATCGGTCAAAAATAGAACAGTCGGTAAAGATGGATTTTTCTCTTGTGTACCTATCACACGTAGTATATTTTTCAGTTGTATATGTGCACTAGTTTGGGGAAGAGACGGTAAAATAGGGTAATATAGATGATAAAACAAGGTATTGCAAATATGTAATAAAAATGGAAGCAAGGTAACAAGTTGCAAAACTGAAAGTAAACGATGTAACAATGGTTGGAACCAAGGCCTAGGGATCATACTTTCACTAGTAGCCACTCTCAAAAATATTAATATAATTAAACACAAGATGGATCCTTCAAAATCATGGATGATAAACGTTACTGGTAAATCACTCTTCTATGGACCAAAACATGATAAATATGTGTAGGGATACAAAAGCACGCCTTAAAGTTCATATTCTGCATCTATAGAAACCACACGATGTCGCTTTGAGCATCAAAAAATAGTACTAACAAACACCACAAACACCTCAAGAAAAGTGTCTTTCTAATATAAAAACGGTACCCACACTATCACCTTGATTCCATGAAATATTATACTAAACACAAGTATTAAGAAGCTTCATAATTCCATTATTTAATCCACCAAATAAGAGCAAACTCATGATCAATGTCCCTCTAATATATTATTCATAGAGTCCCCATTGTTACCACAAGACTCTGGAAATTATACTAAACATCAACCACTTGAGCAACATAATACCCATTGCATAATAGAGGGGGAAACAACGTAGAATTAAAATATACTAGAAGAGATCATGAGCAGAATCAAAATCACATCATGCGAGAGAGATATCACCACATAGTTACTAGTACAAGGTCTCAGCCCCGAGGAGGGACTACTCCCGCATCATGATGGGAGGCAGCAACGTCGATGGACATAGATCTGTGGGTCATTCCCTGTCCCAGCGGGGTGCTAGAACATGACCTTTAGACCCTCGAATTAGGGTTTTATATGGCAGCAGAGCTCAGATGCGTTTCTAAAAAAAATCCTTCGGGGGACTTTAAAATTAGGCTAGGGGAAATATATAAGCCAAAGGGCATCGGGAGGCAGTGCCCGAGGTGCCTAGGGCCTAGCTTCTCCAAGGTCACCCCACCTCTATGGGCCTCCCCATGAGGTCCCCTTTTGACTCCGGGAGTTTTTCGTTGAATTATAATTTCTCTAATTTTTCGTAATTCTCTGAGCACTTACATTTTGGGCCTTTTCTGCAATGCACAAGCAAAATAAACATGAATTGGCATTGGACACTAGATTCATAGGATAGTCCAGTAAATTCTATAAACCATAGTAAACATGTAGAGATGGCATAAAACAAGCATGGAACAATGAAAAATTATAGATACGCTTTGCACGTATCAGTGCCGGACCAGGGCTCCGGAAGACCTAGGTTGACTTGCGAGGTGACAGCGACTCTTCCTCCATTTCATGGAAAATAATCACCGCCCCAACGTTGTTAGGTCGGAATGCAATAAATAGGCGAAGATGTAGTGCAAGTGGTGGGCCAGGGGAATATGACCTGGGGCGTGTATGGTCCGTAGGTTGTGCCCTAGACCTGTCTGGCCTCTAGGTGGCCCCTCTCCGGCTCCTCTTTGGAACCCGTCTTTATTTCACAAAGATATGGGGTTTCCTATTTTTGCCTGATTCTTCCCTAGACTTTTTCTTAAGTGATTTTCTGAAATACAAAAATAGCACAAAATAAAAACTCGTACTGGGCATCTTGTCAATATGTTAGTCCAAGAAATTTCCATAAAATTCTATAAAACTATGGTAAAAAATATAGCAATGATATAAAACAAGCATGTAACAATAAAAATCATAGATATGATTTGGACGTATCAACATCCCAATCTTTATTCTTGCTCGTCCTTGAGTAGGTAAATGATAACAAAACTAATTTTTAAAGTGACATGCTACAAACATAGTCAAGATTAAGATAGTAATATACTCATGTGAAGTGAGATCAAATGATTCAAATAAATTTTCTAGATTTGATAGTAAACAATAATGAATACAAAACATGTATCAACAAGTCAAAACCTCTCATGATGATTCTTTTGGAGACATGGAAGCATACAAATTTCATTAGAGATGATTTAAGTATCAAGTGTAAAAGTACCTATCCTTCCATTCAAGCATCCAACAATTTTGCACAACATAGAGAAGATCAAACCAATTAATATGAACATGAACATCATAAATCAATTGTTTCCAAGTTTTACTCAACAAGTGAGCGAGATATTTTGGTATTGACACCAAGATATGATGGCTAAGAAAACATTATGGGAGGTTTATAAGGTCAATGGAAGGAAGTGTCATACACCTGAAAGTGATCATTAGACAAGAAAAATTCTTATAATAGAATCTATAGAAGGAGTAGTGATTGCAACACAATGGATGCACATAAAGATACAAGTGTATGAAATCTCTCCAATGGAACTAGTGGGGGTGCATCCAACTTGTTTTCTCACAAAGTCTAGAGCATTTTTGAGGAGGCGCAACATTGGAATATGCAAGCCAAGTTCTATAATGGAAGGATCCCTACATAGTTATGCAAGTAAAACAAGAAAACTCTCTAAAACTAAGTAAAGGTGCTAACATAGGCACAAGTGTGGAATAAAGGATAGTAATGCTACCCCCGTATCTCTTTGGTTGCATCCATGTCTCTTTTATTTTATCTCATCGGTCCGCTTTGCGATCTTTTTTTGTATCTTTGGACTCTTTTTTATATCCTCACCAATAGGAGCAACACTCTTAATAAAAACTAATTAGCACACTTTTGGTACTCATAGTGAATAATACATGATGTATAAACTGAAATGCCTCTTCCACTGTAGAAGGATGTGCAATGATCTAGTGTAACACATAATAAATGAATAATGGCAAAGCCTCATAAACCATCATGTCAGCTTTATATGATCATGAAAGTCAATATAACAATGAAAAATGAAACCAAGTAATGTAATGTAAGATGGAATTTGCTTAGCAATATATCTCAGAACGGATATGAAATGTCGTGGTAGGTCGGTATGGTGGCTGTTTTGAGGAAGATGTGCAGTCTTATCTATAGGAGAACAAGATGAAGTTCCACCATAGGGTTTGGAAGTACTAGCGTAGTATGAACATACTCTCAATGTGATAAAGGCCAATGCACAACATCAAGTATGCTAGCAAATATGGATGATGGAAGTGCCAAAAATCATAGCTCAACATTAGCAAAAATAACTCACAAGTTTATTGCAGACAACTAGTTGTTTCAACAATAAGAACATGGTTAAAATTAATCCAAGGGGAAGCTATGGCGAAGACACAATTATCCAGTTGGGTTCCACAAACTTAGTGCATAACCATGTTATTACAAATTAGTTTCTGACAACAACAACTATCAAGAATGATTACACCTTCAACAATTAATAGTATGTGTAGTACGGACCAAGATTTAATGGAAACAATACACTAATGAGCCTTAACTTATATAAATAGAAACCGTAAACACTAATTCATTAAATATCTCTAAACAATAGTAAAATTAAGTTATCAAAGTTCAATCATCCACAAGACTATGAAAGCTTTTGTTTATGTAACTATGGCTGGTCTACGTTGCAGAATTTAAAAAATAATCCATGCATAGTCCGCCAAGATCACTATGCAGATAACGGGGCATGCAGATACATGCGAGGATCTGGAAAACGATTCACCGGGCCACGGAATCTATGTAGTGGTAGAAGAGTTCTGAACAATCGTACATCCTCACAACTAGGCCTAGTTGCAAGGATGTCGCTAAGTCTTCCCTCTTATGGTGTGCACGTGTATGCTCGTGTCAACCCGTCAGCGCTCCACCGTGCATGACTCGGCATCGTTAAAGAGAGACAACCTCCCGACATTGTTAGTTGTTAGCTCTAATCAACTGTGATTAGAGCTATTACGAAACTGGAAGTTCTGAACACATGAGAGAGAACACAATTAGAGCTAGGTCTAATTGGGAGAGTATAACTCAAAACCCGATTGGAAGAGGCTCTAATCCAACTAGAGATGTTTCTAATTAGAGGTTTCCGATTCAATTAGAGGTTCTCTAATTAGACCTCTAATTCTAGATACCCTCTAATTAGATCTCGAATTCTAGATACCCTCTAATTAGATCTCTAATTATATGAGAGAGAGAAGGCCAAACGGCTCAATGTGTTCTCCAAAGAGGAGGGGGTAGAGATTATATAGGTGGACCTAGGAGGGCACCTGCCAAAGGCAGGGAGTTTGTTTCTGTCGGACCCACGGATAGCAGGGTATCCTGGGCCGTCCGCTGCAGGCCCAGGCTAATCGGCATGATAGTGGCCTTTGTCAGGTCATCTCGAGAGATAGCCACTCTTCAGAGGGCACGCCCCTGCTAGGGGGTTGGTCCGATAAATGATCTATCTTACAGCGGCTCTCGCTGGTCCCTCCAGCAGAGAGCCCCCAGGCTGCTCGCAATCAAGCACGCCGCGCCGTCGGGTCCGCCACCGTCTCCGACAAACTCCGGTGAGCATCGATCCCCTCTGCCTCTCCTCCTAACCCATATCTCCCTATCTCGTCCCCGCGGACCTCACTGACACCATCACGTCCCTTTTTATCCCTCAGATCGCTGCCGCCATCCACGCCCGTGTGCACCGCCGCTTGGAGCATCGACGACGAGCAATTGCGAGCGGAGGATCCCACGCCATCCACGAGCACCTCGCCAACGAGCTCCCCTCGATGCTCCGAGCATCGCGGTATGTTTTTCCCCTTCCCGGACCCCGTAGAAACCCCGCGCCATCCCCGCTCTGCATTTCGACCACCGCGCACGCGTTTCCCGGCGAACTCTCTGACGACCAGCGCCGCTCGTCTCCGTCATCAAATCTCGGCCGTCGATCCAGATCCTGTGGTTCACAACAGAAGGCAGAGGCGAATCGATACGGGTGATCTTGCGCGTCCATCCCCACTCAGATCTGACGGACCACAGCGACGATCCACGCGGAGGATGATCGGCCAATCAGAAGCTCCCGTTGACAGCGCCTCGGATCGAGCCTATTCTGAATTTTTGTTTTAAAAACATATTTCTTTCAAATATTCAAAATTCCATAACTTAAGTTCTACAAACCCAAATTGGGTGATCTTGGGCTTTTTGAAATTAGCACAACATGGAGATTAACTTAGGCCATTAAAATTTTATTTTTGAATAATGAAATCACATGTTTTATGTGGATCTTTACTTACCCTAAAAAGCTTATAACTTTTGTTTTAAAAATTATTTTTGAGCAAATCCAATTGGGTAGTCTTGTTCTTATGTCCCCTATGCAGTAGTGGCCGTGGGAAAATTTTAGGATCTGTTTTCATGGCCGAAAACATTGAGACTAGTTTATGCACCTTATAGAAGCCATTTTGATATTAAATTTTGCTAAGTGTGCTTATTTTGTTTTTCCTTGTATCTAACCCATCTAAGTAATACCAGAGAACATTATTAATCATGTTAGTGTGCTGTTGTAAATTTTTTTGTGCCTCATGTTTCCCTTGCATAGCATGCATCCATATTTTGTTTTGTCTTTGCATTGTCTTAGTAGAATTTTGTGTTTATGAATGCTTTGGTTTTCTTGTCTTAGATTTTGAAGAGGAGCAAGGCTTTGATTGTGATTGTTGTTGTGCTTGTTCTTCCTGCTACCAAGGCAAGTGACACTCATTTTTTCACCCATATATTTTCCCCAAGTGCATTAGAGTATTTCTGAAGTAGTATGCATGATAGGGATTTTTCTCCAAGTTATTTTTAATATGCTTTCTCCTTAGTGGAATATAAAGCCACATTTCCTTGATAAATTTCATGGCCTAAGTGCCTAAGTTATATAAGTACTTAGCCATGCTACCAAACTATTATTCTCTAGCTATTGAGGAAAAATTTCTAAGTACTTAACTCAATGAAACACCTGGGTGGAATTGGTATTGCAAGGTTGACGAGAGTTGGGTGTTGCCTTGGGGCCTTTAATCTCCCAAGGTATTCATGTGCGTTGGCCACCCAGGAACAAAGAGATTCCTAAGTTCCTCCAAGTTTAGAAGCTTCCCGTGCAACCTTAAGACAATGGGCTCTGTCTGGACCAATGAAGTGGAGTTCAACTTGTCAGCTTGACATGAAGATGTAGCACAATTATATTTGGAACGGGTCTTGCTAGTAGAGTTGAATTCTCCTTCTACTTGGTCTTGTCTCAATTCTCTCCTTTACTTAATGCACTCAGCGTGTATAGGATGTTTGGGCTAATTGAGGGTTAAGGTGGAAGTGCACAACCTCTGCAGAGTCAAAAACTAAGTACTTAGCCGTGTCCCCGGTAATGGACAACTTCGAGCAGCTGAACAAGGATGGATGGAAGAGTCTCAACACCAAGTTTTCATGAAGTAAAATTTTGACTAAGGAGTTAAAGTTTATGGTGCACATAGGCTTCAATCCTATGGTGCCAAGTTAAGTTTTTGAAAGAGAAAACTATTTTACTAAAGTGTTAGGGAAATTTTGGCTTTCTGCAAAAGTTGAAACCCCACCAAGCCTCAAATGCATGTAGTATAGACTTGCCATTTATTTATCCACCAAAGTCACTTGCCAATACATTGTTTGTATTGATTCTCCTTCCGGGGCTGCATATTCAAACGTGCAGGTAACCCGGAGGAAGAGTACTAAGTTGTTGGACTCGAGCTTGCACTCAACATGAATGCCCGTGGCGCATGATGAAGATGGAGGCTCATTGCTATCATTGCTTCTGCTTTGTTTACTTAGAGTTTTGGCTAGTCATCAAGACTATGCAATTTGTAATAAAGCTATACTTGGCTACTCTGGATTTTCGTTGTAATAATTGATACTTCTGCAATGATACTTTGAATTTTGTACTGTGGTGCTAGCATTGATCCAGGGACTAGCACTTAACACAGGTGTTCCAGCTTTATTAAAAGTTGGGATGTTACAAAATGGTATCAGAGCAAAGTGTTGCCTGTAGGTTCGAGCCTTAGGTTGGAAAGCCCCTTTTTGAATCAAGTTATTGACTCCTTTGAAATATTTTGGATCCTAGCGGCATAGTGAGATGAAGCGGCCCGGACCAACATTACATGTCCACGTACATGAGACCGGTTCCCTGACTGGCTAGCGGGTGCCAGTTTCTCTCACTGTAGTGAATATCCAATTTACAATAAGTTGTTAATAAATTTTGATCACCTTAAAGTAGGACTTATATTTTTCTAAGTATTTATGCACTCCTATTCTAGTACTTCCTTTCCTTGTATACTATGACTTACCTTGTTTTTTTTTAACATAAAGATGTCGATCGTCTACTTCACCACCGAGGAGGACTTCCATAGCACGCTCTTTGGGGAACATCTTATCCAGATTTTAGAAGTGTTGGAGCTGCCTCTCCCTTCAATCAAAGCAATGAAAATGAAGAAGTTTCACAAAGAGGATTTTGGTGTGTCAAACTCATTCAACCTGGACGCGAGGTTGTTGAAGACATCCAGTTCAAAACACTTAGTGACTCCATGCAGAAGGGCCTCAACGTCGCCATGCAAGAGTTGGTAGGGAGTCTCTGCGGAAAACACCATCAAGAGCTGAAGGACCACTTCTCGTTTGACCTCGGAAGGCATGATGAAAATGGTTTCCCCCTCCTCACAGACGAGGAGGCAAAGCGCAACCCCTTAGTCCTGTACCTCCAAGACTTAGAGCATCACCTCAAGGACCTTGAGGATGATAGGGTCGAGGAACTTCTAGCGAATGACGGACTACTCGGCCAAATCAAGGAGATGAAGAAGAAGATGGAGGAAGAAGAGGAGGCGACCAATGCGCAAGAAGAAACGTTCAAGGAACAAGAGGAGAAAATCAATGCTAAAGACAAGAAGTTTAAAAGTCAAGAGAAGAGGAACAAGGAGAAGGACAAGAAGATTAGAGAACTGAAGGCGGATCTGGAGGTCTACGAGGCGCAGCTAGAGGTTGATAGCGACATAATAGCTAAACTAAGTGGTGAGAAGAGGACGCTGCAAGAGAAGTTTGAAGCCTTAGAGTTAGAGACAAATGAACTAAAGAAGAAACTGCTAGAGAAAGAAGCCTTGGAAGAGAAGAATGAAGCATTAGAGAAAGAAGTGAAGGAGCTCAAAGCTTTTCTCGATGATCAAGGCTACACATTTGAAGAAGTTGAAGAGGAAGTTGAAGCCATGGACGAGTAGTCTTAGTTGGTCCACCATGTCTCTAAATTCTCGCTAAATTCGTGTTTTTGTTTAAGTATTGACTTATCATCTTGTGATATGTCAATGCTAGAGAATCTTTGTTTGCAAACTTGTCCTTTTTCTTAAGTTTACCAACTTTAATGAATCAAATTTCGAAATTCCTCCTTGGGTACTAAAAGTTTCTAAGTCCTTGTTTAATTTGTTGCTTGGTTTGTTGTTTTGTGCATGGGTAGGAAATTTTTCTCCCTATAGTTCTAATCTCTCTTTTACTTACCCATGCTAAAACCCAACAGATGCCTCCCCGTCGTGACCCCAACAACAAGGAAAACAATGATGCAATGCAACAGATGCTAGCTGCTCAGACTCAACTCATGCATATGATGGCACAGTTTATCGCAGCAACCAACAACAACAACAACAATCCACCGCCACCACCTCCACCCCCAGTAGACAGACTTGCCAGATTTCTGAGGCTTAGGCCTAACAAGTTCTCCTCTGCAACTGAGCCCATAGTGGCGGATGATTGGCTTCGCTCAATCAACAAGGACCTAGTGTCTTGTGAGTGCACAGATGCAGAGAAGGTGAGATTCACCACCCATCTGTTGGAAGGACCTGCGGCAATGTGGTGGGATACCTATCAACTTACTCACCCCTTAGAAGGCATGACTTGGGATGATTTCAAGGAAGGGTTTCGCAATGCTCACATCTCCTCTGGCACAATGAAAGTAAAGAAGGAAGAATTCTACTCACTGTCTAGGTATGCACCAGAGGATGTTGACACTGATGCAAAAAGGAAGGAAAAATTCCTTGATGGTCTTAAGGGAGAATTAAAAATACCCCTATCTGTGGCCTATGCCCCAAATTATCAATCTCTGTTAGATCAGGTAATCACGCTGGATAACAACATGAGGAAGGAGGAGAACAGGAAAAGAAAGTTCAACGCAAGTAAAGTTCATTCATAGCCCTCTTTTAAGAAGCAGCATTTCTCTAAGGGAAATGGTGGCCATGTATCTCATAAGCATGGGAATCACCACACTGGTAATGGCCACAGGCATCATGGCCATAATGTCAGACCCCGAACCCAGAGGTATACATATTGTTATGTGCTCCTAGCCATGGACTCACGAGGGCTTCAGGGTTACCAGCCCCGGCCGCAACAAACAACGGCAGGCAGACCGGATTCATCGGCACGTAGTACGGATCCCCGGTCTACTACTCCTTGTATCCATGCTAGTCATAACCAATTATGCACACCCAAGCGTCCACGAGTCGGATGAAACTGAAGGAACGGGACCAAAGTTATACATAGCTGCTATGTGTCCAGAAAGTGCGACAACAATCGAGGGTTACTGGGGTTACCTCGCCCCAGGACGATCACATCGACAGGCGGGCTCGGACATGGATCATCGGCTCCACAACCCCTCGACTGCGACAACTATGCAGGCATAGCCAAAACTGTATAACAATGAGCTCGAAACCAACAACCGATCAAAGCAGTACTCTAAACATGAAGCTTTACTAAACAGGTGTTACTAGAGTATAGCTTACAAACAGAGGTCACACGACCCAACATTACATCAGACAACGGAAGGCAAATTATGTTGCTAATGAACAAGAACCAAAAAGACCTAAGAGGCCACAACATAAGGTGACGTCCCAGCCCATTGATTCCAGGCTGCTACCTGGGAACCCCAAACTACTCGTCGATGTCCATGTTGAAACACCACCTCAACTGAGGAACTCCACCTGAACCAAGTTGAAGCAAACATGAGTACGGGAGTTACTCAACAAGACTTAGTTAACCTATTATATATCTGCTTCTTTTAGAAAGAGTTATGAAGGTTATTTTGTCTAAAGCCATCTTTGTTTTCCAAGTTGAGGAAGGAATAGCACGTCTCGTGGAGTATTTTGAAAACAGATGAGGAAGCTACTCAACTACTAAAATCATCATCTTTTTAATCCACCAAAACATATCAGCACCTCGTGCTTCAAAGATCACCACCTCAAGTTGTTCCCGTAACTCATGCTACAAGGTAACCCCTCTCGGCATCTCCGAGGAGGCATCCTTCATTTGTTATCAGCAAGGTTTAGTCATTCTCTTAAAGTTATCTATGATCACAGAATCCGTCACCAAGTCGTCCTTAACCGCGGACACGGCTTTTCGAAAAGATTTAACCCTGTAGGGGTGTACAACTTTAACCACACGTATCAACCGAGTCTTAGTGCCACCGGGTTAGCACTAGTCCGGGAAGTGCCGGCAGAGGGTGGTTGACCACGACCTTTCCCTTGCTTCGCCTATTCCATGAGTCGCTCCGAGTAGAGATGGTCCGCCAATAGGGAGTGGTCATCTCCTGCCGGGTCTCTATCGTTGTGAGCGGTGCTTCAGCTACTGTCTCGCCACAGGCTGTTACACCGCCACGTCCTAGTTTTGTAAACGTTTTTAACATCCCCGCGAATCCAAATGGAAAGCCCGAAGTAGGAAACTCATGGAGCAAACTAGGCAAGTTGAGACCGAGGGGAATCCAATCCCCGTGTGGATGCACGCTCAGTCTTGGCTCGAAGACGAGAACTCGCTCCTAGGGGCATGAACGAGACAACCACCACAGACCCTCTGTGGCCTCGTCATCCAAACCTTTATATCATGTTAATCAAATATCTCATAACTTACCACTACTTCCTGCCATACTAGATTATTTCGTAACTCTGATTCATCAACCGAATGGAGCAGAGATAACAGGCATCTATGACTAAGCACAGCATATTTCAGGCTTTGGCGATGCACACAAGCGAAGCTACATCTGCTAGGAGTAGTGGATCAGGATATTTAGGCTATGCATGATATAGGAGAACTCTAACTACTGACACAAGATACATTGGAATCGAATGCAATGTACGAGAATCAAAAGTCTTTCGAAATCATATATGGGCAGATAAGAGGTTATGCTTGCCTTGCTTCAAGAAAACCAGAGAAAGCCTTCAGGAATAAGTGCTTGACTTGTCGGTTAGGATCAAGTATTCGCCATTGGACTGCTAGCCTTCTCTTCGGAGTCACGTTCTACCGAGGGGGAACAAACATCGAAAAGAAGAACAACAACCAACACATGGCATCGATGCAATGCACAATATGTATGCATGAGCAAGTTAATGTACTTAAATAAAGCCCTAAACATGTTTAATGGGTTGCTAGGGTTCGTATGGCAAACATGCAATTTTACTGAAATTAGCCCGAAATAGACCCCGGAGGGGGTTTCGGGCGATTATGAAAGTGAGTACAATTTTAAAAGCTCAAATGGGTTTGAAAACATCATAAATGGATTGGATTTGTCATTTTGAGCAATTTGATATATAACTTTTAATTTTCTATTTTTATTGAATAAAAACTTATTTTTCTATTTTTAAATGATTAAACAACATTAAATAAATACTGATTTTTGGACTTTGTCAAACATGTGTGAAAATTACATAATTGGGTCGAGTACATTTTTCTGAACATCTCCATATTTTTATCTTATTTTTCTGATTAAAATTTTGGGAAATATTAAGTTCACAATTTTAAGCCATATTCTGTAATTGAAATAAACAGAGGGGGCCCACGTGTCATTTTAACCATTTCCAAATTATTTCTCCAAAAAGAAAAGCCTAGCTGACAAGGGGGCCCTACGGTGACGTCATGCTGACGTCACTGTGACGTCAGCGATGGCCAACTGCCACTGCCGGCGAGCAATCGACGGATTGGGCGTGCGATTCGCGAACTGGGATTCACCAATGGGTAGAGGAGGCAACGTGGAGCACTAGGAGGGCGGCGCCGCTCGGGAAACGTCGCCGGAATGCTGCCGGCGTCGAGTGCGGCGGCGGTACGGTTCGGCGATCGGGGCGGGGAAGCTATGGAGGCCGAGGGAGGAAGGGGAAGGCACCTACACGTGCAGAAGCTCACTAGGAAGTCAACGGAGGTGGCGGTGAGGCTCGAGGTGGCCTCAATCAGCGGTGCCATGCGGAGGAGGCCGGCGGCCGGAGTTGGAGGGGACGGGTCGATTCGCGCGATATAGGGCATCCCGGGAAGCGGCGTTCGACTGAGAGGTAGAGGAGAGGATGGCGGGGCTGGTGGTGGCCTAAAAAGCTCCGGGGATGGCCGGAATGACAGCAAATCGCGGCGGCCGGAGTTACAGTAGGTTTAGGATTTTCGTGTTCACCGTGAGAGAGAGAGCATAGAGAGCGAGTGGGGAGAGGGGTGGAGGAGCACGGCGTCGAGGTGGACATCCCCAGCGGCACTCACCCAGCAGGAGGTGGCAAAGGGCAGCGGCGGCGTCGACACGCAGCTGCTCCTACTGTCCAGGGGTAGAAGACAAGGAAGATATTCCACAAAACCCCCTGGTTTTGGGAATTTTTACAAAGGAGCCCTTTTCTTTAGAAAAACAGACATAAACCCATGTTT
Organism: Alopecurus myosuroides; assembly: GCA_028641055.1. Taxonomy (NCBI): domain Eukaryota; kingdom Viridiplantae; phylum Streptophyta; class Magnoliopsida; order Poales; family Poaceae; genus Alopecurus; species Alopecurus myosuroides. The sequence goes on along the minus strand of CM054063.1, from coordinate 232,070,849 downwards.
TCAGGTCCTTCTTGCAAGAACAAAATTTGGCAAAAATACATTTTGAAAACCTTGTAAAATTTGCAAAGTCACCATGTCTTTGCTTCCCAATTTTGAAAATTGTTTTGAAAACAAATTTTGGGTGATCACTTTAAGTGATTTTTATGCCAGTTTCATGTAAATTCAAAATTTAAATTGTTTCAAAATTCTTTCATGCATGAATGACATGAGCACAACACAAAAAAAAACCTATTGTAGCAAAACAGGGATGTTACAAATCTACCCCCCTTACAAGAATCTCGTCCCGAGATTCTCGAAGGAGAAGAAAGAAGGAACACCGATTTTGAACGATCTTCTCGAACCTTACGGTTCTCTTCTTGAAGAGGTTGATCCGTAGCATCTTGAAGTGTTGAGCGGTTACACCTTAGGTAAGAGGGAAACTCTTACGAAATGATCTTCACGAAGATCGAGTATCTCATGGGTAACTCATGACATGAACGTTCATAAAGAACTGCTGAGTTAACAAGCATGAAACACATCAAGGTAACGGAGGGAATAGAAGAAGGTTTCAAGGTTTTGGACGATGGTTCTTGAAAGGATTTAGAATATGAGCTTTGCACAAGACTTTAAATCCTTTTGGGGAAGAGAGGTTGAACAACTTGTAACACCGAGGTTTCCTCAACATAGAATATCAGAACGGAAAGGATTGTCTTGGATACCATGACGTAATATCCGTAGACGAGGGAAAAACACGAGAAAACACTGTACTTCGTGCGTCAGAGAAAATTTGATACACGATCATGTTCACTCTTCTAAGTGGACACGGAAGATAACGGAACTTTCACTCCGTCAAAACTTTGTCGAAAACTTTGTCAAAGATCGGGATGTTACTTCACGACAGAGGATGAGTAACCAAAGGACGTTGGAACACCGTAATGAAGGAGGAACCCCTGGTCACACCATAAAGATGAGCAACCATCAGGTTGGAACATTGAAAAGAATAAGGAATCTCTTTCCTGTCGTGGTTTGGACGTAACAATACATCTACCACATGGTTAAGATCCCATGGCTGAAGTGACTGACAAATTCACACAATGTGTCATATGAACAGAACTTCAAGCACAAACAACTTGAAAAGGGAACTGATCAATAGCGGTTACAAAACACCACGAGATGGTCTCATGATATACTTGTTTCCACTAGAACAAAGGTTTTGGAGGTTCAACGGAGAGATATTGGAAATATCAACTTCCAAGTTTTGCTGGATGTTGTGGACACCGATATAAAGCTTACAATAAGCCTTCGAAAGGTCATCAAGTGAATGTAGAACTCCGGTTTGGAAGAACGGGGAGGAGAACTTGTTTAGAACGAGCCACAAGAGTTATCACGGAGGGTGGTTGCTCTTACGGATTCAAAGAGATATGACATTAGGCCTTCGGCTAATTATGTCAACCACAACATCAACCATGCCGGATTTTCAAATGGACCTAACTCAATACTCTCGAGGAAACACCAACCATCGTTGCTGCTTGAGATTCGGCTCTGGTTAGTGGGCTGATAACTGAGACTCAACGTGTTTGATCGAGGAGATTGCACCGGTTACCAACGAGATACATATGCTAAATTCTCAAGATATGGACTACGATGTCAAGCTCGAGAAGAAAAGCGAGATTGCAAAACTCATGTATTAGCAACTTGCGAAAGACAGTTGCACCTACATGGTCTACTTGCAGAAGAACACACCGGAGTCCTTGTTGGGAAGACGGTACAAAGATAACGAAGTTCTGAAACTTCTTCTCTTTCACGAATAATCAGTCGGTGGCTTAGTGTGGATATAAACTTCTTCCAGGAATGGAAGTAACAACCTACCATATCAAGAATAGACCACACGTGCATGACCGAGGGATTATTCCCGAGGGAACAAGAAAACTTTCCTCGAACCCATGGCGACAACTTTCACCAAAAGCACACGAACCCGAGAAATTCACTTCGAACATCAAGAACACAAACTTAGTAATGACCCCAAGATGGTTCTCGAAAGTTTCCAATATTAGTACCAAGTGTTCAACTTGAACCTCTTGCAACTTGGGGAGAATAGGAAGGTTATCGATGGGAGAGACAACACGCTTATCAAGATACTCCAAGCAGAGGGATTCCTATGATACATGAACGAGGCAAGGTATTGGTCAGACTAGAGGACATGAAGGTGTACTCGGCAAAACACCATGAGTGAAAATACCGTAAAGGTAGTCCTTGAATCTGGACTTGATCTGACGATAGCCCGAATCAAATCAAAGGTAGAATGACAACATGTCCATTAAAGAGATACTATCATGCTTCAACATGATGAGAACTAGACATCCTATAACGAAGGATCAAGTTGGAATGAGTTTGTGTCTTTCAACTCTCCAAGTTGTTGTTTAAGCTCAACCAACTAGTCCAGGATATCCAGCTGATTTCCTTGGAGAAAGGAGCAATTCAAATACCCCTTTGTGTAGACATCACGGTCAGGTAACAAACCTGGTGATACTTCTAGAAAGACACCCAGAATATCACAACCCACCGGTATGTCTTGGAGTTTGAAAGGAGGCTTGCTTTTCAAAGCAACCAATACGATCTTGAGAGCTTCGGCATGAACCTAACTCTCTGACCAAGAATGTGCAGAAAGAACGGATTTGGTGACACAGTCAACTTTAATAGAGACCGGGTGACCGATAGTACTAAGAAGGATACAGATGTTTCTTAGGTTTTTTCAAAGCAATGCAAATTGCTAGGAATAGCTGATACACACATCAATGCACACACACCGACCACTCTCAAGCGTTCAAGCTTGGAGGAAGGGGAGTGGAGACGTGTAGGAGCATCACTTCATCGATGAGGCCATGAAACTCAACACAACCTCTTGATGTATAAGAGTGTGATACTCGAAGGTAGAACAGATTGGAAGTTGATGAAACTTCTTTAACCTGCGGATTACAAAACTTTGACCTGGTCCTAGAGATGAACGAGGTACTGGAGTTTGTTTCTCCTTACATTCCAAGGTGGAACGTTATTACGGGAAACAAGAACAAATGCATTGGAAGAATCCAACACACATATGCAACTTGGTTTCCAAACAACGGACGAAATTCGGAAAGCAACTGAAGAGTAGGAACGTGCTCTGGAAAATCCTGAGATCACATTGGATGCGCGGGGTAATCCTCATGTGTAGAACCCATGCCAAAAGGTTGGTATAGCTAAACCAAGAACAAAGATGTGGAAGCCATAATGATCACTCTTGTGGTGACCCTTTTGACTCCAAGAGAAAACCTACGGCATTTAGAGTTGGAACTACCTAGCCATCCTAAAGTAGAACAGATTCTTCAGGATCCAAAGAAGCAGAACTTGGGTTAAAGGTCAGCATCATGTACTGATAGCGTGAGCATCACATGGTTATGCAACCACCTGACTCAACTCACTGCAATTCAGCACATTCTGGGACCTTCGGTTCAAGTCCAAGGGTTAAAAACCCAAAGGAAGGAGTAACTACTATATGAGTGCCACAAAGGACACTACAATTAGCAATCACGAGGTATCTTCCAAAAGACAACGATAGCTCCGGAAGAATTTGAGCAAAGGATAGCGGATAATTTCGAGATAGAAAGCAGATCTCGAGGTTCAGGATTTTGATACTTTAGAACATGAGTATGTGCATCCCACAAAACTCTGAGAGATTATGATTGGAAGAGAATCTCCTAGTTTGTGTCGAGAGATAACAGAACACAGAACACACACGACTCTAGAAACTTTAACACTAGGTCAACTTGGGTAAAGACGTCCTTGCCAGAGAAGGCACCTAGGTTTTGAATGACTAGAAGAGATAGCAAAACCTTTTCAAATCAAAACAGATAAGGTGACCCAGAGTTAGAGCGATACCAGATACGGAGTAAAAAGAATCCTAAGAAGGTTTGTCGCAACCCATTTGGAGTTTCAACATAGTTTTCATAAACTCTAGACTCAACATCGACCAAGCAGTAAGGTTTTCCTACAGACAGTCCTGCTCTGATACCAAGACTTGTCAGACCCCGAACCCAGAGGTATACCTACTGTTATGTGCTCCTAGCCATGGACTCACGAGGGCTTCAGGGTTACCAGCCCCGGCCGCAACAAACAACAACAGGCAGACCGGATTCATCGGCACGTAGTCCGGATCCCCGGTCTACTACTCCTTGTATCCATGCTAGTCATAACCAATTATGCATACCCAAGCGTCCACGAGTCGGATGAAACTGAAGGAACATGACCAAAGTTATACAGAGCTGCTATGTGTCCAGAAAGTGCAACAACAATCGAGGGTTACTGGAGTTACCTCGCCCCAGGACGATCACATCGACAGGCGGGCTCGGACATGGATCATCGGCTCCACAACCCCTCGACTGCGACAACTATGCAGGCATAGCCAAAACTGTATAACAATGAGCTCGAAACCAACAACCGATCAAAGCAGTACTCTAAACATGAAGCTTTATTAAACAAGTGTTACTAGAGTATAGCTTACAAACAGAGGTCACACGACCCAACATTACATCAGACAATGGAAGGCAAATTATGTTGCTAATCAACAAGAACCAAAAAGACCTAAGAGGCCGCAACATAAGGCGACGTCCCAGCCCATAGATTCCAGGCTGCTACCTGGGAACCCCAAACTACTCGTCGATGTCCATGTTGAAACACCACCTCAACTGAGGAACTCCACCTAAACCAAGTTGAAGCAAACATGAGTACGGGAGGTACTCAACAAGACTTAGTTAACCTATTATATATCTGCTTCTTTTAGAAAGAGTTATGAAGGTTATTTTGCATAAAGCCATCTTTGTTTTCCAAGTTGAGGAAGGAATAGCACGTCTCATGGAGTATTTTGAAAACAGATGAGGAAGCTACTCAACTACTAAAACCATCATCTTTTTAATCCACCAAAACATATCAGCACCTCGTGCTTCAAAGATCACCACCTCAAGTTGTTCCGGTAACTCATGCTACAAGGTAACCCCTCTCGGCATCTCCGAGGAGGCATCCTTCATTCGTTATCAGCAAGTTTTAGTCATTCTATTAAAGTTATCTATGATCACAGAATCCGTCACCAAGTCGTCCTTAACCGCGGACACGGCTTTTCGAAAAGATTTAACCCTGCAGGGGTGTACAACTTTAACCACACGTATCAACCGACTCTTAGTGCCACCGGGTTAGCACTAGTCCGGGAAGTGCCAGGCAGAGGGTGGTTGACCACGACCTTTCCCTTTCTTCGCCTATTCCATGAGTCGCTCCGAGTAGAGATGGTCCACCAATAGGGAGTGGCCATCTGCTGCCGGGTCTCTATCGTTGTGAGCGGTGCTTCAACTACTGTCTCGCCACAGGCTGTTACACCGCCACGTCCTAGTTTTGCAAACGTTTTTAACATCCCCGCGAATCCAAATGGAAAGCCCGAACTAGGCAACTCATGGAACAAACTAGGCAAGTTGAGGCCGAGGGGAATCCAATCCCCGTGTGGATGCACGCTCAGTCTTGGCTCGAAGACGAGAACTCGCTCCTAGGGGCATGAACGAGACAACCACCACAGACCCTCTGTGGCCTCGTCATCCACACCTTTATATCATGCTAATCAAATATCTCTTAACTTACCACTACTTCCTGCCATACTAGATTATTTCGTAACTCTGATTCATCAACCGGATGGAGCAGAGATAACATGCATGTATGACTAAGCACAGCATATTTCAGGCTTTGGTGATGCACACAAGCAAAGCTACAGCTGCTAGGAGTAGTGGATCAGGATATTTAGGCTATGCATGATATAGGAGAACTCTAACTACTGACACAAGATACATTGGAATCGAATGCAATGTACGAGAATCAAAAGTCTTTCGAAATCATATATGGGCAGATAAGAGGTTATTCTTGCCTTGCTTCAAGAAAACCAGAGAAAGCCTTCAGGAATAAGTGCTTGACTTTTCGGTTAGGATCAAGTATTCGCCATTGGACTGCTGGCCTTCTCTTCGGAGTCACGTTCTACCGAGGGGGAACAAACATCGAAAAGAAGAACAACAATCAACACATGGCATCGATGCAATGCACAATATGTATGCATGAGCAAGTTAATGTACTTAAATAAAGCCCTAAACATGTTTAATGGGTTGCTAGGGTTCGTATGGCAAACATGCAATTTTACTGAAATTGGCCCGAAATAGACCCCGGAGGGGGTTTCGGGCGATTATGAAAGTGAGTATAATTTTAAAAGCTCGAATGGGTTTGAAAACATCATAAATGTATTGGATTTGTCATTTTGAGCAATTTGATATATAACTTTTAATTTTCTATTTTTATTGAATAAAAACTTATTTTCTATTTTTAAATGATTAAAGAACATTAAATAAATACTGATTTTTGGACTTTGTCAAACATGTGTGAAAATGACATAATTGGGTAGAGTACATTTTTATGAACATCTCCATATTTTTATCTTATATTTCTGATTAAAATTTTGGGAAATATTAAGTTCACAATTTTAAGCCATATTCTGAAATTTAAATAAACAGAGGGGGCCCACGTGTCATTTTAACCATTTCCAAATTATTTCTCCAAAAAGAAAAGCCTAGCTGACAAGGGGGCCCTACGGTGACGTCATGCTGACGTCACCGTGACGTCAGCGATGGCCAACTGCCAGTGCCGGCGAGCAATCGACGGATTGGGCGTGCGATTCGCGAACTGGGATTCACCACTCGGTAGAGGAGGCAATGTGGAGCACTAGGAGGGCGGCGCCGCTCGAGAAACGTCGCCGGAATGCTGCCGCCGTCGAGTGCGGCGGCGGTACGGTTCGGCGAGCGGGGCGGGGAAGCTATGGAGGCTGAGGGAGGAAGGGGAAGGCACCTACACGTGCAGAAGCTCACCAGGAACTCAGCGGAGGTGGCGGTGAGGCTCGAGGTGGCCTCAATCAGCGGCGCCATGCGGAGGAGGCCGGCGGCCGGAGTTGGAGGGGACGGGTCGATTCGCATGATATAGGGCATCCCGGGAAGCGGCGTTCGACTGAGAGGTAGAGGAGAGGATGGCGGGGCTGGTGGTGGCTTCAAAAGCTCCGGGGATGGCCGAAGTGACAGCAATTCGCGGCGGCCGGAGTGACAGTAGGTTTAGGATTTCGTGTTCACCATGAGAGAGAGAGCACAGAGAGCGAGTGGGGAGAGGGGTGGAGGAGCACGGCGTCGAGGTGGACATCCCCAGCGGCACTCACCCAGCAGGAGGTGGCAAAGGGCAGTGGCGGCATCGACACGCAGCTGCTCCTACTGTCCGGAGGTAGAAGACAAGGAAGATTTTCCACAAAACCCCCTGGTTTTGGGAATTTTTACAAAGGAGCCCTTTTCTTTAGAAAAACAGACATAAACCCATGTTTTCAGGTCCTTCTTGCAAGAACAAAATTTGGCAAAAATACATTTTGAAAACCTTGTAAAATTTGCAAACTCACCATGTCTTTGCTTCCCAATTTTGAAAATTGTTTTGAAAACAAATTTTGGGTGATCACTTTAAGTGATTTTTATGCCAGTTTCATGTAAATTCAAAATTTAAATTGTTTCAAAATTCTTTCATGCATGAATGACATGAGCACAACACACAAAAAACCCTATTGTAGCAAAACAGGGATGTTAGACATAACCATCAGGGAGGATCCAAAAACAACAATCGAGGTTACAAAGGGAACAATCACAATGGACATAGTCATGGCAATGGACATCATCGTGTAAACTCTGAAGGAAAAATGGATCTGTCCCAGGTAATCTCCTTTAAGTGTAGGAAAACAGGACACTATGCACCTGACTGCCCAGAGAAGAAAGCTGATGAGAACGCCAAGCCCAACCCGTTTCAGAAAGGACATGTGAACCACGTCAACGTGGAGGAAGTGATGGATGAACCTGATGCAGGGATTGGTACGTTTCTACTCAATTATTTTACAGCATTGGTTTTGTTTGATACTGGAGCATCACATTCATTCATATCAAGAGCTTTTGTTAGCAAAAATGGGTTACCCACAGAAACCATAGGAAAAACCATTAGAGTGAGTTCTCTAGGGGAGAGATGTTTGTTAATGCCGGATGTCGGAATCTCATCTTAGATATTGGCAAATATTGTTTTCCAACCCATCTTGTAATACTAGAGTCCCAAGGTCTAGATGTTATTCTGGGAATGGATTGGATGACAATCTTTGCTGGAGTTATTGACTGGGTGGAAAGAGCAATATTTCTTACGACTCCAGAAGGAAGAAGGATTAGATACAGATCCAGGGTGCAACTAAAAGGATTTAGACTCAATTCTCTTAAGGGGGTTAGCCTAGACCAAGTCCCCATAGTGAGGGAATACCCCGATGTGTTTCCAGATGAGTTACCAGGAATGCCACCTGATAGGGATGTGGAGTTTCTTATCAATCTGCTACCAGGCACTGGCCCCATAGCAAAGAGACCTTACCCCATGTCTACCGATGAGTTGAAAGAACTCAAGAAACAACTAGAAGAGCAATTGGGGAAGGGATTTATCTGAGAAAGTTCGTCACCATGGGGAGCACCCGTTTTGTTCGTAGAAAAAAAGGACAAGAGTCAGCGTTTGGTTATGGACTATCGGAATCTGAATGAAGTTACTATTAAGAACAAGTACCCTCTGCCTAGAATCAATGATCTGTTTGACCAACTGGAGGGAGCTTGTGTGTTTTCCAAGATCGATCTTCGATAAGGATATTTCCAACTGAAGATTAGGGAGTATGATATACCGTCATATGAGTATACAGTGATGCCGTTTGGTTTAACCAATGCCCATCCTACTTCATGAATATGATGAATAAAGTGTTCATGGAATATCTTGATAAGTTTGTCGTAGTCTTCATAGACGACATACTAATCTATTCCAAAAGCCAGGGGGAGCATGAGAAGCATCTACGTCTAGTCCTAGGGAAGTTGAGAGAACACAAACTTTACGCCAAGTTTAGTAAATGTGAATTTTGGCTAAGTGAAGTAGGGTTTCTTGGGCACATAGTGTCGAAGGAAGGAATTGCAGTGGACCCTTCCAAAGTATCAGCAGTTACAGAATGGGAACCGCCCAAGAACGTTGGTGAAATCCGTAGTTCCTGGGATTAGCAGGTTATTACCGCAGGTTTATTGAGAAATTCTCAAAGATTGCTAAGCCCATGACTGAGTTATTGAAAAGGGAGAAGAAGTTCGAATGGAATGAAGCTTGTGAAGCCAGTTTCCAGGAACTCAAGGAACGTCTAGTGTCGGCACCAGTTCTATGCTTACCAGACTTAGAGAAAGAATTCCAAGTGTATTGCGATGTCTCACGTCAAGGTCTTGAGGTGTTTTGATGCAGGAAGGCAGAGTAGCATCCTATGCATCTAGGCAACTCAAGAAACATGAAGTTAACTATCCCACTCACGATCTTGAGTTAGCTTTAGTAGTACATGCCTTGAAGACCTGGAGACATTATTTAATGGGAAAACGATGTGAAGTTTTCACCGATCACAAGAGTTTGAAGTATATCTTCACCCAATAGGAATTGAACATGAGACAGAGGATATGGTTGGGACTCATCAAGGATTATGACCTAAGTTTGCAATAACATCCCGGAAAGGCTAATGTGGTAGCTGATGCCCTAAGTCGCAAGGTTTATGTCAATGGCCTCACAGCAGGAGAGTTGCCCGAAGACTTATGCAAAGGATTCAAGGACCTCAGACTAGAAGTAGTACCAGACAGTTTCGTGGCTTCATTAGTAGTACAACCCACTTTGATGGACAAGATACGTAAGGCACAGGAGGGAGACAAAGATATAGAGGAAATTAAAGTCAACCTGAGGGCAGGAAAAGCCAAGGGATTTCTTGAAGATAAACAAGGAACCTTATGGTTTGAGAAACGAGTCTGTGTGGCAGATGACCCTGATCTTAGGAAGTTGATTTTACAGGAGGCCCATGAAACACCATACTCCATTCATCCAGGTAATACTAAAATGTACATGGATGTGAAGGAACGGTTCTGGTGGAATAATCTGAAGAGAGACATAGCTGAATACATAGCTAAATGTGATGTGTGCAGCAGGGTGAAAGCTGAGCATCAGAAACCAGCAGGATTGTTACAACCTTTGAAGGTGCCAGAATGGAAGTGGGATCAAATTGGTATGGACTTTATTACTGGGTTACCGAGGACTAAGTCTGGATATGACTCTATCTGGGTAGTTGTGGATCGTCTAACAAAGGTAGCACACTTTATACCAGTAAAGACCACATATACCAGTGCTAAGTTGGCTGAAATCTACATGAAGAGAATTGTGTGGCTTCATGGTGTTCCTAAGAGCATTGTGTCGGATAGAGGTACTCAGTTCACATCGCATTTCTGGAAACAGTTGCATGAGTCCTTGGGGACTAGACTTGAATTTAGCACAGCCTTTCATCCACAGACAGATGGCCAGACAGAAAGAGTAAATCAAATCCTAGAGGATATGCTTAGAGCTTGTGCACTAGACTATGGGTCTAGTTGGGATGATAATCTTTCCTATGCAGAGTTTTCTTACAACAATAGCTACCAAGCAAGTATTGAGATGGCACCCTTCGAAGCTTTGTATGGGAGGAAATGCACCACACCATTGCTATGGAGTGGTGTAGGAGAATGAAATTTCTTTGGACCTGATATAATTCAAGAAGCCGAAGAGAAGGTTAGATTAATAAGAGACAGGCTAAAGATAGCACAGTCAAGGCAAAAGAGCTACACGGATAACAAACGTCGGGAAGTTGCATACGAAGTTGGTGATAGAACCTATCTTAGAGTATCACCACTTCAAGGGGTTAAAAGATTTGGGATCAAAGGAAAGTTAGCACCTCGATTTATTGGACCCTTGAAGATCTTATCACGTAAAGGTGAAGTGGCATACGAGTTGGAATTGCCTGAGATATTGTCAGCAGTCCATAACGTGTTTCATGTGAGTCAACTGAAGAAGTGTCACCCCGAGATGTTGGAAACTCCATTGAAAGATACAGTACCCCTTGAGGAAGTACAGTTGGAAAGTGATCTGACCTACGAAGAGAAACCCATAAAGATATTAGAAACGGCAGAAAGAATTACCCGCACCAAAACCATTAGGTTCTGCAAAGTTCAAGGGAGTCATCACACCGAGGAAGAAGCAACTTGGGAAAGAGAAGATGATCTTCGAGAAGACCACCCTCACCTATTTGCTGACCTATCCGAAGCTCGAGGTCGAGCTTCATCTTAAGGGGGTTAGTCTGTAACATCCCAAGTTTTCTAAATCTTAAAAATCAGCACGCATTCATGAACATCATCAACCCTGCATTATTGTTTGCATTTTTTTAAAAAAAATTAGAAAAACACAAGAAAAATGGGCAATATTACTATTAAGCCCTATTTGGGTTTTCAAACATTTTATAAAGAAAACCATATTTTTGTTTGGCAATATTAGTGCCAAAAGGTCACATTTTTTTCATAAGATTTCCACATTGTATTTTTACAATTTTTTCTGAAGTGGTTTTATTTATTATGAGTGGTTTTGGTTTCATTTGGGATTACTTTCAAAAGGTTTAAAAACGAGTGCAAAAAAAAAGGAGCCAGCCTCGCAGGCCAGCCAGTGGACCAGCCCACCTCTTCCCTCAGTTTCCCCTCGCTCACGTGCAGTACGTAGAGGCCCAGTACCAGCCCAACAACGTCCAGCGCGCAGCAGCCCGCTTCCCCCCCCCTCGGCTCGCTGACGGGCAGGCCCCACCGCTGACGCACACACTGACGTCACCCTCCCTCTTCCCCTTTCGCACGGAAGCGAGTCCGTGTCGAACACGAGATCTTCGAACGGATTCCTCTCTGATTCGTGCGGGATTTGCCCTTATCTCTACGTCCATATAAGCCCCGGTCTCTCCTCCTCCGATTGCACCCCCAGACCCTAGCAGAGAGCCCCCAGGCTGCTCGCAATCAAGCACGCCGCGCCGTCGGGTCCGCCGCCGTCTCCGAGAAACTCCGGTGAGCATCGATCCACTCTTCCTCTCCTCCTAACCCATATCTCCCTAACTCGTCCCCGCGGACCTCTCTGACACCATCACGGCCCTTTTTATCCCTCAGATCGCCGCCGCCATCCACGCCCGTGTCCACCGCCGCTTGGAGCATCGACGACGAGAAATTGCGAGCGGAGGAGCCCACGCCATCCACGAGCACCTCGCCAACGAGCTCCCCTCGACGCCCCGAGCATCGCGGTATGTTTTTCCCCTTCCCGGACCCCGTAGAAACCCTGTGCCATCCCTGCTCTGCATTCCGACCACCGCGCACGCGTTTCCCGACGAACTCTCCGACGACCAGCGCCGCTCGTCACCGTCATCAAATCTTGGCCGTCGATCCAGATCCTGCGGTTCACAACAGAAGACAGAGGCGAATCAGTACGGGTGATCTCGCGCATCCATCCCCACTCAGATCTGACGGACCACAACGATGATCCGCACGGAGGATGATCGGCCAATCAGAAGCTCCCGTTGACAGCGCCTCGGATCGAGCCTATTCTGAATTTTTGTTTTAAAAACAGATTTCTTTCAAATCTTCAAAATTCCATAACTTAAGTTCTACAAACCCAAATTGGGTGATCTTGAGATTTTTGAAATCAGCACAACATGGAGATTAACTTAGGCCATTAAAATTTTATTTTTGAATAATGAAATCACATGTTTTCTGTGGATCTTTACTTACACTAATAAGCTTATAACTTTTGTTTTAAAAATTATTTTTGAGCAAATCCAATTGGGTTAGTCTTGTTTTTATGTCCCCTGTGCAGTAGTGGCCGTGGGAAAATTTTAGGATCTGTTTTCATGGCCAAAAACATTGAGACTAGTTTATGCACCTTATAGAAGCCATTTTGATATTAAATTTTGCTAAGTGTGCTTATTTTGTTTTTCCTTGTATCTAACTCATCTAAGTAATACCAGAGAACATTATTAATCATGTTAGTGTGCTGTTGTAAAATTTTTTGTATCTCATGTTTCCCTTGCATAGCATGCATCCATATTTTGTTTTGTCTTTGCATTGTCTTAGTAGAATTTTGTGTTTATGAATGCTTTGGTTTTCTTGTCTTAGATTTTGAAGAGGAGCAAGGCTTTGATTGTGATTGTTGTTGTGCTTGTTCTTCCTGCTACCAAGGCAAGTGACACTCATTTTTTCACCCATATATTTCCCTAAGTGCATTAGAGTATTTCTGAAGTAGTATGCATGATAGGGATTTTTCTCCAAGTTATTATTGCTATGCTTTCTCCTTAGTGGCATATAAAGTCACATTTCCTTGATAAATTTCGTGGCCTAAGTGCCTAAGTTATATAAGTACTTAGCCATGCTACCAAACTATTATTCTCTAGCTATTGAGGAAAAAATTCTAAGTACTTAACTCAATGAAACACCTGGGTGGAATTGGTATTGCAAGGTTGACGAGAGTTGGGTGTTGCCTTGGGGCCTTTAATCTCCCAAGGTATTCACCTGTGTTGGCCACCCAGGAACAAGGAGAATACTAAGTTCCTCCAAGTTTAGAAGCTTCCCGTGCAACCTTAAGACAATGGGCTCTGTCTGGACCAATGAAGTGGAGTTCAACTTGTCAGCTTGACATGAAGATGTAGCACAATTATAGGTGGAACGGGTCTTGCTAGTAGAGTTGAATTCTCCTTCTACTTGGTCTTGTCTCAATTCTCTCCTTTCCTTAATGCACTCAGCGTGTATAGGATGCTTGGGCTAATTGAGGGTTAAGGTGGAAGTGCACAACCTCTGCAGAGTCAAAAACTAAGTACTTAGCCGTGTCCCCGGTGATGGACAACTTCGAGCAGCTGAACAAGGATGGATGGAAGAGTCTCAACACCAAGTTTTCATGAAGTAAAATTTTGACTAAGGAGTTAAAGTTGATCGTGCACATAGGCTTCAATCCTATGGTGCCAAGTTAAGTTTTTGAAAGAGAAAACTATTTTACTAAAGTGTTAGGGAAAATTTGGCTTTCTGCAAAAGTTGAAACCCCACAAAGCCTCAAATGCATGTAGTATAGACTTGCCATTTATTTATCCACCAAAGTCACTTGTCAATACATTGTTTGTATTGATTCTCCTTCGGGGGCTGCATATTCAAACGTGCAGGTAACTCGGAGGAAGAGTACTAAGTTGTTGGACTCAAGCTTGCACTCAACATGAATGCCTGTGGCGCATGATGAAGATGGAGGCTCATTGCTATCATTGCTTCTGCTTTTACTTAGAGTTCTGGCTATTAATCAAGACTATGCAATTTGTAATAAAGCTATACTTGGCTACTCTGGATTTTTGTTGTAATAATTGATACTTCTGCAATGATTCTTTGAATTTTGTACTGTGGTGCTAGCATTGATCCAGGGACTAGCACTTAACACAGGTGTTCCAGCTTTATTAAAATTTGGGATGTTACAAAAGGAGTCCATCCTCACGAGGGAACAACCCATGTGGGGATGACGCCTGCAACCCTGCGGGGTGACGAAGGCGACGCAGAGTGATAGAGTTACTTTGGCCATAGTTGTCGTTCTCGTGTATAAAGTGTGTGACAAACCCTCTCCCAAGACTTTCCTCTTTGGCGCAAGAAGACCAGTCCAACACTGCAAGATGGAAGGAACGTCACCAGAGCCCCCACAACCCTGCCATGGATGGTGGCATTGTTATTGACGACCAAGGCCAGCTGGTGGCACAGAGCTCTGCTGGTCGCCACTTTGGCACCTTGTGGTAGCCCTTTCCCGCCAAGAATGAGCGGGAAGGAGGCCCGAAAATGCCAGTATAAGTGAGGCCCATTGGCCTCCATAGGAAGGGGCATATTCCGAGCCCTAGTTGTCCGAGAGAGCAAAAGAGCACACCTTGTACTGTAACTACCACAGTGCAATCCACAGACAAGCAGGAGTACGGTTTTACACCGCAATGGTGGCCTGATACTGGGTAAACTTTCAATGTAACCATTGACGACCATCCTAAGCTTTCCTCTCAAGGTGCTTTGCAAACATGGTTAGCCACCATTGTTCGAACCTCCAGAGGAGGTACTTTCTTTGACATTGTCGTGGTGTGGGGAAGACAGATGCCATAGGATGACTTAAGTTTGGGGCCGATGGACGTTGTAGGTATTCGGGGAGGGATCACACGCCGAATAGGCGCGCACAGAACAATACAAACACCACAATCTACCCAGGTTCGGGGCCCTCGTGTGGAGGTAACAGCCCTACTCCTGCCTATCTCTCTGTATTGGGTCGTACCGAGTACAAAAGTTACAATCTCTCAGTGTCTCACTCTCTGCCGAGTAACCAGCACTTAGCTCTCTCTATTGTTCTCCCTCTGAACAACTAAGCCTCGCAATAAATGAGCTCAGGTCTAACGTCCCTCGCACGGGAGGGGGTGAGCCACCTTATATACTGGTGGTCAACCACTATTATACTAATAAAAGGTACAGAGTAGACAATTCTATTGTGCCGAAGGTCGTCGCGGTATGCGGCTGACATGTCTTGTCACCTTGTCAGTCTCTTAGGGTAGGTCACTGACATGTCATGTCCCCTTGTCAGTGACAGGACGTGATAGCTACCAACCCATACTGTTCCCACGTCTCAGTGCGGATAACCATGCGCCTAGTAAGTTGAACCGCATGCTTGTACGGCCCCTGGATACGCGGGATCTCCTGCAACGGCTCCATTGACTTTGTGCCCGAGTAGAACAGATTCGCATCTATCCGGGTCACCCGAGCGCTACCCGGCTGACCCAGAACGACACTTGAATCTTCCTTCCTACCTCTTGTTCTTTCTACCGAGTAGCACCAGCCGGATACTAGATACCCGGGTAGCCGCCTACCCGGCAAGTGCCAACTCGGTACGGCTGAACTTGGCAGATATCAACTTTAACCTCGTTTCTCACCTGCCTTACCCCTACTCGGGGGTAGCCCCCGACATTAGTCCCCTGAATCTGGTAGGGTCCGGCGAACTTGGACGTTGGGAGCTACCAGCTTAAATAAAAAATAACCTCCTTGATGAATCCCAGCCGAGTTGCGACTCAACTCGGTTGCCAACACTCTGAATTCGGCCTTCACTATTGCGATCTTTGGAGCTTTCATCGTTGTGTCGATTAGACCAAGAAGTTTTGGGTCCAACCGAGATCCCAACAATTAGCCAAATTTCCAAAAATCTTGCCGCTCATAGCGGTTCTATCTTCGCGTGTCTAGGCTGCGCACGTGTCACGCAACCGCACCCCACGACGCCTCGGTTCTGGCGTTGCTGCGTGGCACGTGCCTGTCACTGCACGGCGGGCCCACAGGCCGTCGTGTCGCTTCACACAGGAACTCAAGAGCCCACGACGTGAGGCGTGGGATTTACTGCGCCCGTTACGTGCGAGTAATACGCTTTATGCGTTTCTAACAGGGCACGGTTACTACCCACGCCGCATGATCTTCCCCACGATTGATCCCGCGTGGTAACTGCACTCGAGGAGGTTTAAATACCTCCACGCCGCCCTCTGTCTCTTCTTCCTCGCCACTTTCCCCATCTCCTCTTCCTCTTCGCCTCCGCATCCACAGCGAACAGCGAACACCAGTGCCGCCGCGAGATCACAGACCGCCGCCGTTCCGCGCGCAGAGAGAGAGAGAGAGAACTCGGTCCCCGCGCTGCCGCTCACCAGAGTACGCGCAACCGCAACGAGCTCTTCATCGCGTGGCGCCGTCCTTCTCAATCTCACGCCTGCCGTCGTTACTCCGCTCCTCCACGTCTCCTCCGCCTTCGTCTTCCTCGTCGGTGAAGAACGCGATGGAGCTCGAGACCGCCGCTGCAGATCTGCACGAGGAGGAGCCTCCAACGATGCGCGCCGCCTGGGAGGGCTCCGACGTCAAGGCGTCGGACTGCCAATGGCTGGTTAATACCCGCCGGGTCCCTCCCGGCGTCATCTGCCGTCCACCCGGCAAGGAGCTCGTCCCGACTCCCGGCCCTGGTGAGTACGTAGTATTCTAAGCCATTTCAAGTGCGGATTTGGCCTCCCAATTTCCAATTTCATGCAACAGTTCCTCTGTCATTTCGGCCTCCAGCCATATCACCTTCCCGCTAATGCAATCGCCGTGCTCTCCACCTTCGTTACATGTTGCGAAGCCTTTCTTGGTGTCTACCCCACGGTAGACACCTGGGCGAAATATTTCTTCTTCCGCCAGCAAGTCGTCCCAAATCCTTCCAATCTAATCGCACCCAAGGAAATGACTCAAACGGGTGCGGCCATGATGCTCGAGAGGTCCACGGGTAGCCACCCACGGGTACTTGGGTTGGATGCCTGCCAGAAGTGGCAGAGGGGATTCTTATACGTCAAGAATCCAACTCCAGCGCCAGGCGAGAAGCTAGTCAACCTTATTAAGTTGCCCGAGTTCCAGAATGTGCCCCCCACCAAGATGCGGAACTGGGGCTACCATCCCAAGAAAACGATAAACGACAGATGCATGTAAAATGCATAGATGAACATTGCATGTTATTACTTGTTTTTCCTACATATTAGCAACTTATATTCATGTTTTATAATGATTTGGCAGATTTTCTGAACAATCCCCCTTCTTTTGGTTATAACCCTGTTTTTCCAGAAAACGTACTTTTTAGTGTTTCAGACTTTCCGGGAGCTTCGGGACTCCAAAAAGGGCAAGGCCAAAGAGCACGGTTCAGAATTTTTCGAGACGAAGACCATGGGCCAAAGTAGAGGGCCAAAAGGCCGACCAGGTGGAAAAGAGGACCCTCCATGCGGCCAGATTCCTTGGCCGCGTGTGGGGCCCCCTTTTTGCCCCCGTGGCTCCGATGCCGTCGATCTTTCTTCTCCCGAGTGTCTCGTGACCTAAAAACGACTATATAAAGGGTCCCCTGGCCTTTTCGAGAAGGAGGCGGCGCCGAGAGACGAAACCACGAAACAAAGAGACAGAAGGCTGCCGCCGGAGATGATCGGAGGGGGGAAACGCCGCCGGGATCACCCCCGGAGGGCTCCACCCCCCTCCGGCGTGTTCATCATCAACATCTACAGCAAGATCAGCTCCATCTCTCCACTGTAATCTCTTGGCAAACACAATGTATGATGCAATACTATATTCCCTTGATGTATTGTGTCTCCCCGTCTATGTTTGAGTAGTGAATTGTTCTTGGCAATGGTGAAATAGTTCGTTGATTGGTTGCATACAAGTTTCTTATCTTATATGATTGTCTTTATGTACAATATCTGAGTGCACGCATATGTTGGGGAATGCATGTAAGGTGATCACCGGTAGCATAATGGAGTGGTGGTGACTTGGGAGTGACAGTAACCTGAGACCGAGCCACAAAGTTAAGTTATTGGGGGATATATATAGGGGACCTTAGAACGTAAGGCTATGGTGGGACTTTATGTCTTAATCAATCTTGTGCAGTCATTTACTTGGCCACATGATCCCATCATAAGGGGTTGTAGAACATTTACTTGACTATACCTATTCATGGCTCCTTCCTAGAAGAAACAACTAAGACTAAAACATGTGCTTCACTAATTGTGACAACCACACGAACGAAACACCTATTGCTAGATGACTTGCTCCCTTGAGATACTTGAGATATTTGCTGCTTGCTACTTGTGAAACTTGCTTAGAAACTTGCATTTTAAACTTGCTTCACTAGTTACTAGACAAACCACACTCCACGTCACTTGCTTTTAATTAGTTAGTTCCTTTTAGTCAAACTTATTGCTTTGCATAAACAGCCATATAAGAGGGTTATAGGGCTTTAGAGAATAGATAGCTTACCTTCAGCTCCTCGTGGGTTCGACACTCAAATACTTATCGAAAGGTACTACAATTGATCTCCTGCACTTGGGAGTCATCAAGCACTTTTCTGGCGCCGTTGTCGGGGAGCGTTGTGCTAAGCTTTTATTCTTGTTTGCATTGCATACTAACATATAAACCTAAAATACAAAAAAAAATTATAAAATGGAAAACAACCAAACAATTTTAGAACTGTATAATATCTACCTTGAATTAGGACATGAAGTGTTTGAGGAGAAATTGAAAAATTATTTGCACAACAATCATATTTGTGGTAGTACTAATTCTTTGAACACCTTTATTGCTAAGGAAAACCTTGAGCTTGGGGAAGTTTGTCTTGATGAATATGATATTTTTAGTCCCCCTACTATTGAGGATAAAAATGATATACTTGCTGATTCTATGGAAAGCTTGGGGAAGTTGGTTTTGATGAGCATGTGATGCATGTAAAATGCATACATGAACTTTGCATGTTATTACTTGTTTTTCCTACATATTAGCAACTTATATTCATGTTTTATAATGATTTGGGGGATTTTCTGAACAATCCCCCTTCTTTTGGTTCTAACCCTATTTTTCCAGAAAACGTACTTTTTAGTGTTTCAGACTTTCCGGGAGCTTAGGGACTCCAAAAAGGGCAAGGCTAAAGAGCACGGTTCATAATTTTCGAGACAAAGACCATGGGCCAAAGTTGAGGGCCAAGAGGTCAACCAGGTGGAAAAGAGGACCCTCCACACGGCCAGATTCCTTCGCCGCGGGAGAGGCCCCCTTTTTGCCCCCGTGGCTCCGATGTCGTCGATCTTTCTTCTCCCGAGTGTCTCGTGACCTAAAAACGACTATATAAAGGGTCCCCTAGACTTTTCAAGGAGGATGCTGCGCCGAGAGACGAAACCACAAAACAGAGAGACAGAAGGCTGCCGCCGGAGAAGATCGGAGGGGGGAAACGCCGCCGGGATCACCCCCGGAGGGCTCCACCCCCCTCCGGCGTGTTCATCATCAACATCTACAGCAAGATCAGCTCCATCTCTCCACTGTAATCTCTTGGAAAACACGATGTATGATGCAATACTATATTCCCTTGATGTATTGTGTCTCCCCGTCTATGTTTGAGTAGTGAATTGTTCTTGGCAATGGTGAAATAGTTCGTTGATTGGTTGCATACAAGTTTGTTATCTTCTATGATTGTCTTTATGTACAATATATGAGTGCACGCATATGTTGGGGAATACATGTAAGGTGATCACCGGTAGCATAATGGAGTGGTGGTGACTTGGGAGTGACAGTAACCTGAGACCGAGCCACAAAGTTAAGTTATTGGGGGATATATATAGGGGATCTTAGAACGTAAGGCTATGGTGGGACTTTATGTCTTAATCAATCTTGTGCAGTCATTTACTTGGCCACATGATCCATCATAAGGGGTTGGAGATCATTTACTTGACTATACCTATTCATGGTTCCTTCCTAGAAGAAACAACTAAGACTAAAACATGTGCTTCACTAATTGTGACAACCACACGAACGAAACACCTATTGCTAGAACACTTGCTCCCTTGAGATACTTGACATATTTGTTGCTTGCTACTTGTGAAACATGCTTAGAAACTTGCATTTTAAACTTGCTTCACTAGTTACTAGACAAACCACACTCCACGTCACTTGCTTTTAATTAGTTAGTTCCTTTTAGTCAAACTTATTGCTTTGCATAAACATACATATAAGAGGGTTGTAGGGCTTTAGAGAATAGATAGATTACCTTCAGCTCCTCGTGGGTTGGACACTCAAATACTTATCGAAAGGTACTACAATTGATCTCCTGCACTTGGGAGTCATCAAGCACTTTTCTGGCGCCGTTGCCGGGGAGCGTTGTGCTAAGCTTTTATTCTTGTTTGCATTGCATACTAACATATAAACCTAAAACACACAAAAAATTATAAAATGGAAAACAACCAAACAATTTTAGAACTGTATAATATCTACCTTGAATTAGGACATGAAGTGTTTGAGGAGAAATTGAAAAATTATTTGCACAACAATCATATTTGTGGTAGTACTAATTCTTTGACCACCTTTATTCCTAAGGAAAACCTTGAGCTTGGGGAAGTTTGTCTTGATGAATATGATATTTTTAGTCCCCCTACTATTGAGGATAAAAATGATATACTTGCTGATTCTATGGAAAGTTTTAAGCTTGGGGAAGTTGGTTTTGATGAGCATGATATTTCTAGTTCCCCAAGCTTGGAGGAGAAAATTCACTTTGATGATATTATGCCTCCTATATATGATGATTGCAATGAAAATTATGAATGTTTAACTCCCACTATCACTAATGAGGATTTTACTTATGTGGAGAGTAGTGATT
Organism: Alopecurus myosuroides; assembly: GCA_028641055.1. NCBI lineage: Eukaryota > Viridiplantae > Streptophyta > Magnoliopsida > Poales > Poaceae > Alopecurus > Alopecurus myosuroides. The sequence goes on along the minus strand of CM054063.1, from coordinate 232,049,693 downwards.
CTTTTATGCATGTGTCTCATGATAAGAATGTTTTATGTGATATTTATATTGTTGAATCTATTCATGATGCTACTGAAAATTATTATGAGAGAGGGAAACATGGTTACACATATTTCAACAATATTAAGTTTCCCCTCTTTATGCTAAAAGTATTGAAGTTGCATTTGATCTACCTTTCTATGCTTGCTATTATGTGCTTCTTTTATTTGTTTCATTACAAAATGCCAATGCATAGGAAATGGGTTAGACTTAAAAATAAATTGTTTAATATTTTTTGGTGTGTTCCTTATGCTTTAATTTCCTATTCGGTTTGAGCACACATTTATGTCTTTACAACATGTAAAATACCTTTACCTACTGTTATGTATCATTTAGTTTAAGATTTTCATTTTATAAAAAATTTGGGAAAGTAAATGAGAAGGATGAGTAATGGACAAGTTGGGGTCGACCTTGAACATGTGTTGTTCATGCCAATGAAACCATTGCATAGTCTCTATCATTAAAACTTTTTCCAAAGCTAAAAACAATAAAATATTAGTTCACTACTGTAACATCAAATTTTTGTCTTATTTCTCATCTTAAATGGCAAGAATAATCTTATATGAGAGGTAGGATTAAACAATACTAATTAGCTGTCAAGAAAACAGATTCCTGAACTTCACTGCAAAAAATGTTTAAAATTCCAGAAGTGGAATTTTGACCTGGTAATTTACAACAGCAATATTTAGTTATCACTACATATTTCATTAGTTTTAAGTTTTCTGATTTGAGCAACTTAAGTGCCTCTAAAAATTCACTCTTTACGGGCTGTTAAGTTTTTGACAGATTATGTCTTTATTTTGCATTGCTCTCATTACTTGTGTTTTGTGTGGTTCTTTTGATCAAGGAGCAATGCACAACTGTAGTAACAGTAGTTAATATTTAGAATCAACTCATGATGTGTCTTTGCTGTACCTATGTGGATTTTATTTATTGAGGCACTAACCCCTCTAATCAAGTTTTATGTTGAGATTTGTGTAAGAAGAATTTTTCAGGAGGACGAGTTGAGTGAGATGAACAAAGATCAGGAGGGACAACCAATAAATCTTGGGTATGTACCCCTGGGCTCACCCTACATGTATCAAATAATTACAAGAATCCAAGCTTGGGGATGCCGAGCCACCTCACTCCAACCATCATGATGTTAAGTAAGTAAAGCCTAGCTATATGGCTATAAAGAAAGCGCTTTACGGGAGGCAACCCGGTTGTTTTTGTTTGGATTTTCCTAATGTCCTATTGCTGTCTCAATAGATTAGTTTTTTTGTTTTAATTCTTGATTTTTCAATAAAGAGTCAAGTCAAACCCATTTGGACTTATAAGTTGCTATCCTAGTGCATGAAATTTCTGTTTCAGCACGAGTCTGCTCACCGTATGATTTTACGTTTTTTATTGGTATGTCGGATTGAGCTAATTTTTTTTAGTATGTTCTGCAACTTTTCGTCCTATGCAAGAACAAAAATTGTCTTAATTTTTTGACGAGTCTAGCTTAGGGAGAAACGTTCGTTTTGCTTTTCTGGACAGATTCTGCCTCCTTTTGTTTTATGCACTCTTTGGGCTTGGGAATCGAATTTCCATGATTCTTTCAAGCAAGAGACTGAACATACAACATAATGAACCTTATTTTATATCTACTGGAGCATTTGATTTGGAATTTTGCACAGCAAGCATGTGATTTGTTTGTCCTTGCTAATCTCACCCCACAGAAAAAGAATGGGAGAAACATGTTTTGTGAAGTTTTTTCACAGGGAATAGAGGAGCTGCGCCTCAAGACATCCAAGAATGGTGAAATCCATAAGATTGGGGATGTGATGAACACCCCACTGGAGCTACACTCTTTTGGTTAGCACACGTCTACTTTCTGTTTTTCTAAGCAAAGCATTTATCGTAGAGACTTGAAGCGTCTAGTTTTTGTTTTTATTTTTGTTTTGATAAGACCACACCCATCATTTTATATGAGATTGAGATACTGTAGTTTGGGGTTGGAATGTATTGGATGCTATTATTATGACTTGGAATAGGGATGCCATGGTTGATTTGAAGAGCTGCATATGTTTGCATGATTTATAGGCTTTTTATGTGTAGAAATTTGCAATAATGTTGTCTTGAGCTATCTCTTATTCATGTCCTTGATGTTAATTGCTGGTTTATTTAGTTTGTCATGAAATGAGTAGTTCTATGGACATATGCATGCATAGTATCTGGTCAACTATCTCCCTCTTGCTAGCCAAAAATTTAAAAATTCCAACAAGTAAAAACTTGTTTCCAACACTCCTTAGCCAAGTATTTCCAGTGAGTCCACCATATCTTCCCATTAGCTTCATTACTATTCCGAGTATGTTCACCATCTTATTGTGTTAGTTATTTCTAAATTAAGATATTCACTTTATTAATTGTCATGGGTTGAACTTGGGATAGGACTCTCACGAACTTTTGAAGGCACACTTTACTTTTTATGCATCTAATAAACATGACCCAATAATGGGAGCCACAAGTTTTGCGTTTGACAAGTGTGTGGTTGGGAGCTAGCTATAAACGTGTATCACCGGAAAGCTTTCAACATTGCACAAAAATTTACATTTGGTTGATATCATGTACTTTTGTTTTTGGACTCCTGCCATGCCGAAATGAAATAGAGGAATAGTAAGTTTTGATGAGTAAGTATCTATATGACTAGAGAAACGCATTGGGCCGCTAACCCAAGCCATGCTTTATCATGGTGGAAATTTACTTACAGCTTGAGTGACTCTACAACACATCCTACTATAAAATAAGAAGTTATGCATAATAGTGAATAAAAATAAAAAGGATGATGAGTCTACTCCGTTTGTTTGTCTTGTCATTGTTACATGGGCTTGTTTCCATGTCATGGGGCAAGAGGTACCTCTTTGCGGTTCTCTATGATGTCATTAATACTTATTATGATTGTACAAAGCTTATTAGGAATCTTAAGTTGAGTAATCATGGAGTAGGTATTCACACTCACGGGGCATGAGGCTTTCAACCACCTTGTCATTCACATTACTTCAACATTCACCATTTAAGATGCTAGTGCTAAAGGGGCAATGAGAGTCCTAGATCAATGGATACCACATTTTAATTAGTAATTTTAGTTGAATAATTTATAGGCTAAATAAGACTTGATCATGTTTTACCTCTACTCAATTTTCTCCAAAGTGTCCACCATATTTTCTATTTTCCATTACGCTATTCTTTGACCAATATAGGATTTTATTTTTCATTTTGTGTATGCATTTGGTCCATAGTGCTTTTATTTCATTATACACTTTGTGAACTTTCATGAATCATCTTTGCTTGCATATTTCATATTTTTTACAACATGAATTGTATATTGCTACTCATTTCTAGTATTAATCATTTGATTATATGTAGCATGAATAATCCTCTTTGATATTCCATGATTGTTTTAACATGCAAAGTCCATGTTAGTCTTATCACCTTCATACTCGAGGACGAGTATGGGTTAAGCTTGGGGATGTTGATGCATGTAAAATGCATAGATGAACTTTTCATGTTATTACTTGTTTTTCCTACATATTAGCAACTTATATTCATGTTTTATAATTATTTGGGGGATTTTCTGAACAATCCCCTTCTTTTGGTTCTAACCCTGTTTTTCCAGAAAACGTACTTTTTAGTGTTTCAACTTTCTTGGAGCTTCGGGACTCCAAAAAGGGCAAGGCCAAAGAGCACGGTTCAGAATTTTTGAGACGAAGACCATGGGCCAAAGTAGAGGGCCAAAAGGCCAACCAGGTGGAAAAGAGGACCCTCCACGCGGCCAGATTCCTTGGCCGCGTGAGAGGCCCCCTTTTTGCCCCCGTGGCTCCGATGCTGTCGATCTTTCTTCTCCCGAGTGTCTCGTGACCTAAAAACGACTATATAAAGGGTCCCCTGGCCTTTTCGAGGAGGAGGTGGCGCCAAGAGACGAAACCACGAAACAGAGAGACAGAAGGCTGCCACCGGAGAAGATCGGAGGGGGTAAACGCCGCCGAGATTACTCCCTGAGGGCTCCACCCCCCTCCGGCGTGTTCATCATCAACATCTACAGAAAGATCAGCTCCATCTCTCCACTGTAATCTCTTGGCAAACACGATGTATGATGCAATACTATATTCCCTTGATGTATTGTGTCTCCCCGTCTATGTTTGAGTAGTGAATTGTTCTTGGCAATGGTGAAATAGTTCGTTGATTGGTTGCATATAATTTTGTTATCTTCTATGATTGTATTTATATACAATATATGAGTGCACGCATATGTTGGGGAATACATGTAAGGTGATCACCGGTAGCATAATGGAGTGGTGGTGACTTGGGAGTGACAATAACCTGAGACCGAGCCACAAAGTTAAGTTATTGGGGGATATATATAGGGGACCTTAGAACGTAAGGCTATGGTGGGACTTTATGTCTTAATCAATCTTGTGCAGTCATTTACTTGGCCACATGATCCATCATAAGGGGTTGTAGATCATTTACTTGACAATACCTATTCATGGCTCCTTCCTAGAAGAAACAACTAAGACTAAAACATGTGCTTCACTAATTGTGAAAACCACACGAACGAAACACCTATTGCTAGAACACTTGCTCCCTTGAGATACTTGAGATATTTGCTGCTTGCTACTTGTGAAACTTGCTTAGAAACTTGCATTTTAAACTTGCTTCACTAGTTACTAGACAAACCACACTCCACGTCACTTGCTTTTAATTAGTTAGTTCCTTTTAGTAAAACTTATTGTTTTGCATAAATAGCCATATAAGAGGGTTATAGGGCTTTAGAGAATAGATAGCTTACCTTCAGCTCCTCGTGGGTTCGACACTCAAATACTTATCGAAGGTACTACAATTGATCTCCTGCACTTGGGAGTCATCAGCATGATATTTCTAGTTCCCCAAGCTTGGAGGAGAAAATTCACTTTGATGATACTATGCCTCCTATATATGATGATTGCAATGAAAATAATGAATGTTTAACTCCCACTATCACTAATGAGGATTTTACTTATGTGGATAGTAGTGATTCTTTTATGCATGTGGCTCATGATAAGAATGTTTTATGTGATATTCATATTGTTAAATCTATTCATGATGCTACTGAAAATTATTATGAGAGAGGGAAACATGGTTACACATATTTCAACAATATTAAGTTTCCCCTCTTTATGCTGAAAGTATTGAAGTTGCACTTGATCTACCTTTCTATGCTTGTTATTATGTGCTTCTTTTATTTGTTTCATTACAAAATGCCAATGCATAGGAAAGGGGTTAGACTTAAAAATAAATTGTTTAATATTTTTTGGTGTGTTCCTTATGCTTTAATTTCCTATTCGGTTTGAGCACACATTTATGTCTTTACAACATGTAAAATGCCTTTACCTACTGTTATGTATCATTTAGTTTAAGATTTTCATTTTATAAAAAATTTGGGAAAGTAAATGAGAAGGATGAGTAATGGAGAAGTTGGGGTAGACCTTGAACATGTGTTGTTCATGCCAATGAAACCATTGAAAAGTCTCTATCATTAAAACTTTTTCCAAAGCTAAAAACAATAAAAATATTAGTTCACTACTGTAACATCACATTTCTGTCTTATTTCTCATCTTAAATGGCAAGAATAATATTATATGAGAGATAGGATTAAACAATAGTAATTAGCTGTCAAGAAAACAGATTCCTGAACTTCACTGCGAAAAATGTTTAAAATCACATAAGTGGAATTTTGACCTGGTAATTTACGACAGCAATATTTAGTTATTACTACATATTTCATTAGTTTTAAGTTTTCTGATTTGAGCAACTTAAGTGCCTCTAAAAATTCACTCTTTACGGGCTGTTCAGTTTTTAGCAGATTATTTTTTTATTTTGCATTGCTCTCATTACTTGTGTTTTGTGTGGTTCTTTTGATCAAGGAGCAATGCACAACTGTAGTAACAGTAGTTATTATTTAGAATCAACTCATGATGTGTCTTTGATGTACCTATGTGGATTTTATTTATGGAGGCACTTACCCCTCTAATCAAGTTTTATGTTGAGATTTGTGTAAGAAGAATTTTTTAGGAGGAAGAGTTGAGTGAGATGAACAAAGATCAAGATGGAAAACCAATAAAGCTTGGGGATGTACCCCTGGGCTCACCCTACATGTATCAAATAAGTACAAGAATCCAAGCTTGGGGATGCCGAGCCACCTCACTCCAACCATCATGATGTTAAGTAATAAAAGCCTAGCTATACGGCTATCAATAAAGCGCTTTACGGGAGGCAACCCGGTTGTTCTTAGTTGGTTTTTCCTAGTGTCCTCTTGCTGTAAGAAGAGACTTAGTCTTTAGTTTAGTTTCTGGAGTTTTCAATAAAGTGTCAAGTTTCACCCATTTGTATTTAAAAGTTGCCATCCTAGTGCTTGGAATTTCTGTTTCAGCACGATTCTGCTCACCCATTTGGATTTAAAAGTTGTTATCCTAGTGCTTGGAATTTCTGTTTCAGCACGATTCTGCTCACCGTATGATTTTTCATTTTTTATCTGTAAGTCGGATTGAGATAATTTTTTAGTATGTTCTGCAACTTTTCGTACTCTGTAAGCACAAAAATTGGATTAATTTTTTGATGAGACTAGCTTTGGAAAACGTTCGTTTTGCTGCTATTTCTTTTCTGGACAGATTTTGCCTTCTTTTGTTGGATGCACTCTTTGGGTTTGGGACTTGAATTTCCTTGATCTTTTCGAGCTAGAGAGTGAACATACAACATTATGAACCTTATTTTCTATCTTCTGGAGCATTTGTTTTGGAATTTTTCGCAGCAAGCATGTGATTTGTTTGTCCTTGCTAATCTCACCCCACAGAAAAAGAATGGGAGAAACATGTTTTGTGAAGTTTTTTTCACAGGGAATAGAGGAGCTGCGCCTCAATACATCCAAGAATGGTGAAAGCCATAATCTTGGGGATGTGATGAACACCCCACTGGAGCTACACTCTTTTGGTTAGCACACGTCTACTTTCTTTTTTTCTAAGCAAAGCATTTATCGTAGAGACTTCAAGCGTCTAGTTTTTGTTTTTTTTATAAGACCACCACCATCATTTTATATGAGATTGAGCTACTGGAGTTTGGGGTTGGAATGTATTGGATGCTAGTATTATGATTTGGAATAGGGATGCCATGGTTGTTTGAAGAGCTACATATGTTTGCATGATTTATAGGCTTTTTATGTGTAGAAATTTGCAATAATGTTGTCTTGAGCTATCTCTTATTCATGTCCTTGATGCTAATTGCTGGTTTATTTAGTTTGTCATGAAATGAGTAGTTCTATGGACATATGCATGCATAGTAGCTGGTCAACTATCTCCCTCTTGCTAGCCCAAAAATTTAAAAATTCCAACAAGTAAGAACTTGTTTCCAACACTCCTTAGCCAAGTATTTCCAGTGAGTCCACCATATCTTCCCATTAGCTTTATTGCTATTCCGAGTATGTTCACCATGTTATTGTGTTATTTATGTTCTAAATTAAGATATTCACTTTATTAATTGTCATGGGTTGAACTTGGGATAGGACTCTCACGAACTTTTGAAGGCACACTTTACTTTTTATGCATCTAATAAACATGACCCAATAATGGGAGCCACAAGTATTGCGTTTGACAAGTGTGTGGTTGGGAGCTAGCTATAAACGTGTATCACCGGAAAGCTTTCAACATTGCACAAAAAATTTACATTTGGTTGATATCATGTACTTTTGTTTTTGGACTCCTGCCATGCCGAAATGAAATAGAGGAATAGTAAGTTTTGATGAGTAAGTATCTATATGACTAGAGAAACGCATTGGGCCGCTAACCCAAGCCATGCTTTATCATGGTGGAAATTTACTTACAGCTTGAGTGACTCTACAACACATGCTATAATAAAATAAGAAGCTATGCATAATAGTAAATGAAAATAACAAGGATGATGAGTCTACTCCGTTTGTTCATCTTGTCATTGTAACATGGGCTTGTTTCCATGTCATGGGGCAAGAGGTACCTCTTTGCGGTTCTCTATGATGTCATTAATACTTATTATGATTGTACAAAGCTTATTAGGAATATTAAGTTGAGTAATCATGGAGTAGGTTTTCACACTCACGGGGCATGAGGCTTTCAACCACCTTGTCATTCTCATTACTTCAATACTCACAATTTTAAGATGCTAGTGATAAAGGGGCAATGAGAGTCCTAGATCAATGGATACCACATTTCAATTAGTAAATTTAGTTGAATAATTTAGAGGCTAAATAAGACTTGATCATGTTTTACCTCTACTCAATTTGTTCCAAAGTGTCCACCATATTTTCTATTTTCCATTATGCTATTCTTTGACCAATATAGGATTTTATTTTTCATTTTGTGTATGCATTTGGTCCATAGTGCTTTTATTTCATTATACACTTTGTGAACTTTCATGAAGCATCTTTGCTTGCATATTTGATATTTCTTATAACATGAATTGTATGTTGCTAATCATCTACATTATGAATCATTTGATTATATGTAGCATGAATAATCTTCTTTGATATTCCATGATTGTTTTAAAATGCAAAGTCCATGTTAGCTTTATCACCTTCATACTCGAGGACGAGTATGGGTTAAGCTTGGGGATGTTGATGCATGTAAAACGCATAGATGAACTTTTCATGTTATTACTTGTTTTCCTACATATTAGCAACTTATATTCATGTTTTATAATGATTTGGGGGATTTTCTAAACAATCCCCCTTCTTTTGGTTCTAACCCTGTTTTTCCAGAAAACGTACTTTTTAGTGTTTCAGACTTTCCGGGAGCTTCGGGACACCAAAAAGGGCAAGGCCAAAGAGCATGGTTCAGAATTTTCGAGACAAAGATCATTGGCCAAAGTAGAGGGCCAAAAGGCCGACCAGGTGGAAAAGAGGAACCTCCACGCGGCCAGATTCCTTGGCCGCGTGTGGGGCCCCCTTTTTGCCCCCGTGGCTCCGATGCCCTCGATCTTTCTTCTCCCGAGTGTCTCGTGACCTAAAAACGACTATATAAAGGGTCACCTGGCCTTTTCGAGAAGAAGGCGGCGACGAGAGACGAAACCACAAAACATAGAGACAGAAGGCTGCCGCCGGAGAAGATCGGAGGGGGGAAACGCCGCCAGGATCACCCCCGGAGGGCTCCACCCCCTCCGGCGTGTTCATCATCAACATCTACAGCAAGATCAGCTCCATCTCTCCACTGTAATCTCTTGGCAAACACGATGTATGATGCAATACTATATTCCCTTGATGTATTGTGTCTCCCCGTCTATGTTTGAGTAGTGAATTGTTCTTGGCAATGGTGAAATAGTTCGTTGATTGGTTGCATACAAGTTTGTTATCTTCTATGATTGTCTTTATGTACAATATATGAGTGCACGCATATGTTGGGGAATGCATGTAAGGTGATCACCGGTAGCATAATGGAGTGGTGGTGACTTGGGAGTGACAGTAACCTGAGACCGAGCCACAAAGTTAAGTTATTGGGGGATATATATAGGGGATCTTAGAACATAAGGCTATGGTGGGACTTTATGTCTTAATCAATCTTGTGCAGTCATTTACTTGGCCACATGATCCATCATAAGGGGTTGTAGATCATTTACTTGACTATACCTATTCATGGCTCCTTCCTAGAAGAAACAACTAAGACTAAAACATGTGCTTCACTAATTGTGACAACCACACGAACGAAACATCTATTGCTAGAACACTTGCTCCCTTGAGATACTTGAGATATTTGCTGCTTGCTACTTGTGAAACTTGCTTAGAAACTTTCTTTAGAAACTTGCTCTAGGATTACTTGCATTTTAAACTTGCTTCACTAGTTACTAGACAAACCACACTCCACGTCACTTGCTTTTAATTAGTTAGTTCCTTTTAGTCAAACTTATTGCTTTGCATAAACAGCCATATAAGAGGGTTATAGGGCTTTAGAGAATAGATAGCTTACCTTCAGCTCCTCGTGGGTTCGACACTCAAATACTTATCGAAAGGTACTACAATTGATCTCCTGCACTTGGGAGTCATCAACGACATCAACCGGGTAGACGACCGCCTTGCAGGAGTTGGTGGAGCAAAGACTCCGGAGGGTCGATCTGATCGCCTGCTAGGTGGAGCGCCGAGTTCTCCCGCTTCAAGAGCGAGCACACAAGATGTGCTACATGGGTGGGGCCCGCGACTGCACTCGGACGACCACCTTCGAGCTCACCAAGGCGGAAGTGGCAATCTGGGTCAAGTCCATCCTCAGGGCCACGCTCTCGGAGACTTGGTTCTACGGCTTCGTACCGTATAGCCGCAACAAGCCCATCCCTCAAGTAAGTACTCTTCTTCACATACTTAATCGATTTCCTCTCTTGCTTCTTTAGTTCATACCGAGTAGGAGGTATCTTGTAGTCTTTTCTTTGGACTTAACCTAATATGCTTTATGTTTGCGCTTAATACCAGATAGGGCTCCTCTGTTAGAACTTAGCTTAATACGCCTTGTCTTTGCACGCTATACAGAGTAGAGCCTCCACCCGATTACCTTTCCGGTGCTTAGCTTTGTATGCTTTATGTTTGCATGCTAGACCGAGTATAACCTCTACTCGTTTCCCTTTCTAGTACTTAGCCATATATGCTCTGTGTTTGCATGCTAGGTCGAGTAGAACTTATGTGCTAGGACTTAGCTCATTATGCTTTGTGCTTGCATACTGCTCTGAGTAGAATCTCTACTTGTTTCCCTTTCTAGGACTTAGCTTCATATGCTTTATGTTTGCATGCTAGACCGAGTAGGACTTCCACCCGGTATCCTCGAATATCGCTTATTCCTTATTCTCTACATTTGCATCCTTAGGTTATCCCTCGCCAGAGAAGGAAGACAAGCCCATCCAGGAGCAGAACTGGGAGGCAGATCGGACCGAGGACGACGCCAAGGCGTTTGACGTCCAGGATACGCTCTGTATCCCCCTGGCTGGCTAGGATAGTAAGTCCCGAGTTTCCACCTCTATTCGGGACTTGTCAGAGGACGATGAAGGTGAACGAGTTCACCTTGTGTGTGTATCACATCATGCCTTGATCTTTTTTCTTTCTCACTCTTGTACTTGTTCTTTCCGATCGCATATGGTCTGGAGGGAGAGGAGCCCATATATGTGCAACCCGTCTCCATGGCCGCCCCCACTGGAACGAAGAGAAGGCCGGGCAGTGGAGCACTGGAGCCCCCTGCCAAGAAACCAAAGAAGGTTGCCGGCAAGAGGAAGACCACCGGGCACAAGAAACGCACCGTCGTGGACGCGTAAGTCCTTCCGAGCTTCCCTTTGCATTTGTTTCTTTACTGTCTTCTCTGCCTTTTCTCTGCTTCTTCTCTGTTCTCATTTCCTTTTTCTTCTTTCTTCTCTTCTCAGTGATCCACTGGATGCGGACGCCACCAACGATCCACCCGAGGACGTCATGGACCTTACCACTGGCGATGGGGATGATCACCCAGAGGAGAGGGCCAAGGCGCCCTCTCCCCGCAAGGAAAAACAAGACCTTGGTGCCGAGAACACTGGCACCAAGGTGGAGACTGGTCGGGTTCTGGAGGAGCCGGAACCCAACGACGAGCAGCCAGCCATGGAGCGGCCCACCGAGACGCGGCAGTCCACTCCCGAGCCCATCTCTGAGCCACAACAGCCAACTCCGGCAGCACCAGAGCCGAGTGCTCGGCAGCCAACACCGCCACCAGTTCAAGCACCTCCCTCTGCACCTCAGCCACCTCCTCGGCAACCACCCCAAGAACCTTCTGCTGATAAGCAGCCCACAGCAACACCGACGCTGCAGCAGCAGCCTCCCGAGCCAACCTCCAAGAAGCAGCCAGCACCTCCAGTAGCAACGCCGGCATCGCAGCAGCAACCGCCCAGGGTGCAACCTAAACAAGCTGCAGGGCAGACTGGGCAGCAACCGCCCGAGAAACGGCATACTGGGCAGCAGCAGCCCGAGAAGCCGCGGCAGCCACCATCTCAGCAGCAGACCCCACAACATTCTGAGTACCCACTGCCGGGTGCTAAGCAAGCCGGGGAACCAGCGCAGCAGCAACCCCCACCGAAGAAGACCAACTGGCCACTCAACAAACCCAAGCAGGTTAAAACCTTGGGTAGCGGCCCCGTTACTCGAAACACCAAACTGGTTCAGACCAGTATCAAATTCGCCCCTACGAAGGAACAGGCTCCCGGAGAAGGCGTCAGCGGCACCGCCAAGCCTCCGAACTTCCCGGAGCATTGGTGCGAATTGCAGGAGCTGCACCAGATCAAGATGGCGCAGGAGGCCAAGCGGCTGGATGAGCTGAAGCAGCGGAAAGCCTTGGCCCGCTCCGGATCCAAGGGTAAGGACACTACTTCCTTGACTATCCAGGGTGACGCCCCCCTCGCAGAGTCTGAGTACGAGCTCCGAAAAGACACGGAGACGATCCTTGACCGGATAGGATACATTTAGAAGGACTGGGACAGCAAGAAGTATGGCCACCCCAAATGGGAAGGTGTGCGGCATAACAATATTGACAACTTCCAGCAATCGTGGAACAAAGCCGATGCCAGTCCCGTCACGATGGCGATGTCCTCGTCCGGCAGCACTCTGGCGCACAAAATGTATTGCCTGCGCAAGGCTGCTGAAGACGCCGAGAACACCAACCGGGTAAATGCATTTCCCTCTTTATTTGAATTTCCGAGTTGCTACCTTTCTTCTCTTTAGTCTTTGCTTTATCCACCATCCAGTACCCGAGATTTGGGTCGAGTAGATAAGGCTCGACCGAGTTGCAATCTACTCGGGTCGAATCTTCCAACTCACATTGCCCTCTTCCTTTCTGCGGGAGTGCACTGAGGTCCGGACCACACTCTTCCGCCAGCTTCTATGGTCACACCGGGCTGTTAGGAACAAGAACAGGCAGGTGGAGTCTGAGAAAGGCGAAAGGGCGATCCTGGAGCAAAGCGTCACCGACACCATCACCAAGTTATCCTGTGTAGAGAGTAAGTGCCCACACTTTTGGTTTACGCGTTTTGTGCCTACGCCCATTTTTTCATCTTTGCTCACATTTTGCTTTTCTGCAGGTGAGCTTAAGGCTCTCGCCGAGAAGTACCAGGACTGTGAAGTCATGGCGGCATCTGCGCAGAGTAAAATTTCTTCTCTGGAGAGTAAGTCACTTTGCATTTTTCTCTTTTCCGGCTTCTGCCCTCTTCTCCCTTGTTAACCGAGTTCATTTCTTCTCAAACGAACGCAAGACCTTCCTTGAGCAACACCAAGGGTGTGTCACCCCCACCGAGGTGCAGCAGCAGGTGCAGGCCCGAGAGGCCAAGCTAGAGAAGAGGATGGATGCCGAGAAGACTGAAGTCCACAAGCGTAAGCTTGAGCTTGCTGAGGCCCTGAAGGCTGCACTGCAGGCCGGCAATGATAAAACCTAGGCGCTGAACCAGGCAGCCAACGAGAAGCTGGAGCTTGAGAACGAGACCGAGTCTCTGAAGAACAGGAATCAAGAACTCGACACCATGGTGGTCGACTCGCGCCGCCTTCAGGACAAGCACTTCCGGCAGGCTGAAGACTGGAACCGCCGGCTAGGAGCCCTTGTCCTAGAGTTACGCTGTGAGTTGCCGCAAACCCTTGCTCTATTCGGTTTCTTCCCTTCCGTTTCTTCTATTCGCCTTTTTCTTGTTCTCGGTTTCTTTTTCTGACTCATCCCAGCATGCCCTACCCTAGGCACCTTCCCTGATTTGAATCTTGCCGCTGAGACTGTCGTGGAGAAGGCCATGAAACTGAGGGCAGCTGCAGGCCTCAGTGTTGGTGATCCGGCCTCCATAGATGATCAAATCGAGACTATCAGGGCTCGTATGCTCTCCCTCAAGGGCATGGGTGCTTCGATGGTGTCAACTGCTATGCGTCTGCATAAGCTCTTCTGGGCGGAGAGGGAGATCCCAAAAACAATCCATCAGATTGCCTCCTACTTGGATCATGTTAACGAGGAGTTGAAGAAATGGCGTGCCTCAAGAGCCCGCCATGGTGCGGATGAAGCCCTCCACACTGTGCTCTCTTGGTACAAAAATTTGGATCTGGAGAAGCTCAAGGACCTCCGGAATAACTCCAAATGGACCAACCGAGATGAGTACATCTTGCGGCGCAAGGAAGCCGCCTACGAGCTCGCATCATACGTAGACACTCAGCAATACATGGACGGCCCCACGGATCCGGATACTGATGTTGAGGAAGAAGATGACGATGCTGAAGGCGATGAAGTAGAGGCTGGCGAGGAAGGCCACGATGACGACGCTGGCCAGGAAGGCGATCATGGCGACGAGGAGGAGGAGCAGGAAGAACTTGGCGATGAGGAGGCCGAGCAGGGCAATGCCCAGGAGGAAACCGAGCAGGGCGACGCCGAAGGAGGCCACGATGAACGTTGACCAGGAGGCTACCGAGCAGGGAGCTGGCTCCGAGGAAGTCCAGCCCGAGTCGCAGCCCACTGCCCCGATCGGAACAGTCACCACCGAGATGGTGATCGACACTCCGGCTCTCGAGTTGGGCGCAACGGCGGCCGCTGCCGAGAACGTCGCTTCCGGATCCGCGGCTCCAACCTCTACTGCTGCTCCCGAGCCTGCTTCGTCTTCAGATCTATCAAGTGTAGAGGCCGACTCCACTCCATCGACCATGCCTTAAGTGCATGTTCTGAATTTACCTCAAAACTGTTTATCAGATCCCCGGTATGCCGGGTGGAGATGTATTTAAACACTTATCGTTCCAGTGTTACTCAGTTATATTAAGTTACTTGGCAAGACTGACTCAATGTCGGATTGCGTTAAAATGCAAGTGCCCGTGTTGCTTTTCTGTCGCACCCGGACTTCTAGGGGATGCTCACAGTCCGCTAAACAGTAGAGAAATGGCTTACGGGGCATACCGGCACCCGCATCTCAATATGAGCAGGCCAACACGTAAACGTGTGACAACCATTCTCGTACTATTCATCGTCTGCGCAAACCATCCCATAGAAATCCAGATACTTCCGTTGACGTACTTCAAAACATACACACATGGTACGTCAACGGCATTGGAACAAGTGATATCACAACAGATCTCTACGACACAAAAGATGGAAATAAGCTGCAAATAGCTCTCATTAGAGCAGAGATAGCAAATACAATCATCCAGAGGACACATGTCCCAACAATTCATCATTACATCACAGCGGAAGCATCCAAAATGTCTGAGTACAGACAAGATCCAAATAGGCCTAAGAGGCCGGAAACGAAAAGACGGAGCCCATCCACGAAGTCTCGGATCCTGCCCGGGTCCGCTATCTACTCGTCAGCAGTCTCGTCATACTCCACGTAGTAGCCACCATGGGGATCCTCGGAAACGTAGTCTGCGGAAACCACAGCCCCAAAGGGGTCATTACATAAACGTACTGGCAAGCAAGACTCACAGTTCACCAAAGTGTAACCCGTCAACACCAAGCACAGATGCTTTGGGTTCAACGGAAGGAACGGGATATAAAAGATGCTGCAACTGGTTGCTCTAACCAACTACAGAGTTACTACCACTTCCGGCTAACAGAAAGGAGATAAGATCGTGTATCGTAACCAACCTATACTAACTCCAAACAAACCCATCCTGGATCTTGCCCCTTATCCAAAGAAGCAATCCGAGGATAACTCACGCAGTTGAATTAATGATGGTTCAGATTATTGTGTCAATAAGCCTATTACTAGTCAAGTTGTTAATCATTGGGTGTAAGGTTGTTAATCATTAGGTTTAAGTTGTCCTGAGTACTTGTTAGCTAGTACTTTCACCAAGTAATCCATAACCGCGGAAAACACGGCTTCTCGAGAAGATTTACCCTGCAGGGGTGCACCAATTTGGCCGTACACGTAAGAATATCCCGCCAGACGGGAATCAAACCCACCAAGCGAGGCACTCTACACAACTCAACTCTTCTTCGCATCAAGCCCAAAGCACCTTGGGCGCACGGCTAATCGAGCCCCGAAGAAAGGGGACCCTCATAGCACTCTAAGAACGTGTCCCCCTATATGCCGACTACAAAAGTTCCACCCTGGCCTGGGCTCGCAAAAACATGCATGCAGCAAATGGAAAACACGAACCAAATGAGGCGATTTGGACGAGATGCGAATCGAATCAAATTGAGGGGGGCGCCCATACTCGCTTCCCACATGCGGTTAGTGCGCTCATCATGGATCAGTAGACAAGACCCTTTTCCTATTAGGGTCGACACTAGCAGGCCTCAAAACCACACAGGGCCTCCTGCCGGTGCCTTATCATCAAATTATTATTTAACAATAACATTAGCATGATTCATTGTTTAACATCGAGCCCCCAGAACATAATAGAATGGTAACAGAAAGTAACGGGTAACAGACTCGAGCAAAACAACCCTAAGCATGCTAGTAAGACACGGGCAACAAGCAAAAGGTTATAGGTATGGGGGTGAGGCAATATCAGGGTTAAAGGATTCATGTGATAGGTTCGTAACAGAAACAACTATTACTAGGGCTAGCAGAATAGACAACGGAAAGTATCGGTAACCAATGTTGAAAGGAACACAGTGGTTCATGTGAGTGATAACTTGCCTGCAAACCCAGTAGCCTGGTACTGAGCTAACTCCTTAGAAGGGGTGTCGTAAGAATCGTCGGTCTCAACGTCGTCGTGTATCCGAGAAGAAGCAAACAAACAATGCAGAAAGATAAACAATCAATAACATGGCATAGTGCACAAACATGGGATGATGCATGACCATTTAATTGATGCATAGAAATAAACTAGTTGACAAGATAGCAACATGATTAAATGGACCCACATGCAATTTGGATTGCATATGGAAAGCCCATGAATTATGGTTGAATTAATTATTTTACAACTAAGCAACATGTGAAAGTGGATTAGCATGATGCATGCATGAGGAAAACAGAAAAATAACAACAATAGAAACAATAGGAAATAAGGTGTAACAAGTTTGGAAAGTTGTTTATTAAGTTAAGAAATTTTGGTTTCTTAAAGGTGTCACACAAACATTTGTTGTTTTCACCAATTTTAATTGTTCAAAATAGATAACAAAGTTCATATTTGATAAGAACACACAATTTTAGGTGGAATACATGTTTCACTTGTTGAAAGAGGATTTCAAATAAATTATTTATGAATTAAACAAGTTTAAGCAAGAATTAAATGAATTTAATTCAAACATGAACTTATTTGAATTTTTATTTGTTCAAAACATTAAGTGAGATTCATATTTGAGAAGCTTATACTTTTGTGGGTTGAAAACATATTTTATATGTTCAAAAATAATTTAATTTGATCAAGTTATGAATTTAACAATATTAAATGATTTAAACAAGGTTTAAATCATTTAACCAATTTTAATTATTCAAAACATGAAACAAATTTTATATTTGGAAAGGTGGTTTAATTTTGCATGTAAAACATATTTCATTTGTTGAAATTGGATTTAAAATGAGCAAGTTATTATTTTGGCAATTTTAAATGCATTAAACAAGAAACAGTTGTTTTCAGCAATTTAAATTATTCAAAACAGCAAACAAAATTTATATTTGGAAAGTACATGAAAGGTTGATTGGAAAACATATTTAGTTTGTGGAATTTGGAATTTTTATGCCCAAGTTATGAATTTTGCAAAATTAAGTGATTTAAACAAGAATTCAAATATTTCACCAATTTAAAATATTCAAAACAGTAAACAAATTTTATATTTGGATAGAACATTTAATTTGGGACAGAAAACATATTAAAAATGTTGAATTTGGAGTTGGGATGAATTACTTCTGCATTTTACAAGTTTTGGTGTAAATCTGCCATTTTTATTACATCTAGGGATTTAGGAAAAATTAAACAGGGACTAGAAAATAATTACAAGGACCTATTGGTGATTTCTTGGAAGGTGCTGTATGAAAACAAATGGAAATAAAAAGGTTGGTTTTATTTGGGAGAGGGGGGACTCGAACCCAGCACCTCCAGCTGCTGAGCAAAGGAACCAACCAACTGGGCTAGGTGCGATTGTGTTGACAGAGAACAGCTCGCAGTGGGGTTATAGTTCAGATTCTGCATCTGAACAATCGAAAATAGGGACAGAAAAGGTGGGGTGCGGGGATTTGATCCCGGGACCTAGGGCTTGCGCGCTGTGGCTCGCTACCACTGCGGTAGGGTGCTGTTTCTTGTCAGGAAGGGGAGCAGCGGGGGGTAAGAGGTGTTGGTGCGGCTGTTTTCTGAATTTTGCACGTAACTGAACCAACACGGACAGCAGCGAGGGATGGTCGCCGGCAGCGAGGGCTGCTCGCCGGAGGGGCGCCATCCGCGGTGTGGGGTGGGTGGTGCGGTGCATGCGGGAGGGAGGAAGGTGAGGGGAGCGGGGCGGATCGAGGGAGAAGGGCTCACCTTGAGGCATCGAAGGGGAGGACGGGTCGGTGCAGAGCAGGGAAGGACGGCGGCGTGGGGAGCATGGCGGCGGCGCTCCGGGCCGTCCCCGCCCGCGCCGAGGTGATGAGGAGGGAGAGGGCGGTGCGGGGATTCCATTCCCGCACCCGCCCTGGCCGGAGGGAGACCGCAGCTCCGGTAATCGCCGGTGGAAAGGAGGGGGCTTTCGGGTGGTACAGGTACAGAGAAAAGAAATACAGAGATGAGAGAGATGGAGGGGAGGTGGAAGGAAGATGGAGGCGGGGGGAAGAGGAAGGAGAGAGTAGTTAGGGTTAGGGGGAGAGCTCGGGCACCGAGATGGGTTCTTATGGAGGGGGAGGAGGGGTGATCACCGTCTGCTCCCTTCTCTGAATACGTGGACACCATGGATGGGGCGCCGTACAGAGGAGGAAGAGACGCTCGAAGGGGTATTGGGCTCTGTGGGAAAGTTGGTGGGATGGGCCCTGGCCTCTCTCTCCCCTTTGCTCTTTTTATTAATTGTTTCTGTTTTTTTTTTTTTTTGCAGAATTAGGAATAGGAAGGAAAAGGTGAGTTTTAGGGCTAGGAAAATTTTAGAAAATGTTGGTTGAGTTAGTTTTTGCAATAGCAACTAAATGCCAACTTTGTTTTCCAAAAGTTTCAACTTTAATTTGCTGTTTGTAATTTAAATCAAATTGGGATGAATTTTTATTATTAAGTGCATTATAGAAAACAAGATTTTAACTAGGGTGCACATTAGTGTTTAAATGGAACAAAAAGATTGGAATTGTTTTGGTAATTTTCATACTTTCAAATTGGGTGTTGTTTGTATAACTTATTTGAATTTGAAAGTAATTTGGAACTAAATGGATTATTAGAGAACAATTTAATAGTTGATCTTTTTAATTTTCATGGAAACAAAATGGATGTTTTTGATTGAACCTTTTAATTGGAAAGATTGTAACAGAGCAAGCATGAACAATTATTTAGATGTTGGTTTGGAATTTCAAATGTTTTTGGTATTAGATGAATTTTTGTTAGAAACAAATCAACAGTTTGGAATCACAACTGTTAATGGAAACAATTGATTGTTTTATTTTGAAATATCATTTTGGAAATTGTAACATCACAAGGATGAAACAAAAGGTTTGAATTTTGGTTTGAAATTCAAATAGAGAACAAAGGAAAACAAAGGAAAACAGCTGGAAAACAAATGAAAACAGAGGAAAACAAATGGAAAACAAACAAAACAAATGCAATCAACATGATGCCATGATGCAAAACATAAAATAACAGAGAGCAAACATTCTAATGGCTATTTTTCATACTTGGGATGTTACAAAACGCCCCCCCTTGAAGGAATCGCGCCCCGAGATTCCTACTGAGAAAAGAAAAGGTCCGGATACTTCTTGGGAAGATCCTCCTGAGCTGTGACACGTGAAACACATCGTGCACATTGGATAGTTTTTCTGGAAGTTCAAAACGATAGACATTCCTGGCAACTCTTCTGGAAAGACGTCAGGGAATTTGGAAACCACCGGAACAATTTTGAGTAGAGGTAGAGGTTTTGTATCGAGGGTGTATAGTTGAATAGAACTTGATTCATTTGGAGAATAGACTATCTGGAATGTGGTGATTCAGGAATGCTTCCTCGAAACAACCCCAGGTGATAGGAATGCCAGCTCTCATAGCCTGGTAGTTTTCCCACCACAAAGCTGCCTGACCCTTCAGTAGGTAGGAGGCATACTGAAATCAACAACAACAACAACAACAACAACAACAACAACCTTTCTGGCCAGATAGACTTGATATTTGGGAAGTTTTGATTAGACGCCGGTAGCAGAATTGAAGTGGAAAACAACAACAAGATTTCAACGGACGAAAAGGATGTTGAGAAGAACAGGATAACGAAGCAACACTGGGAAAAACGAGACCAAAACACTCCTGAGGTACTACGGAAAACCCATCCGGGCTTCTAAAGGATCAATATCTACTGCTTAAGGAATAGAGGATCTGCTTCCGGAGCTTACACGCCTCCGTTCTCAATCATGAGTAGGCAACATGATAAATCATGTCACAACCACCTCCATTCCTATTGTCTAGTAGATATAGCCATCCTAGAGAAACCAGGATTCGTGAAATCCTAACTTGAAAGTTTAGATGAGAAGAGAAAACAACGTTGCACTTCCTTACCAGAAAAAGGGAGGGTGGGTGGGGAAAGAAGAAAAAGAATAGAATTCCTACTCTCACGTTTCATTTTTCCTATATAGCTACAAAATAGTTTCTAGACTCAACTGCGACCAGTAAAAAGGGATCCTACAGGCAGACAGGCTCTGATACCATTTGTCGCACCCGGACTTCTAGGGGATGCTCACAGTCCGCTAAACAGTAGAGAAATGGCTTACGGGGCATACCGGCACCCGCATCTCAATATGAGCAGGCCAACACGTAAACGTGTGACAACCATTCTCGTACTATTCATCGTCTGCGCAAACCATCCCGTGGAAATCTAGATACTTCCGTTGACGTACTTCAAAACATACACACATGGTACGTCAACGGCATTGGAACAAGTGATATCACAACAGATCTCTACGACACAAAAGATGGAAATAAGCTGCAAATAGCTCTCATTAGAGAAGAGATAGCAAATACAATCATCCAGAGGACACATGTCCGAACAATTCATTGTTACATCACAGCGGAAGCATCCAAAATGTCTGAGTACAGACAAGATCCAAATAGGCCTAAGAGGCCGGAAACGAAAAGACGGAGCCCATCCACGAAGTCTCGGATCCTGCCCAGGTCCGCTATCTACTCGTCAGCAGTCTCGTCATACTCCACGTAGTAGCCACCATGGGGATCCTCGGAAACGTAGTCTGCGGAAACCACAGCCTCAAAGGGGTTAGTACATAAACGTACTGGCAAGCAAGACTCACAGTTCACCAAAGTGTAACCCGTCAACACCAAGCACAGATGCTTTGGGTTCAACGGAAGGAAGGGGATATAAAAGATGCTGCAACTGGCTGCTCTAACCAACTACAGAGTTACTACCACTTCCGGCTAACAGAAAGGAGATAAGATCGCGTATCGTAACCAACCTATACTAACTCCAAACAAACCCATCCTAGATCTCGCCCCTTATCCAAAGAAGCAATCCGAGGATAACTCACGCAGTTGAATTAATGATGGTTCAGATTATTGTGTCAATAAGCCTATTACTAGTCAAGTTGTTAATCATTGGGTGTAAGGTTGTTAATCATTAGGTTTAAGTTGTCCTGAGTACTTGTTAGCCAGTACTTTCACCAAGTAATCCATAACCGCGGAAAACACGGCTTCTCGAGAAGATTTACCCTGCAGGGGTGCACCAATTTGGCCGTACACGTAAGAATATCCCGCCAGACGGGAATCAAACCCACCAAGCGAGGCACTCTACACAACTCAACTCTTCTTCGCATCAAGCCCAAAGCACCTTGGGCGCACGGCTAATCGAGCCCCGAAGAAAGGGGACCCTCATAGCACTCTAAGAACGTGTCCCCCTATATGCCGACTACAAAAGTTCCACCCTGGCCTGGGCTCGCAAAAACATGCATGCAGCAAATGGAAAACACGAACTAAATGAGGCGATTTGGACGAGATGCGAATCGAATCAAATTGAGGGGGGCGCCCATACTCGCTTCCCACATGCGGTTAGTGCGCTCATCATGGATCAGTAGACAAGACCCTTTTCCTATTAGGGTCGACACTAGCAGGCCTCAAAACCACACAGGGCCTCCTGCCGGTGCCTTATCATCAAATTATTATTTAACAATAACATTAGCATGATTCATTGTTTAACATCGAGCCCCCAGAACATAATAGAATGGTAACAGAAAGTAACGGGTAACAGACTCGAGCAAAACAACCCTAAGCATGCTAGTAAGACACGGGCAACAAGCAAAAGGTTATAGGTATGGGGGTGAGGCAATATCAGGGTTAAAGGATTCATGTGATAGGTTCGTAACAGAAACAACTATTACTAGGGCTAGCAGAATAGACAACGGAAAGTATCGGTAACCAATGTTGAAAGGAACACAGTGGTTCATGTGAGTGATAACTTGCCTGCAAACCCAGTAGCCTGGTACTGAGCTAACTCCTTAGAAGGGGTGTCGTAAGAATCGTCGGTCTCAACGTCGTCGTGTATCCGAGAAGAAGCAAACAAACAATGCAGAAAGATAAACAATCAATAACATGGCATAGTGCACAAACATGGGATGATGCATGACCATTTAATTGATGCATAGAAATAAACTAGTTGACAAGATAGCAACATGATTAAATGGACCCACATGCAATTTGGATTGCATATGGAAAGCCCATGAATTATGGTTGAATTAATTGTTTTACAACTAAGCAACATGTGAAAGTGGATTAGCATGATGCATGGATGAGGAAAACAGAAAAATAACAACAATAGAAACAATAGGGAATAAGGTGTAACAAGTTTGGAAAGTTGTTTATTAAGTTAACAAATTTTGGTTTCTTAAAGGTGTCACACAAACATTTGTTGTTTTCACCAATTTTAATTGTTCAAAATAGATAACAAAGTTCATATTTGATAAGAACACACAATTTTAGGTGGAATACATGTTTCACTTGTTGAAAGAGGATTTCAAATAAATTATTTATGAATTAAACAAGTTTAAGCAAGAATTAAATGAATTTAATTCAAACATGAACTTATTTGAATTTTTATTTGTTCAAAACATTAAGTGAGATTCATATTTGAGAAGCTTATACTTTTGTGGTTTGAAAACATATTTTATATGTTCAAAAATAATTTAATTTGATCAAGTTATGAATTTAACAATATTAAATGATTTAAACAAGGTTTAAATCATTTAACCAATTATAATTATTCAAAACATGAAACAAATTTATATTTGGAAAGGTGGTTTAATTTTGCATGGAAAACATATTTCATTTGTTGAAATTGGATTTAAAATGAGCAAGTTATTATTTTGGCAATTTTAAATGCATTAAACAAGAAACAGTTGTTTTCAGCAATTTAAATTATTCAAAACAGCAAACAAAATTTATATTTGGAAAGTACATGAAAGGTTGATTGGAAAACATATTTAGTTTGTGGAATTTGGAATTTTTATGCCCAAGTTATGAATTTTGCAAAATTAAGTGATTTAAACAAGAATTCAAATATTTCACCAATTTAAAATATTCAAAACAGTAAACAAAATTTTATATTTGGATAGAACATTTAATTGGGGACAGAAAACATATTAAAAATGTTGAATTTGGAGTTGGGATGAATTACTTATGCATTTTACAAGTTTTGGTGTAAATCTGCCATTTTTATTACATCTAGGGATTTAGGAAAAAATAAACAGGGACTAGAAAATAATTACAAGGACCTATTGGTGATTTCTTGGAAGGTGCTGTATGAAAACAAATGGAAATAAAAAGGTTGGTTTTATTTGGGAGAGGGGGGACTCGAACCCAGCACCTCCAGCTGCTGAGCAAAGGAACCAACCAACTGGGCTAGGTGCGATTGTGTTGACAGAGAACAGCTCGCAGTGGGGTTATAGTTCAGAACCTGCATCTGAACAATCGAAAATAGGGACAGAAAAGGTGGGGTGCGGGGATTTGATCCCGGGACCTGGGGCTTGCGTGCTGTGGCTCGCTACCACTGCGGTAGGGTGTTGTTTCTTGTCAGGAAGGGGAGCAGCGGGGGGTAAGAGGTGTTGGTGCGGCTGTTTTCTGAATTTTGCACGTAACTGAACCAACACGGACAGCAGCGAGGGATGGTCGCCGGCAGCGAGGGCTGCTCGCCGGAGGGGCGCCATCCGCGGTGTGGGGTGGGTGGTGCGGTGCATGCGGGAGGGAGGAAGGTGAGGGGAGCGGGGCGGATCGAGGGAGAAGGGCTCACCTTGAGGCATCGAAGGGGAGGACGGGTCGGTGCAGAGCAGGGAAGGACGGCGGCGTGGGGAGCATGGCGGCGGCGCTCCGGGCCGTCCCCGCCCGCGCCGAGGTGATGAGGAGGGAGAGGGCGGTGCGGGGATTCCATTCCCGCACCCGCCCTGGCCGGAGGGAGACCGCAGCTCCGGTAATCGCCGGTGGAAAGGAGGGGGCTTTCGGGTGGTACAGGTACAGAGAAAAGAAATACAGAGATGAGAGAGATGGAGGGGAGGTGGAAGGAAGATGGAGGCGGGGGGAAGAGGAAGGAGAGATTAGTTAGGGTTAGGGGGAGAGCTCGGGCACCGAGATGGGTTCTTATGGAGGGGGAGGAGGGGTGATCACCGTCTGCTCCCTTCTCTGAATACGTGGACACCATGGATGGGGCGCCGTACAGAGGAGGAAGACACGCTCGAAGCGGTATTGGGCTCTGTGGGAAAGTTGGTGGGCTGGGCCCTGGCCTCTCTCTCTCTCTCCTTTGCTCTTTTTATTAATTGTTTCTGTTTTTTTTTTTGCAGAATTAGGAATAGGAAGGAAAAGGTGAGTTTTAGGGCTAGGAAAATTTTAGAAAATGTTGGTTGACTTAGTTTTTGCAATAGCAACTAAATGCCAACTTTGTTTTCTAAAAGTTTCAACTTTAATTTGCTGTTTGTAATTTAAATCAAATTGGGATGAATTTTTATTATTAAGTGCATTATAGAAAACAAGATTTTAACTAGGGTGCACATTAGTGTTTAAATGGAACAAAAAGATTGGAATTGTTTTGGTAATTTTCATACTTTCAAATTAGGTGTTGTTTGTATAACTTATTTGAATTTGAAAGTAATTTGGAACTAAATTGATTATTAGAGAACAATTTAATAGTTGATCTTTTTAATTTTCATGGAAACAAAATGGATGTTTTTGATTGAACCTTTTAATTGGAAAGATTGTAACAGAGCAAGCATGAACAATTATTTAGATGTTGGTTTGGAATTTCAAATGTTTTTGGTATTAGATGAATTTTTGTTAGAAACAAATCAACAGTTTGGAATCACAACTTTTAATGGAAACAATTGATTGTTTTATTTTGAAATATCATTTTGGAAATTGTAA
The DNA here is from genome assembly GCA_028641055.1 of Alopecurus myosuroides. Classification (NCBI taxonomy): domain Eukaryota; kingdom Viridiplantae; phylum Streptophyta; class Magnoliopsida; order Poales; family Poaceae; genus Alopecurus; species Alopecurus myosuroides. The sequence continues at coordinate 232,024,180 of CM054063.1, read as the reverse complement.
CATCACAAGGATGAAACAAAAGGTTTGAATTTTGGTTTGAAATTCAAATAGAGAACAAAGGAAAACAAAGGAAAACAGCTGGAAAACAAATGAAAACAGAGGAAAACAAATGGAAAACAAACAAAACAAATGCAATCAACATGATGCCATGATGGAAAACATAAAATAACAGAGAGCAAACATTCTAATGGCTATTTTTCATACTTGGGATGTTACATTTTCTCATCCACTCGGTTCTTTTGTCTTTGCTCTTACCTGCCACTTGTGGCTCTTTGGTAGTCGAGTCACAAGATTTCCAAAACCAAGTTTATGATACCTAACCACTTATAGATTTGAATACCAACGCTGCCCAACACTTAGCCGAAAACACAGAAGGAAAGACACCCTACTCGGTTGACACACTTCTCTTTTCTTTAGCAATTTTTCGCGTGTCCATTGACCTTTGGCTTGTTCTCTTGCTTGCCATGAAGCCGGGTTGCGGACAGCAGCGAAGTCGAAGAGTTGGCCCTTAGGTTTTAACACGCTACTAGATATACACGTGAAATTTTCAATCAACCAACCGAGTAGACAAATGTAAAGACAATAAGTAACACAAAGAAGTTTTAGCATAGGCAGTCCCCGAGTTCAATTCGGAGTGCTGACTTGGAATTTAACTCGATTGAAGAGATACATACAAAGTTTGTTCAAGAATGAAAACAACGGAGTAGAGCTACATTCCAGGGACGCTTGGATTCCTCTCCGGATTTATCCGCCCTGTTCTTCTGCGGTGCCTGTGCGTCGATGAGATAGTAGGCATCATTGTGCAGCGCCTTGCTCACAATAAAAGGTCCTTCCCAGGGAGGGGAAATCTTGTGCATCCCGGTCGTGCGTTGCACAAGCCTCAGCACTAAATCTCCTTCTCGGAAAACCCGTGGACTTACTTTTCGGCTATGATAGCGTCTCAGATTCTATTGATATACAGCAGAGCGCGATAGATTTAACTCTCTTGCTTCTTCCAGCAGGTCAACATCATCTTCTCGGGCTTCTCTTGCCTCCGCCTCAGTATAGAGGGTTACTCTGGTTGAGTCATGCTCAAGGTCAGTGGGCAACACGGCCTCAGCTCCATATACCAGGAAGAATGGTGTGTATCTGGTTGATCGGTTAGGGGTAGTCCTTAGACTCCACAACACCGTCGGCAACTCGTCCAGCCAACAACCAGGGGTTCGCTGTAATGGCTCAATTCGCCTTGGCTTTATTCCGGAAAGGACCATGCCATTTGCTCTTTCAACTTGCCCATTGGAAGCCGGATGGGCGACTGATGCAATGTCCAGCCGGATCCGCTTCTCCTTGCAGAACCGAGCAAAAGCTCCCTCAGCAAAGTTTGTTCCATTATCCAAGATGATCCCATGCGGGTAGCCTTATCTCAAGATGATATCCTTCAAGAAGCTTACTGTTGTGTTTCCATCACATTTCCGGATAGGCTTCACTTCAATCCATTTGATGAACTTATCAACCATGACCAAGATGTGAGTCATGTTGTCCCGAGCTGGCTTGAAAGGACCCACCATATCCAAGCACCAGATAGCAAATGGCCAAGTAATGGGAATTGTCTTCAACTCGGAAGTTGGCATGTGAATTTTTCTTGCATACCTCTGGCACCCGTTGCACTTCCTCACTAGTCTTCTGCTTGTTGCAAGGTAGTGAGCCAAAAGAATCCATGCCGGAATGCTTTCTTGACCAGGGCCCGAGATGAGGCATGGTTCCCACACTCTCCTTGGTGTATCTCTCTGAGAATCTCTTCTCCCTCTTCTGGCTCAACGCAGCGTTGGAGTACACCGATAGCGCTTCTCTTGTGCAGCTCCTTGTTGATGATGGTGTAGCCCTTGGATCTCCTTTGAATCTGCCTGGTTGTGACCTCGTCACTCGGCAGTGTGCCATCCATCAGAAAGGGGTGTCTCCCGGATAGGAAACACTGGTTCGTCCACTTCCATTGGATCAGCTGCCATGACTTAGTCCGAGTTGGAGACGAGTCCCCGAGTACTGAGAAATGATCCCCTCGATGAATGCGACAGTCCTCAGGTTTGCAGAGGCAGTCCCCGGGTTCTCCTTTGAGCTCTCCCAGTCAATCTCCATAGGAACGGCTCCTGAGTCCGGCAAGGTCGGGATGAATATTGACTCCGAGTTGGGTGATGGCTTGATAGAGGGCTTCCTCAAATGTTCCAGAGCAATCCTGGGTGGGATAAACTGCCGAGAAGACCCCAACTTGGACAGAGCATCCGCTGCATCATTCTCAGCTCGTGGATGTGATGGAACTCACACCCATTGAATAATCCGGTCATATTTTTGACGAGGTACCGGTAAGATGCGATGTTGGCATCCAACTCGTCCCAAGTCCCCGAGACTTGTTGAACCACCAGATCTGAGTCACCATAGCAGACAATCCGCCATATTCAAATCTCCTTGGAAATTTTTAGCCCATGGACCAAGGCTTCGTGCTCGGCTACATTATTGGACGCCGAGAAGTGGATCTGCAACACATATTTGAGCTGGTATGGCTTGGATGAAGTGAGCACAACACCGCACTGAGCCCCTCTTTCACTTTGGAGACATCAAAATGCATCCTCCAGAAATTTGTTTCCGGCAAGGGAGGCTCATACTGCATCTCGGCCCAATCAACCAAGAAATCCGCCAGAGTTTGTGACTTGATGGCCTCTCTTCTGGCATACAGAGGAGTATATCTTGCTAGCTCAATCGCCCACTTGGCAACCCGGCCACTTGCATCCTTATTGCCCATGATCTCCGAGATGGGTGCAGTGCTCACCACTGTGATTGGATGCTCCTGGTAATAATGCTTGAGCTTCTTGGCACCCAGGTATACGACGTAAGTCATCTTCTGGTAATGTGGGTAATTCTGCTTGGAGCTAGATAGCACCTCGCTGAGATAATACACCAGCCGCTGCACGGTTTTGCCTTCTTCTTCACGCTCTACTACCATCACCACACTTACTACCCGGTTGGTAGCCGCAATATAGAGCAGCATAGGCTCCTTAGGCAGAGGGCTTGCCAGGATGGGAGCGCTACCCAGCATGGTCTTGAGCTCCTTGAAGGCCACATCATCTTGTGGGGTCCAGATAAACTTGTCACTTTTCTTCATGAGCTGATAGAGAGGCAAGGCCTTCTCACCCATTCTTCCCAGGAAGCGGCTAAGAGATGCTAGGCACCCGGTAAACTTTTGCACATCCTTCAATGATCTCGGCAAAGACATGCTCTCTATAGACTTTATCTTTGTGGGATTGGCCTCAATGCCCCGACTGGATACCAAGAAGCCGAGTAACTTGCCAGCCGGGACGCCAAACGTGCACTTGGTTGGATTCAGTTTCATACGGTATTTGCGCAAGCTGGCAAATGTTTTTCTCAATATTGCTCAGCAGAGTGTTTTTGTTTTTGTTTTGATGACAATGTCATCTACATACACCTGCACATTTTTGTCAATCTGCTCATGCAGGCATCTCTGCATGCATCTCTGATAGGTAGCCCCAGCATTCCGCAAGCCAAAACACATAACATGATAGCAATAAGCCCCGTGCGGGGTAATAAAACCAGTCTTTATTTGATCAGTAGGGTTCAGAGGTATCTGGTGAAAACCAGAGTAGGCATCAATGAAAGATAAAAGCTCGCACCCGGCAGTAGAATCGATCACCTGATCTATGTGGGGTAGCGGGAACGGGTCCTTGGGGCAGGCCTTGTTCAAGTCGGTGTAGTCTACGCACATGCGCCACACCACAACGACCATGGGGTCATCCTTCTTCTTCTCCACCATGACCGGATTGGCCAGCCAATCCGGATGCAGCACATCCATGATGAATCCACTTGCTAGCAGCCTTGTGATCTCATCACCAATGGCTTTCCTCCTCTCAGCCGCGAAGCGGCGCATAGCTTGCTTTACCGGCTTGGCATCCGGCCGCACATGCAACGAGTGCTCAACCAACACCCTCGGGACACCCGGCAGGTCCTGATTGGACCATGCAAAGACATCTCGATTATCACGGAGGTAGTGGATGAGCTCGCTTTCCTATTTCTCCTCCAACCCGGCACCAATGATGTCCACACGCTCCGGGAACCCCGGGTCAATCTGCACCTTCTTTGTCTCTTGGGAGGCCTGGAAGGTGGCTCCATACTGAGAACTCGGCATGCCGGGCATACCGACTTGAGCCGCTTGGGCCAGGGCCACCACCTCATGAATTTTCTTCTTCTCGGCAGAAATGACCATGGACTCGGTAAGCCGAGATCCAGCAGATGCACACTCCAGGGAGAGCTTGTAGTCACCCGAGATGGTAATGATGTCGTTGGGGCCGAGGATCTTCATCTTCGGATAGGCCGCATGAGTTGAGGCCATGAAATTGGTCAGAGCAGGCCTGCCGAGTAGAGCGTGATAGGGGCTCTGAAGATCAACCACCTCAAACTGCAGGCACTCGGTCCGGCAGTTCTCACTGGTGCCGAAAAGCACATCCATCCAGATCCTGCCAATGGGAGCACAAGACACTCCCGGCACAATGCCATGGAATGTAGTCCGACTGGGTAGGACCATCTTCTCGGCAAGGCCGAGCTTCTCCATGGTATCTCGGTACATGATGTTGTTGCTGCTCCCGTTGTCGATCAGCACCTTGCTGAACTTCATGTTCTTCTTGGTCCCCAAGAAAGTGGGGTCCACCACCAGAGCATACGTACCTGGGTTGGGCATTATCTTGGGATTATCTGCTCTGGACCAGACTATGTCCTGGTTACACCACTCCATGTAATACGGCATCACGACATTCACCTCCATCGCGCGCCTGCGCTGGAATTGCTTGTCATCCGGCTCAGTGGTGAACACCATGTAGCTCTCATGATGCTCTTGGTACTGGTTCCGGTCCCCAGCACCACCATTGTTGTTGTTGTTCTGGTTGGCATTGTTGTTGTGGTGGTTGTTGTTGCGGGTGTAGTAGTTGTTGTTGCGATTTTTGTTGTTGTAGTTGCGGTTGTAGTTGTTGTTGGCTCCCTGTGCCACTTGGTTCACGTTCTCCCTCCTCTGGTTCTCGGCCGGCCTGGAAGCAGCTGCCCGGATAGGCTGCACATTGGCACCCGAGAGCGGAAGAGGAGGAGGAGGCAGCTGACCAAAAGCCTCGCTCTTGATCCGGTCCCACCAGCTGCACTGCCGGGTAGTGTGGTTGGCTGGTCTAGTCGGATGTCGAGTATGGAAGCTGCACGGCCCATCCTTCATGTTCTCAAAGACGAATCTCGGAGGATCGCCGGACTCCTGGGGGGTGTTGTTCTGCTGGGGAGCATTGTACTGCTTCTTGAAGTTCTGGCCCTGAGTCTGGATCTGCCCATATTGGGCTCCAGCAGTTTTTTGCCTTTGGCTACTCCCGGCAGCACCATGATCCTGAGTAACAGCAGCTACATGGTTGGACCCATAGCGGATATCCGGACGGTCCTCCCTTCTCTTGTTGCGGAAGTCTTGGCGGTCATGGCGCCGGGATCCATCATGGTGCTTCCACTTTCGCTCAAAGGAATCAAGCAGAGGCTGAGTAGGGTCGCCAACAGCATACATATCTGCAATCTTGAATGTCTCGGCAAGGTTACTCGGCATCTCCCTCTGCAGTTTCTGCCACAGCATGCTGCCATGTTGGCAGCCTTGAGCGAACCAGGCAATGGCATGTGACTCGTTCACACCCTCGCAGGTGTTCCTCGGAGTGCTCCACCGAGTAAGGTACTCGCGGTCAGTTTCCTCATCTCTCTGCTTGCACGCCGAGAGCTGTTGTGGCCGGTCTGGCCTCTTGTAAGTGCTGGTGAAGTTGCTGATGAAGGCTTCCGAGAAGTCAAGCCAGCAATTGACACTGTCTTTCGGCAGGTTGTTGAGCCAGATCCGGGCAAGGCCCTCCAACATCTGGGGCACATACCGAACAGCCCATCTCCGGTTGCCACCTGCAACGTACACGACAGTCACATAGTCATTCAGCCAGTCATCTGGCTTGGTGCTTCCGTCATAGGTCTTGGTTCCTCTAGCCAGTTGGAACTTGGCCACCGCTGGTTCCCCATGATCCTCAGACCGAAACAGCTTGGCCCGGGCGGGGCCCTTGCTTCTATCTCCTCGGACCGATAGATTCGGTCCAGCTTGTATCTTGCATCACTTGGCTCCAGCATTCTTCCTCCCAACCGAGCTGCGAGATCTCTTGGGTCAGTGTACCCGGCTTGCTCCATTGCCGAGTACCCGTTGTTGTAGCGGTCTTGGTACACTGGGCCGGGTTGAACAACCGGGTTGACCCCTGCAGCAAGCACCTAAGGCTGAACGACATGCTTAACCGGGTTAGCAACATGCTGCTGAGATGGACCATCTTGGTGAACTCGGGCGGCCTGGCGACCAGTACCTGCAGCATTGTGTTTTTTGGTCGGGCTGCCACTCTACAGCGTGCTGTTTTCCGGCGACAGCCGGGTCGTTGTAACACCTGGGGTGTTACCCTTAGTAGAAAGTGTTTGTTTCCTTTTGCTCTGCATCATATGCATCACATTGCATTGCACCATGTTTGCATCACAACTGAAAATTCAAAACAATTTAAACTGTCACCCCTTGCTCAAAATTTCCAATTTCAAACTTGCAAACTAAACCACTCATTTGTTTTTCAATAGTTTGAAATTGTTTTAATCAAATTGCATGTTAATAAAATTTCCCCCTTTTGTTAAAAACCCTAATGGCAATTCAAAAATTCAAAGCAACTCAATCCTACTTATCATATTTCAATATGGGTTTAAATATTAAAATTTTGCAAACCAATTAAATTCAATAATGTTTGTATAATTGATTGAATTTATTAAATAAACTTTGTTTATTTCCAAAACTCCAACCCAAACACTATTTGAGAATCACCTAACAATTTAATATCACATTAATAATTCAAGTTGTTGAAATTAAATTTAAACTACCTTGTTGTTGTGTTGCAAATTAATAAACTTTAATTATCAAATAAAACCCCAAACTCTATTTGGAAAATTCAACTAACTATTTTAAGTCAAATTCAAACTTTCAAACTTGTGAAAAATACTGCTAACCTTTGCTTTCATTTTCTGTTTTGAAAAAGTAATAAATAAAAATATCTAATAAAATAAACCACCCCAAAACCCCAACATAGCCTTCTCTCTTTCTTTTCTTTTCTACAAGCAAAAAAAAAAGAAGGAAGAAAAAAAAATAGAAGAGAGGGGTGGAGAGAGAGGCATCCCACCCCCTTTTTCCCTTTTCTTCCCAAACCCATCTCTCTTCTTCTCCTCACAAGCCCACCCCATCCTTTTCTTTTCTCCCCCAGCCCACTTCCCTCTGGTGGCCCAGTACCCCTTCGAGGGACTCTTCTTCCTCGCTGGCGTCAGCTTCTGTACGATCACCTTCACCACCACCCGATTCCTCCCCCCCCCACGCCGATGTGCTGCCGTACCCATCCTAGTTCCCCATATAACCTACCCCTATGCCCTAGACCCCGAGCCCTACTCCTTCTCCCAGCTAGCGCCGCCGTTTCCCTCTCTTCCACCTCCCTTCTCCCCTCTGAACCTCCCTCCCTCTCTGAATTCGTTCTCTGCAACCACCAGTGCAACACCCCCTCTGCCCCTTCATCGCGGTGGCGCCACGGTTCGCTCGAGGGTGCGCCGACGCCGGGAATGGAACGAGGAGACCGTCCTCACCAAGTTCGCTGAAGGCGCCACCGGCCGTGCCTGCCCGGACCGTCGCCGCCGTCCGCTCCATCGCCGGCCAACCACCATCTGCACCGACTCCGCCTCGCCTCCGATTCCCTCACAGTGAGCACGTCTCCCTCGCCCTTCTCCCTCCCTCTGCATCCGCGCATGCACAGCACTCCACGGCTGCACCCACCTCGCGGCAGCCCACCGCACGCATCCGCAGCGAAGCGAGCCCTCTCGCCGGCGGTCACCTGTCGATGCAGAACCTGCACCTGCAAACAGGAAGTTTCAGTTAACACCCGCAAAACCCACCTTAACTCCCCTCGCTACGCTTACCTGACACGAAACGCACCAAAGCCGCACTGGCTACTGCCCCGTGCGCGGAAGCGCAGGCACGCGGGTTCGAGCCCCGCGGGAGGCGATTTTCGCCTCCCATTTTTCCTTCCACGCGCGCCCGTGGGCCCCGCGCGTCAGTGACCTGCAGGGCCACGTCAACCTCCAGCTGCGCCACCTAGGCGCCACGCTGGCCCCCTGGCCCACGGGCAGTGGCTAGGGGTAGACAGCATTGCGGTAACAATAACTTCCAGCACGATTCTTTTAACTCCAGTCCCTTAAAAAAAATTACAGATTGGTCCCCTGTTCTAATTTGTTAATAACTTTTAAAATATGACTCCAAATAAAAAACTCTAAATATGTTTGATGCTCTAAATTTAATTGTCTATCCAATTAATCCATTTGTTTACTGTTTTGAAATTCCAAAATGCAATTCAAATTTGAATTCAAACAAATCAATTGCAATTTGATAAAATCAATAACTAATTCATTAATAATCCAATAAATGCAAATAAAATATGTTTTCCATACCATTTTGAATAACCTTTTCAAATATAATTTTTGTTTCCTGTTTTGAATAATTAAAATTGCCTAAACAATTTAATCCTTGTTTAATTCAATTAAATTTGATAAAATCATAACTTGCTCAAATTAAATTATTTTTGAACATGCAAAATATGTTTTCAAACCATCAAAGTCTAAACTTTTCAAATGTGAATTTGAATTTATGTTTTGGACAAATAAAAATTCAATTAAATTCAGACTTGTTTTAAATTCATTTAAAACTTGTTTAATATTGTTTAATTCATAATTAAATTATCCTAATTCCAATTTCAATATTTGAAACATGTAATCCAACTAAAATTTGATGTTCTTTTCAAATATGAACTTTGTTATCTGTTTTGAACAATTTAACTTGATGAAAACAACCAAATGCTTGTGTGGCACCTTTAAGTAACAAAAATTCCAAAACTTAATAAGTGAATTTCATAATGGTTAAACCTTATTTCCAATTGGTTCTATTGTTGTTATTTTGCTGTTTTCCTCATCCATGCATCATGCTAATCCACCTTCACCTGTTGATTAGTTGGAAAACAAATCATCTAACCATAATTCATGGGCTGTTCATATGCAACTCAAATTGCATATGGGTCCATTTAAATTTGTTTATCTTGTCAACTAGTTTACCTTGATGCATCTTTAAACCTGTCTTGCATCCATATCTTGGTCATGCTGGATCTTTTGCCGTAGTAGTAATTGTTGCATCCGGTGTTTGTTCGAGGTTCGTTGCTTCTTCCCGGAGAGGACGTTGAGATGATGTGAGCAACGACAAGTTCTGCTACCTTGCGGGATCTCAGGCAAGTATACTCACTTGCTGCCAAATGGCTGCCTTTCATCACTTGTTACCGATACTTTTCGTTGTTCTTTTCTGCTAGCCTTAGTAGTAGTTGTTTCTGTTACGAACCTATCACATGAATCCTTTAACCCTGCTATTGCCTCACCTCCACACCTATAACCATTGCTTGTGCCCGTGTCTTACTAGCATGCTTAGGTTGTTTTGCTCGAGTCTGTTACCCGTTACTTTCTGTTATTACTTCATTATGTTCTGGGGGCTCGATGTTTAATCAATCAATCATGCTACTGTTATTATCACTAATAAATTTGATGATAAGGCACCGGCAGGAGGCCCTTGTGGTTTTGAGGCCTGCTAGTGTCGACCCTAATAGGAAAAGGGTCTTGTCTACTGATCCATGATGAGCGCACTACCCGCATGTGGGAAGCGAGTATGGGCGCCCCCCTCAATTTGACTCGATTCGCATCTCGTCCAAATCGCCTCATTTAGTTCGGGTTTTCCATTTGCTGCATGCATGATCTTGCGAGCCCTTGGTACCCGGGTGGAACTTTCGTAGTCGGCATATAGGGGGACACGGTCTTAGAGTGCTATGAGGGTCCATTTTCTTCTGGGCTCGATTAGCCGTGCGCCCAAGGTGCTTTGGGCTTGATGCGAAGAAGAGTTGAGTTGTGTAGAGTACCTCGCTTGGTGGGGTGATCTCCCATCTGGCGGGTTATTCTTGCGTGTACGGCTAAATTGGTGCAACCCTGCAGGGATAATCTTCTCGAGAAGCCGTGTTTTCCGCGGTTATGGATTACTTGGTGAAAGTACTGGCTAACAAGTACTCAGGACAACTTAAACATAATGATTAACAATCTTACACCCAATGATTAACAACTTGACTAGTAATAGGCTTATTGACACAATAATCTGAACCATCATTAATCCAACTGTGTGAGTTATCCTCGGATTGCTTCTTCGGATAAGGGGCGAGATCCAGGATGGGTTTGTTTGAAGTTATCTTTCAGTTGGTTACTATACTCGATCTTATCTTCTTTCTGTTAGCCGGAAGTTGTAGTATCTCTCTGTAGTTGGTTAGTGCAGCCCGCCGTCGCTTATTTGAAATAATCCCTTCCTTTCCGTTGTACCCAAAGTATTTGTATCTTGTGATGACTGGTTACGCCGGTATCTTGTGAGTATGGTTTATCCACTTGCCAGTACTTAACCGTACTGACCCACGAATCTCTTTCGTGGCTGCATATTCAACATTGCAGTGAACAGGTTTGAAGTCTGACGACGTTAGCTTGGGAATCCCTCCGGCTTGGCCTGGGCAGGGATTGGACGCTCTCGGTTATCTTCAGGACTCTTAGTCCAATTTGTATCTTGTCCGTAGACGGACGATATGTTGTTTCTTCCACTGTTATTTGGATCTTTGTATTTGTATCAGTTGTATCCTTGACCCGTTTGAGTCATCTTGTATCTATCTGTTTCTGTTGTAATTGTGGAATATTCGTGAACTGTTGTAATGTTATCATAAGTGGCAACCTGGAATCGGTTATTATGCGGATTTGGCGGGAATGCTGAAATCTGCATAGTGCCCGATCTCGGGGCGTCACAGTCGTACACCTGCATCTTTCCGTTCTTCCAAGAGTTCACACTCTGGGCCCTCTCACCGCCGGGAAGTGGCGATGAGGCCTGTCCTACGTATCTTGCCCCATGCGAGTGAACAACATGGGACACACCAGCTACCGAATTGGCCTGCCGAACAGCCTCATTCTGCCTACCAGATTCTAGAACAAGCTCATTGAGCCGTTCCTGCTGCCTAGCGCGAGCTTCGCCGGTCAGATTCGGCAACTCGGCAGCAACTTCCTCTGCAGCTCTAAGTGTCTTGGCAGGAGAGCAATATTTCAGCCTACCAGCAGTGGTTAAACTATCAGACTTGCTAGCAGCTCTACCATCTCTAGCTAGCTCAGCACCTAGGTTACGGCGAATAACTCCTATCTTGCTAGGATTTCTAGATACATGAGTAAAACCATGTGCTTTATTGTACTCGTTTTGGTCTAGGTTGAGCTCAAGCCTAACCTTCTCCAGCTCCTGGGCCTCCTGCAGCAAAGCCAGAAGCTGATGCTCGAGCTGCGCCCTCATCACAGCCGGATCCACGTCTGTGGCGAGAGGCATACTGAGGTGCTCGACACCAGCACGAGCCGCCGGTATCATGGTCCATGTAGTGGCTTCTCTGTAGCCCGGCATGTTCTGAGGCCGGTCGTAGGGCTTGCGGCCCTGGCGAGCAGCCGGCTCGTCGACGACTTCAGGCGCATCGGGAGCGCCTTTCCCGACATCAATAGCCGGGCCAGACATCATCACCTCCACGTTGCCCACAGAGCAGCCAGCCGGCTTCCCGCGGACAGCGAGAACAGCGGGAGGGTCCTCAGCGACGACACCACCTCGGGGTACTCGCGGATGATGGTGGTGGCGACGTACACCAAATGCGCCCCGAAGGAGAGGACGGAGCCTCCTGCATGCATGGGCCTGCCGCCGAAATCACCAGCGTTCTCGCTGACGAAGTCAAAGGAGCCGAATTTGTGGACAAGGACACAAACCACGCGCTCCCCCGACGGAGAAACAGGTCCCGTCCGAATATGCACCCCAGCCAGCGCCGCTGCTGGCCCCACAGTGGGCGCCAACTGTCGTGGTGTGGAGAAGACAGATGCCATATGATGGCTTAAGTTTGGGGCTGATGGACGCTGTAGGTATTCGGGGAGGTATCGCATGCCGAATAGGCGTGCACAGAACAATACAAACACCACAATCTACCCAGATTCGGGGCCCTCGTGTGGAGGTAACACCCCTACTCATGTCTATCTCTCTGTATTGGGTCGTACCGAGTACAGAAGTTACAATCTCTCAGTTTCTCACTCTCTGCCGAGTAGCCAGCACTTAGCTCTCTCTACTGTTCTCTCTCTGAACGACTAAGCCTCGCAATAAATGAGCTCAGGTCCAACGTCCCTCGCGCAGGAGGGGTCAGCCACCTTATATACTGGTGGCCAACCACTATTATACTAATAAAAGGTACATAGTAGACAACTCCATTGTGCCAACGGCGCAAGCATCCGTGTTCCCGCTGACACTGTCATAGAATGTCGTTGCGGTATGCGGCTGACAGGTCTTGTCCACCTTGTCAGTCTCTTAGGGTATGTCACTGACATGTCCTGTCCCCCTTGTCAGTGACAGGACGTGATAGCTACCAACCCGTACTGTTCCCATGTCTCAGTGCGGATGACCATGCGCCTAGTAAGTTGAACCGCATGCCTGTACGGCCCCTGGATACGCGGGATCTCCTGCAACGGCTCCATTGACTTTGTGCCCGACTAGAACAGCTTCGCGTCTATACGGATCACCCAAGCGCTACCCGTGTGACCCAGAACGACACTTGAATCTTCCTTCCTGTCTCTTGTTCTTTCAACCGAGTAGCACCAGCCAGATACCAGATACCCGGGTAGCTCCCCGACAGACATACCACTCTCTGACATTTGGTGCTCCTCATCGGCATCAAGGCAGCCATCACCCTAGGCGTCAAGCGCCTCACCATCAAGGGAGACAAGCACATGGCCTTGTGCCTCGAAGAAGTCCGCAAGCTCGAGAGGCGCTTCCTCAGCATGGAGCTACAGCACATCCCTCAAACGGAAAACAAAGAGGTGGACGACATCACCAAACGAGCATCAAGGAACTGGGCACAAGCCCCAAGCATCTTTGAATAGAGGCTCGAGAAGCCATCCATCATACCACCCATCGAAGACGACAAAGTACAAGGCCACCAGCACCTCGAGGAAGAGCTACCACCAGCTCCCGCCAAAGCGCACCAGACTGCAGCATTCCCTCGGGATACCGCCTAGTGCTGTCATTTACTCATGAGGAAGCATGCTAGAACAAGAGCCTGGTCGACTACATCGAGAAAGTGGACCTCCCCGACGACGATGCAAAAGCGTAGTGCCTCGCTTGCCAAGCCAAGATGTACTGTGTCATCGACCACAAGCTATACCGGAGGCGCCCCAATAGGGTAGCACTGTTGTGCGTACCCCAGACGACAGAAAAGATCTCCTCAAGGACATACATCAAGGCGACTGCGGCCACAACTCCTCGTCGCGCACGCTCGTCGGCAAGGCATTTCGGTGCGGCTTCTACAAGCCTACGGACCTCGAGGACACCACCGAGCTCGTGAAAACCTGTGAGGCGTGCCAATTCCACGCCAAGAAAGGGCACCAGCCTGCGCAAGGATTGCATACCATCCCCATCTCGTGGTCGTTCACGGCCTGGGTGTTGTACATCCCGGGACCATTCCCACGAGCGCCTGGGGGCTACCAATACCTCTATGTCGCCATCGACAAATTCACCAAGTGGGCGGATGTGGAGCTAGTCCGGTACATCCCGCCAAGGTTAGCAGTGAAGTTCATCAAAGGGTTGGTGTGTCGTTTCAGCGTCCCAACTGCGTCATCATGGACAACAGCGCATAGTTCACAAGCGACCTCTTCAAGTACTACTGCGCCAACCTTGACACCAAGATCTGCTACGCCTCCATCGCCCATCCGTTCAGAAAGGTCTAAGCGGTACGCACCAACCCTGAGGTCCTCAAGGGTCTAAAGACGAGGAGCTTCAACAGGATCAAGGCCCACAGAAAGAAGTGGATCGACGAGCTCTCGTCGGTATTGTGGTCCCATCCACACCAACGCAACCAAGCCCGCGGTGGGAACACCATTCTACCTCGTCTACAGAGCCAAGGCCATTCTCCCTATCGAACTGAAGCATGTGTCTCCTCGAGCCCTTGCCTTCAACGAGGACAAGCAGGGAGAACTCCACACCAAAGACCTTCTGTTCCTCAAGGAGGCAAGAAATCGCGCCGCCCTTCGCGCGGCGTGGTACCAGCAAGGGCTCCGTCGCTACCACAGCAACAACATTAGGCCACGCTTACTAGAGGTGGGCGACCTGATCCTGAGAAGGATCCTCTATAGGGAAGGCTTGCACAAGATCGCTCTGTACCGGGTAGCGACATCATGCGCCCAGGAGCGGCACGCCTGGACACAGAAGATGGCATGCCTATGCCCAACCCGTGGAACATCCAACACATACGGAAGTTCTACCTGTGACGCCACGGTAAAAACTACGCCAGGACCTCTCTCCGTGAGGGTCTCGGGAGGTATCTCAACATGCGTTCCCACGCGACCGCGAGAACCTCTACCCACACAAGTGAGAGCCCTGTTCCGGCGGGGCAAAAAAATTTCCTCGAGGGCGCCACAAGGCCACTACATCCTCAAGCTATGCACCTGAACTCGCGCGAGTATGATCCCCATGACGATGGGAGTCCCGTGTCCGCACGGTGAATTCAAGTGCCTCTTGGAGGACCACAACGTCATGACATCCCCAAGCATTTTGTAATGGGAAGTATCACCCTAGCAGTAAAGCCAAACATTTTTGCTAATTATTCTTGTCACCTCGACAAGCATATTTTCCCTTCAGGGGCGTGTGTCTGTTTCTTCCTCTCAAGGACACCTCGCGAGCGGGGGCCGGGATCGGTACCCGTGCATGGGTGAGACCCAATCAGATTAAATCCAAGTGGCAGAGATCTGTCTAAACATGTCGCTACCGTGCACGACACCTCATCTAAGTCCTTGGTGCTGACTTCCTCACGAGGTATCGACGAGAAGAGCGACCAACATACACTCTTGCTCACTGCAGGAAAAATTCGCTTACCTCACAAGGCAGGCAAGCGGAAACCTCCACGAAGGAACCCGGAGTACCTCCATAAGGGACCATCACAAGGACCTCCTCCAGACACTCAACTCCCATGTCGAGAACCATGAGGCGACACCCACAGAGCTAAGTCTCGTTTCTCTTACTCATACCTCTCGAGATTTCCTCTTCTCAGGAAGATCCCTAGAGAACTCACTGACACATGATAATCGCAAAAAAGAGAAGAACACGTCACCTCAAGTTTCATATTTCATATTCCATTCATGAGGAACATCTCAGTACACAAGCATGTTTCAGGTTCACTATAGAGAAAAAGAGAGAGGATAAATTTGGAGAGAGCTACACCCTCTCTATAACTACAAGGGAGGCGGGAGTGGTGGCACGACATGACTAAACCTATCTCGCCACAGCTACGAGATATGGTCGGCCGAGGAGGGAGCTGCCAAAGAGGAGAAGGAGGAAGAAGAGAAGACTAGACGAAGGCCGAGGACCCAGAGAAAAAGGAAGGTTAACTGATCAGGATCGTCAGGCCTTCCCTCTGGACGAAGGCACTCAATCCCTGGCCGAGTCAAACTCGCTGCCCTCCACCTTGACGGAAGAAGAGTCTCCCTCCTCGTCATCATCAGCATCATTGTCGCTGTCGTCATTGCTGCTTCCACTCTCGATGCAGCATTCCTCATGATCGCCGCAATGCCCGAAGAACTTCATGAAGAGCTTGTCCACTCCATCAAAGCAGAACTGGAGGACTTGGCTCTCCTCTAGCTTCTGTACGTAGGCGAATGTCTTCCATCCGGGCGTCAACGACACATGGCCACCGGAGCAAAACTCCACGAGTGCCCACCAAGGTCCGTTGATGCAACCTACTACTTGGAGCCAGAGCCCCTTGGGAGGGTTGCGGTCAATCCCACATACGGGTCGTTTCCTCCACATACGGGATGTTGTGGGACCCTCCCACAAACCATCGCGCCACGCGTGCGGCTGGCTTTGCAGCTAATGGGCCCGAGCCGTTTCGCCCCTCATGATGCATGAATGTTGTGGGCCCGGGGGCTACTGTCGGACCCACGGATACTAGGGTATACTGGGCCGTCCACTACAGGCACAGCCCAATCGGCGCGACAGTGGCCTTTGCCAGGTCATCTCGAGAGATAGCCGCTCTCGAGAGGGCGCCCCTCCTGCTAGGGGGTGTTCGATGAAGGATCTATATTACACAGGCTCTCGCTGGTCCCTCTGCCTCTGGAGAGGAGCTCTAGATTGCCCTTGTTTCCCTCCAGAGGATTCCATCCTCACGAGGGAACAACCCATGTGGTTATGACGCCTGCACCCCTGCGGGGTTATGAAGGCACCACAGAGCGACAACGTTGCTTTGGCCACAATCTCCGTTCTCGTGTATAAATTGTATGCCATAGCTGCACGCGCCAAAGCCTCTCCCAAGACTTTCCTCTTTGGCGCAAGAAGACCAATCCAATGCTAGAAGACACACGGAACGTCACCAGAGCCCCCACAACCCTGCCATGGACCGTGGCATTGTCATTGACGACCAAGGCCAGCTGGTGGCATAGAGCTCTGCTGGTCTCCACTTTGGCACCTTGTCGTAGCCCTTTCCCGCCAAGAATGAGCGGGAAGGAGGCCCAAAAACGCCAGTATAAGTGACACCCCTTGGCCTCCGTAGGAAGGGACGGATTCTGAGCCCTAGTAGTCCGAGAGAGCACAAGCTCACACCTTGTACTGTAACTACCACAGACATGCAAGAGTAGGGTCTTACACTGCAACGGTGGCCTAAACCTGGGTAAACTCTCCTGTCACCATTGACGACCATCCTAACCTTTCCTCTCGAGGCTTCTCGGGGTGTGGTGCGAACGCGGTTAGCCCCTAGTGTTCGAACCTATAGAGGATGTACTGTCTTTGACAGACCAATCTTCGATAGTTTCCCCCTCGTTGTGCTTGGCTGCACCACCCTCCTAGGGGAGATAAGATTGGAGTCCCTTGTGGAGTCCAATCCCTCCACCTATTTTTTCTTTTTCTTTTCTTTTTATTTTTCCTTCTCATTTGTTTATCAAATAAACTCAGTAAAAATACTTATCGAATCCTTGTGCACTTTGTGAGACCATGGGCCCCACCTGCCAATCCCTAAAATTAGGTGTTTCCCATAGGGGGAAATCTGCCCCCTCCGGCACTGTTTCCATATGAGGAAAGTCCCCCGGAACTTTTACGGAACCCTGTTACCCCTATAGATAAAATCATCAATATTATCTAACAATGTTAGAAACTCATTTCTAACACCTCGGGACATTTCATGTCCTCCGTAGCTTCTCATATATATTATACCAAACACTGACATAATTTTTATCTTATAGTAACTTCCTCAAAACCACTCTGATTGACACCGGACTTGTTTGTGTGATATTGTATGACATAAAACATTCATAACACCAATAACAACATATTATTTCTCCCAATAAAGAGATAAACCCATGGTTGGTCACTAAACTTTCATGAGATGAGTGAATTGGTCACTCAACTCGCAAAATTTGAAAACACATCACTCAACTCGTCTGATATGAGTGAATTAACTATCGCACGGTTATTTTGTCCATGAGGCATTCCTAGTGGGTCCAGGAGACAACGAACATGTGACTTTTTGCAAATAGAACCCTATCCCAAAACAGGAAGCAGAAAAGAAAATTTACTCACCTAGGGTATGAGCTAGCCCCTGTCATTGAGAGGTGGGGCCAACAGCAGACTCGGCCCAAACCAGTGTTTGAACCCTGGTAGTGGTTGGAGGGAACGAAGGCGCGCTCGGATCGCATGAACACGACGCCTGGAGTCATACCACACCTGGCGTGATCTAGTAGAGTAAGCCGTCGGGACCCCTCTCTCTTCCTATGCCATCGCGCCACTCTTCCTCTCCCCTAGATTCTGACCTCACCCGAATGCCATCGCCCAAAAAACTCGGTTTCGCTGGCCCTATGACAGTTCCCTAGTAGAGGAGTTCACTTTATCATTGCATTCATGCTTCCCCGCACTCTCCAGTTTCGGGAATCATCATATCACAACTAGGATCGGATGAATCGGGGTCGTCTTCCCCGTGTCCGGCCAACACCGTCGCACTCTATTCATTCGGCCGCGATCGACCCCATCCTACCCGAGTCGTCCGGCACGCTCCTAGTGAGTTGTTGATTCTCCCACAATGTCTCACTCTTCCCCGCGTGACATGTATGGTCGTGTCATCGACAGCTGCGAGTTGCCGCCGCTCGGGGCTGTTGTTGCAGCTCCTCCGACGACCAAATGGCCACACCGTGCCGCCAGATGCCTCCTCTCTCATCCCCTTTCCTAATCCGGGCCCACGTGGCTTAGACGTGTGCTCTCCGCCACGGCTGTGTGTCACCAAGCTCGCCACCGCACTCGTGCATCTCCCCCGGTGTGTTCCCCATGTCTCGGAGCTTTACCCCGAGCACGACACCAGGCCTCGATCTCGTCTCCATCACGAGGTAGCACTACAGGCTGGCGGAACACTAACATCGACCCAAACCAGTCTCTCCTATCCCGTGCAACACTGAGAGGTTGAAGACAAAATGGTAAGGAAGAAGAAAAAAATTGATTCTGTCAATTTAAGCACCTCCACTTAATTTTTAGAAAAAAAAATGCAGTATGATGCCACTGATGACCCAAAAGAGTAGGGGATTGCAACAGTCTTCGAGGGTAACTTTAACCCAATTTATTGGTTCGACACAAGGGGAGCCAAAGAACACCTGTAAGCCTTAGCAGCTGAGTTGTTAATTCAACCACACCCGAGAAGCACTTAGCAAAATATGTTAGTAACACAAGGTGCAAGAAAATAGTGGATGGAGTGTTGTTGTGATGTTTCTCTTGAGTCCTCAAGACACATAATACAATGGCAATTGTATAGATGCACCGCTTCAGCGAAAAGATAGTTAATGTAGTGGAATACGGAGTTAAACAAGTGATATTTGTAATCTGTAATAAACGGACCAGCAAGGAAACAACTAGTAAAAGCATGTAAAAACAATAAAAATACTAATAAGAGACGGACCGGGGTTCATAGGTTCACTAGTGGCAACTCTCCAAACAATAGAACATGTGGTGGGTAAACAAATTACAGATAGGAAATTGACAAATAATGGGGGCATAACAATGCTATTATGATGAGATATAGTTCACGGGTTCTAACTTGGTAGGAATTACGTCAAGGCATAGACCGCTATCTAGCATGCATCTATATCTAGTAGTCCACCTCAAGAAATCTATCCAGCAAATCTCTCTGGTATTAAGTTGCAGCAACGAAGTGATTGCTTTGTGTGCAACATACAATTGCATTAAGAACAATACATAATGCAAGCAATGGTTCTCGTCTATAGACAAGAGCACCGCTATTTTCTCCCAAGTGGCAACATCACATCCCCCACCCGTCACATTTCTATCACTCGAGCATAGATGTAAGGGGGGCATGAACTCACTATCTATCACAAACACTCCCTCTTGGAGATGCATACAGCTATGTGATCAAGATAATCATACACATCAGTGAGCATGCAAGAACACATTAAAACACACTAAGGATATAAGTGAAGATTATCATATAAAGACATGAACAAAATAATCATAATTTTATAGTTCATCGGATCCCAGAAAACACAACACATAGCATTACATCATATTGATCTCTATCATGTCAGACAGCTCAAGAGACTGTGGTATTAAACATCAAGGGGGATAGAGTACCAACTAGCTACTGCTATGAACCCATAGTCCATGCGGTAACTACCCATGCATCATCTTGGAGGAAATCATGGCGATGAAGAGGCATCGGGTGGTGATTCCCCCCTCCGGCAGGGTGCCGGAACAGGGATGCAGAAACCCTAGATTTTACTTTCGAGGTGACGACGCCTTTCTATTTGTTTCATGGAAAATAACTATGTTCCCGATAAAATTAGGGTTGAGGGAATCTTATAGGAGAAGAGGCGACGAGAGGGGTGGCCATGGTGCCCTGATACGTCATAAACGCATCCTTAATTTCTGATGTTCCATGTTGTTTTCATGTTGTTTCCCACATGTTTTCCTTACACTTTATGTAATTTTTATCGATTTCCCGGGACTAACCTATTGACAAGATGCCACAGAGCCAGTTCCTGTTTTCTGCTGTTTTTAGTTTCAGAAAAGTTGTTCTGGAAATATTCTTGGAATTGGACGATTCGAAAGCCAGAAGTCTTAGAAGTCCCGGAAGCATCCAGAAGTCCCAAAGAGCCCCGGAGGGGGGCCACAGGGTGGCCACACCATAGGGTGGCGCCACCATCCCCTGGTCGCGTCACCAGGTGGTGTCGGGCCCCTGGACACCCCCCGGCATCGCCCTTTCGCCTATATATACTCCCCGATGCATAAACCCTAGAAGAATTGACCTTTTCCACAAAATACATCCATAGCTCCGCCGCCGCCGCCGACAAGTTTCAGGGGACAGATCTCTGTTCTAGCACCCTGCCGGGACGGGGAAGTGCCCTCGGAACCCATCTCCATCGACTCCACCGCCATCTCCATCGCCGTTGTTGTCTCCTATGATGAGGAGGGAGTAGTTCTCCCCCGGGGCTGAGGGCTTTACGGTAGCTATGTGGTTCATCTCTCTCTCCCATGGTGTGATCTATATGTGATCATGAGCTTTGTAATCTATCTGAATTGGTAGATGTTACTCTTCATCTTTTTCTACTAAAGTGCTTTATTAATTTGAACTTTTGAGTCACTTTGATCACGGTGTGAAGGTGAAAGTGTGCACATCGTGTATGTCTCCTACTATTTGTTATTTGTTATGAGGTCTCCGTAAACGCTTTGATCACGGTGTAAAGGTGACAGTGTGTGCACCGTGTGGTTTAGCATATATTTATATTTTGTGTTGGATAACCCTATGAAATTGTGGTGTTTGCGTGGAAGCATCTGGGTCCCATGGTGATAGGATGGGGGTTACTTAGTTGGGAAAGTTCTTATTCTGAGGAGTGTTGTTAAATCCCTACGCATGGATTGGTGTTGTTATTCGACCGGAGAGTGGTTAAGAGTAGCATAGTGAGAGAAGATATCTAGTTATTCATCTATGTGATCATTGTTGAGAGTGTCCTCTAGTGAAAGTAGGATCCCTAGGCCTTATTTCCAAGCATTGAAACACCGCTTTCTGCCTGTTCTGCTACATGTTTGCTTGCTGCCATTTTTATTTCAGTTTTCTATTATCACTTATTATCATTCATATTACTTGCATTTTACTCTCTCTTTGCCGAACTTGTGCACCTATATACCTGACAAGTATATTGGGTGTGTTGGGGACACAAGAGACTTCTTGTATCTTAATTGCAGGGTTGCTTGAGAAGGATATCTTTGACCTCTACCTCCCTGAGTTCGATAAACCTTGGGTGATCCACTTAAGGGAAACTTGTTGCTGTTCTACAAACCTCTGCACTTGGAGGCCCAACACTTCTACAAGAATAGAAGTGTGCGTATGCATCATGCCTAGGGGCCCACTAGGCGCGGCCTAGGGTGTGGCCGCGCCGGGAAACCCCTAGCTCCCCTCCGGGTCTTATTTGGACTCTGTCTTCGTTCCGGTACAAAATGATCTCCGTGGATTTTCAGCCCTTTCTGAGAATGTTTCTTTAAAAAGTTGTCTGAAATAGAAAACCAGCAACTAGCCTAGGGCATCTTGGTAATAGGTTAGTGTATGGAAACATCCGGAAAATGAAGGAAAACATGTTGAAAACATAAAGGCATTAGATAGAAAACAAGCATGGAGCATCAAAAATTATAGATACGTTTGCAACGTATCAGACACATGGACAAAAGAACCCGTACTAGGCCGGTTCATGACCAATTCACTTATCTGGAGCGAGTTGAGCTATGGATTTGCACATTTTACAAGTTGAGTGACCAATTCACTCATCTCACGCAAGTTTAGTGACCACGAGTTTGTTTATATCCTCAATAAAAGGTTTGCACGGCTTAAGCGTGTGACCCGTAAAGGCTCATAATACAAAGACTTGTTTGGGTACATACCAAAAGATAACCATCAAGGGGACCGTGGACGCCCATGATGGCTCCTGTGTGTTCCCGATGGATGAGGGAACCTTATAAGTTACTTATTGCACTTATTCATTAAATTCCAGACACCAACGATATCCAGAGGTGATACTATGTGATCTAGTTTGATCATAACACATATAACTCGTTTACCAATATCGTTCTCTTTTCTCATGCCTCCCTTACATCTCTTCTCGAGTGACAGAAACGTGATGGGTGGGGAATGTGTTACTTCCACTAGGGAGAAAACATCGGTGCTCTTGTGTACGGACAAGAACCATTTCTTACATTACATACTTTACTTAATGCAATTGTCTGTTGCACACAAAGCAGTCACTTCGTTGCTGCAACTAAATATCACATAGATTTGCTGGATAGCTTTCTTGAGGTGGATTATTAGATATGTATGCACGATAGATAGCGGTCCATATTCCTTGACGTAATGCCTACAATGTTAGAACATGTAAACTTTATCTCGTCATAATAGTATTGTTATACATTCAATATTTGTCAATTGCTCAGCTGTAATTTGTTCACCCAACAATTTTATTTTCTTTGGAGAGACACCACTAGTAAAACTATGGCCCCCTGGTCCTATTTTCCTCATTAATACAACCTTCTTTCAAGAACTTTCATCATTGTTTTGCTTGCAGCACCATTTTTACTTTTATTGTTTTTCATTACTCTATACGTTTAATTCTCTAGTTTTCAGCAAGACGAGAAGACTGACAACCTTCTCGGAAAGTTGGGGACAAGAGAGATTTTGGGTGTTGTGTGTAGATTCCATGCTTGTTGACGCGCCATGCAGCAAGCAACCTTCTCCAAGTCTTCAAAGTCCTACTGGTCGATAAATCCTGCTTCCACAATTGGGGAAATTTCCGGTAGACTACATCATACGTTCCTCTTGGGGTAACCCAACGAGCATGTAATCACGTCTTAGAGCATCACCCACAAGTGTTGGGGGTCTATCATAGTCCTTTAGTAAGCAAGAGTGTTGAACCCAACGAGGAGCAGAAGGTGTTGGAAAATGGTTTTCAGCAAGGTTTCAATACAAAGGCTACTAGATTGTTTTGTAGGGATTTTTTGTAGTAACAAGTCAATTAAGAACAAGTAAATAAACACAAATAAGAATAGTTGAAGCAAGTGGCACAATCCTTTTGACACAAATTACAAGCCAGTGGTGTTACTTATGGTGATTAAAACACACTTAAGGACACATGGGAATATCGACAAGTTACTTTCATCACATACGGCTGATTAACATTCATTGTTATGATAAGCTTGTGTGGGTAAACCTATGCTAGTGCACCGTACTTACTTGGACTAATCCACACTCATGATTATACCCCTTTCAAGTATCCGCAACTACAAGAAAATAATTAAGATAAATCTAACCACAACATCAAACTCTGGGATCCTACACTCCCTTGTGTAATATCTTGCAAATTGGGGTTCGGGTTTTAGTCACTACGACAACCATACAATAAGAAAACTAAATACACAATGATTTCACCTAGGCCCATAAAGGTGAAGTACCATGTAGTGTTCCCATGATACCACTAGAATAATAACGCCACAACTTAAATATCAAACCATTAAATTTTACTCAACATAACATTATTACTAGCAACAAGACTTCTCACATGTCCTCAAGAACTAAATTGACTACTTGCAAGACAACATATGGATCATTATAAGAGGTGATTTATGAATGAATAAAAAACTACTACCTCCGATCACATATAAGTGTTGCAAGCTTACACAAGCCCAGGAAAAAATTTAACTACCTCTCTGACATTTATATCGGATCGGAAGGAGTAGTCATAACAAGAATTCACCAATAAAAATCAATAGCATCAACTACAACCGGGTAGTCAACACCGGGAGAGAGATCCCAATGAATAACATAAGCTACAACCCTAGATGTTACAGTGGTGTGAGATGGAATGAAGTTGATCATGGTCCTAGTGGTGGAGATGATGTTGATGACGATCCTGATGATGCCCGGTATGATGATGGTGAACATTTGCTCCCACGGGAGGGAATTTCCCTAGCAGAATTCTGTTTGCCGGAGAGCCTTCTTCTCTATGTCTCGTTTCCACCCGAGATGGTGACGGAAAAGGTATGAAAACTGTCTCGATGGTTTTAGGTCAGAACAAAGAAGTGCACCAAAGGGGAGCTGGAGGAGGGGCCACAAAGTGGGCAGGCAGGCCCTAGGTGTGGCCGAGGGTAAGACCGCGTCCATGGGTCTCTCCTCGCTTACTTCTTGAAATATTGATTTTGTGTTTTTTCGTGCTTTTTGAGGCTCGCGAAGCAGGGTATCTTGACGGGTGCCTTTTCCTGTTGTTTCCTGAATCTGTCTGATAATTCCCGGAAACTGCAAAACATGCCAATTGAGATAAAAATAACATTAGTAATTCACCATAATATCAAATATATCAATGAATAAGAACAAATTACGATATAAAATGGAGAATTCAACTTTCTTTCCCCCACATTGCATAGTTTTCCTCCCTGGTGCCTCTTTGCTCCACAAAGCCACACAAAGGTGTGTAACGACTATTCCCGTCGGGTCCAGGTTGTTTACCGTTCAAAGAACAAATTATTCACGTTTGGGACCCATTTAAAGAAGATAAGTGGGACCTGAAGTACATGCACGTTCATCGTGCTCCCTTACCTGGCACGGGATTGAATGGTGCTACCGCTGGCCGGCAGCGCTGCCCCCTGCCCGGGAAAAGGCTATGTTGGCTCCTACGCTGTCGGCATGTCCGCACATCTGCGTCGCTGCCTTCCCTTCTCTTTTGCCTTGTATGTCCTGCCACACGCTGAGTTTGACTAGCTGAATCAATGCCTCGCTCCCGAGGGCTCCCTGGTCGCCACAATTACCGGTTCGGCCGCAGACGTCTAGAAAAGCGACAGTTTTCCTCCCCACCCACTAAACTCCACCTTATATCCTTTTCACTCCACATTCCTCTGATCTTTCCATGTCTCGTCCTGGTGGCTGCTCCGCTCCTAGTCATGGATGCTTGAAATGGTGCCACCGCATTACTTGTCCTTGGTTTCTGGCCTTGTCCAGGGACGAGTACCACACCACAGAGCAGGCCAGAGAGTTCGCCGAGGAGCAACAGCTCATGGATACTATGGTCGCTTCTATGGTAAGCCGCAGAGCAGGCGAGAGCCGCGGAGCAGGTTAGGGCCTGCAGAAGGATATGACCTAGCCATCGTTGCCAAACAAGCAGGGGGGAGAGTAAGGGAAAGGGCAAGGCCCTAATGGAGGCAGAGGGCAAGGGAAAAGATCCGATCAAGGTTGTCGACGACGACACCGCTGCCGTGGAATTTAAACAGTTGTGCATCCAATGAAATATAGATGTACTAGTTGGGTTTAGTTATGTTAGAGACATCAAGTGTTAGTTGACTATGTGTATAATTATGTAGAGAACTGGTTTTATATTGAAAAAAGGTCGAACTGGTTTTATGTTGGCACTATATTATTGCAACCATAAATTGGGCTTTCCTGAAAATTATAAATGAGGTCTATAAACATAGTCCACCATGATTCTACACGTTAACACCAAAAAGAGTCGGAAAGATTCACCCATTAACACCAAAACTTTGGCCATGTTGCTCTGTTTTGAAAAAAAAATGTGTTTTTAGATATAATTTAATAAAACTATATAATATGGGAGGAATAATCCTTGAATATTTCAATTTTTTAAGATTCGTAGATATATTCCACTGATAAAATAAGTTTAATGGCATTTACCGAAATCAATTCAAATTTGAACTACATGCGTGAAAATTAACTTGAAATATTTGTGGTATTGGTACCCATGTTTGTGGTAATATTTGTGAACACTGAATCTAAAATGTGAAACAAGATTCAAATTGAAACCAAAATTCAAATTATAGCCAAAATTCAAACTTGAATTGTAATTTCAATTTGTTTTGTACGTGGTAATGGTGTTGTAGTGCTTTCTCACCTAGTCTGCACATTAGGTGACCAATTCGAGCCCTTTTGTGAAGCTAAACTCAAAGACATCAGAAATGTGGTCCAAGTGATCTCCAAATCTAGGGTAAACAACCCCTTTGGTAAACAATTTTTTTGGACCGTGTCTAAATGAGCTAAAAAAAGATTCCTGCCATTTAGTGTGCTAATATAGTGTGTATGAGAAATATGTGCTTTTTGAAAAACTATGACATGATTAACCCATATCGTAGCTCAACTGAGCTCCAAGTCTATGGTAAATTGCCCCATTCGTAAACAAGTTTTTTTAATGTGTCTACATGAGCCACCAAAATACCTTGACATTTAGGGCCTCTTTGATTCATAGGATTGGAATATCAAAGGAATAGGAGAGGAATAGGAATATGAAAGGGTGGCATGTGTAAAACTTTCCTAAGTCCTTGTGGATAAGATTGAAATAATGAGGTCTGAGTGAATGTTTGCTTTCCTGTATTTTTGCCTTGAAAGTAAGATTCTTAGGAAAATTTCCTTTAATTTTCCCTTGCACTATTCCTATGAATCAAAGGAGTGAATAGTGGTACCTAGGGAAAATTTCCTAACCCTGTACATTCCCTCCATTTTTCCTCCAAATCAAAGGAGCCCTTAGTGTGATAATATAATGTGCATGAGGAATTTGGGATAGTTTTGATAAACTATGTCATGCTTAACCCCATACCCTAGTTCAAATGAGCTCGAAATCTAGGGTAAACAGTCCAATTTGCAAATGATTTTTTTGGGCCGTGTCTAATTGTGCTAAAAAAGGTCGTTGACATTTATTTTGATAATATAGTGTGTATGAGAACTTTGAGATCTTTTTAAAAAACTATGTAATGATTAGACCCATATCCTGGCTCATTTTCCATTGTAAACTCTCATGCAGCCTTGTTCATGATAGATGAGTTGTCTGAAGGTTTTTCCATGGAAATATCCATAGACCAAGTTTCTTATTTTTTTTTTATAGCAACCTAGTCACATAAGATGACTATGTGTGAAGGTTTTGTATTTTTTTAATTAATTATGCTTGACCCTAATCACAAAATCCGTGAAAACTCTCCAACATAGTTCATGATAGCTCAGTTGTGTGAAGGTTTTTTCATGGAAATACCCATAGACCAAGTTTCTTTTTTTATAGTAGCATTGTCACATAAGATGGCTAAGTGTGAGGTTTTTTTATTTTTATGATTTTTAAATTACTTATGCTTAACCCTAGACGTCTGAAACCCTAGAAAACCCCTAAAACCTCTGAAACCCATCAAAACCTGAACTGTTCTAGGCCGTTCGATCATTGTGCCTGGACTGTTTGCATCTGTTCTACTAAGGCCGATCCGTGATTTGGCTAATTCTGTGACCTGATTGGCTAGTGAGTGACGGCCCAAAAATTCCAAAAATTGACACGTTTTCTATAAACGATCAAGACATCAAGTGTGGTGCACATGTGCAACATGAATATGTTTGCAAATAGCCCATATACTATGGTTGTGGCATGATATGAACGCACCTATTCATCATACATATGTGCCATGGTAACGCAAACTTTTGCGCCGGTTTGTGTGAACATTGTTGTTACATATCTACGTGTGTGTCATGAAAAGAATGCACGTACGTCTATGGTAGGACACGAATGCACCTATGCGGTACATTGATCAAACCGTCAACGCACGTAAACTAGATGTACAACACGCGTAGAAGATGGCTATGACATGTACGATGACATAGCGAATATCGCACCAATTATCCTGTCATTTCAAGTACTGGGAGGACGCATTTGACATCAGCATGGATAAGCAAGTTCCCGTCAGGTCTTGTCGAAAGCAGGTTTTTGAAGAAAAAAATTGGCGGTTTAATTACCGGTAACCATCGCTTCTTCTCCCGCGTGCGGTTTTAATGCGTCATAGATCTCCTCACATCGCATCCCCATTCCCCCCGCCTCCCACAAAAAAACCTTAATAATGGCGGACAACTGGTATACCAACCCTGAAATCCCTAACGGCGGTAGCGATGAAGACAGGGAGGACCACGACCCTTGATATGAGCCACGATACGTTGCAAACGTATCTATAATTTTTGATGCTCCATGCTTGTTTTTTACCCAATACCTTTTGTTCTCCGCATGTTTTGTATTGTTTTCCTTTGTTATATGGATGTTTTCATTGACTAATCTATTAATGAGATACCCCAAGCTAGTTGTTGTTTTCAGCTGTTTTTCTATTTTAGAGAAGTTCTTAAAGAAATATTCTCGGAAAGGGCTGAAAATCCACGGAGATCGTTTTTTAGCCGGAACGAAGACGGAGTCCAAAGAAAAGTCGGAGGTGAGCCAGAGGCCCCCCATGAGGGTGTCAGGCGTGGCCCCACCCTAGCCACGCTTGGTGTGCCCCTGTCCACCGCCTCTCGACGCCTTTTTTCCTATAAATTGTCTTTAACCCTAAAATCATCGGGGACGGAGTTATTTTTTCCATGAGACATACAGAGAGGTGTCGTCACCTCTAAAGTCTAATCTAGGGCTTTTCTAGCCCTGTTATGGCACCCAGCCGGAGAGGGGAATTGTTATCGGAGGCCTCTACATCAACATGATCGCCTCCGGACAGATGCGTAAGTAGTTCATCTCGGGACTACGGGTTCATAGCAATAGCTAGATGGTTGTTCTCTCCCCTATGCCTCCATGTTTAGATTCTCGTGAGCTACCTCACATGATCGGGACCACCATTATGTAACTGTGAATGTTGTATTTGCTAGGACCCGACGAACCATGACATTATGATTATTTTGTTCATGTCAATCTGAGATGCTTCACTTATATTCCTAGAGAGTTTTAATCTTGTCTTGCAATGATCTCCGGTGTTTATGGTTACCTTGAACACATAGTTGTTTTCATCTCCAAGAGAGGGTTTATATGCTAGATGGTAGGTTCATGTCTCCTTTACATATGTGCTCGAGTGACAGAAACCTGACGGATGGGGGATGTGTTTTTGCTACCAGGGAGAAAACAGCGATGCTCTTGTCTACGGACGAGAACCCCTGCTCACATGACATATTGTTCTTAATGAATTTATGATTTCACACAATGCAGTCACTTTGTTGTTGCAACTTAATACCAGAGAGATTTGCTGGATAGATTTCTTGAGGTGGACTTTCATATACGGATGCATGCTGGATAGCGTCCATATGCCTTGGCGTAGTGCCTACAATGTTAGAACCCGTGAACTATATCTCGTCATAATAGTATTGTTATACGTTCATGATTTGTCAATTGCCCAGTTGTAGTTTGTTCACACAACATGTTTGTTTTCTTTGGAGAGACACCACTAGTGAACCTATGGCCCCGGTCCTATTTTCCTTATAACTGCAACCTCATTTTAAGTACTTCCATAATTGTTTCCTTGTTGTTCCGTTTTTTACTTTTATTACTTTGTAAGAATCTATATGTTTAGTTCTCTAGTTTTCAGCAAGACCAGAATATTGAAAACCTTCCGGAAAATTGGGGCAAGAGAGAGTTTGTGCTTGTGTGAAGGTTACATGCTTGTTTAGGCGCCAGACAACAAGCAACCATCTCCAAGACTTCAAAATCCTACTCGTTCGATAAACCCTGGTTCCTTAATTGGGGGAAATTTTCCGCTAGACAACATCATACCTTCCTCTTGGGGTCTCCCAACGAGCGTGTGATCACGTCAGCATCAAGCCACTACCGGGTGGCACAGACCTTGACCTTGTCATTGTTGGAGGAGGAGGAGCAGCAGCACCACCACCACCACGACCATCACCACTACATCAACATCGAGTTGCTGGAGTAGTTTGACGTGGATGACGATTCGGAGGAGGAAGTTGGTTACGACGACCACCAGGACAAGGACAGGGACGGTGGCGGGGACGTGGCCAACGGAGATGGGGATGACGGCGGAGAGCCGCCGATGAAGAAGCATAAGAAGAATCAGAGTATTAGTAGTAATAGTATTATTAGAAGTAGTATTAGTGTTAAATTATGTATTAGTAGGATTATAAAATTTTGTGAAGAACGATGAAGAACAACTTTTTCGTATCGAAGAAGTGCTAATATAATTAATTACTTTAATTTTAGTATTATTAGTCTGTAATTAGCCATTCAAACGACGGAACTATTAGAGATATGCCCTAGAGATAACAATATTCAGTTATTATTCTATGTCCAAGTTCAGAATTAAGTTTATGTCACCATGCTACAACCGCTATATCACTTGAAAAGTGAGTTTTCGAAGGAAAATCTTTGTGCGGATGTGAAGACATGAAAAAAACAAGAGTTCCTAATTTTTTCTCTAATATTAGCTTATGCTTTGTGAGATGATCATATTTTCCTGATCGTGGACTTGATTAAAAGTCTAGCAAAACATAAGAGTTTATTGTTAGGGTAACAATAGTACTGAACCGACCCAAGTATATGTTGTGCTAAAAGAGACTAACCAATTTTAATGTATTTTAGCAAAATACATATGAAGTTGTCATTGGCCATAATTCCTATACTATGGGAATATCTAGTGACTGCACGATTGAAATTTATACTTTGGACGTCATCAACCGTCTTACCGTAACTGGGGATCATAACGGTGATGATTGGATATAATCTAGAAAGTATAATGGAACTGAGATCGTTTAATACTAGTACTTAACTCCTCTAGATGGTAGAGATATACACACTCTGGGCCCTCTCATTATCACTGATGTCAACCAATCTTATGGCCAGACACGGTGTGATTTATCACAGGGACATCGGGGATATGGATGATAAAAAGAGGACGATATCAGTAACGAGTTATATATGTGTTATGGTCAAAGAGTTTGACCAGAAGAGATCATATAGTCTCAACTCGTGATATCGTTGGTATCGTGAAGTTAAGGGAATAAGTGCAATGAGTAACTTGTATAGATGGAAGGGGTCGTCTTACATGTAGAGTCCTAGTAGGATACAAACTAGTCCGGGTTCTACTCCAAGTCAAATAAGAGTCTGGGTGCTACTTAGACTCCTTGTGTTGGCCTGCTGGGCCGGTTCTCATGACCGGTCATATCCTACCTCCATGTGGGTACCCGTTTCCCATATCCACGACAGGTTCCCTCGTTCTTCGTGAACACACAGGAGCCATCATGGGCATCCACGGTCCCGTTGTTGGTTATTGTTTGGTAAGTTCCCGAACATATTTGTGTGTTATCGGGCCTTTGAAGATCACACGCTTAAGCCGTGGCAACATTTAATTGAGATAATTAATATGTTTTTATTGGTTTTACGGATGTTTGATGTCGTCACGATGTCATAGAAACGAGTCTGGTGTCAATAGGAGTGGTTTCGGGGAAGTTACTATAAGGGAGAAATTATGCCACTGTATGGCAGAATTTATATGAGAGATAATGAAGGACATGAGATGTCTCGGGATGTTAGAAATATGTTTCTAACATTAGTAGATAATATCAATAGTTTTATATTTTGGGTTCATACGGTTTCGGAATAGTTTCACGCAAAAATCGAGAAAGGGAGGGAGTGCCGGAGGGGGCAACAATATCCCTCATGCACGCACCCTAATTTTAGGATCTTCCAGGTGGGCCCCAGGGAGCCACATAAATTTATTTGATATCTTGGTATTTTTCCTGAATTTAATTATATAGAAAAAGGATAAAACAAAAAAAAGGAAAATGAAAGAGGGAGGTGGGATTGGACTCCACTTGGTCCAATCTGAGTTGGGCTAGGAAGAGAGGTGTGGCCACCTCTCTCTCTCTAGTAGAATTAGGGGGTCTAACTAGATCTTCTAATTAGAGCCCATCTAATTTAATTAGATATTCTTCTAATTGGGTTTAGAGTTCTATCTCCCGATTAGACCTAGATCGAATTAGGAACTCTCTCTCTCTCTTATGCGTTGAGAACTTCTAGATTCATATAGCTCTAATCACAGTTGATTAGTGCTACCCAATTATCAACGCAGAAAGGCTATCTCTCTTCATCGGTGGCGAGTCCTAGACGGCAGAGCGCTGATGGGTTGACATGATCGTACCGGTGCACACCATAAGAGGGATTACACGTGTGATCCTTGACAAGGGAGGCTTAGTGACATCTTTGCATCTAGGCCTAGTAGTGAGGATCTACGATTGTTGAGATCTCTTCTTTGACTACATCGATTCCGCTATCCGGTGAGCCTTGATCTTGATCCTTGCATGTATGGGCATGCTTCATTATCTGCATAGTGATCTTGGCGGACTACGTAGGGAAATTTTTAAAATTCTGCATATGAGCGTACTATGTGTAGATACGATTGGATCTAGAGCACAATTTTGTGCGGGTTTTACATAAGTTTATGCAAGTATATTAGAAATTTCTCTCATATTTAGTTTCTTTTTGTTGCTTCCCAATAAACCGTGTTTGTTCTGTTTCCCGCAGCATGGTATGACTTTTTACAAACACTTATTTTAATCATCTAATTATGTTCATGATTATAAAATATATTATAATAATCTAATTATGTTCATGATTATAAAATCAAATCATGGTACTATCATAAATCAGTTCAAACAGACGAAAGAACAACGTCTAAATTGCCAGATTAAATTTAATCATCTTAATCATAGAATTTATTTCCAAATATATAAATAAAAAATTAACCAAGAACTGAAATGACATCTTGACCGCCGGATCAAGATGGCATTTCAGTTGTTGCAGCTAATTTGTGCTTAACATTCGGGTTTATAAACTGCTTAAACACGCTGTCAACTAGCAAGAAGGGACTAAACATCTCATTCCACCCCCATGTGATTCAGCACTATTAGGTCCCACTCGTTAGAAGTCTCAACGCATCCCACCCCGTGTGACTCAGCACCATGAGGAAAAAGTTTACTTCGGCCATTCTCAAAAGTTTGAATTATTGTTGCTTCGTTCTCTAGCTCAATGCTCATTGCTTTGTTCTTGTCATGTAGGCTATGCATAGCGACGATGAGATCATGTGTGGCCAAATGAAGGGAGAGGAGTCCACCATTTCATACGATGACAATGAGACTTCGCTGGTCATGGGGGCTATTTTAGAGGCGCTCGCTGAGGAAGAAGCCGAGCCCAAGCACGGAGGATAAAAGAAAGGCTCCAAGGTGAACAAGAACCTCTATAGGAAAATTGGCCACATGATTTTGTTTAACAAATATTTTTCAGAAAAGCCGGCAAAGCTACCTCATGAATTTCGCCAACGATTTTGGATGAAGAGAGATGTGTTCAGGAGAATTGCGCATGGTGTTCGGGATTATGATGAATACTTTGAGATGAAGAGGGATTGCACCAAGCTTCTTGGATTTTCATCCCTTTAGAAATGTACGGCTTCCATGCGCTTACATATGGAGTTTCCAAGAATTCATTGGATGACTATCTCCGTATGTCTGAGAGCACCGCTGTTGAACCGACATTCAGGTTTTGCAAGGCAGTTGTGGCTGCCTTTGGCCCCATCTATATAAGAGCACCTAATGAAACAGACAAGGCTCATCCCTTGGCACAAGGAGAATCAAGAGGATTTCTTGGAATGCTTGGGGGAATCTATTGCATGCACTGGCGTTGGAAGAATTGCCCACTCGTCTGACAGGGGATGTACAAATTTGGTCATCATGGAAAGTGTAGTGGTGTACTTGAGGTTGTTACAGATTACAGCATTTGGATTTGGCATGCATTTTGGCATGTCTGGTTCTCATAATGACATCAACGTGTCGCAACCCTCCTTGGTGTTTCAGAGGCTTGCTGAAGGCCACGCTCCGGAGTGCAATTACTGGATCAATGACCATGAGTACGACAAAGGGTACTCATTAGCGGATGGTATCTATCCTAGTTGGTCGAGATTTGTAAACACAATTCGTAACCCTGCTGGTGAGGGAAATGTCCATTTTGTTAAGAAGCAAGAGGTTGTCCAGAAAGATGTGGAGCGGGCATTTTGTGTGCTCTAGGCCCGGTTTGTTGTTGTCTGATACACTTCTCTATCATGGTCGATAGTTCAAATGTCTGGTATCATGAATGTGTGTATTATCATGCACAACAGGATCATCGAGAGTGAGCGAGATGTGAGAAGGGTGTTCGATGAGCTCGTTTGACTTCCAGAGCCCTCTTGAGGATCTACAGTCGGCGAGGCTGCCGAGTTTAGATTTGTGTTGGTGTTTATCGGTGAATTGCAAAATGATATTATCGCGCACTTGTGGGCGATCGGAACTACCGAGTAGTTTGATCACAACAATTTGTTTTTAGAAACTTGTCGAATTCAAAATTATTTTGAATTGTTGTAATAATCGTATAATTTGTATTCTTGCATCATAATTTTCGAACTATCTTATTAGATATGCAATAAAGTTTTTCAAAATTTAGATAGGAAATATGTGAGATGTGGATCAAAACTAATGGGTAGTCCGTTTGGGCGTCGCTGTTGGGGCACTACCTACCAATACGGCGGACACATGTACATCACCCCCATAGAGGCCACAATTAGGAGGTGCCGGACACAAATTTAGTGGGTGCCGATGGAGATGCTCTCAATCTCTTTTATGGGCTCAACACAAACATGCACTTCAGCTAGATATATGACATAGTGCCATATATACGACTCCATATATATGTACTAGTCCGCTAGTACCCTTGCATCGTATGTTTCTTGCTCTTACCGTCGACACATGTCTCCCTGCCCTAGCCAGAAACACCTAGCGAGATAGGTTTTGATAAAGCTCTTCATCATCGCCTCAAGCATGTTGGAATCGGACCGATCCTCGCGTCGTAACGTCGAGTACTCTCCGGCGATACGTCGCACAGCTCCTTGGTATAACTCCGGCAATACGCGCACGTAACAATACTAGTGAGCCCCTTTCACTATGGATTATTGCCTTGGCCGATGCTTTTGGCTGAAACAAATATCCACGTACAAGCTAGCCTCCTTACCAATCGATCAGCTCACGTAGCTAGCTCAAACTTGCACATGCACACACATAATTGCTGGACTCACGGCACGTATATTAACACGTACGCAGCACAAAGAACTGGGAATCGATATGGCAAGAGGCTCCTTTCGAGCCTTGCAATTTTTCTCTCTTTTTCTGACAAAGATTACAGGGGGCTCACATATGTATATATAGCAGGATTGGAGGTAACCTTGTAGGACTAGGAAACCTATTTCGTATACTACTCGGGTTCCTACCACTAATCGGACTGCACAACTTGTGCTTATTTCCAACATTCACCCCCCTAGATACGACGTGTGCTTCACTTTACAGTTTGGACGCCGATCCTCCTTCGCTTCTTCAAGAATTTCTCTCGATCCAAAGCCTTCGTTAGGATATCCGTCAGCTGATCATCGGTGCGAATATAGTTGACTCCAATCTTATTTTCTTCCACGCACTCCCTTATGTAGTGATACCTCGTATCAATATGCTTCCACTTGTCGTGATGGACTCGATTCTTAGATAGAGAGACCGTAAGACTTGTTGTCAACATTGGGCACCACTTGTTCCGGTTCCTTGTTCATAAGGTCACCGAGTAGCCTTCTTAGCCACACACCTTCATGCTCCGCGGCTGCAGCTGTGATATACTTTGCTTCACAGAAAACTACCTGTTGCTTTTGTGATTGCCAACTTACTATGTTTTTTCCGAAGAAATATGCCACGCCCGAGGTACTCTTACGGTCGTCAATATCTCCAGCCATGTCGCTATCATAGTAGCCTCACTAGTGGAAACAGGGCCTTTTGTCCCGGGTCGTAAGGGCCATTTGTCCCGGTTGCGCAACCGGGATGGGCTAGCCGGGACAAATGGCCCTCCCCATTGGTCCCGGTTGTGCCAGCACCCGGGATGGTAAGGCTGGCCCACGTGGCGACTCTGGGCCAGGGACCGCGAGGGAGTTCGTCCCGGTTCGTTTTAGGGACCGGGATGGATGCCTTCTTAAAAAAAGAATAAAGTCCGCCCATTTTCCCTGCCGCGGCAGGTTTTTTTTGTTCGTTTTTTTTTTCTCTTGCCTCGCAATCGCCAACCGGCCTCCCCTTCCCCAACCGCTCCAGGCCCACGTCTTTAATTAAGCCCACTGACACATTTTTTAGTCAAAAAGGCCCACTGGCCCGCGTCTTTTATTTATGGACAGTCAACGGTTCGAAGGGCCCACTGGCCCGCGTCTGTTATTATGGCCAGTCAACAGGGGCCACTGGCCAGCGGCCTGGTGGCTGGTTCGCCTGGTCCATTAAACTAAGACCGAAGGACGGTCAAAGGGCCGCTGTCCGCCTCGTCTTCCCGCCCCGCCTCGTCTTCCCGCCCCGCCTCGGCTTCCCACGCCCCACTCCCCACGCGCCACGCCTCGGCTCCCCGCATTCATGGCCGCCTGCAACCGCCGCCACGTCCAGGCCGCCGGTTGGCATGCCAGCCCACCCCGGGTCCTTTTTAAAGGACCCCCGCCGCCCGTACAACCCACCCACCCCGGACGCTTCCCTGGCAAAGCAACCCTAGCCGCCACCATGTCCCGCTGGTTCTCGAACTCCGGCAAGCGCCCAAGGAACGACGACGGAGGCTCGTCGAGCGGCGCCGGCCGCATCCCGCCCCCACCGGCGGAGGCCTTCGGCTACGGCCCTGGAGGTGTCCGCCTCGGCGGGGTGCCGCGCGTCCCCGCGCCACCACCGGCTGCACGCCCGCCGCCCCGCGCCGCGCCCCCGGGCAAGCGGTTCCGCAGGTACGTCCGGGCTCTTCTGATGCCTGTTCTTGATCACCTCCTTCTTCTGCATTCTCTTCCATTGCAGTATCGTCGTATTCAGGGAACAAAGGATCTTCTTCTTCTTCTTCATCGTCTTCCATCACAACCCCTCTTTCTCCATGCTTGGTCCAGCAATTATAGCTGGGCATGAAACCTCTCCGAAGTAGATGGCCGTGAAGGATTCTTTCGGAAGAATGTTCTCTGACGTTCCGACAATCAACACATGGGCAACACATGAAGCCATTATCTTTGTTCGCCTGAGCTACAGCAAGAAATGCATTCAGGCCTGCCATATACTCGGAGGTGCGTCGGTCACCGTACATCCATCGCTGCCGTGCATCCATCTGCATCATATAATTAAGTTTATCAAAATACATATTAATACAGAGATAACCACAGTACATCGACAAATAATACTTTTTTATGTATCAGTTACAGATGAAAAAGATAATTTGTTAACCTCGGTCGAAGAAACCATTTTCAGTGAGCTTGTGTGCGTCTCGGGATTTTCGTCGAACACCTCGTGTGCATAGTAAAAAAAAAACAGCAACACCACACTCTCTCACACCTCCAAGCAAAAAAAAAGATGGAAGGAGGGGGGGGCTGGGGCAGTATATATAGGGGAAGGGGGCATTGGTCCCGGTTCGTGGACTGAACCGGGACAACAGGTCATGCGCGTGCCACGTGGCCTGTGGCTAGGCATTGGTCCCGGTCCGTGGCACGAGCCGGGACGGATATGCCCCCACGAACCGGGACCAATGCGCCCAGGCGATTCCTGTTGCCCCGGGCGCACGAACCGGGACCAATGCAGGGCATTTGTCCCGGATTTGGTTGCAACCGGGACAGCTGCCCCCCGGCCCCCTGGACGAGAGGGGTTGTTTCCACTAGTGCCTAGTAGTTTCACCTCATCCTTCCCTTTCAAATAGACAAGAGTGTTCTTCTCCCTCTTTGATGTATCCGGGTGGTTGCTTCGCATATGCTTTATCTTCCAACTCCCCGTTCAAATATGCGGAGTTCACATCCATGTGATGCACCTTCCACGATTCTTGAGCCACGAGAGCGATAAGTAATCTCACTGATACCATCATTGCAACAGGAGCCAACACATCTTCGAAATTCACACATTGCTCTTTGGCCACTAGCTTTGCATGCTTTGTGTGTCAACACTTTCCCTTCGGCATCCTTCTTGATTCCGTACATCCACTTGAGCTCTATGGTTTCATGATTGTTGGGATGACCGACAAGCTCCCATGTGTTGTTGTCGTGGATCCATCCCAACTCCTCATCCATAGCATCACGCCAACACACCATCGTATCCGCGTCTTCAAATCCCGTTGGTTCCTCGGTAAGCAAACATTTCATTTCATGCTTCATCTTCACCGGATTGTCTATCGTCGGAAGTTCTACCTTCTTCAGATAGTAGTCCAACATGCTTCCACCGGTAAAAAATAGGCCTTTAGTCCCGGTTCGCAAAGGCCATTAATCCCGGCCGTGCAACCGGGACTAAATATGCGCGACTAAAGCCCCCCCCCCCCCTCCTTTAGTCGCCCCTCTTACGAACCGCGGCTAAAGGCCCGTCCACGTGGGCGGGTGGCGTGCGCCGGGGGCGGAGGACCTTTAGTCCCGGTTGGCAACACGAACCGGGACTACATGCTATTTCGTTATTTCTTTAATTCATTTGGGTTTCTAATTATTTTTCACTCCCTTTTTTTCAGAATTTTTATTATTTGCTTAGTGTCTAACTACAGTTATCTCTAGTCAAATTACTTACTCGTGGTCAAACTTCCCGCTCGGTCACCCATCCTCCCACTACTCTAGCACTAGCACGCTTAACTTCCGAGTTCCATCCCGTCCCGCATCCAAGTGTTTCGCACGCATGTATGTGATACTAGTATCATATCAATCCTATTAACATGTTGGTCGATGCCACATTTCTTTATTGTCTAAATTTCAAATAAATCTTTTAATAAACAAAAGTAATGATGTAACTAATAATTTTGAATAAATAAATAAACATTAACTTTTTAATTTGTATTATTTCTAAAAAATATTCAGAAAAATAAAACTAATTCATTTTAAAATCTTAAAAAACAAATAATATATCAAAATATTCAGAAAAATAAAACTAATTCATTTTAAAATCTTAAAAATACAAATAATATATCAAAATATTCAGAAAAATAAAACTAATTCATTTTAAAATCTTAAAAATACAAATAATATATCAAAAAATTCAGAAAAATAAAACTAATTCATTTTCCCCTTTCCTAAATGCAAAATAAAATCTGATAAAATTCATGAACCAAACCATATGAAATCTAAACCATATAAAATTTGCAGATCCAAGTTTGGACTATTATTTGGACAAGAACTGTTTTGGCAATGACTATCTGTGAGAATGATTTGAACCTAACTTTTAAAATACATAACCAAAATGGACAAACTAAAATATTCTGGATAGATATTGAAAAGATCTATCCATAGCACTGAGCCTCACATCAAGGTCAGCAACCAAATAAAAATACCATCCTTTTTAATAAAAGACCAGTAGGCTCTTCTATGATTTTTAGAATGAGTTCAAAAATGAATTTTGAAGTAATTTTTTGACTAGATCTATGTTTTCCTGGCTTAGATTAATTTTTGGAGCTCTAGATTTATTTTTGGTGAACAGATATAGAAACAGTAGTTTTTCTGTTTTGTTTTCTTGATGTGTTTTTGTTTGTTTTGAAATGTGTGTTTGATCTTATCTTGTTTCCTAGCTTGTATAGAGTGTTAGGACTTGATATTAGGTTGTTTGCTTGCAGAACATCTACCTTAGAAAGTGTGTGCATGATTGGAAACCCAAATAAAAATGGAACTAGCATTTGTTATTTTCTAGTTTTATTATTTTGGAATTGTGCGTGAGCTAGATCTTTGTGTGATTGCTTTAGTAAATTTTATGCTATGTTTAACCTGTGATTTTAGTTGAGCCATTACATAACATAGCGGTACATATATCCATTACATAATATAGCTAGGAATTAATATAGAAATAATATAGGAATTAATAGAAAGACATATATCCATTACATAATATATCCATTACATATATCGAACGCAACATAGCGGTACATAGATGCGGTACACAAACAACATCTACTCGAGCTCCGAAGAGTAGATGCGGAACAACTCGAAGGCAACGTATGCATCTATTGCTGCATACTCGAGATTGATCAGGTCAAGTGGGTTCTTCCCCCAATACATGTGATTTCTCGAGGGGAAACAAGTATTCATGGTTTTGTAGTCGGGGTGGATGAAGACAGTTGCCATCTGAGCCATCCCGGTCTTGTGCCCGTACAGCTCATCAAAATGGATAAGGTCCTGAAGATCAATGTAGTGATCTTCAGGTATCTCAATACCCAACGTGCGTATCAACTTCTGCCGGTCTTGAGTGATGTGAACGCTACAGAAGTCGTAACCCTTGTTGACAAGAAAATCAACTAGTTCTGGAGATTTCTTTGAACTACTGCAACAACAAAAATGGAACACGTGTTAGATTTTGTTGCAACACGTGTATTCTTCTAATGCAACAACAAATAATCGAAAATGCAACAACTATCCTACAAGAGAGATTGTACGTGTGCGTACCTTGCCCATTGGAAGACCAAAACGGTCTCCATGAAGGCAATCTGGATGACGGCAACATCTTCTGATTCATCGTATACTCTAGATCAAGCCCGAAGAACTTATGGTGTTCATCGTCTTCTTCATAGAGATTGACCAAACGGTTAAGAGCATGGGGGAGCCTCTCGCATATATTGGTATATGCCACGTGGAGATTCTTGCGGCATGGTGTGGGCACATGGAGAACGTTCCAAACGGGAGAATCCATGGGTGCTTGGTGGCGGAAGAAGAGAGGAAGAAGAGAAGAGAGTAAGAAGAACAGAGAGCCCGCGCACTGTAGCAATGGCCTTCTGCCTCTCGCTCGCGAAATAAAACCGCGCGGGAGGCGAGCAGTTTGGATCTTTAGTCGCGGGTGGCCAGGCCAACCGGGACTAAAGACAGGGAGGCGAGCAGCTCCGACCTTTAGTCGCGGGTGGCCAGGACAACCGGGACTAAATCCCTCCGCGCGCTACCCCAACCGCCACTCAAGACCTTCAGTCGCGGGTCGCCTCCCGAACCGCGACTAAAGACCCCTTTAGTCACGGTTCGGACATTTTGGGGACTGAAGGGGGCGTATGGAAGGCCTTTTTTCTACCAGTGTTCGCTGGCGTGTTGGCGTCGGTCCTAGTCATCTCGGATCCAGTCCAGTCCGAGGCGGTGCGACGTAGTCTTTTGCGGCCGACATTACGCTTCTTCCTTCTGGAATGTCGCCTTTTCTTTCGCTAACTACTCCCTGCAACAAAACAGTGTGTCGCACTCCATGGACTTCTGACGCCATGTACGCCTCTTCTTTACCCTGCGACGCTTCAGTGCGCCGCTCTCCGTGGACTTGTGGCGCCACGTACGCCTTCATACTAGTAGGTCCGGTATGATTCTTCGGATCGCCCCCCATCTCCTTAGCATTGACATGAGTTTCGATACTAGTTGACGATGGCAAACCTTCTCCTCCACACGCGTGTCAGTTTCTTTAGTCGTCGCTTGAGGAACTGGATCATCCACGTCCACTAGTGCCCTCTCCTTCAGGCCTTCGTTTGGGGTTTTGGGTCGTAACTTGTCGTGGAGGAACACCTTCTCCTCGACTAACGCCACATGCTCTGCAGCTTCTTCCTGAGAATTCTTTGCCTTCTCTTCCATCAGCTCACAGACCTCCATCATGAAAAGACGTGCATCATCATCACCTCCCTTCGCATCCTTCGCGGCTATAAGGGTTGTTTCCTTGACAGGCTTTCGGCACTCAGATTTGAAGTGCTCGAGCAAGTTACAGTTGTGGCAACGCACCAAGCGCTTGTCGAATTTCCTTCACGACTTCTACATGTGCTTCTCATCGCCTCCTTCGGTGTTACCCACCGGGCGATTCTCAGTCTTCTCTCCACCACTGCTGGACGCACATTGGTTCTTGTACTCCGCCGCGACCCTTGTAGCTGGCTACGCGTGAGCATAAGCACCTCATCTTTCTTCCCGTCGCTTGATGTTAGCTTCATCCTTTCATCGTGACTCTTGTACCTCCCAATTAGATCATCTAACGTGAGGGTTCTCAAATCGACGCACTACTCGATCGCTGATACTATGGGTATGTACCGTGCACTCGCTGCTCGGAAGAAACGCCGTACGACCGAGATCTCATCGAGGCTCTCGCCGAGCGTGCGAATTCCATTGACCAGGGGCACCACCCTAGTCGCGTACTGCTCCACAGATTCATCGTCTCCCATCTGCAAATTCTCGTAGTTCCTCATCACAGTTTGCAGCGTCGCTTCGCGCACCCTCTCGTGCCCAAGCCGCAACGTCTTGATGGTGTCCCACACGTCCTTCACAGTTTCCTTGGAGATTAGATGCTGCATCAAATCCATCGGCATAGCCGAGTAGATGGCCGTAGCCGCCTGGCGATCTCGCCGGCATTGCGCCCCGTTATTCTTGAACTCGTCGCCGTCGGGGTCGACGATATCCCAGAGGCCGTGCGACTCCATGTCATACTGCATCGTTACTTCCCAAACTCCGTAGTTCTCGCGATCAAACCGCGGAAATTGCAATGATGACGGCGCCGGCGCTGCAGCTTGTAAAGCCGCGCCTGACATCTCCGCTAACGCCTTCGTGTCGCTCATGACCTCCCGTTATTAGAAGATCTTGAACCTGAGTCTCCGATACCAATTGTTGGAATTGACCCGATCCTCGCGTTGTAACGGTCAAGTACTTTCCAACGATACGCGGACGTCGCACAGCTCCTCTGTATAACTCCGGCAATACGCGCACGTAACAATACTAGTGAGCGCCTTTCCCTATGGATTATTGCCTTGGCCGATGCTTTTGGCTGAAACAAATATCCACGTACAAGCTAGCCTCCTTACCAATGGATCAGCTCACGTAGCTAGCTCAAATTTGCACATGCACGCACATAATCGCTGGACTCACGGCACGTATATTAACACGTACGCAACATAAAGAACTGGGAATCGATATGGCCAGAGGCTCCTTTCGAGCCTTGCAATTTTTCTCTCTTTTTCTGATAAAGATTACACGGGGCTTACACATGTATATATAGCAGGGTTGGAGGTAACCTTGTAGGATTAGGAAACCTATTTCCTATACTACTCGGGTTCCTACCACTAATCGGACTGCACAACCTGTGCTTATTTCTAACATTCACCCCTCTAAACACGACGTGTGCTTCACTTTACAGTTTGGACGTCGATCCTTTTTTTCGAATGGGTATCCCCAGCCTCTGCCTCGAGTGATGCACGCAGCTGTTTATTTATTATTAAAAAGTGTATCGAGTACCAAATCCTTACATCATCTCAGCCACGAAGGTAAATGAGAAATAAACATCCCTTAGGAACGCAGCCTAATAAGCCTACAACTACGAAAGCCTAGGATTATGCTGCCACATATGACGGGAGAAAAAATCATGTGCCACCGAGAGCAGTCTCATGCATCCATCCACCATAAGCTTGCGCTGGTCCGAAGGAAGGAGATAAGACCACTGCTGAATCCAGTGCACCGCCATATTGATAACCTGTAAGACATGAAAGTTTTCTTTTCTGTTAAACACAATATTATTCCTACAATTTCATAAAGACCAACAAATAGCCAAGACGCCTATACGAATTCTATTCTTGGTCTTTAAATCCACCACATTCAACCAATTGCTAAACATATTAGTCACATTGGATGGAGGTGGAATATTGTAAGTGCAGAAGACTACACGCCAAACAAGTTTAGCAAAAGGACAATCTATAAACAAATGATCAATTGTTTCTTCATTCCCACAAAAAACACAATGAGTATCACATCTCCATTGTTTCTTAACAAGATTATCTTTTGTAAGCAAAACTTTTCTATCTAAGAACCACATAAAATTTTTGATCTTGAGGGGTATTTTTAATTTTCAAAGGTAGGTTTTCAGAAATCTAGTATGTCAATTCATTAAATCCTCATACATAGATTTTCACAGTAAACAAACCATTAGAAGTTAAATTCCAATAAAAACTATCAGGTATATCAGAGGGAGAGACATCAACAAGCCTTAAAACAAGGTGAGACCACATATCCCATTTGTTCCTGCTTCGCTTCTTCAAGAATTTCTCTCGATCCAAAGCATTCGTTAGAATTTCAAACAAAGCAAAACGAGAGGCTCTAGCAATCTAGCTATATATAACAGCTTAAGAAAGCATCATCCACGACTC
This sequence comes from Alopecurus myosuroides, assembly GCA_028641055.1. Classification (NCBI taxonomy): domain Eukaryota; kingdom Viridiplantae; phylum Streptophyta; class Magnoliopsida; order Poales; family Poaceae; genus Alopecurus; species Alopecurus myosuroides. The sequence continues at coordinate 231,980,011 of CM054063.1, read as the reverse complement.
GAACCGTCCCGCGTAAGAATATATTTTTGGTGCGCATCAGCAAAAAGGGGTACATACGTAATGGTCTACCTGCAGATCTAGGCATCGATCTGTACACTTAATCCACTGATCAAGTCCAGCGTACAGATATACCGCGATTGCATGAGACAACGCTACCAGCCTGGCGATTGCAGCGAGATAGGTGCTGGATCCGGGCTGCGACCTGCTTGGATATAACTGGAGCTGCACAGAAATTACTGGCGAGAGACAAAGGAGGCTTAATTACTGCCGGTGCCAACTGTATCTTCACCAATCAGCAGCATGAAAAACTGCAACTGGCCCGTTGCCACTTGGTGCCACAGACGTCGCAGCCCTTGGCCGGAACGTGCGCGACGTCGTCCGTCCGCACCACACGTCGACACCGGCCGGCTCCACCATATTGATCCCATTTGAGGAGCAGTATCGTTAGGTGCACGTGCTAGCTATTTAGTTATCTATCAACCCTCTTGCTTAGCACCACAGTTTCATAGGCTCTCTTTCTCACACGCACACATCACACATACACCACCTGTAAGTCTGCTGTACCAGTAATGGAACAGCAAAACAGTGAGCAGGAGGACGAGCTCGACCTCAGCCTCTCGCTCACCCTCCACACCTCGCCGGAGCCCGGCGGCTTCTTCCTCTGCGTCTACTGCGACCGCAAGTTCCGCAGCTCGCAGGCGCTCGGCGGCCACCAGAACGCCCACAAGCACGAGCGCAGCCTCGCCAAGCGCCGCCGCGAGATCGCCACCGCCACGCGCGCCCACGGGGCGGCGTCGGGGAACGCCGGAGGTGCCGATATCTTTCTGTCTGCGGCCGGGAAGGCGAGGAGGACGGAGGCGCGGAAGGCTGTTGCTTCTGCTGCTCTGATGCCTCATGGCATGCCGGGCAAGCCCGGAAGGACCTCGCCGGAGAACGGTTACAGCGTCGTCCACCGTGCTGACGACGTGGACCTGTCTCTCAGGTTATGGTGGCTATAGCATCTGCTGATTCGTGACTTCCCGATAGATCGATCCACCACGTACCGTACTTAATTATTACTTTACTTGATCATCCACTAGCTAGCTAGCTGTCTGAAAGTCTACTACGCCGTATTTGTTTATTTCAAGCTCGTGTGCGTCCAACTGTTCCTCTTCGAGATGAGTTTTGTCTGATCGATGGGAATTCCTTAGCCACAAAAACAATTTGGTGATTTGGATTTGAGATTTGTGTGTTGTCTCTTCTTCTTATCTTGCTCTAATTAATTCGCTTATATGATCTTCCATTCAAGAGGATTTGAGAAGATTCCTCAAGTTGTGTTCCAATTGTGCATATTCCATGTGACATTCTCTCGTTTTGAGCATCTACTCCTTGATGGACACAACTAAAAGATGAGTATGCTTCGACGGCTATCAATTGTGCAACAGCTAGCCACTTTCAGAAACTCTACTATCCCGTGAAATGTCTACACTACATGCCAAACGCGTTAATATTATAGTTTAAGAGGGGGATACTTGTATAGGATCTCTCCTTTAGGTGAGATCATAGGATCAGGTCATAAAAAACACGTTTAGAAATTCTTAAAAAATCTAACAACATTGTGTAACATACCTACAGGCTGTTTCAACAACCCCAAAAAAATCCAGCTTAATATTCGATCTGCAGTTAGAGAAACAAAAATACTAAAGTGTATTGTGAATAGTATCAGATTAGGATGAATATTATTTCACACTATTTGGACTAAAATTTCTCTTTGGATCTCTAAGTATAGAACGAATTTTGAGCCTTGCGTGAAGTTTCCCCCTCTACGACTTCCTGCAGAATTATATTGGAGAATCCATAGAGACTGTTTAATTTGAATATTCTTGTGTATTTTTAATTACTATGTAGGATTTTGAAAATCATGACATGGTAAACCTTTATTTTCCTATTTTTAAAATTTAGAATTCTTCAATCCAAAGAGGCTCTAAATTTAAAGTGTAACAGATATCCAAGTGCTGTGAAAAAATGATGGTTAGTTAATGCACCGCATGCAGGCCTCCTACTAAATGATGACTTTCTATTACATATTTCTTGATATATCCACAATGAACAGACATGAATTTTACTAATCTAAACATGGGTCCGGCAATGCAATTACTACTTTCAACTTATCAAACTCGCCCCATTTGAAGTTTGAAAAATAAAATTGTCACATATGTAGAGAATGTACATAAATATGCCCGTCCATTAATTGTTAGAAAAGGTATAATATTTTACGAGATGAACAAATCACAGATGGCTTTTTCTCGCAGTAAGTATCGTTTATGATTCTTGGATAGCTCCAAAAAATTAATATATATATCTACAACAATTTGCAGCCACGAGTTATAACTAAAAGTCCACGTATTTTTTTAAGTTTTGAAAAGGAGTCGTATGTGTCCTATTTTTCTAGGCAATGAAACACGGGCATCTTCATCGAAACGATGCACAAAAACATTTTATTGTGAAGTTCAGAAAATGTACAAAAAACAAACCCTAGGTCATATGCGTCGGGATAATACCTCCACCAAGCTACCACTAATCTATGATACAAGAAAAAATAAAGAAAATTCCCAACTTCTAGGCAAGATATTTAAGAAGGAAAAGTCGTGTGTGCTCTGATGATGAATACAACCTAAGGTCGAGCTGGGATTTCATCCCCAAAGACGAGTTCCGAGCCACCACCTTCATCAAGGGCACGATGCAAGCGTGCGTCAACATTGCCAAAATATTTACACCGAAGCGTGCAAACTCAAATGCAATTCATCAGAGCGTGGCTATAGTTTGGGCTTTGGGCTCGGCCTCCACGTCGTTGCACACGGGACCAAAGCCACGAGGCTATCAACATGTTTGGTTTCCGTATGAGATTTTGTGTTTTCTGTCGTCATGGCCCAACAAGGACTACTTCCGCTCATACGAGTTTTGGGGGTATACAGTGCATGTAGTTTGGTTGACCATAGCGGGCCGACCTCTCTGAGGGCACAGACAACCCACCTAGTGTTTTCTTTTTGCGGGTAAACCCAGCTAGTGCTTGGTGGCCCACATTTTGGGTTTCAGGCCTAAGCTGATGTAAGTTGTTGTTTTTGGTTGCACACTTTGGTTACCTTGTGCCCACATGTGGTAAGCTTATCATCTAATTGTGTTGTGTTTGCATGTTAAATATGATCAACAGCAAAAACAAAATGACGGCAAACTGGACATAGAATTATGAAGCTTTTTTGCTTACTTAACCTAGTCTTACTTGCACCCTTGCCTACTCCATTATTGATCTTCTTTCTCACTATAAACTTGGAGTAATCTTCCTCTCACTCCTCTCTAGTCTCAAGTTCGAGAAACCATTCACATGCATGACTTCAATGAACTCTAGAGAACCCTCCCTGGGTACACCACATAACTCTTATTCAGCTACCAACACATAAAAACAAAATTACAACATGTAAGACTAGTAACACAAATTGAAAAGAACATATGCAACATAAGCATGAACTAATCATGTACCAAAAGTAGCACAATTTTTTTTTGCCTGCTATGATGTCAACCTAACACCACATCAAAAAGGGGTGTAATCCTACCACTGCAAGTTCAACATGGGGTTAGTAGATATACCACCTCAAGAGAGAATCTACATGCCATAATCAGTTTTCAAGTACCGCCTATAAAAATATATACATTATTGTCATGCATATGCACCACAAATAGCAGCGATAGGCCTTGCACTACATGTAGCAGTGCTTTACCAGGAAGGTCCTAAGTAATAGCTTCTTGTGGTCCACGTCCATCCCGAAAAACCCTAAAGCTTGTGCCTTGTTGCCCAGGTGGTGGCTCAAAGCTGTCACCAAAGCCTCAAAATTGAACCTGACTATGTCCATGATAGCGTCGTACATAGAAGGATGCACATCGGTATGCGTGATATATCTTATGGCGGATGCCACCTCCACGATGACCTCAGTCATGTTGGTGAAGAAGATCAACTCCTGGTCTACCAAGGTGCCCCTCTTCCTCTTCCCTCTCGGGAATATGAGCACAAACATGATCACCAGCATCGTCGGTCCATCAAGGATGATGATCTCCGTATCCTAGGTTAAAATATATTTAGGTGAAGGCGTACCTAGAGGATCACTAAATCCCATGGAAAAATTGCCAGTGGAGAGACTGGAGGAGAAAATGGTTTATGTCTAAGAGTAGTTCTCGATGTGCTAATTGAGGTAGTCAACATCCTTGGGGTGATCCTAGGAGCGAAATACGCCAAAGGTTAGTTGTGATTGACATGTTAGATAAATTGAAACAAGGTGTAGGTTTGCTAACCACAATGTGACCTATGTAGTGCTCAACCTCCACAACAATGGTGCTACTCGTACTGTCCTGATCCCATTGGGCACCGCTAAGGTATCTAAGCTTGGACACCTGGATCAACCTGGCTCTTCACTTCCTGAGATGGTTGCAAACTTGAATTGAGGTCACCTTTGTTCCACAAAACTCAAAGACCATCTTGGCAAAAAAATTCAGGTGCACATCCTTGAAGCATGTGTCATTCCTCACCCCTCTAGCGATCATATCACGCATCTTGTTCAGAATGAAGGTAGACAAGAAAGAAGGCCACTTCATGATTGTCCACTTTATTGACCCCTCATAAGTTCCTTTCCACCGTTGATAGCCCAAGGATGTTGACTACCTCAATTACTCCCTCCGATCCGATATGAGTGTCGGAGAGGTAGTCAAATTTTTGCTTGGCCTTTGTGTAAGATTCCGACACTTATATGGGATCGGAGGTAGTAGCACATTTAGAACTACTCTTAGGATCACCCCAAGGGTTGAGGACTCCCAATCGCCGGATCCTCAAAATGCAGAGGTGCTTGAGGTGTTGAGGTTGTGTATGTGGTGGTGAGAATCCTTGTGTGAACAAGGTTGGGTTCACCGCGCGATGAGCCTGGTCTCGGGAGGGGGGGCAGACGGCAATCGCCATAATGGAGACATCGGGGACTACTTTAGGAATGGGCGTGCGGTGCGTTAGGGGGGTCCACTCTCACCCATAACTTTTTACTTTGCTGTCAATGCCATGGAAAGAGATGCTTCGCTCTGCCAGGGAGGCAGGCCATATCCACGGTGTTATCCCACACCTTATTGACGGCAGGGTCACCCACCTTCAGTATGTGGACGACACGATTATTATGGTTCAACCGGACGATTTGGGGATGACCAACCTGAAATTCCTCCTCCTATGCTTCGCAGAGATGTCCGGTTTGCGGATCAATTTCCACAAAAGTGAAGTACTCGTACTTGGGTGTACGAAGAACGAGGTATGATTTCCAACATTATCAACTGCAAACGGGGATCCTTCCCATTCACTTACCTAGGGCTGCCCATTGGGGCCAGGGCTCTTACAGCCTCGGACTGGAACCCTATGACTGGGCAGGTTGTAAAACGGGCAGACCCTTGGATGGGCAAGTTCATGTCCTCGGCCGCCAGGCTTACCCTCGTGAATTCATGCCTTTCTAACATGCCTCTTAATGACATGGCCGTTTGCCTGCTGGGGGATGGTGTCCATAAGACCATGAACAAATACCGCTCCAGGTTTTTCTAGGAGGGCAATGGCCCGAAGCACAAATACTATTGGGTGCAGTGGTATGCCATCTGCAAACCCAAGGCCTTGGGGTGCCTGGGCATCATAGACACCAAGATCATGAAAATTTGCCTCATGGCGAAATGGATCTGGAAGCTCTACTCCGGAGGGATTGGACTTTGGGCTGACATCCTCTGGAGCAAATATCTCTAGAACTGTGATCTCCTGGTTGACTCTCACCAGTCGTGATCACAATTCTGGAATGCCATCCAGAAGATTAAATATGTTTTTTGCTTGGGGTAAAACATCATATTCGGGCGGGGACCTCCACCAGACTGTAGCGAGACTGGTGGCAGGGGAGGGGCCCCTTGAAAGACCGGCTCCCTCTCTTATCTGCAACCTCTGCTGACCCTGAGGTTTCAGTAGCGCAAGCCTTGCAGGGTGCCCAGTGGGATATCCCCTTCAGACGGACCTTGGGTCCGCCTAGACACGCTGAACTCGTCAACCTCATGAGAGAGTTGGAGGGGACCCAGCTCTCCGGCGGTTAGGATGAGGTCTCTTGGACTCTTGAACCTTCGGGGAGGTTCTCAGTCCTCTCCTTGTACCGTAAGTTATGCCAGGGCATAGCTTGCAAACAGTTTTGCGACCTATGGTGGATTGCCATTACCCTTAAAGTTCGCATATTCATGTGGCAGCTAGGTCGGAAACGCCTCCCCTCCAATGACAACATCCACCCCCTCATGGCCCCTCCAACAGGTTTTGCGCGTTGTGCGGTGAGCACGAGGATACTAACCATATCTTCTTTCGTTGCACGCTCGCCAAATTCATGTGGAGTGCGGTTAGGGAACTGTTGGCGTGCAATTGGAGCCCCTCCTGCCTGGCGGACATCTTTCGCCACCTCCAGGCTTATGCGGGGCAAATGAAACGTGTGCTCTGGATTTGTTGTGCGGCTCTATGCTGGTCTCTCTGAAACATTAGGAATAACCGAATAAGTACACTATCGAGGGAATTTTCCCGACCCAACCCGCTGACTGGCTCTATGAAATGACTATGTATATGCAGGTGTGGAAGCCAGTGGCTAGGAGACAGGATTGGGAGGCGCTGGAGATGACGATCGGCGGGATTCGTGCTCTCCAGATTTCTATGCGGGATAGACCAGATCAGTAGTCTTCCCCTCCCTGTCGTTATCTAGTTATGTGTTTTGTAGGCGTGGCGTTTGGGGACGTTGGCCTCTTGTTGTTCTTCTGTGCTGTAACTCTGCCATATTTGTGGACGGATGCTCCACTTGTTGTGGGTGTGTGTGTCTTTGTTGTTGTTATACGATGTCGTGGGGTTTATTAATTTAAAGCCGGACTTTACTCGAGTTTTCGTCTAAAAAAAGAACTTGTCATACTAACACATAAGTATTGGTCTACCACAACACGATCAACATCATAACTATGGACAAGCAAAACCTACCAAATCCGGGCGAGATGCTTTATGAGGGCCAACATCTATATGCGGCTCATACAAACAAATAAACATTAGCATATTATATCCCAGCTCATGCACCTGTAATCGTGTAACAGTCAGATGAGTGAGCTACTAACCCTGTTATCAATTAACGAAATACCCAAGTTTCAGGAAAAAAAATAGCACACATAACATTTTGCGGCGTGCCGGTGCATTCACAGTGGGAAGCCGCATAGACGACACTAGATAATTCACCGCGCGTTGCTGCGGGAATCTAAGTGGACATGATGCTAAAAGCTGACAAATCAACTAAGTTAAATAGCATGAGAGATAAACCAAACATTTTTCTGAAACAATAAAATGTGCATATATCAAAACTACATATATAAGCATGCATTCTTGTGCAAAATAATTACAACAAATAGTATATGATAAATACTCTAGTATTTATATACCATACAAAATTTCCGCCATGCATGCCATGCTACCATGGCCCTACTGATATAACAAATAATATTGCTATTATTATATAAGAAAAAACGACAACACATGCATGAGTCAGTGGAATATTAATCCTATAGTAAAAAAAACCTTATGCATCTAATAATTCTGGTACACCCAAAGACAGTTTCTAAACTTTGTGGGCTTAAGATGTATACCAACTTGACCTGCATAGATAAAGTCATGAAGAAATTGGAAGTCGGTCACATTTCCTATCAAGCTGATGCGTAAAGTAAACATTAGCATTAAACCTAATTTATCACATTAGAAAGTATACCTTTCACCACAAAGTATTCATGGGAACAAAAAAAAAATTAGGATTCTTGGCCACATATTGACCAATTTGTCCACACACCACCATCTCCGACGATGGAAGCTGGGATCTGACCGTACTGAAAATCAATAGCAGCATGTTATGCATGTATAGGAGGAAATAAAATTAGAAAAAAGCTTCCGCGGAGAGAACCAGAGAACGCGTGCCCAGCACCAGCTCGAGGCAGGCTTCCTGCTAGCTCACGATTGATCCGACGTTCTTCTATGCCGAGTCCTTGAAATCAGCACTACATCTGGTTTGAGAACTGCCAGATGTCCTACCCCTGGCTTGTTCGTTGGCTGGATCCGTGAGATGAAAATGAAGGATTCAAGGATCCCGTGGGGCGCTGGTCTGAGCCAGCGATTCGTTGTTCTCCGAGAGTTCGGGCGCCATTGACACTGATGAGACTTCCATGTATAGTAGCACTGGGAGGTAGGTAATGGCACAAAAGGGTGTGGTGTGGATGGTCCCATAGAAGGGCAGGACGTTGAAGTGCGGCTTGCTTGAAGAGGCTGATTAAACAATTGGACTGATTGATTCCGCATGTGATCGGAACAATGGGACTGATTGACCATGGAGTAAACAGAGCAGAGGAGTTTGGGGCGATGGCGTTGCTGAATAAATAGGCGTTTGGACACTCGTCTACCTCTGCGTTTACATGACGTTTCTACTGCAAGAAATGAGGGAGATGAAGAGAACCATGTCGTGGGGAAGATGAGAAAAGACATGGAAGGGGAACAGCTCAAACTGACGCTGAATTGCTCCACGACGGTACATAATATTAATATATGTCTTAATAGCCTAACTGCTCGGTTACTCTTGCTCTTGCTATATTACGAATCAGCATGCATGAAGCAAGATGAAAGGCAGATGATGTGGACCAATGCTCGGTTACTCTTGCTATATTACGAATCAACATGCATGAAGCACTATGGAAGACAGATGATGTGGACCAATTAGAGGAATGATGATGTGTATGCCTTGCATGTGGAGAGAAATAGACTTAGTGGGGTGCTCCCATTTAGATATTGTAGATACGCGCGTGCAGGCACAGCCGCCGACCAGCTGCTTTGCTTGGGCAGCTACGCACGTACCGGCCGGACGCGCGGGACGTCGCGCGCGGCGATAGCGATCCATGAGCCCAAAGCCTGCGTCCGATTCAGCACCTTCGCGCGGCACAGGAGCTAGACCGCCCGTCGCTAGGGCAAACCCAGCTACTCCACCAAATCGGACATAAATTAGTCTGCAATTAGTTCGTTTGGTGCGGCCCGCTGACTAAACTGTGGGAGGACAGTTTGGGGAAGAGCCTTCCTCAATCAAATCCGCAAGAAAATTCAAACTAAAATAGGACATTCATTCATTTAGCGTGAAGGGTAGTTCATACATATAAGTAGGAATATTAACAAAAAAGAATCCTATTTATCTAGGGTTCGCTAGAGCTCGCCGCTGCTGTGACCTGATCCGCGGTGATGTGGCCTACTTATCATCGTCGAGGACAATGTAGGCCGCCGCGCGCCTCCGTGGCGGACTGCTGGAGTGCTGACGCCTGATCCGGCCACATTCGTAGCTCCTCGTCCTCGGAGGCCTAGATGGTGCGGCGGAGGTCATCGTCGTCCACCTCGTGTGGCACGGGCGGGGTGGGAACGTGGACAGGCGGCATGGGGACGTCCTCGAGGTCGAGGAAGTCATCGAGGAGGCCGTCGTCCTCGTCCACCTCCTGTGGCGTGGGGGCTCTGGTGGCATGGAGACGGGTGGTGCGACGGCGGTGGCATCCAGGGCATCGAGGTATTCGCTGAGCTCGTCGTCGATGTCTAACGAGTCCTCAGAGACGACGATTTCGCGCGCGGGTGGGATTGACACGAGGCGGTTGCTCAACCACCACCCGTGGGGGAGGTGCACCACTGGGCATGGGAGCGGGACGCGCTCCCGCTAGAAGACCGTCGTCATCTCCTCGGAGACGTCGACAAGCTAGCTGCGACGGCGGGATGAGGAAGCCTCGTCGTCGTGGCGGCTGCAGGTGCGCCGCCGCCACCTACTTGGGCTATCAGCGTGAAAGTGGGGAAGACGAGGTGGAGCGAGCGGGGACAACGTGGTCCCATTAAAAATGACCGTTCAAAGGCAAGCCAACGACCGCCACAACGCTGCCAGGTGGGGTAGGGAGGACGCGTGTGTCTGCGGACCGCCCCAAAAATGGCCCAAAATTGGGCCAAGTTTGGGGGAAGCTGGCACGTGCATCCCCCAAGATTCGTTTAGGGTGAGCTGTTGGGATACGATTTTGTCCCAAATGTGTCCATACGGGACCTTGGACCAAAATATCTTATCTAGGGGACATTGGTTTGCCCTTAGGGCTCACTGATCGACTGGCACTCCTAATGTTTGTATTAGGGCGACCTATGCGGTGAAACCATAGGTCGCCCGAGCTAGGTAAGGAGCGCAGCGCACATAGGCTAGTTTGTGCGTCTATGCAGGTCCAATTAGCACCAATTTGGTTTTTTTTTCTCAGTTTCGTGTCAGAACATATTTCAACCGCCCAACATACTAACTACGTGTAGCCTTCTCTACGCTAAGCGTTTCCGTCATTTCTCTCAACATTGCATACGTCTTTTAGTTTTGTAATAAAGTCGTACGAATTTTGTTGAGAAAGCACATGCGAGATGTTGCAGTTTTTTCTGTATGATTTTCGTAAAAATGTGTGCTTTTTTAGAATTTATTGGGAGCGGCGCGTTTATGTGCTTCTTCATATGCTGCAAACAAGTAACTTTTTTGTTGCTATCGTTGCATGTTTTATTGAAATAGGCGGTGCTTTATGTTGCAAATGAATCTACAACAAAATATTTGTTGCTCACTATTTTTTAATTGTTGTAAAGTACTTAGTTTTTGTTGTAATATTTTGTGAATTTTATTGAAACAGTTGATAATTTTTGTTGCAAAAGAATTCTCAACAATAATTGGCAATTTTTTAATTGCTATAAATAAAAATATTGTTGTACTAGGTTGTGAATTTTGTTGAAATTATCGGTTATTTTTCTTGCAAAGTAATCTGAAGCAAAAGAAAATATTATTTAACCTTTATTTGTGTTTTTCTAAATGTTGCAAAAATTTGTTGAAATACTTTATATTGTTTGTACACTGAATAAGATTTTTTTGTTGCAATAGTCGTTTTATTGTTGTAATACTCAGAGTAAATAACCGTGGTGGCATTTTTGCTGTAAATGTTGAGATACTCGAAGCAACATTATATATCCAAAAAAATCGGTGGGCTAAATTGGCAAAAAGTGATACAACTATTCTAGGGCGTAGGATGATCTGGCGGTGCGGGAGAAGGAGTTAAGATGGAGCGCCCTAGGGCGACCTACGGCTGGCATGCGATCTAAATTATGTTAGCATACTTGCTGCAGGCCTGCGCTGGACCCTAGAGGCGCGTTTGGTAGCCTGCAGCCCCTCCGATCAGCCCACTAGTGGAAACAGGGCCTTTTGTCCCGGGTCGTAAGGGCCATTTGTCCCGGTTGCGCAACCGGGATGGGCTAGCCGGGACAAATGGCCCTCCCCATTGGTCCCGGTTGTGCCAGGACCCGGGATGGTAAGGCTGGCCCACGTGGCGACTCTGGGCCAGGGACCGCGAGGGAGTTCGTCCCGGTTCGTTTTAGGGACCGGGATGGATGCCTTCTTAAAAAAAGAATAAAGTCCGCCCATTTTCCCTGCCGCGGCAGGTTTTTTTTGTTCGTTTTTTTTCTCCTGCCTCGCAATCGCCAACCGGCCTCCCCTTCCCCAACCGCTCCAGGCCCACGTCTTTAATTAAGCCCACTGACACATTTTTTAGTCAAAAATGCCCACTGGCCCGCGTCTTTTATTATGGACAGTCAACGGTTCGAAGGGCCCACTGGCCCGCGTCTGTTATTATGGCCAGTCAACAGGGGCCACTGGCCAGCGCCCTGGTGGCTGGTTCGCCTGGTCCCTTAAACTAAGACCGAAGGACGGTCAAAGGGCCGCTGTCCGCCTCGTCTTCCCGCCCCGCCTCGGCTTCCCGCGCCCCACTCCCCACGCGCCACGCCTCGGCTCCCCGCATTCATGGCCGCCTGCAACCGCCGCCACGTTCAGGCCGCCGGTTGGCATGCCAGCCCACCCCGGGTCCTTTTTAAAGGCCCCCCGCCGCCCGTACAACCCACCCACCCCGGACGCGTCCCTGGCAAAGCAACCCTAGCCGCCACCATGTCCCGCTGGTTCTCGAACTCCGGCAAGCGCCCAAGGAACGACGACGGAGGCTCGTCGAGCGGCGCCGGCCGCATCCCGCCCCCGCCGGCGGAGGCCTTCGGCTACGGCCCTGGAGGTGTCCGCCTCGGCGGGGCGCCGCGCGTCCCCGCGCCACCTCCGGCGGCCCGCCCGCCGCCCCGCGCCGCGCCCCCGGGCAAGCGGTTCCGCCGGTACGTCCGGGTGGACGAGGCGGAGTGGCACTGGAACAATGCCACTCCGGTGTTCTACAACGACGTGCACCTCCCGGACGGCTGGCACCTGAATCCCCAGCGGATCCCAGTGCCGCCGGCCCCGACCGGCGCGGCGCTGATCGAGGAGATCGACCGCCGGCGCGAGCTCCTGCCGGCCCCCGTCCGCAGGGAGCGGATGTACGCGCGCGGCTCCCCCTACTGGGCCGCCTGGCTCGAGCAGGAGCACGAGCAGCGCCGCCGCTCCTTCATCCCCGCCCCCCTCGAGGCCAACGTGGACGACTACCCCCCGCCAGCGCCCGGCCGGGAGAGGGAGCTATGGCTCCTCGTGGACGAGCCGGAGGACTTCTCCGGGGAGGAGGACCCCGAGCTCCGGGCCGCCATGGAGAAGGCCTGCGAGGCCTCCCGCCGCTCCCTCATCGACGACGAGATCAAGAGGTGGGAGCGTGTCGTGGCCGCCGCCGCCGCCGACGCCGCCGCCATGCCGCCGCCGCCGCCACCCCCTAACGAGCCTGCCATCCCCTGGTGGCAGGCGATGAACGCCGAGCTGGAGGCGTCCGAGGACATGCTGGAGCCGCAGCCGCTCCCACCAGGCCTGGAGTATGGCATGACCTGGGCCTGGACCGGCGGCGTTTGGGCGCCGGGGTCGCCGGAGCAGGAGGAGGAGCTGCCCCCGCCGCCGCCGCTGCCGCAGGAGGTGCTGCCCCCGCCGCCGCCGTACGCGCCCCCGATGCCCCCGATGTCTCCAGCCCCGGCGAGCCCGGCCCAGCCGCCTGCCCACCTGTGGCAGCCACCCGCCTATGTAAGCCTCTCCGACGACGAGGACGACTAGATTGGCGCCGGCCGCCTGTGGCCGCGCCGCCGCCCCCCTATTCTATATAGACAACGCCCCTAGCTACCCCCCCAAGAAACGGCCGGCCGCCTGTGGCCGCGCCGCCGCCCCTTATGCAAGTACGGCCGGCCGCCTGTGGCCGCGCCGCCCCTATGTAAGCAAGGCCCCTGGCCTTATTTTAATATAAGTTGTGTTCCCCTAATCTACTGTGTCCCTAGTCCATCCCCGCCGGCGGAACGCCGGCGGATCTGTCCACTCGTTCCCGCCGCCGGCAGGGCTTCGCCCAGCCATATCCACTCGTACCCGCCCCTGGGGTGTCCGCTCGGCCTGGAGAGAGGGCCGCGCTTTTTATACACTTGGGCCTTTAGTCCCGGCCCGTGCCACCAACCGGGACTAGAGCCCCTTTGGTCCCGGTTGGTACCACGGCCCGGGACCAAAAACAAATTTCGAATTTCGGTGGCACCCCTGCGCGCCCAAAATTTTTTAGCGCCAAAATTTGAAAAGTGTTAAGTTTGCACATTAACAACTTTTATATACTTCCAAATTTGACAAAAATTCCAACATGAAAAATGCTAGAATTTGCAAAACTAATTTAAATCCATTTTTCGTTTAACTAAATAATTATTCTAACTATTGAAACTATTAATTATTTTTTCATTTGTATATAATTTGAATATAAATTATGGAAGTTATGGATGTAGCCTCTTTCTTGAGCAGCTGCACAGAAGTGCTTAGAATCCACAAACTCCGGCTCTGTGTCATACAAATTTCTGGAAATTTCCACCCATACACTTTTTGGAGCTAGGGCCTCATTTTCATAGTAGAAGTAGGGTGGCTTGTTCATCCTCTAGAGTCGATGTCAGTCCTGGCTGCTTGTCCATCCTCTAGAGTCTGCTCTGCTCTGCTCTACTGCTCCTTGCGGCTCAGGTTGGTAACGGTCAATGTTTGCGTATGCTTTGTGAACTTATGGTTTGATTTGAGAATTTCAAAACTTTGATTTGATAATCTTTTGGCCGGAAGCACCTAGCAATATCTTTTAAACCTTGTTTCTCTCCATATGCTATTTGTACTTCTCATCGGCTCTAATGTTTCTCTACCTGATTCTACTTCTCCTCTGCCTAGTTTACAGATGTTTGCTCTTTTCTGTAGATGTTTCTACACTGTAAAATGGGCATGTCCTGCGAAACATGCAGACAAGGCGCTGAGCACCACTACTGGGACATCTTGGACGATCAAGGCAAAGGTTTTTTCAAGATTATGCAATTCTATCATTAGTGAGAGACTTCACGTCGGCAATCTCAATTAAAGTGCCAGTTTGTGTCTGATCTCACCAACCCCTCAGAATCCTCCTATTAACTTCACCTATCTCAACTGAAATCACTGTCTTCATGTGGATGCCAAGCCTGTGCAAAGCTATCTCTCCTCCTCCAATACCGGAGAATAAGGACACCACATTAACACCATTGGGAAACATGTTCTTCAACACCGACAAGTGGCAACCCACAGTATCAATTTGGAATGAATTGCCTTCCGTGTACGCTATCATTAGTGAGAGACTTCACGTCGGCAATCTCAATTAAAGTGCCAGTTTGTGTCTGATCCCACCAACCCCTCAAAATCCTCCTATTAACTTCACCTATCTCAACTCAAATCACTGTCTTCATGTGGATGCCAAGCCTGTGCAAAGCTATCTCTCCTCCTCCAATACCGGAGAATAAGGACACCACATTAACACCATTGGGAAACATGTTCTTCAACACCGACAAGTGGCAACCCACAGTATCAATTTGGAATGAATTGCCTTCCGTGTACGCTATCATTAGTGAGAGACTTCACGTCGGCAATCTCAATTAAAGTGCCAGTTTGTGTCTGATCCCACCAACCCCTCAAAATCCTCCTATTAACTTCACCTATCTCAACTCAAATCACTGTCTTCATGTGGATGCCAAGCCTGTGCAAAGCTATCTCTCCTCCTCCAATACCGGAGAATAAGGACACCACATTAACACCATTGGGAAACATGTTCTTCAACACCGACAAGTGGCAACCCACAGTATCAATTTGGAATGAATTGCCTTCCGTGCACGCTATCATTAGTGAGAGACTTCACGTCGGCAATCTCAATTAAAGTGCCAGTTTGTGTCTGATCCCACCAACCCCTCAAAATCCTCCTATTAACTTCACCTATCTCAACTCAAATCACTGTCTTCATGTGTCTTCTCCTCCAATGCCTCAAATTAATATGGTGTGCCTGCAATGTGTGCGCGGAATATATCGCTTGTTCTATACCGTGTGTCAACAGATACTACATATTAAAAGTAGTTATAATCCTGCAATATCTGTCAGGATGTTATCCGTACTATCACTTCGAAATGTATTCGTACATGGGTCATAGTTGTCAGCTATTTACCGGTCAATACAAAATACTAATCAAACAGAACTATATGATCATGTATTCCACGCTTATTATTACACATCACCAACATACGGAGGAGAGAGAAACAGAAAAGTGGGATGGTGGAACAATAATGCTTGCCAGCTTTTCTTCGTGTCCCTTGCTTATGATCGCTTCGGCCGTAACCATGGAGCATCTTCATTATTTAACGGGATGGTGGGGTCAGATTTCACTGTGAAGGGTGGAATTTCAACAAACTTATTATAATCTTCTGACATGTCTGTCGTGTCCTCGATTCCCACGATGTTTCTTTTCCCTGAGAGAACTATGTGACGCTTCGGCTCATCGTATGATGAAATTGTTCCCTTATTTTTTCTTTTCTTCGGTCTGGAAGACATGTCCTTCACATAGAAGACCTGAGCCACATCATTGGCTAGAACGAATGGTTCGTCATTGTAACCAATACAGTTGAGATCCACTGTTGTCATTCCATAAAGCGGGTCTACCTTTACCCCTTCTCCATTCAGGTTGACCCATTTGCACTTGAACAAAGGGACCTTAAAAGAAGGTCCATAGTCAAGTTCCCATATCTCCTCTATGTAACCATAGTATGTGTCAGTTTTTCCATTCTCGTTTGTTGTATCAAAGCGGACACCACTGTTTTGGTTGGTGCTCTTCTTATCTTGGGAGCTCGTGTAAAATGTATTTCCATTTATCTCGTACCCTTGAAAACTCCCAATAGTCGAAGATGGTGACCCTGCCAACATGTATAGCTGATCTTCAACAGTGGTGTCATTTATAAGACGTGTTTGCAACCAACTTCCGAAAGTCTCCATGTGTTCGCGTTTAATCCATGAGTCATCCTTCCCCGGGTTTGCAGACCGTACAATATTCTTGTGTTCCTCGACATACGTAGCCATGAACAAAGAATTTTGTAGAACTGTGTAGTGTGCTTTGGTCAAAGAATGCCCGTCCCTAGGTATCATTGTTTTCTTTCCCAGCGTTCCTTTTCCCCTCAGTCTCCCCTCATGCCGCGATTCAGGAACACCAATTGTCTTAAGGTCAGGAATAAAGTCAACACAGAACCCAATGACCTCCTCTGTTCCATAGCCCTTCGAGATGCTTCCTTCTGGCCTAGCACGGTTATGAACATATTTCTTCAAGACTCCCATGAACCTCTCAAAGGGGAACATATTGTGTAGAAAGACCGGACCGAGAATATGAATCTCTTCACATAGGTGAACAAGGAGATGAGTCATAATGTTGAAGAAGGATGGTGGGAACACCAACTCAAAACTAACAAGACACTGGACCACATCCCTCTGTAATCTTGTCAGAATTTCTGGATCGATTACCTTCTGAGATATTGCGTTCATGAATGCACATAGCTTCACAATGGGTACTCGAACATTTTCCGGTAGAAGCCCCCTCAATGCAATCGGAAGCAATTGCGTCATAATCACGTGGCAGTCATGAGACTTCAGGTTTTGGAATTTTTTCTCTGCCATGTTTATTATCCCCTTTATATTCGACGAGAAGCCAGACGGAACCTTGATACTGTAAAGGACTTCAAAGAATATTTCCTTCTCTGCTTTAGTAAGAGCGTAGCTGCTTAAGGAATGGCGCCATGTATCTGTGTGCTTGTTGCTTGGGTCTTTCATACGTTGCTGGTCCTCCCGTGCTTCAGGCGTATCTTTTGACTTCCCATACACGCCCAGGAAGCATAGCAGATTGACACATAGATTCTTTGTCACGTGCATCACGTCGATCGAAGACCGTACATCTAAAACTTTCCAATAGGGTAGCTCCCAAAATATAGATTTCTTCTTCCACATGGGTGCCCGCTTATCAGGGCCGTACGGAACTGGTTGGCTGCCAGCAGCCTTACCAAAGATTACTTCTAGGTCCTTGACCATATCGAATATATCATTACCACTACGGAGCTCAGGCTTCTTTCGGTTATCTGCCTCACCTCTGAAATGCTTCCCTCCTTTTTTCCTTAAGGGATGCTTGATCGGAAGAAATCTACGATGCCCCAGGTATACAACCTTTTTACATTTATCCAAAAAAACACTGTCAGTCTTATCTAAACAGTGTGTGCATGCATTGTATCCCTTGTTTGTATGACCGGAAATGTTACTAAGAGCTGGCCAATCATTGATGGTCACGAAAAGCAACGCCCGTAGGTCAAATGGCTTTTGTTCGTTCTCATCCCACACACGTACACCTGGTTTGCCCCACAGTTCTAAGAGTTCTTCCACTAATGGCCTTAGATACATATCAATGTCGTTGCCAGGTTGCCTCGGGCCTTGGATGAGAACTGGCATCATAATGAACTTGCGCTTCATGCACAACCAAGGAGGAAGGTTGTACATACATAGAGTTACAGGCCAAGTGCTATGACTGGAGCTCTGCTCCCCAAAAGGATTAAAGCCATCTGTACTTAGACCAAACCATAAGTTTCTCGCCTCTCCTGCAAAGTCTGGAAAGTCTCTCTCGATCTTTCTCCACTGCGATCCATCGGCGGGGTGCCTCAACTTTCCATCTTTCTTACGGTCTTCTTTGTGCCATCGCAACAACCTAGCATGCTCTTTGTTTCTAAACAGACGTTTCAGCCGTGGTATTATAGGAGCATACCACATCACCTTAGCAGGAACCCTCTTACGGGGGGCTCGCCGTCAACATCACCAGGATCATCTTCTCTGATCTTATACCGCAGTGCAGTGCATATCGGACATTCATCCAAATTCTCGTACTTCTCACCGCGGAAGAGAATGCAGTCATTAATGCATGCATGTATCTTCTGCACATCTAATCCTAGAGGGCAGAGAGCTTTCTTTGCTTCGTACGTACTCTCAGGCAATTCGTTATCCTTTGGAAGTTTTGGCTTCATTAGTTGAAGTAAAGTCTCAAATGCCTTGTCAGTCACACCGTTTTGTGCCTTCCATTTCAGCAACTCCAGTGTGGTACCGAGCTTTGTGCTACCATCTTCGCAATTTGGGTATAACAATTTTTTGTGATCCTGTAACATGTTGTCCAGTTTCAACCTCTCCAATCTATTTTCACAGTCTTCCCTTGCATCAGCAATAACTCTGCCAAGATCATCATCGGGCTCTTCTGATGCCTGTTCTTGATCACCTCCTTCTTCTGCATTCTCTTCCATTGCAGTATCGTCGTATTCAGGGAACAAAGGATCTTCTTCTTCTTCTTCATCGTCTTCCATCACAACCCCTCTTTCTCCATGCTTGGTCCAGCAATTATAGCTGGGCATGAAACCTCTCCGAAGTAGATGGCCGTGAAGGATTCTTTCGGAAGAATGTTCTCTGACGTTCCGACAATCAACACATGGGCAACACATGAAGCCATTATCTTTGTTCGCCTGAGCTACAACAAGAAATGCATTCAGGCCTGCCATATACTCGGAGGTGCGTCGGTCACCGTACATCCATCGCTGCCGTGCATCCATCTGCATCATATAATTAAGTTTATCAAAATACATATTAATACAGAGATAACCACAGTACATCGACAAATAATACTTTTTTATGTATCAGTTACAGATGAAAAAGATAATTTGTTAACCTCGGTCGAAGAAACCATTTTCAGTGAGCTTGTGTGCGTCTCGGGAATTTCGTCGAACACCTCGTGTGCATAGTAAAAAAAAACAGCAACACCACACTCTCTCACACCTCCAAGCAAAAAAAAAAGATGGAAGGAGGGGGGCTGGGGCAGTATATATAGGGGAAGGGGGCATTGGTCCCGGTTCGTGGACTGAACCGGGACAACAGGTCATGCGCGTGACACGTGGCCTGTGGCTAGGCATTGGTCCCGGTCCGTGGCACGAGCCGGGACCGATATGCCCCCCACGAACCGGGACCAATGCGCCCAGGCGATTCCTATTGCCCCGGGCGCACGAACCGGGACCAATGCAGGGCATTTGTCCCGGATTTGGTTGCAACCGGGACAGCTGCCCCCCGGCCCCCTGGACGAGAGGGGTTGTTTCCACTAGTGGCCCGCTAGCTACAAAGACAGCCCCCTGTTTGGTTGCATATGACCTAAAAAGATGGCCCGCACGAACTTTAAATCCGACCGGGCCAGGCCCCGTGGGAAAGGCCGAATCGGCAGTTTCTCCATAGCCAGGCCGCACATCTGCAAAACTGAGCCCCCTCCATGCAACCTTTACATGAGTTTGGCTTCCCATCACTCTCTCTTAACTCACTTCATCTTCTTTCTTGTGACTAATGCTATAGTGATTGGTTTAAAATAAACTCTACATGAAAATAAAACGCAATGACTACATGGTTTCATTCCGACAATCGTTTTAGACTTTCGTCAACTGCTAACTTTGAATTTCGTATTCATGTCTTTAGACAAATTTCGTCAAATTAATTGCACACGAGCGACCGTTTGAAATATCCTTTGAGTAGTTTTCCCTCGCTATTTCGCACAACTCCCCTGTTGTAAATTTTTCGTTTTGGTGGTCATAGACAAATAAATCTTGTAATGTACTTATGCGTATTTAGACCATGCATCATGTATGTGTCTTCTTCAACCTCCGTTCGACCGCAAGTCAGTCGCCGTTATGAACTTCGTCGTTCTATCAGCAGTCCCACCTACGACTCTGTGGGCTACGCTCAATCGCCACCGCTCGCATCCGCCGCAAATTCTATCATCACTGATTAACTGAATATATTTATGGTGTGTTACTAAACATGTCCATGGTGTTCATCATGTGTTTGTTACTGAACTCTGCTCTACATCGCCGCCGTACGCAGCTGCCACAAATTTCGCCGACGACCTCCATCGTCGGCGTTGCGGCATGGGCATGTCACATAGACATGTCTCAAACTTGTGTGCTTCTGTGTCTTACTTCAACCTCTCTGTTGTGTGCGTTTTATTGGTGTCCGTTTTAAAAAGTGGTGTAAATGAACATTAAAAAAAATCTAACCAGGAGCATATTCCACTCTCACACTGGAAAAACTCCATTATTGTACCCGTGAAATGTTCTGGCGTCCGTTGACTTGGACAGTGGACAGGCCTTCAATTGCGAGTCAGGAAAAATAAAGCAACTGTGCGTGAGAAACTCGGTAGAGCATACATAATGCCCTCCAGATCTCTTTTCTTGGTTACCAGTTGAGGTCAAAAGCTGGCAAAGGTTACAGCCAGAGCCAGGCCTAAGGTTTTATCCATAATTGGCGATGTCGACTGGACAAGGATAGGAGGTAAACAAGCCAGGACCATGGAGCCTCGGCCAGACATCAGGTCAGAATTTCTGGTCCACCATCACCTTTGTTGTGTGCATATCAATACAAAGCGTTAGGATCAACCTAGCAGATTTGGCATGCTAAAACTTTCCGCTCTCCTCCGTCGACATGCACAGCGCCAAAACGATTTCTCGCTCAGCTCAGTTTTGTCGAATCATGGAAAGCAGAACTAGAATAGCTACATACTCGGCCACGGTTGCAGACTTCGGGTTCCGGCCGAGTGTTACCCTGGATGTACACACGTCTGGGTGTTTGACGTGTTGGCGGTGAGCTTCGACAAGATAGCGAGGGAGAAAACTCCCAGTGGCCTTGAGCTAGATGTGTAGCTGCCTTCGTACATGTTTCCGCTTTTCACCACAACCACCATTTGGACTTTCTCTCTGAGGATGAGATCTATCACGTGCTCGAGCGAGGTTGAAGTAGGCACGCAAAGTGGTGGTCTCGCCATTGAAAGAAGAGGCGCATCCATCTGAGAAAGAAAATAAAGGTGCTCAGAATCATAGGAGAATACATGCAAGAGAAAATTATCAAATATGATTGCATTGAAATTGGAATATTTGCGCGTCTAGCATGTCATGAAGTTTCAAAATGTGTGACAACCACTTGTTGGTTTCCTGCAGGCAGCAACATTCCAGCGCCAATTGCCAAGGGGTGCAAAAGGTTAAGTCGTTGAGAGAATTGTAGGGTAAACCACAAAAGGCCAGAAACCTCCAGTTAGATGGCATTTGACGAAGTAATTTCATTTTCATATGTATGTTTCATCTTTGCAATATTAAAATTGGCTAAGACTAACTAAATTTGCTAAAGTACCCAAACCGACTCAGCACAAAACCTAAACTAGCTGAATAGAGAAGCAGTGCAAGCCTTTCCAATAAATTTTGTACCAGGGTTAATTCTCCAATTGTTGATGCTGAGTGGAGACAGCCTACCTTGGTACAATCGTGGCTGTGAACAATTCCGGTGCAAGTTCCCCAGTCATTCACAAGAGGAACCACAGAGTCTTTTAAGAACCGCATGGCAACATTCTCCAAGATTAAGTCTGCACATAGCGGCCTACTCTCTCGAAACGGAATCATATACTTCTCAACAGGATCACTCAAGAGAATCTAAAATGTCAACAGATAAAACTTCATATATAATCAAGTTTATTGTGCAGAATGGATACAACATACGAACGAAATGGCACACTACCTGTGGAAATACATGTGGTCTAAGAGGAGAGTTGGTGAATCCAGATAAGGTTTCAACTTTTAGCGCCACCTGGTATGAAAACTTAACAATGGTCATGTTTCCACTTCATCGCATCAAGTTGAACTGGGAAAACAAAGTAGAAGTTGCTATATCACCCTGGCACCCAGTCCCAGCATGGAAAAAAAACTTAGCAGTTTCACTAATTCAGATAAATCAACCACATGCAACTGCAAACAAAAAATAACATGCACTAGCTATTGTCACCTGGATGTTCGTCATCCTATACTTCACAGACAAGGCTGGATAAGATAGAAACTACGTGAGAAGCCGATTAGTTCAGTCACAGCCCCACAGGTCTTCTCAGTTCATTTATTACTTTGCACCAGTCAGACTATTATCCTCAGAAATTGTTATGAACGTGGTAGGTGAATAGGATAATTTCACTAACGCTAGTACGAGATGACCCTGGTGAGGTACAACGCCCAGCCAAGAGGAGGCTGCTGCACAAGAAGAACAGGGAGAAACCTTTGGGAGGGATAAGGGCATGTACAATGGTTATATCTTAGTTTACCACGCATGATAATTGCTGAGATGGAGGAGAGAGAAATGAAAAAAAAAGTCTTGTGTTCTACACTTCTACTCCCTCCGTTCCAAAATCTACATACATGCATGTATAGACAAATGGAAGTCATCTATTTTGGAACAGAGGGAGTAATTGCTAAGAGATTTAGGGGTATCTGCTTGCTACATATAAGACAAAAAAAAATCACTCATTGTACATCATGTTTTATTGTCACATCTAAATTTCGTTGTGGGTCCAATATAAGACTGTCTTATCAACCATTGTAATGCCCTGATTGAGACTATTTTCTTCTTGCTTTATTGATAGAAGTGTGATAGCCCGCTTACAATCTTGGAGAACAAGCCGATCTGCTAAACTTAAGGATATAACAAACTTGAGAATCAAAAAATATCTCTAAGAGATTGAACTACTAAAGACAATCAAAGATAATTTAGGAAACCTATAAAGATAAATTGGGACTTTCCCTGTCATGGCCCTTCCATGGTGGTTTCCTTACGCCACATAACATCTCTTCCCCCTTTTTAAACAGCTTGTCCTCGAGCTGGACTAATGAGCGTGTTCCCCGTCATCAGCTGCATCCAGATCAATCTCTAGGATGAAGAAAGCGGTGGCCAGGCACAAAACGCTAATCACAGTTGTAGCATAAAAAAAGTTGTAGCATAAGCCTTGTTCACGCCGGTTTGCCACTGCTGCCAGTGTAAGTGTGCACGGTGGTGGGTTTGCTGAAGCTGCTACTATCCACCGTCCTGGAGGTCGTGCTGCAGGGAGGGATAGCAGGTGTAGGTGGTGCGCAGAAGTCTAGGCATTTTAAGTTGCATTTGCACAACACGTTTGGGAAAGAATTGGGCTCCAGAATCAAGCAGCAGCCTCAGCCACAATAACTGACTTCCATCAGGCCAAGAGTAAGTACGCAATCCACCACGTGGCCAGTTTGCTTTGGAGCTTGCATATGGATGCTTTGGAAAGCAAGGAATGATAGAATTTTTAACAACAAAACGTTGCGTTGACAACAATATTCCTGATGGTCGCCGATGAGCTGAAGCTTTGGGCAACAAGATCGCAAAAGGAAAGGCGGGGAATCATGCGATGGGCTCAAAGATTCAGAAGCTACCAGATATTCAGAGTTGGCAAAGGCAGTTTCAGAATTTTAAACTTTTTTCTCTTTCTTCTTCAGTTCACAAGTTCACTGGGCTTGCCCTGGTTTGTAAATATGTAAATAGTACTCCCTCTGTCCCAAATTAATCGTCGTGAATTTTTCAAAATATGGATGTATCTAGACATATTTTAGTGTATTGATACATCCATATTTTGACAAAATTTGGGACGGAGGGAGTAACAGAAATGCAATGATACAAGGTAGAGGAAACTCTACCTTTTCCCCTAACAAAAAAGTTGCATGCCTAAAACAACGAATAACAAGGCTCAAAGTAATTGACATTATACACAACACGAACACGAGAGCTATTGTATAGAGTGAGACCTTGATGATAAAATAAAAATACAACTTTGACACAATTGTTTCCCAGCCCAGCTAACACTAAAAAACACGCCAAGCACATTTAAATTCATCAAAAAACTCATGAGAGTGCAAAGTCCTATAAAGATTCCATGTCTGTAATTTTTCAATTGAAAAAATGATGATGCAGAATAGTATTTAGGAGATAAAGTTCAATGCAGAACATACCAGGCCTACTCTACTTGTCCAAGAGAAATGCTCCTTCCCATTAACTAGCCTTCTGAGAAGTCCTCTAGCCACATCTATCTGTGAAAAATTAAATCAGCCAGCAAGGCATCAAGTCACATGAACACAGACATCTCAAGATCTCAAGACTGTTTTGCCAAAGAGAATGCAAAGTAAGACACTCAAGGAGTGAAGAAGTCTAGAGACAAAGAGCAATCATGAGTATAGCATTGCTGTGTTGAATCTGGTAACATAGTCAATCTGAAAACAAAAACGTGCAGTTTAACTATCACAGGAACAGGTCTGTGTTTTCTATTATAGTTTTACTCTCCTAGTCTTGCCAAGAAATTTCTTAGACGAATAAAGAAATAGAGGAATCTATTCACAAGGTTTGAAAAAAACATTATACTCATGATTAGAGAAAAAAATTGAAATAACAGAATATATGCTTCCATTTACCAATGTATGTCGATACTAAGCACACGTTAACACAGAAGTCAGAGCTGTTCTATTACATAGTAGTATGCATCCCATTACAAAAGGGTGTTGTTATTTACCTAATTCAATAAAATTTTAATAAAATCAGCAATCAAGTGACCAAAACATTGCATTGACAACAAATCCAAGTCAGATTGTCAAACAATGAAATTCCTTCTAAATTTCATTAGTACCTGATTGTTATTTATAGCAGCTTCCATTAATAGCTCATTTGCCTCTTGTTTAGCTGAACGGCTAATGGATCCAACTGAATCTCGCCACATGCGTTTGCGCAGCCTCTTTACCATATCAAAATCACCTATAGTAGCAAAAGCTCTCATGATTGAAAGATAAAGATGAGGTTTGGGCCTCAAGTCTTTGTTGCTGCCGGCCTGCTTTATTATCTCACCAAAAATACACAGAGCCCCTACAACAACAACAGCCACAGCAGAACTATATTAGAACAAATTTATCTACAGGCAGATGATAGCAACATATTTTATCACCAACAACATTACACATTAAAAGACGAGCCCTATTTACAGTTACAGTGTACAAGGAGATTTTTTTAAGAGGTGAAAACTAAGAGCACAGCAAGAATGCCCCATATACACTTCAGGCGATACGAGAAGGGCACACAAAAAACTGATACAAAAGAAAAACGTCCAGTTCTCCAGTGTCAAGCCCCTGAATCCGGCAAGGTGCACAAACCCGAACCCAAACAAGCAGTGGCAGAAGCTGGAGCCAGGATGGATTAAACTTAACGTGACACCAGCAACATTCAGCAGACTGATACCACTTCGTAGGGAGCAGTCCTTAGAGATGAGCAGGGAGGCGTGATCTGGTCTGGATGGTGGGGTAGAATTCATGTGTGCAGAAAAACGGAACTGGATGGGATATCTATTCTTGAAAGGATCCAGGGCGTCATCGGCGTTGCTGACTACCCAGTTATTGTTGAAAGCAACTGTGCTAAGTCGATATCTGAGCTGTCAGGGCAGGCCCTCACGTTTCGAATTAGGAGACGTGTAAAGGACACTCAAATTCTTCTCACTCATTTACCAGGTTTCAGAATTCAGAAAGTTCATAGAAATGCAAATGAGGTTGCTCATGGTTTAGCTAGGTTCTGTAGAGAGGTGTGGAGTGATGGTGTTTTGCAAGAGGCAGTTCCGACCTGCGTGTCGGAGCTGACTTTGCACGACAGTAATGAATTTGCTATTACACAATTAGTATTCACCATTTCAAAACAAAAAATGTATGATCTAACAGACCATGTAATAGCACTTCTTTTCTCCCAGTGCGATGATCATGATCTGTCTGTTCCATATTTATGTTCACATAAACCATTGAGACTAGACTGGCACCATAGACCGACCAGAAATTAAGAATTATAAGGGAAATAAGTGAAATAATGCTTTTCTAAAAAAAAGTCGCATAAATGCTCAATTGTTACAGCTAGGTGAAAAGCCAAATGTTATTAAGTTGTCCTGCGCTGAGTCAAAAATCAAATACTGCTCAATTTTCATAACTTATCAAACTTCTACATTGGACAAAAAATTGAGCCATAGATGTAGAAGCCAGGCTCCGATCAATTCATATCAATTGCCAGTATTGGTATCTGCTAATTATCAAAGGTGTCAAGGGTTGTAGAAAAAAATTGTTATGTGGACTCAACAATTCCAAAAGCAAATGATCCATAATTCATGGCAGAAACTCTAGCTTTGGCATAACCTCCATGAATATGAAAGTTTGAAAATAAATAGGTTAGTTAGGAATTATCTAATATGTAACTATAGCTTGAGAGCTAGCTTGAATGGAAGGGGTTAGGCCTAATCACTTCAGATGGGACCAGAAACTAAGCTAAAATCCATATGAATTCAAAGGAATTAGGTCAAGTCACTACAAATGACCCAGACCGGTTAAGTGTTTTTGCAAACCAGATATAATCTCATTTTTGAAATTGATACACCGTTTCCCCAATTTGAGATATAAAATGGTAAATAAAGGAAGTTAGCACAGTAGCACTACTAAGGTGTGTCGATTAGAAAATAACATCAAATGTCAGGGTAACAGGTGGGGCCTAGGTCACTTGTTGGTGAGATACCACTGGTATTTTCCAACTTGGAAAGACATAGTAGTATTACCAATCAAAATTACCCACTAGAAGAATGTTATATAGCTTACCATCAATGGACCCGCAAGCAAGAAAGGCATCTGCCATAGCTGTGTATGCAGTCCTATCAATTAAAAGAAGTGATGATTTCATCTCCACCACAATCTTCAAAACTGAATAAAGATCTTGGCTATTTCCTAAACCCTGCACCATGCTTCAATAACTCGCACAATTAAGAACAATTAAAAGTGGTGCTGAATACATAGAGCAACTAAAAAATCCTGTCAGCTTATATAATATTATAAGGTAATCACTGAATCACCTTAAGTAATGTTGTGTAGGTAACAGCATCCGGAAGGAGTTCAGGATTACCGTCCTTTTTAGCTTCATCCTGCATCATAATATGAGCAATTCATTTTTATTATAGGGGCAACTACAAGTATATGCAAAACAATTTTGTGGCTAAAACTGGCCTTTCCAACACTTGTGTGACACCTTCATATCTTCAAGAAATTGGAAAGCCTTCTCAATCTCTGCTGATTTCACGCAGGCAAAAATGATGGTGTTGTACGTCAATCTATCAGGCTTCAACCCTTGACGCAATATCTCATCTTTAACAGTCAAAGCTCCTAGAGGGAAGTTGCTTTTTATGTATCCCTGGAGGTGGTTCAGTTCATGAATTTACGAAACTGCAATTGGGACAGTAATGAAAAAGGACAGCCGTCTTAGCAAAAGATCTGTAAGGGCAACTAATATATACCTTCATCAGTAAGTTGTATAGTAACACAGAGTGGCCTTCATAAAGAACTTGGCGAAAACGGGCAACGAGAGCATTGGCACGCCTCATATCTCCTGGGAAAATTGAAGTACAACTTCATCAGCAACCAGGTAGCTAATGTAGGTAGACATGTAATGAGAAAATGTACATGAGCATAGCTAACAAGCAACCAATCAAACTTAGTCCCCACTATACTTCGTGTGCAACATGAAAAAAAAACACCCAGAGCCTTTGTTTAGTGATGTCTCCTTTTGTTATCTCCACCATATGATTCAGCATTCAGTAATACATGCATTTCATACAGAAATTACAAGAGATCTAGCCGATGACCAGTTTATTTGCAGCAACAACAACCTTGTCTTCTGATTGTTAGTGGCCTAATAGCCGAGTTATCTGTCCTAAATACTCTATCTCTCCGGGCTCCATTTGGCAATGTGGTGGATTATGATAATCCCGTTCGTATAACCAGCATTCCCTATTTTACCATATGCTTTACCAACATTACTTCCATGCCCATTTTTTCGCAGCAGATTATAAAATATGTTCAGCACAGCACAGCTCAGCAAACACAAACTGAGGCTACAGCTATTTGTTGGGGGAGGGGGGGGGGGGGGGGGGTTAAAGGAAGCTAGAACAATGAGAAAGTCAAATCTATGTTTACTCGCATCTTCCATCTAAAAAGGCCATAATCTTCAGAGCACCCTCTTGGTGGTATTTATTGTATATCTCTATAATATTCGTTGGCGTGCATTATACTATTAAATATAGATTTTTGTGCCATGTAGAATAAAATAGAACTCGAACTCGTCTACAAATTACTATCAGTAGAATTTATAATTAGAGTACATATATTGACATTAAAACGGCACATCTACAATTTTTTCAAATAACACCAGAAGCCATGGCATGGTGTGCAATTAACCAAGATCATCCAGTTCGCTCATACCAAGTGTCCTGATAGGCAGGACCCACTTGCAGCAGTAACAAAAGACCAAAAATTGCACAAATGGTACATATTGGTTGCAACAACGTCCGGCCACAAAGCGACGCACAAAAATAACAAAAGAGTCGCATTCTATTGAGCAGGTCTGAACAGGTCACCAAGTTAGGGTGGCAGTGGCACTCAGTGAAACTAGATTGTAAATAATGTGGTGTTTTATGCAACTCATTTCAGTATAAGTGGAATAATATACTCCCTCCGATCCATAAAAAGTGTCGCACATTTTGTACTAAGATAGTACAAACTTTGTACTAAGTGGGCGACACTTTTTATGGATCGGAGGGAGTACAATTTACTCATTCAAAAACTAACACTATGTTTTTGGGGCAAGTGCATGACTTTGTTAACACGTACTGTTCATAATTTTGACACCAGGAATACTGATTTCCCAAGGATGACCCAATCAAATTTCAGGACTTCGATTCTGAATTTCTGGTATCAATTGAGTTTTATGAATAGGCTTTTCAATACTATAGAAATTCTGAGCAGTTACTTATTCTCGCATCAGTATTCTTCTCAGATTACTCTAGTGGTCTTCTCAGACGAATCTAGTGGTTTTGTGCATTAAGGGACAATGCACCTGATGCAACATACAAATATACTGTAAGATGATCCATCTTGCACGAACCTGCTTCGATAAGGGCATTTAGAAAACCACAAATAAGATGAGCAGAGAGCCTGGGGCTCCCAACAGAAGTATCTTTCTCAACTGATTCCAGTATCTCGAATGCTTCATCAATCCTTCTAGCTATCCCCAGACCCTTCAATTAGAGCACATTAAATTGTAAGATTCTACCAGATCCTTGGCTGAACTAAGCAATCAGCAGAACACATGGTTGGAAAATAATTATTCCACTACATACTTTGAGAAGATACCATTGAAGTTAATCCCTTATAGGATGCATGCATGTGCGTAATCTAGAGAAGGAATGCTCCGAGCAGGAGAAACAGAAGGGCGTTGTTGGTCGAGAGTTGACACATTGATGGTTCAGACAATCTGAGATGGCAATTTAACGAAGTTGATAGAGTATGGTGAATTTGAGTATCGCGCAAAAGCTCGAATAGCACCTCGAGTGTATACATGATAGTCCAAACCATGACTCGCTTACTAGAGCACAGCAATAGTACATGCCACATGTGGGGAAAGAGGGCCGGCATACCTTGAGCAGGATACCGTACGAGACGCTGTCGACGCCGCAACCCATGGGCCCGCGCATCTCCTCGAAGAGCTGGACCGCGAGGTCGACGTCGCCACAGCTCACGCAGGCCTCGAGCACGGCGTTCATCACAATGATGTTGATCCCCCCGCCCATGCCCGACCGCGCGCGCCGCTTGGACGCCTCCACCTCTTCCATGATCTGCGCCAGCGTGCGCGCAGCAGAAACCTCGGATGAGAAACGAACCCCATCCAAAACCAACGGGACTAATGGGTCCGTAGCGAGGAGGACCATACCTGAGCGAGCTGTCTGCGGCGGGTGAGGTCCACGATGCGGGCGGTGAGGCGGCGGAGGTTGGGAGGCGGGCGCTTGTTGGGGGAAAGTCGGGGCTGGCGGCCGGGCGGGCGAGCAGAGGAGGAGTAGGAGGAGGTGAAGATTCTGGAAGGCTCGGGAGGCGGGGAGAGGGCGGGGAGAAGGGTCTCGCGGCGGGAGGAAGGCGGCGAGGGGGAGAGGAACCGCGGCCTTATCAGCATCATCTCTTCGGGCCGGGGTTGTGAGCTGCGACTGCGAGCGCGGGCGGGAGTGGATAGAGGAGGAGGGGTCGCCGGTGGTGTGGTGGTTGCCTGGTCGCCGTGGCAGTGGCATTTGGCGCGGATTTCTGGGGCCTGCCTCGTCCGCAATTTGAACTGACACGTTATTTTTCTGACCCGCTGATTTGATTTTTGTGTGAATCCCACTTTTTAGCTCAGTTTATGTATTTATGACACTAATTATATATTTAGTGAAAAAATTTCTAAGTTATCTTCTTTCAAAAACTATATGGGTCTTCTTTTCTCGTCCATGTCGGTTTAGCAAGATATGAGGTGATGATTGAATCTCGAAAATATCATGATAACTACGAGAAATGGAGTACATGATGAAGAGATGGCCAAGCATGATCGCCATGACGTACTCGGATTTTTGACATATTTTGTCATGCCACATCGATCTAACATACAATTTTATCTATCAAAACAAGCATGGTGTTAAAATGGAGTAAAATCGTTTTCAAAATTTTACATATGTGGCATTTCCATAAAATTTTCACTAAACAGTGTGATATGTGTCACAAATGGAGAGCGTGGGTGAAAAGTGGAATTCCCTTTTGACATCTTACTGTTCTCACATGTTATTGATTATTAAATAAAACAAAATTAAAATAAATATGGCAATTATATATGCCAACGATAACACCGTTAGAGAAATCGGCTACGTGGAAAAGCCCCACCTGTGGAGAACGGTAACTAGAAGTGCTTTAGTAAAGTCATATGCAACTTGGTACTTGCTTGAAACAAAACTCATATCTAGGTGATTATTGGCAATCCGTTCTCCAACAGAATAGAAATCTATATATGCTTAGCGAGAGCATGAAACACTTGATTAGCAAAAAGATAAGTAGCACCCAAATTATCATACCATAAGCACAAGTTTCCCTATAAACCAAGCTCACCAATGAGTGTTTCAACCTATATCAATTTTGTTGTAGCATTAGCCAAAGCTTTGTACTCAGCTTCGGTGCTGGAGCGAGTACTGTATTTTGTTTTCCAGCACTCCAGGAAATCAGGTTGGGTCCAAGGAATATGGCGAAACCACCACTGGAACGTCGACCATCAAGACTACCTTGCCCGGTCTGCATCAGAAAAAACACTAAAAAGGATAAAAGAAGATTGTGTAAATGTGATACCACTATCCAATGTGTCCTTAATATATCTAAGAATACGTTTAACAGTTTTTCAGTATGCTGACAAACTTTGTTAACCGAAAAGGACAAATTTGGGCATGTCAGAGTCAAGTATTATACTATGTGATTCATGCGGGCATTGCAAAAAAATACATAGACCGCCATCCAACTGCATCTATGTCTAATAATCCACCCTCTGAATATCATCCGAACAAACGTTGGGTATTAAGTTGCAAGCAACAGATTATCGCAGTAAGCAAAGTGTGTAATGTAAACAATGTAAACTAGGTAAACACCGTTGTTTTCTCCCTAATGGCAACAGCACATATCCTCCATCCGTCACATTTCTGTCACTCGAGCACAGATGCAAAGGAGGCATGAACCCACTATCGAGCATAAATACTCCCTCTTGGAGTTACTAGCATCTACTTGGCCAGAGCATATACTAATAACGGAGAGCATGCAAGATCATAAATAACATAAGCATTAAGATAACATGATAGATTGATAATCAGAAGACATAGCATTCAACATTCATCAGATCCCAGCAAACACAACATGTAGCATTACATAAAGATGATCTAGATCATGTGAGGCAGGTCACGAGATCTAAACATGAGGTACAAAGTGGAGAGAACAACCATCTAGCTACTGCTATGGACCTGTAGTCCAGGGATGAACTACTCACGCATCACTCCGGAGGAGGGCCTGGTGGTGTAGACCCCTCCGGTGATGAATTCCCCTCCCAGCAGGGTGCCGGGGAGGGCTCCAGAACCCTCCCGATATCGGGATGACGATGACGGCGGCCTCGGGTGTTTCTCGGGACGAAGTGGTATATTTTTAGGGTTAATATGTCGGGGGGTATAAATAGGCAAAAGGGCAAAGACGGTGGAGGCCTGGGGGGCCCACACCACCCCATGGCGCGGCCAGGGGCGCGCCGCCCTATGGTGTGGGCCCCCTGTGGCCCCCTCCGGGCTTCTTCGGGACTCTGTGGAACCTTCGGGAATTCTAGGACCTCCGGACTTCGAATTTTCCAATTCCGAGAATATTTCCAGAACATCTTTTCTGAAACTAAAAACAGCAGAAAACAGGGAACTGGCTCTGTGGCATCTTGTCAATAGGTTAGTCCGGAAAATCGATAAAAATGGCATAAAGTGTATAGCAAACATGTAGGAAACAACATGGAACATCAGAAATTAAGGATACGTTTATGACGTATCAACAAGCAAGTTGGATGCACCCCCACTAGTTCCATTGGAGAGCTTTCATACTCTTATAGCTCTATGTGCATTCGTTGTGTGGCAATCACTAATCCTTGCATAGGTTCGATTATAAGACTTCCTCTTGTCTAATGATCACTTTCAGTTGTGTGAGACTTTCTTCCATTGACCTTCCAAACCCCCTATAATGTTCTTTTAGCCATAACATCCTAGTGCCAGGAACCAATACAGAACGCTTGTTTGTTTTGAGTGCACAAATAGTTTGACGATTTTTCCACGTGCATATTGTTTTCACTTGACTTGATCCTAACATGAGTTGTTGTGAGAGTTTGATGCTTAGGATGATTGTATTGTTGTTCTTGAAGCTTAAATCATCTTTAATATACTTTGCACAGTGGATTGTCTTTTAGTATTGATTTGTTGAAAAGGTTTACGTTGTTCTTCCTAATGGTTTATACATTACTTTTGATATCAACTATAAACCAGAACCTTTACTCATTTGATCTTAGTTTACATGCTTTACATTATGATGATCAAGTTTATGTTGGTAGCATATCACCTCAGAAATTATTTGTTTTTATCGTTTACCTACTCGAGGACGAGTAGGAACTAAGCTTGGGGATGCTTGATACGTCTCAAGCGTATCCATAATTTCTGATGTTCCATGTTGTTTTCATGCCTTATGCTACATGCTTCTTATACACTTTATGTCATTTTTATGGATTTTCTGGGACTAACCTATTGCCAAGATGCCACAGAGCCAGTTCCTGTTTTCTGTTGTTTTTGGTTTCAGAAAAGTTGTTCTGGACATATTCTCAGAATTGGACAAAACGAAATCCCAGAGTCTTAGAAAGTCGTCACGTACACGGAGTCTGGAGGAGACCCGGAGGGGGGCAGGGGATCAGCCACACCATATGGCCGCGCGGGCTCCCCCTGGCCACGCCAGCTGGTGGTGTGGGTCCCTCCGGCGCCCACCTCCATCGCCCTTTCGCCTATATAATCCCCCCGATGCATAAACCCTAAATCAATCGGCCCCCTTCCACGAAAAGTCCCGTAGCTCCACCACCATCGCCGACAAGTTTCGGGGGATAGAAATCTCTGTTCCGGCGCCCTGTCGGGACGGGGAAGTGCCCCCGAAGCCATCTCCATCGACTCCACTGCCATCTTCATCGTCGTTGCTGACTCCTATGATGAGGAGGGAGTAGTTCTCCCCCGGGGCTGAGGGCTCTACTGGTAGCTATGTGTTTCATCTCTCTCCCCCATGGTGTAACCTTTATGTGATCATGAGCTTTGTAATCTAGTTGAATAAGTAGATGTTACTCTTCATCTTTCATGCTACTCAAGTGGTTTTGTTATGATATATCCGTAGACACTTTAATCACGGTGTAATAGTGACGGTGTGTGCACCGTGTGGTTTAGCATGATATTTATATTCTGTGTTGGATGACCCTATGAAATTGTGGTGTTTGTTTGGAACCATCTATGTCTCATGGTGATAGCATGGGGGTTACCTAGATGGCGAAATGTGAACTCTAAGGAGTGCTCTTATAGCCCTAAGCAATGATCGGTGTTTGTTATCCGACCGGAGAGTGGTTCGGAGTAGCATAGTGAAGAGATGATATTTATGCATTCAATTATGTTATTATTTATTGAGAGTGTTCAGTAGTGAAAGTATGATCCCTAGGCCTTGTTTCTAAGCATTGAAACACCGTTTACAACCTATTCTGCTACATGTTTGCTTGCTGCCATTTTTATTTCAGATTGCTATTATCACTTATAATCATCCACATTACTTGTATTTCACTATGTCTTCACCGAACTAGTGCACCTATACAACTTACAATTGTATTAGGTGTGTTGGGGACACAAGAGACTTATTGTATCGTAATTGCGGGGTTGCTTGAGAGGGACATATTTGACCTCTACCTCCCTCAGTTCGATAAACCTTTGGTGATCCACTTAAGGGAACTTGTTGTTGTTCTACAAACCTCTGCACTTGGAGGCCCAACACTGTCTACAAGAATAGAAGCGTGCGTAGACATCAACCCTCTCCAGCGTCTTCTACATGCTGGAGGTGCTCCTCAATGTATACATCAAATTCACTCTCTGAGAGTGACCATCCTTCCCTGACATTAAGGTTAAGCAAAAGAGGCGAAGGAAAATCGACTACTCTATCAGACCTAGTTACTCTCCATCCTGATTTCTTGAAAAGGGTTATTTCATAGGATAAGTTGTTCAAGTTAGCATAGGTGGAAACAAATTTATGTTTTATCATAGAATTAAGATCAAGCCTGTCTACGGGAAACTGAATGTCTAAATGGTGTGGCTCCACACCATGCAAAGCTAATAAACGAGAAGCAATGAGTCCTCCACAAATTCCCCCTTCTCGCGGTTAGCAGCGAGACGAAAAGCAATTAAAGCACCAAAATTATAAGACCTATCTTGCTTCAAAGCAGCTGAGATAAAAGCTAAGTCGTAAACAAATAACTTGTTTGTAGTTTTTCTAGCAAGCACACACTTGGCAATAAAATAGGCAAAATATTGAATAGATGGGAGTGGAATATTTCGAATTTTACCACTCTCATCTGAGAAGCTTCTCCCCTGGCAGATTTCTTTATACAAATCCATCAATGGTTTGGGATGCCCTCTAATCTTCTCACGTGATCCCCACTTGGTACTTTGATGGTTGCACAAAAATCATCAAAAGGCAAGTTGACAGTTTTATTATAAATTTAGTAGTGGACCATGGGGTTAGGAAAAGACCAACTAAAACTAAAATCATGCACCACCGACATAGTTAGCTTTATGTGTTGGCTAGGTTCACCATCAACGAAATTTTCCAACCCTGCATTAGATATTAGAGTTTGGAAGTCTTGCAGTATCCCTGCAGCATACATGAATTCATAGCTTGGATAGTGTCGGGGGGTTACCCCCGAGTAGGGTAAAGGCAAGTGGTAAAGGCAACAGTCAGAAGGGAAGTTTGGTCGAGTAGCCGCCTACCCGGTACTCGCTACCCGGTCGACTGCTACTCGGTCTTACGGAAAGCTGACCAGAAGGAGATATTAAGCAAGTTATGACCATTCGAGTAGAAGAGCTGGTCCGAGTAAGATTGGCGGGAATCTACTCGGGCCGGAAGTCAAAGGAGCCGTTCTGACACAGGATCCCGCGTATCCTGGGTCCGTACTTGGCACTATTCAAACTACTGTTCATCTGGGACCGGCCTGCCTGACAGTGACAGTGTGGAAGCAGGCGGTCGCAGGATAAGGGGGCCCTACTCTGTGTTTGGCACAGTGATACCAGACTGTCCCCTTGGTTTTGCCCAACGACTTTCCGGATGCAGCCAAGATTAGGAACCAAAGCTGTCAGCAGGAACTCGGAAGAAGGACGATGTGCACACTATGTCAACACTTGTCCGTGTTTGGACGTATCCGGCTGGGCACCGTGTATATAAGGTGCCCCTCCGCCTCCTGCGTGAGGATCGCATGCTGGGACACGGGGAAACCCTAGATTCTTGACCTAGTTCATCACAAAGAGAGAAGAGTGGCTACTCGGTAGCAAGAACATTGTACTGTGGCTACTCGGTGAGACACCAGAATACATAGAGAAAGGCAGGAGTAGGGGTTTTACCTCCTCACAAGGGCCCTGAACCTGGGTAGATCGTGTTGTTTGCAGTGTTTAGTTCTTACTTCACACGGCTACTCGTCGCGTGATCCCTCCCCGAGCACCTCCAGCGTCCATCGTTCCCACATCTTTAGCCATCCTATGGCATCTGCCGTGGCACCACCACGACAGTTGGCGCCCACCGTGGGGCAACCAGCGGCGCTGGCTGGAGTTTCTGTTCGGACGGGATCTTCTTCAGCGGAGCGCGTAGTCTGTGGCCTTGTCCACAGATTCGGCTCCTTCGACTTCGTCACCGACAACGCCGGCGATTTCGGCAGCAGGGCCATGCCGGAGGGCGGCTCGGTGATCTGCTTCGGCTCTCACCTCGTCTACGTCGCCACCGTCGCCAACCGTGCGTACCCCGAGCTGGTGCATGATGCAGAGGACCCGCCTGCGGTGATCGCTGTTCGCGGAAGGCCCGCGTGCCGCTCTGTGGACCGCGCTGAGGTGATGGTGACCGGCTTGGCAGCAATCGCTGGCGCAGCCGCTGCTGGCGCCGCGGCCGTCGTCGAGGATCTTGCTGCACCAAGCATTGGTGGCAGGACTCACAGGCCTTACGAGAAGGAGTGTAACCTCCCTCCCTCCACCACTCCGACTATTCCCGCGTCGGCTGGACGGAATGGTATGCCAACTCCCACCGACCTCGAGCTCCTGAGCATGAAGGAGCAGCTCGAGCGGCAACGCCAGGAGCTGATCGCCGAGCAGGCGGAGTTGGACAAGGTTAGGCTTGAGTTGAGCCTAGACCAGCTTGAGTACAACAAGGCTCATGGTTTCACGCCAGTCACTAGGAGAGCTAGCAGAGTAGGCGCCATGCGGCGCAATCTTGGCGCCGAGATGGCGACAGTGGTAGAGGTTCCTGCTCAGTCCGCCACCGCAAACACCTCCACTAGGCCTAGGTACAGCACACCCGCCAAAACACTTAGAGCTGCAGAGGCTGTGGTTGCCGAGTTGCCTCGTCTCGACGGCGACGCGCGTGTTAGGCAGCAGGAAAGGCTCAACGAGTTGGTGTTGGAGGCTGCTAGGCAGAATCAGGAGTTCCGGAAGGCCAACCCGGGTGCCGGAGCTTCGCAGGTGGTGCACTCACACGCGGCTAGATCTAACGATCAAGCCTCGTCTCCGCATCCCAGCCGCGAGAAGAGCCGCAGCGGACGTTCGGCCAGAGATAGGCAAATGCAGGTGTATGACCCGGCTGCTGCCGCGAGACAGCTTGCTGTGCCGCAGCAGCCCGGGCAGGAACACAACGCTGCAAGAGCAGGCTCTCAAGCCCATCAAGCTCAAAGCCAGGCCCGAGATGGAGCGCGCCCAGGTCCTTCTCAGCGTCCCGCTGCTCCGCCTACTCGGCAGAGGCAGCAACCGCGCGCAGTGGCGCCAGTCGCCAACCCGGTGGAGCAGCCTGTAGCTGTGCTGGTGGACAGATATGATGACGGCTACTCGGCCATGGAGATGGCTGGCTATGATATTCAGGACCGTGTTGGTGAGCGCGTGTTGGCGCCTGGAGATGCGAGGCATCAGCTGGACCGGATCAACTTGTCAGCTCGGTTGGAGAACACGGGTCCTCCTAGCCCCGAGTGCTTTGGCCCGCGCATCATGAACGAGCCGTCCGTGAAGAACTTCCAGCTCGCAAGGGGCACCAAGAGCTACAATGGCAGCACCAAGCCCGAAGATTGGCTCAATGATTACGTCACCGCAGTCCACATTGCGGGTGGCAACAGGAGATGGGCGGTGCGGTACGTCCCGCAGATGCTAGAGGGTCCAGCTCGCACTTGGCTCAACAACTTGCCCAAGCACAGCATAAATTGCTGGCTGGACTTCTCGGATGCCTTCGTCAGCAACTTCACCAGCACCTACAAGAGGCCGAATAGGCCACAGCAGCTGTCCGCTTGCAGGCAGCGAGAGGACGAGACATACCGCGAGTATCTTACTCGGTGGAGTACATTGAGGAACACCTGCGAGGGTGTGAATGAAGCTCAGGCCATCACTTGGTTTGCGCAGGGATGCAGGCATGGCAGCATGTTGTGGCAGAGATTGCAGAGGGAGATGCCAAACACTCTGGCGGAGACCATCAAGATTGCGGATCAGTACGCACTCGGTGATCCTACTCAGCCCCTGATGGACTCCTCTGAGCCGAGAAGAAACTTCAGCAACAGCAAGCGCAACGAGTTCCGCAACAAGCGCAGGGGTGACCGAATAGATACTCGGTACGACCCTGAGGAGGTGAATGCAGTGACTGTTGGAGCTGGTGGTAGCCAAAGGCAGAAACCTGCTGGAGCCTACGGGCAGAACCAGAACCAGAGCCAAGGCAACAAGAAACCGTTCCGTACTCCCCAGTCGGGTAGCGGCAACTCCGAGCATCCGAGGAAGTTCGTCTTTGACGACATGAAGGATGGCCCATGCAGTTTTCACACTCACCACCCCTTGAGGCCTGCTAACCACACTACTCGGCAGTGCGAGTGGTGGGATGTGATCAAGAATGATGGCCTGCCTCCTCCTCCTCCTCTGCCAGCGGCCAATGCCAATGTGCAGCCTACTCGCGCACCCGCAGCTCGGCCGCCAGTGTACCCGAGAAGGGAGAATGTGAACCAGGTGGCTTTAGGAGCCAACCGTCACTTCAACAATGAGAGCTACCGCAACAACAACAACAACTACAACCGCAACAACAACAGAGGCAACAACAACTACCAGGGCAACAACAACAACGGCAACAATGGGGGCGGAGGCTCCAACCAGTACCAAGAGCACCATGAGAGCTACATGATCTTCACCTCTGAGCCAGTCGACAAGCAATCACAGCACAGGCGTGCCATGGAGGTCAATGCAGTGATTCCTGATGTCCCTCACTACATGTATTGGTGTGACCAGGAGATCAGGTGGTCCCGAGTAGATCACCCCAAGGTGATGCCCAACCCGGGTAGTTATGCCTTGGTGCTGGATCCTACCTTCCTGGGTCCCGAGAAGAATGTGAGGTTCAGCAAGGTGCTAATCGACAACGGCAGCAGCATCAACATCGTGTACAAAGAAACACTCGAGAAGCTTGGCCTGGCTGAGAACATGATGCTGCCCAGCAAGACCACTTTCCATGGCATTGTGCCCGGGATCTCGTGCAACCCGATTGGCCGAGTGTGGATAGATGTGCTATTCGGCACCAGGGAGAACTGCCGCACAGAGCGCCTGCAGTTCGAGGTGGTTGATCATCAGAGTCCTTACCATGCTCTACTCGGCAGGCCTGCTCTGAGCAAGTTCATGGCCTCTACTCATGTTGCATATCTGAAGATGAAGATCCCTGGTCCCAATGGCATAATTACAATCTCTGGTGATTACAAGAAGTCCATGGAATGTGCCTCTGCCGGTTCCCAGTTGGCGGAGTCGATGGTGATTGCTGCCGAGAAGAAGAAGATGTATGAGGTGGTGGCTATGGCGCAATCCGCGCAAGCTGGCGCGCAAGGCGTGCAGAGTACCCAACACGGGACCGCATTCTAGGCATCTCAGGAGACCAAGAAGGTCCAGGTCTACCCCGAGTTCCCCGACCGCGTAGCCATCATTGGCTCCGGGTTGGCGGAGAAATAGGAAAGCGAGCTCATCCACTTCCTCCGTGAGAATCGAGATGTTTTCGCCTGGTCCAATGAAGATCTACCAGGAGTCCCGAGGGAGTTGGTTGAGCACTCTTTACATGTGCATCCTGACGCCAAGCCAGTGAAGCAGGCTATGCGCCGCTTCGGAGATGAGAGAAGGAAGGCCATTGGTTACCAGATCACCAAGTTGCTGGTAAGCAATTTCATCATGGAGGTGCTGCATCCGGATTGGTTAGCCAACCCGGTCATGGTCGAGAAGAAGAAGGAGGATCCCAAGGCTGCCACTGCATGGCGCATGTGTGTCGACTACACCGACTTGAACAAGGCATGCCCCAAGGATCCCTTCCCGCTACCTCGCATCGATCAGGTGATCGATTCCACTTCTGGTTGTGAACTGTTGTCTTTCATAGATGCCTACTCTGGTTTTCACCAGATTGCACTCAATCCTGCTGATCAAATAAAGACTGCTTTCATTACCCCGTACGGGGCTTATTGCTATCGTGTCATGTGTTTTGGCTTGAGGAATGCGGGTGCAACCTATCAGAGATGCATGCAGAATTGCTTGCACGACCAGCTCGGCAAGAATGTGCAGGTGTACGTAGATGACATTGTCATCAAAACGAATAAAACACATACTCTGCTTGCCGACCTGGAGGAAACCTTTGCTAACCTACGCAAGTACAAAATGAAGCTGAATCCGAGTAAATGCACCTTTGGTGTCCCGGCTGGTAAGCTACTCGGCTTCCTGGTGTCTAGTCGGGGCATTGAAGCCAATCCCTCAAAGATAAAAGCTATTGAGAGCATGTCTTTGCCGAGATCCCTGAAAGACGTGCAGAAATTCACTGGTTGCTTGGCATCTCTGAGCCGTTTCCTGGGCCGAATGGGCGAGAAGGCCCTGCCTCTGTACCAATTGATGAAGAAAAGTGACAAGTTTGTCTGGACTCCGCAAGCGGATGTGGCATTCAACGAGCTGAAAGCAATGCTGGCTAGAGCTCCCATCTTGGCTAGTCCGCTACCCAAGGAGCCAATGCTGCTGTACATTGCTGCGACTAACCGGGTAGTCAGTGTGGTGATTGTGGTGGAACGAGAAGAAGAAGGCAAGAGTGTGCAGCGCCCAGTGTATTATCTCAGTGAAGTGCTGTCCAGCTCCAAGCAAAACTACCCGCACTACCAGAAGATGACCTACGGCGTGTACCTGGGCGCCAAGAAGCTAAAGCATTATTTCCAAGAGCATCCTATCACGGTTGTGAGCTCTGCTCCCTTCTCGGATATCATGGGTAACAAGGAGGCGAGTGGCAGAGTAGCCAAGTGGGCAATCGAGCTGGCCGCGTATGCACCCGCGTGTGCGAGAAGAGAAGCCATCAAGTCTCAGATTCTGGCAGAATTCCTGGTGGATTGGGCCGAGGTGCAGTATGAACCTCCTGCTCCAGTTTCTAACTACTGGAAGATGCACTTTGATGGCTCAAAGGTGAAGGAAGGCCTGGGCGCTGGCGTAGTGCTTACGTCACCCAAGCGAGACCAACTCAAGTATGTGCTACAGATTCACTTCAAGGCGTCCAACAACGTAGCAGAGTATGAGGCAGTGGTGCATGGCTTGCGAGTAGCCAAGGAGGTTGGCGTGCAGCGCATTATATGCTATGGCGATTCAGATCTGGTGGTGCAGCAAGTCTCTGGCACTTGGGATGCTCTAGATGCCAACATGGCATCATATCGCTTCCTGGTGCAGTCTATGACTGGGTTCTTCGAAGGCTGCGAGTTCCAGCACATTCACCGAGCAGAGAACGAAGCAGCAGATGAGCTATCCAAGTTGGGATCTTCTCGGCAATGCATCCCGGCGGGAGTTGCCTTGGAGCACTT
Source organism: Alopecurus myosuroides (assembly GCA_028641055.1). Classification (NCBI taxonomy): domain Eukaryota; kingdom Viridiplantae; phylum Streptophyta; class Magnoliopsida; order Poales; family Poaceae; genus Alopecurus; species Alopecurus myosuroides. The sequence continues at coordinate 231,938,234 of CM054063.1, read as the reverse complement.
GAGGAAGCCATCCATCAAGCCTTCTCCCAACTCGGAGTCCATATTTGTTCCTTCTCTATCAAGTGAGGAATCTGATCCCATGGAGATTGACTGGGAGAATGCTACAGGAAACCCGGGGACTGCCGTCCTCTACTCGGGGACTGCCATTCCTTACTCGGGGACTGCCACTCCTTACTCGGGGACTGCCACTCCTTACTCGGGGACTGCCATTCCTTACCCCGGGACTGCCACTCCTTACTCGGGGACTGCTGTCCTTAACCCGGGGACTGTCGCATTCATTGAGGAAGTCCTTGCTAATCGGTCTGGGCTTCAGAGAAGTGCTCCCATCCCTAAAGAGCAACCAGGGGTACCCGTCCCAATGGAAGTGGACGAACCAGTGTTTCCCACACGGGAGACACCGAGTTGGGCTATGCCCATATTATCCTTTCTAAGGGACGGTACTCTGCCAGAAGATGAAGTGGCTGCAAGACAGATTCAGAGAAGATCCAAGGGCTACACTATAGTCCGAGATGTGCTGCACAAGAGAAGTGCCACCGGCGTGCTGCAACGTTGTGTGGACCCAGCAGAAGGAGAAGAGATTCTGGTAGAGATACACCAAGGGGAATGCGGGCACCATGCCTCCTCTCGGGCATTGGTCAAGAAAGCTTTTCGGCATGGCTTCTACTGGCTCACAGCTCTGCAGCAAGCCGAAGACATCGTGAGGAAGTGCAATGGCTGCCAGATGTTCGCGAGTAAGATTCACATGCCTGCTTCCGAGTTGAAGACAATTCCTATCACTTGGCCATTTGCTGTTTGGTGTTTGGACATGGTCGGACCCTTCCAGCCGGCTAGAGGCAACATGACTCACATCCTGGTCATGGTGGACAAGTTCACCAAGTGGATCGAGGTGAAGCCTATTCGGAGGTGCGATGGGGTCACAGCTGTGAAATTCGTGAAGGATGTGATCCTGAGATATGGTTACCCGCACAGCATCATCACCGACAACGGCACAAATTTTGCTGAGGGAGCAATGGTGCGGTTCTGCAGAGATAAGCACATCCGACTAGATGTTGCGTCTGTTGCGCATCCAGCCTCCAATGGACAAGTGGAAAGAGCAAATAGCATGGTGCTAGCTGGCATAAAGCCAAGGCTGATGGAGCCACTGCTAAAAACACCTGGGTGTTGGCTAGACGAGTTGCCAGCGGTGTTGTGGAGTCTAAGGACTACCCCTAACCGGTCAACCGGCTACACGCCATTCTTCTTGGTATACGGGGCTGAGGCCGTGTTGCCAATAGACCTAGAGCATGACTCCCCCCGAGTAACCCTCTACACTGAGGTGGAGGCGAGAGAAGCTCGAGAAGACGATGTTGACCTGCTTGAAGAAGCAAGAGAGCTGACTCTGTCACGTTCGGCTATCTACCAGCAAAACCTGCGGCGTTATCATAGCCGAAAGGTGAACCCAAGGGTTTTCCGAGAAGGAGACTTGGTCCTTAGGCTTGTGCAGCGCACAGCCGGGATGCACAAGTTGTCTCCTCCATGGGAAGGGCCCTTCATTGTGAGCAAAGCGTGTAACATCCAAGTATGAAAACCTTAGTTGTTTTTATTTATTTGTTTAATTTATGCAATGCATCATGGCATCATTCTCATTTTTCATTTCTGTTTGCATTGTTTTCATAATGAATTTCAAACTTGTTTTCAATTACTGTTTTCACACTTGTCTGTTACAACCTTTCTACTAAAGAATTGCAAACTTAAAAACCTCTTTGTTTCCAAGCAATCCCTTTTAATGCACCTTTTGAGTTGTTGCTTAAAAGCAATTAATCAAGTTAATCTTCTATATCCAAGTTATTTTCCAAACTCAAAACAAATCTCAATTCATTAATCCTTTTGAATCCATAATGTTCAACACATTTTGGTATTCATCAAACATTCTAAACAATAGGGTAAACCCTATTGAAAACAACCTATTTTCTAAATAATAATTAATATGGCAAAATTCTCTTATTTTTGGTTCAATTTTGAAACAGCAATAAAACAGTTGAAATTTTGAAAACCTAAACTACCAAATGGTTTCTTTTAACTTAATAAGCTTACCTAATTTTTCCCAAATTTTTATCTACACTAAAACCTATCTAATTTATCCAAAAGCAAATCTACAAAAAAAAACAGTGCAAAAAAAATAAAAACAGGACATAGAGGAGAGCAACAGCAGCTAAGCAGCTAAGGGCCCAGCCCGTTTTTCCCTGGCCCGTTACCCTTCCCCGACGTCGCTTTCCTCCTCTTCTTTCTGACGTCAATGGCGTACGAACGCCTTGGCCACCATCCGATCGCCTCCTGTACCTCCCCGATGGCCGCCGTACGCAAGCACTCGTTTCCATAAAAGGCACCGCGGCGCCCTACGCCTGCCCGCAACCCTAGCCCTAACCTCCCGGCGCCGCCAACCTCCCCTCCTCTTCCTCAAGCTCGCTGCTTTTTCTCTGAAACTCCCCGACGCCGCTTCTCTGAATTCCGGCGAGGAGCGCCGTCTCCGGTGACGAACGACGATGGCGAAGCGCGGGAATTGGTAGGCCTCACCCCCACCTTCATCATCGACACCCGGGTAGGGCTTGAGGGGATCCAGAAGCTCGCCGCCGTCCTCGTTTCTCCGACGAGCAGCTGCAGTCCCACGGTGAGCATCCCGGTGATCTCCGTCGCCTTCCCCTCGTCTTTCTTCCTCCCTGCAAACGCACCGAGCGCGCCTAGTCCATCCACGGGTAGCGCCAGCACACGGGCTAGCCACCGCAGCGCGCAGCCGCGGCGAGCAGCCGCTGTTTCGCCGGCGTTCTGCCGATCAAGCTTTCGGTCGTCAGGTTCAGAGAAACGCTGCAGCAGAAATTCAGTTAACGCGGCGTTGAAACTTATCCTCCCTCGCGCCTGTACTCTGACAGAATCGAATCGCTAGCCGAGTTGGTCTGCTCCCTGCGCGCTCGAGCCAGCGAGCGGGGTTCGAACCCTCGCGGCCGCAAGGCCAACACTTTTTTCGCGATTTTTGCCCGCTCCCGTGGCCCACGGGTCAGTGACCCCCCTTGCCACGTGCACTGCCACGCACAGACGCAGGGCCACAGGGCCACCTGACAGCGTGTGGGTAGACTCTGTGCGCGGTGACAAAAGAATAAACTGTTTTCTATTTCTTTTTTTAAATAACAGATTGGAATACAAACTTAAAAATTCAATATCTTGGGTTTTATAATACCAACAAATACAAACTTGATGTCTATTCTGATCCAAATTTTATGAACTTTCCAAATATGCAATTTGTGTTCTGTTTTGAATTTTCAAAATTCAATTTAAATTCAAATTCAAATAATTCAAATGCAAATTGAAATAATTCATAACTAATTCAATCTGTTATCAAATAATTCAAATAAAATATGTTTTTCACCCCTTTTTGAATGCTCTATTCAAATATAAATTTTGTTTTCTGGTTTGAATAATTTAAATTGCCTAAACTATTTAATTCTTGTTTAATTCAATTAAAAATTGTTTAAAATTGTTTAATTCATAAATAATTAATCCAAAGTCCAATTTCAAATTGTGAAACATGTAATCCAACTAAAATTTGATAAACTTTTCAAATATAAAATTTGTAATTTGTTTTGCACACTTTAACTTGATGATAACAACATCTACTTGTGTGCCATGTTTAAGTAACAAGATTCCAACTTTGATAAATGCCTTTCTAAATTGTTAACTATCATTCCAATTGCAATTAACTTTGTTATCTTATTGTTCCTCATCATGCATGCATCATACTAAGTCACTTACACATGATGCCTAGTGATAGAACAATTAATTCAACTCTAAGCATGGGTTTCCATATGCACCCTTTTGCATATGGAATCCATTTAAACTTGTGTTTCATCTCAAGCAAGTCATTTTGGTGCATCTATTAAACATGACATGCATCATCCAATGTTTGTGCACTTATGCCATGTATTGATTGCCCGTCTTCCTTCGTTGTTGTTTTTGCTTCTTCTCGATTAGACGACGACGTTGGTACCGACGAGCCTTACGACACCACTACTCAGGACCTAGCCCAGTACGAGGCTGAGCTGCCAGGCAAGTTATCACTCACATGAATCATTGAGTTCCTTTCCACACTTGTTGTCGATACTATCTTTTGTCTACTATTGCTAGCCCTATGTATCGTTGCTTGTTCTCCGAACCCATCACATGATACCTTGAGCCCTGATATTGCCACCACCTCCATACCTACAGCCATTGCTTGAGCCTGTTATTATCTAGCATGCTTAGGGTTGCTTTTACTCGAGTCTGTTGTCGGTTACTACTGCTACTATCTTATTATCTTGTACCGGGGCTCGTTATTAATCAATCAATCCTGTTAATTGCTAATGGTAATAATAATTTGATGATAAGGCACCGGCAGGAGGCCCATGAGTGGTTTTGGAGCCTGCTAGTGTCGACCCTAATAGGAAAAGGGTCTTGTCTACTGATCCATGATGAGCGCACTACCCGCATTTGGGAAGCGAGTATGGGCGCCCCCCTCAACTTGACCTGATTCGCATCTCGTCCAAATCGCCTCATTTAGTTCGTGTTTTCCATTTGCCGCATGCATGTTTTTGCGAGCCCAGCGCAGGGTGGAACTTTCGTAGTCGGCATATAGGGGGACACGGTCTTAGAGTGCTATGACGGTCCATTTTCTTCTGGGCTTGATTAGCCGTGCGCCCAAGGTTCTTTGGGCTTGATGCGAGGAATGGTTGGTTGTGTTGAGTGCCCCGCTTGGTGGGAGGCATCCCATCTGGCGGGATATTCATGAGTGTACGGCCAAATTGGTGCAACCCTGCAGGGATAATCTTCTCGAGAAGCCGTGTTTTCCGCGGTTATGGATTACTTGGTGAAAGTACTGGCTAACAAGTACTCAGGACAACTTCAACATAATGATCAACCATGTTTCACCCAATGCTTAATAACCTGACTAGTAATAGGTTATTCACACAATAACTTGATTCACCTTATCACAACTGTGTGAGTTATCCTCGGATCGCTTCTTTGGATAAGGGGCGAGATCCAGGATGGGTTTGGTTGAAGTTATCTTTCAGTTGGTTACAATCCTCGATCTTATCTTTTCTGTTAGCCGGAACTTGTAGTTATATTCTGTAGTTGTTTAGAGCAGCCAGCAGCAACTTTTATATAACCCCTTTCTTCCGTTGATCCCAAGCATCACTGCTTGTGTTGACGGGTAACTCCTTGATGAACTGTGAGTCTTGCTTGCCAGTACTTGGATGTACTGACCCCGTTGGGGCTGTGGTTTACGCAGAGTACTACTACGACTACGATGCTTCCCAGGATGGCTACTTTGTGGAGTTCGATGACGCTGCAGACGAGTAGTTAGCTGGACCAGGGCAGGATCCAGACCTTCGTGGATGGGCTTCGTTTTCCTTTATGTTCTCAGGCTTCTTAAGCCATGGATTTATCTGTACTCAGACCCTTTGATTGCTTCCGCTGTTGTAATGGATGATATGTTGGGACATGTGTCCTCTGGATGACTGTATTCGATATTTTCTGCCTTAATGAAGGCCAGTTGCCCTTATTTCATTCTTTTGTGTCTTAGAGACATTCTGTGTTATCATTCGTACCAAACTGTTGACGTACCGTGCGTGTTTGATTATGAAGTACGTCGACAGTGGTGCCTTTAGGTTCCTAGCGGATAGTTTACTTCGACGGTGGAAGCAGGGCTTGTGTTGTCGCGCATAAGCGCAGGCCTACCAGGAAGCTGGGACGTGGGAGCATGTATGCCCCATAATCCAAGCACCTGACTTCCAGTTCGTGCGGAGAGTATCCTCTAGAAACCCAGGGTGCGACAAATGGTATCAGAGCCTGTCTGCCTGTAGGATCCCTTTTTACTGGTCGCAGTTGAGTCTAGAAACTATTTTGTAGCTACATAGGAAAAATGAAACGTGAGAGTAGGAATTCTGCCATTTTTCTTCTTTCCCCACCCACCCACCCTTTTCTGGTAAGGAAGTGAAACGTTGTTTTCTGTTCTCACCTAAACTTTCAAGTTAGGATTTCACGTGTTTTGGGTTATCTGTAGTACCTCAGGATTTTTGGTCTCGTTTTCCCGATGTTGCTTCAATATCATGTTCTTTTCAACATCCTTTTCGTCCATTGAACCTTGTTGTTGTTTTTCCACAAACTTTTTCATCTACCGGAGTCTAATCAAAACCTTCCAAATAATCTGCAGATGGGTCTCAACTACTATCCGCAGGTGGTTCGCATGACTCGCTGTGAGAGCACCGCCGGTTTTCCGGAGTTGCTGAGAGACATGGTTACCTTTCTGGGGTTCCATTGGGCACCAGAGTACCAGGTCTACGAGCACCAGCGAGAGTGTGACCAGACTTGCTACCGGGCTATCGTCTACATTCTGTCGGATGATGGCAGGAGCATTGCACACCAGTACGAGGCAGTAGGGTCCACAGTGGATATGGCAGTGCAGCAGGCAGCGTACGTGAGTGTCACCGTTCTCCGTGCTGACTACTGGGGGTTTGATAAGTCCAGTTTTCGTCACATCCCCCGTGGTTACATCACGGCAGCAGGAGCTCACTTCACTATCCACCGCGACATGGATACCTACGAGACTGATAGCTCCAGGCTCCAGGTCACTGCCCAGTTCGCTAGTCACAGTGATGCCGTTGCTTCCGCACTTTCTCAGGAGTTAGCCGCAGTCAGGGAGCAGCTCCGCCTTGCTCTCACTCGTCTGGCGACGTACACCACAGACTTTGTTGGAGACGAGCGCTTCGCACGTGTCGTTCAGCCAGCTGGTCTTCCGTTGCCAGATGCTGGAGGTTACGAGCCGATCAGAGGCCCACTTCTCGACCTCGGAGCTGGTTACACAGGGATTCCCCGCTATGGAGCACAGGGATACGACGCTTCCTACTTCACCACACCGAGAGTTGCTCTCAGAGCAGTTCCTATCTACATGGATCGTCGTGATACCTACTTCCGTGGGATTCCTCCTCACCGTATCTCTCGTCGTACTACTCACCGCCGTCCTGCGTGATGAGCATGGGAGTACCGTTGTATCCATTACTAGCTGTGTCTAGGTTATCCTTTCGTTTTCGAACCATGTATTTGGTCTGTTGGATATTCTGATGTATTTGAACATGTGATGATGTACCTGTTGGTTATCTATTCATGCGTCGGAATAATCTATCTTTCGGTTACCAAGTCTGTCCTTTTCTGTTGTTGTGCTAAAATGAATTTCTGTTCAGGATGCCTCCAACCAGGAACAACCCGCCACCGCCACCACCAATGGGGGAGCTGTTGGCTCAGATGACCCAAGTGGTGACACAGATGGCCCAGATCCAGGCTAACCAGCAACACAACCAGAATGCTCCAAGGGTCACCATCAAGGACTTCCTCAGCTTGGGCCCAAAAGCTTTCGTGGCAACACGTGAGCCCCTGGATGCTGATGACTGGATCCGTGACGTAGCAAGAGCCCTGGAGATAGCTCATGTTGCTGAAGAGGATAAGGTCAAGTACGCCACCTACCTACTGAAGGGTCAGGCAGCTACTTGGTGGGAGAACTACCAGGCCATGAGGGCTGGCTTTCCTATCAACTGGGGATGTTTCAGAGATGCCTTCCTGAAGCACCACATCCCGGATGGTCTCATGGAAAAGATGCGTGAGGAATTCTGCTCTCTCAGACAGGGCAAGCTGGACGTTCTCGGCTACCAGAACGAGTTCAATCGTCTCGCTCGGTACGCTGGTGACGAAGTGTCCACCGAAGCCAAGAAGATGGCAAGGTTCCGCCGAGGTTTTAACCCGGAACTGAAGTACGCTCTCACAAACATCAAGTGCAAGGACTTCGTCGAGCTTGTGAACACCGCGCTCAATGAGGAGAATGGGCGCAAGGCGTTTGAGGAGTCGCGCAAGCACTCGCGTGAGGGTGGTTCCTCCTCCAACATGACCACCCCTCCGCAGAAGCGCCGCATCTGGGTGCCAAATGGTGCTGTCACTCGGGCTCCAAATGCCCAAGCTTCTCCAGGCTTTGGTCCCCGCCCACCCAACCCATCTCAGATGCAGGGTCAGAGGTTTCCAATGGGGCAGCCAAGGCCGGGTCCTTCTCGTATCGTCACTTGCTACAAGTGCAAGGATACTGGACACTATGCTGACAAGTGCACTCAGAAGCAGCTACCCCTACCTCCTCGCCCCAACACCAACCAGGCTATGGTTCGTGCTCCTCCGGCTAAAGCCTTCAACTCCAACAATAGGCCTGTCGGGAGGAACGCGAGGGTGAACCATATCAAGGCCGACAAAGCAGAAGAGGCTGCAGACGTCGTTCTCGGTATATTACCCGTAAACTCTATTCCAGCTAAAGTGTTGTTTGATACTGGAGCATCGCATTCGTTTGTGTCAAAGATCTTTGCTACAACGTACAATTTAGCTCTGGTTCCGCTAAGCAATCAAATCTATGTGCACTCTCCGGGAAATAAAATGATTACTTCCAAGATAAGCATGGACAATCAGATCCTAATTGGAGGTCGCATATTCCTTGCCTCACTCATGTTGCTGGGAAATTCTGACATTGATGTCATTCTGGGTATGGATTGGTTGAAGACCCACAAAGCTAAAATTGACTGTGCTCAAAAGTCAATAACTCTCTCCCACACTTCAGGCCAGATAGTCTATTCTCCATATGGAATAACTTCTGCTCAGCTGTTCAGCCTTGATGCCAAACCCCTTCCGGCAATTGAAAATGTTCCGGTGGTTTGTGAATTCCCTGACGTCTTTCCAGAAGAGTTGCCAGGGATGCCTCCGGACAGAGCAGTTGAGTTCGTGATCGAGCTTGAGCCAGGTACTGCTCCAATCTCTAAGCATCCATATAAGATAGCTCCTCCTGAACTGAAATTGTTGAAGGAGCAAATCGATATGTATATGGACAAAGGTTTCATTCAGCCTAGTTCCTCCGCTTGGGGTTGCCCAACTCTGTTTGTTGCCAAGAAGGATCAAACTAAAAGACTCGTGGTTGACTATCGTCCTCTCAACGAGAAAACCATCAAGAACAAGTATCCACTTCCTCGTATCGATGATCTTTTTGATCAACTTGCTGGAGCCTCAATATTCTCAAAGTTGGACTTGAGGATGGGTTACCATCAGATAAAGATCAGAAAGGAAGATATTCCCAAGACAGCTTTCACCACTAGGTACGGTCTATATGAATACACCGTCATGTCCTTTGGTCTCACCAATGCACCGGCAACGTTCTCAAGACTCATGAATTCTGTCTTCCATGAATACCTCGACAAGTTCGTTGTGGTATATCTTGATGACATTCTAGTCTACTCAAAATCCGAGGAAGAGCATGGAGAACACCTTCGTCTCACTCTCATGAAACTTCGCGAGCACCGTTTGTATGCCAAGTTTTTCCAAATGTGAGTTCTGGATTCCAGAAGTTGCATATCTTGGTCATATCATCTCTGCCAAAGGCATTGCCATTGACCCGGAAAAGGTTAAGGCAATTGTTGATTGGAAACCCCCTAAGACGGTGAAACAAGTTAGAAGCTTTCTTGGCTTGGCTAGCTATTGCCGTCGTTTCGTCCAAAACTTTTCCAAGATTGCTAAACCTCTCACTGATCTCACAAAGAAGGACAAAAAATTCGTTTGGACTCCACAATGTGATGAGAGTTTCAACCTCCTGAAGACTAAACTCACTTCCACACCTGTTCTAGTTGGCCCCGACACCACCAAACCTTTCCAGATATTCTGTGATGCATCACTCCAAGGCCTAGGAGCAGTTCTTATGCAAGAACGTCAAGTTGTGGCTTATGCTTCACGTCAGCTGAACCCACATGAGCAAAACTATCCCACTCATGATCTTGAACTTGCAGCAGTTGTGTTTGCCCTCAAGAAATGGAGACAATACTTGTTGGGTAACAAAACTGAAATCTTTTCCGATCACAAGAGTCTGAAATACATCTTCACTCAGCCAGATCTGAACCTCAGGCAAAGGAGATGGATTGAGAAGATTAAAGACTTTGATCTCACCATTTCTTACACTCCAGGCAAGGCTAATGTTATGGCCGATGCTCTCAGTCGCAAATCCTATTGCAATAATCTCATGATCATGGAAAGCCAACCTCCACTTCATGAAGAATTCCAGAAGCTGAACCTTGGTCTTGTTCCTGAAGGATACCTTGCTAGCTTGACAGCCAGCCCAACTCTCGAGGACAAGATTCGTTCTGAACAACTTCGTGATAATGAAATCAAGAAGTTTGTGGATCACATCAAGGAGGGCAATGATAAGTTCAAGTCCTTCTCAATTGATGACAAGGGAACTGTGTTCTTCGAAGGACGCATTGCAGTCCCTCAGATTCAAAGTCTCAAGGATATCATTCTCAAGGAGGCTCATGAAACTCCGCTATCCATTCACCCTGGAAGTACAAAGATGTACCAGGATCTCAAGACTCTGTATTGGTGGCCTGGCATGAAACGTGAAATTGCTCAATACGTTTCTGAATGCGACGTTTGTCAACGTGTTAAGGCAGTCCATCAGAAGACAGCAGGTCTACTCCAACCTCTGAAAATTCCTGAGTGGAAGTGGGACATGATTGAAATGGACTTCGTTACTGGGTTTCCAAAGTCCAAAAAGGGCAACGATGCAATCTTCGTTGTTATTGATCGTCTCACTAAGGTTGCTCACTTCTATGCTGTAAAGGAAACTATCTCAGCTAGTCAGTTAGCAGAGCTCTACACAGCAAAGGTTGTTCCCCTTCATGGTGTTCCATTGGAAATAAGCTCAGACCGTGGAAGTATTTTCACTTCTCATTTCTGGAAGAGCTTTCAAGAAGCTTTGGGCACCAAACTTCTGTTCAGCACAGCTTATCACCCTCAATCTCAGGGGCAAGTCGAAAGAGTCAATCAGATTCTCGAGGATATGCTCAGAGCATGTGGTCTCTCCTTTGGCATGAAATGGGAGGATTGCCTTCCATATGCTGAATTCTCCTACAACAACAGCTACCAGGCAAGCCTAGGCATGGCACCATTTGAGGCACTGTATGGTCGCAGATGCAGGAGTCCAATCAATTGGTCTGGAGCTGGTGAACGTTCACTTTTAGGCCCTGACATTGTTAAGGAAGCCGAGGAGAAAGTTCGTATCATTCGTGACAATCTCAGGATTGCTCAATCTCGTCAGAAGAGCTATTATGATAGCAAACACAGGGATATGGTCTATGCACCTGGTGATAAGGCATATCTCCGTGTAACTCCCCTCAGAGGCACCCATCGTTTTGGTGTGAAAGGAAAGCTTGCACCAAGATACATTGGCCCTTTCAACATCCTCTCAAGACGTGCAGAGAATGCTTATCGTCTTGAACTTCCAGAAAAACTATCCAAAGTGCACGATGTGTTCCACGTGTCACAACTCAAGAAGTGTTTCAAAGATCCAGATCGTGCAGTTGATCATGATTCCATTGAGCTGCAAGATGATCTATCTTATGAGGAGCACCCTATTCGTATTCTCGATGAGACCGAGCGTAAGACTCGCAACAAGAGCACCAAGTTCTTGAAAGTCCAATGGTCGCATCATTCTGATAAAGAGGCAACGTGGGAGACCGAGGAGGATCTTCGCAAGAAGTATCCGGACCTGTTCATTTCTCAGTAGGGAATCTCGGGGCGCGATTCCTTCAAGGGGGGGCGTTTTGTAACATCCAAGTATGAAAACCTTAGTTGTTTTTATTTATTTGTTTAATTTATGCAATGCATCATGGCATCATTCTCATTTTTCATTTCTGTTTGCATTGTTTTCATAATGAATTTCAAACTTGTTTTCAATTACTGTTTTCACACTTGTCTGTTACAACCTTTCTACTAAAGAATTGCAAACTTAAAAACCTCTTTGTTTCCAAGCAATCCCTTTTAATGCACCTTTTGAGTTGTTGCTTAAAAGCAATTAATCAAGTTAATCTTCTATATCCAAGTTATTTTCCAAACTCAAAACAAATCTCAATTCATTAATCCTTTTGAATCCATAATGTTCAACACATTTTGGTATTCATCAAACATTCTAAACAATAGGGTAAACCCTATTGAAAACAACCTATTTTCTAAATAATAATTAATATGGCAAAATTCTCTTATTTTTGGTTCAATTTTGAAACAGCAATAAAACAGTTGAAATTTTGAAAACCTAAACTACCAAATGGTTTCTTTTAACTTAATAAGCTTACCTAATTTTTCCCAAATTTTTATCTACACTAAAACCTATCTAATTTATCCAAAAGCAAATCTACAAAAAAAAACAGTGCAAAAAAAATAAAAACAGGACATAGAGGAGAGCAACAGCAGCTAAGCAGCTAAGGGCCCAGCCCGTTTTTCCCTGGCCCGTTACCCTTCCCCGACGTCGCTTTCCTCCTCTTCTTTCTGACGTCAATGGCGTACGAACGCCTTGGCCACCATCCGATCGCCTCCTGTACCTCCCCGATGGCCGCCGTACGCAAGCACTCGTTTCCATAAAAGGCACCGTGGCGCCCTACGCCTGCCCGCAACCCTAGCCCTAACCTCCCGGCGCCGCCAACCTCCCCTCCTCTTCCTCAAGCTCGCTGCTTTTTCTCTGAAACTCCCCGACGCCGCTTCTCTGAATTCCGGCGAGGAGCGCCGTCTCCGGTGACGAACGACGATGGCGAAGCGCGGGAATTGGTAGGCCTCACCCCCACCTTCATCATCGACACCCGGGTAGGGCTTGAGGGGATCCAGAAGCTCGCCGCCGTCCTCGTTTCTCCGACGAGCAGCTGCAGTCCCACGGTGAGCATCCCGGTGATCTCCGTCGCCTTCCCCTCGTCTTTCTTCCTCCCTGCAAACGCACCGAGCGCGCCTAGTCCATCCACGGGTAGCGCCAGCACACGGGCTAGCCACCGCAGCGCGCAGCCGCGGCGAGCAGCCGCTGTTTCGCCGGCGTTCTGCCGATCAAGCTTTCGGTCGTCAGGTTCAGAGAAACGCTGCAGCAGAAATTCAGTTAACGCAGCGTTGAAACTTATCCTCCCTCGCGCCTGTACTCTGACAGAATCGAATCGCTAGCCGAGTTGGTCTGCTCCCTGCGCGCTCGAGCCAGCGAGCGGGGTTCGAACCCTCGCGGCCGCAAGGCCAACACTTTTTTCGCGATTTTTGCCCGCTCCCGTGGCCCACGGGTCAGTGACCCCCCTTGCCACGTGCACTGCCACGCACAGACGCAGGGCCACAGGGCCACCTGACAGCGTGTGGGTAGACTCTGTGCGCGGTGACAAAAGAATAAACTGTTTTCTATTTCTTTTTTTAAATAACAGATTGGAATACAAACTTAAAAATTCAATATCTTGGGTTTTATAATACCAACAAATAAAAACTTGATGTCTATTCTGATCCAAATTTTATGAACTTTCCAAATATGCAATTTGTGTTCTGTTTTGAATTTTCAAAATTCAATTTAAATTCAAATTCAAATAATTCAAATGCAAATTGAAATAATTCATAACTAATTCAATCTGTTATCAAATAATTCAAATAAAATATGTTTTTCACCCCTTTTTGAATGCTCTATTCAAATATAAATTTTGTTTTCTGGTTTGAATAATTTAAATTGCCTAAACTATTTAATTCTTGTTTAATTCAATTAAAAATTGTTTAAAATTGTTTAATTCATAAATAATTAATCCAAAGTCCAATTTCAAATTGTGAAACATGTAATCCAACTAAAATTTGATAAACTTTTCAAATATAAAATTTGTAATTTGTTTTGCACACTTTAACTTGATGATAACAACATCTACTTGTGTGCCATGTTTAAGTAACAAGATTCCAACTTTGATAAATGCCTTTCTAAATTGTTAACTATCATTCCAATTGCAATTAACTTTGTTATCTTATTGTTCCTCATCATGCATGCATCATACTAAGTCACTTACACATGATGCCTAGTGATAGAACAATTAATTCAACTCTAAGCATGGGTTTCCATATGCACCCTTTTGCATATGGAATCCATTTAAACTTGTGTTTCATGTCAAGCAAGTCATTTTGGTGCATCTATTAAACATGACATGCATCATCCAATGTTTGTGCACTTATGCCATGTATTGATTGCCCGTCTTCCTTCGTTGTTGTTTTTGCTTCTTCTCGATTAGACGACGACGTTGGTACCGACGAGCCTTACGACACCACTACTCAGGACCTAGCCCAGTACGAGGCTGAGCTACCAGGCAAGTTATCACTCACATGAATCATTGAGTTCCTTTCCACACTTGTTGTCGATACTATCTTTTGTCTACTATTGCTAGCCCTATGTATCGTTGCTTGTTCTCCGAACCCATCACATGATACCTTGAGCCCTGATATTGCCACCACCTCCATACCTACAGCCATTGCTTGAGCCTGTTATTATCTAGCATGCTTAGGGTTGCTTTTACTCGAGTCTGTTGTCGGTTACTACTGCTACTATCTTATTATCTTGTACCGGGGCTCGTTATTAATCAATCAATCCTGTTAATTGCTAATGGTAATAATAATTTGATGATAAGGCACCGGCAGGAGGCCCATGAGTGGTTTTGGAGCCTGCTAGTGTCGACCCTAATAGGAAAAGGGTCTTGTCTACTGATCCATGATGAGCGCACTACCCGCATTTGGGAAGCGAGTATGGGCGCCCCCCTCAACTTGACCTGATTCGCATCTCGTCCAAATCGCCTCATTTAGTTCGTGTTTTCCATTTGCCGCATGCATGTTTTTGCGAGCCCAGCGCAGGGTGGAACTTTCGTAGTCGGCATATAGGGGGACACGGTCTTAGAGTGCTATGACGGTCCATTTTCTTCTGGGCTTGATTAGCCGTGCGCCCAAGGTTCTTTGGGCTTGATGCGAGGAATGGTTGGTTGTGTTGAGTGCCCCGCTTGGTGGGAGGCATCCCATCTGGCGGGATATTCATGAGTGTACGGCCAAATTGGTGCAACCCTGCAGGGATAATCTTCTCGAGAAGCCGTGTTTTCCGCGGTTATGGATTACTTGGTGAAAGTACTGGCTAACAAGTACTCAGGACAACTTCAACATAATGATCAACCATGTTTCACCCAATGCTTAATAACCTGACTAGTAATAGGTTATTCACACAATAACTTGATTCACCTTATCACAACTGTGTGAGTTATCCTCGGATCGCTTCTTTGGATAAGGGGCGAGATCCAGGATGGGTTTGGTTGAAGTTATCTTTCAGTTGGTTACAATCCTCGATCTTATCTTTTCTGTTAGCCGGAACTTGTAGTTATATTCTGTAGTTGTTTAGAGCAGCCAGCAGCAACTTTTATATAACCCCTTTCTTCCGTTGATCCCAAGCATCACTGCTTGTGTTGACGGGTAACTCCTTGATGAACTGTGAGTCTTGCTTGCCAGTACTTGGATGTACTGACCCCGTTGGGGCTGTGGTTTACGCAGAGTACTACTACGACTACGATGCTTCCCAGGATGGCTACTTTGTGGAGTTCGATGACGCTGCAGACGAGTAGTTAGCTGGACCAGGGCAGGATCCAGACCTTCGTGGATGGGCTTCGTTTTCCTTTATGTTCTCAGGCTTCTTAAGCCATGGATTTGTCTGTACTCAGACCCTTTGATTGCTTCCGCTGTTGTAATGGATGATATGTTGGGACATGTGTCCTCTGGATGACTGTATTCGATATTTTCTGCCTTAATGAAGGCCAGTTGCCCTTATTTCATTCTTTTGTGTCTTAGAGACATTCTGTGTTATCATTCGTACCAAACTGTTGACGTACCGTGCGTGTTTGATTATGAAGTACGTCGACAGTGGTGCCTTTAGGTTCCTAGCGGATAGTTTACTTCGACGGTGGAAGCAGGGCTTGTGTTGTCGCGCATAAGCGCAGGCCTACCAGGAAGCTGGGACGTGGGAGCATGTATGCCCCATAATCCAAGCACCTGACTTCCAGTTCGTGCGGAGAGTATCCTCTAGAAACCCAGGGTGCGACAAAGCGCTGCACAACGATGCTTACTATCTTATAGATGCGCGCCCACCACAGGCGAACAGGGCAGACAAAGCTTGAGAGGAAACCAAGCGCCCTTGGAATGTAGCTCTACTCCGTCGTTTTCATTCGTGAGCAAAGATGTGTATGTACCCTCTTATCCGAGTTGAAATTCTATTCTGCAATCTGAAATTGAACTCGGGGACTGCCCTCGTCCAAAATTGCTCTAAGTGTTTCTACTCGGTTTTACCTTTTGCCTATTCGGTTGCTCTACTTCAAAATTCAAAGGTACATTGAGTACTGTGTTTAAACCTACATGCCAACTCTTCGACTTTGCTGCTGTCCGAAACCCGGCTTCATGGCAAGCAAGAGAACAAGCAAAAGGCCCATGAGCACAAGAAAAGTTACTAAGGAAAGGAAGAGAGCAGGAACCGAGTAGGGTGCTTTTATTACTGTTCTGCGTCTTATCTTTTCGGCTAAGTGGTGGGCTGCGTTACTATGATTGTTTCTAAGCGGCTAAGTATTTGCAACTCTACTCTTTAACTCTTGTGACTCGAATACCAAAAAAGCAACAAGTTGCGGGTAGAGCTGAGACGAAAGGAGAGAGTGAATAAGAAATGCAACTCGGGGACTCGCATGATAACGCAACTCGGCATCGAGCCCAGGCTGAACAAATTTATTAAGTTGAAAATAACAAGTGGGAATAAAAATGAGTAGCAACGGAATAAAATAGTCTGATACATTTGCACCCGGCATCCCGGGGATCTGATAAGTGTTTGAGAAATAAAGCTGCAGGATAAACTCAGGTTGAGGCGGCGTTCTCGGTGCTAGCCTTGGCTGCCTCCTCTTCAGCAGTGGCCTTGGTCGTGTCCATTTCCAGGCTGGCGTCAACAGACTTCGCTGCTTCGTCCTCGGCGTTGGGCTCGGTGGCTACCTGGTCTGAAGTGGCCGTGGCCACCGAGACGGGCGTTGTCGCGGAGGTGGAGCCGCTGGCTTGGGCGCGAAGGTTGACGGTGTCGTCGAGGGCAGCTCCTGACGAGGTGCCGAAGTCGAGCGCGGAGGTGTCGATCGACATCTCCACGTTCTCGTCTTCCTCGTCGCTACCCGCGATGACCGCGGCCTTCCCCTTCCCGTCCTTGACAGCTGGAGAGTCGAAGTAGCTCAGGTCCGGCTCGTCAGTGTCCATCTCCTCGTCTTCATCCTCCTCCTCGCCTTCGTCCACCTCGGTGTCGGGCTCGGTGAGGCCGTCGATGAAGGTCGCCGTGTCGGCATACTGAGCGATCTCGTGAGCAATCACCTGGCGAATGGCCACGCAGTCGGGGTCCTTCTCCCACTTGGAGTCTTGGCGCATCTCGCGGATGATCTGCATATTCAGGTTCTCGTACCAAGTGGTGACGAAGAGCAGCATCATGTCCGCGCCTGCCCGAGCTCCCGAGGCGCGCCATTTCTTCAACTCAGCTTTCACGCGCTGCAGCTTCAAGGCAAGCCCGGAGATGGTTGTCGGCGCGGAGTCATCAGGCCAGAAGACTCCGTGGATCTGGAAGGCACGCGCACCAGCTCGGTGCCCACGCCCGCTAGCCGCGGACACTGGCTCTGCATGATCAGGATACTCTCCTCGATTTCTGCTCTGGTGTCCATAGGCTCGCCCTTCTCAGCGCGAGCTGCTCGGACCTTTTCCAGGGCGGGCACGCTAGAAGATTCAAGGTTGGGAAAGATTCCTACAAGAGCTATCAAAAAGATCAGAAACGGTAACAGAGTGGAAGCGTGAAACGAGAAGAATAGAAGAAATGCGCAGCCGAGTAGCGGAGAAGCGGAGAAAAGGGAACACTTACTGTTCAAATCATGGCGCAGCCCTAACAGCTGGGTCTTCCAGGCTTCCTCGTTGGACATATGCTTCTCTTGAATCAAGCGGAGCTCCTCGAGCTGAGTGAAGAGCCCAGCGTTGGTCTTCGTTAGCACCTAACACTCCTGTTTGAGGGTTCTCTCCCTGGCCTTGGCTGCTGCTTCGCTCTTCGCCTTCTCGGCGATCACTCTATCCCTCTCGGCACCAAGGTTGATAGCATCCTGGAGCGCAGCCTGCAGCTGGACTTGGAGCTTCTCCATCTCAGTAGTGTGCTCTTTCATCAGCTCGACAGCCTGGCTGGACAGTTGCTGCTGCACCTCAGCCGGTTTGAGGCAATCCTGATGTTCTTCAACAAACTTCTTATGATCTTCTGAAAAGAGCAGAGCACGGTTAGCAGAGAAGCGAAAGAAAGAAACGCAGGAAAAGCCGAGTAGATGGCAACGTACCTTCCAATCTCTTGATGGTGGCCTGGCCACTCTCCACGAAGGCACGGCAGTTCTCGTGCTCGTCAGTTAGGGCCTTCAGCTTCCCTGCAGAGTAAAATTAGTTAGCGCAAAAAAGCAAAAGCGGGCGTAAACACCAAACGCAAGAACCGCGCAGCTAGAAGCGTACCTTCAACTTCAGACAGCCTCAGAGTGTTGTTCATCACTTCCTTGTCGGCTTCCTCGGCGATCGTCTTCTCTTTTTCCAAGGCGGCAATGCGCCTCTTGGTAATGGCATGATTCCAGAGTAGCCGACGATGCAAGTTAGTCCGTTTCAGTACGCTATTCTGAGAAGCAAAAAAAAAACAGGAATCAGGCAAAGTACTTGAGATTCAACCCGAGAAGGCGGCTACTCGGGAGAGTGTCCGCCTACTCGGCCAGAATCTCGGGGACTGGGTGATAGATAAGGAAAAGAGGAAGAGTAGAAAAGAAGTGAAAATACAACTCGGAGAGGATGATTGGGAACTTACCGCGTAGGATTGCTCGAGGTCCTCGGCGTTCTTGCGGTGGACAAACATCTTGGCAGCAAGTGTAGCAGAGGTGGTCGAGACGGTCATGGGTTTGCAACCCAAGTCCACCTTGTTCCAATCCTGACGCATATGGTCGATGTCGCCCAGATCGATGCCGTTCCAGTTGGGGTTGCCGAGAACTTTGCTGTCCCACTTGGCGTCGATGAAGCCGATCAAGTCGAGTACTTGCTCGAGGCTCTGGGACGTTATCGCCTGGTCTTGAACTCCCCGAGAAGCAATGGAGACGGACTTGTCTTGATTTGGGGCCGGGGGCCTAGAGTCCACTGCCACGGCTTTCCTCCCTTTCTGAAGAGCAAGATTCCGGTCCTTGGGGGAGAAGCTGACCTGGTGCTGATGGCTAACCTTCACCATGTAATCAGGGTAGCAGGGCTGATCAGCTGTAGCGGCGGCGGCGGGAACCGCATTGGGATCGCGAATAACCAGCTGACTGGACTGGCCAGTTGATGTTGGCGGCGGCATGTCGGCAGCCCGCTTCTTCGTCCTCTCCTTCTGGACAGTTGGCTTCGCGACAACCGACTTCTCGGTCTTCTTCTCCTCAGCCTTCTCCTTCTCGGTGGCTTTCTTCTCGGCTGCCTCCTTCTCTGCAGCATCTTGGGCACTCTTCCTTGTAAGCGGCCTGGCCGGAGGGCTGGGTGCAGCCTCGGTTGTCTGCACCGAGGAGGAGTCAGGCTGAGCGCTACCCTGATCTGTTGGTGGCGCCAGGGGCGCGCTATCCGGTGCGGCATCAGGCTGGGCGCTACCCTGCGCGGCGACTGGTTGCACGTCGCTCAGAGGGTAATGCCCAGTTGCGTCTTCTACCCGCTGCTCGGCAGCGGGATCCGGTTGTGAGGCATCCATTTCTTCTACCCGCGGCTGGGCCGCGGGGTCTTCTTGTCCAGCAGCCCCTGTTGCTGGCTGCTCCTCTCCTTCTTCCTGCCGCTCAAGGGCGGCATCGTGGTGCATCTCGGTCTCTTGATCCTGGTTCTCCTCGGCGGTGTTGGCCGGAGGAGAAGGTGGCTTCTCTTGGTGAGCAGCGTCCTGCGCCTCTTGATCTGCGCGGGACTGCTGCTCCAGCTCGGCTTTTCGGACATCAGTGCCCTCTGATGATGCGTTGGCGGCGTTGTTCTCGTCGCCCTCGAGATCGATAACCTTGTCGACGTCGATGGCGGTTTTCTTCTGGGTCTCAGTGGACGCAAGAGCGGCGTCCGCGTCCAAGGGGTCTCTGAAGAGAAAATTGGGTTCAGAAGCAAGAAGAGGGCAGAGGAAATCAAGAGGAAACAGCAAAGCAAAAAAGATTGGGAGTCAACCGAGAAGAACGAAGTAAACAGAAGCATGCAACCGAGAAGGAACTCACCCCTTGCGGGAAGGAATCGCTGGCTTCTTTCTCTTCACGACCTTCTTGGTCGCCTTCTCGGTCGCCTTCTTCTTCTTGGCGGGAGGTTTTTGGGCGCCACTGCCTGTCCGTTTGCGGGTGGCAGGAGCGGCAACTGCAAGAGGCTTGACGACCTGGGCCGCCTCGTCCTCATCATCATCCTCGTCTTTGCCGCCAGCATCAGCGACATCTGTGAGATAGAAAGGAAGAAAAGCACTTCAGAAGCAGAAAGCGATTGATTTGCGCTGCTCGCGGTCAGAGGGGATAAGTTCAATTACCTTCAACTTCATCCTCGGACCAGTCACGAAGAGACGATTCCGCGGGACGATCACCCGCCTGGGCGGCGTCAGAAGAATCGAGCTGGTCCGCGGTCTCGAAGGAGGCCTGGTCATCTTCCTCTCGGTCAGAGGACCAGTTGCCCTCGAAGCGCTCACAGCTCTCAGCAAGCTGGCGGTCAAGGACCTGAAAGAACAGAGAAACATCGCAAATTAGCCGAATAGCGTGGAGACATTCTACCCGGATGGGCGTGCAAACACAAAGCACACTAGGCCTGAGGAAATTTGCTAAGTATCCTACTCGACAAGGCATGCAAACAACAAGCACATTAAGCCTAAGAATTTCTCCTAAGTATGCTACTCGGCAAGGCGTGCAAACAGCAAGCATACTAAGCATAGGCAGTTCTGCAGAGTGCGCTACTCGGCGCGGAATGCAATTGCTAGTCGCGACAAGGAGAGAAGGATATCTACTCGGATTACATATATAATGGAAGCAGAGTAAGAAGAACGTACCCGTGGGATCGGCTTCGTGCGGCTGAAGGGGATGAACCCATACTGCCAGTTATCTCGGAGGCCCGTGGTCAGGATGGACCTTGCGTGCGCGGCGACGTCCGCGTTGCTGAGCTCGAACGTGGTCGTCCGAGTGCAATCGCGGGGGCCTCCCAGGTAGCACATTGGGTGGGAGCGCTGCTGCAGAGGCAGCACCCGGTTTCGGATCCAGCAGGCGACGGGATCATCGCTCTTGAGGCCCTCTCCGATTAGCTCAGCGAGCCGCTCCTCCATCTGCACGGCGTTGCGGTCGTTGGAGGGCTTCGTCTTCCAATTCTGCCCGGATGGAGCTCGGTTGCTCCAAGCAGGCAGATTGATGCGGTCCGTTACCTTTCCCCCCTTCGTGGCGGGGATATTCTTCACGTAGAGGAAGGACTTTTGCCACATACGGACGGAATCCAAGCCCTTGATGCGAGGGTGATTGGTTCCCGTCCGCTGCACCATCATGGCGCTGCCGGTGTCGGTTACCCGGCTACCAGCGGCCGCGCCATCCTTCTTCCCTGTGTTCTGCTGGCGGAGGTGGAAGTACTTCAGCCATGTCTGCACCGTGGGGCGGACGCCAAGAAAGGCCTCGCACACCACGGTGTGATAGGCGAGGAAGACGACTGCGTTTGGGGGGAGATGGTGCATCTGAACACCGAAGTGGTCCAGAAAGGAGCGGAGGAAATCGGATGCCGGCAGGCCGAATCCTCGCGCGAAGTGCGCGAGGAAGACGACATGCTCGCCCTCCCGCTGGGCCGGAACGAGTTCGCCGTCGGACGGCCGGCACTGAACACCAGGAGGAACCCTCCGGGTGTTCACGAGCCAGGAGCAGTCATCGACGGTGACATCAGAACCAGCCCAGCCGGCGCGAGCAGCCATGGCACCAAGTGAGAAAGCGGTGGAAGGTTTGGAAGAGTCGGTTGGAAAGAATGAATCCGCGGCGGCGCAAAGAGTTGCGCGGCGGCGGAGCGCTTTGCATGGGACAGTAGCCTTTTCTGCTTTGGCGGAGAAGAAACAGAGAGGCGAAAGAAGAAAGTACGGAGGAAGGAGAAAAGGAAGTTATCGATGGGGGTATTTATACCCTCTCCTCAGATTACCGTTACCATCGGGGTAGTGGGATCGATCGTGGCCATAACTCTCGTGTGGTGGGGCCTGTGGCCGGTTAGAAACGCACGCGAGCGCGGAACGCGCGCGTAACGGCCACAGTTGATCCCACGACCAGATCGTGGCCTATTACTGCGCTTGATGGGACATGACGAGCCGGTGGGCCCACTCCGTGAAAACTGGGCGCGTGGCACGTCGTGTCCTGGGCAGCGAGACGTCGGGGTCGCAGATGCTTGACACGTGTCCAGTTGCAACACGGAAGGCTGGATTGTGCTCTGCGCTGCAGAGACTCTGCTTGAGAAATTCTCTAAGTCCTTTTTCTCGGACGCAGAGAAGGAGAATAGCTCTATTCGGAAGAGAAGAGACCCAAGGTACTTTCCAGAGTGCTACTCGGAGGTTTTACTCGGCATCTTAAGGCTCAAGGGCGGTGTTGCAAAGATTGGTTTTAAGCTGGCAGAGCCTAAGTGAACGAGTTCGCATGACTCTACCAGCTTCGGGGACTGCTGTCGGGGGGTTACCCCCGAGTAGGGTAAAGGCAAGTGGTAAAGGCAACAGTCAGAAGGGAAGTTTGGTCGAGTAGCCGCCTACCCGGTACTCGCTACCCGGTCGACTGCTACTCGGTCTTACGGAAAGCTGACCAGAAGGAGATATTAAGCAAGTTATGACCATTCGAGTAGAAGAGCTGGTCCGAGTAAGATTGGCGGGAATCTACTCGGGCCAGAAGTCAAAGGAGCCGTTCTGACACAGGATCCCGCGTATCCTGGGTCCGTACTTGGCACTATTCAAACTACTGTTCATCTGGGACCGGCCTGCCTGACAGTGACAGTGTGGAAGCAGGCGGTCGCAGGATAAGGGGGCCCTACTCTGTGTTTGGCACAGTGATACCAGACTGTCCCCTTGGTTTTGCCCAACGACTTTCCGGATGCAGCCAAGATTAGGAACCAAAGCTGTCAGCGGGAACTCGGAAGAAGGACGATGTGCACACTATGTCGACACTTGTCCGTGTTTGGACGTATCCGGCTGGGCACCGTGTATATAAGGTGCCCCGCCGCCTCCTGCGTGAGGATCGCATGCTGGGACACGGGGAAACCCTAGATTCTTGACCTAGTTCATCACAAAGAGAGAAGAGTGGCTACTCGGTAGTAAGAACATTGTACTGTGGCTACTCGGTGAGACACCAGAATACATAGAGAAAGGCAGGAGTAGGGGTTTTACCTCCTCACGAGGGCCCTGAACCTGGGTAGATCGTGTTGTTTGCAGTGTTTAGTTCTTACTTCACGCGGCTACTCGTCGCGTGATCCCTCCTCGAGCACCTCCAGCGTCCATCGTTCCCACATCTTTAGCCATCCTATGGCATCTGCCGTGACACCTCCACGACAGATAGATAGAGGGGAATACACCCTCTTATCGGTGGACTCTCATGACTTCATACACCTCCAATTCTTGCTGGTCAAGTTGGTTTACATTCCCCTCCATTTCTGATTTTTTTTAACAAGCATCACAAAAATTGATTTTCAAGCAACTATATGATAGAAACTACTATAGAGACTTGTAAGAGGGCTATACATGCATCAAAAATAAATTATTTTCACACAAATCAAGCATGCAAACTCACATAACCTGTCACCTACAGTACCAAAATACTCAAGAAATACTCTACTAAACAAAATTCTACTTGGATAATCGGAGGAGTCACATACCGGAGAGCAAATGCTCAAAATTTCGGCAACAAAGATGGGCTGAGCAAGGAGATCAAAAATTTGCGAGGAAGAACAACAAGAACTCGGGTTTGAGCAATGTTTTCGAGTTTGGTGGAGAGAGAGGAGTGTTTGGCAGGAAGGAGAGCAAGTGGAGGGCCAGGAGGCCCCACACCATATGTTGGCGCGCCATGGGGGCTGCCCGCGCCACCAGGTGGTGTGGTCGCATGGTGGGTCCCCTGGGTTGCCCCATGTGCCTGTCTGCCCCATTTTCAACGTAAAAAAATTAATATAAATTTTCTAGAATTTTTAGAGAAACTTTATTATCGAGGAATTTCCAGAATTTGTTAAATGATTATAAACCGGGAAACAAAATTATGGAATGATGAAAAACAAAATCAGAAACAATTCTATAGAAGTTCTAAAACACTCTAATAAGCAAATAACCAGAGGTAACATAGTGAAAACATAAATGTGGGTGGTGAAAACATAAGTAACAACAGTAAACAAGGTGAAAACATGATAAAAACATTGTTCTCTTCATTCAAAATCACTTTGTTAACATGGTTGATCAAGTCTTGTTACCAAAACAATTTTTCATGAAACAAAACTTTTCGTTTCACTAAATGATTATGTTACCTCAACCTTCATAGACATAGTCCGAGTCATAACAATTTCATATTCTTTCTGTGGCATTTGAATAGGACAATAGAATTCTCCAATCTTGATGGTCTCAATATTTTGAATTGAATTTAGACCATATTTCTTATCAATCTTCTTGGGAAAATAAATTGTGTGTTCTTTATCATTAACATTAAAAGTTATTTTTCCTTGATTGCAATCAATAACAACCCCTGTAGTGTTAAGAAAAGGTCTCCCAAGAATAATAGACAAATTATCATCTTCAGGCATTTCCAACACAACAAAGTCAGTTAACATTAAACAATTATTAACCACTTGAACATGAACATTCTCAAATATAAACACAGGAATAGCAGTAGATTTATCAGCCATTTGCAAAGATATATCAGTTGGTATCAATTTTTCCAAAAGAAGTCTTTCATAAAGAGAAAAAGGCATGACACTAAATCCTGCTCATATATCACATAAAGCAATTCTAACATAATTATTTTTAATGGTACAAGGAATAGTGGGTATACCAGGATCTCCGAGCTTCTTTGGGACCTTACCATCAAAAGAGTAATTAACAAGCATAGTGGAAATTTCCTCATTAGGAATCTTTCTTTTGTTAGAGACAATATATTTCATATATTTTGAATAAGGAGGCAATTTAATAGCATCATTTAAAGGAATTTGTAAGAACAAAGTTTTCATCCAATCACATAACTTGTTATAATGTTCTTCTTCCTTTTATTTATGTTTCTTATTGAAAAGGCATTGATTTTTGTACCCAAGGTTCTCTCTCATTACCATGTTTATTAGCAATGAAATCCTCCTTAGTGTACTTTGCATTTTTTAGTTTGCTTTTCAGGCTCAACTTCAATTTCTTCTTTATCATAAGCATCATTCTTATCGTTACCACTTTCAGTTTCAGCATCAGAGACAGATATACTATTAGGATATTTAGCAGGTTCAGGAGATTCTACAACAGTTTATGTTTCTTCTTTTTCTTAGAATGAGTACTATTGTTTTTAGCTTGTTGAGAATATTGTTCAGTTATTTTAGGATGTCCTTCAGGATACAAGGGATCCTGAGTAGAAACACCACTTCTAGTAATTATTTCGTGAACATGTTTTTCTCTAGAGGCATTAGCTAGCAAATCTTTTTGCACTTTACTGAGTTGGTCAATTTGAGTTTTAACCATATGAAATTCTTTAACAAGCATTTTAACATCATTAGAGGTTCTCTCAATAATACCAGGAAAATTATTAATAGCTCTAAAGTTTTCCATTAGATGATTATGCATTCTCATATTAAAATTATCTTGCTTAACAACATAATTAACAAATTCATCTAAGCATTGATCAGGTGGTTTAGAATAGGAAATATCTCTATTATCAAAATATTGGAGAGAGTGTACCTCAACTGTGGGTGGATGAGGTATTGGCTTACATAATTCTTCTATAGGTGGTAGATTCTTCACATCTTCAGATTTAACACCCCTTTCTTTAAGAGATTTCTTGGCTTCCCTCATCACTCTATCATTTAATTCAATCATTCCCCTCTTCTTGGGTGTTGGTATTGGTGTTGGTTCTAATGTTTGTGTTCTCTCAGGTATAGTCCAATCATCATGATTTTTGGCTATATTAGCCAATAATTTCTTAGCTTCTTCTCGAGTTCTTTTCCTGAAAACACAACCAGCACAACTATCCAGGTATGTCCTAGATTCAACTGTTAGTCAATTACAAAATATCTCTAGGAGCTCATTTTTAGGTAATGGATGTCAAGGGCTAGCTCTTATTAAAGAGCAGAATCTTGACCAAGATTCAAGCATTTTATCTCCTTCAATTTGCTTAAAGTTAGACATACTCTGCAAAGCAGCATGTTGAGCACTAGCAGGAAAATATTTTTGAAACAAAGCATTAACCAAACCAATAGGACTATCAATAGATCCAGGTGACAAATTGTTAAACCAAGTTTTAGCTTCATCTTTCAATGGGAAATGGAATATCTTGGTAACAAAGTAAGTGTGTTTATTAATATCATCAGAAAATAAACTACTCAAAGATGAAAGCTCATTCATATGTTCCATAGCACTTTTATTTTCAGTACCACAAAAAGTTTCTTTCTCAACAATAGATATATAAGATAAATCTAGAGAGAAATCATAATCCTTATCTTTAATGTATATGGGAGATGTAACAAACTTAGCATCAAGAGAAGGTTTATATTTAACAACACGTCTTGCAAGAAGACTCTTAATAGCACTTGCACTAGTAGTAGCTTGAACTTTCTTCAATAAAGTCATCATTAAGTTCAATGTAAGTTTCCTCAAGATCATCACTAGGACTTTCTCTATACTCATGTGAATTAACAGGTGTACCATCCTTTTCATAAGGAATTTCCGTGTTTTCAATTTGTTTAGATCTAGCACTTGTAGCATCTAGGAAAGGACCTAGTGAACCAGTATCATCAAGCACGGTAGAAGCATCATCAGAAGTATCAGAAGCATTTCCAGACTCAACAGAAGTAGCAGTGTGTGTAGCATGTGGTGGTGTAAGAAGCTTACTCATCACAGGCGGTAAAAAAAGAGCAACAGAGGTGTTCAGAGTTGTACCTGCCCTTGTAGTGGATGGTAATATAGGAACTTTCCCGACACGATTTTTACCCATGATGAAAAGCTTGCAGCGAACAATATCACGTTCAAGTGAGCAAATAAATAAAGCTATGCTCCCCGGCAACGGCGCCAGAAAATAATCTTGATGACCCACAAGTATAGGGGATCGCAACAGTCTTCGAGGGAAGTAAAACCCAAATTTATTGATTCGACACAAGGAGAGCCAGAGAATATTTATAAGCCTTAATAGATGAGTTGTCAATTCAGCTGCACCTGGAAGTAGACTTGCTCGCAACAGTTTAACAGTGGTAACAGTTTTATAGCAGTAGCAGTAGTAAAATAGCAACTGGAATAAAATAGGAACAGCGGTAGCAATTGTAGGAAACAGCATGATTAAAATACTGTAGGCATAGGGACAGATGAACGGGCGTTGCATGGATAAGATAGTTCATATAATCATAAAAACATGAGCATTGCAGACAGATAATAATAATAATGCATCTAGGTACTAGGTAACCATAGGCATGTGTTCCATATTTATTCGTACGTTCTTGCAATAAGAAACTTGCACAACATCTTCTGTCCTACTAGCCCGTTGCAGCGGGGCCTCAAGGGAAACTACTGGTAATTACGGTGCTCCTTTTAATAAAGCACCAGAGCAAAGAATTAACACTTTGTGAACACATGTGATCCTCACATCACAGCCATCCCCTCCGGTTATCCCAATTATTGTCACTTTGGGGCCTCGGGTTCCAGACAACGACATGTGTAAACAACTTGCAGGTATGATCACAAACATAATTATCTTCATGAAACAATAACATGTTCAAATCTGAGATCATGGATTTCGGGCCCTAGTGACATGCATTAAGCATAAAAAGTTGCAACAACGATATAGCACTAACAACGGAGACTGGGCACCATGCCCTAACAATCTGGCATTATTACATGAACGATCTCGTCCAATCCCTACCATCCCTCTCAGCCTACATCGGGGATTACTCACACATGGATGGGGGAATCATGGATGGTTGAAGGAGAAGTGGTGGCGATGACAATGGCTATGAACTCCTCTGAATCCCTGTCCCGACAGGGTGCCAGAACATGAACTTCTGATCCCCGAATTGGGTTTCGAGGTGGCGGCGGTGCTATGGTGTTTTTTCTCTGGAATATGACGAACCCCCTCGGGTTTTTAGGTCACGGGGCTTATGTAGTCGAAAGGGGAGGCTGAGGGGGCGCCCGAGGAGGCCACACCATGTGGTGGCACGGCCTAGGGGCACGCGCCACGAGGTGGTGTGGACCCCTCCTAGCCCTTCTCCGGCTAATCTTCTGGCTCCAGGGGTCTTCGGGTAAAATAAGAACTTTGGGATCTTTTCTGGGCATTTTCCTGAAAGTTGATTTTCTGCACAAAAACGAGACACCATGGTAATTCTGCTGAAAACAGTGTTAGCACATGTTAGTTGCATTCAAAACTCACAAGTTTAGAGGAAAACAACATGAATATTGTTCGGAAAAGTAGATACGTTTTGGACGTATCAGGGGGTCATCACCGGAGGCCTCTACATCACCATGATCGACTGCGGACATATGCGTGGGTAGTTCATCTCGGGACTACGAGTCCATAGCAGTAGCTAGATGGTTTTTCTCTCTCCTATGCCTCCATGTTTAGAGTCTCGTGAAATTCCTCACATAATCGAGACCACCGTTATGTAATTGTGCATGTTGTATTTGTTGGGGTCCAATGAACCATGAGATTATGATTATTTTGTTCATGTCAATTTTAGATGCTTCACTTATATTTGTAGAGAGTTTTAATCTTGTCTTGCAATGCTCTCCGGTGTTTATGATTACTTTGGCCACGTAGTTGTTTTCACCTCCAAGAGAGGGTTTTATATGCTAGATAGTGGGTTCATGCCTCCTTTTTTCCCGCGCTCGAGTGACAGAAACGTGCAGGGGGAGGATGTGTTGTTACCACTAGGGAGAAAACAGTGGTGCTCTTGTCTACGGATGATAACCACTGCTTACATTACGTATTGATTTAAATGCATTTGTCTGTTGCACACATAGCAATCACTTCGTTGATGCAACCTAATACCAAGAGATTTGCTGGATAGCTTTCTTGAGGTGGACTTTTAGATATGGATGCATGCTGGATAGGCGGTCCATATGCCTTGACGTAATTCCTACAATGTTAGAACCCATGAACATTATCTCGTTATAATAGTATTGTTATACGTTCATGATTTGTCAATTTCCCAGCTGTAATTTGTTCACCCATCATCTTTGTTTTTTTTTGAGAGACACCACTAGTGAACCTATGGCCCCTGGTCCTATTTTCCTCATATTGCAAACCTTCTTTGAAGCACTTTTAATCATTGTTTCCTTGCTATTCCATTTATTACTTTTATTGTTTTCCAAGACTCTATACGTTTAATTCTCCTGTTTTCAGCAAGACCGGAAGATTGGCAACCTTTCGAAAAGTTAGGGAAAGAGAGAGTTTGTGCTTGTGTGCAGGTTCCAAGCTTCGTCAACTACACACTAGTACTTTCCTGACGTTGTTTATAAAGCAACCTTCTTCAAGACTACGAAGTTATGCTGGTTTGATAACACTGGTACTAGGGGAAAACTTACTATAGACCACGTCATACCTTCCACTTGTGGTCTCCTAACGAGCATGTGATCACGTCAGCATCAAGTACTTTTTCTGGCGCTGTTGCCGGGGATTTCAAAGTCATCATCAGCAAGAAGTCTACCGTCAACTACACGCCAGCAAACTTTTTCTGGCGCCGTTGTCGGGGACTTCTAGCTTGCTACAAGGGGAGTCTCACACTTCCACTATCTTTTGTTGTTCTTGCTTAGTATTGTTTTTTCTTTATCAAAAAGCCAAAAAATTTAGTTCTCTAGTTTCTAGTCTTTTATTTGTGTTGTTAGTTTATTTTGTGTTATCTTACAAGCATGGCTTCCAATGATAATACAATGTTTTGTGACTTTACTAGTACCAAGAATAATGATATTATATGCACACCAATAGCTCTACATGGTGCTACAACAGACTCTTATGAAATTAAACCTGTTTTGTTGAATCTTATCATGACAGATCAATTTTCTGGTATTGGAGAAGATGTTTCCTCTCATTTAAATAACTTTGTTAAGTTATGTGACATGCAAAATATAAAAATTAAGATTGTCCCCTTTCTCTTTAAGAGGAAGATCTAAGGAATGGTTATTGTCTTTGCCTAAAAATAGCATTAATTCTTGGACTAAATACAAAGATGCTTTTAATGGGAAGTATTATCCACCTGCAAAAATTATACAACTAAGGAGTAAAATTATGAACTTTAGAAAAAAAGATAATGAACATGTTTCTCAAGCTTGGGAAAGAATGAAAAATATGGTTAGGAATTGTCCCACACACGGACTAACTGCGTGGATGGTTCTCCAAACTTTTTATGCAGGATTAAATTTTTCTTCAAGGAATTTATTAGATTTAGCTGCAGGAGGAACCTTCATGAGCCTCACTTTAGGCTCAACAAACAAGTTATCGGATGATCTAATGACAAACTATTCCCAATGGCACACAGAAAGGGCTCCAACAGGTAAAAAGGTAAATTATGTTGAGGAGGTCTCTTCTTTGAGTGATAAATTTTATATGATAACTTCTTTGCTAGCTAAACAAGTGCCAATACATCCTAATAATTTTCACTTGAAATCTCAGGTTACTAATGAGAATGATCAAATTTATGTGAATTTTACTGCTAGAAATAATTTTAATAACAGTGCTTACAATAAAAACTTTGGTGGTAACAACTATAGGCCATATCCTAATAATAATGGTAATTTATGTGGGAATTCTTATGGAAATGCTTACAACAATACTAAAAGTTCCACCTCTGATCTTGAGAACATGATTAAAGAAATTATCACTAAACAAAAATATTTCAATAAAACTGTAGATGAAAGGCTTATAAAACTAGATTATCTTGTGCTGAAATTTGATAGTCTTGCTCACGATGTAGAAATTTTAAAAATTAGGACTACACCTCTTGAATCCAAGAAAACTAAAACTATAAATTCTATATACGTTCAAATAAATGAGACCATGAGAATGTTAGCTCAAATACGTGCTAGAAGAGAAAGATATGCTCAAATTGCTGAAAAAGCTGCTAAAAATGAGCCTTTTAAAATCAATATCATCCAACCCTTTGAAGAAGTTAAAACTTTCAGTACCAATGCTTCTAATTTTGATGTCAAAACAAATGGGATTGGAGAGGTCATGACTTTAGATAGAAGGAGTTCCAAAAGTTTGGAGATTAAAAATATTTCTAGTGAGAAAGTTGTTGCAAGTGGGATTAAGGATAACATGACTTTAGGAGAATTTTTCCCACCATGTTTGAGGATGATAAACTTGATTTTGATAATTGCACCATATCTGATGTTATTAAGTTCTTACAAAAAATAGCTAAATATCCTTATGCTAGTACGATGAATATTGCTTTCGCTAAACATATCACTAATGCTCTCGTGGAAGCTACAGAAGAAAGGCTCAAACTTGAAGGCTCTATTCCTAGAAAATTACAAGATGGTTGGGAGCCCACTATTAGAATAAGAGTGAATGATTTTGATTGCAATGCTTTGTGTGATCTTAGTGCAAGTTGTCTACTATGCCTAAAAGTTTATATGATATACTTGATTTGAAACCATTGGATGAAATTATTTTGGGAGTGCATCTTATAGACTCCACTGTTAAAATAACTTTGGGAAGGATTGATGATGTTCTTATTATTTCTAATGATAATTATGTCCCCGTTGATTTTCTTGTTTAGGATATTGAATGCAATGCTTCTTGTCTTATCATTTTGGGGGACCTTTTCTTCGCACCATTGGTGCCATTATTGATATGAAAGAGAGAACCATGAGATTTCGGTTTCCCCTTAAAAAGGTAATGGAACATTTCTTTATAAAGAGAATGAAGTTACCTTTTGAATGCCTTGTGAGTACTTGATGACCCACAAGTATAGGGGGTGTATCGTAGTACTTTTGATAAATAAGAGTGTAGAACCCAACGAGGAGCAAAAGGTGTTGACAAGCCGGTTGGATAGAGGATTTATTGTAAACACTAGCAAACAGGTTTTTGGTGGTTTTTGATATAGCAGATAAATAAAGTGCGAGTAAATAAAAGACAGTAAATAAAATTGCAGCGAGTGGACCAATCCTTTTTAGAGAAAGGATAAGCCGGTTGGTCTACTTATGATTACCAAACGTTCTCGAGGAAACATGGGAACTTCGTCAAGCGCTTTCGTTTCATACAATTGATTAATATTTATTGTTTCGATAGGTGTTGTGTGGGTGAACCTATGCTAATGCACCTCCCAACTAGGACTAGTACATACTTGTGATTATACCTCTTGCAAGCATCCACAACTACAAGGAAGTAATTAAGATAAATCTAACCACAAGATTAAATTCTGGGATCCTACACTCCCTCGTGCATCGGTTTCCTAACCGGGGGTTTAGGTTTTTTGTCACTCCGGCAACCCCACAATTAGTAGCAAAATACACAATGCATCCCTCTAGGCCCATAAAGGTGAAGTGTCATGTAGTGAAAGTTCACATGACACCAGTAGAAGAATAACACCACAACTTAAATATCAAACCATTAGATATTACTTTAACATAATTCCACTACTAACATCTTGACTTCACCCATGTCCTCAAGAACTAAACGAACTACTCACAAGACATCATATGGATCATAATCAGAGGTGATATAATGAAGAATAACAATCTGGTCATAAAGTGCAAACACCGATAAATCTCGTAGGCATCAACTACAAACAAGTAATCCACACCGGGAGAGAGATCTAGTGGAAAACAACAATATAGAACCCTAATTATTACAGAGGGACAGAGATGGATGGTGAGGGTGATGGTGCTGGTGATGATGATGATGACGATTCTGATCTTGATGATGCCCGAAGCGATGACGGTGGCGATGATTTCCCCTCTCCGGGGAGGAATTTCCCCGGCAGATTTCTCCCTGCCGGAGAGCTTTTCTCTCTCTGTTGTTTTCCGCCCCGAGGAGGTGGTGGAATATTTCCTTGATGGTTCTCTGTGGCTTAGGGTTACCTGGGGGTCAATTACATGAAAGGAGGCTGTTGGAACGCGTAGAGATAAACAAAACTTTTTCCTACGCGGTACTTCCAAGATCTAGCCGAGGTAGAAGGCCACGATGATTACCACTAGACGCGCGGTTGCGGATTATCGATGAAGCTCGTCGGGGCAGTGCAGTCCCACGATCCGATCCAGCCGATCCGATCCCACGAACGTCGAAGTGCTGAACGTACAGCACCTCTGCCGGTATCCACACGTACAAGGAGGAGCTCCGACGGCGGACTGCTAGGTCCGGTGCGACGGCTGGACTGAGTGGGGCTAGGGTTCCCAACGCATGGGAGTGGACTAACGTGCCCGCTGGGCAACCTGCGCCCCTCTTTATATAGCGAATGGTATTGGGCTTCACAACAATTGTGGCCCATTCCCTCTGTGAGTCCGACTCACAAACTCAGTCCATTTCCGGTTCGGGTCCAACCCGACCAATACTTGCTCCCGTTCTTAAGTGTGCGACCCTGCAGGCTCATGGCGACTTGGACATGATTGGAGTCCAACTCCCAATCGATCAATCGGTAGCGGCTCCTAGCAGAACGTGCCGACTCCCAAGTTCCATTGAGTCATGACGATATACCTTTCAGTGTGATGTTCATCTTAGTCCTTTTTGCCTCACGATATACCTTGTCGAACTATAGGCGATTTATCGTCATCCCTTAAATAGTTCGACTCTCTTCTCGATCTGTGATATGTGATTCATCTGACTAACTCTTTAGTCAACAGACACGGTTAACACTTAACTGAGTCGCGCATGGCCATGCTTCCTGAATCATATCACTCGAGAGGGCCCAGAGAATATCTCTCAATTCGGAGGGGCAAAATCCCATCTTGATTATCCACATCACGCAGCTTGCTTCTCATTTGACCCGAACTCTGCCATTATAGCTGCCTTGTCACAAAGCAGCATTTAACAGAACCTAAGTCGGTGATCCACAACTCGGTTTGTGCGACAACCTCAGGTCTAAGGATTACATTGATTGAGACATGCAAATGACGACTTGCTCGTTGCATCTCAATGTGGGTCAGTCCGACTTGCTAAACTCTAGCCAAGTCCGTGATCGTTGGAATGGCGGGGCGTCACAACCATGCCCATGACAAGTGGAACCATGTCATCATCCAACACTCACATTAGTCTAGGGTGTGTGTCCAGCACAACCTTAATGACCAAGGACAATCTAGTATGAACAACATGAATATATAGTTCCACAATCGAATCACATATTCAATGACATATATCAGATGTTCAAAACAAGGACAACTTAATAACTTTATGAATACATTGGGAATTACATCATCTATGATTGCCTCTAGGGCATATTCCCAACAGTCTCCCACTTGCACTAGAGTCAATCATCTTGGCATCATATGCCTAGGCATCTAATCCCCATACCTCTCGTGTGCGCCTCATGCTTAGGTTGTGGTAGCGCCTTTGTCAACGGATCTGCAATATTTGCATCCATGTGTACTTTGCATAACTTGATATCACCTTGTTCGACAAACTGGCGAATGAGGTGGTACCGCATGAGTATATGTTTGTTCTTCTGGTGTTGTCTAGGTTCCTTGGCTTGTGCGATAGCACCATTGTTGACATAATATACGTCCAAAGGATTGGACGCGCCCTGAACCACACCAAGATCTATCAGGAGGTTCCTGATCCAAACAGCTTCCTTTGCCGCCTCTGAGGCAGCAATATACTCAGCCTCTGTTGTAGATGCAGACACCGTATCTTGCTTGGAACTCTTCCAGCTCACAGCTCCTCCGTTCATTACGAACACGTATCCAGATTGCGAACGAGAATCATCTGAGTCGGTGAGATAACTCGCATCCGTGTAACCCTTTACACTGAATTCCTCATCACCTCCATAAACTAGGAACATTTCCTTAGTCCTTCTCAAGTACTTAAGGATGTTTTTAACCGCTGCCCAGTGGGCTTCGCCAGGGTCAACCTGGTATCTGCTCGTAACACTTAGAGCATAGGAAACATCTGGCCTAGTACAAATCATGGCATACATGATGGATCCGATTGCCGAAGCATACGGGATCACACTCATCCGACTTCGCTCATCAGTCGTCGAAGGACACTGAGTCTTGCTAAGTTTTATGCCATGGGACATCGGTAAGAATCCTTTGTTGGACTCTTCCATTTTGAATTTCTTCAAAACTTTGTCCAGATATGTACTCTGACTCAATCCAATGAGCCGCCTCGATCTATCTCTATAGATCCTGATTCCTAATATGTAAGTCGCCTCACCCAAATCCTTCATTGAGAAACTCCTTTCCAATGATTCTTTGGTTTCTTGCAACATCATGACATCATTTCCAATCAGTAATATGTCATCCACATATAAGATTAGAAAATTTACTTTGCTCCCACTAAACTTCTTGTATAAACAAGAATCATGATCGCTCTTGATGAAGCCAAACGATTTGACTACCTCATCAAAGCGAATGTTCCAACTCCGAGATGCTTGCTTCAACCCATAAATGGATTTCTGAAGTTTGCATACCTTGTCAGCATTAGCCGGATCGACAAAACCTTCGGGCTGTATCATATACACGTCCTCAGTTAAATTTTCATTAAGGAAAGCCGTCTTGACATCCATCTAGCATATCTCATAGTCGAAATAGGATTCTATGGCTAACATGATCCGAACTGATTTAAGCATCGCTACTGGCGAGAAGGTCTCGTCATAGTCAACTCCTTGAACCTGTCGGAACCCCTTCGCGACAAGTCGTGCTTTATAGACGGAAACATTTCCATCCATATCAGTTTTCTTCTTAAAGACCCATTTGCACTCGACGGGTCTTGCACCATCAGGAAGATCAACCAAATTCCAAACTTGGTTTTCATCCATGGACTTTAACTCGGATCTCATGGCTCCAAGCCATGACTCGGAATCAGATCCCACCATCGCTTCCGAATAAGTTGCCGGCTCATTACTGTCTAACAGTAAAACATCACGAGCATTTTGTAATCTGGCAGATCTTCGTGGTTTAGGTGCTGTTACCGGCGTAGGTACCACGACTGGCTCAGCCTCCAAGGCGCTTGCCAACTCGCCCCTAGCTGGTTCTTCTTGAATTTCTTCGAGTTGCACTGTGCTCCCACTGACTCCCCGACTGAGAAACTCTTTCTCAAGGAAGACACCATTCCGAGCGATAAACACTTTGCCCTCTTCCCGGTTGTAGAAGTAGTACCCCAAGGTTTCCCTCGGATACCCCACGAAAATACACTTATCCGACTTGGGCGTGAGCTTGTCCGACTGAAGTCGCTTGACAAATGCTTCACAACCCCAAATATTAAGAAAAGACAAACTTGGCCTCTTGCCAGTCCACATCTCATGTGGTGTCTTCTCTACTGACTTTGATGGTACTCTGTTTAGTGTGAACGCTGCAGTTTCTAGACAATAACCCCAAAATAATAAAGGTAGATCTGTCCGACTCATCATTGATCGTACCATGTCCAACAAGGTCCGATTTCTCCGTTCCGATACACCGTTTCTCCGCGGTGTACCCGGTGGAGTGAGTTGAGGAACTATTCCACAACTCTTTAGATGGTCATCAAACTCATGGCTCATGTACTCGCCTCCACAGTCCGACCGTAGAAACTTTATTTTCTTGCCGAGCTGATTCTGTACCTCACTCTGGAATTCCTTGAACTTTTCAAAGGCTTCTGACTTGTGTTTCATTAAATAGATATATCCATACCTACTCAAATCATCAGTGAAGGTAATGAAGTACTCATAACCACCTCTGGCTGTCGTGCTTATTGGACCACATACATCACTATGTATTAGTTCCAACAAGTCGGACGCCCTTTTACAACTCCTTGCAAAAGGTGTCTTGGTCATTTTGCCTAGTAGGCATGATTCACATGTCTCGAACGACTCTAAGTCGAACGAAGTTAGAAGTCCATCATCATGGAGCTTCTTCATGCGCTTCCAACTTATATGACCAAGCCGACCATGCCAAAAGTAAGTCATATTCAGATCATTTGGTTTCAACCTTTTAACATTTATGTTATAGACCGATTCACTATCAAGATTTAAAATAAATAACCCGTTCTGAACGGGTGCAAAGCCATGAAACATATCTTTCAAATATAAAGAACAACCATTATTCTTAATATTCGACTCATAACCTTGTATCATCAAACATGAGGCGGAAATAATGTTTCGACTAAGCACTGGAACATAATAACAATTATTTAATTCCATTAAAAATCCTGAAGGTAAATTAAGTTGCATCGTGCCGACTTCCAACGTAGCGACTCTCGCCTTGTTGCCGACTCGAATATCAACCTCTCCTCTTGCCACGCTCCTAGTTCTTACCAGTCCCTGCAACGAGTTGCATATGTGAATAACTGATCCGGTATCATATACCCAAGAACTATTAGGTGCATCAGCAAGATAAATGTCTATAACATTGCACACAAGTGTACCTGAGTCGGAAGTCATACCTCCACTCTTGGCTCTGTCAGCCAAATACTTGGTGCAGTTCCTCTTCCAGTGGCCATCCTGCTTGCAATAGAAGAAATTGGCTCCGGCTGTAGGAGATGGCTTGGTCTTTGAGGAAGCACTCTCGACAGGGCCATGGGCGCTACCTCCTGACTTATCCTTCTTCTTCTTAGTCCAAGAACTCTTCTTGAACTTAGCCTTATTCTGCACCATCAACACTTGACTGGCGCCTTTCTTGATATCAGCCTCTGCCGTTTTGAGCATCCCATGTAATTCAGTGATACTCTTATCCATACCATGCATATGGTAGTTCGAGATGAACGAACCATACGCACTAGGAAGAGAGTTCAGAATTATATCAGTAGCGAACTCTTCGTTAATTGGGACGCCCAGCCGATCCAGAGACTGAATGTAACCAATCATCTTGATTACATGCGGACTCAGTGGATCGCCATCTTTCAGCTTACAGGCAAAGCTTGAGAGACTTGATACCTCTCGGTCTTTGCCTGAGCCTGGAACATACTTTTGAGGCTTTCGATCATATCGTAGGCCTCAACATTTTCGAACTGCTGCTGCAAGTACGGTTCCATATGTGCAAGCATAAGACAACTAATTTCCGTAGACTCATCTCTAGTCTTACGTTAGGCATTCATGACAGCGACAGACGCGTCGTTATCTGGCTCTTCTGGAAGTGGAGTTTCTAGAATATGTTCTTTCTTGTCATGCTTGATGACTATCCTCAGATTACGGTACCAGTTGGTGAAATTAGTTCCATTAAGGTTATCTTTCTCTAGGATTGACCTCAACGCAAAAGTGGACAATTGAGGAAGGTTGCTAGGTGCCATTGATCTACAACAGAAAATATGCAAAACACTTAATACATGTATTCATAGAAGAGCAGGCATATTA
The DNA here is from genome assembly GCA_028641055.1 of Alopecurus myosuroides. Taxonomy (NCBI): domain Eukaryota; kingdom Viridiplantae; phylum Streptophyta; class Magnoliopsida; order Poales; family Poaceae; genus Alopecurus; species Alopecurus myosuroides. The sequence goes on along the minus strand of CM054063.1, from coordinate 231,899,693 downwards.
AACGTTTTAATACTTATGCTCCCACTAGAACCAACACCCCTCCGATGGTTGCTAAGTGATTCAAGATCCTAAATAAGCAAGCCGACTAGTGAGCTTTAGCATCACCGCTAGCCGTCAAGTGATCTAGGTAGGCAACACCTTGCCAATCGTATCCAATACGACTCCTGTTAGTTGGGTGGCATCACATGCCCCGGATCCCAACCTACCTCGCCCCGAGCCCCACAACCGTTGTGATGGACCCGTCTAGATTACCAAGTGCTTCCGCTTGTAAGAGTCCGACTCAAACCCACCTAATCGGAAAAAATTGGTAGCACCTCAATTTTATGAACCCACTACCAAGAATGTCCGACTTGTGATGGTGCAGCACTGGCGGGGCGACCGACTAGACCTTCTTTAAGGGATTAAAATCTACCAACTATCTAAATAGAGGTAAATAGAGACATAACAATAACACAAATAAAGCAATTATAATGTGAAATGGTATGGCTCTCTTCATGGTGATCTCCATCTCCACGAAGCTTGCAAGTCGACTCGTGCCAACTCTTGTCACGTGCCATCTTGCTCCATGTAGCCGACTTGTACATCGACTTGCATGTCATCCGGGTTCTCCAAGAAGCTACACTAGCTAGTAAATGAAAATTTACATAGAGAATCCGACACGCAGGTCGTTATACAATAAAATGACAGCACCTAGGCTCCAGCCAGCTGACAAAAACATGATATGCAGATCATGTATGGATTACACACATCACATGCATATAAGCCATACCATTCACAACTTCCTGCAAAAACAAGTTATGCATAGATATGATATCTACCGGCGTTGTGAAACTCGTAACGATATCTAAGGCGCTACAACAGGGCGAAGCCGGCGGTCCCGCTAGCCGGATAGCGGGCGGGGATCAAAGGGGCATAAAGGTGAAGTGTCATGTAGTGAAAGTTCACATGACACCAGTAGAAGAATAACACCACAACGTAAATATCAAACCATTAGATATTACTTTAACATAATTCCACTACTAACATCTTGACTTCACCCATGTCCTCAAGAACTAAACGAACTACTCACAAGACATCATATGGATCATAATCAGAGGTGATATAATGAAGAATAACAATCTGGTCATAAAGTGCAAACACCGATAAATCTCGTAGGCATCAACTACAAACAAGTAATCCACACCGGGAGAGATATCTAGTGGAAAACAACAATATAGAACCCTAATTATTACAGAGGGATGGAGATGGATGGTGAGGGTGATGGTGCTGGTGATGATGATGATGATGATTCTGATCTTGATGATGCCCGAAGCGATGACGGTGGCGATGGCGATGATTTCCCCTCTCCGGGGAGGAATTTCCCCGGCAGATTTCTCCCTGCCGGAGGACTTTTCTCTCTCTGTTGTTTTCCGCCCCGAGAAGGCGGTGGAATATTTCCTTGATGGTTCTCTGTGGCTTAGGGTTACCTGGGGGTCAATTACATGAAAGGAGGCTGTTGGAACGCGTAGAGATAAACAAAACTTTTTCCTACGCGGTACTTCCAAGATCTAGCCGAGGTAGAAGGCCACGATGATTACCACTAGACGCGCGGTTGCGGATTATCGATGAAGCGCATCGGGGCAGTGCAGTCCCACGATCCGATCCAGCCGATCCGATCCCACGAACGTCGAAGTGCTGAACGTACAACACCTCTGTCGGTATCCACACGTACAAGGAGGAGCTCCGACGACGGACTGCTAGGTCCGGTGCGACGGCTGGACTGAGTGGGGCTAGGGTTCCCAACGCATGGGAGTGGACTAACGTGCCCGCTGGGCAACCTGCGCCCCTCTTTATATAGCGAATGGTATTGGGCTTCACAATAATTGTGGCCCATTCCCTCTGTGAGTCCGACTCACAAACTCAGTCCATTTCCGGTTCGGGTCCAACCCGACCAATACTTGCTCCCGCTCTTAAGTGTGCGACCCTGCAAGCTCATGGCGACTTGGACACGATTGGAGTCCAACTCCCAATCGATCAATCGGTAGCGGCTCCTAGCAGAACGTGCCGACTCCCAAGTCCCATTGAGTCATGACGACATACCTTTCAATGTGATGTTCATCTTAGTCCCTTTTGCCTCACGATATACCTTGTCGAACTATAGGCGATTTATCGTCATCCCTTAAATAGTTCGACTCTCTTCTAGATCCGTGATATGTGATTCATCTGACTAACTCTTTAGTCAACAAACACAGTTAACACTTAACTGAGTCGCGCATGGCCATGCTTCCTGAATCATATCAATCGAGAGGGTACATAGAATATCTCTCCATTCGGAGGGGCAAAATCCCATCTTGATTATCCACATCATGCAGCTTGCTTCTCATTCGACCCAAACTCTGCCTTTATAGCTGCCTTGTCACAAAGAAACGTTTAACAGAACCTAAGTCGGTGATCCACAACTCGGTTTGTGCGACAACCTCAGGTCTAAGGATTACATTGATTGAGACATGCAAATGACGACTTGCTCGTTGCATCTCAATGTGGGTCAGTCCGACTTGCTAAACTCTTTAGCCAAGTCCGTGATCGTTGGAATGGCATCACCATGCCCATGACAAGTGGAACCATGTCATCAGCCAACACTCACATTAGTCTAGGGTGTGTGTCCAGCACAACCTTAATGACCAAGGACAATCTAGTATTTACAACATGAATATATAGTTCCACAATCGAATCACATATTCAATGACATATATCAGATGTTCAAAACAAGGACAACTTAATAACTTTATGAATACATTGGGAATTACATCATCTATGATTGCCTCTTGGGCATATTCCCAACAGAGGCGGCCAGAGGTGGGCTAGAGTGGCCACACCACTGCCAGGCGTGGCCAAGGGGGGCACCACCTGGTGGTGTGGGCCCCTGGTGGCCCCCCTCCGGCTCTCCTCGTGGATGGATCCCTCTTCTGGACTTCTAAGACTCCTCTGATGCCCCTCCTTCTTCTGATCTTCTCAAATAGGTTATCTTGACGGTGTTTTTTCCATCAGATTTCTGGTCCCGGTGATTATTCACCAATAATTATCAAACATGCAAACTAAGATGAAATAACGTAAATAATGCATCATAACATGAAATATATCAATGAATAACAGGAAATTAAGATATAAAATAGTGATGCAAAATGGACGTATCAACTCCCCCCAAGCATATACTTCGCTTGTCCCCAAGCGAAATGAACTCAGTAAATATGACCACAGGTTTATAGAGTGAAGTGTCGATAAATAAAATACGGGCAAGAAGCATCACATTTATCAAAACACAAGTCATTCTAGACAACATCTCCTCTCATAAAATTCAACTTGAAACTAGTAGAGGGAGTTACAATAAAGGTGCAAAAGAATTCATAATTGGTTGAGGCAAAATTTGTTCTTCGTCGAAGAACTATTAACAAATTGTACTTATCTTTCGATCAGAGTCTTTACATTAGAGCTTACATTTTCAAAGTGATATTCATTCAGATAACATCATTCTACTAAACAAGGAAGGATAGAAGACATGATTGAAGGAATCAACATATGAATGGTCGGATCACAACAACTCAAATGCTTGCTTAAAACAGAAAAAGTAGGTTTACTGACTCAACATATAAGTAAAAGGTAGGACCTCGCAGAGGGAAGCAGGGATTGACTCATGTGCTAGAGATTTTCATTTGATAAACATATAGAGAGCATAAAATATTTGACACTCCTCCCAACCTTTCTTAAGCAAACCATGGCTAGCGGAATCCTTGGGTGCCTTCCAACAATTACATACCATGGAGGAGTGTCTAAGTTTTTAGGGGTAGGTGTGTATTTCTATGTCAACGAACCAACTAGCAAACAGTACATTAATTCACAACCCAACCAGACCTTACAAGAGCGGCTCCCATTGAAGGACGCTACTTGGGTAGTAGATCATCCCTCTTCTCTTTTGTTTACACAACTAATCTTTGACTGATAAATCAGGGGCAAAAAGAGCGAACAAAATTTATAGTGATTAAGTTTGGGGCTGGGAACGCCGTTGCCAGCTCTTCTAGAAGTTGGATAAGAGGATGTGCCACTAGTCCAGGTGTGTAAAGTCCAATCAACGAGTAAAATAAGTCCGTCTACCTACATCCTCATGAGCTAAAACAAGAGCACAAAACAGGTATAATAATTTTGAAGATCTTAAAGGTAGCACACAAGCAATTTACTTGGAGTGGTGGTGAAATGCCACATATAGGTAGGTATGGTGGACACAAATGGCATCATTTTTGGCCCAAGGTTTGGATGCACAAGAAGCATTCCCTCTCAGTACAGGTTTTTTGCTAGCAAGGCTAGGTAGCAAGCACAAGAGTTGAGGGAAAACAAGCAAATATACATATGATAGAAACAATCATGCAATCTTCCTCTTTTCTACTTAAGCCCCAAGGTTTGTTGCTACCGACCAATGCTAAGTTTTCCATAACCAAATAGATTAACTCGATGCTCCCAAATTGATACCAGTACTGACAACAAGATCAATCACAAAGCAAAAATTGCAAACTAAAATAAAGTGTAACAGTGAATGATGAAACTTCTCATTAATAATCCATAACAGCAACTCACACCAAGGGATACATCGATAACCAACTAAAAGAGAGATACTTCCATACTGCAAACCATCCTATATGATAACTTCTCTACTCATGATATGACTCTACTAAAAGGTAAAAGGGTGAAAGATAAAGGTGTGATACAGCGACACTCCCCCAAGCTTGGAACAGGCCAAGGGATGCCAATACCAATGACTAATTAATTCTTTGGTGGTGGTGGTGAACTCTTCTCAATCATCTTATCAATTGACTCCTTCAACTCATCAATCACATAGGTGAGCACACGTATCAGCTCAGTATTGTGCTCGATACGGTCCTCGAACTTGTCCAATGGTGAGTCCCAACTCTTATAATTATTCCCCCACACCACATCAGACCGGGGGCTTTCCTCACCTGCACGGTTAGGACGATCCATATCCCAGCAAGAAGGCAACTCCGCCTCAGGTACCCTCTTAAATTGATGCTCATGGATTAAAGTATGAAAGGGTTTTTTATGCCTGAAGGTGGTGTCCTCGAAGCTAAGAAGTGACAGGGAACCTTACCTCCAGTACTCATCTGTGCCCCCTTGCTTGAACTTGAAGGGTTTTGCTACCACTCCAATGCTTGCGATCGTCGCGTGAGGGTATATGCGCAGGTCTTATTCTACATCTCCTTCAGCTTCACTCTCGATCTCCTCCTCCGGCTTAGGGTCTTGGAGATCATCTTCCATAGGCTCCTTCCCCTTGTTGTTGTTGGCGGAGGTCATGGTGCTTCTGAAACTGAAAACAAATCCTGACAGAAATAGATCGAAACAAAAACATGACAAGAAAATGATATACGGACCTCGAGGGATCCGAAGGATTATATAGGAAAAATATACGTAACAAAAGGAAGGTGCAGTGCGGAAACGGGTCGGAGAGGGGCTCCGGGGCCTCCACACCATAGGGTGGTGCGGCCAGGAGTAGGCCCGCGCCCCCAAGTGGTGTGGTGCCCTCGGGCACCAACTCCTACCCTTCTTCGGCTCAATATTTTTCATATTTTCCATAATTGATAAAAAATATAAGTTGGAAAGTAATACGCGAAACTTTTCTTAACAGAACTGTTACCTATTCGAATACGAACTCTGATGTTTCTGGAATCTTCCCTTTAATAAACTTATGCAGAGTCACCACTTGAATAATATCAACATCTTCATCATAAGAATCTCCGAAATATAATGTTTGAGTCTTTGCCCATTCACCACTTGTGTAGTGTTATCTTTAAGGGAAGCAATTTTGATTGCACTCGAAGAATACACTTCTTCGATAACATAAGGTCCTTCCCATCTGGAGAGTAATTTCCCTGCAAAAAATCTGAGACGAGACCTATACAATAGAATGTTCGCACCAACATGAAACTCTCCTTTAAGAATTCTCCGATCATGTCATTGTTTAACTTTCTCTTTAAAGAGTCTAACATTTTCATAGGCTTCATTTCTCCACTCATCTAAAGAACTCAAGTCAAGCATTCTTTTCTTACCAGCAAGTTTAAAATCTCTATTTAGTTCTCTCGCTGCCCAAAAATCTTTGTGTTCTAGTTCTAAAGGCAAGTGACAAGACTTTCCATAAACCATTTTATAAGGATACATGCCCATAGGATTTTTATAAGCGGTTCTATAAGACCATAAAGCATCATTCAACTTATCAGACCAAATTTTCCTAGATTTATTAACAGTCTTTTGCAAGATAGATTTAATTTCTCTATTTGATAATTCTACTTGCCCACTGGTTTGTGGATGATAAGCTGAGGCAATTCTATGATTAACATCCTATTTAGCAAGGGTTTTTCTAAAACCACCATGAATAAAGTGAGAACCTCCTTCAGTCATAAGATATCTAGGCACACCAAACCTAGGCAAAATAACATCTTTAAGCATTTTTAAAGAGGTTTCACCATCAGCACTCTTTGTAGGTATAGCTTCTACCCACTTAGTAACATAATCAACAGCAACAAGAATGTGAGTATAACCATTCGAAGGAGGAAACAGACCCATAAAGTAAAATCCCCACCAATCAAAAGGTTCAATAACAAGAGAGTAACTCATAAGAATTTCATTACGCCTAGAAATATTACCAACTCTTTGACATTCATATCAAGATAAAAAAATCTTCCGTGCATCTTTAAAGAGAGTAGGCTAATAGAAACCTGATTGTAGAACCTTCTGTGCGGTTCTATCTCCAGCGTGGTGTCCTCCATAAGCACTACCATGGCACTTTCTCAATATCTCTCGTTGTTCATGTTCTGGAACACATGTTCGCATAATACCATCTACTCCTTCTTTATATAAGTGTGGGTCATCCCAAAAATAATGCATCAAATCATAAAATAATTTTCTTCTTTGTTGAGCTGTAATTGTTGGAGGCAAATACTTGTAAACACTAAAGTTAGCATACTTAGCATACCAAGGACTATCTTGGGAGTTTAACTTTATTGCAGCCAACTGTTCATTTGGAAAACTATCATTAATGGGAATAGGGTCATAAGCAATGTTTTCCAATCTAGACAAGTTATTAGCAACAGGATTTTTGGCACCCTTCCTATCCACAATATACAAATCAAACTCTTGTAAAAGCAGCACCCATCTAATAAGCCTAGGCTTAGCATCTTTCTTTTCCATAAGGTATCTAATAGCAGCATGATCAGTGTGAATAATAACTTTTGAATCAACAATATAAGGTCTAAACTTATCACAGGAAAAACCTACAACTAGGAACTCTTTTTCAGTAGTAGCATAATTCTTTTGAGCATCATCAAGAGTCTTACTAGCATAATGAATAACATTCAATCTCTTATATACTCGCTGTCCAAGAACAACACCTACAGCAAAATCTGTAGCATCACACATAATTTCAAAAGGCAAATTCCAATCAAGTGGTTGAACGATAGGGGTAGTAGTTAAAGCCTTCTTTAAAGTTTCAAAAGCTTCCTTGCAATCATCATCGAAACAAAAGGCACGTATTTTTGAAGAAGATTAGTAAGAGGCTTTGATATTTTAGCGAGATCTTTGATAAACCTCCTATAAGAACTAGCATGACCAAGAACACTACGAATACCTTTAACATCCCTAGGACAGGGCATTTTCTCTATTGCTTCCACTTTAGCTCTGTCAACTTCAATACCTCTTTCAGAAATTTTATGCCCAAGAACAATTCTTTCATTTACCATAAAGTGGCATTTCTCCCAATTAAGAACAAGATTAGTTTCCTCACATCTCTGTAAAACTTTATCAAGATTGTGCAAGCAGTAATCAAAAGAAATTCCATAGACAGAGAAATTGTCCATGAATACTTCCACAATTTCTTCACATAAACCATGAAAAATAGCAGACATGCATCTTTGAAACATAGCAGGAGCATTTAACAAACCAAAAGGCATACGTCTATAAGCAAGTTCCACAAGGACAAGTAAAGGTTGTTTTATCTTGATTTTGTTTCCTAACAACAATTTGACAAAACCCAGAATAACCATCAAGAAAGCAAAAAAAATGAGTTTTCTTAGACAATCTTTCTAGCATTTGATCAATAAAAGGTAAAGGATAATGATCTTTATTAGTAACATTCTTAACTTTCCTAAAATAAATGCACATTCTATAACCAACTACTACTCTTTGAGGAATAAGCTCATTATTTTCATTAGGCACAACAGTCATTCCTACCTTCTTAGGGACACAATACACAGGGTTTACCCATCTACTATCAGCAATAGGAAAAATAATACCAGCATCAAGGAGTTTTAATACATCATTTCTTACCACTTCCTTCTTCTTAGGAATTTAACAACATTACTGCTTTGCATCAGGTTCTATATTAATAACATGCTGACATATAGTGGGAGAAATCCCCTTCAAATCATCAAGAGTATATCCAATAGCTCCATGGTGTTTCTTCAATATTTCCAATAACATTTCCTCTTATTTAACTGAAATTTTAGAACTAATAAAACATTATATGTTTTCTTATCATCAATATAAGCATATTTAAGATCATTAGGCAAAGGTTTTAAATCAAAAACAGGATCCTCCTTGGGTGGTAATGTGGTACCCAAGTCTTCCACAGGTAAATTATGTTTCAGTATCACTGTTTGACGAAGAAGAATATCGTCAATCTCATTTCTTTGTTCCATAGAGACCTCACTTTCATGATCCTCCATGTATTGCTGCAAAGCATTGTTAGGAGCAAGAGCAATAGAGGCAAGTTGTTCAACTCTAAAATCCTCATTAGGCAATTCAGATTCATAAGGAGCTCTACCAAATTTGGAAAAATAAACTCATAAGATTTTCCACCAAATTTTGTCAATATCTTCTCCTTCTTACAATCTATAACAGCACCACAAGTGTTCAAGAAAGGTCTACCAAAAATGATAGGACAAATTTTACTAGCAGTTGTACCCAGTACTTGAAAATCAGCTGGATATTTAGTTTTACCACATAAAACTTCCACATCTCTAACAATACCAGGCGGAAAGATAGTTTTCCCCTATTTGCAAGCTGAACAACCACATCAACATCTTCAAGTTCACAAGAACCAATTTCATGCATACTTTGTTTATAAAGCTCATAAAGAATAGCACTTGAACTTGCACCAATGTCACACAAACCATAGTAGCAATGATCACCTCCTAACAGAAAGCGCATGAACACTGGCTTTCTTAGATCTACTAGGATGTGAAACAATATTAGAAGCATTCTCACAGAAGACAATGTGTTCATTCTCTACACTTCCAGAGACAAGGTCTTTTACTATAGATACTATAGGTTCAACAGTTATTTGTTCATCAGGTTCAATAGATTTCTTTATACTTTTGTTAACCACACTAGATATGATAGAATGTTCCTTTACCTTAGCAGGGAAATGCATTTTCTCAATATAAGGTTCAGGCACAACAGGATTAACAACATGCACTTCTATATTTCTAGCAGGAATAATATCTTTATAAGGTGCATGGTACTTGCTCAACTCCTTTTTGGGAATATAAGGATAGGAGGAAAGTCCTTAAAACAATTTGCAAAGATTTGAGAGTTAAGACCACAAACATCACTAACATTATAGAAATCATCAGTTCCCATAAAACTTTAATGCATTCATAATCGTAATTTATAGCTGACTTTCTACCTTTGTAATTCTCCCATCCTTGAGTGTTTTCTTCAATACGGTCAAGAAGATCCCATTTAGCTCCTTCCTTCATACGTGTGAATGATCCAGAACAAGAAGCATCCAATAAATCCTTATCATGAAGAGAAAGCCTTGCATAAAAATTATTGATAGCAATATTACTGGGAGTTCATGAATAGGACATCTGAGCATTAATAACTTCAATCACCCCCAAGCTTGGGCAATACTCTCTCCATCATGAGGCCAAAAATTATATATTTGATTCCGATCCTTATGAATCTCACTGGGAGGATAAAATTTAGAACAAAAGAGAGGTACAATTTCGTCCCATCCAATAGATTGACCATTCTTCGGCATTTTAAACCATTCCGCAGCTCTACCCTTTAGTGATATACTACATTAGCAATAGTAGCGGTACTCTTAAACAGAGAACCAAAAGGATTATTGATGCGCGTGTAACACACATTTGTTGGGAGACCCCAAGAAGATGGTTTGATGAGCACAGCAACATTTTTCCCTCAGAAAGAAACCAAGATTGAATCAACCATTAGGAGGAAGGAGTAACTTAAGAAGGTTTACCGTTGAGATGGTAGGGCACACTACGAGTTCAGCAGCAACGTGGAACCTACACAACACAATCAAATCACTTTGCCCCAACGAAGAAGTGAGGTTGTCAATCTCACCGGTTTTGCTGAACACAAAGAGGTTAAACGTATGGTGTGGAAAACAATATGAGAACAATATGAAAACAGTGGAAGCAGTGTGAAAACATTAATTGCAGTGGTTGTATTATCAATATGAGAAAATGGACCGGGGTCCACAGGTGTCTCTCCATAAAAGATAGCTAACATGTGTGGTGAACAAATTACAGCTGACAATTGACAGATAATATGCATGACATAAAGATTACTATGAGATTCATGCGGGCATTACAACAAAATACATAGATCGTTATCCAACTGCATCTATGACTAATAATCCACCTTCGAATATCATCCGAACCAACATTAGGTATTAAGTTGCAAGCAATGGATAATCGCAGTAAGCAAAGTGTGTGATGTAAACAATTTAAACAAAGTAAACATCGTTGTTTTCTCCCTAATGGCAACATCACATCTTATACGTCCTAAACGTATCCTTAATATCTGATGTTCCATGTTGTTTTCATGTTGTTTCCTACATGTTTGCTATACACTTTATGTCATTTTTATCGATTTTCCGGACTAACCTATTGACAAGACGCCATAGAGCCAGATCCCTGTTTTCTGCTGTTTTTAGTTTCAGAAAAGTTGTTCTAGAAATATTCTCAGAATTGGAAAATTCGAAGCCCGGAAGTCTTAGAATTCCCAAAGGTTCCACGGAGTCCCGAAGAGGCCCGGAGGGGGGGCACACCATAGGGCGGCGCCCCCCACCCCCCGGCCGCGCCTGGGGTGGTGTGGGCTCCTCGGGCGTCCACCTCCATCGCCCTTTCGCCTATTTATACCCCCAATACGTCAACCCTAAAAATATACAACTTCGTCCCGAGAAACACCCGAGGTCGCCGTCATCGTCATCCCGAGATCAGGAGGGTTCTAGGGCTCTCCCCGGCACCCTGCCGGGAGGGGAATTCATCACCGGAGGGGTCTACACCACCATGCCATCCTCCGAAGTGATGCGTGAGTAGTTCATCCCTGGACTACGGGTCCATAGCAGTAGCTATATGGTTGTCTTCTCCACTTTGTACCTCATGTTCACATCACGTGAGCTTCCCTACATGATCGCGATCATCTTTATGTAATGCTACATGTTGTGTTTGCTGGGATCTGATGAATGTTGAATGCTATGTCTTCTGATTATCAATATATGATGTTATCTTCATGCATATGTTATTTATGATCTTGCATGCTCTCCGTTATTAGTAGATGCTCTGGCAAAGTAGATACTAGTAACTCCAAGAGGGAGTATTTATGCTCGATAGTGGGTTCATGCCTCCTTTGCATCTGTGCTCGAGTGACAGAAACGTGACGGATGGAGGATGTGTTGTTGCCATTAGGGAGAAAACATCGGTGTTTACTTAGTTTACATCGTTTACATTACACACTTTGCTTACTGCGATAATCTGTTGCTTGCAACTTAATACCCAACATTTGTTCGGATGATATTCGAAGGGTGGATTATTAGTCATAGATGCAGTTGGATGACGGTCTATGTATTTTGTTGTAATGTCCGCATGAATCACATAGTAATCTTTATGTCTTGCATATGCATCACGGTGCAGCCTTCATTTCTGTCAATTGCCCAGCTGTAATTTGTTCACCACACGTGTTATTTATCTTTCACGGAGAGACACCACTAGTGATCTGTGGACCCCGGTCCATTTTCTCATTCTGATAATACACACACTGCTTAACTGCTTTCATTCTGATGCTACTACTTTCATACTGTTTTCCATACCATATGTTTAACCCCTTTGTGTTCATAAAAACCGGTGAGATTCACAACCTCACTGCTTCGTTGGGGCAAAGTGATTTGATTGTGTTGTGTAGGTTCCACGTTGCTGTTGAACCGGTAGTGCGCCCTGCCATCTCAGCTGCATCAACCTTCATAGAATGCTTGTCCTCCTACTGGTCGATTCAACCTTGGTTTCTTTTCTAAGGGAAAACTTGCTGCTACACTCTTTAGAACCTTTCTCTTGGGTTTACCAATGAGAGTGTCAACTACACTCCACCAAGTTTTCTGGCGCCGTTGTCGGGTAGGAAGAGAATTTCTGCAAGGGGAGTCTCTCACTTCCAATCTCTTTACTTTGTTTTAGTTTTGCTTAGTTTATTTTAATTTGTCTTGTTTTATTCTCTTTATCAAAAACACAAAAAAAATTAGTTCTTATTCTAGCTGTAGTTTTATTCTTGTTTTTAGTCTTGCTAAAATGAGTGTTCCTGAGGTTGAAGTTTGTTATTTTAAGCAACAAGGTGGAGAAAGTTTGAAAGATGCTTGGTATAGGATAAGTGATGCTCATCATAGATGCACTAAGAAATATTTCACTTTAATCCTTCTTAGGATTTTTTATGTTGGTATTACAAGCTGGTATCGGTATGTTCTAGCACTCTTACAGGCGGTAATTTTCTGGGAACACCTGCTTTGGAAGCCTGTAATTTAATTGAAAGTTTAGTTGGAACACCACCTACTAAGGTTGTTAAAACTGAGATCACTTTAAATGATGTTATTAAAAAGCTAAACTCTATGAAGAGAAATTTGCCAAAGTTTCTTGATAATGCTAGCAAATTTAATGAATCAATAGTAAGTATCAACAAGAGAATCATTGTTTTAGAAGCTAGCAATATCCATGATAGTCAAAACATGAAGATTGGTAAATTAGAGGAGGCTATGGAAAATTTAAGCTCAACCCTTTCTTCTCTTAAGTTTAAAAGGGAGAAACCTTCTTTGGGAAAAGAGAAAAAAATATGTATGTCCCCAAGGTACCTAAACCTAAATCCCCTAACGTGCTTAAAATTAATAAAACTTTTAGTGAAACTAAAAGTGATTTGCATGTTGAATCATCTTCAGGGGTGTCTAAGGTGCCCATTGCTACAATTGGAGTTTTGTAGGAAAATATTAATTTGGATGCTTCTTCACTTGAAAACACTTGATTCCACTTTTCCGGGCCTAGCTAAAAGGCGTTAAAGAAAAGCACTTCTTGGAAGATAACTCATGGTGTTATTTTTGCTTTGTTTTCTCAATTTTCTTTGAGTCAAGGGGTTGTAAAATTCTGTAGGCAATCCTTTATATCTTTGTTTTCATGTTTTAGTTGTGCCAAGTAAAGTTTCTGACAAGAATTGGAGTTGGTTTTGAATTTCTGCGCAAAAAACAGATTTCTGCCGTCCACCGTAAAAAATCGTATAATTCATAGGAAAATGAGAATGACCTGAAATTTTTTGTGCTTATTCCTCATCCAATTCCACAACTTTTTATTATTTATGTAATTCGATCTGAGCAAGTGCCCTGAAAAAATCCGTCTTTACAGAATGTTCTGGTTTTGACAGATTCTGCCATTTTTCTTGCATTTGCTCTTTTACGATGTCAAGTGGATTCTTCTTTGCTTCACGAAACATTAGTGGCTGTAGCTAATGTATAAAAGTATCAATAGAACTTGTGACCTTACAGAACCCAAGGATTTTTTAAAAGTATCAATAGAACTTGTGACCTTACAGAACCCAAGGAATTTTTATTGTTTCACTAACCCTCTAATGAGAATTACTCTTTGAGTGTGGTGTGAAGGAAGTTTTCAAGGGTCAAGAGAAGAGGGTGATATATGTGATCAATAAGAGTGCAAGGTCAAAGCTTGGGGATGCCCCCGTGGTTCATCCCAGAAAATCCTAAGAATACTCAAGCATCTAAGCTTAGGGATGCCAAGGCACCCCCTTCTTCGTTAACAATCTATCAGGTCACTTCTAGTGAAACTATATTTTATTCAGTCACATCGTATGAAGTTTACTTTGAGCGCTTATTTTTTTTTTTTTTTTCCTTGATGAAATAATATATTTGGACCCTAACATTCCTTGTTTGGGAGAGATACACGCTCCTCTTTTTCGTTTGAATACTCGTTATGCTCGTATTCTTAGTTTTTCTTCTAACTGCTGCAAAATTCCTGTTTAGCTCTTGTTTTCTTTGCATCTCTTATTCAGAGCTATAAGTTTTAGTAGTGTTATGTGATTACTCTCACGTTTTCTTGATGTATCATTTAGATAGTTTTTGTTAAAACATACTTTATATGGTGCTTGTTGGGAAAAAAATTGTTGCTTGTAGTAGAATTTATAACGGTGCAAGTAGGAGCTTGTATAGACTGTGGCTAGACTTTTTCGTATCATGCTAGATGTTATTTTAATTCTAAAGCCTAGTGGTATTTAGTAGCATGATTAGTCTCAAACTAGTCATCAACCCGTGCACTTGCACAGGCTAGGTACCATGAAGAATATATACATGAAATATCCAATATATTAATTCATGTGTATATATTTTTATTAGTTTGAAAATTTCTTGACGCTTCTTTTTAAAAACTACAAACCAAAACATATAATTCTCTTAGTGTAATTCATATGACCAAAGGTATATAAATATATTTAAATTTAAATAATTTACTATTGTGCAACTTCATGCTCATAGCACCATTTCACTATCTAAAGTTGTCTCGTACACTATCTATTTTTCATACATGCGCTCCAAGACAGCTATTAATTGTTGTTCGCAACTATGCACCTATTTGATTATCCAAGGTGAAATGCTATTATGAACTAATACAGGTGGCCGGGTCTTGGAGGCTCGCCAGTCTAGCAATGGTGTTCCCATCATTCAGGCTTCCACGCTCCTTCATATCGCCCTCTAGTGGTGGTGTTCCCAGCAACTCGCCCTCCACGACAACGCCCGCGACGATTCTGATTTGTCGGCTCAGCCACCTTCCCTCCTCCCACCTCGTACAACCACTGTTGCCGACGCCCGTGCTCTAGCTGTGGGATCCATACAATAGATCACTCTCCTATTGCATACGTAGCTGAAGATAGCACACCCGATGATGCTCAGGTTCATTCTGGCTGCCCCGCCAACTTGGTTGTCAACACCGACCTCACCTTTACTGTATGATATCCTAAACAAAGTACCATTGCAAGGTCAGACATTTCTTTTCCTTTATTCTATTGTAAACTTTTAGTTTTCCTTTAAAAAATGCCAATTCGAGTCCAAAAAAACATATCCTACAATTGTACTGACATTTTGGGTCGCTTTTGCTCTGCTCCATCCCTCCACCACGACCTTGTTATATATAAGGTTTCTCTGCCTTAATGGAAAAGTGTAAAGTATACTTCTAATTGTGAATTTGGCTCTCACATGATTTAGTTTGGAGAATAAAAAAAGAATTGGTGGATACATAATTCCTCGATTTAAAAAGAACGGGGCTTTTATTCACATTTCATGCTTCTTTTTTATTGGACCAGAGAGTACAATAGTCTTTTTTTCACTTTTATTTATTTGTGAGGTATAGCAGAAATGCTGCTACATCACAGTCCATTTTTTATGAATGCGGAACTCATGATTACTGGATATTGAGACATTCGAGTTGCACTAGAGTGTAGTTTGTTGTGATGCTAATGTCCTCAACATTATTTCAATTCGATCATAACTGTAAAGACTTGGTCCTAAGGATAGTTTATACAGTTTTGTAAGCAGTGTGAAATAATATTGGGAATCAGTAATACTACGGAAAATGATAGATGTACAAAGCATTGTTAGAAAGTCTTGCTTTACTGGGTTGATGGTAAGATAGGTATAGGATTTAAAAGAATTATTGTGGTCAAAGAACTTTATCGAAAAAAAATTGGTCTAATAAACCACTCTGTATGCCATTTTATTGTCCCGTATATTTTCAGATCTGACAATAAATTATGAGTAAGATTACCTTGACAGGTCAAATATGGGGTTGAACTGGTAATTGCCGAGTTCCACATCTTCTTGATCGCACCGCATGCCTGTAATATGTGCACTTCTAATTAATTTATTAAAGTAAACTCTGCTTTTCAATGCAACTGAAAGGAGCATAATTATTGGAGGGCTGTAAATACAACGAATAGTGGCATATAATTGGTATAGGACTGCAGAAATAACTATGGGTTTTGAGACGCACAAATTAGTTTAACTGGGAGATGCATAAATTTCTATTATTGAGCAACTTATCCTTATCCGAAGGAACATCATATACTTACGTTGGATAGTGAGAACAATGAAACTTAATTACCTAAAAGATCGGCAGGCTTTTACATAGGAAAATCATACATGGCGAAAAACTATAGTAATATTTAGACACCACGATGGGATAAACCAATCATGAGCATGCAGACATGCATGGAGAAGGCGTGCAAATTCGGATGTTCCAATCTAGTATCCTGCCATCCATGGAATATTTTAGTTCAAGATTTGTAACATTGTCAGAGGTAGCTGGCTGGTGACGTGACTGGTAATTAAGCGGGCAGCTTCGGGATATCTGTTTCAGATCGATAGGAGTCACTGATAATTAAGATATTAGCAAGGAAATAATCAGATTGCAGTACATGGCCGTGAACTAACATTGGGAGATTTTTCGAGATATGATCAGAGTTCAGCAGCTGCTGCGATGACTACAGGAAGACATAGACTTTGCGAGTTTGGCCCCTACTGTCGCACCGCGGCGCATAATTAAGCAAGGAAACCGGCCGGAGCACTTTTGCCCTATTGGGATGGAGGATCAATTAGAGACCGGAAGGAATAATAGATATGTTACTCGTTCTCTTTTTTTATTACCCAAGGACGTGGGCAGGAGTCAAACTCAGGCTGGTCAAATAGGTGTATATATCTATCAGGTATATCCGACGACATCCGTTACATCATTGTTCAGCTCGACGGACGAATTTATTTAACCTCCAGAGTTAACGTGGAGTCTCGTATGGTGCACCCAATTAGTAAATATAAGATATCTGATAGTTAATGTGCCATTTAAAGAATCATGAGTTGTTCTTATCATATTGAAGCATAAATTTGTGGTGTTCTCCTTGGAATGTTTTATTTGGTTGACTTGGCGCATGCTCACACCATGTTTATGACTATGAACCAGTCACTTATGGCCTCTATGATCATTTAGTTTTTGAACTTGTAGTACCACTTATGCTTTGATTAATGATGTTTATGTCGCTACACATGATTATGGCTCTTATGCTCTCTTGATTTGTCGCTCCTAGTCTTTTGCTAGCCTGCACATGTACTGAGTATGAGCTCTACTCGTGCACCCAACTCCCAAAAACCAAAGTTTACCCAATGTGTCCACCATACCTACCTAGATGTGGTATTTAACCGCCACTCCAAAGTAAATTTCTCATGTGTTTACCTTTAAAACTTTCAAAATTACTCCTGTTTTGTGCTCCTGTTTTAGCTCATGAGGACGTAAATAGAGAATCTTTATCTCACTTGTTGATTGGACTTTCACACCTTGGACTAGTGGCTTCATCCGCTTATTCAATTGACAGAAGAGCTGGCAGCGGGGTGCCCAGCCCCAAATTAATAACAACAAATTCTCTTCACTATTTTTGCCCCTGATTTATCGGTCAAAGCATAATTGTGTAAACAAAAGAGAAAGAGGGATGACCTTCTACCCAGATGCGTCCTTCTATGGGAGAAGCTCTTGTGAATTCTAGTTGGATTGTGACATACCGTATTTTCTGTTTACCATTAATTGACATGAGGATACACCTCTCTAGAAAATAGACACTCCTCCATGGTATGTGATTGTTGGCAAGCACCTGAGGATTCAGTTAGCCATGGTTTGTGTAAGATGGATGGGAGGAGTGTCAAACATTTTATACCTCTGTTTAATAAAATAAAAGCTCTAGCACATGAGTGATCCATGCTTCCCTCTGCGAAGGGCCTTTCTTTTACTTTTATGTTGAGTCTCCATCTTCTAAATTTATGCACAGTTGAGATAACATCCACATATTCAACTAGATTACAAAGCTCATGATCACATAAAGATCACACCATGGGAGAGACAGATGAAACACATAGCTAGTCGTAGAGCCCTCAGCCCCAGGGGAGAACTACTCCCTCCTCATCATGGGAGACAACAACAGCGATGAAGATGGTGATGGAGTCGATGGAGAGGGCTCCACGGGCACTTCCCCGTCCCGGCAGGGTGCCAGAACAGAGATTTCTGTCCCCCGAAACTTGTCGTCGGTGACGGCGGAGCTACGGAACTTTTCGTGGAAGGGGGCCGATCTCTTTATGGTTTATGCGTCGAAGGCATATATAGGCGAAAGGGCGATGGAGGTGGGAGCCCGAGGGACCCACACCACCCCTCGGCAAAGCCAGGGGGCCACCCGCGTAGAGGCATGGTGTGGGGGCTCCAGGGCCCCCCTCCGGGTCTCCTGTGGACTTCCTTGACCCTCCGGGAATTCTAAGACTTCTGGCTTTGAATCGTCCAATTCCGAGAATATTTCCAGAACAATATTTTTGAAACTAAAAACAACAGAAAACATGAACTGACTCTGTGGCATCTTGTTAATAGGTTAGTCCCAGAAAATCCATAAAATGACATAAAGTGTAAAGGAAACATGTAGCATATGTCATGAAAACAACATGGAACATCAGATATTAAGGATACATTTATTACGTATCAACACCTCCAAGCTTGGTTTCTACTCGTCCTCGAGTAGGTAAATGATAAAAACACACAATTTTCGAGGTGACATGCTACCAACATACACTTGATCATCTAAATTGTAAAAGCATAAGCATAGCTGAGAACATAAAACTTTAATACAAGCATGATAAATATAATTCTAACAATAAAGCATAGCAATCACCTTGCATCATGAGAAGTAACACAAACAAAAGAACATGAATAATAATGCACTTGAAAGCTATACGTTTGTTTCAAGCATAGAGATAACATAGCAAAGTGATATTTCGCTTGTCCTTAAGAGTGGGACAAAACATAAATGCGAGGACATTGATTACCCACAAGTATAGGGGTGTATCGTAGTACTTTCGATAAATAAGAGTGTCGAACCCAACGAGGAGCAGAAGGTGTTGACAAGCAGGTTGGATAGAGGATTCACTTTAAACACTAGTAAACGGGTTCTTGGAGGTTTTTGGTATAGCAGATAAATAAAGTATAGTAAATAATATTGCAGCAAGTGGCCCAATCCTTTTGAGAGCAAAGGACAAGCCGATTGTATTACTTATGACTACCAAACATTCTCGACGACACATGGGAATTTCGTCAAGTGCTTTCACTTCGTTACGGTTGATTAATATCCATTGGTTCGTGAAGTGTTGTGTGGGTGAACCTATGCTAATGCACCGCCAAAATAGGACTAATACATACTTGTGATGATACCCCTCGTAAGCATCCGCAAATACAAGAGAGTAATTAAGATAAATCTAACCACAGCCTTAAAACTCCGGGATTCTACACTCCCTCATGCATTGGTTTCCTAACGGGGGTTTAGGTTTCTGTCACTCCGGCAACCCCACAATTAGTAGACAAATACACAATGCATCCTCCTAGGCCCATAAAGGTGAAATACCATTTAGTCGACGTTCACATGACACCACTAGAAGAATAACACCACAACTTAAATACTGAACCAAAAGATATTACTTCACCATAACTTCACTACTAACATCATGACTTCTCCCATGTCCTCAAGAACTAAACGAACTACTCACAAGACATCATATGGATCATAATCAGAGGTGATATAATGGATAATAACAATCTGGTCATAAAGTGCTAACACCGATAAATCTCACAAGCATCAACTACTAACAAGTAATCCACACCGGGAGAGAGATCTGATGTAAAACAATGATAGAGGGCCCTAATTGTTATAGCGGGATGAGGATGATGGTTCTGCTGGTGATTATGATGACGATGACGATCTTGATGATGCCCGGAGCGATGACGGTGACGATGGCGATGATTTCCCCTCTCCGGAGAGGAATTTCCCCGACAGGTTTCTCCCTGCCGGAGAGCTTTTCTCTCTTTGGTGTTTTCCGCCCCGAGGCGGCGGCGGAATAATTCTTTGATGATGGTCGGGGGCTTAGGGTTCCCTCGGGGTCAAGTACGAGAAAGAGGTCGACCAGAGGTGGGCCAGGGTGGCCACACCACCTGGCGGCGTGGCCAAGGGTGCGTGCCACCTGGTGGTGTGGGCCCCTGTTGGCCCCCCTCCGACTCTCGTCGTGGCTGGCTCCCTCATCTGGACTTCTAAGAAATCTCCGGTATCCCCTCTCTTCTTCTGATCTTCTGAAATAGGGTATTTTGACGGTGCTTTTTCCACCAGATTTCTGGTCCCGACGTTTATTCTCCAAAAATTATGAAACATGCAAAATAAGATAAAATAACATAAGTGATGCATCATAACATGAAATATATCGATGAATAACAGAAAACAACAATATAAAACAGTGATGCAAAATGGACGTATCAACTCCCCCCAAGCTTAGACCTCGCTTGTCCCCAATCGAAACTGAACTCGGTAAACATGACCACATGTTTATGGAGTGAGGTGTCGATAAATAAAATACGGACAAGAGGCATCACATCTAACAAAGAACAAGTCATTTTAGACAGAATCTTCCTATCATATAATCAAACTTGAAAAAAGTAAAGGAACAATAAAGGTGCAAAAAGTAAATCAAAATTGGTAAAGGCAAACTTCGTTCTTGGTCAGAGAACAATTAACAGTGTACTTATCTTTCGATCTGAGTCTTTATACTAGAGCTTATATTGCATAGTTTATCATGCTCAATTATAACGGTCTCTTTGCAAACATTGGTAACTTTCAAAGTGGTATTCAAACAGATAAAAGTATTTGTAGAAACAAGGAAGAATAAGGAACATGATTGAGTAAATCAACATATAGATGGATGAATCACAACAACTCAAATGCTTGCTTAAGACAGAAACAAGTAGGTTTACTGACTCAACATAAATGTAAAATATAGGACCTTCGCAGAGGGAAGCATTGATCACTCATGTGCTAGAGCTTTTATTTTGTAAAACAGAGGTATAAAATGGTTGACACTCCCCCAACCTTTCTTACACAAACCATGGCTAACCGAATCCTCGGGTGCCTGCCAACAATCACAAACCATGGAGGAGTGTCTAATTTTGAGAGGTGTATGTTTATGTCAACGAATGGCAAACATAAAATACAGTACGTCACAAGCCAACTACACTTCACAAGAGCAACTCCCATAGAAGGACGCAACTGGTATAGAAGATCATCCCTCTTTCTCTTTTGTTTACACAATTATTCTTTGACTGATAAATTAGGGGCAAAAATAGTGAAGAGAATTTATACTATTATTTGGGGCTGGGAAACCCGCTGCCAACTCTTCTAGAATTTGGATAAGCGTATGAAGCCACTAGTCCAGGGTGTGAAATCCAATCAACAAGTGAGATAAAGATTCTCTATTTGCGTCCTCATGAGCTAAAACAAGATCACAAAACAAGTGTAATTTTGAAGGTTTAAAGGTAGCACACAAGCAATTTACTTGGAGTGGCGGTGAAATACCACACATAGGTAGGTATGGTGGACACAAATGGCAAGGTTTTGGGGATCAAGGTTTGGATGCACGAGAAGCATTCCCTCTCAGTACAGGTTTTTGGCTAGCAAGGTTGGGTAGAAAGCATAAGAATTGAAGTAAAACAAACAAAAACATATATGATAAACCCAATCATGCAATCTTCCTTGAATGTGCAAACAAACTTATTTGAGAATACTAAGATTATGATCTAACAAGAAAGAAAGATCATGGAATAATATATCTACATGCAACTCCCTCTTTTCTACTTAAGTCTCAACGTATTGTGTTGAACATGCTAAGTTTGCCAAAACCAAATAGATTATCTTGAAGCTCCTAAATTGATACCAATACTAATAACAAGATCAATCACATAACAAAAATTGCAAACTAAAATAAAGTAGAACAAGTAGATTATGATAGTTCTCATTAATATTTCATTATGGCAACTCAAATCAAAGGGTATAACGATAACCAACTAGAGAGCGACACTTCCATACTGCAAACCATACTATATGATATTTCTCTACTCACGATATGACTCTACTAAAAGGTAAAAGGGTGAAAGATAAAGGTGTGATACCGTGGCACTCCCCCAAGCTTGGAACAAGCCAAGGGGATTCCAATACCAATGTCGAATCAATTCTTCGGTGGTGGTGGTGATACAGTCTTCTCAAGCAAGGCATGGAAACGTTGCAGCATCTCACGAAACCTGTTGTTCTCCTCTTGAAGAATCTCTACCTCCGTCCTTAAATCTCGATAACGTTCACAAAAATCATCTGCAACCCGAAGAGCTTCTCTACTCCAGGGACGGGACTGAGGCCCGGAACTGATGGTCTTGGTCCCTACACGCTACAAGAATAAACACCGCTTGATGACGTCCTTTTTGCTTCTCTCTTGATGCCCTGATCCATGTTCTTGCGCTTGGGACCTTGGATATCATCTTCCATTGGCTCCTTCCCTTTGTTTTTGTTGGCGAAGGCCATGGTTCTTCTAAAACTGAAAACAGATCCTGGCAGAAACAGCTCGAAACAGAAACACGACGAGAAAATGATATACGGACCTCGGGGGATCCGGGGGGTTATATAGCAAAAATATGCGTAACGAAAGGAAAGTCCAGGTTGAAAAGGAGTCAGAGAGGGGCCCCAGGGCGCCCACACCATAGGGCGGCGCGGCCAGGGGTGGGCCCGCGCCCCCAGGTGGTGTGGTGCCTCCGGGCACCATCTCCAACTCCTCTTCGGCTCGGTATTTTTTATATTTTCCAAAAACCAATAATTTATAACTGAAAAGGTATTCCACGAAGTTTTTCTTAACATAACTATTACCTATTCCAAAACAGACTCTTTAGATTCTGGAATCTTCCCTCTAATGAACTTCTCTGGAGTCATTACTTGAATAACATCAACATCTTCATCATAGGAATCCCCAGAAATATAATGTTTGAGTCTTTTCCCATTTACCACATGTGTAGTGTAATCTTTGAGGGAAGCAATTTTGATTGCACCCGATCGATACACTTCTTCAATAATATAAGGTCCTTCCCATCTGGAGAGTAATTTTCCTGCAAAAAATCTGAGACGAGACCGATACAATAGAACTTTCTCACCAACATGAAACTCTCTTTTAAGGATTCTTTTATCATGCCATTGTTTAACTTTCTCTTTGAAGAGCATGGCATTTTCATAAGCTTCACATTTCCATTCATCTAAATGATTCAAATCAAGCATTCTTTTCTTACCAGCAAGCTTAAAATCTTTATTTAGTTCTTTCACTGCCCAATAAGCTTTGTGTTCTAATTCTAAAGGCAAGTGACAAGATTTTCCATAAAACATTTTATAAGGAGACATACCCATAGGGTTTTTATAAGCAGTTCTATAAGCCCATAAAGCATCATTAAACTTATCAGACCAATTCTTCCTAGATTTATTAACAACCTTTTGCAAGATCGATGTAATTTCTTTATTCAGTAATTCTACTTGCCCACTTGTTTGAGGATGATAAGCTGAGGCAATTCTATGATTAACATCATATTTAGCAAGGGTTTTTCTAAAACCACCATGAATAAAATGAGAACCTCCATCAGTAATAAAATATCTAGGCACACCAAACCTAGGGAAAATAACATCTTTAAGCATTTTCAAAGAGGTCTCACCATCAACACTTTTAGTAGGTATAGCTTCTACCCACTTAGTAACATAATCAACAACAACTACAATGTGAGTGTAACCATTCGAAGGAGGAAAAGGACCCATAAAGTCAAATCCCCAACAATCAAAAGGTTCAATAACAAGAGAATAACTCATAGGAATTTCATTACGTCTAGAAAAATTTCCTACTCTTTGACATTCATCACAAGATAAAATAAATTTACGTGCATCTTTAAAGAGAGTAGGCCAATAGAAACCTGATTGTAGAACCTTGTGTGCAGTTCTATCTCCAGCGTGATGTCGTCCATAAGCACTACTATGTCACTTCTTAAATATTTCACGTTGTTCATGATCTGGAACACATCTTATCATAATACCATCTAGTCCTTCTTTATATAAATGTGGCTCATCACAAAAACAATGGCTCAAATAATAGAAGAATTGTTTTCTTTGTTGAGCTGTAAATGTTGGAGGCAAATACTTTCCCGGGGTTTTACCTTTATTGCAGCCAACTGTTCATTTGGAAAACTATCATTAACAAGAATAGGATCAAAAGTAATATTTTCCAATCTAGACAAGTTATCAGCAACAGGATTTTCAGCACCCTTCCTATCCACAATATGCAAATCAAACTCTTGTAAAAGCAACACCCATCTAATAAGCCTAGGATTAGCATCTTTCTTTTCCATAAGGTATCTAATAGCAGCATGATTAGTATGAATAGTAACCTTTGAATCAACAATATAAGGCCTAAACTTACTACATGCAAAAACTACAGATAAGAACTCTTTTTCAGTAGTAGCATAATTCTTTTGAGCACCATCAAGAGTCTTACTAGCATAATGAATAATATTCAACTTCTTATCTACGCCTTTTCCAAGAACAGCACCTACAACAAAATCACTAGCATCATACATAATTTCAAAAGGTAAATTCCAATCAGGTGGTTGAACAATAGGAGAAGTAGTTAAAGCCTTCTTTAAAGTCTCAAAAGCTTCCTTACAATCATCATCAAAAACAAAAGGTACATCTTTTTGAAGAAGATTAGTAAGAGGCTTTGATATTTTAGAGAAATCTTTAATAAACCTCCTATAAATACCAGCATGCCCAAGAACACTACGAATACCTTTACATCCCCAAGACAGGGCATTTTCTCTATTGCTTCCACTTTAGCTCTGTCAACTTCAATACCTCTTTCAGAAATTTTATGTCCAAGAAAAATTCCTTCATTTACCATAAAGTGGCATTTATCCCAATTAAGAACAAGATTAGTTTCCTCACATCTCTGCAAAACTTTATCAAGGTTGTGCAAACAATTATCAAAAGAAGTTCCATAGACGGAGAAATCATCCATGAATACTTCCACAATCTCTTCACAAAAACCATGAAAAATAGCAGACATGCATCTTTGAAATGTAGCAGGAGCATTACACAAACCAAAAGGCATACATCTATAAGCATAGGTACCATAAAGACAAGTAAAGGTTTTTTCTCTTGATCTTGCTTCCTAACAGCAATTTGAGAAAAAACAGAATAACCATCAAGAAAGCAAAAATGAGTTTTCTTAGACAACCTCTCTAGCATTTGATCAATAAAGGGAAAAGGATAATGATCTTTCTTAGTAACTTTATTAACGTTTCTAAAATCAATGCACATTCTATAAACAACTACTACCCTTTGTGGAATGAGCTCATTTTTTTCATTAGGGACAATAGTCGTTCCTCCCTTCTTAGGGACACAATGCACATGGCTCACCCATATACTATCAGCAATAGGAAAAATAATACCAGCATCAAGAATTTTAATACCTCATTTCTTACCACTTCCTTCATCTTAGGAATTAAACGGTGTTGATGTTCAACTACTGGCTTTGCATCAGGTTCAATATTAATAGTATTGTCGTGGTGATGAGAAGACAGATGCCATAGGGTGGCTAAAGATTGGGGCTGATGGGCGCTGTAGGTATTCGGGGAGGGATCGCACATCACGTAGACGCGCTCAGAAACACTGCAAACACCAAGATCTACCCAGGTTCGGGGCCCTCGTGTGGAGGTAACACCCCTACTCCTGCCTACCTCTCTGTATATAGCTCAACCGGGTAGCCACAATACAATTTCCTCTCTCTGTCGAGTAGCCAAGCTCTAGCTCTCTCTCTGTCTAGTGCTAAGTCTCGCAATAAATGCTCTCAGGGCCAACGTCCCTCGCGCAGGAGTGGGCTGGCCACCTTATATACTGGTGGCCAGCGAGTAAACAACACTTAAAAGTACACGAAGTGACAACTCTATTGTGACAGCGGCGCACGCCTCCGTGTTCCTGCTGACGCCATGATGAAAAGTCACCGCGCCGCCCGCCTGACAGGTCTTGTCCACCCTGTCAGGTCCTTAGGGTAGGCCACTGACATGTCCTGTCCCCCTTGTTAGTGACATGACTTGACAGGCGCCTACCCTCACTGTACCCATATCTCAGCACAGATAATCATGCTCCTAGTAAGTTGAACCGCACGCCTGTACGGCTGCGGGATACGCGGGATCTCCCACAACGGCTCCATTGACTTTGTGCCCGAGTAGGATAGCTTCACATCTACTCAGACCACCCGAGTTCTACTCGGTCGATCAGAACCTCACTGGTATCTTCTCTTGTCCTTCAATACCTATCACCGAGTAGCGTCCACGGGATACAGGGTACCCGGATAGCCGCCTACCCGGCAACCCGTACACTTGAACACTGTTTTGCCACCAGTCTTTCCCCTACTCGGGGGTAGCCCCCCGACATTAGTCCCCGAAGCTGGTAGAGTCCCGCGAACTTGTTCGTTGAGCCCTGCCATCTTAAACCAAATTGCCTCTCTGAAGAAGTGTGGCCGAGTTGCTCCTCAACCCGGACGCACATAATCTTACTCGAACTTCTCTTATTATGGCCTTCGGAGTTTTCATCTCGGAACTGAGTAGGTCACACGATGCCGGGATCCACCGAGAACCCAACACTTAGTGAAATTTCCCGCAGTTTGCCACTCAAATGAAAGCGGCCCTATCTTCTCGTGTCCAGGGTGCACACGTGTCGCGCAGTCGTACCCCGACACCTCGGTTCTGCGGTTACTGCGTGACACGCGCCCATCACTGCGCCTGGGGACCACGGCCCATTGTGTCACCTCGCTCGTGTACTCGAGAGCCCACGACGCACGTCGTGGGATTAACTGCGCCCGTTGCGCGCGCATCTCGCGCTGTGTGCGTTTCTGACAGGCAGTTAATCCCCACTTCGCACGATCTCTGCCACGATCGATCCCAACTAGTAACCGCCCTCTGTGTCTTTTTCCTCGCACTCTTCCCATTTTCGCCTCCCTCTACGCCTTTGCCTCCGCCGCAGAACACCGCGCCGCCGCGAGCCCGCAGCGCACACCATCGTTCCGCTCGCAGAGAGAAAGAGAGATAGAGCATCTCGCCGTTCACCTCCACCTCCAGTCTTCGTCTTCTTCCTCGACGCGCCCACCTCTCCGCCGAAAGTGCTGCAATGGAGATCGACAACCTCGCCGGAGACCAGCACGAGGAGGAGGTGGCGATGGAGCGCTCCGGATGGGAAGGCTCTGATGTCACGGCGGCCGATTGCCAGTGGCTGGTCAACACACGCCGTGTCCCTCCCGGCGTTATCTGCCGCCCTCCCGGGAGCGAGCTCGTCCCCGCTCCCGAATCCGGTGAGTACGTTGTTTTCCTCAGCCACTTCAAATGGGGCTTTGGGTTTCCCATTTCCAAATTCCTCCAAGATTTCTTGCGCCATTTCGGCCTTCAACCTCACCACCTGCCCCCAAATGTGATTGCTATGCTTTCCACCCACGCCGCCGTCTGCGAGGCCTTCTTGGGTGTCTACCCCACTATCCATACCTGGGCCAGATATTTTTTCCTCCGCCAACAGAGTGTCCCCAATCCCTCCAGTCCTCTAGCCCCAAGGGTGATGACCCAGACGGGCAGCACCATGATGCTACAATGCTCCACCGGGTACTCGGCTTGGAGACCTGCCGCAAGTGGCAACGGGGTTTTCTCTATGTGAAGAATGCCCCTGTCGCAGAAGGAGAAGAAGTGGTGGACCAGATCAAACTCCCCGAGTTCCGGAATGTTCGTCCCACGGGACAGAATTGGGGGTACAACCCGAAGAAGACGGTGAACGACGTCATCCAGGTTGACAAACGCCTACAGCAGCTGGTGGAGGAAGGACTTCTCCAAGACGACCCGGTGGCCTGCTGGGTGGAGCGCCAAGTACTCCCGCTCAGCACCGGGTACATAAGATGTGCTACATGGGTGGCCCTCGTGACTGCACCCGGACGACCACCTTCGAGCTCACCCGAGAGGAAGTGGCGATCTGGGCCAAGTCCATTCTCCGGACGACCCTCACCGACAACTGGTTCTATGGCTTTGCGCCGTATATCCGCACTAAACCCATCCCTCGGGTTAGTCTTCAGCCATGCTTTTATGTTTGCACTTAGCCTTATACCGAGTAGTGCTCCTCTGCTAGAATTTAGCTTTATATGCTTTATGTTGGCACGCTATCAGAGTAGAGATTCCATTAGTGTACTTGTTTAGGACTTGGCTACGAAATTTCTCTGTTCGCTTGCTAGGCCGGGTAGAACCTCTGCTCACGTTCCTCTTCTAGGACTTAGCATTATGTGCTTTGTGTTGGCACGCTAAACCGAATAGAAAACCTACTCGGTTATCTCTGCTAGGATTTTAGCCTTGTGTGCTTTATGTTTGCACGCTAGACCAGGTAATACATTCACTCGTTCATCTCTGCTTAGCGTGCTTTATGTTTGCACTTGATATTGGATAGATCTCCTCTGTAAGAACTTAGCTTAATGTGCTTTTTGTTTGCACGTTGGACCGAGTAGAATTCTTTACCCTGTTCGGACTCAACTTAGTGTGCTTTATGTTTGCACTTTCAGCACATCAATCACCAGAAACAAGAAGACAACGCCGTCTTCGAGAGGAACTGGAAGCCAGACCGGACTTAGGATGACGCGACAGCGTATGACATCCAGGATACCCTTTGTATCCCCCGTGCCGGTCAGGATGGTAAGTCCCAAGACTACGCCTCTATTCGGGACTGGTCCGATGATGAAGAAGGTGACCGAGTTCACCTGCTTGCTCGCCTGCCGCGCACCTTGCCTTTCTCTTTTCTCATTCTGATCTTTGCTTTTTTTAATCACGGAGGAACCAGAACTGAATGAGGGGGAGGAACCACTGGATGTGGTGCCTGTCTCCATGGCCGCCCCCACCGAGGCCAGGAAGAGGACGGGTAGCGGGGCAGTGGAGCCCCCTCCCAAGAGGACAAGGAAGAAAGCTGGCGTGAAGAAGACCAACCAATGCAAGAATCGCCCTACCGCAGACGGGTAAGTGCTTCTGAGCTGAACTTAATCATTTTCCTTCTATTCTCTTCTCAGTTTTTCTTCTGGCCTTCTTCTCTGCATCTCTTTGACATTCTTCCTTCTCTGCTTAACTTTTTTAGTGATGCCGTCGACGCTGAGGCCACCGCTGCACCAGCCCCAAGAGAAGCATTCCACGAGACGTTGTGGAGCTCTCTGATGATGAGGGGAACCGCAACCAGAGGGCAGGACGCAGATGTCCTCCCCTCCTCGAGAAGTGCATGATCTTGACGCCGAGAACGCCGGCGCCGAGATAGAGATCGACCACGCTCCTGAGCAGCAGCAGCCCAGCACCCAGCAGGCTGCCCAGGAGCCCATTATCCAAAGAGAACCAACACCACCGGCTGCCTCCGCCGAGGAGCCAATAGAAAATAGTGCCGAGCAGCGGCAAGATGACACCGCCCTGGAGCGGCCAGATGAATCCACCGTGGAGCAGCCAGATCC
This sequence comes from Alopecurus myosuroides, assembly GCA_028641055.1. NCBI lineage: Eukaryota > Viridiplantae > Streptophyta > Magnoliopsida > Poales > Poaceae > Alopecurus > Alopecurus myosuroides. The sequence goes on along the minus strand of CM054063.1, from coordinate 231,869,899 downwards.
TGCAGCCGAACAGCAGGAAGAAACCCCCATCGAGGACCGGCCAAGGACCCCGCCCACGGAGGACCGGGTTGCGGAGCAGCAACTAGCTCAAGAGCAAGTACAGCTGGACGCTTGCGCCGGTTAGCCAACCGCGAGCGCCACCAGCAAGAAAGGTGCAAGCACCGCTAGCCAAGAAAATCCCTCCGCCTCCGCAGCAAGCTCCTGCGCCTGCCTCCAAGAAACAGCCAGCGCCCTCCACTGCAAAACCGGCTCCAGTGCCGACTAGAACACAACCAAAACGAAGCGCATCTCAGACCTGTCCGTAACCAGCCGAGAAGCGGCAGGCCAGGCAGCAACAGCTGGTCCTTCAGCCTTCAGCGCCTCAGCAACCAGGTGCTCAACAAGGTGGAAAACCCGCACAGCAACTGCCGCCATCCGAGAAGGCAAACTGGCCCACTTAACAAGGCCAAGAAGGCCCCCAATCCGAACACCAAGTTGGTACAGGCCAATATCCAATTTGGCCCTTTTGGGAAACAAGCTCCTGGCTCAGGCGCCAGCGACACCAAGGAACCTCCTACCTTCCCAGAATACTGGATCCAGTTGCAGGACCGACACCAGATTAAAATGTCGCAGGAGGCTGAGCGGTTGGCTGCTCTGAAGGAGCGAAGGGCCGTGGCCCTTGCCGGAAACAAGGGAAAAAGCACCTCTCCTGACACTCAAAGATGACGCTCCCCGCGCAGAGGACGAAGAAGAGCCCCTAGGAGAAGATGTATAGGCCATCCTTGACCGAGTAGGATTCATTGAGAAGGTCTGGGACAGCACAGTACTCGGCCACGCCGCATGGGACGGTGTTGAGATGAGGAATCTTGATAACTATCGGGTGGCGTGGAACAAGGCCGATAATGGTCCTGTTAGCATAGCCGTAGCCGGATCCAGCAGCACCCTGGCTGGCAAGATGTTTGTCTTGCGCAAAACTATTGAAGACATTGAGCAGACCTACGTGGTAAGTGCCTTTCCTTCTTTTTCTTTTCCGAGTTGCCTTCCGAGTTGCTGATTTTCTTCTTTACTTCTTTTCTTCTATCCACTACCCAGTCCCCGAGATTCGGGCCGAGTAGGTAAAGCTCAACCGAGTTGCCATCTACTCGGGCCAAATCTTCCAAACTTACAAAATTTCCTTCTGCCCTGCAGGATAGCGTCCAAGAACGGACCAAGGTTTTCCGCTAGCTCTTGTGGTCGCATCGTCAAGTCAGAGATAGGAACCGGGAGCTAGAATATAAGAAGAGCGAGATGGATGCTCTGGAAAAGAATGCCATGGACACTACCATCAAGTTGTCTGCTGTTGAAAGTAAGCATCTAGCATTTCGGTTTGTGCGTTTTTTGCTTACGACCGTTTTCTGCTTTTTGCTCAATTATTGTCTTCTCTGCAGGTGAGCTCAAGGCGCTCGTTGACAGGCACCAGGACTGCGAGGTCATGGATGCCTCCGCGCAGAGCAAAATCTCCTCCCTGGAAGGTGAACAAGTCCTTCTTTTCTCTTTACTTAGCTTTTTGTTGCTTGTTCCCTTTGCTAACTTGTTGTTATCCTCACAGAAGAGTACAAAACTTTCCGATAACAACACCTGGAGTTCCTCAGTCCGGCTGAAGCACACCACCAAGTTCAGGTCCGAGAGGCCGAACCGCAGAAGGAGCTGGACACCGAGAAAGCGGAATTTGAGAAGCTCCAACTTGAGCTCACTGAAGCGCTCAAAACTGCAATCACTGCTGTGGACGAGAAGAATGTGGTGGTGAACCGGGTTGCCAAGGAGAAGCAAGAACTCGAGAGGGAGATCACATCTCTGAAAGAGAGAAATCAAGCTCTCGATAACATGCTCAATGATTCGCGCCATGTTCAAGACCGGCAAATCCGACTTGCTGATGATTGGAAGGCCCGACTGGGGGGCCGTTGTCTTGGAACTAAGCAGTAAGTTCTCACTACCTGTCACTTTACCTGTTTTTTTTGGCTTTTTTGCCTTCCTCTTACTTGGTTTTTCTTCTTCTTCTTCTTCCCGGTTCCTCTCTCTGATTCAAACTAGCGTGCCCTGAGCCAGATACCTTTCCGGACCTCAACAACGCAGCTAAGTCTGCTGTGGAGAAAGCCAGAAGGGCCAGGGAAGCATCCGGTCTTGATACTGATCAGTCCGCCAGCATTGACGATCACATTCTGAATATCAAGACCCGGGCGGCAGGTCTCAAAGTTCTTGGTACCTCCATGGTCTCTACTGCGATGAAACTTCACAAGCTGTTCTGGCTAGAGCGCCAAATTCCGGATACCATCAGCGACATGGCAACCAACTTGGATCACGCTAAGGAAGAGTTGAAGAAGTGGCGTGCCTCCACAGCTCGGGCTGGAGCGGATGAAGCCTTGCACTTCATCTTGTCTGTACGAAAACCTTGACCTTGCCCGGATTGGCTCCCTCAGAAACGGCTCCAAGTGGACTGAACGGGAAGCGTGTGTTCTGCGCCGGAAGGAGGTGGCCTACGAGCTTGACTCATATGCTGAGACCAATCAGTACATTGACGGCCCCACCGAGCCAGATACTGATGTTGGAGAAGACGACGAGGAGGAGGAAGAGGAAGCCGAGTTCGACGAGGACGCGGGCGAGGACCGCAACTTGGATGATGAAGAGGCCGAGCACGAGGAGGCTGAGCACGAAGAGGCCGAACATGAGGAGACCGAGCAGCACAGCACCGCGGAGGAATTCGGGATGGAGGATGAAGCGGAAATCGTCAAGCCAACAGCTGGCTCAGACGAGGCCCAGGTTGAGTCGCAGTCTGTCGGAGAGGAGAAGAGTGTCACCATCGAGATGGTGATTGACGATCCTGCTCCCGAGTTGGGCGCGATTGGTGCCTCCACCGAGATCATCATTCAAGAGCTCTACCCTCTTCCCAGCGCCTCCACTACTCAGGCCTCGAACTCTGCCTCCGAGCCGATCTCGACTACTCCAACTTCATCTACAGCAGAGCCTGCGTCCACAACTGCTTCCGCCGAGCTCGTGGCGCCTACCAGCACCGAATCGGGCACTACCACATCCACTGTAGTCTAAATTCCTGCAACTTTTATCCTCAAACACTTATCAGATCCCCGGGATGCCGGGCGTAGATGTAATAAATACGCTTATGCTTCCTCTTGATACTCAGTTTTATTTGTTTCTTTTAGCAAGACTGGCTCAATGTCGGAATGCATTAAAATGCAAGTCCCCGAGTTTCTTTTTTCATTCACTCAGTTCTTTTGTCTTTTCTCTTACCTGCCACTTGTGGATTTTTTGGTAGTCGAGTCATAAGATTTCAAAAACCAAGTTTTAGATACTTCACCACTTAGAAATTTGCATGTTAACACTGCCCGCCACTTAGACGAAAAGAGAACAAAGAAGTAAAAAACACCCTACTCGGTTGTTGCACTCGTCTTTCCTTAGTAGTTTTTTCATGTCTTTATGGACCTTTAGCTTGTTCTCTTGCTTGCCATGAAGCCGGGTTGCGGACAACAGCAGAGTCGAAGAGTTGTCTCTTGGGTTTAAACACACTACTTAACGTACGCACGAAATTTTGAGTAGAAGAACCGAGTAGGCAAAGAAAATAAAGTAAACAACACAGAGCAAGTTTTTTGCACAAGCCGTCCCCGAGTTCAAATTCGGAGTGCCAACTTGAATTTAACTCGGTTAAGAAGATACATACAATGTTTGCTCATGAATGAAAATGGTGGAGTAGAGCTACATTCCAGGGACGTTTGGATTCCTCCCGGATTTATCCGCCCTGTTCTTCGGTGGTGCTTGTGCATCGATGAGATAATAGGCATCATTGTGCAGCGCCTTGCTCACAATGAAAGGCCCTTCCCACGGAGGGGATAACTTGTGCATCGCGGTTGTGCGCTGCACGAGCCTAAGGACCATGTCTCCTTCTCGGAAAACCCTTGGGCTCACTTTCCGGCTATGGTATCTCCTCAGATTCTGTTGATATACAACTGAGCGGGATAGAGTTAACTCTCTTGCTTCCTCAAGCAGGTCCACGTCATCTTCTCGGGCTTCTCTTGCCTCCGCCTCAGTATAGAGGGTTACTCTTGGTGAGTCATGCTCAAGGTCAGTGGGCAACATGGCCTCAGGTCCATATACCAGGAAGAATGGTGTGTATCCACTTGATCGGTTAGGGGTAGTCCTTAGACTCCACAACACCGCCGGCAACTCGTCCAGCCAACAACCAGGGGTTCGCTGTAATGCCTCAATCAGCCTTGGCTTTATTCCGGATAAGACCATGCCATTTGCTCTTTCAACTTGCCCATTAGAAGCCGGATGGGCGACTGACGCAACATCTAGTCGGATCCGCTTCTCTTTACAGAACCTGGCAAAGGCTCCCTCAGCAAAATTTGTTCCATTGTCCGTGATGATTCCATGTGGGTAGCCATATCTCAGGATGATATCTTTCAGAAAGCTCACAGCCGTGTTTCCATCACACTTCCGGATAGGCTTCACTTCAATCCACTTGGTGAATTTGTCCACCATGGCCAAGATGTGAGTCATGTTGCCTCTAGCTGGCTTGAAAGGGCCTACCATATCTAAGCACCATACTGCAAAGGGCCAAGTGGTAGGGATGGTATTCAACTCGGAAGCTGGCATGTGAATCATGCTGGCATATCTCTGGCACCCATTGCACTTTCTAACTAGATCTTCTGCTTGCTGCAAGGCAGTGAGCCAAAAGACCGGAACGCCTTCTTGACCAGAGCCCGAGATGAGGCATGATGCCCACACTCTCCTTGATGTATTTCCCTCAGGATCCCTTCTCCTTCTTCTGGTTCAACACAGCGTTGTAGCACGCCGGTAGAGCTTCTCTTGTGCAGCTCCTTGTTGATGATGGTGTAGCCCTTAGATCTTGTCTGTATTTGCCTGGCTGTGACCTCGTCACTCGGCAATGTGCCATCCGCTAGAAAGGATAATATGGGAAAAGCCCAACTCGGTGTCTCCCGGATGGGAAACACTAGTTCGTCCACTTCCATTGGATCAGCTGCCATGACTTGCTCCGAGTTGGAGACGAGTCCCCGAGTCCCCGAATACTGAGAAATAATTCCTTCGATGAATGCGACAGTCCCCGGGTTTGCAGAGGCAGTCCCCGGGTTGGATGGAGCAGTCCCCGGGTTCTCTTTTGAGCCTTCCCAATCAATATCCATAGGAACAGCCTCTGAGTCCAGCAGACCTAGAATGTATATCGACTCCTAGTTGGGAGATGTCTTGATAGATGGCTTCCTCAAATGCTCCAAGGCAATCCCGGGCGGGATGAACTGCCGAGAGGACCCCAACTTGGACAGAGTATCTGCTGCATCATTTTCAGCTTGGTGGATGTGATGGAACTCACACCCATCAAAAAATCCAGCCATGCTCTGCACCAGAAAGCGATAGGACGCCATTGTGGCATCCGAGGCATCCCAAGTCCCCGAGACTTGTTGAACTACCAGGTCTGAGTCACCATAGCAGACAATAAGCCGAACTCCGATCTCCTTGGATACCCTTAGGCCATGTATTAGTGCTTCATAGTCGGCAAAATTATTGGATGCCGAGAAGTGGATCTGCAGCACATATCTGAGTTGATCTCGCTTGGGTGAGGTGAGCACCACGCCAGCACCAAGCCCTTCTTTTACTTTGGAGCCATCAAAGTGCATCTTCCAGAAGTTTGTCTCCGGTAAGGGAGGCTCATATTGCATCTCGTCCCAATCCACCAAGAAATCCGCCAGGATTTGTGACTTTATTGCTTCTCTTCTCGCGTACAAAGGGGTGTACGCGGCCAGCTCAATCGCCCACTTGGCAACTCGGCCACTTGCATCCTTGTTTTCCATGATCTCCGAGATGGGAGCGGTGCTCACCACCGTGATGGGATGCTCTTGGAAATAATGCTTGAGCTTCTTGGCACCCAGGTAAACGCCATAGGTCATCTTCTGGTAGTGAGGGTAATTCTCTTTGGAGATGGATAACACCTCGCTGAGATAATATACCGGCCTCTCCATGGTCTTCCCTTCCTCTTCTTGTTCCACTACCACCACCACACTGACTACTCGGTTGGTGGCTGCGATATACAACAGCATTGGCTCCTTGGGCAAAGGGCTTGCCAAGATGGGAGCGCTACCCAGCATGGTCTTGAGTTCCTTGAAGGCCACATCAGCTTGTGGTGTCCTAGACAAACTTGTCACTTTTCTTCATGAGCTGATAAAGAGGCAGCGCCTTCTCGCCCATTCTCCCTAGGAAGCGGCTAAGGGAAGCGAAGCACCCGGTAAATTTGACGGATTGGCCTCAATGCCCTGACTGGATACCAAGAAGACGAGTAGCTTGCCAGCCGGGACGCCAAAAGTGCACTTGGTTGGATTTAATTTCATCCGGTATTTTCGCAAGCTGGCAAATGTTTCCTCAAGATCTCCCAGCAGAGTGTGTTTTTCTTTCGTTTTGATGACAATGTCATTTACGTACACCTGCACATCCTTTCCTATCTGGTCATGCAAACACTTTTGTATGTACCTCTGATAAGTAGCCCCAACATTTCTCAACCCAAAACACATGACAACATAGAAATAAGCCCCGTACGGGGTGATAAAAGCAGTCTTTATTTGATCAGCCGGGTTCAGAGGAATCTGGTGAAAACCAGAGTAGGCATCAATGAAAGACAAAAGTTCGCACCCGGCAGTGGAATCGATCACCTGATCTATGCGGGGTAGCGGGAACAGGTCCTTGGGGCAGGCCTTGTTCAGGTCGGAGTAGTCCACGCACATGCGCCAGGCTATAGGGGCCTTGGGATCCTCCTTCTTCTCCACCATGATCGGATTGGCCAACCAATCCGGATGCAGCACCTCCATGATAAATCCACTTGTCAGCAGCTTTGTGATCTCGTCACCGATAGCTTTCCTTCTCTCAGCCGCAAAGCAGCGCATTGCCTGCTTAACCGGCTTGGCGTCAGGGCGCACATGCAGCGAGTGCTCAACCAACTCCCTCGGGACACCTGGCAGGTCCTGATTGGACCATGCGAAGACATCCCAATTCTCACAGAGGAAGTGGATGAGCTCACTTTCCTATTTGTCCTCCAACCCGACACCAATGATGCCCACACGCTCTGGGAACTCCGGGTCAATCTGCACTTTCTTCGTCTCCTGCGAGGCCTGGAAGGTAGCCCCATACTGAGAACTCGGCATGCCTGACATACCGACTTGAGCTACTTGGGCCATAGCCACAACCTCATGTATCTTTTTCTTCTCGGCAACAATGACCATGGACTCGGCGAGCCAAGATCCAGCAGATGCACACTCCAGGGAGCGCTTGTAGTCACCCGAGATGGTGATGATGCAATTGGGACCAGGGATCTTCATCTTCAGGTAGGCCGCATGAGTAGAGGCCATGAACTTGGTCAGAGCAGGTATGCCGAGTAGAGCATGATAAGGGCTCTAAAGATCAACCACCTCAAACTGCAGGTACTCGGTGCGGCAGTTTTCCCTGGTGCCGAAAAGCACATCCATCCAGATGCGGCCGATAGGAGCACAAGATACTCCAGACACAATACCATGGAATGTAGTCCGACTGGGTAGCAGCATGTTCTCAGCAAGGCCGAGCTTCTCCATGGTATCTCGGTACATGATGTTGATGCTGATCCCGTTGTCGATCAGCACCTTGCTGAAATTCACATTCTTCTTGGTCCCCAAGAAAGTGGGGTCCACTACCAGAGCATATGTACCCGGGTTGGGCATAATCTTAGGATGATCTGCTCTGGACCAGACTATCTCCTGGTCGCACCACACCATGTAGTGAGGCACAGATGGCATCACGGCGGTTACCTCCATTGCGCGCCTGCGCTGAAACTGCTTGTCATCCGGCTCAGTGGTGAACACCATATAGGTCTCGTGGTGCTCTTGGTATTGGTTCTGGTCCCCAGCACCACCATCATTGTTGTTGTTCTGGTTGGCATTGTTGTTGTTGCGGTTGTTGTTGCGGGTGTAGTAGTTGTTGTGGTGGTTGTTGTTGTTGAAGTTGCAGTTGTAGTTGTTGTTGTTCCGGTTGGCTCCCTGAGCTACATGGTTCACATTCTCCCTCCTCTGGTTCTCGGCTGGCCTGGGAGAAGCTGCCCGGATAGGCTTCACATTGGAGTCTGGGAGCGGAAGAGGAGGTGGAGGAGGCAGGTGACCGAAAGCCTCACTCTTGATCCTGTCCCACCAGCTGCACTACCGGGTAGTGTGATTGGTCGGCCTACTCGGATGCCGAGTATGGAAGCTACACGGTCCATCCTTCATGTTCTCAAAGATGAACCTGGCAGGATCTCCGGATCCCTAGGAGGTATTGGGCTGCTGAGGAGCATTGTACTGCTTCTTGAAGTTCTGGCCTGATTCTGGTTTTGCCCGTATTGGGCTCCAGCAGTTTTTTGCCTTTGGCTGCTCCCGACAGCACCCTGATCCTGAGTAACAGCTGCTACATGGTCAGACCCGTAGCGGATATCCGGACGGTCTTCCCTTCTCTTGTTGCGCAAATCCTGGCGGTCCTGGCACCGAGAACCATCATGGTGCTTCCTCTTGGGCTCGAAGGAATCAAGTAGAGGCTGAGTAGGATCACCGAGTGCATACATATCAGCAATCTTGATTGTCTCAGCAAGGGTACTCGGCATCTCCCTCTACAGTTTCTGCCACAGCATGCTGCCATGACGGCAACCCTGAGCAAACCATGCAAAGGCCTGTGACTCATTCACACCCTCACAGGTGTTCCTCAGGGTACTCCACCGAGTAAGGTACTCCCGGTCAGTTTCCTCTTCCCCTTGCTTGCACGCCGAGAGCTGCTGCGGTCGGTTTGGCCTCTTGTAGGTGCTGGTGAAGTTGCTGATGAAGGCTTCCGAGAAGTCAAGACAAGAGTTGATGCTGTCCTTGGGCAGGTTATTGAGCTAGATCCGGGCAGGGCCCTCCAGCGTCTGGGGCACATACCAAACAGCCCATCTTCTGTTGCCACCTGCAATGTACACGGCAGTCACATAGTCATTCAGCCAGTCTTCCGGCTTGGTGCTTCGATCATAGGTCTTGGTCCCTCTAGCCAGCTGGAACTTGGACACGGGTGGCTCCCCCATGATCCTGGGACCAAAACAACCTGGCCCTGGCGGGCCCTTCGCTTCTATCTCCTCGGACCGTAGAGCCGGTCTAGCTTGTATCTTGCATCACTTGGTTCCAGCATTGTTCCTCCCAACCGGGTTGCGAGATCTCTTGGGTCGGCGTACCCGGCACACTCCATGGCTGAGTACCCGTCGTTGTAGCGGTCTTGAGGCACAGGTCCGGGTTGAGCTACCGGGTTGGCCACAGCAGCAACCACATTTGGCTGAGCAACATGTTGGACAGGGTTAGCAACATGCTGCCGAGACGGGCCTTCTCGGTTACCTCCTTGCCCCTCTTGATGAACTCTTGCAGCCGGATGGGCAGTACCTGCAGCGTTGTGTTTTTGGCCGGGCTGCCGCACTACAGCGTGCTGTTTTCCAGCGACATACGGGTCGTACACCTGCATCTGTTTGTGCCTCCCAGACTTCACACTCTGGGCCCTCTCTCCCCCGAGAAGCAGCAGTGAGGCCTGATCCACGGATCTTTCCCCATGCGAGTGAACAAAATGACGCACCGCCTCCCGGGTGGCTTGCCGAAAAGCCTCATTCTACCTGCCAGCCTCCAGGACGAGCTCATTGAGCCGCTCCTGCTGCCTCACACGGGCCTCGCCAGTGAGATTCGGCAACTCTGCAGCAACTGCCTCTACAGCTCTAATTGTCTTTGCAGGGGAACTATATTTCGGCCTACAAGCTGTGTTTTGACTGGCAGACTTGCTAGCAGTTCTACCATCTCTAGCTAGCTCAGCGCCTAAGTTACGCCGAATAGTCCCTATCTTGCTAGGATTTCTAGAAATAGGGGTAAACCCATGCGCCCTATTGTACTCATTTTGATCCAAGTTAAGCTCAAGCCTAACCTTCTCCAGCTCCTGGGCCTCTTGCAGCAAAGCGAGTCGCTGCTTCTCGAGCCGCGCCCTCTCCACAGCCGGATCCGCTTCCGTGGAGATAGGCATGCCGAGATGCTCGACACCAGCGCGAGCAGCCGGTATCACGATTGATGTAGAAGGATCCACGTAGCCCGGTATGTTCCGGGGCATCTCGTAGGGCTTGTGGCCCCTGGCAGTAGCCGGCTCCTCGATGACCTCAGCCGCAGTGGTCACGCCCTTCCCGGAGTCGATGACTGGGCCCGTCATCATCACCTCCACGCTGCCCGCAGAGCAGCCAGCCGGCTTCCCGCGGACAACGAGAACAGTGGGGGGATCATCAGCGACGAGTACCACGTCGGGGTACTCGCGGATGACGGTGGTGGCGACGTACACCAATTGCATGCCGAAAGACAGCACGGAACCGCCTGCAGGCAAGGGCCTGCCGCCGAAATCGCCGGTGTTGTCGCTGACGAAGTCGAAGGAGCCGAATCTGTGGACAAGGCCACAAACCACGCACTCCCCCGACGGAGAAACCGGTCCCGTACGAATATGCACCCCAGCCAGTGCTGCTGCTGGCCCCACGGTGGGCGCCAACTGTCGTGGTGATGAGAAGACAGGTGCCATAGGGTGGCTAAAGATTGGGGCCGATGGGCGCTGTAGGTATTCGGGGAAGGATCGAACATCACGTAGACGCGCTCAGAAACACTGCAAACACCAAGATCTACCCAGGTTCGGTGCCCTCGTGTGGAGGTAACACCCCTACTCCTGCCTACCTCTCTGTATATAGCTCAACCGGGTAGCCACAATACAATTTCCTCTCTCTGTCGAGTAGCCAAGCTCTAGCTCACTCTCTGTCTAGTGCTAAGTCTCGCAATAAATGCTCTCAGGGCCAACGTCCCTCGCGCAGGAGGGGGCTGGCCACCTTATATACTGGTGGCCAGCGAGTAAACAACACTTAAAAGTACACGAAGTGACAACTCTACTGTGACAGCAGCGCACGCCTCCGTGTTCCCGCTGACGCCGTGCCGAAAAGTCGCCGCGCCGCCCGCCTGACAGGTCTTGTCCACCCTGTCAGGTCCTTAGGGTAGGCCACTGACATGTCCTGTCCCCCTTGTCAGTGACAGGACTTGACAAGCGCCTACCCTCACTATACCCATGTCTCAGCACAGATAATCATGCTCCTAGTAAGTTGAACCGCACGCCTGTACGGCTGCGGGATACGCGGGATCTCCCACAACGGCTCCATTGACTTTGTGCCCGAGTAGGATAGCTTCACATCTACTCGTACCACCCGAGTTCTACTCGGTCGATCCAGAACCTCACTGGTATCTTCTCTTGGCCTTCAATACGTATCACCGAGTAGCGTCCACCGGATACAGGGTACTCGGGTAGCCGCCTACCCGGCAACCCGTACACTTGAACACTGTTTTGCCACCAGTCTTTCCCCTACTCGAGGGTAGCCCCCCGACAAGTATGCTGACATATACTAGGAGAAATCTCCTTCAAATCATCAAGAGTATATCCAATAGCTCCACGGTGTTTCTTTAGAATTCCAATAATCTTTCCTCTTCTTCACCTGAAAGTTAGCACTAATAATAACATGATATATTTTGTTATCATCAATATAAGAATATTTAAGATCATCAGGCAACGGTTTTAAATCAGAAACATGATCCTCCTTGGGTGGTAATTGATACGTCTCCAACGTATCAATAATTCCTGATGCTCCATGACAATATTATGCCAGTTGCTACATGTTTTCTCCTTTCTTTATGTCATTTTTACACGTTTTGCGGGACTAACCTATTAACAAGATGCCAAGTGCCAGTTCCATGTTTTCTGCTGTTTTTGGTTTCAGAAAAGTTGTTCTGGAAATATTCTCGGAATTGGACCCCACAAAGCCCGAAGTGCCTATTTTCCCCGGAAGCATCCAGAAGACCGAAGAGGAGACGAAGAGGGGCATCAGGGGGACCACACCATGGGGTGGCGCGCCCCCTTGGCCGCGCCAAGGGGTGGTGTGGGGCCCCAAGGGCTCCACCGCCTTTGCCTTTTCGCCTATTTATTCCCCCTCGGATGGAAAACCCTAGATACCTGATCAAAAATCCCCGAAAAGTTCCGCAGCCGCCGTCACCGTCAACCCTAGATCAGGGGGGTTCTGAAGCTATCTCCGGCACCCTGCCGGAGAGGAGATCATCACCGGAGGCCTCTACATCACCATGCCTGCCTCCGGAGTGATGCGTAAGTAGTTCATCCTTGGACTACAGGTCCATAGCAGTAGCTAGATGGTTGTCTTCTCCTCATATGCCTCCATGTTTAGATCTCGTGAGCTGCCTAACATGATCGAGATTGATCTTATGTAATTCTTTGTGCTGTGTTTGCTGGGATTCGATGAATATTGAACTTATGCCAAGTTGATTATAGTCTTTATTGCATATGTTATTTGTGATCTTGCATGCTTTCCGTTGCTAGTGGTTGCTCTGGCCAAGTAGTTTCTAGTGACTCCAAGAGGGAGTATTTATGCTCGATAGTGGGTTCATGCCTCCTTTTCGCCTTGCTCTAGTGACAGAAACGTGAAGGGGGAGGATGTGATGTTGCCACTAGGGAGAAAACAACGGTGAGAGTGCCCGCGTGTACAATCATTGCTTACATTACACACTTTGCTTAATGCAGTTATCTGTTGCTTGCAACTTAATACCTAAGGGGGTTCGAATGATAATCCTGAGGGTGGACTATTAGTCATAGATGCAGTTGGATTACGGTCTATGTATATTGTTGCAATGCCCGCACTAAATATCATAGTATTCATCATGTCATGAATGTGCACTACGGTGCAACCTTTATTTGTCAATTGCCCAGCTGTAATTTGTTCACCCAGCATGCTATTTTTTATGGAGAGACACCACTAGTGAACCTATGAACCCCGGTCCATTTTCCTACACTGTTAAACAAACCACCACAATTTCCTGCTTTCTTTACTTACTCCAAGCATACATTATTTTCCACACTATACGTCTAATCTTTGTTTTCAGCAAGACCGGTGAGATTGACAACCTCACTGTACCTTTGGGACAAAGTATTTTGGTTTTGTTGTGTGCAGGTTTCGCGCTGTTGCTGACACCGGTGAGCCATCACCACCGTCAGTGGAATCAACCTTCCGAAGGTCCTGTTTCTCCTACTAGATTGATAACCTTGGTTCTTAACTAAGGGGAAAACTCCTACCGCTGTGATCATCACACCCTCCTCTTGGGGTATCCCAACGAGTGCAAGATCTGCACCATCAAGGACTTTTTCTGGCGCCGTTGCCGGGGAGAAGGAAGTCTTCTGGCAAGGTGAGTCCCTCACTCTCAACGTCTTTATTTTGTTTATTGTCTTGTTTTTATTTTTGTCTTGTTTTGCTTCTCTTTATCAAAAACACAAAAAAATAGTTTACTTTATAGCTGTTATTTATTTGCTTGCTTTTATTTTGCTAAAATGAGTTCCTCTGAAAATACTAAGTTGTGTGACTTCACTAGCACAAACAAAAATGATTTTATTTGCACACCTATTGCTCCACCTTCTCCTACTGGTGCTTTCTATGAAATTAATCCTGCTTTATTAAACCTTGTTATGAAAGAGCAATTTTATGGTGTTAGTACTGATGATGTTGCTGCCCACCTTAATAACTTTGTTGAATTATGTGAGATGCAAAAATATAAAGATGTGGATGGAGATATTATTAAACTGAAATTATTCCCTTTCTCTTTGAGAGGAAGAGCTAAAGAATGGTTGCTATCTTTGCCTAGAAATAGTATTGATTCATGGACTAAGTGTAAAGATGCTTTCATTGGAAAATATTATCCTCCTGCTAAGATTATATCCCTGAGAAGTGACATAATGAATTTTGAACAATTTGATAATGAACATGTTGCTAAATCTTGGGAAAGAATGAAAACTATGGTGAATAATTGTCCCACTCATGACTGACTACTTGGATGATTATAAAAACCTTTTATGCAGGACTGAATTTCTCCTCAAGGAACCTATTGGATTTAGCTGCTGGAGGTACCTTTATGTCCATCACTTTGGGCAATGCAACAAAGCTTCTTGATGATATGATGATAAATTATTCAGAGTGGCACACTGAGAGAGCTCCACAAGGTAAGAAGGTAAATTCTATTGAGGAAACCTCCTGTTTAAGTGAAAGGCTTGATGCTATTATGTCTATGCTTGTTAATGGTAAAGCTCAAGTTGATCCAAATAATGTTCCTTTAGCTCTTTGGTTGCTCAAGAAGAGCATGTTGATGTGAACTTTATTAGAAATAATAATTTTAACAACAATGCTTATAGAAATAATTTTGGTGGAAACAATTACAAGCCCTGTCCTCCTAATAATGTTTATGGTAATTCTTATGGCAATTCCTACAATAACAATAAAATCTCTACCACTGATCTTGAAAACATGCTTAGAGAATTTATTAGCACACAAACTGCTTTTAATAAATCTGTGGAGGAAAAGCTTGGTAAAATAGATGTTCTTGCCTCTAAAGTAGATAGCCTAGCTATTGATGTTGATTTTCTAAAACTGAAGGTTTTGCCACATGATGTTAAAGAAAGTAAAACTTTGAATGCCATCTAAGTTCGAATTGATAATAATGTTAGGTTGATGGCTGAATTACGTGCTAGGTGGGAAAGAGAAGATGAATTGGCTAGAAAGAATAATATCGCTAGAGTTTGCACTATCACAACCACTAGTAAAACTGAAGCTCCAAGTGCTAGTAAACCTCCTACTATCAATGTTAAGTAGTTGGTGTTAACAAAGACTCCACCCCTTCTGTGAAACGTGCTAAATTGCCTCAAACTGCTGAAATTGCTTCTGATAAAAGTGCTGAAATTTTTAGAGATGTGGGAGATAATGGTCCCATTACTTTTGATGATAATAATATTGATTTTGATGATCTAAATATCTCTGAAGTTATTAAGTTCCTACAAAAGCTTGCTAGAAGTCCCAATGCCAGTACCATGAATATGGCCTTTACTAAACATATTACCAATGCTCTCATGAAAGTTAGGGAAGAAAAGCTGAAACTTCAGACATCTATCCCTAGGAAATTAGATGATGGTTGGGAGCCTATAATTAAGATAAAAGTAAATGATTTTGATTGCAATGCTTTGTGTGATCTTGGTGCTAGTATCTCTGTTATGCCTCAAAAGCTTTATGATATGCTTGATCTACCACCGTTGGAACACTGTTATTTGGATGTTCATCTTGCTGATAATGCTAAGAAGAAACCTCTTGGTAGAATTGATGATGTACTTATTATGGTTAACAATAACCTTGTCCCTGTTGATTTTGTTGTTATGAACATCGAATGCAATTCTTCTTGTCCTATTGTTTTGGGAAGACCTTTTCTTAGAACTGTTGGTGCTGTTATTGATATGAAAGAGGGGAGTATTAAATACCAATTCCCACTCAATAAAGGTATGGAACACTTCCCTAGAAAGAGGATGAAGCCACCTTTTGACTCTATTATTAGATCAAGTTATGATTTTGATGCTTCTTCACTTGAAAATACTTTAGTTCTTTTCTATGCCTAGCTGAAAGGCGTTAAAGAAAAGCGCTACCGGGAGACAACCCGTTTTATTTCGCTGTTTTCAACCCGTTTTCCTTTGTTTTATTTTGTGTGCTTTGCACCTGGGTGTTGTCTATTTCCTTACAAACCCTGTTGTATCTTTTCTTTTGAGTTTTTGTTGAGAAAAGTAAAGCCTCTAGTGGAAAGTTGAGGCTATATTTCGGATTTCTGCGCAGAAAACAGACTTCTGCTGTCCACTGTTTATTCCGTATAAAATCACAAAAAATTCAAAATGACCTGCGTTTTTTTGTGCGTAATCCAGAGCTATATACGACTTTTCTTATTTTACCACTTTTTGATTTGAGCAACATAAGATTTTCTAAAAAAATCATCTTTACCTGTTGTCCTGTTTTGAGAGTTTTCTGCCAATAATTGCATTTGCATCTTAATCACTTTCTTTTGGTGTTCTTTTGAGAAAAAGAGTTTTAAAAGAAGTTGTGACAGTAGCTAATGTGTTTTTGAGTGTTAGACTTGTGTTGAAACTGAACCATGTGAATTTATTATTTCGATTTTACTAACGTTGCTAATGAAGATTGTGAGAAGTTTGGTGTGAAGGAAGTTTTCAAGGATCAAGAGAAGAGGATGATATGACGTGATCAAGAAGAGTGATAATCCTAAGCTTGGGGATGCCCCAGTGGTACATCCCAGCAAATTCCAAGAAGACTCAATCTTCTAAGCTTGGGGATTCCCAAGGCATCCCCTTCTTCATCAACAAATTATCAGGTCACTTCTAGTGAAACTATATTTTTATTCGGTCACATCTTATGTTCTTTACTTGGAGCATCTTTTATTTTTTGATTTTATTTTTATTTTTTGCTTTCAGTTTGTTTTTACGTTTTGCAATAAACTTGGTTGGACCCCAGCATTCTTTTATTGGAGAGTGACACGCTCCGCTTTTTCATGGGAATACTTTGTATTCTTAATCTTTGTCTGGCTGATGCATTTATTTAGCTCCTGTTTTGCATGCATCTCTTATTAGAGCTGTTAGTTTTAGTAGTATTATGTGAGTACTCTCATGTTTTCTTGCTGTAGCATTTAGTGAGTTTTTGTTAAAACATATTGTGTATGGTGCTTGTTGGGAGAAAGAAACTGCTGTTTAAAGTAGAATTTATACTGGTGCAAGTAGAAGCTTGTATAGACTGTTGCTAGAACTTTTTCATGCCATGCTAAATGTTATTTTAGTTCTAAAGATTTGTGATGTTGAGTAGCATGAATAGCCTCAAATAGCTAAGAGTGTTTAATATGTCATTGAAAGATTCATGAGTTGTTCTTGTCACGAGGAAGGATAAATTTTTGGTATTCTCTTTCGAGTGTTTTATTTGGTTGAATTGGCGCATGATCACATCATGTTTATGAATACAAACCAGTCGCGAATAGCCTCCATGACCACTTAGTTTTTGAACTATGATACCGCGTATGCTTTAATTAATGATGTTTATGTCGATGTGCATGATTATGGCTCTTATGCTCTCTTGATTTGTCGCTCCCAGTCTTTTGCTAGCCTCCACCTGTACTGAGTATGAGCTCTACTCGTGCGTCCAACTCCCTTAAACAAAAGTTTTTCCCATTGTGTCCACCATACCTACCTACATGTGGTATTTAACTGCCACTCCAAGTAAATTGCTCATGTGTTACCTTTAAAACTTTCAAAATTACTCCTGCTTTATGTTCCTGTTTTTGCTCATGAGGACGTCAATAGAGAATCTTTATCTCACTTGTTGATTGGATTTCACACCCTGGACTAGTGGCTTCATCCTCTTATCCAAATGATAGAAGAGCTGGCAGTGGGGTTCCCAGCCCCAAATTAATGCACACAAAATCTCTTCACTATTTTTGCCCCTGATTCATCAGTCAAAGCACAATTGTGTAAACAAAAGAGAAACAGGGATGACCTTCTACCCAGATGCGTCCTTCATATGGGATCCACTCTTGTGAATCCAGTTGGCTTGTGACGTACTGTATTTTCTTTTTACCATTCATTGACATGAGCATACATCTACCAAAATATAGACACTCCTCCACGATATGTGATTGTTGGCAGGCACCCGAGGATTCGGTTAGCCATGGTTTGTGAAATATGGATGGGAGGAGTGTCAAACTTTTAATACCACTGCTTAATAAAATAAAAACCTCTAGCGCATGAGTGATCCCTGCTTCCCTCCGCGAAGGGCCTTTCTTTTACTTTTATGTTGAGTCTCAATCTTCTAACTTTATGCACAGTTGAGAGAGCATTTTTGCCATTCTTAGTTCTACATGCATTGTCCCATGAACATCAATAATTACTTCATGATGTGATATCATTTGTTCTTAAATTATTTGTTCTAGTCTTCCTAATGAACTTTGAAGGTGTCCTGGCATTTATGTTTTGCCCCACTCTTAAGGACTAGCGAAATATCACTTTGCCATGCTTTCTCTATACCTGAAACAGACGTTTATCTTTCTTTGCATTATTTCTCATGATACTTTATTTGAGATACTCTTCATGATGAAAAGCTATTGATTTTCTTTATTATTAAAGTTCTATTTATCATGTTTGTGTTTGAAATTCCGTGATCTCAACTTGCATATGCCTTTACATTTTTATGATCAAGATTATGTTAGTAGCATGTCACCTAAGAAATTATTGTTTTATCGTTTACCTACTCGAGGACGAGTAGGAACTAAGCTTGGGGATGCTTGATACGTCTCCAACGTATCTATAATTTCGGATGCTCCATGATAATATTATGCCAATTGCTACATGTGTTCTCCTTTCTTTATGTCATTTTTACACGTTTTCCGGGACTAACCTATTAACAAGATGCCAAGTGTCGGTTCCATGTTTTCTGCTGTTTTTGGTTTCAGAAAATTTGTTCTGGAAATATTCCGGAATTGGACCCCACAAAGCCCGAAGTGCCTATTTTCTCCGGAAGCATCCAGAAGACCGAAGAGGAGACCGAGAGGGCCATCAGGGGGCCCACACCATGGGGTGGCGCACCCCCTGGCCGCGCCAGGGGGTGGTGTGGGGCACCCAGGGCTCCACCGCCTCTGCCCTTTCGCCTATTTATTCCCCCCAGATGGAAAACCCTAGATACCTGATAAAAAATCCCAAAAGTTCCGCAGCCGCTGTCACCATCAACCCTAGATCAGGGGGCTCTGAAGCTGTCTCCGGCACCCTGCCATAGAGGAGATCATCACCGGAGGCCTCTACATCAGCTTGCCTGCCTCCGGAGTGATGCATGAGTAGTTCATCCTTGGACTACGGGTCCATAGCAGTAGCTAGATGGTTGTCTTCTCCTCATATACCTCCATGTTTAGATCTCGTGAGCTATCTAACATGATCGAGATTGATCTTATGTAATTCTCTGTGCTGTGTTTGCTGGGATCCGATGAATATTGAACTTATGCCAAGTTGATTATAGTCTTAATTGCATATGTTATTTGTGATCTTGCATGCTTTCCGTTTCTAGTGGTTGCTCTGGCCAAGTAGTTGCTAGTGACTCCAAGAGGAAGTATTTATGCTCGATAGTGGGTTCATGCCTCCTTTTCTCCTTGCTCGAGTGACAGAAACGTGAATGGGGAAGATCTGTCGTTGCCACTAGGGAGAAAACAGCGGTGATAGTGCCCGCGTGTACAATCATTGCTTACATTACACACTTTGTTTAATGCAGTTATCTTTTGCTTGCAACTTAATACCTAAGGGGGTTCGGATGATAACCTGAGGGTGGATTATTAGTCATAGATGCAGTTGGATTACGGTCTATGTATATTGTTGTAATGCCCGCACTAAATATCATAGTAGTTCACGCCGGGTATATTTCCCGATTCCCGAACCCGACACCCGAACAACCCGAACCCGATCCCGAATAGCCCGAACCCGAGAATCCCGATCACTTTTTCGGGTAGATGTTTTGGAAACCCGAAATTAGATTGGGTAATTCGGAATTGGAGTCACGACACCCGAACGTGCCGAATTTCCCGAAAAATAACGAAGCAAGAGGGCCAGGTGAGCAGCCCAACGCCCCACGGCCCCAATGCCAAGTGCCCAAGGCCCCTAATCCCCTCTCCCGTGACCTAGTAAACTAGCCCCCAGTCCCTTCTTCCCCTTCCCCTAGTCCACGACCACAGCAGCACACGCAGGTCCACACACCAAGGTTGAGCAGATCCGTCGCCATCTTCATCTAGCCCGCACCAGAGCACCTTTGCGTCGAGGTTCAGCCACTTCCCCGGGCCCCAATCCACGAGGAAGGAAGGAATCGGCCGCCAGCACCCGCGAGTGCCCCGGGCCCAAGCCCCAACGGCCACTGTGCTGTGCCACTACCTCCTCCGGCCACCATCCGTCGTCCACGACCTGTCTCCACATAGCGCCGCCACTTCATCTTCCGCGAGCCGACAAATTGATGGAACTTGCTACCTGCCCGCGTCTTCTCTGACCAATGTATCCATCCTCTCCGTTCCAATCAAGGAGTGCGGCGGTTGAAGGACAACCCCCACCACCGAAGAATCCACTGTCGAAGACCTGATTTTTTCCTGTATGTTTTGGTCGCTTTCTGCAATTCGGGATATACGGGATTTCCCGATCCCGAACCCGAAATTTCGGGAACCCGAACCGTCGGCTAGCTGTTTTTTCATAAGAATTTCGGGAATCAGTTATTGCAACCCGAACTATTTTTTTCCTGAATAACCCGACCCGAAAATTCGGGAAAACCCGAACGCCCAGCGTGAATAGTAGTCATCATGTCATGAATGTGCACTACGGTGCAACCTTTATTTGTCAATTGCCCAGCTGTAATTTGTTCACCCGGCATGCTATCTTTTATGGAGAGACACCACTAGTGAACCTATGAACCCTGGTCTATTTTCCTACACTGTTAAACAAACCACCACAATTTCCTGCTTTCTTTACTTACTGCAAGCATACATTATTTTCCACACTATACGTCTAATCTTTGTTTTCAGCAAGATGGGTGAGATTGACAACCTCACTGTACCGTTGACACCCTCCTCTTGGGGTATCGCAACGAGTGCAAGATCTGCACCATCAATAATGTGCTACCCAAGTCTTCCACGGGTAAATTATGTTTCAGTATCACCGGTTGACGAAGAAGAATATCGTTAATCGCATTTCTCTCTTCCATAAAGACCTCACTCTCGTGGTCCTCCATATATTTGTCACGACCCCAGACCCAAAGATATACACACTGTTATGCGCTCCTAGTCATGGACCCACAAGGGCTTCAGGGTTACCAGCCCCGGCCGCAACAAACGACAGCAGGAAGACCGGATTCATCGGTACGTAGACCGGATCACCACGGTACTACTACTCCTTGTGTCCATGCTAGTCATAACCAACTATGCATATCAAAGCGTCCATGAATCGAATGAGACTGAAGGAACGGGACCAAAGCTATAGAGAGATGCTATGTGTCCAGAAAGTGCAACAACAATCGAGGGTTACTGGGGTTACCTCGCCCCAGTCCGAATCACATCGGCAGGCGGGCTCGGACATGGATCATCGGCTCCACAACCCCTCGACTACGACAACTATGGAGGCATAGCCAAAACAGTATAACAATGAGCTCTAAACCAACAACCGATCAAAGCAGTACTCTAAACATGAAAGTTGTATTAAACAGGTGTTACTAGGGTAAAGCTTACAAGAAGAGGTCACACGACCCAACATTACATCAGACAACGGAAGGCAAGTTATGTTGCTAATCAACAAGAACCAAAAAGGCCTAAGAGGCCGCAACATAAGGCGACGTCCCAGCCCATAGATTCCAGGCTGCTACCTGGGAACCCCAAACTACTCGTCGATGTCCACGTAGGAAACACCACCACTGGAGTGGAAACTTCACCTGGACCAAAATTAAGAAAATATGAGTACGGGAGGTACTCAACAAGACTTAGTTAACCTATTATATATCTGCTGGTTTCGTAAAGGGTTTTATGAAGGTTGATTTGCGTAAAGCAATCTTTATGTTCCAAATCGAGGAGGAATAGCACGTCTCATAGAAGGTTTTCAAAACAGATGAGAAACTCACTACTGTAATCATCATCTTTTCAATCCACCAACATCAATTACCAGCATCTCACATGCTACAAGGATCACCCCTCTCAGCATCTCCGAGGAGGCACCCTTCAAACTTTGACTCCATGCTTTGTGAACATATTTTACGTCACGTTAGGTTGTCTATGGTCTTTGCCTTCACCAAGTCGTCCTTAACCGTGGACACGACTTTTCAAAAAGTTTGCCCTACAGGGATGTACACTTTACCCACACGTACCATCTGACTCTTAGCGCCACATGTACGCTCTTCCATGGAACGCGGCAGAGGGTGGTTGGCCACGACATTTACCTTACCCGACCCTATCCATGAGTCAACCCAAGACAGGGCCACCCCGTCAACAGGGAGTTGGCCATCCTCCTGACGACACCTGTCTTTGTGAGGCGGGGTCAAGATCCGTGTACATCCATCACTTGGCCCCGGTCACGCCCTAGCGTAGCATTTTTTTTTCCAAAACCGTTTAAAAGGTTTTATTTGCGGTGCCGAATGGAAATCTCAAACTACGTGACTCATGGATCTGGCCAAACAAGTTAGTTTGTCGAGCGCGGTTACTTAGACCCCGCGTGTGGTTGCACGCTCAGTCTTGGCTTCTGCTGGAGACTGTAATCCTAGGAATGGCGAGTATAGGGCGAACAACCACTTCCTAAGTGGCCTCCCATACCAGACTTAGTCAAGTTATCCACACAATGCTCATCTCACCACGTCATCATATCATATTAGGTTATCGCAGCTCTGATTCATCAATCCGATGGAGCAGAGGTAACAAACATGTATGACTAAGCGACGCAGATATGAGGCTCTGGTGATGCGCACAGGAAAATCTATGGCGGCTAGGAACAGTGGATCAGGATATTGAGGTAATGAAGTATATAGGTGAACTATATCTACTGACATCAAATACTTTGGAATCAAATGCAAAGTACGAGAATCAAATGTTGTTGAAAAACATATATGAGTAGATAAGAGGTTATGCTTGCCTTGGTTATAAGAAAACCAGATAGAGGCTTCAGGAATAAGTGCTTGACTTGTCGGTTAAGATCAAGTATTCGCCATTGGAGTTGTTGTCCTTCACTTCAGAGTCGCATTCTACCGAGGGGAAACAACACCGAAAAGAAGAATAACAATCAAACATGGCATCGATGCAATGTGCAACATGTATGCATGAGCAAGTTAATGCACTGAAATAAATCCCTAAACATGTTCGATGGGTTGCTAGGGTTCGCATGTCAGTTATGCATTTTTACTCAATTTATCCCGAAATAGACCCCGGAGGGTAATTCGGGTGGTTATGAATGTGAGTACCATTTTAGTTGCTCAAATTGGTTTGAAAACATCATAAACATGTTGCATTTGTCATTTTGAGCAATTTGGTATAAAACTTTTAATTTTCTAATTTTATTGAATAAAAACTTATTTTCTATTTTTAAATGAATGAACAACATTAAATAAATGCTCATTTTTGAAATTTGTCAAACATACATGAAAATGACATTGTTGGGTTGGAAATAATTTTCTAAACAATTTGGTACCTTCCTTTTTTTTCTGAGGTGTAAAACATTAGTTATTCAATTATTGAGTTTAATTATTTTTCTGTTTATTATTAACCCTTTTCTGGAAAGAGAGAAAACAGATATGACGTCATGATGAGACCCTTCCGGTGAGCAATTCGCTCGATCGAGCTCGAATTAACGTGCGGGGTGTCGTGCATTCGGTTGAGGGACTCAAGGGGAGCCTAGGGGTGGCGGCGGAAGGACCTTAAGGTCGTCGGAGCTACTCCGGCGACCACCATCTGCGGCGGTGCACGGCAGCTCACGGTAGCAAGGCGATTCTGAGGGGGAGGGAGTGACTGGAAGGGTTGGGGAGGCTCACCAGCTCACAGGGAACACGCCGGT
The DNA here is from genome assembly GCA_028641055.1 of Alopecurus myosuroides. NCBI lineage: Eukaryota > Viridiplantae > Streptophyta > Magnoliopsida > Poales > Poaceae > Alopecurus > Alopecurus myosuroides. The sequence continues at coordinate 231,846,385 of CM054063.1, read as the reverse complement.
GTGGACGGGGAGGCAGGGGAACGTCGGAATCGACAGCGGCGAGCTCGGAAAGCCGGCGGCCATGGAAGACGGCGTCGGCGGAATTCACCCCTCCCCGGCCTTCTCGGCGGCTGTACGTGCTTGAGGACGAAGAGGGGACCACGACGGAGCTCTAGGGACGGACGGCGGGCCTCGGGGTGGTCCACAGCGATGGCGATTCGACGGCGGCCGGAGGCATGGTAGGGCTAGGGTTTGAGTTCGGCCGCGAGGAGCAAAGCAGAGAGGAAGGAGGTGGGAGGGGGCGACGAGGAGCTAGCTCGATGGGGACGTCTCCCTCTGGCCTTATCCCTGCAGGCAGAGAGGTAGGGAGGAGGTGGCGTCGTCGCGGTCGAGCTGCCACGCAGCTCCTTCTTCTATCCCAAAAAAGAAGACAAAGTCACATTTCCAATAACCCCCTGGAGCTTTTGAAAACTGCAACTTAGTCCTTCTGCTTATAAAAGCAACAAGAATTTGAAAGATTGGGGTCCTAAATGATCTCAGAAAAATTGTCCAAAATATGTTCTGGAAACCTTATCAAAATTGCAACCTCACCATATGTCACTTTAATGGAACTGAAATATTTTTCAATACAACATTTTGGAAACCATTTTAAGTAGTATTTGTGGGATTTTTGTCAAACCATTTAAATTCATAATTTAAATTGGTTTAAATTGGTTTCAATTTTTGTTTTCATGCATGTATGGAATGAACACACACCACACACCCTGGTCTAGCAAAATTGGGATGTTACAATTCTACCCCCCTTACAAGAATCTCGTCCCGAGATTCCCGAAGGAGAAAGAAAGAAGGAACACCGGTTTTGAACGATCTTCTCGAACCTTACGGTTCTCTTCTCGAAGAGGTTGATCCGTAGCACTTGCGAAGATCTCCAGCGGCTACACCTTAGGTAGAGGGAAAACTCTTAGGAATTGATCTTCACAAAGATCGAGTATCTCATGGATAACTCATGACAGGGATGTTCGTAAAGAACTTTTGAGTTAACAGACATGAAACACATCAAGATAACAGAGGGAATAGGAGAAGTTTTCAAGATTGTGAATGATGGTTCTTGAAAGGATTTAGAATATGAGCTTTGCACAAGACTTTAAATCCTTTTGGGAAATAAAGGTTGGACAACTTATGACATCGAGGTTTCTCAAAACAGAATACCAAGATGGAAAGGATTTTCTTGGATATCACAATGTAATATCCGTAGACGATGGGAAAACACGGGAAAACACTATAATCGTGCATCAGAGAAAGTTTGATATAGGATCATGTTCAATATTTGGAGTGGACACAGGAGATGAAGGAACTTCCAGCCATTCCATAACAGCTTTGTTGATATCCTTGTTAGGGATCGGAAAGTTACTTCACGACAGAAGATGAGTAACCAAAGGATGTTGTAACACCATAATTAAGAAGGGATTCTTGGTCACACCATAAAGATGAGTAACCAACGGGGATTGAAACACCGGAAGAAAACAGGGAATCTCTTTCCTATTGTGGTTTATCCGTAGCAATACGTTTACCACATGGTCAAGACCCCATGGCTGAAGTAACTGACAAATTCACACAATGTGTGAGATGAATGGAACTTCAAGTACAAACAACTTGAAAAAGGAAATTGATCATTGGCGGTTACAAAACACCAAAAGATGTTCTCATGATGAACTTGTTTCCACTGGAACAAAGGTTTTGGAGGTTCAACTGAGAGATATTGGAAAGATCAACTTCCAGGTTCTCCTGGATGTTCTAGATACCAATATTAGGCTAATGCAAGCCTTCTATAGGTAATCAGGTGGAAGTGGAACTTCGAATTAGGAGAACGGTGAGGAGAACTTGCTGAGAACGAGCCACACAAGAATTCTCACGGAGAGTGGCCGCTCTTATGGATTCAGAGAGATATGACATTAGGCCTTCCGGCTAATTGTGTCAACCACAACATCAACCATGTTGGATTCTGGAAAGACCTAATTCAATACCCTTGAGGAAACACCAACCATCGTTGCTGCTTGAGATTCAGCTCTGGTTAGTGAGTTGATAACTCAGACTCGCTATGTTTGATCGAAGAGTTTGCACCGGTTACCAACGAGATACATTTACTAGATTCTCAAGACATGGACTACAATATCTAGCTCAAAAAGGATGAGCAAGATTGCGTAACTCGTGTATTAGCAACTTGTCGGGGAAAGCTGTATCTACATGGAGTATCTACACGAAACACATCGGAATCCTTGTTGAGAAGATAACTACTAGGATAAAGAAGTTCTTAAACTTCTTCTCTTTTATGAATGATCAGCCAGTGGCTTGTTGTGAACGCGAACTTCTTCAAATAAATGGAGGTAATAACCCACCATATCAAGAATACTCCACACATGCATGACCAACTTGGGATTATTCCCGAAGGAACAAGAAAACTCTTCTCGAAACCATGGCGACAACTTTCATCATAAGCACATGGTCTAGAGTAAGCCACTTCAAACATCCAGAACACAACTTCGTGATGACACAAAGATGGTTCTCGGAAGCTTCCAACATTGTTGTCATTTGTTCAGCATGAGCCTCTTGCAACTTGGAGAAATAGGAATGTCATCGATGGGCTCGACGACACGCTTATCAAGATACTCCAAGCAGAGGAACTCATATGATACATAAACAAGGCAAAATATTGGTCAGACTAAGGACGTGAAGGTGTACTTAGGTGGAACACCATGAGTGGAAACACCATAGAAATAGTCCTTGAATCTGAGCTTGATTTGACCATAGCCCAAATCAAATCAAGGGTAGTATGATAGCATGTCCACGAAGGAGATACTATCCTGCTTCAATAGGATGAGAACTAGACATCCCATTGCAAAGGAACAAGTTAGGATGAGCTTTTGTCTTTCAACTCTCCAGGTTATTGTTTTAAGCTCAACCAGTAGTCCACGATATCCAGCAGGGTTCCTTGGATAAAAGAGTAGTTCAAACTACCCCTTGTTTAGATATCACGGTCAGGTAACAACCTGGTGATACTTCTAGAAAGACAACCAGAATATCACAACCTACCGGTATGTCTCGGAATTCGAAAGGAATCTTGCTTTTCAAAGAAACCGATATGATCTTGAGAGCTTCATCATGAACCTAACTCTCTGACCAAGAATGTGCACCGGAATGAACGGACTTGGTAATACGGTCAAATTTAGATAGAAACCGGGTGACCAATAGTGCTAACAAGGATACATATGTTTCTTAGATTTTTCAAAGCAATAAGAGTTGCTAAGAATATCCGATACACACCTCAAAGCACAAACCCATCATACTCAAGCATTCAGGCTTGGAGGAAGGGTGAGTGAAAACGTGTAAGAGCATCACTTCATCAACAAGGCCATGCAACTCAACACGACCTCTTGATATAAAATAGTGTGATACCCCGAGGTAGAACAGAATAGAAGCTAACGGAACTTCTTGAACCTGCGAATTACAAAACTTTGACCTGGCCCTAGAGATGAACGAGGTACTGGAGTTTGTTTCTCCTGACAATCTAGAGGTGGAATGTTTTGACGGAAAACAAGAGCAAATGCATTGGAAGAATCCAACACACATATGCAACTTGTATTCCAAAAAGTAGATGAGGTTTGGAAGCAAGCAAAGAGTAGGAATGTGCTCTTGGAAAATCCTGAGATCACGTTGGATGCACAAGGTCATACTCATTTGTATAACCCATGCTAAGACGAGAGGTATAGCAGAGTCAAGAACAAGGATATGGGAATCATAAAGAACACTCTTGTCGTGATCCTTTTGATTCCTAGAGAAAAGCTATGGCTATTGGAGTTGAGATTACCTAGCCATCCTGAGGTGGAACAGATTCTTCATGATCCAAAGAAGCAGAACTTGGGTTAAAGTTCAGCATCCTGTACTGATAGCGTGAGCATTACATGGTTAAGAAACCACATAATTCAACCCACCACAATTCAACACACTCCGGGACCTCCGGTTCAAGTCCAAGGGTTAAAACCCAAGAGAAAGGAGTAACTACTCTCCTAGTGTCTTGAAGGACACTACGAATAGCTATCACAAAGTATCTTCCAGAAGACAGCGATAGGTCCGAAAGAACTTGAGCAGAGCATAACGGATACATTCGAGATGGAAAGCAGATCTCGAGGTTCAGGATTTGGGAATTTAGAACAGGGGTATGTGGAACCCACACAACTCTGAGAGATTATGATGGAAAGGAAATCTCCTAGTTTAAGAGATAACGGAATATGGAACACACACGACTCTAGAAACTTTAGCACTAGGTCAACTTGGGTAACAACGTCCTTGCCAAAGGCACCTAGGTTTTGAATAACTAGAACCTTTTCAAATCAAAACAGGTATGGTGACCCAGAGTTAGAGCGATACCAGATACGGAGTAAAAAGACTCCTTAATAAGGGGTTTCACAACTCATTTGAAGTTTCAAAATAGTTTTCATAAACTCTAGACTCAATATCGACCAAGCAGTAAGGTTTTCCTACAGGCAGTCCTGCTCTGATACCATGACTTGTCACGACCCCGAACCCAAAGATATACACACTGTTATGCGCTCCTAGTCATGGACCCACAAGGGCTTCAGGGTTACCAGCCTCGGCTGCAACAAACAACGGAAGGCCGGATTCATCGGCACGTAGGCCGGATCACCACGATACTACTACTCCTTGTGTCCATGCTAGTCATAACCAACTATGCATATCAAAGCGTCCACGAATCGAATGAGACTGAAGGAACGGGACCAAAGTTATACATAGATGCTATGTGTCCAGAAAGTGCGACAACAATCAAGGGTTACTGGGGTTACCTCGCCCCAGGCTGAATCACATCGGCAGGCGGGCTCGGACATGGATCATCGGCTCCACAACCCCTCGATTGCGACAACTATGCAGGCATAGCAAAAACTATATAACAATGAGCTCGAAACCAACAATCGATCAAAGCAGTACTCTAAACATGAAAGTTGTATTAAATAGGTGTTACTAGAATAAAGCTTACAAGAAGAGGTCACACGACCCAACATTACATCAGAAAACGGAAGGCAAATTATGTTGCTAATCAACAAGAACCAAAAAGGCCTAAGAGGCTGCAACATAAGGTGACGTCCCAGCCCATAGATTCCAGGCTGCTACCTGGGAACCCCAAACTACTCGTTGATGTCCACTTCGGAAACACCACCACTTCAGTGGAAACTTCACCTGAACTAAAATTAAGCAAACCTGAGTACGAGAGGTACTCAGCAAGACTTAGTTAGCCTATTATATATCTGCTGGTTTCGTAAAGGGTTTTATGAAGGTTGATTTGCGTAAAGCAATCTTTATGTTCCAAATCGAGGAGGAATAGCACGTCTCATAGAAGGTTTTCAAAATAGATGAGAAACTCACTACTGTAATGATCATCTTTTCAATCCACCAACATCAATTCCCAGCATCTCACATGCTACAAGGATCATCCCTCTCGGCATCTCCGAGGAGGCACCCTTCAAACTTTGACTCCATGCTTTGTCAACATATTTTACGTCACGTTAGGTTGTCTACGGTCTTTGCCTTCACCAAGTCGTCCTTAACCGTGGACACGGCTTTTCGAAAAGTTTGCCCTGCAGGGATGTACACTTTACCCACACGTACCATCCGACTCTTAGCGCCACTTGTACGCTCTTCCATGGAACGCGGCAGAGGGTGGCTGGCCACGACCTTTACCTTACCCGACCCTTTCCATGAGTCAACCCAAGACAGGGCCACCCCGTCAACAGGGAGTTGGCCATCCTCCTGACGGCACTTGTCTCTGTGAGGCGGGGTCAAGATCCGTGTACGTCCATCACTTGGCCCCGGTCACGCCCTAGCGGAGCATTTTGTTTTCAAAACCGTTTAAAAGGTTTTGTTTGCGGTGCCGAATGGAAATCTCAAACTACGTGACTCATGGATATGGCCAAACAAGTTAGTTGGTTGAGCGCGGTTACTTAGACCCCACGTGTGGTTGCACGCTCAGTCTTGGCTTCCGCTCGAGACCGTAATCATAGGGTTGGCGAGTACAGGACGAACAACCACTTCCCAAGTGGCCTCCCATACCAGCCTTAGTCAAGTTATCCACACAATGCTCATCTCACCACGTCATCATATCATACTAGGTTATCGCAGCTCTGATTCATCAACCGGATGCAGCAGAGGTAACAAACATGTATGACTAAGTGAAGCAGATATGAGGCTTTGGCGATGCGTACAGGCAAATCTATGGCGGCTAGGTGCAGTGGATCAGGATATTGAGGCAATGCAGTATATAGGTGAACTATATCTACTGACATCAAATACTTTGGAATCGAATGCAAAGTACGAGAATCAAATGTTGTTGAAAAACATATATGAGCAGATAAGAGGTTATGCTTGCCTTGGTTATGAGAAAACCAGATAGAGGCTTCAGGAATAAGTCTTGACTTGTCGTATAAGATCAAATATTCACCATTGGAGTTGTTGGCCTTCACTTCGGAGTCGCATTCTACCGAGGGGGAAACAACACTGAAAAGAAGAATAACAATCAAACATGGCATCGATGCAATGTGCAACATGTATGCATGAGCAAGTTAATGCACTGAAATAAAGCACTAAACATGTTCGATGGGTTTCTAGGGTTCGCATGTCAGTTATGCATTTTTACTCAATTTATCCCGAAATATACCCAAGAGGGCAATTCGGGTGGTTATGAATGTGAGTACCATTTTAGTTGCTCAAATTGGTTTAAAAACATCATAAACAGGTTGCATTTGTCATTTTGAGCAATTTGGTATATAACTTTTAATTTTATAATTTTATTGAATAAAAACTTATTTTCTATTTTTAAATGAATTAACAACATTAAATAAATTCTCATTTTTGAACTTTGTCAAACATATATGAAAATGACATTGTTGGGTTGGAAATAATTTTCTAAACAATTTGGTACCTTCCTTTTTTTTTTGAGGTGTAAAACATTAGTTATTCAATTATTGAACTTAATTATTTTTCTGTTTACTATTAACCCTTTTCTGGAAAGAGAAAAAACAAATATGACGTCGGAATGACGTCATCAATGGTCACAGAGACCCTGCCAGTGAGCAATTCGCTCGATCGAGCTCGAATTAGCGTGCGGGGTGTGGTGCATTCGGTTGAGGGCCTCAAGGGGAGCCTAGGGGTGGCCGCGGAAGGACCTTAAGGTTGCCGGAGCTACTCCGGCGACCACCATCCGCGGCGGCACTCGGCGGCTCACGGTAGCAAGGCGATTCAGAGGGGGAGGGAGCGACCGGAGGGGTTGGAGAGGCTCACCGGCTCACAGGGAACACGCCGGTGTGGACGGGGAGGCAGGGGAACGTGGGAATCGAAGGCGGCGAGCTCGAAAAGCCGGCGGCCATGGCGGACGACGTCGACGGAATTCACCCCTCCCCGGCCTTCTCGACGGCTGTACGGGCTTGAGGACGAAGAGCGGACCACGGCGGAGCTCTAGGGACGGACGACAGGCCTCGGGGTGGTCCACAACGACGGCTATTCGACGGCGGCCGGAGGCACAATAGGGCTAGGGTTTGAGTTCAGCCGCGAGGAGCAAAGCAGAGAGGGAGGAGCTGGGAGGGGGCGACGAGGAGCTATCTCGATGGGGACGTCTCCCTCTGGCCTTATCCCTGCAGGCAGAGAGGTAGGGAGGAGGTGGCATCGTCGCGGTCGAGCTGCCACGCAGCTCCTTCTTCTGTCCCAACGAAGAAGACAAAGTCACATTTCCAATAACCCCCTAGAGCTTTTGAAAACTGCAACTTAGTCCTTATGCTTATAGAAGCAACAATAATTTGAAATACTGGTGTCCTAAATGATCTCACAAAAATTATCCAAAATATGTTTTGGAAACCTTTTCAAAATTGCAACCTCACCATATGTCACTTTGATGAAACTGAAATATTTTTCAATACAACATTTTGGAAACCATTTTAAGTAGTATTTGTGGGATTTTTGTCAAACCATTTAAATTCATAATTTAAATTGGTTTAAATTGGTTTCAATTTTTGTTTTCATGCATGTATGGAATGAACACACACCACACACCTGGTCTACTAAAGTTGGCATGTTACAATATTGCTGCAAAGCATTGTTAGGAGCAAGAGCAATAGAAGCAAGTTGTTCAACTTTAAAATTCTCATCAGGCAATTTAGATTCATAAGGTGCTCTAGAAAATTTGGATAAATTGAACTCATAAGATTTTCCATCAAATTTAGTCAAAATCTTCTCTCTTTTACAATCTATAATAGCACCACAAGTGTTCAAGAAAGGTCTACAGTAATAATAGGACAAGTTTTACTAGCAGCCTTACCAAGTAATAGAAAATCAGTGGGATATTTTTCTTACCACATAAAACTTCCACATCTCTAACAATACCAATCAGAAAAACAGTTTCTCTATTAGCAAGCTGAATAACGACATCAATATCTTCAAGCTCACAAGAAGCAATTTCATGCATAATTTATCAATAAAGCTCATAAGGTATAGCACTAGAACTAGCACCAATATCACACAAACCATAATAGAAATGATCACCAATATTAACAAAAAGCACAGGAACACTAGTTTTCTTAGGTTTGTGAGGATGGGAAACAATATTAGAAGCATCCTCACAGAAGACAATGTGTTCATCCTCTACATTTCCACCAACAAGATCTTTCACAATTGCTACAGCAGGTTCAACAGTTATTTGTTCATCGGGTTCAATAGATTTCTTATTACTCTTATTAACCACACTAGCCACCATAGAGTGTTCTTTAACCTTAGCAGGGAAAGGCATTCTTTCAACATATGGCTCAGGAACAGCAGGATTAACAACATGCACTTCTATATTACTAGCAGGAACAATATCTTTATAAGGTGCATGGTACTTGTGATAATCCTTTTTTAGGAATATCAAGATAGGAGGCAAAAGCTTTAGGACAGTTTGCAAAAATTTGAGAATCAAGACCACAAACAGCATTAACATCATAGAAATTATTGGTTCCCATAATTTTTTTAATGCATTCATAATCATAATTTATACCTGACTTTCTACCTTTGTAATTCTCCCATCCTTCGGTGTTTTCTTGAATACGGTCAAGAAGATCTGTCGCACCCTGGTTTCTAGGGGATACTCATCGGGCCGAACTGGATAGCAGATGCTTGGATTATGGGGCATAACTGCTCCCACGTCCCAGCTTCCTGGTAGGCCTGCGCTTATGCGCGACAACACAAGCCCTGCTATTCCATCGTCGATGTAAACTATCCACTAGAGACCATAGGCACTACTGTCGACGTACTTCATACCAATCACACATGGTACGTCAACAGCGTTAAACGGAATGATACCACAGAATGTCTCTAAGACACAAAAGATTGAAATAAGGTTGCAAATAGCCTTCACTAAGGCAGAGAATAGCAAATACAATCATCCAGAGGACACATGTCCCAACATATCATCATTACATCAGCGGAAGCAAACAAAGGGTCTGAGTACAGACAAATCCAAATAGGCTTAAGAAGCCGGCAATGAAAAGGAAGACGGAGCCCATCCACGAAGTCTCGGATCCTGCCCGGGTCCGCTATCTACTCGTCAACAGCGTCGTCGTACTCCACGTAGTAGCCTCCATGGGGATCCTCGGAATCGTCGTCTGCGTAAACCACAACCCCAAAGGGGTCAGTACATAAACGTACTGGCAAGCAAGACTCACAGTTCACCAAAGTGTAACCCGTCAACACCAAGCACAGATGCTTTGGGTTCAACGGAAGGAAGGGTGATATAAAAGATGCGGCAGCGGGCTGCACTAACCAACTACAGAAACATACTATGACTTCCGGCTAACAGAAAGGAGATAAGATCGAGTATTGTAACCAATTTCCAGCTAACCACCAAACAAACCCATCCTGGATCTCGCCCCTTATCCAAAGAAGCAATCCGAGGATAACTCACACAGTTGGATTAATGATGGTTCAGGTTATTGTGTCAATAAACCTATTACTAGTCAAGTTATTATAGTTAGGTGTAAGTTGTCTGAGTACTTGTTAGCCAGTACTTTCACCAAGTCGTCACATAACCGTGGACAACACGGCTTCTCGAGAAGATTTATCCCTGCAGGGTGTGCTCCAGTACCCGTACACACTCAAGCCACCAACTAAAACTCAGGTTGGCTTGACACGACTCGAACCATCACTACAGTCTGTCCTAGGAGCCACGGAGCTATAAGGTCCCAGCCGCGTAGCCGAATACTCAGCGCAGGTGTGCAAAACTCCCGCAGGACGCAACACCCCGGCACTACAGGCCTCGCCCTATATGTGTGCGTCAACATCATCATCAGTAACCATGGGAGCGACCCATTTATGCGTATGAGCCAAATGGAACACCCGAACTAAGTGTGGCTCTTCGGACAAACTGCGGATCAGATCAAAGCCGAGGGGGGTTCCATAACACCACCCGGATGCGGTGAGCACGCTCATCATGGATCAGTAGACAAGACCCTTTTCCTAATTAGGGTCGACACTAGCAGGCCTCAAAACCACGACGGGCCTCCTGCCGGTGCCTTAACATCAAATTATTATTACCCAAGCATTAACAGGTTGTTGGTTACACATCGAGCCCATAGAACATAATAGAAATATGATAACAGAAAGTAACGGGTAACAGACTCGAGCAGAAACAACCCTAAGCATGCTAGTAAGACACGGGCTCAAACAACGGGGTTATAGGAGTGGATGGTGAGGCAATATCAGGGTTCAGGGTATCATGTGGTAGGTTCGTAACAGAAGCAACGATACATATGGATAGCAGAAATAGACAACGGAAAGTATCGGTAACCAATGTTGAAAGGAACACAGTGGTTCATGTGAGTGATAACTTGCCTGCAAGCTCAGCAGCCTGGTACTGAGCTAAAATCCTCAGAAGAGGTGTTGTAAGATCGTCGGACTCAACGTCGTCGTCTATCCGAGAAGAAGCAAACAAACAACGCAGAGAACAAACAATCAATAACATGGCATAGTGCACAATCATGGGATGATGCATGACCATTTAATTGATGCATCAAAATAAACTAGCTAACATGGTAACACAATTTAAATGGACCCATATGCAAGTTTGAGTTGCATATGAAAAGCCCATGCATTTAGGTTGAAATAATTGTTTTACAACTAATCAACAGGTGAAAGTGGATTAGCATGATGCATGGATGAGGTAAACAACAAAATAACAACAATAGAACCAATTTAAAATAGGGTTTACCAATTTAGAAATTTATTTAGTAAGTTATGGAATTTTTGGTTCCTTAAAGTGGTCACACAAGTATTTGTTGTTTTCACCAACTTAAATTGTTCAAAACAGATAACAAAGTTTATATTTGAAAAGAACACCAAATTTTAGTTGGATTACATGTTTCAAATATTGAAAAAGGAGTTAGAATGGATTTATTATGATTGAAACAATATTAAACAAGTTTTAAATGAATTTAAAAACAAGCATGAATTTTATTTGTTCAAAACATAACTCCAAACTCATATTTGAAAAGGTTATGTTTTCTAGTTTGAAAACATATTTTGCATGTTCAAAAATAATTTAATTTGAGCAAGTTATGATTTTATCAATTTTAAATGATTTAAACAAGGTTTAAATTGTTTAGGCAATTTAAATTATTCAAAACATGAAACAAAATTTATATTTGAAAATATTATTTGAAATAGCATGGAAAAAATATTTTATTTGCATGATTTGGATTAATAATGAATTAGTTATGGATTTTAGCAAATTGCAATTGAATTATTTAAATTCAAATTTGAATTGCATTTTGAAAATTCAAAACAGAAAACAAATGTTATAATTAGGTAGATAATTAAATTTGGTGCAATGTACATATTTTATTTTTATTATTTGGGTTTGTGAAATAAAAGTTATTAGGGTTTCAATTCTAGGGACTATTCTGTAATTAATTGGACTGATATTGAAAATAGAAAAGGCAGAAAGAAAAAGGCACCGAGCAGTGACCTACACAGGCCACTGCCAGTGGGCCCATCTCCTGCGTGGCGCCTAGGTGGCCTCCAGGGTCCATGACGCGCGGGCCCAGCGCGGGGCGCGCGGAAGGAAAAAAATTGGGGAGGCAAATGCCTCCCCTGGGATTTGATCCCGGGACCTCTCCCTTGGGCGCACGGAACGTACCAGTTGGGCTAGATTCGGTTGCTTGTCAGGGTAGGGGCTGGTTGGGGTATATGGTTCAGAACGTAGTGCAGTTTAATTCGGAAATAAAGGAGCAGCAAAAGGGGGGTTGCGAGGACTCGAACCCGCGATGGGTTTCGAGCGCGCAAGGGCTCTGTGCCACTGCAGCTAGATGCGTTTCGTGACAGGGAACGGGACGTGGTATGGTTATGCTTCTGTCCGCGCAAGAACTAAATCTAACTGAATCTTGCGTGCAGGTACAGGTAACGGACAACGTACAGGGAGGGGAATCGGAGGCCAGCGCTCGACGCACGCCGGCGGATCGCTGCGCACGGCCGCTGCGCGCGGTGGCGCCGTCCGGCGTGGGCGGTGGCCGGTGTGCGGGGCTGCTGCGTGCCGGGGCGGTGGTCGAGAGGGCAGGAGGCGAGGGCGGTCAGGGAGCTCACCTCGAGGGGATCCGCGGAGGAGGAGGTCGGGGCAGACTGTGGTGGCGACGGCGAGGTTGGCAGCGGTGGTTCCCGGTGCCCTCGAGGAAGATGGAGGGCACGGCGAGGAAGAGGGCAGCGGGCCGGTTCCGTTCCCGGCCCTAGCGCGGCCGGGCGGGCGCCGTGGCGCCGGCGGCGAGCCGGAGACGGAGCCTGCAGTGGCTGCCTTCGGTGGTGTACAGAGAAAAAAAGCAGCGTGCAGAGGGAGAGAAAAAAAACTGCGGCGCGAGGGAGAAGGAGGGTGGAGGAGACTAGGGCACGGGGGAGAGGTGCTCGAGGTCTTAAGGGGGAGGGGAGCTCGGGATCGCCGTTTGATCTTGCACCTGTCGACGTGGGCAAAGGCATCTGCCTGCCGTACCGAGGTAGAAGAACACGTGAGGGGTACCAGGCCTAAGGGCACTTGGGCTGGCCCAATTGGGCTGCATGCCCTATTCCCTCCTTTTCTCTTTTGTTTTTTTCTGTTTATTACTCTCTTTTTTGCAGATTTGGAAAAAGAGAAATAAGAGATGGTTTTTAGGCTAGATAAAATTTAGGGAAAATTGTATTGTTGAAATATTGTGATAGCAACAAGTCCACACTTTGGTTTACCAAATATTTTAAATATGTTGCTTGTTTGAAAAATTAAATGAATTGAGCCATTTGTGGTATAAAAAGAAATAAATGCCACTTAACCAATTTAAAGTTTTTGAAACCAAGTTTTAGGGGAACAATTTGTTTGTTTGTTTGTAGTTTTTATTTGACACAAAGTAACATAACAAGTATGAGCAATAATGATTTGAATTTGGTTTGAAATTACAATTGGAAAACAATGAAAACAAATGCAAACAAAAGGCAATAGATATGATGACATGATGCAAAACAAAAATAAAAGAAGAAACAAACATCTAGGGGGAGATTTTCATACTTGGGATGTTACAAAACGCCCCCCCCCCCTTTGAAGGAATCGCGCCCCGAGATTCCTACTGAGAAGTGAAAAGGTCCGGATACTTCTTGCGAAGATCCTCTTCGGTCTCCCATGTTGCCTCTTTATCGGAATGATGCGACCATTGCACTTTCAAGAACTTGGTGCTCTTGTTGCGGGTCTTACGCTCGGTCTCATCGAGAATACGAACAGGTTGCTCCTCATAAGATAGATCATCTTGCAGTTCAATGGAATCATGATCAACTGCACGATCTGGATCTTTGAAACACCTCTTGAGCTGTGACACGTGAAACACATCGTGCACCTTGGATAGTTTTTCTGGAAGTTCGAGACGATAGGCATTTTCCGCACGCCTTGAGAGAATGTTGAAAGGACCAATGTATCTTGGTGCAAGCTTTCCTTTCACACCAAAACGATGAGTGCCTCTGAGGGGAGTTACACGGAGATATGCTTTGTCACCAGGTGTATAGATCATATCCCTGTGCTTGCTGTCATAGTAGCTTTTCTGACGAGACTGAGCAATCTTGAGATTGTCACGAATGGTTCGAACTTTCTCTTCGGCTTCCTTAACAATGTCAGGGCCTAAGAGTGAACGTTCACCAGCTCCAGACCAATTGATTGGACTCCTGCATCTGCGACCATAGAGTGCTTCAAACGGTGCCATGCCTAGGCTTGCCTGGAAGCTGTTGTTGTAGGAGAATTCAGCATATGGAAGGCATTCCTCCCATTTCATGCCAAAGGAGAGACCACATGCTCTGAGCATATCCTCGAGAATCTGATTGACTCTTTCGACTTGCCCTTGAGACTGAGGGTGATAAGCTGTGCTGAACAGAAGTTTGGTGCCCAATGCTTCTTGAAAACTCTTCCAGAAATGAGAAGTGAATATGCTTCCACGGTCTGAGCTTATTTCCAATGGGACACCATGAAGAGGAACAATCTTTGTTGTGTAGAGCTCTGCTAACTGGCTAGCTGAGATTGTTTCTTTGACAGCAAAGAAGTGAGCTACCTTAGTGAGACGATCAATAACAACGAAGATTGCATCGTTGCCCTTTTTGGACTTTGGAAAACCAGTGACGAAGTCCATTTCAATCATGTCCCACTTCCACTCAGGAATTTTCAGCGGTTGGAGAAGACCGGCTGTTTTCTGATGAACTGCCTTAACACGTTGACAAACGTCGCATTCAGAAACGTATTTAGCAATTTCACGTTTCATGCCAGACCACCAATACAGTGTCTTGAGATCCTGGTACATCTTTGTACTTCCAGGATGTATGGAGAGAGGAGTTTCATGAGCCTCCTTGAGAATAACATCTTTGAGACTCTGAATTTGAGGAACTGCAATGCTTCCTTCGAAGAACACAGTTCCCTTGTCATCAATTGAGAAGCACTGATACTTCACATTGCCTGCTTTGATGTTATTTGCGATCTTCTTGATCTCAACATCACGAAGTTGTTCAGAACGAATCTTGTCCTCGAGAGTTGGACTGGCTGTCAAGTTCGCAAGATAACCTTGAGGAACAAGACCAAGGTTCAGCTTCTGGAATTCTTCATGAAGTGGAGGTTGGCTTTCCATGATCATGAGATTATTGCAATATGACTTGCGACTGAGAGCATCGGCCATAACATTAGCCTTGCCTGGAGTGTAAGAAATGGTAAGATCGAAGTCTTTGATCTTTTCAATCCATCTCCTTTGCCTGAGGTTTAGATCTGGCTGAGTGAAGATGTATTTCAGACTCTTATGATCGGAAAAGATTTCAGTGCGATTACCCAACAAGTATTGCCTCCATTTCTTGAGGGCAAACACAACTGCTGCAAGTTCAAGGTCATGTGTGGGATAATTGAGCTCATGTGCGTTCAACTGACGTGAAGCATAAGCCACAACTTGACGTTCTTGCATAAGAACTGCACCTAGACCTTGTTGAGAAGCATCACAGAATATCTGGAAGGGTTTGGTAGTATCTGGGCCAACCAGAACTGGTGTAGAAGTGAGTTTAGTCTTCAGGAGATTGAAACTTTCATCACATTGTGGAGACCAAACGAACTTCTTGTCCTTCTTTGTGAGATCAGTGAGAGGTTTGGCAATTTTTGAGAAGTTTTGGACGAAACGATGGCAATAGCTAGCCAAGCCAAGAAAACTTCTTACTTGCTTCACCGTCTTAGGAGGTTTCCAATCAACAATTGCCTTAACCTTTTCTGGATCAATCGCTATGCCCTTGGCAGAGATGACATGACCAAGGTAAGCAACTTCTGGAATCCAGAACTCACATTTGGAGAACTTGGCATAAAGACGATGTTCGCGAAGTTTCATGAGAGTGAGACGAAGATGTTCTCCATGCTCTTCCTCGGATTTTGAGTAGACCAGCATGTCATCAAGATATACCACAACGAACTTGTCGAGGTATTCATGGAAGACAGAATTCATGAGTCTAGAGAAGGTCGCCGGTGCATTGGTGAGACCAAAGGACATGACGGTGTATTCATATAGACCGTAGCGAGTGGTGAAAGCTGTTTTTGGAATATCTTCCTTTCTGATCTTTATTTGATGGTAACCCATTCTCAAGTCCAGCTTGGAGAATATTGAGGCTCCAGCAAGTTGATCAAAAAGATCATCGATACGAGGAATTGGATACTTGTTTTTGATGGTTTTCTCGTTGAGAGGACGATAGTCAACCACGAGTCTCTTTGTTTGATCCTTCTTTGCAACGAACAGAGTTGGGCAACCCCAAGCCGAGGAACTAGGTTGAATGTAACCTTTCTCCATGTACATATCGATTTTCTCCTTCAACAACTTCAGTTCAGGAGGAGCTATCTTGTATGGATGCTTAGAGATTGGAGCAGTGTCTGGTTCAAGTTCGATCACGAACTCAACTGCTCTGTCAGGAGGCATTCCTGGCAATTCTTCTGGAAAGACATCAGGGAATTCACAAACCACCGGAATAGTTTCAATAGATGGTAGAGGATTTGCATTGAGAGTGTAGAGTTGAACAACTGGATTTTCAGCATGGAAGTAGACTATCTGGCCAGAAGGGTGTGTGATTTTGACAGACTTAGCAGGACAATCAATGACTGCTTTGTTGGTTACCAGCCAATCCATCCCAAGAATGACATCAATATCTGAAGAGTGGAGAGCTATCAGAGATGCCTGGAATGGAAGGTTTCCAATTGTGATCTCGATGTTCTGGCTAACTTTATTGCTTTGCCAGCTAGATCCCGGTGATTTCACTAGGAGAGGGATAGACAACTGTTCGAAGTTGATTTCACTGTTGTTTGCAAAGCATTGAGAGATGAAAGAGTGTGAAGCACCAGAATCGAACAAGACTTTAGCACGAAATGAGTTCACAAGAAGTGTGCCCATTACAACCTCTGGAGATTCTTCTGCTTCCTGGGCCTTGACATGGTTCACCTTCACAGTTCTCAAGACAGACTTGTTCTTGTTGCAGGGCCTAGGCGAAGAAGTGTTTACCATCACATGATTGACCTTAGAGATAGGTAGTGATGGTGGCTTGTTCTGCGGGCACTTGTAGGAGTAGTGTCCTGATAGACCGCACCTGAAGCATGTACTAGCAGAACGAGGATCTGTTGGACTTGGCTGAGATGGAGCACCTCCTGAAGATACCACTGGGGTGGGAGGGAGGGCAAGAAATCCTGCCGGGCTTGGCAAGCAGATGGGCGGTGTTGGAGTGGTATATGGAACCCAAACTCTTCGTTTTTGTGGAGGCATGATAGCTTTTGAGAGATTAGCCTGTTCACGAGAGTGCTTACGAGATTCCTCAACCAACTTGCGCCCATGCTCTTCATTTAGAGCGATGTTGATGAGGTCCTCAAAATTCTTGGCCTTGACGTTGGTGAGAGCATACTTGAGTTCCGGGTTGAGACCCCTGCGGAACTTTGCCATCTTTCTCGCTTCCGTTGAGATTTCATCTCCGGCGTAGCGAGCTAGACGATTGAACTCTCTTTGGTATTCCAGAACGTCCAGATTGCCTTGTGTGAAAGAATAGAATTCCTCACGCATTTTCTCCATGAGCCCATCGGGAATGTGATGGCGCACGAAGGCTTGCTTGAAATCCTCCCATGTGATTGCCACACTAGAACCTCTCATTTCTTGGAAATTCTCCCACCAAGACATAGATTGCCCACGGAGAAGGTAGGTCACGTAAGGAACACGGTCCTCGTCAGCCACATGAGCTACCACAAGAGTACGGTTCATTTCACGGAGCCATTCATCAGCATCCAATGGCTCGGAGGAGTTATCAAACGTGCGCGGATTGAGCTCAAGGAACTCCCGAATAGACACCCGGGTGCTGCCATTACTCCCAAGGTCTTGGTTCTGCTGCATCTGCCTTATATCTTGTGTCATCTGAGACAGCACTTTCCCCATCTCAGGTGGCAGTGTGGGTTCTTCGTCACCACTTTCCATCCTGAAGAGGATACCAAGATTAACACACTAACCGGATAACAAAATCCAATATAAGTGCTTAAAAGGATTACTTCAGACGCTAAGAAGGTAGCATTGATCAAACATATACTACCCTCAACGTTCACCATAAATGGTTTGAGTATGAAAGGATAACTAAACATAGCTAGGAATGGATACATCGGTACTCAGTGATGAGCATTGGAGTACACCTTGTGGTTAGGCGCCGGTAGAAGAAATGAAGTTGAAAACCACAACAAGATTCAATGGACGAAAGGTTCTTGAGAGAAACATGATATTGAAGCAACATCGGGAAACTCGCGACCAAAACTCCTAAGGTACTACGGAAGAACCCAGAACACGTGAAATCCTAACTTGAAAATTTAGGTGAGAAGAGAAAAACAACGTTGCACTTCCTTACCAGAAAAGGGAGGGTGGGTGGGGAAAGAAATAAAATGGAAGAATTCCTACTCTCACGTTTCATTTTTCCTATATAGCTACAAAATAGTTTCTAGACTCAACTGCGACCAGTAAAAGGGATCCTACAGGCAGACAGGCTCTGATACCATTTGTCGCACCCTGGTTTCTAGGGGATACTCATCGGGCCGAACTGGATAGCATATGCTTGGATTATGGGGCATAACTGCTCCCACGTCCCAGCTTCCTGGTAGGCCTGCGCTTATGCGCGACAACACAAGCCCTGCTATTCCATCGTCGATGTAAACTATCCACTAGAGACCATAGGCACTACTGTCGACGTACTTCATACCAATCACACATGGTACGTCAACAACGTTAAACGGAATGATACCACAGAATGTCTCTAAGACACAAAAGATTGAAATAAGGTTGCAAATAGCCTTCACTAAGGCAGAGAATAGCAAATACAATCATCCAGAGGACACATGTCCCAACATAACATCATTACATCAGCGGAAGCAAACAAAGGGTCTGAGTACAGACAAATCCAAATAGGCTTAAGAAGCCGGCAATGAAAAGGAAGACGGAGCCCATCCACGAAGTCTCGGATCCTGCCCGGGTCCGCTATCTACTCGTCAACAGCGTCGTCGTACTCCACGTAGTAGCCTCCATGGGGATCCTCGGAATCGTCGTCTGCGTAAACCACAGCCCCAAAGGGGTCAGTACATAAACGTACTGGCAAGCAAGACTCACAGTTCACCAAAGTGTAACCCGTCAACACCAAGCACATATGCTTTGGGTTCAACGGAAGGAAGGGTGATATAAAAGATGCGGCAGCGGGCTGCACTAACCAACTACAGAAACATACTATGACTTCCGGCTAACAGAAAGGAGATAAGATCGAGTATTGTAACCAATTTCCAGCTAACCACCAAACAAACCCATCCTGGATCTCGCCCCTTATCCAAAGAAGCAATCCGAGGATAACTCACACAGTTGGATTAATGATGGTTCAGGTTATTGTGTCAATAAACCTATTACTAGTCAAGTTATTATAGTTAGGTGTAAGTTGTCTGAGTACTTGTTAGCCAGTACTTTCACCAAGTCGTCACATAACCGCGGACAACACGGCTTCTCGAGAAGATTTATCCCTGCAGGGTGTGCTCCAGTACCCGTACACACTCAAGCCACCAACTAAAACTCAGGTTGGCTTGACACGACTCGAACCATCACTACAGTCTGTCCTAGGAGCCACGGAGCTATAAGGTCCCAGCCGCGCAGCCGAATACTCAGCGCAGGTGTGCAAAACTCCCGCAGGACGCAACACCCCGGCACTACAGGCCTCGCCCTATATGTGTGCGTCAACATCATCATCAGTAACCATGGGAGCGACCCATTTATGCGTATGAGCCAAATGGAACACCCGAACTAAGTGTGGCTCTTCGGACAAACTGCGGATCAGATCAAAGCCGAGGGGGGTTCCATACCACCACCCGGATGCGGTGAGCACGCTCATCATGGATCAGTAGACAAGACCCTTTTCCTAATTAGGGTCGACACTAGCAGGCCTCAAAACCACGACGGGCCTCCTGCCGGTGCCTTAACATCAAATTATTATTACCCAAGCATTAACAGGTTGTTGGTTACACATCGAGCCCATAGAACATAATAGAAATATGATAACAAAAAGTAACGGGTAACAGACTCAAGCAGAAACAACCCTAAGCATGCTAGTAAGACACGGGCTCAAACAACGGGGTTATAGGAGTGGATGGTGAGGCAATATCAGGGTTCAGGGTATCATGTGGTAGGTTCGTAACAGAAGCAACGATACATATGGATAGCAGAAATAGACAACGGAAAGTATCGGTAACCAATGTTGAAAGGAACACAGTGGTTCATGTGAGTGATAACTTGCCTGCAAGCTCAGCAGCCTGGTACTGAGCTAAAATCCTCAGAAGGGGTGCTGTAAGATCGTCGGACTCAACGTCGTCGTCTATCCGAGAAGAAGCAAACAAACAACGCAGAGAACAAACAATCAATAACATGGCATAGTGCACAATCATGGGATGATGCATGACCATTTAATTGATGCATCAAAATAAACTAGCTAACATGGTAACACAATTTAAATGGACCCATATGCAAGTTTGAGTTGCATATGAAAAGCCCATGCATTTAGGTTGAAATAATTGTTTTACAACTAATCAACAGGTGAAAGTGGATTAGCATGATGCATGGATGAGGTAAACAACAAAATAACAACAATAGAACCAATTTAAAATAGGGTTTACCAATTTAGAAATTTATTTAGTAAGTTATGGAATTTTTGGTTCCTTAAAGTGGTCACACAAGTATTTGTTGTTTTCACCAACTTAAATTGTTCAAAACAGATAACAAAGTTTATATTTGAAAAGAACACCAAATTTTAGTTGGATTACATGTTTCAAATATTGAAAAAGGAGTTAGAATGGATTTATTATGATTGAAACAATATTAAACAAGTTTTAAATGAATTTAAAAACAAGCATGAATTTTATTTGAATTTTATTTGTTCAAAACATAACTCCAAACTCATATTTGAAAAGGTTATGTTTTTCTAGTTTGAAAACATATTTTGCATGTTCAAAAATAATTTAATTTGAGCAAGTTATGATTTTATCAATTTTAAATGATTTAAACAAGGTTTAAATTTTTTAGGCAATTTAAATTATTCAAAACATGAAACAAAATTTATATTTGAAAAGATTATTTGAAATAGCATGGAAAAAATATTTTATTTGCATGATTTGGATTAATAATGAATTAGTTATGGATTTTAGCAAATTGCAATTGAATTATTTAAATTCAAATTTGAATTGCATTTTGAAAATTCAAAACAGAAAACAAATGTTATAATTAGGTAGATAATTAAATTTGGTGCAATGTACATATTTTATTTTTATTATTTGGGTTTGTGAAATAAAAGTTATTAGGGTTTCAATTCTAGGGACTATTCTGTAATTAATTGGACTGATATTGAAAATAGAAAAGGCAGAAAGAAAAAGGCACCGAGCAGTGACCTACACAGGCCACTGCCAGTGGGCCCATCTCCTGCGTGGCGCCTAGGTGGCCTCCAGGGTCCATGACGCGCGGGCCCAGCGCGGGGCGCGCGGAAGGAAAAAAATTGGGGAGGCAAATGCCTCCCCTGGGATTTGATCCCGGGACCTCTCCCTTGGGCGCACGGAACGTACCAGTTGGGCTAGATTCGGTTGCTTGTCAGGGTAGGGGCTGGTTGGGGTATATGGTTCAGAACGTAGTGCAGTTTAATTCGGAAATAAAGGAGCAGCAAAAGGGGGGTTGCGGGGACTCGAACCCGCGATGGGTTGCGAGCGCGCAATGGCTCTGTGCCACTGCGGCTAGGTGCGTTTCGTGACAGGGAACGGGACGTGGTATGGTTATGCTTCTGTCCGCGCAAGAACTGAATCTAACTGAATCTTGCGTGCAGGTACAGGTAACGGACAACGTACAGGGAGGGGAATCGGAGGCCAGCGCTCGACGCACGCCGGCGGATCGCTGCGCACGGCCGCTGCGCGCGGTGGCGCCGTCCGGCATGGGCGGTGGCCGGTGTGCGGGGCTGCTGCGTGCCGGGGCGGTGGTCGAGAGGGAAGGAGGCGAGGGCGGTCAGGGAGCTCACCTCGAGGGGATCCGCGGAGGAGGAGGTCGGGGCAGACTGTGGTGGCGACGGCGAGGTTGGCGGCGGTGGTTCCCGGTGCCCTCGAGGAAGATGGAGGGCACGGCGAGGAAGAGGGCAGCGGGCCGGTTCCGTTCCCGGCCCTAGCGCGGCCGGGCGGGCGCCGTGGCGCCGGCGGCGAGCCGGAGACGGAGCCTGCAGTGGTTGCCTTCGGTGGTGTACAGAGAAAAATAGCAGCGTGCAGAGGGAGAGAAAAAAAACTGCGGCGCGAGGGAGAAGGAGGGTGGAGGAGACTAGGGCACGGGGGAGAGGTGCTCGAGGTCTTAAGGGGGAGGGGAGCTCGGGATCGCCGTTTGATCTTGCACCTGTCGACGTGGGCAAAGGCATCTGCCTGCCGTACCGAGGTAGAAGAACACGTGAGGGGTACCAGGCCTAAGGGCACTTGGGCTGGCCCAATTGGGCTGCATGCCCTATTCCCTCCTTTTCTCTTTTGTTTTTTTTTCTGTTTATTACTCTTTTTTTGCAGATTTGGAAAAAGAGAAATAAGAGATGGTTTTTAGGCTAGATAAAATTTAGGGAAAATTGTATTGTTGAAATATTGTGATAGCAACAAGTCCACACTTTGGTTTACCAAATATTTTAAATATGTTGCTTGTTTGAAAAATTAAATGAATTGAGCCATTTGTGGTATAAAAAGAAATAAATGCCACTTAACCAATTTAAAGTTTTTGAAACCAAGTTTTAGGGGAACAATTTGTTTGTTTGTTTGTAGTTTTTATTTGACACAAAGTAACATAACAAGTATGAGCAATAATGATTTGAATTTGGTTTGAAATTACAATTGGAAAACAATGAAAACAAATGCAAACAAAAGGCAATAGATATGATGACATGATGCAAAACAAAAATAAAACAAGAAACAAACATCTAGGGGGAGATTTTCATACTTGGGATGTTACAAGATCCCATTTAGCTTCTTCCTTCATACATGTGAATGATCTAGAACAAGAAGCATCCAATAAATCCTTATCATGAAGATAAAGCCTTGCATAAAAATTATTGATAACAATATTTCTCAGGAGTTCATGAACGAGACATTTAAGCATTAATAACTTCATTCTCCCCCACGCTTGGGAAATACTCTCTCCATCATGAGGCCAGAAATTATAGATTTGATTCCGGTCTTTATGAATCTCACCAGGAGGACAGAATTTAGAATAAAAGAGAGGAACAATTTCCTCCCATCCAATAGATTCACCATTCTTCAGTAATTTGAACGATTCAGTGGCTCTTCCTTTCAGCGATAAAGAAAATAATTGCATTTTAACTTGATCCATTGTAATACTTGCACACCTGAATAACTCGCATAATTCATATATAAAGAGCAAATGATCACCGGGATGGACAGTTCCATCACCGTAATAGCAGTTATCCATAACACGTCCACCAATTTTCATATGTATTTTATAAGGATCTAATTCAGCAGATGACGGGTTAACAACTACCCTAGTAGCAACGGTAGAAGTACCCCTAAATAGAGAACCAAAAGTATTCTCCATAATGAAATAAAACAACAGACATAAATAAAAACAACACTCATAGTAAAAGTTTCTCTTACCAATTCCACTTACCAATAGAGCTTCACTCCCCGGCAACGGCGCCAGAAAATAGTCTTGATGACCCACAAGTAAAGGCGGTGTATCATAGTACTTTCGATAAATAAGAGTGTAGAACCCAACGAGGAGCAGAAGGAGTTGACAAACAGGTTGGATAGAGGATTCACTTTCAACACTAGCAAACGGGTTTTTGGAGGTTTTATGTATAGCAGATAAATAAAGTGTGAGTAAACAAAGTACAGTAAATAATATTGCAGCGAGTGGACCAATACTTTTGAGAGCAAAGGACAAGACGGTTGTATTACTTATGACTACCAAATGTTCTCGAGGACACATGGGAATTTCGTCAAGTGCTTTCGCTTCGTTACGGTTGATTAATATCCATTGGTTCGTGAAGTGTTGTGTGGGTGAACCTATGCTAATGCACCGCCCAATTAGGACTACTACATACTTGTGATTATACCCCACGTAAGCATCCGCAAATACAAGAAAGTAATTAAGATAAATCTAACCACAGCCTTAAAACTCCGGGATTCTACACTCCCTCATGCGTTGGTTTCCTAACGAGGGTTTAGGTTTCTGTCACTCCGGCAACCCCACAATTAGTAGCCAAATACACAATGCCTCCTCCTAGGCCCATAAAGTTGAAATATCATGTATTCGACGTTCACATGACACCACTAGAATAATAGCACCACAACTTAAATACCGAACCACGAGATATTACTTCAACATAACTTCACTACTAACATGATGGCTTCTCCATGTCTTCAAGAACTAAACGAACTACTCACAAGACATCATACGGATCATAATCAGAGGTGATATAATGGATAATAACAATCTGGTCATAAAGTGCTAACATCGATAAATCTCACAAGCATCAACTACTAACAAGTAATTCACACCGGGAGAGAGATCTAATGTAGAACAACGATAGATGCCCCTAATTGTTACAGCGGGATGACGGTGGATGACGAGGGTGATGGCGCTGGTGGTGATGATGATGACGATGACGATCTTGATGATGCCCGGAGTGATGACGGTGACGATGGCGATGATTTCCCTTCTCCGAAGAGGAATTTCCTCGACAGATTTCTTCCTGTCGGAGAGCTTTTCTCTCTCTGGTGTTTTCCGCCTCGAGGCGGCGGAAGAATAATTCTTCGATGATGGTCTGGGGCTTAGGGTTCCCTCAGGGTCAAGTACGCGAAAGAGGTCGACCAGAGGTGGGCCAGGATGGCCACACCACCTGGTGGCGCGACTAAGGGAGGGGGGCGCCACTAGTGGTGTGGGCCCTTGGTGGCCCCCCTCCGGCTCTCCTCGTGGCTGGCTCCCTCATATGGACTTCTAAGACATCTCCGGTGTCCCTCCTCTTCTTCTGATCTTCTGAAATAGGGTATTCTAACGGTGCTTTTTCCATCAGATTTCTGGTCCCGATGTTTATTCTCCAAAAATTATGAAACATGCAAAATAAGATAAAATAACATAAGTGATGCATCATAACATGAAATATATCGATGAATAACAAAAAATAACAATATAAAACGGTGATGCAAAATGGACGTATCAGACACCTTCAAAGTTCATGAGGTTGACTGGAACAAATAATTTGAGAACAAACAATAACACATCATGAATCAATTAATAATGTTTCTGGGACAAATGCACATTAAACTCAAAATGGCAACCATGCTCTCTCAACTGTGCATAAAGTTAGAAGATGGAGACTCAACATAAAAGTAAAAGAAAGGCCCTTCGTAGAGGGAAGCAGGGATCACTCATGTGCTAGAGCTTTTATTTTGTTAAACGGAGGTATAAAATGGTTGACACTCCTCCTAACCTTTCTTACACAAACCATGGCTAACCGAATCCACGGGTGCGTGCCAACAATCACACACCATGGAGGAGTGTATAATTTTTAGAGAGGTGTATGCTTATGTCAACGAATTGTAAACACAAAATACAGTACGTCACAAGCCAACTAGACTTCACAAGAGCGGCTCCCATAGAAGGACACATCTGGGTAGAAGGTCATCCCTCTTTCTCTTATGTTTACACAATTATGCTTTGACTGATAAATGAGGGGCAAAAATAGTGAAGAGAAATTGTTGTATTACTTTGGGGCTGGGCACCCTACTGCCAGCTCTTCTATCAATTGGACAAGCGGTTGAAGCCACTAGTCCAGGGTGTGAAAGTCCAATCAACATGTGAGATAAAGATTCTCTATTTACGTCCTCATGAGCTAAAACAGGAGCACAAAACAGGAATAATTTTGAAGGTTTTAAAGGTAACCCATGATCAATTTACTTTGGTGGAGGCTAGAAAGGACTGGGAGTGACAAATCGAGAGAATAATGGCCATAATCATGTATAGGCGACAAAAACATAATTAATCAAAGCATAAGTGGTACTACAAGTTCAAAAAAGAAATGATCATAGAGGCTATAAGTGACTGGTTTTGTCGGGGGGTTACCCCCGAGTAGGGTAAAGACAGGTGGTAAAGGCCGCTTACAGAAGAGAGGTTTGGTCGAGTAGCCGACTACCAGGTACTCGCTACCCGGTCGACTGCTACTCGGTCTCACCTCAAGATGACCAGAAGGAGATATCAATCAAGTTCTACCCTGACGAGTAGAAGGTTTGGCCCGAGTACAATTGGCGGGAACCATTGGCGGGAACCTACTCGGGCCAGAAAGTCAAAGGAGCCGTTCTGACACAGGATCCCGCGTATCCTGGGTCCGTACTTGGCAGCATTCGAACTACTGTTCACGTGGGGACGGCCTGCCTGACAGTGACAGCATGGAAGCAGGCCGTGGCAGGATAAGGGGGGCCTACTCTGTGCCTAGGTACAGTGATACCAGTCTGTCCCCTAGTTTTGCCCAACGACTTTACAGAAGCAGCCAAGGTTAGGAACCAAAGCTGTCAGCGGGTACTCGGAGAAAGGACGATGTGCACACTATGTCGACACTTGTCTAGATTTGGACGTATCCGGCTGGGCACCGTGTATATAAGGTGCCCCGCCGCCTCCTGCGCGAGGCATGCTCTCAGAGGTACACACAGGCTCATAGTGAACCCTAGAAACCCTAAGTTCTTGACCTAGCTCTACTCGGAGAAGAGAGAGGGGCTACTCGGTAGCGATACCATTTGTACTGTGGCTACTCGGAGAGACATCGTAATACATAGAGAAAAGCAGGAGTAGGGGTTTTACCTCCTCACGAGGGCCCTGAACCTGGGTATATCGTGTTGTTTGTGTTGTGTGGATCTCACCTCACGCGGCTACTCGTCGCGTGATCCCTCCCCGGACACCTCCAGCGTCCATCGTCCCCACATCTTTAGCCATCCCATGGCATCTGCCGTGACACCACCACGACAGTTGGCGCCCACCGTGGGGCAACCAGTGGCGCTGGCTGGAGTTTCTGTTCGGACGGGATCTTCTTCGGCGGAGCGCGTAGTTTGTGGCCTTGTCCACAGATTCGGCTCCTTCGACTTCGTCACCGACAACGCCGGCTGTTTCGGCGGCATGGCCATGCCCGAGGGCGGCTCGGTGATCTCCTTCGGCTCGCATCTCGTCTACGCCGCCACCGTCGCCAACAGCGCCTACCCCGAGCTGGTGCATGACGCGGAGGATCCTCCCGCGGTGGTTGCTGCTCGCGGAAGGCCTGCATGCGGCTCCGCATGCTGCGCTGAGGTGATGGTGACGGGCTTGGCGGCGAACACTGGCGCAGCCGCTACTGGCGCTGCGGCCGTCGTCGAGGAGGTTGACGACCCGCCTGCTGGTGGCAGGAACCACCGGCCCTACGAGAAGGAGAGCAACTTGCCGCCTTCCACGTCTACGGTCATCCCCGCGTCTGCCGCGCGAACCGGCATGCCCACGCCCACCGACGTCGAGCTCCTAGCCGCCAGGGAGCAGCTCGAGCGGCAACGCCAGGAGCTGCTTGCCGAGCAGGCGGAGTTGGAGAAGATCAGGCTTGAGCTGAGTCTAGACCAGCTCGAGTACAACAAGGCGCACGGCTTCACGCCGGTCGCCAGGAGGCCCAGCAGAGTAGGCGCTACGCGGCGCAACCTGGGCGCCGAGATGGCGACAGTTGCGGAGGAGCCCGCGCAATCCGCCACCGCGAACACCTTCACAAGGCCAAGGTACAGCACACCCGCCAAGACGCTCAGAGCTGCGCAGGCCGTGGCTGCCGAGTTGCCGCGCCTAGATGGAGAGGCACGTCTCAGGCAGCAGGAGAGGCTCAACGAGTTGGTGCTGGAGGCCGCCAGGCAGAACGAGGAGTTCCGGAAGGCCAACCCGGGAGCTGGAGCTTCGCAGGTGGTTCACTCGCACGCGGCTAGATCTAATGATCAGGCCTCGTCACCGCATCCTAGCCGCGAGAAGAGCCGCAGCGGGCGTTCGGGTAGAGACAGGCAAATGCAGGTGTATGACCCGGCTGCTGCCGCGAAACAGGTTGCTGTGCCGCAGCAGCCCGGGCAGGAACACAACGCTGCAAGAGCAGGCTCTCAAGCCCATCAAGCTCAAAGCCGTGTCCGAGAAGCCGCGCGTCCGGGTACTTCTCGGCAACCCGCAGCTCAGCCTACTCGGCAGAGGCAGCAGCCGCGCCCAGCGGCACCAGTCGCCAACCCGGTGGAGCAGCCTGCAGCTATGCAGGTGGATAGGTATGATGATGGCTACTCGGCTATGGAGATGGCTGGTTATGACATCCATGACCGTGTCGGTGAGCGTGTGTTGGCGCCTGGAGATGCAAGGCACCAGCTGGACCGTATCAGCTTGTCGGCGCGGCTTGAGAGCACGGGTCCTCCTGGCCCCGAGTGCTTTGGCCCGCGCATCATGAACGAGCCTTCCGTGAAGGGCTTCCAGCTTGCAAGAGGCACCAAGAGCTACAATGGTAGCACCAAGCCTGAGGATTGGCTCAATGACTACGTCACCGCTGTCCACATTGCGGGTGGCAACAGGAGATGGGCAGTGCGGTACGTCCCGCAGATGCTAGAGGGTCCAGCTCGTACTTGGCTCAACAACTTGCCCAAGCACAGCATTAATTGCTGGCTGGATTTCTCGGACGCCTTCGTCAGCAACTTCACCAGCACCTACAAGAGGCCGAATAGGCCACAGCAGCTCTCGGCTTGCAGGCAGCGAGAAGACGAGACGGACCGCGAGTACCTTACTCGGTGGAGCACCTTGAGGAACACTTGTGAGGGCGTGAATGAAGCACAGGCCATCACTTGGTTTGCGCAGGGTTGCCGACATGGCAGCATGCTTTGGCAGAGATTGCAGAGGGAGATGCCGAATACCCTGGCCGAGACCATCAAGATTGCGGATCAGTACGCACTCGGTGATCCTACTCAGCCACTGATGGACTCCTCTGAGCCGAGAAGAAACTTCAACAGCAGCAAGCGCAACGAGTTCCGCAACAAGCGCCGAGTAGATACTCGGTATGAACCTGAGGAGGTGAACGCAGTGAATGTTGGAGGCGGTGGTGGCCAAAGGCAGAAACCTGCTGGAGCCTACGGGCAGAACCAGAACCAGGGCCAGGGCAACAAGAAACCGTTCCGCACTGCGCAGCCGGGTAGCGGGAACTCCGAGCAGCCGAAGAAGTTTGTCTTCGATGACATGAAGGATGGTCCGTGTAGCTTTCACACTCATCATCCTTCGAGGCCCGCTAACCATACTACTCGGCAATGCGAATGGTGGGATGTGATCAAGAGTGATGGCTTGCCTCCTCCTCCTCCCCTGCCAGCTGCCAATGCTACTGTTCAGCCTACTCGCGCGCCCGCAACTCGGCCGCCAGTCTATCCGAGAAGAGAGAATGTCAACCAGGTGGCTTTAGGAGCCAACCGGAACTTCAACAACGAGAGATACCGCAACAACAACAACAACTACAACCGCAACAACAACAACAACAGAGGCAACAACAACTATCAGGGCAACAACAACAACAACAATGGCAACAATGGGGGCAATGGCTCCAACCAGTACCAAGAGCACCATGAGAGCTATATGATCTTCACTTCTGAGGCAGTCGACAAGCAGTCGCAGCACAGGCGGGCCATGGAGGTCAACGCAGTGATTCCTGCTGTCCCTCACTACATGTACTGGTGCGACCAGGAGATCAGGTGGACTCGAGCAGATCACCCCAAGGTGATGCCCAACCCGGGCACCTATGCTTTGGTGCTGGATCCTACCTTCCTGGGCCCCGAGAAGAATGTGAGGTTCAGCAAGGTGCTAATCGACAACGGCAGCAGCATCAACATTGTGTACAAGGATACACTCGAGAAGCTTGGCCTGGCCGAGAACATGATGCTGCCTAGCAAGACCACTTTCCATGGCATTGTGCCCGGGATCTCATGCAACCCGATTGGCCGAGTGTGGATTGATGTGCTATTCGGTACTCGGGAGAACTGCCGCACAGAGCGCCTGCAGTTTGAAGTGGTGGATCATCATACCCCTATCATGCTCTACTCGGCAGGCCTGCTCTAAGCAAGTTCATGGCCTCCACACATGTGGCTTACCTGAAGATGAAGATCCCCGGCCCCAATGGCATTATCACCATCTCGGGAGATTACAAGAAGTCCATGGAGTGTGCCTCTGCTAGCTCTCAGCTGGCGGAATCAATGGTGATTGCTGCCGAGAAGAAGAAGATGTATGAGGTGGTGGCCATGGCTCAGTCCGCACAAGCTGGCGCACAAGGTGTGCCGAGTACCCAGCATGGTACTGCCTTCCAAGCTGCCAAGGAGACCAAGACAGTCCAGGTTGACCCCGAGTTCCCGGAGCGCGTGGCCATCATTGGTGCCGGGTTGGCGGAGAAATAGGAAAGCGCGCTCATCCACTTCCTCCGTGAGAATCGGGATGTGTTTGCCTGGACCAATGAAGATCTACCAGGAGTCCCGAGGGAGTTGGTTGAGCACTCTTTGCATGTGCGCCCTGACGCCAAGCCCGTGAAGCAGGCTTTGCGGCGTTTCGGGGATGAGAGAAGGAAGGCCATCGGTGATCAAATCACCAAGCTGCTGATCAGTAACTTCATCATGGAGGTGCTGCACCCGGACTGGTTAGCCAACCCGGTCATGGTCGAGAAGAAAAAGGAAGATCCCAAGGCTGCCACTGCATGGCGCATGTGCGTCGACTACACCGACTTGAACAAGGCATGCCCCAAGGACCCATTCCCGCTACCTCGCATCGATCAGGTGATCGATTCCACTGCCGGCTGTGAACTGTTGTCTTTCATTGATGCCTACTCTGGTTTCCACCAGATTGCACTCAACCCTGCTGATCAAATAAAGACCGCTTTCATTACCCCGTACGGGGCTTATTGCTATCGTGTCATGTGTTTTGGCCTGAGGAATGCGGGTGCAACCTATCAGAGATGCATGCAAAAATGCTTGCATGACCAGCTCGGCAAGAATGTGCAGGTGTACGTAGATGACATTGTCATCAAAACGAATAAAACACATACTCTGCTTGCCGACCTGGAGGAAACCTTTGCTAACCTACGCAGGTACAAAATGAAACTGAATCCGAGTAAGTGCACCTTTGGTGTACCGGCTGGAAAGCTACTCGGCTTTCTCGTTTCTAGTCGGGGCATTGAAGCCAATCCTTCTAAGATAAAAGCTATTGAAAGCATGTCTTTGCCGAGATCACTGAAAGATGTGCAAAAGTTCACGGGTTGCCTGGCATCTCTGAGCCGTTTTCTGGGCCGAATGGGCGAGAAGGCTCTGCCTCTGTACCAGCTGATGAAGAAAAGCGACAAGTTTGTCTGGACTCCGCAAGCGGACGTGGCATTCAATGAGCTGAAAGCAATGCTGGCTAGCGCTCCCGTCTTGGCTAGTCCGTTACCCAAGGAGCCTATGCTGCTGTACATTGCTGCGACTAACCGAGTAGTCAGTATGGTGATAGTGGTGGAGCGAGAAGAAGAAGGCAAGAGTGTGCAGCGCCCAGTCTATTATCTCAGTGAAGTGCTGTCCAGTTCCAAGCAAAACTATCCGCACTACCAGAAGATGACGTATGGTGTGTACCTGGGCGCCAGGAAGCTGAAACATTATTTCCAGGAGCATCCCATCACAGTTGTAAGTTCTGCTCCCATCTCGGATATCATGGGAAACAAGGAGGCGAGTGGCAGAGTAGCCAAGTGGGCGATTGAGCTAGCCGCGTACGCTCCCGCGTATACGAGAAGAGAAGCAATCAAGTCTCAGGTCCTGGCGGAATTTCTTGTGGACTGGGCCGAGATGCAGTATGAACCTCCTGCTCCAGTTTCCAACTATTGGAAAATGCACTTTGATGGCTCAAAGGTGAAAGAAGGCCTGGGTGCTGGCGTGGTGCTTACATCACCCAAGCGGGATCAACTCAAGTACGTGCTGCAGATTCATTTCAAGGCATCCAACAATGTAGCCGAGTACGAGGCAGTGGTGCATGGTTTGCGAGTAGCAAAGGAGGTTGGTGTGCAGCGCATTATATGCTATGGCGATTCGGATCTGGTGGTGCAGCAAGTCTCAGGTACCTGGGATGCTTTGGATGCCAACATGGCATCATATCGCTTCCTGGTGCAGTCAATGACTGGGTTTTTCGAAGGCTGTGAGTTCCAGCACATTCACCGAGCAGAGAACGAAGCCGCAGACGAGCTGTCCAAGTTGGGATCTTCTCGGCAGTCCATCCCGGCAGGGATTGCCTTGGAGCATTTGAGGAAGCCATCCATCAAGCCTTCCCCCAACTCGGAATCCATCTTTGTTCCTTCTCTGCCAAGTGAAGAATCTGACCCAATGGAGATTGACTGGGAGAGTGCTGCAGGGAACTCGGGGACTGCCACTCCCTACTCGGGGACTGCCATTCCCTACCCGGGGACTGCCGTCCTCTACTCAGGGACTGCCATTCCCTACTCGGGGACTGCCACTCCCTACTCGGGGACTGCCACTCCCTACTCGGGGACTGCCACTCCCTACTCGGGGACTGCCACTCCTTACTCGGGGACTGCCACTCCCTACTCGGGGACTGCCACTCCGTACTCGGGGACTGCCGCCCTTAACCCAGAAGCTGTTGCGTTCATTGAAGAAGTTCTCGCCAATCGGTCTGGGCTGCAGAGAAGCGCTCCTACTCCTCCTGTGCAACCGCCAGAGCCTGCCCCAATGGAACTGGACGAACCAGTGTTCCCCATACGGGAGACACCGAGTTGGGCTATGCCCATATTATCTTTTCTAAGGGACGGCACTTTACCTGAAGATGAGGTGACTGCGAGGCAGATTCAGAGAAGGTCCAAGGGCTACACCATAGTCCGAGATGTGCTGCACAAGAGAAGTGCCACTGGTGTGCTGCCACGTTGCGTGAGCCCAGAGGAGGGAGAAGAAATACTGGTGGAGATACATCAAGGGGAATGTGGGCATCACGCCTCATCTCGGGCTTTGGTCAAGAAAGCTTTCCGGCATGGCTTCTACTGGCTCACTGCACTGCAGCAAGCTCAAGATATTGTGAGGAAGTGCACCGGCTGCCAGATGTTCGCAAGTAAGATACACATGCCAGCTTCCGAGTTGAAAACAATTCCTATCACATGGCCATTTGCTGTTTGGTGCTTGGATATGGTTGGTCCTTTCAAGCCGGCTAAAGGCAATATGACACATATCTTGGTCATGGTGGACAAGTTCACCAAGTGGATCGAGGTGAAACCTATTCGGAAGTGCGATGGGGTCACAGCTGTGAAATTCGTGAAGGATGTGATCATGAGATATGGCTACCCGCACAGTATCATCACCGACAACGGCACCAACTTTGCAGAGGGGGCAATGGTGCGATTCTGCAGAGATAAGCATATCCGACTAGACGTTGCGTCAGTCGCGCACCCTGCCTCCAATGGGCAAGTTGAGAGAGCAAATGGGATGGTACTCGCAGGCATAAAGCCAAGGCTGATTGAGCCATTGCTGAAAACACCTGGGTGTTGGCTAGAAGAGTTGCCAGCGGTGTTGTGGAGTCTAAGGACTACCCCTAACCGGTCAACCGGCTACACGCCATTCTTCTTGGTATACGGGGCTGAGGCCGTGTTGCCAATAGACTTAGAGCATGACTCCCCCCGAGTAGCCCTCTACACTGAGGTGGAGGCGAGAGAAGCTCGAGAAGACGACGTTGACCTGCTTGAAGAAGCAAGAGAGCTGACTCTGTCACGTTCGGCTATCTACCAGCAAAACCTGCGGCGTTATCATAGCCGAAAGGTGAACCCAAGGGTTTTCCGAGAAGGAGACATGGTCCTTAGGCTTGTGCAACGCACAGCCGGGATGCACAAGTTGTCTCCTCCATGGGAAGGGCCCTTCATTGTGAGCAAAGCGCTGCACAATGATGCGTACTATCTTGTAGATGTGCGCCCGTCGCAGGCGAACATGGCAGATAAAGCTGGAGAGGAAACCAAGCGTCCCTGGAATGTAGCTCTACTTCGTCGTTTTCATTCGTGAGCAAAGATGTGTATGTACCCTCTTATCCGAGTTGAAATTCTACTCTGCAATCTGAAATTGTTCTCGGGGACTGCCCTCGTCCAAAATTGCTCTAAGTGTTTTTCTTACTCGGCTTTTTCCTTTGTCTATTCGGTTGCTCCACTTCAGAACTCATAAGTGCATTGAGTACTGTGTTTAAACCTATATGCCAACTCTTCGACTTTGCTGCTGTCCGAAACCTGGCTTCATGGCAAGCAAGAGAACAAGCAAAAGGTCAATGAGCACACGAAAATCGCTAAGGAAGAAAGAGTGCAGGAACCGAGTAGATCGTTGGTTACTTTTGTTCTCTGTTCTCGTCTTCTCGGCTAAGTGGTGGGCTGCGTTACCATGATTGTTTCTAGCGGCTAAGTATTTGCAGCCTTGCTATTTGATTCTTGTGACTCGAATACCAAACAAGCGACAAGTCGCAGGTAGAGCAGAGATGAAAAGACAGGGTGAATAAGAAATGCTACTCGGGGACTCGCATGGAAACACAACTCGGCATTAAGCCAGTATCGTTCAAATTGATTAATGTCAACATAAACAGAGTGGGCATAAAAACTGAGTAGCAAGCAAGATAAAGGTAGTCTATTACATCTGCTCCCGGCATCCCGGGGATCTGATAAGTGTTCAAGTTTGAAAGAGAGTGCAGGTTGCTTCAAGATGAAGAGGCAATGTTCTCGGCGCTGGCCTTGGCTGATGTTTCCTCGGCGGCGGTCTTGGCAGCAGTTTCTTCGGTGGCGGTCGTGGCAGCTGTTCCTTCGGTGCTAGCTTGGGTAGCACCCGCTTCCGTCTGGACGGTGGCGGATTCCTTCATCTCGGCATCGTCTTGGGTGGCCGCCTGCTCGGAAGTGGCCGTGGCCACTGAGACGGGTCCTTGAGCCGAGGAGGAGCCTGAAGCTTGGCCAGGAGGGGGCACCGTGTCGTCGAGAGCGGCACCTGAGGAGGTGCCAAAGTCGAGCGCGGCGGTGTCGATGTGGGCGTACTCGTCCTCATCGCTACTCGCGACGGCGACGCCTTTCCCCTTCCCGGCCTTGCCCTCAGGAGATTCGAAGAAGCCTTCCAAGTCGGATTCTACCGCGCCGTCCTCTTCTTCTTCATCTTCGTACTCAGTGTCGGGTTCGGGGACGCCCTCGATGTAGACCTCCGTCTCGGCGCACTCTGCGACCTCATACGCAATCTGCTTGCGCAAGGCCACGCTCTCGGCATCCATCTCCCACTTGGAATCATTGCGCTTCCCGCGGATGCGCTGCATATCCAGGTTTTCATACCAAGATGCTATGCAGAGAAGCATCACGTCCGCACCAGCACGGGCTCCAGAGGCTCGCCATTTTTTCAGCTCGGCCTTCACGTTCTCCAGCTTGAGGGCGAGATCCCGCATGTTTCTTGGCTGGGGGTCATGAGGCCAGAACAGCCGGTGGAGCTCAAAGCCCGCATGCACCAAGTCAGTTCCGACGCCGGCCAGCTGTTCGAAGTAACCTTTAAGCACCAGCAAGCTGTCCTCGATATCAGCCCTGGTGTCAATTGGCTCACCCAGCGAAAGGCGAACTGCTCGGGCCTTGGCTACCGTAGGCGCAGAGGAAGAATCAAGACGAGGCCAGATATCTGAAATAGCAAGTGGCAAGATCAAAAACCGAAAAAAAAAAAAAAGCCGAGAAGGAACAAGACCGAGAAGAAAAGATGCAATGAAGAGAAAACTTACCGATCAGTTGGCGGCGCAGCTGCTGCAGCTTGGTTTTCCAGGACTCCTCGTTGCCAATGTGCTTTTCCTGGATATCGCGCAGGGTGGTCATCTGAGCGAAGAGATCAGCGTTGGTCTTCTTCAAAGTTTCGCATTCAGACTCGAGGGCCCTCTCCTTGGCTCGGAAAGTGGTCTCGGCCTTGGCCTTCTCGGCGATGGCCTTGTCCCTCTCGGCGCCAATCTTGACGGCATCTTGGAGTGCCTTCTGAAGCTGGAGCTGCAGCTTCTCCATCTCGGTGGTGTGGTCCTTCACCAGAGTAATGGCCTGGTCGGATAGCTGTTTCTCCACCTCCGCTGGCTTGACGCAATCTTGGTGTGCCTCAGCAAATGACTTATGATCTTCTGCGAAAAGATAGATGAGGTTAGTAAATAAGCAGAGAAGAACCAAATTCAAGGTCACACCGAGTAAACAGCAAGCTTACCTTCTAGCCTTTTAATGGTGGCCTCGGAGTTCTCCACGAAGCTGCGGCACTTCTCATGTTCGTCTGCTAAGGCCTTCAGTTTTTCTGCAGAGAAGGAGAGGTTAGTGCATAAGAAAGCATAAGCGAGCGTAAACAAAAACGCATGAATCGCACAGCTAAAAGCGTACCTTGCACTTCAGTCAGCTGCTGGGTGCTGTCCTTGGCGTTCTTGCTGGCCGCCTCCGCAGCTGCTTTTTCCTTCTCTAAAGCAGCAATGCGCCTCCTGGCGATAGAGTGGTTCCAGAGAAGATGGCGGTATAGATTGGTCCGCTTCAGGACGCTATCCTGAGAAGCGAGAAGAAAATGAGTTAGGCAAAGCAGAGAATATTCAGCCCGAGTAGGAGGCTACTCGGAGAGTATCCGTCTACTCGACCCGAATCTCGGGGACTGGGAGTGATGGTAAGAAGGAAGAAAGGCGAGTAGCAGAGAAGAAATTTCAACTCGGAAAAGGCAAGAAGGACTTACCGCATAGGACTGCTCGATGTCCTCGGCATTCTTGCGATGCAAGAACATCTTGGCTGCGAGCGTCGCGGTCTCGGTGGAGACGGACATGGGATTGCGTCCCAGGTCAACCTTGTTCCAGTCCACGCGCATGTGGTCGATGCCGCCAAGGCTAAGACCGTGCCACTTATCCACGCCGAGAATCTTGCTATCCCATTTGGCGTCGATGAAGCCAATGGTGTCCAGTACCTGCTCAAGGCCTTTGGAGGTTATTGGTTTGTCTTGGACTCCACGAGAAGCAATGTTGATAGACTGGGGTTGGCTTGGATCTGGAGGAGGGGAGTTCACGGCTACAACTTTCCTTCCCCTCTGGATAGCTAAAGCTTTGTCCTTGGGAGGGAAGCCGATTGAGTGCTGTTGGCTAACCTCGATCATGTACTCCGGGTAGCAGGGCTGGCCAGCAGCGCGAGCATCAGCCGAGAGCGCAGCAGGAATCGGGCCGGACTCGTGGATCACGAGCGCTCCGCCTGAGGACGTACTCTGGTCTCTGGCCCGCTTTTTTGTTTGCTCTTTCTCAACCTTCTGCTTCTCGGGATCCTCAGTAGTCTTCCCGTCAGTCTTGGCCTTTGCCTTCTCGGCGACTGCCTCTTCGGCAGCTTGCTTCTCGGCCTTCTTCTGTTCAGCCATGGCTTTCTTCTGCTCAGCCTTGGCCTTCTCAGCAGCTTCCTTGTCAGCAGTTTCCTTCTCGGCCTTGGCCTTCTCAGCAGCTTCCTTGTCAGCAGTTTCCTTCTCGGCCTTGGCCTTCTCAGCAGCTTCCTTCTCGGATTCCCTTCTGACAACCTCGTCCCTCAGAGCTTCCAAGGCTCGATGCCTGGTTACTCGCCCGGCAGGAGGGCTGGATGCGTCCTTACTCTGCGGCGACGAGGAGGAGGTTGGCGGTGTAGGGCCCTGCGCAGTTGGTGGTGTAGGGCCTTGCGCAGTTGGTGGTGTAGGGCCTTGTGCAGTTGGTGGCGCCGCAGATCCATCGCCTTGTGCAGCTCCTGGCTGGGCGCTACTCGGTGTCACGCCCGGTTGCACGCTGCTCAATGGATAAGCAGTGGCATCCGTGGCGGTGGTGTCTTCTACTCGCTGCGCGGCAGCGAGGCTCTCTTGTGCAGCAGCCCCTGTGGCGGGCTGCTCTTGCTCTGCTTCAGGCCGCTCCGCGGCGGTGTTGTCTTGCATCTCGTGATCTTGGTTCTCCTCGGCGTTGCTAGCCGGAGGAGAAGGGGGTCTCTCGTCGTGGACGGCAGTGTCCTGTGCTGCTGGTTCAGACGCTGCTCCTTGTGCATCAGCGGCCTGTGGATTGGCAGCAGCAGTGTTGTGGTCCTCATCATCATCGTCTAGGTTGACCAGAGGTACTGGTTTTTCCTTGGTGGGGTCAGACGCGAGAGCTGCGTTTGCGTCCATAGGAGGTCTGCAGAGAAAGGGAAATCACAAATTAGAAGGAGATTGGGGAAAATAGCACAGTGCGAGAAGGGAAACGACCGAGAAGAGGGCTTACGCGGTGGTGCATTTGAGCTCTCGTCTGGTTCTCTTCACGACCGCCTTCTTCTCGGCGGGTTTCCTCTTCTTGGCAGGAGGCGCTGGTGCTCCGCTACCAGCCCGTTTGCGGGTCTCAGGAGCGGCGACGGCCAGGGGCTTGACGACTAGGGGCGCATCGCCCTCGTTCTCGTCTTCGTCCTCGTCGTCCTTGTCCGCGGCAACTTCATCTGGGAATCAAAGAGAAAAGAGGAAAGAATCAGAAACAGCACACGAGGGATTGGTGTTTCTCGGAAGCAAACAGAATGAAAGTACAGTTACCATCAAAATCCTCGTCGGACCAGGTGCGGAGAGCGTCGCGCTTATCAGGAACGGGGGAGCGAGAGAGGTTGGGCTGCTCCACGGCATCGAAAGAGGGCACATCATCCTCCTCACGGTCAGGAGACCAGTTGCCCTCAAAGACCTCACAGCTCTCAATTATCTGGCGAGTGAGAACCTGAAAAGCAGAGAAGGATCACAGACTAGCCGAGAACCAGGAAGGAACCCTACTCGGATAGGCGTGCAGGTACAAAGCACACAAAGCCTAGGCAGTTTACTAAGCATTCTACCCGGATAGGCGTGCAAACACAAAGCATACTAAGCCTAAGCATGTTTGCCGAAAGGTGTTACTCGGAAGGGCGTGCAGGTATAAAGCACATCGAGCCTAAGAGTTGTTCTCTAATAGGCTATCCGGCAAGGCGTGCAAGCATGAAGCACATTAAGCCTATGCAATTCGGCTAAGTGTCCTACTCGGAACACAAGGCAATAGCTAGTGCAAGGAGGAGAAGTTATCTACTCGGAAAATGTATGCAGAGAGCAAAGTAAGGAAGGCGTACCCGCTCAATCGGTTTTGTACGGCTGTACGGGACGAACCCGTATTGCCAGTGGTCTCCAAGGCTTGTCGTCAAGATGTTCCTGGCATGCCAGGGGACGTCGATGTTGTCGATCTCGATGGTGGTGGTCCTGGTGCAGTCGCGGGGCCCTCCCATGTAACACATGAGATGGCACCGCTCCTGCAAGGGCAGTACTCGGCGCTGGATCCAGCAGGCCACCGGGTCGTCGTTCTTGAGGCCCTCCGCCTTCAGCCAGCCGAGTTGATTCTCCATCTCGATGGCGTCATCGTTGTTGACGGGCTTGTCCTTCCAGTACATCCCAATTGGAGCGCGATTGCACCAAACGGGCAGGTTGATTCTGTCGTTCACCGGGGCTCCTGGCTCGGCGGCAACGTTCCTGACGTAAAGGAACGTCTTCTGCCACAGCTTGACGGAGTCCAGCCCCTTGATGCGGGGGTGGTTCGTCCCGGACCGCTGCACCATCATGGCGCAGCCGGTGTCGGTGGCGCGGGCGACGCCCGCGGAGTCCTTCTTCCCGGTAGACTGCTGGCGCAGGTGGAAATACCTGAGCCACGTCTCCCACGTGGGCCGGATGCCGAGGAAGGCCTCGCAAACCACGGCGTGGTAGGCGAGGAAGACGACGGCGTTGGGCGGCAGATGGTGCATCTGGATGCCGAAGTGATTGAGGAACTTCCTCATGAAATCGGAGGCGGGTAGCCCGAACCCGCGCTCGAAATGCGCCAGGAAAACGACGCGCTCTCCCTCCCGCGGGGACGGCACGATTTCGCCGTCCGGCGCCCGGCACTCCACGCCGGGAGGGATTCGCCGGGTATTGACGAGCCAGGCGCAATCCTCCGCGGTGACGCAGGAGCCGGCCCAGCCTGACTTGGCCATTGTGGTGAGTTGAGAAGGTGGAAGATTTCGAGTGGAGTTGGCTGGTGGATTGAGTCCGCGGCGGCGCGAGAGCTTGCGCGGCGGCGGAGAGCACGGTGGCGGAGAAGAGCAGGAGACGGAGAAGGAATAGTGCGAGGGAAGGGGAAAAGGAAGTTACCGGCAGGGGTATTTATATCCCCTCCGCGAGTTTACCGTTACCGTCGCGGAAGTGGGATCGATTGCGGCGTGTGGTGGGTCCTGTGGCCGGCTAGAAACGCACACAAGCGCCGGTTGCGCGCGTAATGGCCACAGTTAATCCCACCACCGAATCGTGGCCTATAACTGCACTTGATGGGACATGACGGCCGGTGGGCCCGTTGCGTGAAAACTGGACGCGTGGCAGGTCGTGTCCTGGGCAACGAAACGACAAGGTCGTGGATGCTCGACACGTGTGCAGTTGCTGCGCGAAGGGCTGGATTGTGCTCTGTGCTGCAGAGGCTCAAACTGAGAAATTTCTCTAAGTCTTTTTACTCGGTTACAGAGTAGAAAGCAAGCGCTACTCGGAAGAGAGGAAACTCAAGGTACTTTCCAGATAGCTACTCGGAGGTTCTACTCGGCATCTTGAGGTTCAAGGGCTGAGATGCAAAGGCTGGTTTTAAGCTGGCAGAGCCTAGTGAACAAGTTCACAAGACTCAACCAGCTTCGGGGACTGCTGTCGGGGGGTTACCCCCGAGTAGGGTAAAGACAGGTGGTAAAGGCCGCTTACAGAAGAGAGGTTTGGTCGAGTAGCCGACTACCAGGTACTCGCTACCCGGTCGACTGCTACTCGGTCTCACCTCAAGATGACCAGAAGGAGATATCAATCAAGTTCTACCCTGACGAGTAGAAGGTTTGGCCCGAGTACAATTGGCGGGAACCATTGGCGGGAACCTACTCGGGCCAGAAAGTCAAAGGAGCCGTTCTGACACAGGATC
The DNA here is from genome assembly GCA_028641055.1 of Alopecurus myosuroides. Lineage (NCBI taxonomy): Eukaryota > Viridiplantae > Streptophyta > Magnoliopsida > Poales > Poaceae > Alopecurus > Alopecurus myosuroides. The sequence goes on along the minus strand of CM054063.1, from coordinate 231,805,337 downwards.
CCGCGTATCCTGGGTCCGTACTTGGCAGCATTCGAACTACTGTTCACGTGGGGACGGCCTGCCTGACAGTGACAGCATGGAAGCAGGCCGTGGCAGGATAAGGGGGGCCTACTCTGTGCCTAGGTACAGTGATACCAGTCTGTCCCCTAGTTTTGCCCAATGACTTTACAGAAGCAGCCAAGGTTAGGAACCAAAGCTGTCAGCGGGTACTCGGAGAAAGGACGATGTGCACACTATGTCGACACTTGTCTAGATTTGGACGTATCCGGCTGGGCACCGTGTATATAAGGTGCCCCGCCTCCTCCTGCGCGAGGCATGCTCTCAGAGGTACACACAGGCTCATAGTGAACCCTAGAAACCCTAAGTTCTTGACCTAGCTCTACTCGGAGAAGAGAGAGGGGCTACTCGGTAGCGATACCATTTGTACTGTGGCTACTCGGAGAGACATCGTAATACATAGAGAAAAGCAGGAGTAGGGGTTTTACCTCCTCACGAGGGCCCTGAACCTGGGTATATCGTGTTGTTTGTGTTGTGTGGATCTCACCTCACGCGGCTACTCGTCGCGTGATCCCTCCCCGGACACCTCCAGCGTCCATCGTCCCCACATCTTTAGCCATCCCATGGCATCTGCCGTGACACCACCACGACAGGTTTGTAGTCATAAACATGGTGTGAGCATGCGCCAACTCAACCAAATAAAACATCCAAAGGAGAACACCACAAATTTATGCTTCAATATGACAAGAACAACTCATGATTGTTTCAAAGACACAATAAACACTCTCAGCTATTTGAGACAAGTCGTGCAAAAAAAATAACCACTAGTCTTTAGAATTAAAATAACATCTAGCATGATAAGAAAAAGTCTAGCCACAGTCTATACAAGCTTCTATTTGTACCTTTATAAGCACAAAAATTGTACTACTGCTTTCCAACACCAAGCATTTTATACTAGAAGTGACCTGATAAATTGTTGATGAAGAAGGGGATTCCTTTGGCATCCCCAAGCTTAGATGCTTAAGACTTCTTGGATTTTTATGGGATGAACCACGGGTGCATCCTCAAGCTTTGACCTTGCAGTCTTCTTGGTCAAATTATATCACCCTCTTCTCTTGACCCTTGAAAAGTTCCTTCACACCACACTCAAAGAGTAATTCGCATTAGAGGGTTAGTGAAGCAATAAAAAATCATGGGTTCTGCATGGGCACAAGTTGTATTGATACTTTTAAACATTATCTACAGTCACTGATGTTTCATGAAGCAAAGAAATCCACTTGACATCGTAAAAGAGCAAATGCAAGAAAAATGGTAGAATCTGCCAAAACCAGAATAGTCTGTAAAGTCGGTTTTTTTCGGGGCACTTACGTTGCTCAGATCGAAAAACTTAAAAAACAAAAATGTTTCGGAATAAGCATACAAATTTCAGGTCATTCTTATATTTCTGGATTTTATACGATTTTTTACGGTGGACAGAAGAAATCTGTTTCCCGCGTAGAAATCCAAAACCAACTCCACCTTTCGTTAGAAACTTTACTTGGCACAATTAAAACATGAAAATAAAGATACAAAGATACATAAGTATACAACACCTTGACTCAAAGAAAACAATGAAAAAGAAAGAAAAAATAAAACCATGGGTTACCTCCCAACAAGTGCTTTTCTTTAAAGCCTTTTAGCTAGGCATGATAATTTGAGAAGATGCTCACATGAGAAATATTAATTGAAGCGAAAGAGCGCATCAAGAAGAAAATGCAAAACAAATTTAAGTCTAATCCACTTCCTATGAATAATAATCTTGTAGAAGAAGAAGTCAATAAAGCATAAAGCAACAAGCATAGGAAAGCAAAACAAGTGCAACTTCAAAAATTTCAACATAAAGAGGAGAAACTTAATAATGTTGAGATACATAGAACCATGTTTCACTCTTTCATAATAACCTTCAGTAGCATCATGAATGAAATTAGCAATATAACTATCACAATAAACATTCTTAGCATGAGCGACATGCATAAAAGAATTAATACTCTCCACATAAGCATAGTCATTCTTAGTAGTGGGAGAAAATTCAACAAAATAGCTATCATTATTATTCTCATCACCACAATCATCAAATATAGGAGGCATATTATAATCATAATTAACTTTCTCCTCAATAGTAGGTGGACTGAAAATATCATAATCATTATAATCATCATAAATAACTCTAACATGATAGACAAGTTGTATATTAGGGAGATGGTTTTGGGTAATCCCTCCATAACTATGACAAGTTTCATAAGGATAATTGTAATCATAGCCTATATTATAGCATCTTTTATAATAGTTATCAAAGATTGGAGGCATAGTATCATCATAATCAATAGAATAGTTATCTTCCAAAGTGCATTCATTTGTAAACATATCATCATTTTTACTAGAAAGAGATGTATCAAGCATATAATCATTAGTAGCAAACATATTTTCAAACACATCATCCACAAGCTCAGAGCTTTATATATCATCATAAGAAGGAATATGGATGGTACTAATAGTACATCAATTATCATCATTTTTTCAGAATTGGTACCAAAGATATTTTCAATATCAAAAGTAGTGTATTTCTCCCAATCATGATCACTTTCATAAATAATAGGCATAGGAAAATCATCGAGTTCACACTCATCAAAAACTATAATAGGAGCAACATGCTTAGGGGGATATACCGTTACCTCTCTCCTTTTACTCCTCCTATTCTTCTTCTTCCTCTTCTTCCCCTCTTTAAGAGGGAGAGGCTTGAAAGGAAGCTTCTCCACATTCCCTGGTTTATTGTCAGAAACAATAGAAAAAACCTTGGAGGATTCCTCCTTTTCATTAATAAGATGAAAACAAATATTAGTCCTGTCATATTTTGGTAAAGTCTCCTCTTTTAAAATATTTTGTATCTAAGTATTTGTGTGGCAATTATTAACACAATAAAGATGACAACCATGCAGGACATTATTCATATCAAGAGCACTCATATCTATACCAAAGAAGTTTTTCTTGATAACTCTTCACACCCAAAAAATAATGTAAGTTCATCATGGTGATTAGGAGTGATCATGTCATCAGAATACAAACTTGCAGTACTCATAGGATTCGAATGGTCACTATTACAGCCAGAGCATTGAAAATTGAAATGAACCACTTTACATCAAAGTTCACAAATAAAAGGATAGAGAGCACAGACTTTTTTACCAAGATCATCTAAAGCCCTGTCCCACTTTCTAGTTTTTTAATTCCTATGATGGATACAATACTCTTCTTTTTTTGATTCTTTTCACAAGGACTAAGTGCTCCACAAAAATTAATATGCTTATAAGAAATAGTACTTTCAGAGCATGTTCATTGCAATCATTAATAACAATTTCATTTTTCATGCAAGTGTATTCAAAAGGTTCATGATATATGTCCCCATTTTCTTTAGGAACATTAATATAAGAAGCAAAGTATCTATACGAACCAACAATCATTTGAGGATCAAGACCATATTTAGCACTAAGCTCTTGAAAATCAGCAGTTTCAGCGAAAGACTTAATGCAATCATACTCGTAGTTTATACCTGATTCTTTACCTTTGTCGTTATTCAAACATGCATTATTTGTTTGAATTGTTTCAAGAAGATCCCATGTAGCTTCAACCTTTTTGTTTGAGAAAGAACCCTCTTAACATGCATCTAGATAATCCCTGTAATGTCCTGAAAGCCTTGCATAAAAATTAGTAACAATTATTTCCTTAGGAAGCTCTTGGTTAAGACATTTAAGTATTAATGTTTTCAGTCTTCCCCAAGCTTGAGCAATGCTTTCTCCATCACGAGGCCAAAAAACATAAATGTAATTCCTATCTAAATACAATTCATGAGAAGAATAAATTTAGAATAAATAGAGATTCAAGCTCCTTCCACTCCAAATGATGAGGATCACCTAGTAGCTCATACCACTCCCTTGCTTTGTTCTTAAGCGACAAAGAGAATAGCCTCCTCTTAACTTGGTCCATTGAAATACCTGCACACTTGAACAACCCGCATAATTCATGTATAAAGAGTAAATGATCACTAGGATGGATAGTTCCATCTCCAAAACAACAGTTGTTCCTGACACATTCAACAATTTTCATAGGTATTTTAAAAGGAATACTTTCAGCTGGAGGATTTAAAATATCACAAGCATCATTAGATTTATCACATATGGGAGATAAAGTATCATAGGAGCAAATGTTCTCCTCTAAAGCTGGGGAACTAAAAAGTTTATAAAAACTAACTTTCCCAAGCTTAGACTTTTCCATAATATTAGAAATAATGGTATCCAAAGAATTAATGCTAATAACATTGCTACTAGCATGCAAATAAAGCTCTCTCATATTTTTGTTGTTTTCCATTAATACTAACTAGTAAAAGTAAAAACAAGGAACGAGTGAAAACAAGCCTAACTAGTGAAAACAAGAAACAAAAAGGTATAATTGCAGAGTCTAAAGGAAATAACTTCGAGCACTCATAGAGGATGTGAGAACCTTTTACCTTACCTCCACGGAAACGACGCCAGAAAAGATCTTGATGCCTATGCACACTTCTATTCTTGTAGACAGTGTTGAGCCTCCAAGTGCAGAGGTTTGTAGAACAACATCAAGTTTCCCTTAAGTGGATCACCCAAGGTTTATCCAACTCAGAGAGGAAGAGGTCAAAGGTATCCCTCTCAAGCAACCCTGCAATCACGATACAAGAAGTCTCTTGTGTCCCCAACACACCCAATACAATTGTCAGTTGTATAGGTGCACTAGTTCGGCGAAGAGATAGTGAAATACAAGTAATATGGAAGATTATAAATGACAATAGCAATATGAAATAAAAATAGCAGCAAGCAAACATGTAGCAAAACTGATTGTAAACGGTGTTTCAATGCTTAGAACCAAGTCCTAGGGATCCTACTTTCACTAGTGGACACTCTCAATAATGATAACATAATTGAATGCATAAATACCGTCTCTTCACTATGCTACTCCGAACCACTCTCCGGTCAGATAACAAACACCAATTCATTGCGTACGGCTACAAAGCACACCCTAAAGTCGCATTCCCATGTCTAGTTAGCCCCACACTGTCAACTTGAGCGCCCTAGAAGGTACTAGACAAACACCATGATTTCATAGAGTCATCCAACACAAGATATAAATATCATGCTAAACCACACGGTTCACACACTGTCACCATTACACCGTGATCAAAGTTTCTACGGAAATCTCATAACAAAACCACTTGAGTAGCATAATAGATGAAGAGAAACATCCACATATTCAACTAGATTAAAAAGCTCATGGTCACATAAAGATCACACCATGGGAGAGAGATATGAAACAAATAGCTACCGGTAGAGCCCTCAGCCCCGAGGGAGAAGTACTCCTCCTCAGAATGGGAGACAACAACGGCAATGAAGATGGCGATGGAGTCGATGGAGGGGGCTCCGGGGGCACTTACCCGTCCCGGCAGGGTGCCAGAACAGAGATTTTTGTCCCCCGAAACTTGTCAGCAGCGGCGGTGGAGCTACGGAACTTTTCGTGGAAGGGGGCTGATCTATTTAGGTTGTATGCATCGGGGGGCATATGTAGGCAAAAGGGCAATTGCGGTGGGCGCCCGAGGGGCCCACACCACCCCCCGGCGTGGCCAAGGGCCCACCCGCGCGGAGGCATGGCGTGGGGGCTCCAGGGCGCCCCTCTGGGACTCCTTTGGCCTTTATTGACCCTCCGGGAATTCTAAGACTTCTCGCTTTTGAATCGTCCAATTCGAGAATATTTCCAGAACAACTTTTCTGAAACTAAAAACAGCAGAAAACAAGAACATGCTCTGTGGCATCTTGTCAATAGGTTAGTCCCAGAAAATCCATAAAAATGACATAAAGTGTAAAGGAAACATGTAGCATATGGCATGAAAACAACATGGAACATCAGATATTAAGGATACGTTTATGACGTATCAACATCCCCAAGCTTAGTTCCTACTCGTCCTCGAGTAGGTAAACGATAAAAACACACAATTTCTGAGGTGGCATGCTACCAACATAAACTTGATCATCTAAATTGTAAAAGCATAAGCATAGCTGAGATCATGGAACTTCCTTAAGAGTGGGGCAAAACATAAATGCCACGACACCTTCAAAGTTCACGAGGAAGACTGGAACAAATAATTTGAGAACAAACAATAACACATCATGAATAATTAATAATGTTTCTGGGACAAATTCACATTAAAATTAGAATGGCAACCATGCTCTCCCAACTGTGCATAAAGCTAGAAGATGGAGACTCAACATAAAAGTAAATGAAAGGCCCACAGAGGGAAGCAGGGATCACTCATGTGCTAGAGCTTTTATTTTGTTAAATAGAGGTATAAAATGGTTGACACTCCTCCCAACCTTTCTTACACAAACCATGGCTAACCGAATCCTCGGGTGCCTGCCAACAATCACATACCATGGAGGAGTGTCTAATTTTTAGAGAGGTGTATGCTGATACATCATAAACGTATCCTTAATTTTTGATGTTACATGTTGTTTTCATGTTGTTTCCTACATGTTTGCTATACACTTTATGTCATTTTTATCGATTTTCTGGACTAACCTATTGACAAGATGCCACAGAGCCAGTTCCATGTTTTCTGTTGTTTTTAGTTTCAGAAAAGTTGTTCTGGAAATATTCTCTAAATTGGAAAATTCGAAGTCAGGAAGTCTTAGAATTTTCGAAGGTTCCATGGAGTCCCGAAGAGGCCCGGAGGGGAGCCACACCATAGGGCGGCGTGCCCCCTGGCTACGCCTGGGGGTGGTGTGGGCCCCTCGGGCATCCACCGCCATCGCCCTTTCGCCTATTTATACCCCCCGATACATGAACCTTAAAAATATACCACCTCGTCCCGAGAAACACCCGAGGCCGCTGTCATCATCATCCCGAGATCGGGAGGGTTGTGGAGCTCTCCCCGGTACCCTCCGGGAGGGGAATTCATCACCGAAGGGGTCTACACCACCCTGCCTTCCTTCGAAGTGATGCATGAGTAGTTCATCCCTTGACTACGGGTCCATAGCAGTAGCTAGATGGTTGTCTTCTCCACTTTGTACCTCATGTTTAGATCTCGTGAGCTGCCCTACATGATCGAGATCATCTTTATGTAATGCTACATGTATTGTTTGCTGGGATCTGATGAATGTTGAATGCTATGTCTTATGATTATCAATCTATCATGTTATCTTCATGCATATGTTATTTATGATCTTGCATGCTCTCTGTTATTAGTAGATTCTTTGGCCAAGTAGATGCTAGTAACTCCAAGAGGGAGTATTTATGCTCGATAGTGGGTTCATGCCTCCTTTGCATCTGTGCTCGAGTGACAGAAACATGACAGATGGAGGATGTGATGTTACCATTAGGGATAAAACAATAGTGTTTACTTAGTTTACATTACACATTTTGCTTACTGCGATAATCTGTTGCTTGCAACTTAATACCCAACGTTTGTTCGGATGATATTCGGAGCGTGGATTATTAGTCATAGATGCAGTTGGATGACGGTCTATGTATCTTGTTGTAATTCCCGCATGAATCACATAGTAATCTTTATGTCTTGCATATGCACTACGGTGCAGCCTTCATTCTGTCAATTGCCCAGCTGTAATTTTTTCACCACACATGTTATTTATCTTCTATGGAGAGACACCTCTAGTGAACTGTGGACCCCGGTCTATTTTCTCACACTGATAATACACACACTATTTTCCACTACTTTCATATTGTTACTACTGTTTTCATACTGTTTTCTACACCATACATTTAACCTCTTTGTTATCAGCAAAATCAGTGAGATTGACAACCTCACTGCTTCGTTGGGGCAAAGTGATTTGATTGTGTTGTGTAGGTTCCATGTTGCCGCTGAACCGGTAGTGCGCCTTGCCATCTCAGCTGCATCAACCTTCAGAAGTGCTTCTTCCTCCTACTGGTCGGTTCAACCTTGGTTTCTTTTCTGAGGGAAAACTTGTTGCTACACTCTTCACACCTTCCGCTTGGGGTCTCCCAACGAGCGTGTGTCTACACGCCATGATATTCTTATGTCAGCGAATGGTAAACAGAAAATACAGTACGTCACAAGCCAACTAGACTTCACAAGAGCGGTTCCCATAGAAGGACGCATCTGGGTAGAAGGTCACCCCTCTTTCTCTTTTTGTACACAATTATGCTCTGACTGATAAATCAGAGGCAAAACAGTGAGGAGAACTTGTTATATTACTTTGGGGCTGGGCACCCCGCTGCTAGCTCTTCTTTCAATTGGATAAGCGGACGAAGCCACTAGTCCAGGGTGTGAAAGTCCAATGAACAAGTGAGATAGAGATTCTCTATTTACGTCCTCGTGAGCTAAAACAGGAGCACAAAACAGGAATAATTTTGAAGGTTTTAAAGGTAACTCATGAGCAATTTACTTTGGAATGGAGGTTAAATACCACGTGTAGGTAGGTATGGTGGACACATTTGGCAAACTTTGGTTTTTGGGAGTTGGATGCACGAGTAGAGATCATACTCAGTACAGGTGGAGGCTAGCAGAAGACTGGGAGCGACAAATCGAAGAGCAATAATGGCCATAATCATGCATAGCGACAAAAACATAATTAATCAAAGCATAAGTGGTACTACAAGTTCAAAAACTAAATGATCATAGAGGATATAAGTTACTGGTTTGTAGTCATAAACATGGTGTGAGCATGCGCCAAGCAACCAAATAAAACATCCAAAGGAGAATACCACAAATTTATGCTTCAATATGACAAGAACGACTCATGATTGTTTCAAAGACACATTAAACACTCTCATATATTTGAGACAAGTCATGCTACAAAAATAACCACTAGGATTTAGAATTAAAATAACATCTAGCATGACAAGAAAAATTCTAGCCACAGTCTATACAAGATTCTATTTGCACCTTTATAAGCACGAAAATTCTACTAGTGCTTTCCAACACCAAGCATTTTGAGGAAGATAATTTTTGGCTTATGTGTAGAATAACAAAGTTATCCGACGGGGTTTGGATGCATTGGCGAAGTTTGCACCAACTCTCAATGTGAGAATGAGCAATGCATAGTACTGAAGAGGCTAGCAACTATGGATGGTGGAAGTGCCATAAAACCGCAACATAGAACTCACAAGTTTAAAGATTCCAAATAAAATCATTATCTCACAAGGCATAATGAAAATCACTCCAAGAGGGTCTGTGGCAGTGACAAGTCACTGTTAGCTACCCCGACCGTAGAGCGTAACAAAAAGCCATTATGATTGCTATCAGCAAAGAAAGTCATATACCATTATCCTATCAACTGGTTATTTGAGTGTGGCACAGTTTCAAGATTTTAGACCAACCATTATATGTTTTTACTGTACTATGCCAGCAAGTTTACCATTAAGCATATTAATATCTCAAAACAACAACAAATAATCAAGTGAAACAGTTTAGTGATCTACAAGAATATGCAAGCTTTTTCGTTATACCATCTACCACACGTTGCATTTTCTAGTTCCAACAAACACCAAACAAAAAAAATCTCCAAGAGATATAGCAATTAAAAAATAGAGTACTAACGCAACTCTACTAAAACTAACAACTCTGAATAAGAGATGCAAGAAAAAGAGGAGCTAAACAGGAATTTTGCAGCAGCTAGAAGAAAAATTAAGAATACAAGCATAACAAGTATTCATATGAAAAAACAGAGTGTGTCTATATGCCAGAAAAAGAATGCTAGGGTCAAACTATATTATTGCAGCAAGGAAAACAAAATAAAAGTAAAATAAAACAAACAGACGCTCCAAGTAAGATTAATATGATGTGACCGAATAAAAATATAGTTTCACTAGAAGTGGCCTGATAAATTGTTGATGAAGAAGGGGATGCCTTCGGCATCCCCAAGATTAGATGCTTGAGTCTTCTTATAATTTGCTGTGATGAACAACAGGGGCATCCCCAAGCTTTGACCTTGCACTCTTCTTGATCACATTATATCACCCTCTTCTCTTTACCATTGAAAACTTACTTCACACCACACTCAAAGAGTAGTTCACATTAGAGGGTTCGTGCAACAATAAAAAATTCATGGGTTCCGCATGGGCACAAGTTCTATTGATACTTTTAAACATTGGCTACAGCCACTAATGTTTCATGAAGCAAATAAATCCACTTGACACCATAAAAGAGCAAATGCAAGAAAAATGGCAGAATCTGCCAAAACGAGAACAATCTGTAAACACGATTTTTTTTGGGGGTACTTACATTTCTCAGATCAAAAAACTTAAGGAGCAAAAAAGTTTCAGAATTAGCTGAGGAATAAGCACAAAAATTCAGGTCATTCAGATCCTTTTGGATTTTTTACGATTTTTACGGTGCACAACAGAAATATGTTTCCTGCGCAGAAATCCAAAACCAACTCCAACCTTCGTTAGAAAGTAGAAACTTCACTTGGCACAACTAAAACATGAAAATAAAGATATAAAGGAGTTTCTAAAAAATTATATAACCCCTTGACTCAAAGAAAACAGAGAAAAACAAAGCGAAAATAAAACCATGGGTTATCTCCAAATAAGTGCTTTTTCTTTAACGCCTTTTAGCTAGGCCCGGAAAAGTGGATTCATGTGTTTTCAAGTCAAGAAGCATACAAATTGTAATTTGTTCGAATAATAGAATAAAAAGGAAACTTCATTCTCTTTCTAGGAAAGTGTTCCATACCTTTCTTGAGTGGGAATTGAAATTTTATATTCCCCTCTTTCATATCAATAACAACACCAACAATTCTAAGAAAAGGTCTTCCCAAAACAATTAGACAATAAGCATTGCATTCAATATTCATAAAAATAAAATCAATGAGGACAAGATTATTATTAACCATGATAATAACATCATCAATTCTCCCCAAAGGTTTCTTTCTAACATTATCAATAAGACGAATATCCAAATAACATTGCTCCAAAGGTGGCAAATCAAGAATATCATAAGTTTCTTAGGCATAACAGAGATACTAGCACCAAGATCATATAGAGCATTGCAATCAAAATCATTCACTTTAATTTTAATAATGGGTTCCCACCATCATCTAGCTTCCTAGGGATAGAGGCTTCACATCTTAATTCATCCTCTCTAATTTGCATGAGAGCATTTGTAATAAGTTTTGTGAAAGCCATATTCATAGTACTAGTATTAGGGCAACTAGCAAGCTTCTGTAGGAACTTAATCACTTCAGTTCTGTTGCAATCATCAAAGTCAAGATCATTTTTATCAAAGGTAATGGGACCATTGTCTCCCATGTTTCTAAAAAAATTAGCACTTTTAATAGTAACATTTTTAGCAGTTCCAGGCAGTTTTACATTTTTAATAGCAGAAGTGGGATGTTGCTAACAGTTTTACTGGCATGATAGTAGAAGGTTTACTAGCATGATAAGCTTCAGTTTTACTGGTGGTGGTAATGGTGCAAACATTAGCTATATTATTCTTTCTAGTTATTTCATCTTCTCTTTCCCATCTAGCATGTAATTCAGCTAACATCCTAACATTATCATCAATTCGAATTTGAATGGCATTTAGAATTTTGTTTTCTTTAACATCATGAGGCATAACCTTTAAGTTCATAAAATTAACATCAAGAGCAAGGCTATCAACTTTAGAAGCAAGAACATCAATTTTGCCAAATTTTCCTCAGCAGATTTATTAAAAGCAGTTTGTGTACTAATAAAATTCTTGAGCATGTTTTCAAGATCAGAGGGTACACTTTTATTGTTGTTGTAGGAATTACCATAAGAATTGACATAACCATTATTATTATTGGGAGGATATGGCCTATAATTATTGCTACCAAAATTATTCCTATAAGCATTGGTGTTGAAATTATTATTTTTAATGAAGTTCACATCAACATGCTCTTCTTGAGCAACCAAAGAGACCCGCATAAAAGGTTTGGATGATCATCCAAGTAGTCAGTCCATGAGTGGGACAATTCTTTACTAAAGATTTCATTCTTTCCCAAGATTTAGCAACATGCTCATTATCAAGTTGGTTAAAATTCATAATGCTACTTATTAAAGATATAATTTTAGCAGGAGGATAATATTTTCTAACGAAAGCATCTTTACACTTAGTCCAAGAATCAATACTATTTCTAGGGAAATACATCAACCATTCTTTAGCTCTTCCTCTCAAAGAGAAAGGAAACAATTTCAGTTTAATAATATCTCCATCTACATCTTTATATTTTTGCATATCACATAGTTCAACAAAATTACTAAGATGGGCAGCAGCATCATCAGTACTAACACCAGAAAATTTCTCTCTCATAACAAGATTTAACAGGGTAGGCTTTATCTCATAAAAGTCAGCAGTAGGAGTGTAACAACCCAATTTTTGGAAGACAGGAAAAACTTGTTTTCAATAACCCAAAAATCAGGGCCAACAAAAACTTTTTAACATGTTTGGCAAATGCTTGTGTTTCTTTTCTATTTGCTTGTTGATTGTGTTTTTGTTTGAGTTTGTTAACAACTAGCATTAAAACCAATGATCATAACTTTCTTAAAACACAACCCTTGTGATCAAGTCATGACAAGAAAGCTTATCATCTTCATCCATCACACTCTTTTGGCAAAAACATTTTTGAAAAAGTTTTGATTTTAGAGAAACCCAAAGGTCAAGTTCTGAGAAAATAAAAGATAATTTCCAAAATATATGAAAAGTATTTTGGAGATAATCATGTCCAACCTGTTTTCAACCAAGATGTTTTTGCAAGTGTTTCAAAAAAATCCTTCTCACTTCCTTCTTTTCCAAAACCTATAAGAGGGGACTATATTACCCCTGGGTTTTTCTTCCATTATATTCTTTTGGAAATAGCAAGCTTGGAGATAAACCTTTCTATAAACTCCCCTTGTCATGAGGTGGCTTGATCACTACCTATATTTAACTCTTGTTAGAACATCCTAAAAATTAAATTGGAGAACTCAGTTGCCTGAATAATCTTGTGTGTCTTGTTATTTTATCTGCTTGTTGTGTGATCTTATCTTGGGTTTGCTTTGAAGTATTTATTTCTGTTTGTTAATATGTGTTGTTCTAATAGTATAAAACCTATTAATAACAAGATCAAGCATCTATATCATATTCCATCACATGCTCATATCATCTTCTGTTTTCTTAAAAATCTCCAACTTTGGAGACATGTTTCTATGGCAAATCCTGAGCTAATCATCAAGGCACCATCATACATCTCATTGTATATGTCTATGCTATCTATCCAAGTTGTTATCTTAGATATTTAAACTCTTTTGTATCATCTATCAAAGCCCTTTTGAAGGCATCCCCAAATTAATGACCATATCACCTTTATCATGAAGCACTTTGTCCATGTTACTCCAAATCACCCATTATTGTTTTAAGGCCTTATGAACCTACCCTTGTCATCTCCATGACCTATACATCACCTCCATATGGTCCATTTATTTTCCAATGGCCATTTAATTATTCTTCTCTCATGGTTTTTAGCCTATTAAATAAACCCCTATTTTCACCCTTTTTCACTTGCGGTCTCTAATATTTTCAGAAGAGTTGTTTATTAAAAATCAATTTTGAGACCTATATTATGTGATATCTCATCCCACCTCAAAAATATTTGTTTTAAAAGCTTTTCAATATTTATTATTTTCCATTTTCCAAAAGACCAGAAATGGACTTTAAAATATTTTGTGAAGAAAAGTATTTCCTAAAATCTTGGAAAAATTACCCAACATGCCTATGGTCATGTGGGACTTATTTATACAAAACAATTTGGAAGTTGTTTTGAAAATTTTGGAGAAAACATTTAAAAACAGTTTCTGCCATTTTTGAATTCCCAAAATTTTGTGAAAGAAATGTTTTTAGAAAACCTTGAGACCACCATCCCTAGACTCCATTTTTGATCCTCTATCCATTGGACATAATTTCTCACATATGTTCTATTCATATTATTGGTGAAAACAATCAAAAACCTCCTCTGGTTATTCTGGACACTATTGAGTTCATACATGTCTTGATCAATTATTGCACTCTAGCTACCTCTCTCCTGTTTCGTGAGGTAGAAAACCTCCCCCTCACGCTCCTGGACATGGTATACCTACCCCTACACCTCTCTCTCTTCCTCTAGCTCAGCCACCAGCATAGGGACAAGGATGGTGATCACCACCCATATATCCAATCCACTCCCTCGGTTCATTCCAGGCCGAGCCCTTGCGCCACAAGCCTCCTAATGCAACGTGAACTTCCTGGTGAGATCCCTCCCCCTCTGCTTGTCTTCTTCTCCCTTTACCGAGAGCTGGCAATGGCGCCCAGGAGATGCCCGACACGTTGCTCACGTTCCGCCACCTGGGTCGCTCTCCTCTCCATCTCTCCTTGTCTACAAGCTTCACGGGACCTCCACGATCATACCCGTGCACTCTCTTGCCCTCACTCACTCTCATTTCTCTCATCCTCGACGACAAACACCTACGTGTGCAGGGTGAGTGCCATTGATTGCCGACGCTCCCATGCATCATCTGCTCTCTTCTCTCGCCAGGAGAATGCCCTCACCATGCCACATTTCCCTGACATCACCTCACCCGAGTACAATCGCATCTGGTCAGCTTGGCCGAGCCGCCGTGGCCGCCATGGGCGCCGAGCGCCATGCTCGGTGGATACACCTCCCCGAGCCATCCCCTTACTTCCCACCTTGTCAACCCACCTCCCCTACTCCTAAATCGGGAATATGCATCAAAATACCCATCTGATTCCTCTTGCCTCGCCGGAATCGAGTGCCGCAACCCGCCGGCGAGCACCACGTCAAGCCGACGATTCTGTCAACCTCAGCGTCTGATTCTTTCTCCCTCCACTCCCTCTTGAAATGTTTGAACTCATGCTCCCTCTTTATTTACGTATTTTCCCTCGCAGGTGCAGCATCCGTGGGTGCCTAGCACGGCAGTCGTCGGACTCCGTCGAACTCTCACCTGCAGTTGTTTCTGTCAAGCGCGGATGGCACCAAGGGCTCGGCGGCACTCTCTGGATCCTCGTGGTGCTGGCGGAGTTTCCCTGCGGGCCTCTCAGTGTGTGGCGGCGATCTCTCCGGCGGACAGCCGCCGCGGTTCTGTTTTGCCCCGCCATTTTTATGGTCGTCGGGGGCAGGCGCCTACGCGGCTATCAACCACCCGTTGGATCTGAATCCAACGGTGGTGCCCGCTCCCCTGTTGATCCTCGCAATGGATGGGCCAGCCCATCGGGCATTTGACTCTTCTCCACCGCGCGGGAGAATGCCGTGGGCCGGCCCAGCTCGACGGATCCAGCCTATGCACAACATCCCGGAGAAGATCTGGCCCGTACCTTTTTTTCTGCAGGTTGTTTTTTTCTTTTTCCTGCAGACCTGTTTTCTGATGTTTGGTTTAACTCAAAATAAAAATGTTAACCAGTGAATCTTGCCAAACTAAAAATCACAAGTGTAGATCTACTAATTCCTAACCATCTCCAACTTGTAGATCTGCATTTTGTGGTATATTTTAGGAGAAATAAAATAAATGGCAGAGACACTCATTAACACCATTTATTTAATAACTTGAGTTTTATGTACCCAGAACATGCAAACTCAACTGTTCTGAGTAGCCATTGATAATATCTATCTGAGGAACTTGACCTTGTGTTGACTTGAGTTGTGGTGTGAAAATGACATGCATGTTAGTTTTAGGCCAGAGAGCACTTCTGTGAATTGTTTAATTTTATTGGTGATGAATTTTGAAGTGAATCCAATTGTGTTGGTTTGATAATGACCTTATACCAGCTTTTCATGATGTTAGGAGTTACAGAATAGGATTGGTGCAATATTTAGTGTTTAGCCATTTTCTGCATATTACTGCTATGCCTTTATTAAATTGTGTGTTATATTGTTTTGTTATAAAATTGATTCCTAGCATGTGTAGGGTATCAATACATGTTTTATTTGTGTTTTGAGTGATTCATTAGCATGATAGGTTTTGGGTGTGGAAAACCATGTTTGTTATAGTTTTATTCTCATAGGGTGTTTTTCCTAGTAATAATAGGTTAAACTA
Source organism: Alopecurus myosuroides (assembly GCA_028641055.1). Taxonomy (NCBI): domain Eukaryota; kingdom Viridiplantae; phylum Streptophyta; class Magnoliopsida; order Poales; family Poaceae; genus Alopecurus; species Alopecurus myosuroides. Next base: position 231,789,224 of record CM054063.1, on the reverse strand, counting down.
TGTTATTCTTCATATTGGTATGATGAATTGAATAAATGCTTTAGTATTGTTATCTATAGAATAGCTACTGTTATTTTGCATGTTATACTTCCTTGCATGATTGAATAAGGTCAAGATCATTTTGGAATGCCATGCTAGTTTTAGGTGATTTCTGCCATAGTAGTTATTTGCATGCTTAGTTTTTGATAAATTGTTTAGGTTGTTATTTTGATATTACTAGAATGTATAGGTGTTGTTTCTATGTTATTTGGATTCTATCTTATATGTCTATCAAGTAGAATAAATCTTGTTTAGTGATCTATTATTGTTATGCATGTATGCATGTCTAAGTGCCCCCTTTTTGCATCTCTAGTTTTAGTAGTCTTTTGCTCCATGATTATTTTCATGCATTGAGTGATACCATGACATGTTTGGTATTGTTTTGTCTCTGTTATTAGGTTGCTTAGCTACTGGTTACAATAATTCTCCATGTTTAGGAAAGCATGTGTTACTATGGGCTTGTAGTATTGCTTGTTAATATTTTCCTATGCATGTGTATGTGTTCCTAGGTTGTTTTCTTGTTATTTTGCTCATCCTCATGAATGACCAGAGAGTCATTTGACCTTATTTGAGCATGATATGATAGTTCCACACCCACTGGACTCATGCCATTTTGGTTGAGGATCCATAACACCAATTCTAGTGTTATTCGTGTGTATTGTCTGTGCCTGTTTTGCGTGATGGTGTGCACTCTAGTACCATTGTTTGTGAGTGTACTTGTTTGATGAAATGCTTGCTGTATGTTTACTTTTTGTCTAGTGCTTGCCTTTGTTTGGTTCTGATTGGGTGTTTTCCTTTTTGTGTTTACGACGTTAGATAACGAAGATGGTATTATTTCCCGGAGAGGTTTTTTTTGCAACTCTTGTTTATTTCAAGAGCAAGACCAAGACCAGTGCCAAGGCAAGCCACTCTAAATGCTTGATGTTGTTTTACTTATCATTATCTATCATGCATGCTTTACTTCTGAAGTTTTACAAAAGATTGACTAAAAAAAACTATTCTTTTAAGTGGACTATACCACTATCTATTTTGTGTATCTATTATGCCATATCCACTTTATAATCTTGGTGTTACCAAGCCCTTTAGATATTTTATTATCACCACCTCTTTTACTTAAGTCCCCTAGTGGACATTTTAATTTGATGTTTTTGGAAAGCAAAAGCTTGGAAAAACCCTGAGGAAAGGTGGGACCTTGTCCGAGGGAGGTTTGTGAAGAAGGAAATGTCTTCGACTGGTTTTCCAAAAATGACACATAACCTAGTCTTTACCGGACAACCAAGCCGTACTGCCACATTACCTCAATATGGGAACGGGGTCTAGCTAATTGCTTGTTGGTGTTAGTCCGTGACTACCTCAAAGTGCTATAGGGGTTAGAGTCCCCCGAACCGAATTGTCGCCAGGAGGGAGAATGGGACATTCAGAGTGTGGGGATTAAGTTCGCCACCGGGTGCAACAGTTGGGTCTCCTGCCATGGCGGTGTGTTGTCAGGGGAAACCGGATCGATACGGCTGACTCACTCGGTGCCGGGGAGAACAAACCCAGTTGAAGAGGTAGTCATTTACTAGAGCTTACATAGTGGATGGTTAGGACCAGTTATCTGATGTTTGCATACTGTCTTGGACAGTCCGTGGTTGTTCACGGCGGATGTACTTGATCTTGTGGATTGTGTACACCTCTGCAGAGTAAAACTATTCAGAATAGCCGCGTCCTCGGATATGGACAGTTGAATGGCCCTGTAGCTAGCATTGTGTCAATGTTTTCAAAAAGCTGGAAAAGTGTTTTGGAACTTGTAGCTGGGAGGTACGTTGAAAGGGAATGATTGTACCTTTGAGGTACCGAATAAATGATGATCTTGAAGATGTGATCTTCCAAGAAGTTTTGCAAAGAGAAACTTTTATTCTATTTAAAATGCTTTATCAAAACCTTGTGGACATGCTATATCTACAAGAGAAATAAAATATCTTTTGAAGTATCTTCTTCAACAAAAACAACTAAAACCTGTGCAACCATGATGTGTCTTAAATTCATCATGGCTAGTTGAACCTTAACTACAGCCTTCCTACCACCTATATATATGCACACTTGCATGTTTAGCTTTCATTTGGGGTGTCTTGCGGAGTACATTCAAACATACTCACATTGGTTTCGTCCCTGGCTATTGTCTTAGCCAGACTTTGAGCAGAAACCCGGAGAACCTGAAGAAGATGGTGTCGCTGACGGCTATGCGAACTAGGAACGTCTCCGAGTCAGTAGCCTGTAGGTAGTCAAGGCGTGACTTGGGTTTACCACGAGTGTGTTTTGCAGTCTTCCGCTGTTTTTAGTGTGTGTTCCTGTCCTGCGTGGCAGTTGTTTTCAACTGAGTCAAGTGACCAGTTGTGTAAGCCGTGTATTCGTGTAGTGGATGTTATAATCTGCAATGCCAACGCGAGTATGTTGTTCACGACTAACTGATCATGGGATCGTGAATGTATGCATACTGGAGGTCTCGGACTGCTAGTCTGGGGTCCCCACAGAGTTGGTATCAGAGCCATCCTGACTTTAGGAGACCTTAGTTTAGCATGGACGTCAGATAGGAAACAAAACTATTTTGGTAAATACTATATTACTGCCTAAAATATTTTATCTAAAGAACCCTAAGCATGGTTTCCATTTTTCTCATATTTTCAAAAAAAATATTGCCTGGTTTATAAAACTGGAGTTTTGTAGAAAAACGGAGAAAATAGTAAACATACCTTTTTGTCTTTTGTTTTCATTGTTTAATTTTTTTTTGTTTTTTTTGTAAATAAATAAACATGAGTTTATAAAATTTTGGTTTTCATTTAAAAGTATGTCAAAAAAAAATTCTTCTGTTATTTCTCTATTAAAAGTTACATACTTCGCGATGCCCCGAGAAGACCTTAGTAGTTAGCAACCCGGAGAAAAATAAGCTTCCTTACGAAGAACTCAACATCAAGATGAGATAAAGAAATCCTCTAGATCCGAAGACTCTGCCATGTATCAAGATCAACAACGGCGTTATCATCATGAAGACTTCAACAACCCCTGGTCGACCCAGCCCATAGGATTCGATAGGTTTCGCTCAGTTGTTTTACTTGAGCTACCCGTTCTTCAGCGGTAATAAACGTTTGCTGGTACTAAAGGTACCTTGTTTTTCCTCTGCCTGTGTGCTAATTGTGTGTTTTACTCTTGTGTAATGTTTTTACTTGTTCCCTTGTTGTGTGTGTTTTTGAATTGTTTTCTTGTCTATCTCACAAGCATGCCTTTTTCGGCAAAGCAAAATCACCACACTTTCATCTCTTGCTTTGTTCCTGTTTGTTTGCAAAAACTCTTTTTGCCATGTTGGCCTTAGTTATACTTTTGGTACCTCTTCAAAAGTCTGACTTAGCAAAACACCCTTTTAAAAAGTTTCATCCCCCATCCTCTCATGAGAAGTGCAAGGTATGGAACGCTCTCTACTTCAACCTGAGAGCCCAAGATCTCTGAAATCTTCTTCAAGACGGATATTGGACTTCACACACCATTTTTGTGCAACTACATCAAGAGACATCAAGAAGGGCGACAAGGTCAGATTCAAGCCCGAGAAGACGCGAGATGTGTCTCGCGACACCAACAAAAACTTTTACTAGTCTAACACTACTAACATAACTATCTAATTTTAGATTAACATCTAACCGAAAGTTTGCTAAAGGCACTAGCTAGTTTTCCCGAGGGAAAGCTAATTATGTGATCCTAAATCACCTATGAAGACGCCTGCAAAGCTCCGTGAAGATCAAGACACAATGAAGTCCTCCACTACCTGCCATCCCACCAAGTAAAAAAAATGAGACGAAGATGAAGATAATACTCGAGAACCTACGAAGACTAATCAAAGGGGGGAAGCATCCGCACTTCAACGCGGTCGACCACTCAAGAAGAAAAGAAGCATATAGGAGTTTTCTAACGCCTTTCCTAATAGTAATCGAAGAGAGTCAAGTCTATGGACCTGACGCCCTGTGAGGCCATATGGTTGCCGTGGGTAACCACCTGCGATACCCCTAAAAGAAGACCAAGTCCAGACAACGACAGAAGGTCTGCGAAGCAGCAAAAATCAATACCCTTCATTAGCTTGTGTCGTTCCACCAACATCAACAACAAGGACATGAAGTGTCAAGTGAATATATCCATCTCCTCGACAAGCACCATTCTGACAACATCAACACCTCGAGTTCTCAGAAGACCACCTCGTCAAAGGATCTTCATTTACAAAAATTGAAGAAGCCCGAGACTCTTGTTTTCAGTTACACTCTTAAGTACCCACTTAAGAATATCGGGGACGAGATTCATTTTAAGGGGGGAAGATCTATAACAACCCAATTTTCGGAAGACAGGAAAAGCTTGTTTTCAATAACCCAAAAATCAGGGCCAACAAAAACTTTTTAACATGTTTGGCAAATGCTTGTGTTTCTTTTCTATTTGCTTGTTGATTGTGTTTTTGTTTGAGTTTGTTAACAACTAGAATTAAAACCAATGATCATAACTTTCTTAAAACACAACCCTTGTGATCAAGTCATGACAAGAAAGCTTATCATCTTCATCCATCACACTCTTTTGGCAAAAACCTTTTTGAAAATGTTTTGATTTTAGAGAAACCCTAAGGTCAAGTTCTGAGAAAATAAAAGATAATTTCCAAACTATATGAAAAGTATTTTGGAGCTAATCATGTCCAACCTGTTTTCAACCAAGATGTTTTTGCAAGTATTTCAAAAAATCCTTCTCACTTCCTTCTTTTGCAAAAACTATAAGAGGGGACTATATTACCCCTAGGTTTTTCTTCCATTATATTATTTTGGAAATAGCAAGCTTGGAGATAAACTTTATATAAACTCCCCTTGTCATGAGGTGGCTTGATCACTACCTCTATTTAACACTTGTTAGAACATCCTAAAAATTAAATTGGAGAACTCAGTTGCCTGAATAATCTTGTGTGTCTTGTTATTTTATCTGCTTGTTGTGTGATCTTATCTTGGGTTTGCTTTGAAGTATTTATTTCTGTTTGTTGATTAATATGTGCTGTTCTAATAGTATAAAACCTATTAATAACAAGATCAAGCATCTATATCATATTCCATCACATGCTCATATCATCTTCTGTTTTCTTAAAAATCTCCAACTTTGGAGACATGTTTCTATAGCAAATCCTGAGCTAATCATCAAGGCACCATCATACATCTCATTGTATATGTCTATGCTATCTATCCAAGTTGTTATCTTGGATATTTAAAATCTTTTGTATCATCTATCAAAGCCCTTTTGAAGGCATCCCCAAATTAATGACCATATCACCTTTATCATGAAGCACTTTGTCCATGTTACTCCAAATCACCCATTATTGTTTTCAGGCCTTATGAACCTACCCTTGTCATCTCCATGACCTATACATCACCTTCATATGGTCCATTTATTTTCCAATGGCCATTTAATTATTCTTCTCTCATGGTTTCTAGCCTATTAAATAAACCCCTATTTTCACCCTTTTTCCACTTGTGGTCTCTAATATTTTCAAAAGAGTTGTTTATTGAAAATCAATTTTGAGACCTATATTATGTACTATCTCATCCCAACTCAAAAATTTTGTTTTAAAAGCTTTTCAATATTTATTATTTTCCATTTTCCAAAAGGCCAGAAATGGACTTTAAAATATTTTGTGAAGAAAAGTATTTCCTAAAATCTTGGAAAAATTACCCAACATGCCTATGGTCATGTGGGACTTATTTATACAAAAACATTTGGAAGTTGTTTTGAAAATTTTGGAGAAAACATTTAAAAACAGTTTCTGCCATTTTTGAATTCCCAAAATTTTGTGAAAGAAATGTTTTTAGAAAACCTTGAGACCACCATCCCTAGAATCCATTTTTTATCCTCTATCCATTGGACACAATTTCTCACATATGTTATATTCATATTATTGGTGAAAAATATCAAAAACCTCCTTTGGTTATTCTGGACACTATTGAGTTCATACATGTCTTGATCAATTATTGCACTCTAGCTACCTCTCTCCTGTTTTGTGAGGTAGAAAACCTCCCCCTCACTCTCCTGGACATGGTATACCTACCCCTACACCTCTCTCTCTTCCTCTAGCTCAGCCACCAGCATAGGGACAAGGATGGTGATCACCACCCATATATCTAATCCACTCCCTCGGTTCATTCCAGGCCGAGCCCTTGCGCCACAAGCCTCCTAATGCAACATGTGAACTTCCTGGTGAGATCCCTCCCCCTCTGCTTGTCTTCTTCTCCCTTTACCGAGAGCTGGTAATGGCGCCCAGGAGATGCCCGACACGTCGCTCATGTTCCGCCACCTGGGTCGCTCTCCTCTCCATCTCTCCTTGTCTACAAGCTTCACGGGACCTCCACGATCATACCCGTGCACTCTCTTGCCCTCACTTGCTCTCATTTCTCTCATCCTCGACGACAAACACCTACGTGTGCAGGGTGAGTGCCATTGATTTCCGACGCTCCCATGCATCATCTGCTCTCTTCTCTCGCCAGGAGAATGCCCTCACCATGCCACATTTCCCTGACATCACCTCACCCGAGTACAATCGCATCTGGCCAGCTTGGCCGAGCCGCCGTGGCTACCATGGGCGTCGAGCGCTATGCTCGGTGGCTACACCTCCCCGAGCCATCCCATTACTTCCCACCTTGTCAACCCACCTCCCCTACTCCTAAATCGGGAATATGCATCAAAATACCCATCTGATTCCTCTTGCCTCGCCGGAATCGAGTGCCGCAACCCGCCGGCGAGCACCCCGTCAAGCCGGCGATTCTGTCAACCTCAGCGTCCGATTCTTTCTCCCTCCACTCCCTCTTGAAATGTTTGAACTCGTGATCCCTCTTTATTTATGAATTTTCTCTCGCAGGTGCAGCATCCGTGGATGCCTAGCATGGCAGTCACCGGACTCCGTCGAACTCTCACCTGCAGTTGTTTCTGTCAAGCGCGGATGGCACCAAGGGCTCGGCGGCACTCTCTGGATCCTCGTGGTGCTGGCGGATTTTCCCTGCGGGCCTCTCAGTGTGCGGCGGCTATCTCTCCGGCGGACAGCCGCCGCGGTTCTGTTTTGCCCCGCCATTTTTATGGTCGTCGGCGGCAGGCGCCTACGCGGCCATCAACCACCCGTTGGATCCGAATCCAACGGGGGTGCCCGCTCCCTTGTTGATCCTCGCAATGGATGGGCCAGCCCATCAGGCATTTGACTCTTCTCCACCGCGCGGGAGAATGCCGTGGGCCGGCCCAGCTCGACGGATCCAGCCTATGCACAACATCCCGGAGCAGATCCGGCCCGTACCTTTTTTCTGCAGGTTGTTTTTTTCTTTTTCCTGCAGACCTGTTTTCTGATGTTTGGTTTAACTCAAAATAAAAATGTTAACCAGTGAATCTTGCCAAACTAAAAATCACAAGTGTAGATCTACTAATTCCTAACCATCTCCAACTTGTAGATCTGCATTTTGTGGTATATTTTAGGAGAAATAAAATAAATGGCAGAGACACTCATTAACACCATTTCTTTAATAACTTGAGTTTTATGTACCCAAAACATGCAAACTCAACTGTTCTGAGTAGCCATTGATAATATCTATCTGAGGAACTTGACCTTGTGTTGACTTGAGTTGTGGTGTGAAAATGACATGCATGTTAGTTTTAGGCCAGAGAGCACTTCTGTGAATTGTTTAATTTTATTGGTGATGAATTTTGAAGTGAATCCAATTGTGTTGGTTTGATAATGACCTTATACCAGATTTTCATGATGTTAGGAGTTACAGAATAGGATTGGTGCAATATTTAGTGTTTAGCCATTTTCTGCATATTACTGCTATGCCTTTATTAAATTGTGTGTTATATTGTTTTGTTATAAAATTGATTCCTAGAATGTGTAGGGTATCAATACATGTTTTATTTGTGTTTTGAGTGATTCATTAGCATGATAGGGTTTGGGTGTGGAAAACCATGTTTGTTATAGTTTTATTCTCATAGGGTGTTTTTCCTAGTAATAATAGGTTAAATTATGTTATTCTTCATATTGGTATGATGAATTGAATAAATGCTTTAGTATTGTTATCTATAGAATAGCTACAGTTATTTTGCTTGTTATACTTGCTTGCATGATTTAATAAGGTCAAGATCATTTTGGAATGCCATGCTAGTTTTAGATGATTTCTACCATAGTAGTTATTTGCATGCTTAGTTTTTGATAAATTGTTTAGGTTGTTATTTTGATATTACTAGCATGTATAGGTGTTGTTTATCTGTTATTTGGATGATATCTTATATGTCTATCAAGTAGAATAAATCTTGTTTAGTCATCTATTATTGTTATGCATGTATGCATGTCTAAGTGGCCCCTTTTTGCATCTCTAGTTTTAGTAGTCTTTTGCTCCATGATCAGGGGCGAAGCCAGGAAAAAAGGTCGCCGGGGTCAAAACACAAGTAGCACTAATTTTGTGGCTCATAGTAACTAGTATAATACATATTGTTGAAAGTGATATAAGTAATTTTTTTTTTGCCAATGATTCGCAATAAATAAAATTCCTTGTTATTTCATCTTGTAGCTTGGTCCATGCATATTCTCATATTATTTTTTCATTGGCGGGATCATAAGAAAACGATGGTCTGAATTTACCTCTCTTTGAAATACCGTAAAGGAGAAGAACACGGTGGCGGTGGACACATACATTTATTATCGGATGGACCTTGGCTAGAATCATTGGTTGTTTATGGTGGATATTTTCTTTTTAAATTCAAAACCCGGTAGATTATATCTTTGTTTCTTACCAAATGAGAAATAAATTATTAAGACCTAAAAGTTTATCTCAAATATACATGAGAAATTAACTATATTTATTTTCTTACTTGAAATTGTGCTAAGCTGCAGAAGATTTGAGGCCTAATAGCCGCGTCGCACACCACCACAGCGGCGCTGCTCTAACCTCCCAATTGTAGAACTTAATGAACTGTTGAACCCTAGATAAATAGAAGAATCAGATCCAAAATATCATGTAGATTGCTAATTGTAATTAGTAGGCTAGATCAGCCGTTGTAGTTGTGGAACTTACAAATCAAATCTGCACACGCGCAACAGTTGTTTGACGAACTAGAAGAAAAACCGGCTGGGCCGTCTCGCAGCCGGAGGCGTTTCGCAATCGAAGTCTGAGGGACGGAGGGACACAGGATGAGCACATATGGGCACGGTCTTCATTTTAGCGATCCATTCACAGCGACAGGAGGCGGCGGCTAGCTGATTGACATACCTATGTAGCCGACCTAGCCATGCGATGGATGGACATCATGGTTCTTTTTTTTCCAGTGATGGATTGGATCGCTGTTGTGGTTTCATGTTGGCACTAGCTCTATTGGGCCGATACCAGCGGATACAAAGCCTTGTAGCAGTTAGGCCTACACATGGACTGGGGTCAAAAATCAATTTTCACAGGGGTCATTTTGTTTTTTTGCGCTCTGAGTACAAGCACGGGGCAGAAGTCATCGGGGTCATTCGACCCCAGTATTTTACTGTAGCTCCGCCCCTGTCCATGATTATTTTCATGCATTGAGTGATACCATGACATGTTTGGTATTGTTTTGTCTCTGTTATTAGGTTGCTTACCTACTGGTTACAATAATTCTCCATGTTTAGAAAAGCATGTGTTACTATGGGCTTGTAGTATTGCTTGTTAATATTTTCCTATGCATGTGTATGTGTTCCTAGGTTGTTTTCTTGTTATTTTGCTCATCCTCATGAATGACCAGAGAGTCATTTGACCTTATTTGAGCATGATATGAGAGTGGCACACCCACTGGACTCATGCCATTTTGGTTGAGGATCCATAACACCAATTCTAGTGTTATTCGTGTGTATTGTCTGTGCCTGTTTTGCGTGATGGTGTGCACCCTAGTACCATTGTTTGTGAGTGTACTTGTTTGATGAAATTCTTTCTGTATGTTTACTTTTTGTATAGTGCTTGACTTTGTTTGGTTCTGATTGGGTGTTTTCCTTTTTGTGTTTACGACGTTAGATAACGAAGACGGTATTATTTCCCGGAGAGGTTTTTTTGCAACTCTTGTTTATTTCAAGAGTAAGACCAAGACTAGTGCCAAGGCAAGCCACTCTAAATGCTTGCTGTTGTTTTACTTATCATTATCTATCATGCATGCTTTACTTATGAAGTTTTACAAAAGATTGACTAAAAAAACTATTCTTTTAAGTGGACTATACCACTATCTATTTTGTGTATCTATTATGCCATATCCACTTTATAATCTTGGTGTTACCAAGCCCTTTAGATATTTTATTATCACCACCTCTTTTACTTAAGTCCCCTAGTGGACATTTTAATTTGATGTTTTTGGAAAGCAAAAGCTTGGAAAAACCCCGAGGAAAGGTGGGACCTTGTCCGAGGGAGGTTTGTGAAGAAGGAAATGTTTTCGACTGGTTTTCCAAAAATGACACATAACCTAGTCTTCGCCGGACAACCAAGCCGTACTACCACATTACCTCAATATGGGAACGGGGTATAGCTAATTGCTTGTTTGTGTTAGTCCGTGCCTACCTCAAAGTGCTATAGGGGTTAGAGTCCCCCGAACCGAATTGTCGCCAGGAGGGAGAATGGGACATTCAGAGTGTGGGGATTAAGTTCGCCACCGGGTGCAACAGTTGGGTCTCCTGCCATGGCGGTGTGTTGTCAGGGGAAACCAGATCGATACGGCTGACTCACTCGGTGCTGGGGAGAACAAACCCAGTTGAAGAGGTAGTCATTTACTAGCGCTTACATAGTGGATGGTTAGGACCAGTTATCTGATGTTTGCATACTGTCTTGGACAGTCCGTGGTTGTTCACGGCGGATATACTGGATCTTGTGGATTGTGTACACCTCTGCAGAGTAAAACTATTCAGAATAGTCGCGTCCTCGGATATGGACAGTTGAATGCCCATGTAGCTAGCATTGTGTCAATGTTTTCAAAAAGCTGGAAAAGTGTTTTGGAACTTGTACCTGGGAGGTACGTTGAAAGGGAATGATTGTACCTTTGAGGTACCGGATAAATGATGATCTTGAAGATGTGATCTTCCAAGAAGTTTTGCAAAGAGAAACTTTTATTCTATTTAAAATGCTTTATCAAAACCTTGTGGACATGCTATATCTACAAGAGAAATAAAATATCTTTTGAAGTATCTTCTTCAACAAAAACAACTAAAACCTGTGCAAACATGATGTGTCTTAAATTCATCATGGCTAGTTGAACCTTAAGTACAGCCTTCCTACCACCTATATATATGCACACTTGCATGTTTAGCTTTCATTTGGGGTGTCTTGCGGAGTACATTCAAACGTACTCACATTGGTTTCGTCCCTGGCTATTGTCTTAGCCAGACTTTGAGCAGAAACCCGGAGAACCTGAAGAAGATGGTGTCGCTGACGGCTATGCGAACTAGGAACGTCTCCGAGTCAGTAGCCTGTAGGTAGTCAAGGCGTGACTTGGGTTTACCACGAGTGTGTTTTGCAGTCTTCCACTGTTTTTAGTGTGTGTTCCTGCCCTGCGTGGCAGTTGTTTTTAACTGAATCAAGTGACCAGTTGTGTAAGCCGTGTATTCGTGTAGTGGATGTTATAATCTGCAATGCCAACTCGAGTATGTTTTTCACGACTAACTGATCATGGGATCGTGAATGTATGCATACTGGAGGTCTCGGACTGCTAGTCTGGGGTCCCCACAAGGAGCAGGTGGAGCAATATGTGTGCTAATGAAATCATTCTTGTTGGTTCTAGTAAAGTCAACTTAGTGTTCTCAAGGGTAGTCATTTTAGCAAGACTAAAAACAGGATAAAAACTACTACTAGAATAAGAACTAAGACAAAATAAAATAAACTAAGCAAAACAAAAACAAAGTAAAGATATTGGAAGTGAGAGACTCCCGTTGCAGAAATTCTCTTCCTCCCCGGCAATGGCGCCAGAAAAGTGCTTGATGCGCGTGTAACACACTTTCGTTGGGAGACCCCAAGAGGAAGGTTTGATGAGCACATCAGCCAGTTTCCCTCAGAAAGAAACCAAGGTTGAATCGACCATTAGGAGGAAAGAGTAACTTCAGAAGGTTGATGTAGTTGAGATGGTAGGACGCACTACCGGTTCAGCAACAACGTAGAACCTACACAACACAATCAAATCACTTTGCCCCAACAAAAAAGTGAGGTTGTCAATCTCACCAGTTTTGCTGAACCCAAAGAGGTTAAATGTATGGTGTGGAAAACAATATGAGAACAATATGAAAACAGTGGAACCAGTGTGAAAACAGTAATTGCAGTGGTTGTATTATCAGTATGAAAAAATGGACCGGGGTTAGGTGTATCTCTATAAAAGACAGCTAACATGCGTGGTGAACAATTTACAGCTGGGAAATTGACAGATAGTGAAACATGCATGACATAAAGATTACTATGAGATTCATGCGGGAATTACAACAAAATACATAGATCGTCATCCAACTACATCTATGACTAATAATCCACCCTCCGAATATCATCCGAACAAACGTTGGGTATTAAGTTGCAAGCAACGGATAATCGTAGTAAGCAAAGTGTGTAATGTAAACAATGTAAACGAAGTAAACATCGTTGTTTTAATCCTAATGGAAACATCACATACTCCATCTGCCACGTTTCTGTCACTCGAGCACAGATGCAAAGGAGGTATGAACCCACTATCGAGCATAAATACTCCCTCTTGGAGTCACTAGCATCTACTTGGCCAGAGCATCTACTAACAACGGAGAGCATGCAAGATCATAAATAACATACACATGAAGATAACATGATAGATTGATAATCAAAAGACATAGCATTCAATAATCATCGGATCCCAGCAAACACAACATGTAGCATTACAAATAGATGATCTCGATCATGTGAGGCATCTCCCAAGATGTAAACATGAGGCATAAAGTGGGGAGGACAACCATCTAGCTACTGCTATGGACCCGTAGTCTAGGGATGAACTACTCACGCATCACTCCGGAGGCGGGCATGGTGGTGTAGACCCCTCCGGTGATGAATTTCCCTCCCGGCAGGGTGCCGGGGAGAGCTCCAGAACCCTCCCGATCTCGGCTTGACGATGACGGTGGACTTGGGTGTTTCTTGGGAAGAAGTGGTATATTTTTAATGTTGACGTATCGGGGGGAATAAATAGGCGAAAGGGAGATGGCGGTGGATGCCCGAGGGGCCCACACCACCCCCAGGCGCGGGCAGGGGCGCGCCGCCCTATGGTGTGGCCCCCTCCGGGCCTCTTCGGGACTCCGTGGAACCTTTGGGAATTCTAATACTTCCGGGCTTTGAATTTTCCAATTCCAATAATATTTCCAGAACAACTTTTCTGAAACTAAAAACAGCAGAAAACAGGGAACTGACTCTGTGGCATCTTGTCAATAGGTTAGTCTAGGGAAATCGATAAAAATTACATAAAGTGTAAGGAAAACATGTATCATATGGGATGAAAACAACACAGAACATTAGAAATTATATATGTTGTGAATATGCCCTAGAGGCAATCATAGGTGATGTAATTCCCAATGTATTCGTAAAGTTATTAAGTTGTCTTTGGGTTGAACATCTGATATATATCATTGAATATGTGATTCAGTTGTGGAACTATGTATTCATGTTGTTCATACTAAATTGTCCTTGGTCATTAAGGTTGTGCTCGACACACACCCTAGACTAATGTGAGAGTTGGCTGATGACTCGGTTCCACTTGTCATGGGCATGGTGATGCCATTCCAACGCTCACGGACTTGGCTAAAGAGTTTAGCAAGTCGGACTGACCCACATTGAAATGCAACGAGCAAGTCGTCATTTGCATGTCTCAATCAATGTAATCCTTAGACCTGAGGTTGTCGCACAATCCGAGTTGTGGATCACCGACTTAGGTTCTGTTAAACACTGCTCTGTGACAAGGCAGTTATAAAAGCAGAGTTCGGGTCGAATGAGAAGCAAGCTGCGTGATGTGGATAACCAAGATGGGATTTCCCCCTCCGAATGGAGATATATTCTCTGGGTCCTCTCGAGTGATATGATTCAGGAAGCATGGCCATGCGCGACTCAGTTAAGTGTTAACTGTGTCTGTTGACTAAGAGTTAGTCAGATGAATCATATATCACGGACCGAGAAGAGAGTCGAACTATTTAAGGGATGACGACTTAATCGCCTATAGTTCGACAAGGTATATCGTGAGGCAAAAGGGACTAAGATGTAAATCACATTGGAAGGTATGTCGTCATGACTCAATGGGACTTGGGAGTCGGCACGTTCTTCTAGGAGCCGCTACCTTTTGATCGATTGAGAGTCGGACTCTAATCGTGTACAAGTCGCCATGAGCCTGCAGGGTCGCACACTTAAGAGCGGGAGCAATTATATTGGTCGGGTTGGACCCGAATCGGAAATGGACTGATTTGTGAGTCGGACTCATAGAGGGAATGGGCCACAAGTGTTGTGAAGCCCGCTACCATTCGCTATATAAAGAGGGGCGCAGGTTGCCCAGCGGGCACGTTACTCCTCTCCCATGCGTTGGGAACCCTAGCCCCACTCAGTCCAACCGTCGCACCGGACCTAGCAGTCCACCGTCGGAGCTCCTCCTCGTACGTGTGGATACCGGCAGAGGTGCTGTACGTTCATCACTTCGACGTTCGCGGGGTCGGATCGGATGGATCGGATCATGGACTGCACTGCCCCGACGCGCTTCATCGATAATCCGCAACCGCGCGTCTAGTGGTAATCATCGTGGCCCTCTACCTCGGCTAGATCTTGGAAGTACCGCGTAGGAAAAGTTTTTATTTATCTCTACTCGTTCCAACAATATATACGTTTATGACGTATCAATTCTCCATAATAAATAAAGCAGCAGACAGAAATAAAAAAACACTCACAGTAAAAGTTTCTCTTACCAATTCCACTTACCAATAGCGCTTCACTCCCCGGCAACGGTGCCAGAAAATAGTCTTGATGACCCAAAAGTATAGGGGGTGTATCGTAGTAGTTTCGATAAATAAGAGTGTCGAATCCAACGAGGAGCAGAAGGTGTTGACAAGTAGGTTGGATAGAGGATTTACTGTAAACACTAGCAAACATGTTTTTGGTGGTTTTTGATATAAAAGATAAATAAAGTGCGAGTAAATAAAAGACAGTAAATAAAATTGCATCGAGTGGCCCAATCCTTTTTAGAGCAAAGGACAAGCCGGTTGGTCTACTTATGATTACCAAACATTCTCGAGGACACATGGGAACTTCGTCAAGCGCTTTCATTTCATACAGTTGATTAATATATTTTTTTCGATAGGTGTTGTGTGGGTGAACCTATGCTAATGCACTGCCATATTAGGACTAATACATACTTGTGATTAAACTCCTTGCAAGCATCCGCAACTACAATAAAGTAATTAAGATAAATATAACCACAACATTGAACTCTTGGATCCTACACTCCCTCATGCATAGGTTTCCTAATGGGGGTTTAGGTTTCTGTCACTCTGGCAACCCCACAATTAGTAGCCAAATACACAATGTATCCCTCTAGGACCATAAAGGTGAAGTGTCATGTAGTCAACATTCACATGACACCACTAGAAGAATAACACCACAACTTAAATATCAAACCATTAGATATTACTTCAACATAATCCCACTACTAACATCTTGACTTCTCCCATCTCCTCAAGAATTAAACGAACTACTCACAAGACATCATAAGGATCATAATCAGAGGTGATATAATGATGAATAAAAATCTGGTCATAAAGTGCAAACACCGATAAATCTCGTAGGAATCAACTACAAACAAGTAATCCACACCGGGAGAGAGATCTAGTGGAAAACAACAATAGAGAACCCTAATTGTTACAGAGGGACAGAGATGGATGGTGATGGTGATTATGACGGTCTTGATGATGCCCGGAGCAATGATGGTGGCAATGGCGATGATTTCCCCTCTCAGAGGAGGAATTTCCCCGACAGATTTCGCCCTGCCGGAGAGATTTTCTCTCTCTGTTATTTTCCGCCCCGAGGAGGCGGTGGAATATTTCCTTGGTGGTTCTCTATGGCTTAGGGTTCCCTGGGGGTCAAGTACACAAAAGGAGGCGGCCAGAGGTGGGCCAGGGTGGCCACACCACCCATAGGTGCGGCCAAGGGGGGCACCACCTGGTGGTGTGGGCCCCTGGTGGCCCCCCTCCGGCTCTCCTCGTGGCTGGCTCCCTCTTCTGGGCTTCTAAGACTCCTCTGATTCCCCCCTTCTTCTTCTGATCTTCTAAAATAGGGTATCTTGACGGTGCTTTTCCATCAGATGTCTAGTCTCGGTGACTATTCTCTAATAATTATCAAACATGCAAAATAAGATGAAATAATATAAGAAATGCATCATAACATGAAATATATCAATGAATAACAGGAAATTAAGATATAAAATAATGATGCAAAATGGATGTATCATTACTACCCATGATTCTATCGATAATACTTGATTCGTTCTTCATGCCTAGCTAAAAGGCGTTAAAGAAAAGCGCTTGTGGGAGGCAGCCCAGTTTTGTTTTCCTTCGTCATCCTTTTGTTTTTTTATGTTTTATTTTGTTAATTTTCTGTTTTCGAAGTTGTTACCTCTGTAGCAACTGCTCCTTACCCTTTTCATTTCGTTTTTGTTCCAAGAGTAACCTATAATTGAGAGGTAGTGCGATTTGGGTAAGTTGCCGTTCTAAAATAGATTTCTCAGTTGTTACCAAAAAAATCATATCTTTCAGCCAGAACGTCGGATTGCTTTGAAAAACAGTAGACACGTGCCCCAGGTCGTTATATAAATTTCGTAAGTTTCCTACTTTTTTATTTGAGCAACAGAAGATTTTCAAAATAATTCATCTTTACCGTTTGTTCTGTTTCGAAAGATTTCTGCCAATATTTGCATTTGCGTCTTAATCTCTTTCTTTTTTAGTTCTATTTAGGGGAAGAAATTTTAAAGATGTTGTGACAGTAGAAATGTTTTAATTGAAGTGTGAGACTTGTGCTGAAACTGAACCAAGTGGATTTATTATTTTGATTACACTAACATTGCTAATGAAGATTGTGAGAAGTTTTAGGTGGAGGAAGTTTTCAAGTGTAGGGAGAGAAGAATGATGTGATGAGATGAAGGATGGACAAAAGCTCAAGAATGGGTATGTCCATGTCACCCCAATACATATCCAAGAAGTACAAGTGTCAAAGCTTGGGGATAACCAGGGCATCCTCTTCTTCATCAACAAAAATACCAGGTTTATTTCAAAGCACTATATTTTTATCGCTTCACATGATATGTGTTATTCTTGGAGCGTCATTTTATTTTGCTTTCAATTTGTTTTTTTTTTTGCTGAAGATTTTGGTTGGATCCTGACACTTTTATTTTGGGAGAGACACGCTCGTTTTTATTGCCTATAACACTCTAGTCATCACTCTTATTGTTCTGTGAGTGTTCAATTTTTGCCAGTACTGCGTTTTGCTCTTGTTTTTCACCCGAATTTTGTTCAGAGCTTGTTGTTTTTTGAACGGATGGTATGGGCACCTAGAGGGGGGTGAATAGGTGCTATGACCGATTTTAATTTTTCGTCAAGTTTAGGAGATTCTCCTCTAGGAATTATATGAGGACGTGGGACAAGAGGATCGGGAGAGTAGTATCCTTCAACAGAGTGGTAATATCCTTTTCCTTCCATACCCTTATCGGTGGAGTTCAAAGGGGAAGCATTTCTACGTGGTTCACCATTTTCCCCGTTCTTGGCACCCTCCGGATTTTCATCCGAAGGAGATGAATTGGACGTCTCCGGTTCCTTGGATTTAATGAGTTACAACATGAGAGTTTGCAACTCATCCATTTTGCCCTCCATGGATGAGGTCAAGGAATTTTTCAAGTCCTTGAGATCATCCATAGTGACTTGTGGCGCTAGACTGGTGACTCCCATATCACCATCCATACTAAACTCTTAGGCGGTTAAGCCCAATAATAAGAGCCGAGGCTCTGATACCAATTGAACGGATAGTATGGGCACCTAGAGGGGGGTGAATACGTGATACGACGAATTTTAATTTTTCTTCAACTATGGTGAATTTACCTATATGACAAGAACAACGATAAATACAATACAAGCACATATAAAGGAGAGAGAGCGAGGTAACCGATAGGAAGCACGCGGAGGCACGATGTATTCCCGAGTTCCTCCTTGTTAAGGGAGTACGTCTCGTTGGAGGGTGTGAGTTTCGCCACAAAGGCCTACTCAACGCCACAAAGTCCCCACCCTATTATCTAATGAACAACGCCACAAAGGCCTAGTCCACCTTCCACTATTGATCCTCTTTGAGGCGGGAATCAAATCCTTTACAACAAGCCTGAGGCACACACCCACAACCAAATTGGAGGCTCCCAACACCAAGAATCACCAAGAGTAGCAAGAGGTCTAGGTTCTCCAAACAATGGAAACCCTAGACTAGTTCCCCTCAAGTGAATGAGGGGGGAAATGAAGAACGGGTTGGTGAAGATGTATATCCGGGGCTTCTCCTTCAATCCTCCAAGTTTCAAAAAGTTTGGGTGCAGGAAATGGGAGATCTAGCTTGGTGGGTAAGCTCAATCAATGGAGCAATGAATTCTAGACGATCTACCCCTTGCAGAAGAAGGGGGTCTTTGTAACGTCCCAGTGTTTGGGAGGTTATAACGATCTAAATATAATATGTGCATTTGCAAAGCATGCATCTAAAAATACGGGAAATTTTGGCGCAAAAGTTTAAACGAACCAAAGTGACCAATGTTTCACTTTACATGATGAATTAGGTTTAGATCATCTGTCCGAGAGTACATATGGAGTGATCTTTATAAGATGTATTTTACAAAGCTAATCATTTAATTAAGACAAACCATAATTGGTTATGACTAACACTAACTCTCAACAAGCCTAACCTCAAGTCTATAAGTGACTTGGGATAATTCACTAGTTATCTAGAACTCAAAGAGGGGTGTGTATCCAAATCACATCACTGATGATCATACTTTCACAAATGAGTAATGCACATTAGTAGAGATATTATGTCCCCTAATAATGAACTCTTTAAGTTATCAACCATTCACACAACATCTTTCCAAATTATTTAGTAAATACTAAGGAACCTTCACAAGTAAATAACAAAGGTTCAATAGAACATAAATGATACAAACAAGTATTAACTCAAACCCCATAAGTGGGAAATGACATGATAACTATTATTAACATATTTATAGAATATGTACATATCTCATCAACTATAAATAAGTACCTAAAATAAGAACTAGATCTTCCTAAGCTATTGTTAAACCTTGATCATTACATATGATCTTCCCAAACCTCTATGTATGCATTATGCATGACAAAGATTACATAAAGAAGAATATAAAGTAAAATCATGACACCTGAGAAAACAACTAACTATGACATAAGTCATTAAAATCCAATAACCTTCATATTCTCAATGTCTCATTCATCTTATACAAGTGGGCATATGTAATCTTAACACATCAATGAACCATTTAATCAACTTATAATCTTAAGTCCTCATTCCACAAACATTCTACACTTCCATTCAAATCAACATTCAACAACTAAAGTATTTATGGATACAACTAATAAATAACAACAAGTTATAACATCTATTAGAGGAATTGAATTGATAGCTAAGTAAAACCAATCATATATGAAATAAGTACATATCTTATGGGAAACAAAATGAGAAGTATATTGAAGAAGAATAAAAGCATGAATAAATTCTTAATCTTGATCTTGTTATTTTGGCTAGAACATTATATCTTGTTTCCCAATCTTCTCTAAGACATTCTGCAAGAGAAGCAACCCACAAGAAAGGAGGAACAGCCACAAGAAGATCTGCAGAAGGATTCTTCAGATTGTTCTAGAAGTTCTATTCCAATCTATCCTAAGAGTATTTGGAAACTCTTATATCTTGATCTGATCGTATTAACTCATCTTGAAATAGTGTGATATTCCGATGTTAGTGTTATATAGAAGTAGTTTGGTAACAAGGCTAGCTACCTTGTCAACAGATCACTTTTGTATACTCAAACAAGTGACTGTCATACACAAACAAATAGAAGGTGAATAATCTAGTACATCTCAGCCTATTGTATATTAATAATTTGGGGGCAAGACCTACCTTGTCAACAAATTATTCTTATATGCTTAAGGCAACTTGATGTCATAAAATAAACCTACATTCTTTTATAATCATCTAAGTAAAACCTTTGCTTGGAGTAATTGCTTGTTTTCACCACAAGGGTGAGACAGTTGAAGATGGAATCCAAGAGCTGATATTATTTGCAAGTGACAAAGGTAGTACCTGAAAACAAGTGGCAACTAGAGACCAGGATATTGCAGGCAACATAAGTCAACAAGGAGAAACACTGCCTCAGTAAGGGAGCATAAGCAATTGTCCGGTGAATCATTAGGTAATATTAGAGAACCTATAATCTCTATTCCTTGTCAAGATCATCAGAGATGAGGAACACATAATAACCTCTTAAATGTAAACAATAATCAAGTATGATATAATAACAAGATATTGTATCCACATGTCTTGTGATATGTGAAGGTTAATGGTAACAAGCTAATACCTTGTTTTCCAGATCCTTCTCATCCATAAGACAAATATATAACAACAAAAATTAACCTACACATAGCCATGCAAATGATCACATGTTTCTAAAAACAACATTGGATCATATCCATACCTGTAAACAAGGTTGGAAAACAAACATATAGTCTCTTGATATTAGGAGTCAATGTGAACCTAAGCCACTCATGCTTTCCAGTTGATCAAGTACTTAAATAGAAAACATGGCTTACACACACTTTAGTAAAATGTCTACCAATAGTGCTAAGAGTTTCAATTATGAAAAATTACATAGTATCATAAAATAAAACAAATCCCTTCACCAATTAAAATCATCTAGTTTGACTTGGAGTGCTATTTCATAGTTGGTGATTTATTTACCATGCAGAAGGATCACTACTAAGAAGTTTACAAATTGATTCTTAAAAGAACTATTAGCTACAAATTGTCCAATGTAAAACCATACCATTATTTCAATAACATACTATTGGTGTTGTTTTCATGTCATGGCATATACAAAATAATTTTAAATCTATTTAAGAGTTTAAATTGAGAGAAATAACAAAAACCACTTAATGTAGCACCCCAAGTTAAAAATTCAAATGTTGATCAATTTCACCAAACCAACACATGGTGAGGTTGTAAATTAAATATGGATTTAAAAAATGATTTTTATTAATTATTATGTTTACGAAAAGGCCCTGGAAACAAAGTTTCTTTTAAACAGAAGGACCAAATTATAATTACGAGAAACTTTAGGGGGTTATAGAAAAATCGCCTTTTCTTTCTCTTTCTTCTTCCTCTGCCAGAAGGCAAAGGAGAAGGCCATCGTGTCGTCGTCGGCTTTGCTACCTCTTGCTTGCCACCCCGTGCGTGTGGATAAGAGTAGAGACTGCCTTGCTCCTCTTCACTTCTCTCTCTTCGCAACTTCCCTCTCTCGCTCTCTATAACCGGCCGAAAACCCTAACCCTAGCTCTCAATACCGCCGCTCATCGCCGGCGCTGTGGTCGCTCCCGCGCCTCCTCGAGACCACCTATAGATTCACCGTCGTCCGCTCCCTCGACTCGAGCAAGCACATGGGCTGGGATGGCTAGGAGCACTGGAATCGCGTCGTCTTCATCACCTAGGCCATCGCCGGAAATCGCACATCGCCGGGGCTCTAGACCTTGTCGTGCTTCTTCGACCAGCCCATCAGATTCCTGGTGAGCTTGCACCTCTAACGGTGTCCTCCGATTTGTTCCTCGCATTTAGAATCGTCGTGTCGATGTTGGCCGTGTTGCGTCGCCGCCGTTTTGCTCTCCGTCGGGTCTCCGGTGAACAATATCTCCGTCTGTTGCCACCAATTAGTTCGTCGTCGCCTCCTCTAACCCCTAGTACCATTCAATCGGTTCAATTCGAAGAAATATGCCGAATTTGAGATCACCAGGAAAGAAACCCTCTACTGCTGATGCAGTTGTGACGTCATCACGACGTCACAATCCTTTTTTCCTTTTCTTTTTATTTTATTTTTTGATTAAATCAAACCTGACAGGTGGGTCCCACCTGTCAATTTAAAAAATAACATAAAATAATTAAATCTTATTAATTCAATAACTTTAATTCTATAAATCAGAAAATATAAATAATATACCAAATTAATCAGAAAAATGTAATATTAATGTTTATGAACTTTTCAAAAATGTTTGATAAAGTTTTAATTTTTTTTGAATTTAAATTAATTCATTTAAAAATTGAAAAAAATAATAAACAATTCAAAAATTCAGAAAAATACAGGTTATATATCAAAATGCTCAAAATGACAAATGCAACTCATCTATGATGTTTTCAATTTCATTTGACAAGTTTTGAAGTGTGCAATAGTTTGCCTAGCTATTTATTTCATTTAAAATTAAGAAATTAATAACTTATCCAAATATTTTCAAAAATCTTCAAATGATATACCAATTAAAGAGAAAAACATTTTCAACTCAAATATGTCAAACATAAAACATTTTGTTTAACTTATAAACTTGTTTATAAAAGTATAATGGAAGTTATGATGTTCTATTATAACCAGAAACAATTACCATAATAGTATTTTCCTTATTAATAAAAGCCTAGTGTTTTCACACCTACTAAACCTATCATCACAAGTCGTTAGCAAGTTATGTGATGATAGAGTTAGTTGTATTAGTTCATCATTTTCAATTAAACTATTTGTCATTAACTCTACACTTTTAAACATAAAATTGAATATGTTCGTTATCTTTTCAATAGTTGTTTTCCATGTGGTATTGTCTTAATGCCTAACCAAGTAATGAACACTTCTACCTAAAGATGATAACACTTGTTTGTTAAATAAAAGTGAAACACATAAGACTAAAAAGAAGTAACAACATCATCACCACAAGTAAAAAAACAATCATAAGTCACCTAAAACCAATGTGTTGAATTATCGGATCAAACGTGGCTTAAACTTGTAAGCTGGGGTATTTTCCAGGGTATTTTGCGATGCATCTCATTACTATGTATGTATCATCTTGCCAGTGTTTTCTGCAGTCCTTACCGGGACTACTTTGCTATCTTTCAGATCTCGGGATTTCTCTACGCAACCCTTGAACCCCGAAGACATGGATTATTGTTATTACTTATATCTCAGGCAAGTTCATCCCTTGATCATATCCTTTGAAGTACTTCCTAACAAACTATATGCAAAAATCCTATCGTATTACCACTTGTTCTCAAAAGAATGCATGATCATATTTTTATAATAATATGACTAACTGAATGACTACCCGAGTTGTAGTGTTCTGTTTGGTGGGCGGATGGGACCATGGTAAGATGAATAGGTCAAAAGAAGGTTCCATCTGCATGGGAAAGTATTACCTAGGAATTAACAACTAATGACGTCAGGATTTTTGCGCCGTAAATACCGCGTTAACCATGGGTCTTGTATGGGGCGAGTAAGTCACCTGTGATCTTTTCTCGTTCACATGTCAACGGACTGCCAGAGACGTACGCTGTTGGTCTTGCGAGACTACATGCACATGGGTGGGATCCCTTAATTCCCACAGACTCTGGGGTCTATGAGTGTGTGCCAGGGGCACCTAGATCTTTATCGTGAGGGGTAGAATCAGGGGTTCAACCTGCTGGGTGGGCATGCGTTGTGCGGAGAAGCATGGTTTGGCTTGGATCAACAACCGGGCCCCACACCTAAGTGGGCATGGACAGGAACTTAAGCCTGGTTGTGCAACATGGTCTTGATCGCCCATGGGTAAAGTAACGCTCCTCTGCAGAGTGTAAA
Organism: Alopecurus myosuroides; assembly: GCA_028641055.1. NCBI lineage: Eukaryota > Viridiplantae > Streptophyta > Magnoliopsida > Poales > Poaceae > Alopecurus > Alopecurus myosuroides. The sequence continues at coordinate 231,765,230 of CM054063.1, read as the reverse complement.
AGGATGTGGAATGTTACCCCCTGTTCTGGGAAGGAGCTGCGAACACCGCAGGAAAGGCAACCCCATGACGTTCTAATCCTCTGAAGATCTGGCGGGCATAGTCTTCTAAATTAAAAGCAACCTCTTGAAGAAAGATTTTCAAAAACCTTGCATTAGCTTATGACTCATTTGAGTCTAAAGCTGTAGTTAGTGCATCAGACTACCACCGTATATCATGAACTTGTTGAGTAATGCTCGTTAATCATTCATTCCCGTTTGACCCCCTGCTTAGAATTGAAGCCTTATGGAAGTCGTCATCGTGAAGCCATCACTATATAAGAAAGCTAGGTGGAGTCATCTCTTACTTAGCCAGTGAAGCATCATCATCAACAACGCTGGTGGAAGAGAAACTATCAAGGTGTAGGTGGAGTCCATTCCTAGACTTAGTTTATCACAAGCCATAGATTAGGGATGACATCAGCCGTAGTGGATTAGGTTCTGAGCTAGAGTTATTCTCCAGCTTGGAACTTTGACTTGCTTCTTCCGATGTTTCATTTGCATGAGATATTCTTTGATTCGGCAAAGAGATTCTCGAGAGTTTGTAATGAACAAGTTTGTATCCTATAGCTTTGCTTGGACCTGCTATGTTTCTGTTGTACCACTGTGAGGGGTGTAATATTCACGGATGTGTCCTTCTGTGAGTATTATATCAACGACTTGCGCACTACACATGAAGTGGTGTGCTGGGTCACCGCAGCTAGTATCAGAGCAAAGCGACCTTAGGTTTAAAACCTTTTAGGATATTTGTAGGTTGATAAAGACTATAGGAAGCCATCTTATCTAAACCATATTTCCTACAACTATGATTACCATTCACTTGAGAATGATACGATCATACTTGTATAGAATGTTCTTACTCAACTTGAGTAAACTTACTTATCTATTTTCTTTATACCTAGGTATGAACAGTTAGAAGTTTAGTAAGTATTAGTTTTATTAAGAAACGGAGTTCTGACATACTCAGATATGATTAAGTCATAGTGATGAACACCCCATTCTACGAATGTATAGGATGGAGTAGAACATGGTATAGAGTACGTATAGGAATCATCAAGAAGGGATGCTTGAGAACAGTGAAGAGTCGTTAGACCATGGTAACCCTGGGGTATATACCATATCCTTAGTTATCAAGACGAGAGGTGAATCATTATAGTATAGTATAGAATTAGGAGAAGGCATAAGCATTGATGGAAGCTACATTACTACTCCTAAGGTCTGATCAACAACAGAAAGGATCAACAAATACCATGAGGAGCTTATCATAATCAAGATGAACTAATTCACATGATACTTAGTCCTATATGGAACCAATGTAACAGCTTAATTTTTGGAAGACAGGAAAAACTTGTTTTCAATAACCCAAAAATCAGGGCCAACAAAAACTTTTTAATATATTTGACTAATGCTTGTGTTTATTTTCTATTTGCTTGATGATTGTGTTTTTGTTTGAGTTTGTTAACAACTAACATTAAAACCAATGATCATAACTTTCTTAAAACACAACCTTTGTGATCAAGTCATGACAATAAAGCTTATCATCTTCATCCATCACACTCTTTTGGCAAAAACCTTTTTGAAAATGTTTTTGATTTTAGAAGAAACCCAAAGGCCAAGTTTTGAGAAAACAAGAGATAATTTCCAAAAATATATGAAAAGTATTTTGGAGCAAATCATCTCCAACCTATTTTCAACCAAGATGTTTTGCAAGTATTTCAGAAACCCCTTCTCATTTCCTTCTTTTGCAAAAACAATAAGAGGGGACTATGTTACCCCTGTGTTTTACCTCCATTATATTCTTTTGCAAATAACAAGTTTTGAGCTGAACTTTTTACAAACTCCTCTTGTCATGGTATGTCTTGATCACTACCTTAAATTAACACTTGAGAAAACACTTGTAAATTAAATTGAATAACTGAGTTGCTTGAGTGATTTTTTGTATCTTGTTATTTTATCTGCTTATTGTGTGATCTCATCTTGTGTTTGCTTTGAAGTATTCATTTCTTTTTGTTGATAAGTGTGTGTTATTTTAAAGAGAATAAAACCTGGTAATAAAAATATGAAGCATCTATATCATGTTCCATCAGATGCTCTTATCAACTTCTGTTTTCTGAAAAATCTCCAACTTCGGAGATAAGCTTCTATGACAAATCCTGAGCAAATCATCAATGCATCATCATACATATCATTGTATATATCTATGCTATCCATACAAGTTATTAATTTGGATATTGAAACCCTTTGGTATCATCTTTCAAAGCCCTTTTGAAGGCATCCCCAAAATAATGACCATATCTCTTTATTCATGAAGCAGTTTGTCCATGTTGCTCAAAACCACTCCTGTTTGTTTTCAAGCCCCATCAACCTACCCTTGTCATCTTCATGACTTATATATCACCTCTTTATTGTCCATTTATTTTCCAATGGCCATTTAATTATTTATCTCTCATGATTTTTAGCCTATTAAATAAACCACTGTTTTCACCCTTTTTCCACTTGGTGCCTCAAATATTATCACAAGAGCTGATTATTCAAAATCACTTTTGAGACCTATATTATATACTATCTCATACCAACTCAAAAATATTTGTTTTACAAGAATTTTACTATTTATTATTTTCCATTTCCCAAAAGGCCAGAAATGGACTTTAAATTATTTTGTGAAGAAATTATTTTATAAAATCTTGGAAAAATTACCCAACATGCCTATGGTCATGTGGGAAATTTTTGTACAAAAACATTTGCAAGTTGTGTGGAAAGTTTCGGAGAAAACATTTAAAAACAGATTCAGCACTTTTTGAATTTCCAAAATTCTATGAAAGAAATATCCTCAAAAACTCTTGAGGCCACCATCCCTAGACTCAATTTTTGATCCTTTATCCAATGGACGTGATATTTCATATCTGTTCTAGTCAAAATTTTGGTGAAAACAAGCAAAAACCACTTCTGTTCTTTCTGGGCACTGTTGAGTTCATGCCTCTACTAGTCAATCATTGTACTCTCTCCACCTCTCTCTTGTACTGAGCAGTAGTAAATATCTCCCTTGACCTCCTGGACATGGTCTACCTGCCCCTGCACCTCTCTCTCTTCCTCTAGCTCAGCCACCAACATAGGGACAAGGACGGTGATCACCACCCATTTATCTAACCCACTCCCTCAGTCCATTCCAGGTCGAGCCCCTGCGCCACAAGGCTCCTAATGCAACATGTGAGCTCCCTGGAAGAGCCCTCCCCATCTCCTTGTCTCTTTCCCCCTCAGCGATGAGCTGACCAAGGTGTCTAGAGCACCCTCGCCATGTCACTCGCGTTCCAACACCTGGGAAGCATGCCGATCCTCGTGGCCTCGTCACTCAACTCCACGAGCCTCCCAGGAACACACCAGTGCCTCCCATTCCTCTCCTCGTGCTCTCCTTCTTCCTCTAATCACTGTCGAACACCTACGGGTGGGAGCTCGGAGCTTAGGCTCCCGCTCGCTACAAACCACCTCCTCCCTCTCTAGCTGTTCCTAGAGGACCTCCTGGCCATGCTCCACCACCCAGGCAACCCGTGCTTCTCCCTTGATGCCTGCACGCGAGCCACCATGATCGCCGTGCGCCATGTCCGTCGAGCTCCGACGCCAGGAAGATCAGAGGAATCCCATGGCTCTTCATCGTACCTCCTAGCCCACACTCGTCCTCAATCAAACCCCGGAGCAAAAAGCCCCCTCTTTTGCTCGTTCCACCATGGAGATCGAGCTCGGGATGCCGCCGGCGAGTCCCTCCCCGAGCCGTCGACTCGAGCCACCCCCGGTCGTGATGTTTCCTTCCCTGTCTTCCTAGAGTGCACGCCTTGCTTCAGCCCCTCTCAATTTGAGTCTCTATTTCTTGCAGGATCACCGCCGGCCGTGACCGGGTCCGCTGTCGCGGATCCTTGGTGGGCATCCCGCTCCTCCCGTTCTCGTCAAGATCTGATGGGGGCATCAGCTCCGCCTCATCTCCTTTGACCCCCTGGTGCTGCTCTCGCTTGCTAGCGTCCCAAGGAACCACCGGCGGCGAGCTCTTCGGCCATCTGTGGAGGGACAAGCGGACACCACTGTGTGTCATGGTCGCCGCCGGCGCGAAAACGACGCGGTCAAATCTCCACCGTCGGATCCCCATCCTACGACAGGGTACCTCTTTGCTAGGGCCACATTGACGGATGGGCCAGACGCAGCCCACTGCTGGTCATTCGTTTTTCTCCACCAGCGGGAAAAGCTGGCTGGCCCAACTCGCAGATCTGGCCCGTGTGATTTTTCTGAAGCTTGTTTTTCCTTTTTCCTGCAGATCTGTTTTCTGATGTTTTCCTTTAAATCGAAATGAAAAAGCAAATGAGTAAATCTTGCCAAACTAAAAATCATAGATGTAGATCTACTAATTCTTAACCATCTACAACTTGTAGATCTAGGTTTTGTGATGTATCTTAGGAGAAATAAAATAAATGGCAGAAGCACTCATTAACACCTTTTACTTAATAACTTGAGTTTTATGTCTCCAAATCTTGCAAACTCGCCTGATTTGAGTATCCCTTGATAATGTATATCTGTGGTAGTTGGCCTTGTGTTGACTTGAGTTGTGGTGTGAAAATGATATGCATGTTAGTTTTAGGCCAGAGAGCACTTCTGTGAATTGTTTAATTTTATTGGTGATGAATTTTGATGTGAATCCACTTGTGTTGGTTTTCTAGTGACTAGGATCACCTTATACTAGATTTTCATGATTTTAGGAGTTACAGAATAGGCTTCGTGCATTATTTAGTAAATATCCCTTTTTTGTCTATTATTGATATGCCTTTATTAAATTGTGTGTTATATTGTATTTGATATAAAATTGATTCCTAGCATGTGTAGGGTATTAATTAATGTTTAATATGTGTCTTGAGTGTTTCACTAGTATGATAAGGTTTTTGTGTGAAAACCATGCTTGTTATAGTTTAAATTTCAATAGGTTGTTTTCCTATTAAAAATAGGTTAAATCTTGTTATTCTTCATATTGGTATGATGACTTGAATATATAAATTTAGTATTGTTTTCCATAGCATAGCTACTGTTACCCTAGAATATTATATTTTCTTGCATGCTTGAGTGATCTCTAGATAAATTTTACATGCTATTATAGTTTTAGATGATTTTCTGCCATAAGTTGTTATTTTGCATGCTTAATTTTTGAGGCATTGATTAGATTGTTATTTTGATATTACTAGCATGTCTAGGTGTTGTTTCTCTGTTATTTGGATGCTATCTTATAGATCTACCATGTTAGAATAAATCATGTTTGATGATCTATTATGGTTATGCATGCCTACATGTCTAAATAGCCCCTTTTGCATCTCTAGTTTTAGTAGTCTTTTTGCTCCATGATTATTTTCATGCATTGAGTGATGTCATGACATGTTTGGTATTGTTTTGTCTCTGTTATTAGGTTTCTTAGCTACTGGTTATTTTATTTCTCAATGTTTAGAAAAGCATGTGTTACTATGAGCTTGTAGTATTGCTTGTTAATATTTTCCTATGCATGTGTATGTGTTCCTAGGTTGTTTTCTTGTTATTTTTATCATCCTCATGAATGACCCGAGAGTCATTTAACCTTATTTGAGCATGATATGAGAGTGGCACACCCACTGGACTCATGCCATTTTGGTTGAGGATCCATAACATCAATTCTAGTGTTATTCATGTGTGTTGTCTGTGCATGTTTTGCGTGTCGGTGTGCACCCTAGTAATATTGTTTGTGAGTATACTTGTTTGATGAAATGCTTGCTGTATGTTTACTTTTTGTCAAGTGCTTGCCTTTGTTTGGTTCTGATTGGGTGTTTTCCTTTTTGAGGTTACGACGTTAGATAACGGAGACAGTATTATTTCCCGGAGAGGTTTTTATTGCAACTCTTATTTATTTCAAGAGCAAGACCAAGACTAGTGCCAAGGCAAGCTACTCTAAATGCTTGTTGTTGTTTTACTTATCATTATCTATCATGCATGTTTTACTTCTGAAGTTTTACAAAAGTTGATTCAAAAACTATTTCCTCAAGTGGACTATACCACTATCTATTTTTATGTATCTATTATGCTATCTCCACCTTATAATCTTGGGGTTGCCAAACCCTTTAGATATTTTAGTATGATCACTTCATTCACTTAAGTCCCCTAGTGGACATTTTAACTTGATGTTTTTGGAAAGCAAAATCTTGGAAAAACCCCGAGGAAAGGTGGGACCTTTTCCGAGGGAGGTTTGTGCAGGAGGAAATGTTTTCAACTTGTTTTCCCAAAATGACACATAACCTAGTCTTCGCCGGACAACCAAGCCGTGCTGCCACATTACCCCAATATGGGAACGGGGTCTAGCTAAAAGCTTGTCGGTGTCAGTCCGTGTCTACCTCAATGTGCTATAGGGGTTAGAATCCCCTGAACCGAATTGTCGCCAGAAAGGAAAGAATGGGACATTCAGAGTGTGGGATTAAGTTCACCACCGATTGCAACAGTTGGGTCTCCTGTCATGGTGGTGTGTTGTCAGGGGAAACCGGATCGATACGGCTGACTCACTCGGTGTCGGGGAGAACAAACCCAGTTGAAGAGGTAGGCATTTACTAGCGCTTGCATAGTGGATAGTTAGGACCAGTTATCTGATGTTTGCATACTGTCTTGGACAGTCCGTGGTTGTTCACGGCGGATGTACTGGATCTTGTGGATTGTGTACACCTATGCAGAGTAAAACTATTCAGAATAGTTGCGTCCTCGGATACGGACAGTTGAATGGCCATGTAGCTAGCATTGTGTCAATGTTTTCAAAAGGCTGGAAAGTGTTTTGGAATTGTGCCTGGGAGGTACTTGGAAAGGGATTGATTCTACCTCTAGGGTACTGGAAAACTGATGATCTTGAAGATGTGATCTTCCAAGAAGTTTTGCAAAGAAAAACTTTCTTTTATTTAGAATGCTTTATCAAAACCTTGTGGGTATGCAATATCTACAAGAGAAGTTAAATATCTTTTGAAGTATCTTCTTCAACAAAAACAACTGAAACTTGTGCAACTATGATGGGTCTTAAATTCATCATAGCTAGTTGAACTCTAAATATAGCCTTCCTACCACCTATATATTTGCATACTTGTATGTTTAGTTTTCATTTGGGGTTACATTCCAATGTACTCACAATGGTTTCGTCCCTGGCTATTGTCTTAGCCAGACTTTGAGCAGATACCCGGAGAACCTGAAGAAGATGGTGTCGCTGACGACTGTGCGAGCTAGGAATGTATCCGAGTCAGTAGCCTGTAGGTAGTCAAGGCATGACTTGGGTTTACCACGAGTGTGTTTTGAAGACTTCCGCTGTTTTTAGTGTGTATTCCTGTCCTCCGTGGCAGTTGTTTTCAACTGAGTCATGTGACCAGTTGTGTAAAGCTGTGTATTCGTGTAGTGGATGTTGTTATCTGCAATGCCAACTCGAGTATGTTGTTCACGACTAACTGATCATGGGATCGTGAATGTGTGCATACTGGAGGTCTCGGACTGCTAGTCTGGGGTCCCCACAACCAAGTTAGACAACAACTACTATAGGATCATTTTGTCTTGATTTAATCCATTGCAGTAAGGCATGCAATTGGAGTAATTACCGAGGTAAAGAGTGGTTGTGTAGAATAGGATTACATAGTAATATATACCTGGTTGTAGTGTATAGCATTTAAGAGCCTTGGTACTTGATATGCTTTACTCAAGTACTCCCATTTCACAGGCTTTTGATGCATGAGTGATAAACTGCATTTGGGAATTATTGGCTCTTATTTGGATTTTTGATTGACTAGATCAGTACATGAACGTGGAACTTGATGTGCAAATGCATGTTGCAAACACGGAGTTCTTTCTTGATGTTACTTATCTAGAGTGTATATGATTAGTATGAGAGCGGTCTAAAATGTCAGCAGATAGAAACAACCACAAAAGCTGAGGGAGACCAGGAAGTCAAGAAGGCAGAAGTCAATGAAGCCACTCGTGGGAATGGACCACATTCCACATCTTGTTTGGAATTGGAACTATACTTCATCAACACGTGGAGATCTACCACAAGTGAAGGAAAGAAAATCACATGATTAGTTATATCCGAGAAAGAAATATGTAGAAGATCGGTAAGTTAACTTGTAGAGTCACCCCGTAGAAGTTAAAACCCCAAGATATAGAAGGACCATAGGAAGTCACCAGTGGAATAGGTTATAGTCACCTGTAGGAAAAGGTTAAAACTCGAGATAACTCGAAGATATTTTTACTAATTAGAAGAGTCTAAGTCAATGTACACTACGTTGTACAAGTTCTTTGAGCATTATTTCTCTTGAGACAACTAGATTAAACCAAATGGAGTCCTAACCATAGACAATATCAAGTGTACTAGAAGAATCTTATTGGTTATTCATCACCTGGTGGATGTACCAATTGTTCTTCGGAAAGTTGTGAGAGGTAGGAAACCATACCTATTCAGTGGAGAACAAAACTTGGTATCCACTATATGGTGGAATTACCATGTGTTCTTCATGAAACCATTTGGTAGGTGTAGTAATAAAACAGAGTTGTCATAATAACAGGCATAGTATTAGATCATCATGCAAGACAATGGAAGGTGAACAATCAAGACAATAGGCTACACATACCAAGGTCTTCACAAGAAAACAGTTGTGAAGAATCAAAGGTCTACAGAAGTTCTCTCTAACTATCTTTATGTGAGAGATATTGAACTTTGGGACGAAGTTCTTGTTAAGGGGGAGATACAGAACATCCCAGTGTTTGGGAGGTTATAAGGATCTAAATATAATATGTGCATTTGCCAAGCATGCATCTAAAAATACGGGAAATTTTGGCGCGAAAGTTTAAACGAAGCAAAGTGACAAATGTTTCAATTGACATGATGAATTAGATTGAGATCATCTGTTTGAGAGTACATTTGGATTGATCTTTATAAGATGTATCTTACAAAGCTAATCATTTGATTAATACAAACCATAATTGGTTATGACTAACACTAACTCTCAACAAGCCTAACCTCAAGTCTATAAGTGACTTGGGATAATTCACTAGTTATCTAGAACTCAAAGAGGGGTGAGTATCCAAATCACATCACTGATGATCATACTTTCACAAATGAGTAATGCACAATTGAATCATCTCATTAGTAGAGATATTATGTCCCCTAATCATGAACTCTTTAAGATATCAACCATTCACACAACATCTTTCCAAATTATTTAGTAACTACTAAGTGGACCTTCACAAGTAAATAACAAAGGTTCATTAGAACATAAATGATACAAACAAGTATTAACTCAAACTCCATAAGTGGGAAATGACATAATAACTGTTATTAACATATTTATAGAATACGTACATATCTCATCAACTATAAATAAGTACCTAAACTAAGAACTAGATCTTCCTAAGCTATTGTTAAACCTTGATCAATACATATGATCTTCCCAAACCTCTATGTCTGCATTATGCATGACAAATATTACATAAAGAAGAATATAAAGTAAAATCATGACACCTGAGAAAACAACTAATAACTATGACATAAGTCATTAAACTCCAATAACCTTCATATGCTCAATGTCTCATTCATCTTATACAAGTGGGCATATGAAATCTTAACTCATCAATGAACCATTTGATCAACTTATTATCTTAAGACCTCATTCCACAAACATTCTACACTTCTATTCAAATCAACATTCAACAACTAAAGTATCTATGGATACAACTAATAAATAACAACAAGATATAACATCTATTAGAGGAATTGAATTGATAGCTAAGTAAAAACAATCATATATGAAATAAGTACATATCTTGTGGGAAACAAAATGAGAAGTATATTGAACAAGAATAAAATTCTGAATCAATTCTTAATCTAGATCTTGTTATTTTGGCTAGACCATTATATCTTGTTTCCCAATCTTCTCTAAGACATTCTGCAAAAGAAGCAATGCACAAGAAAGGAGGAACTACCACAAGAATATCTGCAGAAGGATTCTTCAGATTGTTCTAGAAGTGATATTGCAATCTATCCAAAGAGTGGAAACTCTTATATCTTGATCTGATCTTATTAACTCCTCTTGAAATAGTGTGATATTCCAATGTTAGTGTTATATAGAAGTAGTTTGGTAACAAGACTAACTACCTTGTTAACAGATCACTTTTGTATACTCAAACAAGTGAGTGTCATACACAAACAAATAGAAGGTGAATAACTTAGTACATCTCAGCCTATTGTATATGAATAGTAATTTGGAGGCAAGACCTATGATGGGGGGATAGTAACCCGGTAGGCCCACTTCAAGGTATAATCCGGCCCGAGGTAAGCTGAGCAATACCCGGATAGGGGTAAAGAGGTTACTAGAAGGCCCAAAGGCTTGTGAGATTCGTAACCCGGCTTGTGGGTTGCGATAAGGAAAGTTAGGCTTTGTATGTGGAGTTCGAGTAGGACTCAAGATGTGCCTTGAAGGGCAAGTTAGGGGTGTACGGGTGCTTTATAAACCGGCCCCTAGGTTTAGTTTGCCAGAGATTCAAGTCATAGTTGTAATACCTGTTATCGAGTATCCAGCATTATTGATATCGAGATCCGGCGAGTTACTTTCCGGTTCTTAGATCGCTTTCGCCATGTCTTCCTTCGAGCTAAACCCTCTCCCGAATACCTGTGTCGACTTGCCCCAAGATCAGTTACCCCAGGTAACATCTGCCGTGATTATCCCACGACAGTTGGCGCCCACCGTGGGGCCTGCGTCCAAAGGTGTTTACATCACGGGAGAAGCTCGGAAGAGCATGAAGAACCTCATCGCTGGAGAAGTCTACGTCAACAGCCAAGGAGAGAAGATGGTAGACGATTCTGGCTGGGGGCCAGAGTCGGATCACCTCGAAACCGGATCCGTCGTGACAGTCGGCCGCATCAACGTCTTCATCGGTATGGTATGTGCTTCCAATTCGAGTCATGATAACCTTGGATCTGATTCTGTGTCAGGGGAGGGCACGCATGTTCGATCGGAGAAAGAAGAATCGATCGGAACAACGGGTCCGATAGAGAGGGAGGATGATACCAAGTCTATACGGGATTTATCGGAGGACCGATATGAGAAGGAAAATAGCGAGGAAGAACAGTACGAATCTACACCAAGCATTGTGCGCCGGGTTGCAGTTTACGCGGCTCCCGCGATCAATACCGATCCAGAAAACGCAGCCGCGGCGCCAGTCGGGGCGGCGCAAGCGGTGGCCCAGCAGCAAGGTACGGTTGGCCCGGTCTTGGCCCAGGTCGATGGAGAATCGGCGTCAGTCACCAGTCGCCCAGCAGACGAGGAGCGGCACGCCAATATGTTTGGGTTCCAAGCAAACCGGACGCCGGGGGCGGGCCCCTCGAACCCGCGTCACCCGGCTCTGTTTGATAATAATTTGATCTTGGACCCCACAGTCCTCGCCTCGGTCATCACCCCAGAAAACGCGGCAGAGCGCGTAAGGGACCTGGACGTGGCTCGTCGCGCATTGGAGCAGCAAAGAAGGCAAGTAGAAGCAGAAAGGCAGGGGATGGCAACGCGGCAGCGAGAGTTGGATGATCTAGAGACCCGGCTCCGGGAGGAGACGACAAGGATGCACCAAAGGCACCGAACTATGTTACCGGCAACGGGAGGGGTTATTAACCCGACTGCCCTGGTGTTCACGCCTCAAGATCAGCCAATCCCACCGGCGAACCAAGGGACCATACCGCAACTAGCAACGGGAGCACAGCCGGTAAACCCGCCAGCCGGGTTACCCTTGCCTCGGACGGGGGCGACGGCCGGCAATACCATGCCGCCTCCACCGTCGCGATTCCGTACCCCAGCAGGCCACTACAACAATCCCATGGACAACGTGTATGCAGCAACGCTCGCGTTAAACCAGATTCCTGTAAGAGATTCGCCGCACGCAGAAGAAACCCGGCGAGCGATCGATCTGCTGCACACCGCGGTAGCACAGCAAGTCAATTATCCAGATCACAGAAGCGGAATGCATGGGACGCCGTACGTGAGTCAGCAACAGGGCAACATCCAAACAAGCACGGCACGACGAAGGGAAGAGCAACAGCAGATGCCACCCCCACCGCGCGTCCAGACAGTACCGGCAGTATCAGCAGCACAGGCAGTGGTGGACAGCTCCAGGGCCAGAAGAGCCGGGGCCGGGTCTGCAGCGCACGAGTTACCGGTGGTGCCGCACCCCGTGGCGCCCCCAGCTGGGTCACGTGTTTCCCGGGTAAGACCAGCCCCAACCACCCTTGCGGGACCCAAGTGCCTCTCGGACGATATCAGAGGAGAACCTTACCCGGAAAAGTTCAAAGAACCGGGGAAAGTAGTGAACTACGAGCCAACAATGGATCCGGAAACGTGGTTGAGCAGCTACGAGATGGCAATGTCAATTCGCAATGCATCCGAGAATCTCCAAGCCAAGTTCATGTACTTAATGATGTCAGAGGGAGCAGCAAAGTTATGGTTCACCAATTTACCGGAAAAGTCGATCAAGTCGTGGGAGGAGCTAAAAACCGCATTTATCAAGCACTTCCATGGGACATGTAGGAAATTATTCACCATTGATGACTTGGAAAGATGCGTCCAGAAGAAAGGAGAGTCAGCACGCAGCTGGGTACGCCGGGTTATGGAGATACTCCATTCGTCTACAGATATCCAACCAAAGGACGCGCTACAAGCTATGGCGAAAACATGTAAGTATGTTCCTTTAGTACAAAAGCTAACCCGCATGAAATCCAGTAGGAATGCAGCGGAGGTTACGATGGGAGAATTAATGGATGCATGCAATAAACACGCTGCAACGGATACTACAGAGGAGGAAGTTGATGACAAAAAGGCAAAAGCAAACGCAAGTAGCAGTGGGAAAACCGGCAATGGATCGGCGCCAAACAATAATGGAAATAGCCAGAACAAGCGCCCGTTTGAGGGGAATTCCGAGTTTGTAGCCAATACGGAGGCCGGGTCTTCAAGGCCTAGATCCGAAGGGAATTTTAATACTGGAAATCACAATGGGGGGCACTACCAAGGACCTCCAAGACCAAGCAACAGTTGGGACATATTTAGGATGGCATGCCCGAAGCATAGCAGGAACGGCAAGCCGGCCAATCACTCATTGGAGCAATGTGCCGACTTACAAAGGTGGAAGAACGAGGAAGTGAACAGAGCCATGCGAGGTGCAGGCCGAGGAGGAGGCCCGGGCCTAGGTGGAAATTTGGGCAACGGACCGCCCCCAGCCGGTAATCCGCCAGCTGGAAATCAAGGTAGCAACCAAGGGGGAGCGGGAGGTTTCCAAGCTAACCCCAAACAGCTGGGTCAGTATCATGTGCACACTACTGGAGGTTCTAGCAAGGATAAGAAGATAATGAAACAAGCAGTTAATTCGGTCTCTTCCGCTGTTCCAAGATATTTGAGGTGGTCAGAACAAGAGGTAACATGGAGCAGGAGAGATCACCCGGACCGGATTGATCACCCGGGAGTCTTAGCTTTGGTAGTGGCACCACAGGTCAACGGTTACGAGCTGAAGAAAGTCTTGATGGATGGAGGGAGTAGTATCAATATCCTATATTGGGAAACTTTTCTGCGCATGGGCTTAAAGGAATCACAGCTGCAAAAAAGTACAACAGTTTTTCACGGGATAGTGCCAGGTCATTCGGCATGCCCCGAAGGAAAAGTGGCGCTGGAAGTAGCTTTCGGGGAGTCAAAGGACAATTATCGAGTCGAGTGGCTTACCTTTGAGGTAGTAAAGTTACGCAGTCCTTATCATGCATTGTTTGGAAGGCCGGCTTATGCCAAGTTCATGGCAAGACCGTGTTACGTGTACCTACAGCTGAAAATCCCGGGTCCTAAGAAGACCATCACCATACAAGGAAATCGAGATATAGCAGCTGAATGTGATGAGGGAGATGCGGCAATGGCCGAGCAAGCTTGCAGGAAGGAAGAGCTCAAACATTACCGTTCTAAGGTGGACCTAGAAGAGAGGACGACGTCAAAAAAGCCAACCCCTGAAGGGGACAAAGCAAAAATTAGGGCCGAAAAGGACCTTAAGATGGTAGGTTTCATCAGGGGCGAACCTTCCAAATCCCCTAACAGAGAAGAAGACGCACTGCCACATGCAGCTGATCACGTTTCAAGGACGGTATACCCGGATTGGCTAGCAAATCCGATATTCATTATGAAAAGGTCTAGCGAATGGAGAATATGTATCGGCCACGCCAGTGTGAGGCCGATTCCCGAAAACAACTAAAGCAGTGTAATCGACGGCAGGTTCCATACGCGCTCTTTTCCTTACCAGGGTACCTAAGGGGACTGGAAGGTTTTTAATGAGGCGGCCTGCTGATTCAAAAAGAAATTTTTATCAATAAAAGAAGATGGTTTCGGGTCTTATCATGGTCTTTGCTTCAGTTACAAGTAAGTAACATTGTTATTATCAATACATCAGTATCATCGAAATACATTGCGTGAATATAGGTCTCCGGGGGGTGATCTGCTTCAATAAGTAATCACAAAACCCGGAGACCCGGCCTTGATGCCAATGAGTTATAGGGGTCGGCTACTCGAAAAAACGAGTGCGGCTACAATCTTATAACCGGACAAAGAAGTCCAAATTTCTTGATTATTCTTACTTAAGCTCGATGTGACTCGCGCTAAAGTGGCATGATCTGTTCACTTACGATTACAATCAAACTATGCAGCCCAATGGGGCTTGCTTGATCTTGTTTTTCGTATAGATGCAACGACATGGTATCCACGCGAAAGCCGGCTTATAGTACAAGATAATCAAAAGGGTCATCTAAACCACAAGTCTATGCAGAGTATAAGGCTAAAAAAGCCGGAAACTCAACAAGTATTAAGCATGACTTCAGTATTTATGCGAACAGCTATTGGTCTTCAGCTTGGTAAACAGCAGTGTGTCATCTGAGAAAGGCCACGCCCCCCTAGCTCGTACTTTGGGTCATGGGGACTGGGGACTTCGAGACAGAAACAAACTGCTTAACTACTACAGCTTGTAAACCTTAGTTTCCGAGCCTTGGGGACTTAAAGAAAAGCCCGTCTATCAAAACCTATGATACTCGGTTAGCCGAGTCTCATAAGGGAATCAAAAGCAAGAATTCAAAGTATCGAGAATAAGCTTACGTTTAACACAAGGATCGAGATTATCAAAAGCCGGGAGAGGCAAGGAGTTATCACAAGTTAAACAAGCGCAAAGTCATAACATCAGTATCAATGTTGCACAGGCGCATCGCTAAACATCGTATCAACCTCGAGAAACGCAAAGCACTAGGTATCATCCTACTCGGCATCCCGAGGGTGATTCTCTGGGTCTTCGTCTGGGACTTGCTCCTTGGCTTTGCCAGCAGTTTTACTCGGACTCTTCACGTCGGGACGGACAGGCGGAGGAACGGCTGGCGTTGAGGTAGACGGCTTTACGCCTAGTTCGGCCTCTCTCTTCGCAGCCTCTTCTTTCCTCCTGGCCAGGTCAGTCGACCACTTTTCCAGCATATCAAAAGGAGGGGGTGCTTCCACCAGAATAACCTTACCCTCAGAGTCATATGAGCTCATAATCGTGTTTAGATCCATTTTATCTGCCAAAGTTGTGGCCGAGTGACGTACCGACGATTGTATAGCTTTGAAGTCCTGGGGTTTAAACTTAGACCCGTCAGCCTTGAACTCTGGGAACCCGGATACTACCTTGGCCGGGTCAAGCTTAGGAAAATATGCCTTCGCCAGCGTCAAAGCCCGGGTCATCCCAATCCGGCAAGACGAACGCTTCAGTATTTCAATCCATCCAGGCGCTGTGGACAAGGCCTGCATGAGATTTTCTTCGCCCGGGTATACCTCCGAAGGCCACTTTATAGCATCCAGCAAAAGTTTCGTGCCAGCAAAAAATGTCCGGAGCACAGTCTTCAGAGTTTTAGCCTGAGTAACGGTGTTCTCCTCCGGGGCAGCAAGGTTAGCACCTGCAATCGAAACATGCAAAAGCATATCAGTAATATTGGTTATTACAGCGGCAAGATAGAGATACGCAAATTAATCGCAAATAGCAAACTTACTTAGCAAGATACGGTAAGTGTCCGTAAGCTGAGTCGACAGGTTATTCAGCGAGGACTGGGCAGCATTGTATTTGTTCTTGTACTTGGAGACATCCTTTTTCAAAGTCTTTATCTCCGCTTCAAGGGTTTCCCTGCGCTTTGTTTCCGCAAGCAAGAGCTGCTCAGTTTTAAGTAGTGTTTCATCCGACTGAGTTATCTCCGCCTGCAAAGAATGAGTGCAATTGTAAGCCGGATATTGCGAGAATATTTCCATCTAAGAAAATGATTACAGTAGATTATTATGCGAAGTACCGAGAATAATTACAGAAAATTATACTCGGAACTTGGGGACTGGATGTATAGTAAGAAGTGTCAAACAAGATTACCTGATGTGCTGCAGCCATGCGCTCTAGGACATTTCCTTCCGAAGCTTTCATGGCGAGAAGAGCGCTCATTAGCTGGTTAAAATCAGCGTTATCCGAGTTAGATGACTCGGGTACCTGGAAAGTGGGAAAAGGAGCTTTTCTTGTAACAGGAGGTGGCACCCGGGTCATCCGAATGTCGGAGTCTGGTCCCCCTCCCGCGCTCGAAGCTGCTCCCTTCTCCTTCTCGCCTGCGTGCGAAGCGATTGGATACTCGGCGTCATGCCTAGCTGGCTCCGGTGGCGACACTTGCTCGTCGCCAGCCGTGGTGAAGGCATCATCAGCCGGCTCGTTCTCGACCCGGACCTTAGCCTCGGTGTCCTCCTGGTCGCTACTAATAACCGTGGCTCTGAAGAAGGTGCAAAGGCGCAATTAATCTTTGGTTATGAAAAAAAAGGGGATGAAAGTTCGGTATAATATCAGGAAAAGGCGCTTACCCGGTGTTTACCGGGAAGTCCGAAGGAAAGCCGCTGCTAGACCCGGAAGATACTGAAAAATGCCAAGCAAGGTTTGAGATCATGTTGCAAAGGAATGTCCGGAAAGAGTTTCTATTTACGATATAAATACCAGGGTGTCAAGCTGGGGGCGATGAAGTGCCCGGGTTAAGGGCCTCGTTGCCTGGATGGTTCCGGGTTACTCGGCGCCTAGTCGCGGGTGGCTCCTTCATTTATGATCAAAAGGGGTGAAGGTGGGGTTAGCCCCGAAATGACGTTATGAGAACAAAAATTAAAAGTGCAAGGGAGCGGAATAAAAACCTGGAGGGCGATTCTCTGGGATTTCCTTTTGGATCCGGCTTTGGTGGCCGGCTTCGGCTCGTCCTCCTCGCTGGCGGATTCTTCCCAGCCATCTGATTCTTCTTCTTCGTCTTGGTCCTCTCGTTCTGAAAGGTATTGAAGATATAGCATGAGGAGAAAGAGGAGACAGGATATAATGTACGCAAGGGGGTTAAGTACGCACCTTCATCCGAATTAACGGCGTTATCTTCTTCCTCCGCGTCTCCAGAATTGGGAGGAGTGTCGATTGTCCAAAAGCCATTATCGGCCTGAGGTGAAAATGCCAGGATAATGGTTAATATCGAATCATGAAAAGCGGATAAAGGTAAGCTTGTTAAAATCCAAAATCAAGAGGCAGAAAGCTTACAGCGGGGGCGGGGTTCTCGAGTGTAAAAGGTTCTAACCCGGCGATGCTCCGGATTACCTCGAGCTTCTCCGTTAAAAAACCCTTGATCGTTTTGTTCATGTCATTAGGGGCAAGGGTGCTGGCAGAGTACCGGATCGGGTCCGTGGTTTGACCCGAATATTCACACATCAGCTTCTCACGAATGGAGTTTGGCTGGATGCGGAAGTTAACCCAGGTCTTCACCAAGTTTAGCCCGATGAGGCCTCGGGCTGATAGGATGGGGATTTTAGCCAACGAAGGCAAGATCGCCTCCCTGTCCGAGTCAGAGGCGAAGGCATTGAAAGATTCGGAAATGTCGAGCTGACCCTCCGAGTAACCCGGTAATTTCTTCTCACCGGGTGGGGAGGTGTCCTGGCAGTAGAAGTATGAGAGCTGCCAGTGCTTTACGTGAGAATTGAGAGTGAGGGGAGGCATCAAGGAATTCTTGCGGCGCTGGATAGAAACCCCGCCGCAGGTGAGAAGTGCGCCGTCACCGCTTTCGCGGCACGGCTTGCACTGAAAGAGTTCAACAAAGAGAGCCAAACTTGGCGGAGTGCACAAGTAAGACTCGGAAAGAACGATAAAGTGGATGATGTTCAGAACGGAGTTTGGGCCTATACCGAAAATACGGAGATTATAGTGATCTAGGACGTCACGAAAGAAAGGGTGACCCGGGGGCCTGAAGCCTCGGGTCACGTGTTCGACAAAACATATTACCTCATCCGTTGCTGGAGAGGGCCGGGTTTCGTTGCCGGGTACTCTCCAGTGGATAGTTTCCTGGGGAGGAAGGATTCCAAGCTCCACTAACTCCTCCAGTTTGGCCTTGGTGACGGAGGATCTCCCCCAATTGGCTGAAATGGAGTTAGTGGGCTTAGTTTTAGCCGGCTGTTTCCCCTGCCTCTTGGGTGCCATGGGGTTGACCTGTTAAAACATCAAAGGGAAGGAGGTGAGCGGCGAAAGCTCGGAGATTAATGAATAGTCGGTTGCCGGTAACTTAAAAATAATCCGGGTATTGCATTGCCGGGTCAACTGTGATCTGTCCGGGTATCGCATGTTGTTATGAAAGTTGTGAAGTTTTTACGTAAAGTAAGTGTTGGGGGAAGGTAGAAGGATACCCTTATGTCTATTATCAGCAAGTGAGCCGGAGAAGTGGGATTTTCCGGATGATAAGAGCAAGGGCGGAAATTTTTGGTGGCCCGAGCTCAGATAGGAGATCCAATTTCTGTATCTCAGGCCAATCTAATGATACTTAGTAGTAGGGGAGTAAGATAAGCTGCGCATCCTATCTATGGGAGTGGTTATGGCAAACGCTAGTAAGTTAATTCGGCAGGTCCCGAGAAATTGCATGCGACTCGATTCAGATCTGGTCCAAGGAAAAGCTAAGGGATTGCAAGGTTGGAATGGAGGATATCAAGAGCTTACCGGAGGAGGTTGGAGTAGGGATTTACGGAGACAGATGGCGCAAGATTGATGCCCTTTGGCGATTTCCTGCCGGCGAATCGGGGGCTTGGTGGTGGATTTGGGAGCTGGAGTGGTTTGCGTGGTGGCGGAGCGCAAGCGACGGCGGATGGGCTCCGGCGATGTGCGTAGGGCTTCCGTGGTGGCACTCCGCGAACTCGAGCTTGAGGAGAAGAGAAGTGGGGGAAATGAGCCGTTAGGGTTGAGTTTGCTCCTTGGGGTCTATTTATAATAGCCCGGGTGGAAAAGCCTAACCTAACGGGCGAAACCCGGGATGTGCGGAGTAATGGTTGGCTATTTTGAAATTTGAAAGACGCGCCTTATGCATAGATCGATGTATTCCAGAGTAAAAGGAAGGGGAAATTTCCTTCCTAGTATCAGCGACAGTTATTGAGGAAGATGTGAAATCATCGAGTTTCCTATTAAGACTCAGGTCTGGAAGATTGAGGGAGAGCCTTTGAGGGGAAGCCGGGTTGCTACCTGATCCCCTGGGTGTTAATCCCAGCCGCTTGTCAGCATATTGTATCTTGATCTTTATGTGTTCTTGTATCCAATATTTCTGCAGGGAATAGCCAGCACTTCGAAGAGTAAATCTTGGAAGCCCAGGCTATTCTGGGGACTACTGATGGGGGGATAGTAACCCGGTAGGCCCACTTCAAGGTATAATCCGGCCCGAGGTAAGCTGAGCAATACCCGGATAGGGGTAAAGAGGTTACTAGAAGGCCCAAAGGCTTGTGAGATTCGTAACCCGGCTTGTGGGTTGCGATAAGGAAAGTTAGGCTTTGTATGTGGAGTTCGAGTAGGACTCAAGATGTGCCTTGAAGGGCAAGTTAGGGGTGTACGGGTGCTTTATAAACCGGCCCCTAGGTTTAGTTTGCCAGAGATTCAAGTCATAGTTGTAATACCTGTTATCGAGTATCCAGCATTATTGATATCGAGATCCGGCGAGTTACTTTCCGGTTCTTAGATCGCTTTCGCCATGTCTTCCTTCGAGCTAAACCCTCTCCCGAATACCTGTGTCGACTTGCCCCAAGATCAGTTACCCCAGGTAACATCTGCCGTGATTATCCCACGACAACCTACCTTGTCAACAAATTTTTCTTATATGCTTAAGGCAACGTGATGTCATAAAATAAACCTACATTCTTTTATAATCATCTAAGTAAAATCTTTGCTTGGAGTAATTGCCCGTTTTCACCACAAGTGTGAGACAGTTGAAGATGGAATCGAAGAGCTGACCTTACTTGCAAGTGACAAAGGTAGTACCTGAAAACAAGTGGCAACTAGAGACCAGGATATTGCATGCAACATAAGTCAACAAGGAGCAACACTGCCTCAGTAAGGGACCATAAGAAATTGTCCAGTGAATCATTAGGTAATATTAGAGAACCTATAATATCTATCCCTTGTCAAGCTCATCAGAGATGAGGAACACATAATAACTTCTTAAATGGAAACAATAATCAAAGATGATATAATAACAAGCTATTGCATCCACATGTCTTATGATATGTGGAGGTTAATGGTAACAAGCTAATACCTTGTTTTCCCGATCCTTCTCATCCATAAGGCAAATGTATAACAACAAGAATTCATCTAGACTTAGCCATGCAAATTATCACATGTTTCTAAAAACATCATTGGACAATATCCATACTTGTAAACAAGGTTGTAAAACAAACATATAGTCTCTTGATATTAGTAATCAATGTGAACCTAAGCCACTCATGCTTTCTAGTTGATCAAGTACTTAAATAGAAAAAACATGTCTTACACACTTAAGTAAAATGTCAACCAATAGTCCTAAGAGTTTCAATTATGAAAAATTACATAATATCATAAAAGAAAACAAGTCCCTTCACCAATTAAAATCATCTAGTATGACTTGGAGTGCTATTTCATAGTTGGTGATTTATCTACCATGCAAAAAGATCACTACTAAGAAGTTTACAAATTGATTCTTAAAAGAACTATTAGCTACAAATTGTCCAATGTAAAACCATACCATTATTTCAATAACATACTATTGGTGTTGTTTTCATGTCATGGCATATACAAAATAATTATTATCTATTTAAGAGTTTAAATTGAGAGAAATGACAAAAACCACTTAATGTAGCACCCCAAGTTAAAGATTCAAATGTTGATCAATTTCACCAAACCAACACATATTGAGGTTGTAAATTAAATAAGGATTTAAAAACTGATTTGTATTAATTTGTATGTTTACGAAAAGGCCCTGAAAACAATGTTTCTTTTGAATAGAAGGACCTAATTGTAATTACGAGAAACAGTAGGAGGTTATAGAAAAATCGCCTTTTCTTTATCTTTCTTCTTCCTCTCCGAGAAGTCAGAGGAGAAGTCCGGCGTGTCGTCGCCGGCTCTGCCACGTCTTGCTTGCCGCCCCGTGTGTGTGGATAAGAGCAGAGACCGCCATGCTCCTCTTCACTCCTCTCTCTTCGATGCTTCTCTCTCTTGCTCTCTGTAACCGGCCGAAAACCCTAACCCTAGCTCTCACTGCCGCCGCTCATCGCCGGCACTATGGTCGCTCCTGCACCTCCCCGAGACCACCTATAGATTCGACGTCGTCCGCTCCCTCGACTCGAACAAACACATGGGCTGGGATGGCCAGGAGCACCGGAATCGCGTCGTCTTCATCACCTCGGCCATCGCCAAAAATCGCACATCACCGGAACTCTAGACCTCGCCGTGCTTCTTCGACCAGTCCATCAGATTCCTTGTGAGCTTGCGCCTCTAACGGCGTCCTCCGATTTGTTCCTCGCATTCAGAATCGTCGTGTCGATGTTGGGCGTGTTGTGTCGCCGCTGTTTTGCTCGCCGACGAGTCTCCGGTGAACAATCTTTCCATCTGTTTCCACCACCTAGTTCGTCGCCGCCTCCTCTAACCCCTAGTACCATTCAATCGGTTCAATTCGAAGAAATATGCCGAATTTGAGATCAACAAGGAAGATCCCCTCTGGTGCTGATGCAGCTGTGACGTCATCACGATGTCATAATCCTTTTTTCCTTTTATTTCTATTTTATTTTTTAATTAAATCAAACCTGACAGGTGGGTCCCACCTATCAATTTAAAAAATGACAAAATAATAATTAAATCTTATTAATTCAATAACTTTAATTATATAAATCAGAAAAATATAAATAATATACCAAATTAATCAGAAAAATGTAATCTAAATGTTTATGAACTTTTCAAAAATGTTTGATAAAGTTGTAAAACTAAATATTTTGAATTTAAATTAATTCATTTAAAAATTGAGAAATTTAATAAATAATTCAAAACTTCAGAAAAATACAAGTTGTATACCAAAATGCTCAAAATGACAAATGCTACTCATCTATGATGTTTTAAAAGTAATTTGAACATGTTTTCATGTGTGCAATATTTTTCCTAGTCATTTATTTCATTTAAAATTAAGAAATTATCCAAATATTTTCAAAAAGCTTCAAATGATATACCAAATTAAAGAGAAAAACATTTTAAACTCAAATATGTCAAACATAAAACATTTTGTTTAACTTACAAACTTGTTTCTAAAAGTATAATGGAAGTCTATGATGTTCTATTATAACGAGAAACAATTACCACAGCAGTATTTTCCTTATTAATAAAAGCCTAGTGTTTTCACACCTACTAAACCTATCATCACAAGTCACTAGAAAGTTATGTGATGATAGAGTTAGTTGTATTAGTTCATCATTTTCAATTAAACTCTTTGTCATTAACTCTACACTTTTAAACATAAAATAGAATATGTCCGTTATCTTTTCAATAGTTGTTTTCCATGCGGTATTGTCTTAATGGCTAACCAAGTAATGAACACTTCTACCTAAACATGATAAAACTTGTTTGTTAAATAAAAGTGAAACACATAAGACTAAAAAGAAGTAAAAAATATCATCACCACAAGTAATAAAACAATCATTAGTCACCTAAAACCAACGTGTTGAGTTATCAAATCAAACGTGGCTTACACTTATAAGCTGGGGTATTTTCCAGGGTATTTTGCGATGCATCTCATTACTATGCATGTATCATCTTGCCAGTGTTTTCTGTTGTCCTTACCGGGTCTACTTTGCTATCTTTCAGATCTCGGGATTTCTCTAGGCAACCCTTGAACCCCGAAGACATGGATTATTGTTACTACTTCTATCTCAGGCAAGTTCATACCTTGCTCATATCCTTTGAACTACTTCCTAACAAACTATATGCAAAAATCCTATCATATTACCACATGTTATCAAAACAATGCATGATCCTATTTTTATAATAATATGACTAATTGAATGACTACCCGAGTGGCACTGTTCTGTTTGGTGGGCGGATGGGACCATGGTAAGATGAATAGGTCAAAGGAAGGTTCCATCTGCATGGGAAAGTATCCTAGGAATTAACAACAAATGCCGTCCGGATTCTTGCATCGTAAATACCGCGTTAACCATGGGTCTTGTATGGGGCGAGTAAGTCAGTTGTGATATTTTCCCGTTCACATGTCAACGGAATGCCAGAGACGTACGATGTAGGTCTTGCGAGACTACATGCACATGGGTGTGATCCCTTAATTCCCACGGACTCTGGGGTCTATGAGTGTCTGCCAGGGGCGCCTAGATCTCTATCGTGAGGGGTAGAATCAGGGGTTCAACCTGCATGGTTTGGCTTGGATCAACAACCGGGCCCCACACCTAAGTGGGCGTGGACAATAACTTAAGACTGGTTGTGCAACATGGTCTTGATCGCCCATGGGTAAAGTAACACACCTCTGCAGAGTGTAAAAGGATGTGGCATGTTACCTCCTATTCCGGGAAGGAGCTGTGAACACCGCATGAAAGGCAACTCCATGAAGTTATAATCGTATGAAGATCTGGCGGGCATAGTCTTCTAAATTAAAAGCAACCTCTTGAAGAAAGATTTTAAAAAACCTTGCATTAGCTTATGACTCTTTTGAGTCTAAAGCTATAGTTAGTGCATCAAACTACCACTGTATATCATGAACTTGTTGAGTAACACTTGTTACTCATTCGTTCCCGTTTGACCCCCTGCTGGAAGCCTTATGGAAGTCGTCATCGTGAAGCCATCGCTATCTAAGGAAGATAGGTGGAGTCATCTCTTACTTAGCCAGTGAAGCATAATCATCAACAACGCTGGTGGAGGAGAAGCTATCAAGGTGTAGGTGGAGTCCATTCCTAGACTTAGTTTATCACAAGCCATAGATTAGGGCTGACATCAGCCGTAGTGTATTAGGTTCTGAGCTAGAGTTATTCTCCAGCTTGGAACTTTGACTTGCTTCTTCTGATGTTTCATTTGCATGAGATCTTATTTGATTCATCAAAGAGATTCTCGAGAGTTTGTAATGAACAAGTTTGTATCCTATAGCTTTGCTTGGACCTGCTATGTTTCTGTTGTACCACTCTGAGGGATGTATATTCACGGATAATTCCTTTTGTGAGTATTATATCAACGACTTGTGCACTACACATGCAGTGGTGTGTTGGGTCACCGCGGTCTTCTATTTATAGGTCCACCAAGAAACTAGCCGTTTTCATGCAGTCGACGTGCAATCTGGAATGAATCCGGACCATCCGGAATGAATCCGGCCGTCCAGAATAATCGTGAGCAATCCGGATCTTAACAGAGTCACGTTCATGTGGGAATGGACCCGGAATCACCCAGAATGATTCCGGATTGTAATAGAGGTTTTCGCGGCAAAGTCAGAATAAGTATGGAATGGATCCGGATCCCGGAATCACCCGGAATGAATCCGGATCCTAACAGAGGTTTTTGCAACCAACCCGGAATGAATTCGGATGAATCCAAAATCATTCCAGACAGCAACATAAACCTCTACTTTGAGGAGAAAACCGACCCCGATCTTTTCTCCTTCACCATAACTTCAATACCACTTTGTGCTGATCATATTTGTACCCTTAAACATTCAGCACACGGTTATAACTCATTTATGTTGTTAACAAACACACAAAACTTAGGGATTTCGAAAATGCTCTTTCAGTTTGCTCCAGTTATATTTGATTAGCGCTCTGGTCTTTTATGTTTATTTGCTTTGAGATTTGTTTCGAGTAAGTTGATTGGTGTTGGAGAAGAGTAAATTGTTGTATGCTTATACTGGTGCAATAGGAAGCTTGTTTTGACTGTGGCATAGGCTTTGGCATGTCATGTTAGATATTATTTTAATTATGTCCTTAGTTATTTATGATGTATAATGACTAGTCTCAAATATCTGAGAGTGCTTAATGTGTCATTGATTTTAATCATGTGTTGTTCTCTCATATTGAAGCATGGTATTGTGGTATTTATTCTTTGAATTATTTATCTGGATTTGACTTTGCGCATGTGTCACACCCCAGTTTTTGGAACCTTGTATTGAAGTTCAAGGAGACAAAAATGCGGGCCAAATTTTTTTTACAACAACATGTTTGTTTTAAACCAACATGTGTATATGACAATAATCATATATGCATTGCAAGTTTTGTTTCAATTGAAAAACCAACACAAAACAATTTTTCCTGGAAACACCTTTATGTTTTCCCTGATGTTACTTGAGTGATTTTTATTCCAAGACTTGGATCAGGCTTGCTTGCATCTTGAAATAAACTTTTATATTTGTTGAATCCAAGAAAACAAAATTTCAAAATGATTTATGGAAGTTTTCTTCTAAGTTTTCTATAGGAACTATTTCCTGAAAATGTAGCCAAGTACATGTTTTCCACACTTGATTTCACTAGGCTATAATAATCCATTTTGTATTTTCTTGACTTGTATTTGTTCCTTGATGTATGGACTACAAATCCATCAGCTGGGTTTGGATTCTGGAATAAGAAAAACAATCATTTGCTTGTTTTTTTTGGAAGAAAAATAAGACAGAAAAGGGCATATTTAGAAAACAGAGAAAAATAGAAAGTACCTCTGTTCCCACTTTGTTTTCATAGCCTTCCACTATTCCAAATTTGTTTCCAAAATATGTTTCTGAAAATTTAAAACATATTTAGCAAACTCCAACTTTGAAAACAAAATTTGGAATTCATTTGACCCCTGAAAACATTCTGAACTTTTTTCTTATTTCATCTGTTTTCCAACACTTAGAAAAATTGCTAAGTGTTGATAAAATTTTCTAAATTTTCAGAAACAGTGGTGTTAGCAAACTTTGGCAGATGATTTCAATTGTTTTTGGTTTAAGTTTTGAAATGCAACCTTGCCATTTGGTTTCACCTATGTATGCGCTTCACTTTGGATCCTTTGCTTTGCTTCTAGATGGTCAAGGGGAGAGAGAGCAAGGGAGAAAGAGAGGGGGCAGAGGTGAGCATGGCATGGCATGGGCACAACAGTGGCATGGTCACTGTGGCACGGCCTTGGCTTGTCCACCTCCCAAACGCCATATTTGACTTGCCCCCAACCCCTCCTAGCTCACTGACATCATCCCATGCCCTGGCAAGTCGTGGACACAAGCTAGAGCTCGCCCCCATGCCATTTTCTGACAACCCGAGAGCACCCCCTAGCCTTCTTACTCGATCATGTGGCTTAAAGCCTCCTCACTCAAAATAATTGCGCCACTGCACCCCCACACTCTCCCACGTTCACCTCGAGCCGCCTGGCCGAGTCTCGTGAGCCTCTGCGAGCTCCACGGGGCAAACATCGCCGCCGGTCACCGTGCGTGAGCATGAGGTAGTGTCAGACCTCCCGTTCCCTCCTGCCTTTTGTGCTCGCCTCCGATGAGCTCCCCGTAATCCCTAGACCACCCCTGACCCGCCCTCGTGTCCTTGTTTGTGCAGGAGCGCCGTCGCCATCTATTTTGCCGCCGCGGTCGCACCGGTGCTCTCCATCGCTGGGAGCCACCACCGCCGCCAAAGCCCGCACCCCGCGACAGCCCCGAGTGCCCTCTGCCTCCATGAGCCCGCGCCACCATCCCTCACGACCCCACGGCGAGGATATCGCCGTTCCCGTTTTGCCCGTAGCTCGGATGGGAGAGAGAGGGGGAGTGAGGAAGAAGACGCTCGAGCGCCGTTGATTAGCAGATCAATGGCCACGCTTGAACTTCCCGCATTCCCGCGCCCGCGCGTGCGTGCGCTGCTGCGCTGGGCCAATTTCGGCTGTTAGCTGGGCCGCGCCAGTAGAAAGCCAGCATGTGTGTTGTTTTCTTTTTCTTTTTAGATTAAACAGAAAGTTGATGATTGTTTTTGGCTTGTGTAAAATAGTTAGACTGCTATTTAAATTGTACAAAAATTTGTGGCAGTAGGTTCTGTTTTCTTAACCATCTCCAAGTGGTAGATCTGTGTTTTCTTGTTTATTTTTATAGTGGTAATTGTTTTGCCACAAAGTATCTGTGAGACCATTTGGATAATAACTTTTTGTGGGTGTCTTCATTTTGGTCAAACCAAATTGTTTTGAGTAGATAGTGAGTAGATCTATCAGTAGCACTTAACCTGATATCAAGGAGAGTTATCTAATGAAAATGCCATCCATTTTGGTAAATGACCAGTAGGTTTTTCTAGGATTTTTAGAAGGAGTTTAAAAATGATTTTTTTATGTGAATCCAATTGGATGAGTTTGTTTGTGACTAGATCTATGTAATACTAGCTTGGCATAATTTTTGGACCCCCTAGATTATTTTTGGTATGCATTTCTAGATACAACAGCTTTTCTGTTTTTATTAGAACTTGTGTGTTTGTTTGTGATTAAATGTTTGGTTGATAGAAACTTGTTTCCTAGCATGAGTAGAGGTGTTGCTATATGTTATTAGGTTGTTTTCCTTCAATACAACTACATTAGGAAGTGTGTGCATGATTGGAAATCAAATAGAAATAGAAATAGCCTTATATTAATTTCTAGTATTATTTTTTTACTAGATCGTGTGAGCAAATCTTTGTGTGTTTTTTACCTAATTTTTTGTTGTGGATAGGTTGAGTTCAGTACCATTTTGGTACTGTTATTGTGAGGTTGTTACCTCTGTTAGCTTACATTTCATTTTATAGGAAAGCATGCGTAATAATTGTTTGTTTGTTTTCACTAGTATGAGTAGGAGTGTGGTGATTGTTTGGTAGATTATATTTTTGTCAAGTGTGACCAAGAGGCTTTGTTACCTATTAATGCCTTGGTATTAGTGGGTCCATAACCCACTGGTCCCATTGCATTTCGGTTGGGAATACAAATTCCCTACCATGCACTTGTTTGTTAGTGGCACATAATGTTATATGTGTGTTTAGTATTTTCCACCAAGGAAAATAGATTGTTGCTCTACTTGTTTTGTTGAAGTGATAGTAATACTTTGTTACTCCTAGTATGTTAATTTGTGCTACATTTATTGATATGATGTTCCCTTGGGAATATTGAAGGGAATATGCCCGAGAGGCAATAATAAAATGGTTATTATCTTATTCCTTGTTTATGATGAATGTTTATTTCTCATGCTAGAATTGTATTAACCGGAAACGTTGATACATGTGTGCTTAATAAACAAACGATGGTTCCTAGTAAAGCCTCTCTTTTAACTAGCTCGTTGATTAATAGATGATCAAGGTTTCCTGATCATGAACATTGGATGTTATTAATAACGGGGTCATGTCATTAGAAGAATGATGTGATGAACATATACCCAAAGAGAATATAGCAATGCGATCAAGTCATTTAGTTTACATTGTTATATCAAACACACGAAGTAACTTATTCCTTAGACCATGAGATCATGTCAATCACTGATACCGGAAGAGTGCTTTGATGGCATCAAACGTCACACCGTAACAGGGTGACTATAAAGGTGTCGTTAAGTATTCGGAAAGTATTAGTTGAGGATCATGGATCAAGAGTGGGATTTGTCCATCCAAATGACGGAGAGATATACTCTGGGCCCTCTCGGTGATATCACATCGAAACTGCTTGCAAGCACGTGATATGATCACAAGGATGTTATATCACGGGAACGAGAAAATAGTACTTGTCGGTAACGAGATTGAACAAGGTATGGTTGATACCAATGATCGAATCTCGGACAAGTAAAATATCGCGAGACAAAGGGAATGGTTCACGGCGTTGTTGGTTCACACGATCACGAGAGTCATCGTTGAATATATAGGAGTCATCACGGATCTCCAGATCCCGCTGTTGATTATTGATCGGAGAGGAGTCTCGATCATGTCTATCTTATTCGCGAACCGTAGGGTGACACACTTAAGGTTCGATGACGCGTTTGAGAGGATACGGAATATCGAAGAATATTTTGGGCAGCACCGAAATTGTTTCGGGGAAAATTGAAATAGTTCAAGGGGTTTTTCGTCGAATGGTTGTTAATAGAATTAACAAATGATTCGAGGTGCTTTATGCAAATGTTTGTTAATAGAATTAACAAATGCTGAAATAAAGAAATAAAAATGTTTTATTGATTTATTAAAGAAAAACTCTTGGATTTTCTAAGTGGGGTTTAAAGGAAAATGAGTGGGTGTGAGTGGAGTGTCCACTCACATCATGAGGGAAGAGGTGGGGGCACACCATGGGGCTGGCCGCACCCCCCTTGGGCTGCCTCCCCCCTCTCCTATAAAAGGAGGGTGAGAGCTCTCCCTCCTTCACACACTTGGCCACTTCCCTTTCCCTCCACCCGCTGCTCCATTTCATGGTCTCCGGCTTGGCGAAGCCCTGACCGTGGGATTCTTCACCACCACCACGTCGTCATGCTGCTGGAGTTCCGAGGGATCCTCTACTTCCGCGCCCCGCTGGAACGAGGGAACGGAGGTCGTCATCAACCGTACGTGTGACCAATCACGGATGCACCGCCGGATTGCGGTGCTCATCTTCTCGCTATCGGGATCGGTGTGAGTACGACTATGCCAACAACGAGATTTGATCTCGTACCACTTTGAGTCTTCGAGGGTATGTGTTCTCCTTAACCCTCTCGTTTCCCGTTGCAATTCGTCTCCTAGATTAGATCTTGGCCTTTCGGGTGTCTCTCGTGTAGGAAACTTTTTGTTTTCTATGCTACGTTCCCCTTCAGTGGTATCAGAGCCGGATCTATGTGTAGATGTTTTGTACGGGTAGAACACATAGGTGTATGTGGGCGTTGATGATCATGTTATTACCTCCTTGATTACTTTATGATCTTAGTGGCATAGTGGGATGAAGCGGCCCGGACTAACCTTACATGTCCACGTACATGAGACTTGTTCCACAACTGACATGCAACTTGTATTGCATAAGTGGCTTGCGGGTGTCTGTTTCTCCTACTATAGTTAAGATCTAATCTATGAAGGGTTGTTAAAAATGTGTTTATCAACGTTGTGGTTGATGTTCGTAGGTATGAACGGTTCTATCCTCGGAAGCCCTAAGCCACGTAAAATATGCAAAAATAAATTAGAAGCGTCTAACTAGTTTTTGCTGGGCATGTGATGTGATATGGTCAATATTACAAATTTGATTATGAGATGATCTATTTTGTAAATTATTGATATACCGTAAGGTATCCATATGGTTGTCTTCTTATTGATGGACAAACAAGTTTAGGGTACCGTGGTACTTGGTACCACGCCGGTGGAATGATTGAGATCATACCATAATGCACATGATGGAGATCAAGTGCAAGAAGGACCATATCATATCACGTTATCCTTTCATGTGATGTCTGTGATGTTGATCCTTTTTATGCATCTTGTTTTGCTTAGATAACGTTGGTAGCATTATAAGATGATCCCTCTCACTTAATATCAAGATAATAATGTGTTCTTCCTTAATTATGCACCGTTAAGAAAGTTCGTCGTTTCGAGACACCACGTGATGATCGGGTGTGACAGACTCAACGTTCGCATACAACGGGTGTTTTCAAGCCTAGCATGTACAGACATGGCCTTGAAACACACGCAAAACTACGGTTCTACTTGGCGAGCCTAGCATGTACAGACATGGCCTCGGAACACGTAACCGAAAGGTAAAGCATGAGTCATATGGATGATATGATGAACATGTCGATGTTCGCCTTTGAAACTACATCATCTCACGTGATGATCGGTTTTGGTGTAGTGAATTTGGTTCGTGTAATCACTAAAGACGACTAAGAGGGATGTTGTTTTTGAGTGGGAGTTCATGGTTTAATTTTTGAATTAACTTGAACTTATTTATCATGAACAACCAATCAAAGTGAATTTGCACAAATTGTAGTATTCATTGGCATCTATAATTACCTTACACTTAGATTGTTAATTGAGATATAACTGTTATGATCTGGTAAATACCATTTAAGATTGGTACCGTATTAGTGAAATTTAAAATTGAGTCCTATTGTAGATTTTTGGTATTTCCTACCTAGCTCCATATGGTTAATGATTGATTAATCTAGAGAGCAAATAATTCCTACTTAGAATCCAGAGTCATGGTTGCTTTCGTATTACTTTATCTTCAAAAGAATGTTTTGTTGATCAAGGTGATTTTGGAACTGAAAAGAGTTGTTTTCAGAAACAATCAAGTGAAAGATATATTGATATCTAGAAACTTATTTGTAGCAACATGACTAAGTATAATTTAGCGTGACAATGTTTGCTTATATTATCTGAATATATGCAAATTTAGCGTGACAATGTTTGCTTATATTATCTGAATATATGCAATGATTGAAGACGCTAGGCGTTTGAATATTCCAAGAAGTTGGGCGCTCAAAATTATCCTCTAAATCCCTTCCTTCGAGCTATAGTAACTTAATCATAAAATTGTTATGATGGGATGGATTAGAAGTATGGGTAAGTATTTTACCTTACTTGGAAATTGTTAAGAGTGGAATCTAGAAGAATGCTATTAATATGGTGATATTAGTAGAACAATCAAACTCAAAGTATGACTCAATGGGTGATAGTATATTACTAACACGCCAAAGAAAATGAGCTAGTAAGACTAGCATTGTTTGATGTTGAATGATTCTTCTATAAAGGAAAGGGAATATTGAAAATAGAATTACAAATAGATATATGGCAGAAAAGAAGATAACTGGAAAAGTCCAGCTCAGGAGTATATACTTGATATACAAGATATAGATGTATTACTAGTTAACAAAGTATTTTTGGGTATTTTGATACCACATTGGTTGGTATGAGTTGTCATACAAAGCAACACAATGAAAGAAATACAAGGGCCTAAAAGGAACTAGTAATAGATGTGGAATCGATTATGACAAGGACATAAATAAAGTGTTATTGTGTTTATTGTCGTATCGAACCAACCAGTCAAGATTTATTTGAAGAACTTAATAATTTGTTATTTTGTTCTAGTCTTTTGTGAGAACAAATGAGATTGTTCAAACGATGACCATATTCCATAATTGATGGATATGTTAATATAAATCATGTTGGTAAAGTAAACATCTATAAGACTGAATGCTAAACGTTGCAAGACGTAAAAGATTTTCACTTAAATTGTGACACCACCATTTTAGTTCATATCGGAAAGGAAAACATGAAGGAACTCCATATTGATGGACTTCCGGAGTCATTTTGTTTTGAATAAATTGACGCTTGTGAAACCTCTTCCAAAAGATGACTAGAATTCCGTTCATAGGCCAAAGTAGAATGGACGACTAATGTAGTGGAGATTATACATGTTGATGTATATAGTCCATTATGTATAGTCATGTATGGTGGATTAATTTTTCCTTCATAAAATTCTGTCGATGACTTGAGTAGATATGTGAGTATATCTATTTAAAGGGAACAGAGTTTGAAATTTTGAATTGGTTCAAAAGGTTGTTAATATGAAGTTAAAATCAATGTAACAAGATAATCAAGTATTTATG
Source organism: Alopecurus myosuroides (assembly GCA_028641055.1). Classification (NCBI taxonomy): domain Eukaryota; kingdom Viridiplantae; phylum Streptophyta; class Magnoliopsida; order Poales; family Poaceae; genus Alopecurus; species Alopecurus myosuroides. The sequence goes on along the minus strand of CM054063.1, from coordinate 231,732,301 downwards.
ATTGGATCATAAAGGATAAAGTTTGAGTTACAAGTTTAGCAAAACATCTGAGAAGTTGCAGAATTGTTCTACAACTTATACTTCTCGAATACCCCACATTAGATTGGAGTATTCAAAAGACAAAATCAAACCCTGTTTGACATGGTAAGATTAATAAAATTGTCATTATAATTTTGTAGTTTATACATTAAGGACAACCGCTTTTACACTGAAAAGAGCACCATCATGATCCGTTGAAATTGACAACATATAAGATATGGTTTGGGTAATGACCCGAATTGTCATTTTTCTTAAGTTTTGGTATGCATAGCATGTGTAAAATGTTTACAACCAAAATAGGATAAATATATGTTTATAAGGTTATCCCAAATAAAACATTGGGTATTTCTCCCATCACCGAACCAAAAGACAAATGTTGTTTGTCAGAAAGGGTTGATTTCTCGAGAAAGTAGTTCTTGCGAAACAAGTGAGTGGGAGCACAGTACAAACTCAACGAGATTAGAGAATCTTCGTTATCATGTCAAGAGTAGCGCAGCACTGGAAGTTGTTCCGGGGTTTACTATTTTGACTAAGTAGAAGACACTACAAATGTTGTAGATACTTCAAATGAGTTTGCAAGCTGTACCAGAAAAGTCAAAAAACTTTGTACTTAGAACAACTTGTGGTTTAAGTGTAAAGTGTTGTTTTGACAACAAAAGGACCTGGACCTTATAAAGGAAGCAAATGATGGGCCCTGACTTCGTAAAATTGACTATGAGTCATTATATCCGCCATAGTATCCTTGTATGAATATCAAGTATGTGACTTGGTAGTCTTTTCGATAGGCATGATGCCTAACGATAGCAAAAAGGGTCTATATAGCGACAAAGACATGGATACTTATCGAAAAGTTGTTTTCGACGAAGTTCAAAGAGTTAACTACTACAAGATTTCGATCTTCCGTAGTAATGCTTTAGTCTTTGCGGATAGTTCTAGCAAAAAGTTACATATTATGATATGGCAGTTGAATAACAAAACCAACACTCCTCTCGAGGAAGTTTGATCAAGGATGTGTACTTGACACAGTCTGAGAGTTTTGTAAAATCCAAAAGGTTGCTATAAAGGCATGCACACTTCAATGGTTGAAGTGAGCATAGAGAAGTTGAAATCTTTAGCTTAATGAAGTTATCAAAAGAGTTTGATTCCATCATGAATGATAAAGATGCTTGTAGAGTTACAAGAAATTAAGTGGGAGCGCTATGACATATTTCCAATACTTTATGTAGTTGACATATGGTTGATTGGAAAATATGTATTTTAAATTAACACGGTTAATATTTTCGATTTCATATTGATGAAAGGCTTAGAAGATATTGGGCATCGATATCTATAAAAGATGGATTGACGCACCTGATATGATTGAAGCCAAATTACATAGATGAAATATTGAAGTAAGTCAATATGAAAATGACAAGAATGAGTTCTTGTCACATGGAAAATAATTGAGCAAGATTCATGTGTTTTGACACATGATGAGCATCATTGAAATTGAGATTTCTAAGTAATGTTTCCATGCTATGTACACAACCAGATGAGTCCTATGCTATAAAATGTTATAGTAGGATAATTCATATGATGATTAGACAACAGTGGGAGAGATCCTTGTGTCATTTTAGAAATGCTAAGGATATGTTTTCCTATATAGTAATGACAAAATATTAGTTTTAATATGTTACACTAATAGTCTTGTCATTTATTCAAGTAATTTTATCTCAATTAAAATATGTGATGAAGGGTAGCACAATAGGATGGAAGAAAGTTCCATGCTGGATTTGAAAGAGTTTCAAAATTAAAATATTGTGACAGATACTACAACAAAGGCTAAAGTATATCGTTGTGTTAACAACTGATTATAAGCGTATTTTGTGTCAAGGAGTTCTTTATTGAACTTGGTGAATTTCCAAGAATGCTGAAACTATGAAGCTACATTTTCACAATGTTAGTAACATCAGTTTAAGCTGAGGAATTAAGGTATCACCGGAACTTGGTGAATTTCCAAGAATGCTAACACTATGAAAAGCTACATTTTCACAATGTTAGTGACATCAGTTTAAGCTGAGGAATTAAGTTTTCACCGATTGACCATATATATACAAAGCCATGTCATTAGAGAATGAGTGATGCGTGTAGACGCAAAGAACATGCAAATACAATAGGACCTGAACAGTTCAGATCTTTTTGATGATGTTTACCGCATGCGAAGCATGGTAATAACACTGGTACGCCATATGTGTTTAAGTGCTTACAGACTAGATTATTGACTCTAGTGCAAGTGGGAGACTGAAGGGAATATGCCCGAGAGGCAATAATAAAATGGTTATTATCTTATTCCTTGTTTATGATGAATGTTTATTTCTCATGCTAGAATTGTATTAACCGGAAACGTTGATACATGTGTGCTTAATAAACAAACGATGGTTCCTAGTAAAGCCTCTCTTTTAACTAGCTCGTTGATTAATAGATGATCAAGGTTTCCTGATCATGAACATTGGATGTTATTAATAACGGGGTCATGTCATTAGAAGAATGATGTGATGAACATATACCCAAAGAGAATATAGCAATGCGATCAAGTCATTTAGTTTACATTGTTATATCAAACACATGAAGTAACTTATTCCTTAGACCATGAGATCATGTCAATCACTGATACCGGAAGAGTGCTTTGATGGCATCAAACGTCACACCGTAACAGGGTGACTATAAAGGTGTCGTTAAGTATTCGGAAAGTATTAGTTGAGGATCATGGATCAAGAGTGGGATTTGTCCATCCAAATGACGGAGAGATATACTCTGGGCCCTCTCGGTGATATCACATCGAAACTGCTTGCAAGCACGTGATATGATCACAAGGATGTTATATCACGGGAACGAGAAAAGAGTACTTGTCGGTAACGAGATTGAACAAGGTATGGTTGATACCAATGGTCGAATCTCGGACAAGTAAAATATCGCGAGACAAAGGGAATGGTTCACGACGTTGTTGGTTCACACGATCACGAGAGTCATCGTTGAATATATAGGAGTCATCACGGATCTCCAGATCCCGCTGTTGATTATTGATCGGAGAGGAGTCTCGATCATGTCTATCTTATTCGCGAACCGTAGGGTGACACACTTAAGGTTCGATGACGCGTTTGAGAGGATACGGAATATCGAAGAATATTTTGGGCAGCACCGAAATTGTTTCGGGGAAAATTGAAATAGTTCAAGGGGTTTTTCGTCGAATGGTTGTTAATAGAATTAACAAATGATTCGAGGTGCTTTATGCAAATGTTTGTTAATAGAATTAACAAATGCTGAAATAAAGAAATAAAAATGTTTTATTGATTTATTAAAGAAAAACTCTTGGATTTTCTAAGTGGGGTTTAAAGGAAAATGAGTGGGTGTGAGTGGAGTGTCCACTCACATCATGAGGGAAGAGGTGGGGGCACACCATGGGGCTGGCCGCACCCCCCTTGGGCTGCCTCCCCCCTCTCCTATAAAAGGAGGGTGAGAGCTCTCCCTCCTTCACACACTTGGCCACTTCCCTTTCCCTCCACCCGCTGCTCCATTTCATGGTCTCCGGCTTGGCGAAGCCCTGACCGTGGGATTCTTCACCACCACCACGTCGTCGTGCTGCTGGAGTTCCGAGGGATCCTCTACTTCCGCGCCCCGCTGGAACGAGGGAACGGAGGTCGTCATCAACCGTACGTGTGACCAATCACGGATGCACCGCCGGATTGCGGTGCTCATCTTCTCGCTATCGGGATCGGTGTGAGTACGACTACGCCAACAACGAGATTTGATCTCGTACCACTTTGAGTCTTCGAGGGTATGTGTTCTCCTTAACCCTCTCGTTGCCCGTTGCAATTCGTCTCCTAGATTAGATCTTGGCCTTTCGGGTGTCTCTCGTGTAGGAAAATTTTTGTTTTCTATGCTACGTTCCCCTTCAAATATCATGTTAAGAAATGTCTAACTATAGTATTGCTTATTTTTTAGTGTTGTTTGCAAGTGGAATTATTTTCCCTAGTGTTAGTAAATTATGTGTGAATAGGATTCCTTGAGTGTGTGGATTTAGAAAGTGTTTATTTGATCTTGTATTGAGTGCATAGCTACTGGTTGTATAGCATATATTTTGATTGCTTGCTATTTTGGTTATTAGAAAAGCATGAATTATTAGACTTGGTTATTTCTTGCTAAGTAATTGTTCTCATGGAATTATTTTATTGTATTTGCTTACTAGCATGTGTAAGGTGTATGTTCTGTTAGTAAGTATTTATGTTCATGCGTTTCTTGTTTAGGACAATGCATCCTGATAGTGTTGTTTGCTTCTCTAGTGTTGGATTAGTGTCACCACTAGATATTGAGTTTGTTCCATTATTGTTGTCCTTCTATTTTTATGAGTGTATGATTATCCTAGCATGTTTAGCATATTTTCACTTATTTTATTGTGGCATAGATATTTTAGTTGCTAGTTGTTATTGGTGGTAGAATACAATTATTTCTTATAGCATGCTTGTGTGGAATTTTCATACTACTATACCAGTAGTGCACTCCTGTTATTATGCTATTTTCTAGATTTACTATCCCTTGTGAGGATTTTTTTTAGAGTGTGTCTTATGACTTGTTACCATTGGTTGAGCCACTGGTTTGTTTGGTTACTTTCATGATTGATGGATTCCTTAGCTTTTGTGTAGACATAAGCATAATCAGCAATTATATTATTCATCTGTGGTTTGTTTGCTTGCTGTTTGGAATCATCTGAGTTTTTACCTTAGCATGAGTACTGTACTTATGTTATGGTTGGGTTTAGTGGTACCTTGTTATACATGCATTAGGTTAGTGGTCAACTTGTTTGGTGATGATTTCTTGTGTGGTTGTTAATACCCACTGCCATGGGTATTGCTTTGTTTGATTGGTATTACCTTAGTAGCCTCACCCTTGTGACCCCAAGATGTTTTTAGCTTCTTAAAACATCTTGGTATGATAGTGGTACACCCACTCAACCTATGATATTTGAGATGTGGAATATGGTTTCTCAACCATATGTTTTTTTTTGGCGATAGTTTTGTACCCTGAGAGTTTGTGAGGTAGTTTTCTCGATAACTTTCTGAGTGATTGCGCTAGTATAAGTTTGCTTGTTGTATGTGTTGTTTTTTACCTTTGTTTGCCTTATGGGTTTTGAGTGTGTGTCTTTATTTCTTTTACGGCGTTAGAAAACGAAGAAGAAGAAGCATGAGTTGTAGAGTTGTGTGTCAAGTTCAAGCTACTTCAAGGCCAGGGACACAAAAAGTTTTAAGGCAAGCCATCCTGATGCTTGCTACTACACTTATCATTATCTATCATGCATGTTTTACTTCTGAAAGTTTTACAAAACTTTGATTTCCAAGAACTATGTTTGAGTGGCTACTACTACTATTAGTATTACATGTTATTACTATGCCAGTAGTTGATACTTGGTGTTACCAAGCCCATAGCCACCATATGGTATTTATTACCACCAAAGTATAAGTCCCTAATTGGACACTTTAAAAACATGACTTTTGCAAAACAAAGGCTTTACGAAAAACCTGGTGGAAAGCATGAGCCTTATCCACCGGAGGAATGTTGAAGTGGTCATTTTTGGGAAAAAAGGCGTTTTACAAAAATGACACATAACCTAGTCTTCGCCGGACAACCTTTACCGTACTGCCACTCTACCCCAACATGGGCACGGGGCTTAACTTGAAGTTTGTTTTCATTAGCTTGTGTTCTATCTCAATTTGCTATAAGGGGGACAGACTCCCTCGAACCGAATGTCGCCAAGTTATGAAACGTGTTACACATAAAGTGTGGGATTAAGTTTCCCTCCGGACACAACAGTTGGGTCCTGTCATGGCGGGGTTAGACCAGGTGCCGGGGAGAAATGTAAGGACCCCAGACCGGCAGTCTGAAACCCTACGTATGCGTACATTCACGATCCCAGAAAGATCAGTCGTGAACAACATACACAGTTGGCACACAGAAATACATCATCCATTACACGAATACATAAAGGTATTACATAAAAGATCACATGATCAAGTTTAACTCAACTGCCACAAGGGCAGGCAACTTAACAAACACAGCGGAAGACAATTAAAACACAACGTAGTTGAGCCCAAGTCACGCCTTAACCTACAGGCTGCTGACCCGGAGACGATCCTAGTTCGCAAAGCCGTCAACTCCGTACTTCTCTTCATAGATATCCTTTGGAGGCTCCTTCTCCAAATCTGATAAGTAGATACCAGGGGCGAAACCATAATGAGTACATTTGAATGTACTCAGCAAGACATCCATCATGTCACTTACCAAACATGCAAATATGCTTATATGGTGGAATAGGTAGGCTATAAATATGGTTCACTATCAATGGTGTTCATATATGATGACACCACAGTTGCAGTCAGGTTAATCTGTATCTTCGTTGAAGAAGATACTTCAGAAGAAAATAATATAGTTTTATTTCTCTTGTCGATATCACATGTACAAGAGGTTTTGTAAAGCTTTGTTAAAGAATAATTTCTCTTTGCAAAACTTCTTGGAATCAGTTTCCAGAATTCTTGCTTAGAGTAGAAAAGGTTTTCTTTGCAAAACATTTTGTTTTGTATAACAGCATCTGGCTTTTCATCATCGACGATACCTCCACGGTATACGTTTTCCTTCCTTTCCGAACTTCACAAGTTCAACACTTCCTTTCCAAAGATTCCCTTTCAAAAACTCTTTTTGAAAACATTGACACAATGCTAGCTACATGGCCATTCAACTGTCCATATCCGAGGACGCGGCTTCTTCGAAAAAGTTGTACTCTGCAGAGGTGTACACATCCACCAGATCCAGTACACCTCCCGTGAACAATCACGGACTGTAACAACAGTATGTAAACATCAGGTATCTGATCATAACCATCCACTATGTTCAAGCTAGAATATGCCTATCTCTCAGTTTTAATCTCCTCGGCACCATGTCGCACATCGCCATGACAGGAGACTCAACCGATGCAACCGGAGGGAAAATTAATCCCACACTGTTTATGTCTCAACATTGGGAGTTTTGACGACATTCGGTTCGAGGGTACGACGCCCCTTATAGCAAGTGAGATAGCACACACTAATAAGAACAAACTTCAAGTTAAGCCCCGTACCCATGTTGGGGTAGGGTGGCAGTACGGTAAAGGTTGTCCGGCGAAGACTAGGTTATGTGTCATTTTTGAAAACACCACCTTCTCAAAAATGACCACTTCCACATTCCTCCGGAGAACAAGGATCCGCCTTTTCTCCGGGTTTTTCCGTAAAGCCTTTGTTTCGTAGAATCACAATTTTAGGGTGTCCACTTAGGGACTAGTATATTTGATGGTATTAAATACCATATGGTGGCTTATGGGCTTGGTATTACCAAGTTTAACTACTGGCATGATAGTAACCTATAATATAGTATAGTAGTAATTTCCACATCAAAAATAGTTTTGATAATCAAGTTTTGGTAAAACTTCAGAGGTAAAACATGCATGATATATAATGGTAAGTATTGTATCAGCAAGCAATCAGGATGGCTTGCCTGGTATCTCCTTGTGTCCCTGGTTGTTGGAGTGACTGGAACTTGAAACAGAGCTTCCCGACACTTCCTTCCTCTTCGTTTTTCTAACGTCGTAAAAAGAGAATAAAGGACACACATTCAGAACCAAACAAGACAAACAAGGCTACAAGTAATACATACAGCAAGCAATCAAGAAGTACCACCCAAGTTCTCAATTTTTCCCTTAAGAAAAATTGGCATAAAAACTATAGTTGAAAAGTCTGCTTTTTTCCTAGTGTTTATGTGTGGCCACTTCAATGATTTTTTAGTTAAGAACATAATGGACCAGTGGGGTAGAGCACATGTTACTAGACAGTAGGGTGTCACATAAAACACATTTTTATGTCTAAAAACTTCCCCAACAATCTCTATGGCTAGCACATATAATTTGCTAAAATATTCAAGTGGTGAAAAAGGTTCATGACAACAAGTCAAACCTACTTTTCCACCATGAGGCAAACATACCAGTGGGTGTTCCACTAGCAAATATGCTCACCAAGAGGTTAATAAGCCTCTGGTCACTTTTATAAAAGTGCTCAAAACAAACAAACAAGCACCCAAAAACTCCTACTCATACTAGTAGAAAATTTAGGAAAAATACTAGACTAGTTTAGGCTACACTAGTTAATTTTATGCACAAGTGTGCAAGCTAGCAGAGGAAAAATACTCCTCTAACCAGTACCATAAATGCTACTGGATTCCACAAAATAACATAAAAATCATAGCTAGGAAACAAGGAAAAACTATGCTTAAAATGCTACACATGTGAGGAGATTAATTCCTAGTCATCCAAGTGTTATTCATGCTTTTATGCTACTTAAGAGGAAACCTATCAGAGGTGAAAACCCTAAGATAATAATGCCACAAGGACATTCCATCCTCTGGTTTCCATACCAAAGATTCATATTTTTCCCTAGGGGAAAACAAGACAAAAAGCATACATGAATACCCTAGTATGAAATTTAGACTTTAAGCATTTCTATTTAAATCTATTTCAAACACAAGAACCAAGTATCTAGAGGTTCTATAACCAAAATAACAGTACCTAAATGGTACTAGTTTCATGAAAATTAATCTAGCAATAAGCCTAAAAAGCATTTAAAGATCTACTCAAAACATATATAAAAGAAACACATCTAGTGTGGGGGAAATAATGTTTCCACCAAAAATGCAATGAAACCAGTGGGTGTTCCACTAGCATATCAAAGCATTAAGAGGTCACAAAGCCTCTGGTCATACTTGACAACAATTAGCAAAAACCTAAACTAGCACCTAGTGCAGTAACAATACTAGCAGAAAATAATAGGGTGCTTAAATAAGCAAGGCAATGCTACTCATGCTATTGTTTTCACACAAGTGAAAAATCTAGGAGTCAAGTACTCATAACAACCTTATCAAAATGCTACTGGTCCTATGAATACAACACAAAAATTATGTGGCTATGCAACCACAAATATTAATACCAAAAATTCCACACATGAGGGAATTTTTCCAAACATTCTCATAGTAATGATTAAGCCACTCATGCTTTCCTACCAATTCAAAACCAACCTAGCAGAGGTTATAACAACACAATATAAGTATCAACATGGTGCTGTATCTAATCTCTCAACAAAACAATTCAATCACTTGCACACAAAGTTAATCAATCAAAAATTGCTATGCAAGTATTACTAGAGAATAATCATATGTTAATAACAAAAATCCTATTGCTTCTCCACTCAAGTCCACACATTCTAACATGCTAAAATAGCTAAGTAACACTTATAAAACAGGTTCACACAACTTATACATGCTAGAAAACAATATGGAAACACAAAAATATAATCACAACAATTAATTAGCTAAAATGCCAAAATGGCAGAAATATGCAAAACAAGGATCTGTCCACCAAATTTTATATGAGGCTCTAAAAATTAAACCCAACTAGTTTTGGATAGACCTAAACATATACAAGACCATCCAGTTGAGTTTGCATCAAAATTCATTTTTAATAATTTTATAAAAATCACCAAAGTGCTTACTGGTGTTTTACCAAATTGCATGCCATTTCAAAAATACAATGAATTTGGAAACGAGGTTAAATGCTCCTGTTAGGAAATTTCAAGGGCTTTCCAATGCAATTGGCCTCACTTCATTCTGAGTTGTAAAATAAAAGTGGTGCTCATTTTGGTGTTTCTGGTAGCTGTTGCCAAATCATTTTTCATTTCAAATCCATTCATCCAAATGTAGATCTACAAAGTGGAGGTGGTTTAGATTTTGTTTGTGCACCTCTGTGAATTTTTGTTTGGTCAAAAACATCTTTTAGGTTTCCTTTTGAGTCCAAAAGTAACATGCAATGTTTCTGCAAAAATAAAATTGGAAAAACTAGGTTGTTGGGCCAGATCCAACTGTTGGGCCGGCCAGATCTGTTCTCACCGCGGGCGGATCCAGCCTTAGCCGATGACCTGCGGGCCAGCAGGCCACGGTGGCTGCCACGCGTGCAGTTCGCGGCCCCACGGGCCAGTTTGACTCTCCCGCGCGGGGTCAGCGCGCGCTGGCGTCAGCGTGACGCCAGGACGGCGTCACCCGCCGGCGGGACAACTCCGGCGAGCCAAAATCGAGCGAATCCGGCCACCGTTCATCGATTAAAAGGCACCTACGTGTTGTACTCGACGAGAGGAACCAAAAGGGGCCGGTTTCGTTTCCAGGGAGACGACCGGAGACCGGCGGCAACGGCGCGCGGCGGCGGCCGGACGGTGAGCTCGGCTCGGCGTCGTTTCGGAAGGAGAGGGAGAGGGGAAAAGGTACGGGGGAACTCCCCTGCTTACCCTAGACGCGCTGGACCAATCGGGGAGGGCAGAGGAGGAGTGCGCCGGCGGGAATGGCTCGCCGGAGTGCCGTCGGGCTCGGGGAAGAACCGGATGGCGCGGCCACCTCGAGGGCTCCCGCCTCGATTCCATTTGCACCTAGGACCACCACGACGATGCGGAGACGATGGGACCACCGGCGACCGGCGGCGAGCTCGGAATCGGCCGGAACGACGGCGACCTCCATAGCTAGGGTTCGGTTTTGGAGTTTTTTCTTTTTTTTTCAGAGAGAGAGAGGGTAGCTCGAGGGGGGGGAGAGAGAGGGGGTAGATAGCTGCACATGGGGGTCTTTTATCTACTTAGAAGGCTTACCTTCGAAGCAAAGAAGCATGGGCAGCCATGCCCTCCATTTCGTCATCTACAGGAAGAAGAAGAAGACCATGTGACTAGGATTACATTTAAGTCCCTGGAAAATTACAGGTAGGTCCCTGTACTCTCTGAAAAAGGATGTTTTTCCTAAGCAAACAAAGTCATAATTTGAAATCCCTTTGCCCAAAATTCTTACTAGTTAAGATACACAATATATGTGAAAATTGGCTCCATTAGTGAAACTTTATAATTCAAAGTTGTTTAAATTTGAATTCTTACATAAATGGACATTGAATTTATTAACCTACTTAGGAGCTTCCAAAAATTATAATTTTTGGCCCACATTCCTTATTTGATGTGTTACTTATGTGGTAGAAATTTCAAGTCATTTTGAGTTACTTCATAGAACAAACTTGTTCAAATTTCAAAAAGGTGCTGTGAAGAAAACAGGGGTTTTTGGAAACTTAAACAATTCAAAAACTTGTTTCCTTTTGGTTTTCATCCTCATTTATGATATAGAGCATGTGGTATTTATTTCATGGCATTTGGAAAAAGTTTGTAGAACAAACTTGTTCAAAATCCCAATTGTTGCTGTGGAGAAAAACCATGTTTTCAGGACTTTAATGGATTCAATTTTTGGTCTCCTCTTGTGTGTGTTCCTTATTTGATATAAGGAAACAATGGTATGAATTTCAAATCATTTGAGGAAAGTTTCCAATAGTAACTTGTTTTAGTTTTTCTGTTTCTAGAAATATTGGAATTTCTATATAATAAAGCACTAGGCTTTTCTTTAGCAATGCTTTGCCAAAATATTTATGTGACTAGAGATAGCAAGCAAACGCTCTCTAATACTATTGTTTTTAATCTTGCAAGGTTGGAAAAACATTTGATAATATTTTGGTGAAGCATTTAAGAATGCCTCTTTTTCTGATAATCTTTTTAGGGAAATTTATTAAGTGTTTCCTCTTTCTTAATTTGGGTCTTGGAATAATATTCAACAAGTATGAGATTCATAAGATGTTTTTGGAAAACTCTTTGATCAATATTTACCTTAGAAAATATTGTCAAGGTCATTGGAACAATATGTTGAATATTTTTAGTTTACTGCTTTGCTATCTTTTTAAGTTTGCAAGTTTATATAATTAGTTTGTTTAGTTGCACTTAAACAAACACAAACAAACACAACCAAGGTTTATTAGTCAAGCAATTAGCAAAACAACTATGTTAACCTGTATTCCAAAATTGGGATGTGACAAGAAACCAAGAATCTCCTGTCATGGCGGGGTTGACCAGGTGCCGGGGAGAAAACTCAACTGAAGAGATAGGCATATTCTAGCTTGAACATATGGTTAGGATCAGTTATCTGATGTTTACATACTGTTGTTACAGTCCGTGGTTGTTCACGGCGGATGTACTGAATCTGATGGATTGTGTACACCTGTGCAGAGTCAAACTATTCTGAATAGCCGCGCCCTCGGATATGGACAGTTGAATGGCCATGTAGCTAGCATTGTGTCAATGTTTTCAAAAAGGAGTTTTGAAAAGGATTTGGAACTTGTGAAGTGTTGAAAGAAGGAACCTTGTACCAATGAGGTACGGATGGACAAAAGCCAGAAGCTGTTTTATAAGAAGTTTTGCAAAGAGAAAATTTTCTTTTAACAAGGTTTTTACAAAAACTCTTGTACATGCGATATCTACAAGAGAATGAAAACTATATTATTTTCTTTTGAAGTATCTTCTTCAACAAAGATACAAATATTATCAAAATCAACGATGATATATCTTTCATATATCATGGATAGTGAACCCTAAGTATAGCCTACACACTACACCATATAAGCATACTTGCATTTGGTAAGCTACATGATGGGTGTCTTGCTGAGTACCTTCAAACGTACTCATATTAGTTTCGTCCCTGGTATTTACTTGCCAGACTTTGAGGAGGATCCTCAGGAGGAGATCTACGAGGAGAATTACTGCGCTCATGACTTCGCAAACTAGGATCGTCTCCCGGTCAGCAGCCTGTAGGTTAAGGCATGACTTGGGCTCTACTACGTTGTGTGTGTTTTGTCTTCCGCTGTGTGTGTTGTGTGTTTGCCCTGTGTGGCAGTTGTGTTAGACTTGGCCATGTGACCATGATCCTTGTGTAAGGCTTGTTGTAAACGTGTAATGGATGTTGTATCTGAATTCCAACTTGATATGTTGTTCATGACTGGTGTGACCTGGGATCGTGAATGTATGCATATCGGAGGTCCTTGAACAACGGTTTGGGGGTCCTTACAGCATGCTCACACCATGTTATGACTACAAACAAAGTCACTTCTAGCCTTGATGATCATTTAGTTTTTGACTTGTAATATCACTTTATGCTTTGATTAATGATGTTTTGTCGCTATGCATGATTATGTCATTGCTCTCTTAGTTGGCCGCTTCCGGTCTTTTGCTAGCCTACACCTGTACTGAGTATGAGCTCTACTCGTGCATCCAACTCACAAAAACCAAAATTTTCCAAATGTGTCCACCATATCTACCTATATGTGGTATTTAACCGCCACTCCAAGTAAATTTCTCGTGTGCTACCTTTAAAACCTTCAAAATTATTAACCTGTTTTGTGTTCCTGTTTTAGCTCATGAGGAAGTAGTTTAAAGTTTATTATGGTCTGTGTCATGCAAATTTCTTCTTCCTTGTTTCACCCGATGAGTATGGAATATGTTCTCATGTAAATTTATAGAGAGCTGGTGCCAAATAATAACAAAAAGGCACTTCCCCGTGGTTTGATGAAAGCTGGTGGGTACCTGTGAACATGGTTAGCCCTGGTTTGTGAAAGGAAGGCGGGGGGAAGTGCCAAACTAATAAAACAACAGAAATCTCTCTCAAAAGTCTAAATACTTTGCTTGACATGGATTAGGATAAGTTTTCATCACCAATTGTTGACATAGACATACACCTCTCTCAAAAATGTTTTCAATATATGTGTTTTATAAAATAAAAAGCTCTAGCACATGAGTAATCTCTTCTTCCCTCTACGAAGCGCCTTTGTTTTACTTTTATGCCGAGTCTTCGTCTTCTTACTTTATGCACCATCTAAGAGATCATAGTTGTCATTATGAGTATAGTGTGCATAGTCCCAAAATTTATTATTGATTGATTCATGGTTTCTGGTATTGCTTGTTCGCAAATTATTTGTATCTATTCACCATTTAAACTTTGAAGGTGTCCTGACATTTATGTTTTGCTACCACACGTAGGACTAGTTGGATACCACTTTCTTATGTTTTTGTTTATGATTGAAACAACCGTATCACTTTAAATTCATCATTATTCATTTTCTTTTGTTTGTGTTTCTTTTCATGTGCAACATGGTTGCTCAGCTTACATTAGTTGAAATAATATTTATCATGCCTATGTTAAAGTACTTTGATCTCAATTTGCAATGCTTTTACATAACGTTGATCAACATTTGTGTTGGCTTCATGTCACCTCAAAAATTATTTTGTTATCACTTACCTACTTGAGGACGAGCAAGAGTTATGCTCCATGCTTGTTTTCTATCCAATACCTTTTGTTTCCACATGTTTTCTTTCGTTTTTCGGATGTTTTCATAGACTAATCTATTAACAAGATGCCCTAGGTAGTTGTTGTTTTCTGCTGTTTTTCTATTTCAGAAAAGTTCTTAAGAAAATATTCTCGGAAAGGGCTAAAAATCCACAAAGATCAATTTTACCCGGAACAAAGACGAAGTCCAAAGGAGAGACGAAGGGGAGCCCGAGGGCCACCAGAAGGGTGCCAGGCGCGCCCTCCTAGGTCGCACCTGGTGGGTCCCTGGGAGCCCCGGGCACCCCCTCACGTCCCCTCTTTGCCCATAAATTACCTTCAACCCTAAAAATCACGAGGACGAAGTTATCTTTGAACGAAACATACAAAGAGGCGCCGTCACCTCAAAAGTCCAATCTAGGGCCTCTGGAGTCCTGCTCTGGCACCCTCCCAGAGAGGGGGTCGTCACGGGAGGCCTCTACATCGCCATGATCGCCTCCGGACAGATGCGTGAGTAGTTCATCTCGGGACTATGGGTCCATATCAGTATCTAGATGGTTGTTCTCTCCCCTATGCCTCCATGATTAGAGTCTCGTGAGATGCCTCACATGATCGAGACCACCGTTATGTAATTGTGCATGTTGTGTTTGCTGGGATCCGATGAACCATGAGATTATCATTATTTTATTCATGTCAATCTGAGATGCTTCACTTATATTTGTAGAGAGTTTTAATCTTGTCTTGTAATGCTCTCTGGTGTTTATGATTACCTTGGCCATGTAGTTGTTTTGACCTCCAAGAGAGGGTTTATATGCTAGATAGTGGGTGCATGCCTCCTTGTTGCCTGCGCTCAAGTGACAGAAACGTATAGAGGGAGGATGTGTGGTTGCCACTAGGGAGAAAGCAACGATGATCTTGACTACGAATGAGAACCACTTTTTAGATCACATATTGATCTTAATGCATTTGTCTGTTGCACACATAGCAATCACTTTGTTGCTGCAACTTAATACCAAGAGATTTGCTGGATAGCTTCCTTGAGGTGGACTTTTAGATATGGATGCATGTTGTATAGTGTTTCATATGCCTTGACATAATGCCTACAATGTTAGAACCCGTGAACTTTATCTCGTCATAATAGTATTATTATACGTTCATGATTTTTCAATTTCCCATCTGTAATTTGTTCACCCATCATGTTTGTTTTCTTTGGAGAGACACCACCAGTGAATCTATGGCCCTCGGTCCTATTTTACTCATATTGAAAACCTTCTTTTAAGAACTTTTAATCATCATTTCCTCGCTGTTCCGTTTTTACTTCTATTGTTTTCCAAGTATCTGTACGTTTAATTCTCATGTTTTCACCAAGACCGAAAGATTCATAACCTAGAAAGTTGGGGCAAGAGAGAGTTTGTGCTTGTGTGCAGGCTCCAATCTTCGTCAACTACACACCAGTACTTTCCTAGAGCCGTTGATGAAGCAACCTTCTTAAAGACTACGAAGTCCTACTGTTTCGATAACCCTGGTTCCATACTAGGGGAAAACTTACTCTAGACTACCTCATACCTTCCGCTTGGGGTCTCCCAACGAGCGTGTGATCATGTCAGCATCAAGGAGGAAATCAAAAGTGCAATTGACTTGATGGTCAAAAATAAAGCACCAGGACCTGATGGGATTCCTATTGAGTTCTATCAGGCACACTGGCATATGATTAAATCAGAAATTGTGGCTATGTTTCAGGATTGGTTTTTGGGTAACTTGAAACTGTCTAGAATAAATTTGCTATGATTATCTTGTTACAAAAAGATTATGATGCTGATTGCATCCAGAAATACAGACCAATCTGCCTTTTGCAAGTGATTTTTTTTACTAAGGTTGGTACCCTCAGGCTAGAACCTGTGATGAATAAGATGATCTCAAATTGTCAGAGTACATTTATTAAAGGAAGGAATATTATGGATGGTGTAATGTCCTTACATGAGACATTACATGAATCCAAGAGGAAGAAAATGCAAGGTGTTGTATTGAAGTTGGATTTTGAAAAGGCATATGATAAAGTGGACTGGAAGTACTTGCTCAAGTGTGTGAGGCAAAAAGGCTTCAATGCCTATTGGTGCATACTCATTAGAGAGATTGTGGAGGATGACACCTTATGTGTAAAAATTAATAACACAAGGTGGTGTGATTTTGGTAGCCATAGAGAGGTGAGACAGGGTGATCCACTCTCACGTTCCTCTTTAATTTGGTTGCTGAAGGGCTAGCAAAGCTGTTTTTAATGCTCAGGGGCTAGTCTGATAACTGGCTTGGTGCCTCATTTAGTGGAGAAAGGGATTGCAATTTTTTAATATGCAGACGATACAATTTTGTTTGTTCAAGATAATGAGGAGCAAGTTAGACATTTGAAACTCATCCTGGACATGTTTGAGGCAATGTCAGGTTTGAAGATCAATTTCTTGAAAAGTGAAGTCCTCTTGTGTTGGAAGATAATCCAAAATGCATCCACTATGTTGATATGCTCAATTGTCAAACTGACAGCTGGCCAATGAAGTACATGGGGGTCCCTGTGCGTGGCTCTAGACTTCATGTAGTGGATTTTGCTCCTCTGAAAGAGAAACTAGTTGGAAGGGAAACAATTCATCAATTGGGGGCTCGTATATTCTAATTCAATCCTCCCCGAGTGGGTCCCAGTATATATCATGTCCATGTACCTGTTGCCAGAAACTTGTATAGAGGATATGACGAAAATTATGAGGAAATTTTTCTGGCAAGGAAACTCCACTAGAAAGAAGTATTATCTGGTGAGATGGACAATTATCAATAAACCAAAAAGAAAAGGGGTACTAGGTATAAAAACCTGAAACTCTTCAACATCAGCCTACTGTGCAAGTGGCGGTGGATATTGGAAAAAGAACATGGCCCATGGCAGAAGGTGGTGAGAGCCAAATATAAGATTGAACATGAACTTTGGAGAGTCAAATTCAAGAAAAATGACTCCCCTGTTTGGAAAGATCTGATCAAAGTAAAGCACCTGCAGGGGAGGGTGATGATGATCAGGGATGGAAGAGGCACTGATTTTTGGCATGCCAACTGGTGTGTCACTGATCCCTTTTGTGTTCAATTCCCCGCGCCGTTTGATGTTTGCCAGCAATAGATTTGCACTATTAGGGAAATGTGGGATAAAGTATGACATATGACTTTTAGGATATGGATGGATCCTCTACTCCAAGATCAAATGTCTAGATTGAGAAGTCTATTGGTCACTGTTGTCATTCGTGAGGGGAGGGATACCCCTAAATGGAAGTACACCAAATCTGGTTTGTTCACTCTAAAGTCAACTTTGGAAAGCCAAGATCCCTTTGAAGATCAAAAGTTGGCTATGACTGACCTGGCATAATCCAATTGCTACCAAAGATAGCATGGAAAAAAAAGTGGGTAGGGGATGTTTCCTGTAGGTTTTTCCCTGTCTGTGAGTCGATTTCCCATCTTTTTTTCCAATGTCCGTCTGCTGTTTTCATGTGGAGTGTAGTTAGTACTACTTTGGGTGCTGCTACACGCCCCTCTTGTTTTTCTCAGTACTTTTGGTGGATTAAAAAAAATTGCCTCCTAGCTCAAACATTCACATAATTGGGATTGCTGCCTCTGGAAAACTAGAAACAATCCATGTTTTGAGAAGAAGTTCATATCTTCTCTTGTTGAATTGATCTGTTACATGTGCGTTTTTCCTTCTTACCGGGCAGGCTTGCAAGATGAGGGAACAAGACAATTGCTGGAAGAAGGACCTGCAAGAATCCAAGGTGTGGTGGCACGCGATACAAGAAGTAATGATGGAGATGTTCGTCGCATCACAGGAGAAGAGTCCGAAGAAGAGAATGGGGCTTGATCGAGCCGTGTCTAAAGGGAAGAAGATGTAGTGAGGTGCCTGGAGTTCGCCTATCAACCCTCTATTCCAGAGCAAAGCAAGTGGAGAAAAATGTAAAAACTTGGCCCGTGTTTCTGAATTGTAGGGTTACCAAAGTATGATTGGTTTCTGCCCTGTTCAAAATTTGTCAGTGCTGGGGCATGTGTATGCTACTTAAAAACTTATTGTAGTGGTCGTTTATAGATTGGGTAGCCTGTTGCTCAGTTTGTTTTGCCTTTGTCCCTCTCCCTCTCTTCATGGAAAAAAAGGGGTTAGATGTTTTTTTTGTTGTTGTGGTTGTACATAACTAGTTGGCATGTACGTGCAACGCACGTCTTCGCAATTAAAAGTCACAATTTATAGGTAGTAAAACTACGTGAAACTTATCGTCCATGCATCAGGCGTGTACAAAAGTAATGTGTGACAACACAATAAGACAATTTGCGCAAGTGCTGAATAACATCCTGGACAGAAAAAAAATCATCATAAGGTAG
Organism: Alopecurus myosuroides; assembly: GCA_028641055.1. Classification (NCBI taxonomy): domain Eukaryota; kingdom Viridiplantae; phylum Streptophyta; class Magnoliopsida; order Poales; family Poaceae; genus Alopecurus; species Alopecurus myosuroides. The sequence goes on along the minus strand of CM054063.1, from coordinate 231,713,602 downwards.
CATCCAGTAACGATGATGCACTCTAGTCGAACGCCTGCTGGTGCCATAATATTTTTTCATTTCAACATATTTTTTGTCTATCATAATAATTCGAATGCATTTATTCGAGCACATGCCAATTTTCTAAACTCGCCGTGTGGCCGGGTCAAAAACCAAAAAAGAGCATCATCATAAGGTAACATTCGGTAGCGATGATTCACTCTAGTCAAACGGCTGGTGGTGCCATAATATTTGTTTGTTTCAGCACATTTTTTGTCTATCGTAATAATTTGAATACATTTATTCAAGCACGTGTCAATTTTCTAAAATCGTCATGTGGCCGGGGGCGGCTGATGGGCGACCAAATCGTCCGACTCGAAGGAGTGTAGGGTTTAGGCGGCATGACGAACTTCTGTGGTACGACTCATGGCGGCGGCTGCATAGAGATGAGACGACGGTGGCGATCTAAATCTTCTTATTCGTGATGCTCTCGGTCTCCTCGACGCCGACTTCATCCTTGGCTGCCATGGCGGCAGGTTATTACGACGATCAAGCCCATGTGTTACACTTTTTCTAGTACTCCCTATCCGTCTAGATTAGTACTCGCGTTCAACTTAGCTCCATGTCAAATTGATTAAGGCCATGTATTATGTATACATACACCTATACGGCTATACCCCATCTTTTTCTGTTGCCTTTTTTTCCTTTCCTGGCAATCACCAAAGCACCTAAGCCGCCGAGCATTTTCCTTTCTTTCTACTTGCCCGTACGGTTGTAGAGCCCCAACTTGCCGTGACCGGTCAGGTTTTGGTTCGATTTTGTATTGTATCGTGTAAAATAATAACACCTGTGTCCGTCGTAACATATAGCTTTGTGTATACTCAGCGGTGGTAACCTTTTGTAATTTTAACACGTGTCGAGTAACTCAACATTGGAACAATCCTATCCGTTTGATTTGCATAGTTTAACGGATGAGATTAAATGTATCTACGAAGTTTGAAAAAGGAAACCATCCCAGACACGTAATGTTCCCACTCATGCGTGTCCAGATGGGAAACGAAAATACGAGTTGATGCACCTGGCCTACTCAATTTAGTAAATTGATCTCCTACTTGGCGCTAAAAAAACACAATAATCTCGCAGAGTCCTCCCGATCACGGTGATGCATACGCGAAAAAAGAGTCAGGATGGGATCCGACTGATAGAAAAAAGGCACCGTAGCTGGTTCAATGTATCACTGAATGCTGATCGAGGTCCACGAGGAAAGATACCTAATATCTGCCCAAAGACCCTAACACACGTACATCGATTGAACGAGCGAATTAAGCCAGGGAGTGGTTGAGCAATCTGCGATGATGCAGATCTCCGTCAAGGCACTGACCCCAATCTCATCTCATGTCCTTGGAAACTTCATCAATGATATGCTGACTGCATTATGAAAGTATATCCGTTGCTTGATTTCTCCAGGACCCAGGCATCCATCAGACCAGCAAGGTCCTGTGTTCATGCAGAAACATCCATAGGACAGGTGCACCCCGCTATTCAATCACGAGTCTCTCTTCATAATCCAAATTAATTAGGACCATGCTGCAATCCATAATCAATCCTTTGTTCATGCAGCGGATGAAGAGATTTGCCGACGGCGCCCCTCCCGACTGGAGGAACTGAACTACGATGGGAGTGGTTCCATATCAGTTCTCCTCCTCGCCAGCTGGCACCATTCGAGTTCCTGGAAGGTCACTCTTTGCCCGCCCCCACCACGTAGAAAAGTAATCCCATCTCCTATAAATTCCTACTGTATTACCAAGCCCGTTGTACAGATGTTTGTACACGACACCCTATGGCCAACAAAATATGTTTTTTTTCTTATGTAGATGATTTTAATCTAATACTATTTTATTGTGAGCACATTCATCTGATTTTGTTATAGACAAAAGGTTTGATGCCTGAATTCTAAGTTCCATACACCAATTTCCTAGATTTGCCTACTTATAATTTTGCCCCCTTTCACTGCGAAGACGTGCGTTGCACGTACATGCCAACTAGTAAGTAGTATATTTTTTTTTGAATTTTCCACTTTCCATTAACCAGTACGACCAGCAAAATCGCTGGTAACCAAAACCTGGGCAAAGGTAGGCACTCGGCCCGGCCATACGGCTTGGGGTTCCGATACCATCTTTGCACCAAAGCTCGCTAAAGCGTCAACCACCTTATTACATGCCCTTGGGCAAAACAGAATAGAAAACGAACTGAAATTTAGAAAAGCAAGAGCTCTAATCTCTCGGAACAACACACCGTTGGCAGCTAAGTCATAGTCCGTCGAGGACACCGCATGAACAAGCATTTGAGCATCCGTCTCCACCACAATGTTCTGCATCCCCCATTGCACAGCCAGCTCCATAGCCTGCAAGCATGCCATAGCCTCTGTCTGCATCGCGTCCAGGGCATTCTCAATTCTACCTGCACCCGAGCCACAGACATCACCATCAGAATCCCGGGCTACCATCCCCCATCCTCCTCTCCGATCACCTATGTTGAAGCTGCCATCGATGTTTATCTTAATGACGTCCCTCTGAGGTGGACACCACTGATCCATCACAACAGGTTTCTCAATTTTTCCAATTTTACTAAAGAAATCTCTGAATTCGAGGGATAGTCTCCTTATCTGCAAGCACACCTGATCATGGGAAAACGATTTCCCTTTCGCATTGATTTTATTACGAGTACACCACCATGTCCAGCAGATGGCAATCGCAGTGCATTTTTTCTCCTCCTCAAGCTGCAGCAAACTTTCAATGAAAACCTTGGGATCTGACAATTGTGCCCAGTCTCTGCGATTATTGTCCAGGCCAAAATTTCTCCAAATTGCTTTCACTGGTTTACATTTTAGCAGCATATGAGCCTCGTCCTCGTCCAAGCGTCCGCAGACTGGGCATAATGGATCCATCTCCATACCTCTGTTGATCAGGTTTCTCCTAACCTGAATGCTGTTGTGAGCAATACGCCATAGGTGTTGTTGGATTTTTAGTGGACACGGTGACTTCCAGATGGCCTGCCAATTGAAACACCCGCCATGGCTAGACCCCTGTTCTCCTTGCTCCATTCTTGCAATGGACCGAGCAAGCTTGTACGCAGTTTTGACAGAGAAACACCCTCTATTATCAGGGAACCACGCCCATGTATCCTCCATGTCCTCTTTAATGGGAATAGCAAGTATGAGTTGAGTATCTTGATCACAGAAGATGGAGGAAACCAATTGGGTATCCCACCCACCCGAAATTGGATCCATAATTTCATGAGCATATTGAGCAAGCACATTTCCTCTAGGAGTAATCGGTCTTCGAGACCAGTTACGAGGAAGCCATGGATCAGACCAAATGTCGATTGTCAATCCATCCCCCACTCTTTTAATTAACCCGCTCTTTAGGAGATCAATTCCCTTCAAGATACTGCGCCACGTATATGACATCCCTTCCATCGGCTCAGCATGCAAAATGTCTGTGTTTGGAAAGTATTTTGCCTTCATGACTCTTGCACATAAAGAATCCGGATTATTCAACATTCTCCACCCCTGTTTTGAGAGCATAGCGATGTTAAACGTATGGAGATCTTTATACCCCAGCCCACCCTCTTTCTTTGAGCTTGACAATTTTTCCCAAGACAACCAATGAATTTTTCGGTCATTATCCTGCTGAGCCCAAAAGAATCTACTCACCATATGAGAAATCTGATCACATAACCCCTTCGTCAAGTCGAAAACCGACATGGCAAAGGTAGGAATAGCCTGTGCAATTGCCTTTATTAATAATTCTTTGCCTGCTCTCGACAGCATCTTCTCCTTCCACCCTTGAATTCGCTGCCATATACGATCCTTTAAATAGCTAAAAACTGCCATCTTTGACTGTCCAACGTGAACAGGTAAGCCCAGGTACCTTTCATTCCAACTCTCTCTAGTGAGACCAAGATGCTCCATCATTGCCTGTTTATCCCAGTTTCTAGTATTTTTACTAAACATAATTGACGTTTTCTCAACGTTGATAGTCTGCCCCGAGCATTCTTCATAAAGTGATAGCAAATCTTGCAGATGATGAGAACTATCCTCTGAAACTTCTAGAAGGATTAACGAGTCATCTGCAAACAAGAGATGATTAAAACTCGGAGCATTCTGATGTATTTTGATCCCTTCCAATCTACCATCTTGCTCAGCACTGTTTAATAAACAAGAGAAAGCTTCTGCGCAAAGGAGAAACAGGTACGGGGATATTGGATCCCCCCTGTCTGAGTCCTCTCTCCGGAATAATCTCATCAGTTAGGCAACCATTAAACCGAAACTTCTATTTAACAGTAGAACAACACCTCATGACCACCTGAATCCATTGTTCCACAAACCCCATTCTTCTCATCATCGCTTCCAAGAATTCCCACTCAACCCTGTCATATGCCTTACTCATGTCTAATTTGAGAGCCGCATAGCCCTGCGCACCACTTCTTTTATTATGCATGAAATGTGTCACTTCGTAAGCCAATAAGATATTATCTGTAATCAGACGGCCCGGAACAAATGCACTTTGATTCGGGGCAATGATCTCCTGGAGCAGGTATTTTAATCTGTTAGCCAAGACCTTAGAAACCAACTTGTAGATGACGTTACAGAGGCTAATGGGGCGCAGGTCCTTCAGCCTCTCTGGATTCTTCACTTTCAGAATCAACACTACACAAGTGTCGTTCCAATCATCCGGGATGTCCCCCCCCCATTCAGCACATTTATCACTTCCATAGTTACCTTCTCCCCAATCAGATGCCAGTAGGTCTTGTAGAATAAAGCCGGAAGGCCATCCGGACCCGGTGCTTTGAGATCACCGATACCATCCAGAGCCTTTTTCACTTCCTCCGGGGTGAAGGCCTTAGTAAGCGAGTTATTCATCTCCGGAGTGACGCGCGGGGTCACCTCCCGGAGCAGCTCCTGCATACGGGTACCTGAAACAGAAGCGAAGAGATTTCGAAAATAGTTAGTGATCACCGCCCCCATCTCCTCCTCTTCTACCACTTCGCCTCCATCATCCGTTTTCAATTTTTTGATCCTATTAGTCTTCTTTCTTGCAGATGCATAGGAATGGAAGTATTTTGTGTTCCTGTCGCCCTTCGAAAGCCACTCAACATGGGACCTTTGCTTCCAATACATATTACGTTGTTCTTCCAGTTTCTCAAGTTTATACCGCAACATATGTTCTCTGTTGACCTCGGCTTGCGAGATTGCCTTGCGCCTACACATCTCCACTTCCCTCTTCAACCGCGCTATCCGCTGCTCCAAATTTCCCAAGCATGTTTTGCTCCAATCCTTCAGGTCACTCGCCACCCCCCTCAACGCAGCAGAAGTCGACACAAGGGGATTAGTGGTCTCCCTTCCCCAAGCGTTTTCGACAATAGTTCCACACATGTCCTCGCTGATCCAATTCGCCTCGAATCTGAAGCCCCCTCTCTCCCTCCTGCTACCCTTGTTGTTTCCACTATCGTGATTTAAGTGAATCACCAGTGGTCTATGGTCCGACCTCCTGTAATCAGCATTGTCAACTCTGTAACCCGGGAAACGGTTGCACCACTCCGGGCACGCCACCGCTCTATCCAACCGTTCCCGTATGTACGTCCCAGCATCCCTACTATTGTTACGCCAGGTGAAAGGATCACCCATGAACCCTAAGTCATGCAAGTTGCAGTCCTCCAGTGCATGCTTAAAACGATCCATATAAACTTGGGGTCGAGCCACCCCACCCTCCTTCTCACTTTGGAACAGAATCTCATTGAAGTCACCCGCACACAACCAAGGCAGATTGCTGTGATGCTTGATGGTTCTAAGCAATCTCCAGGTTGCTTCTCTGTCCTCCAATCTAGGTTCACCGTAGATGCCCGTAAACCTCCACTTAAAGCCATCCGATTCCGTGATCTCTGCGTCAATATGGTATTTCGACACATGTCCTGCTTTGAGATTGATGTTGCTTCTCCAAAACAGGGCCAACCCCCCACTCTTTCCTTGACAGTCCTTCACACGCAGCCCAGTTAAACCAAGCTTCCACCTAAGCCAGTCAGTTCTCTCACCTAAGCTAGTAAGTAGTATAGATAAAAAGACATATGTTCTGTTGTACTCTGCGGTAATGGAATCCGGAGAGCTCTCCGTGGGTCGTTTGGAAAAAAATTTCAGCTCATCACGGCCATCATTGATTCATTGCGGCCGGATAATAAACTTTTTTCCATGCGAATATTTTTATACCGTGTGAACATTTTTCCCTGAGATAATAAACTTTGTAAAAGAAGAGCCGGATTCAGGCCCGCTGCTCCCCTCTTCTCCTTCCGTCCTCGAGCCTCCGACCACCCTTTGTTGAACCCGCCGTCGTCTTAACCTACCTTGCCGGCGGCGACCTCCTGTCCCCGCCACACCCAACCTAGCAGCCACCTCTCCCTTGGGCTTCAGGCTAACGCAGCAAGGCGGCGGACGGGAGGATGATGGGAAGCAATAACGGCGGCGGCGGCGGCGGTGGGGGAGGCGGGTTGACTCCGGGCATGGGCTCGCCCAGGGCCGGCGGGAGTGACGGGAGGCACGACGACGAGGCCGTACTCACCGAGTTCCTCTCCTCCCTCATGGACTACACCCCCACGGTACGCCGAGCTGTTGTCTGCCCTAATCCCCTCTCGTTATCCCGAGTTCTGTGTCTAATTCCGTGACGCGGTAGATTCCGGACGAGCTGGTGGAGCATTACCTCGGCCGCAGCGGCTTCCACTGCCCCGACGTACGCCTGTGAGTACTCCTTATACCTCCAATTTCTCCCTCCAGAGGGCTGGATCGGTAGTTAAGCTGAGATCCATTTGCTACTCTAGTATCATCTTTGAACTGAAATTTGCTAAACAATGGCGACAGTGGAGCCACAAAAGGCTTGTTTTAGCACGTTATTATTTTTCTAGTCCGAGAGAAATTATCGTTTTCCGCTTCAGTTTGGTGATTATTGATCCACATGAATTCCATTTTTATTTTACCTTTGTAACACCTAATTTCGTGCTCTGCAGAACAAGGCTGGTTGCTGTAGCTACTCAAAAGTTCATTTCAGATATTGCAAGTGACTCTCTTCAGTACGGAAATCCACTCTCTCACTATTTTGCTTATTGACCTCAATGCAATTCGTTTGTTTGTGTGAGCACATCACAACTCATAGCAATTGCAGTATTTCTGGCATAATAATTTGATACTGCACTATTCTTTCCCTTGAATTAGGCACTGCAAAGCCCGGGTTGCAGCACCTATCAAAGATAACAAGAGCAAACAACCGAAGGTGAACTTTATTTCATAGTTAAAACTTCCATGATACTTCTGGCATGAAGTCTCGCATACATTCTTACCGGTTACTGCTTAGTGCCTACTGATAGCATCTTTTATTGTACTTCAGGATAGACGTCTTGTGTTGACCATGGATGATCTTTCTAAAGCCTTGCGTGAGGTAAACCATTTTCTTATTGAATCTGAGTTTTTTTTTTCTCTTTCTGTTCCATAGCACACAATTTCTAATTTTTTTTCTGTTCCGTAGCACACAATTCAATCTCTTCCTCATGTTTGAATCACATGTTGTTCTGTTTGGACTCAGAATAACGATTAGCGAAATATTTTCTTTTCTTAAGAGTTCAATCCCTGCACTGATAAACCCTCTGAAATTTACTGCGGATGAATGGCTTTAGTTGAGACTTTTAGACTAAGAGGATTTCGCTGTTTCATGGAGGAAAAAAAATCAAATATGTCATATATATTCAGTTTTTCATGTTCCAAGCTTCTCACAGCTCACTAACATTCATGTGTACCGCTAGGAACATCTTAATGGATCAAAGGCACCTTAAGGCCTCATTTGGCAAATGTGTTTTGAAGAGATTTATTGGGTATTATCCCAGCCCAATCCAAAGACACTAGAAACCACGAGTAGGATGTTTTGCGTAGGCGTATTGGATGGACTCAGCCCTAGCAATCCTCTGAATACTCATCGGGTCAAAGCGTAACAGAAACACGCCTCTCCCCTCGCGTTTTTTACAGCTGCTCAATGATACTGCCTTCGTGCTCTTTGCTTCTTTCGCCTTCGGAAAAGAAGACCAACTGTGGCTTCTCCCTCCACCTCGGCCTTTGCCCTGGCCACCCCTCGCGTCGTGGACAGGCCACCAGCAGTGGCGGAGTGTGACACACAAGACACAATAAAGGATGGGCTAATTGCTTACAATGTGGAATATATAACCAGAGGATGATCAAAGCAAGAGTTAATAATGATAGATGTAACAATCGATGAAGCGATCAGGACACCAGACGCTCCACCAGTGGCCACCAGGACACCATTGCTGAGAGAAGTCGTGGAAACAAGGGCGAGATCTGCGACTTTTTGCGAATGGCGGCTGCGTGGACGCGCCAGGATGGGCAATCGATGAAGCGATCGATTTTTCTCTAGCAAAGCTAGCTCACGTGTACGCCGATTATTTTTTGTTTCTGACAAGTGCTTCTCTGGCCGATGAAAATAGCACACACACAAAGACTATGAACTGGTTTTTATTGCTTTACACAATGCAGCCGAATCAAATCTCTGTGTGCCAAACACCTAAACTTGATTGATGGGGAAGGGATTGGGTGAAAAAAAGAGATTGTGTGAAGGAAGTGTTTTCACTGAATCCCTGTGGGATAATACCTAGTAAAACAGTTCAAACTTCTTATGCCAAACAAGGCCTAAATGAAATCATCATTTACACAGGCTTGGTATTGGGTGTCAGTCTGGCACTTAAATGTCTAATTGTCAAAAGTAAGGCAATGTGAATGATACTACAAAGGTTAAACTCAATCATCTTTAGCGAGAATGGTGCTGTTGCTAAAGATGATGTGAGCATAAGCAGTCTCCACATCTCCAATCCAATCAATCATCTTAAGTAAGAATGCTCATGCTCTTATCCAAAACTAGCCAAGAGCATTATTTTCAAGCAAGTGGGCAACTGTCAGACATGACTACAATGTTATTATTTTCCTAGCAGGCTTTATTCCAAGAAGACACAATGTCTTCTGTCCACTCTTTGCAGGTGGCTAGTCTCTTCTTTCGCTAATTTCAAAAACAAAATCTGTACTTTCGCCAGCTACCATGTTTCTAGGTATCTTTAGCTGGATGCAAGTAGTCACAATGGCATCGTTTGCAATCCTGCGATTCAGAATCAGTCTACCTTCAAACCAAACAACGCACAGAAGGACATGCTTCTCATGCAATAGTATATCATATTGTGAAAAGTTGTTACTAGACAGGGAAATATCATTCAGCCACTTGCCAGACATCCTCTGAAAAATCTTAGTTCTGATATAAAAACTCTAATTCCCGCCCTAAATGCTTGTGTAAGTGCAACACACCTCTAATTTGAACTTTATTTTTTGCATCTCTCTCAACAATATTTATGCTACCCAGTGTTGCAGTTCCTAGAATCTTTGTCCTGTTTCGGCTTAGCTGACCACTAGTTCTGATGCACCTTATCCTTTTAACAATGTTCTGATGCATTTTAAAGAGAAAACATTCCGGACTCGCATTGCAATAAGTCAACTGTGTACTCCCTACTTCGTAACAAGCATGATCATTTTAGGCCAAGAAGGCTACTTATTTTGCGGTCATCACAGGTGAATACGAGTCTAAAATCCACCAGATTCATCAAATATGTTTGCGACCGTTGACTGTACGAAAAACAAGGTGGTCCTCCAGACTACGCTACTCAGATAATGCTGCGCGTAGGTACAACACTTAAGATGTATACCTGGAGGGGCAACGCCCTCAAGTCACATATTTGGCCTGTATAGTTAGCCACCTAGCACTGCACCTAGAACTTCTAGAACTTGCATGGTTAGTTTCTATAGAAATCGTGCCTATGCGTGTCATTTTCTGATCTGCACTTTTGTGAAATTTTCTTTGCAGCATGGTGTTAACCTGAAACACCCGGAGTATTTTGCGGACAGCCCATCAGCAGGGATGGCCCCTTCAACAAGAGAGGAGTAGAATCCATTGCTTCAACAAGAGAGGGCCAAAATCAATTGATTCATACCAAGTGAGCAGTCGCGTCAGCATCCTTCCTAACTGTATGCAACGTTATGGAGTGTGGACAAAACCTTATAAGCATGTACTTGATGTATAATGGACTAGTATTAATGTATTATGTGGTTGCCACCATTTGTTGCATTATGTACAGCATTGGTGACTACGTTCTCCCGGTTTCCCTTATCTCGGAGCGAATGCATCTTGAAACTGTCAAATCACATCCAATTTATTTTGTGTGGCACTTAAGCTTTATTCCTGATGGTTGGCTACCATTGCCTCATCTGAAGCTTGGACGGGAGTCATGGAGAATGATGATCCAGAGATCAGATTGGGCTTTGTTTACCTTACGCGTCAAACTGCAGGAACACAAGTAAAAATGGCGTACTGCATTCTGTACAGGAAATGCAATCACTGGATGCCATCTGAATTGGGGAAAGAATGCTCCACAGACGCACTGATGGAACATGCAACATGTTGAAAGGAACAAGGTATATTCTGCCATTGACTTGTTATCCAAGAGCTAGTACTACATCAGATTACACCTAAAAAAAGGAGTATTACATCAGTTAACGCATTTTTTATATTGCTAAGACAAAGACCATCCAGTTGTAAAATCTAATGAATGTACAATTTGATGAATACTTTCATCGCCATAATACAATTTAAGCACCGGCCCCTTTTGGAGGATTTCTAACTTTATAGTTCTTATTCCTCAATCATTGATCGATTGATTAGTGTGTACTTATCATTGCTATTGGCCGTACCTTTGGTTTGTCAGTTTGTCCATACGGTAGCACTTCCAAGACTGCAAAGGTCGCCTGATACTTTTTTCAGTCGTACATGAATGCTTGACCTTGAATTGTTAATATGTGGAGCATGAAGCAGATTTCTTATTATTTCTTCATGAAGGAAAATTTCTTAGAAAACGTTCAAAGCTAATCTTTTCAATGCAGCTGGATTTCTGAAAAGGACCAGCTCTAATATCATAAGTACGCAACCAACCAACTATCAGGTTTTACAAATCCTATATACTCTGGTTACACTCCAATACCTATTTACTTCATCAATTATCAACATGTTATCACTTGTCTGAACTAAACAAAAAATAAGATAAATGTTTGACTTAATTGCAGACATTTCTGCCGCTGATGGTATTAAAGTGGACTTAACAAAAGCGCTAAAATAGAGCACATCCAAAAAAAACAGGAGACTTAACAAAAGATGGCCGGCGCAAAGATATCATTAAGAAACTGATAAGACGGTAGCTTGCGTGTGCTATACAAGGCAGAGTAATTGTTTCTATAGCCTTTGTACAAAACTTCCACAGTTGAACTTGTCTCGTTTTACTTAAACTCATTAACTGTTTTCTTCTGATTTTTCACTGGGTCGTGTCGATTTCACACCACAAAACAAAAGGAGCCGTGACAAGATCAGTTGGCATGCGGTCAGAAGGTAAAAATAAATAAATCAGTTGGTTTAACTTCGACTGTCACATCTGAAAGAGGTAAAATCACTTAAACTGCACGGTTACCCTCTTAAGTAATTATTCTTGATGATGATGCACGCATGCATAGTGACCAACTCACAAACGTATTCGACAAACTTGCTAGTGGATTTGATTGCTCAGTTAGCTAGCTTCCATCGGTTTATTTGGTTGCATATAATTTCAGTGAAGATGAAGTTTCTAGCTCTCCCCTGGAAGAAATGATAAAACAAAAGAAAGCTTTTGACTTTGCTGTCATTTACTGGGCAAGAGATGATGACATGCCAGCCAGTATGCCATGAAGTCATGAAGGTGTGGTTTCTACAATACTACATGTCAAGTACCTTTGTCTGCAGGCTAATTAAGTCATGCCAGCATGCTGATGAGAGATGAACTAATCAACATAAACAATGGTGAAGCGCACCATGGATGGGTTCCAGAACCCAAAGACTGATCCATGCCAAGACAAGGGAGTGAAAAACACCCACATCTGCAGCTAGCCACTTTAGTTACCCTGTCATCGCCTTCGCCTTGGCCAAGTCGTCGCTGCTTTAATCCGCTTTGGAGTTTAATCAACACGACCGATCGCTGTTCTGGTATCCCGGCCACATTCTTTGTGGAAAGATGGCAATGATCCCTGCCTCTTTCCGGTGCCACTTTTGCTCCCGTTTCAAGCCCGGAAACCAGGTCAATGTGGGGCTCTTTTTGTGCCCGGCGGCATCAGGGAAAAGCACAGGGTGTTCTCATCTGATTTGTTGCGCTTGAGGGTTAAATTAGTGTGAAAGTACCGGTGCCACCACTTGCATTTGTGCGTAGGCAAGGCCTTTAATTTGTTTTAGATCTTGCTGCTTGCTCCGTAGGCAAGGCCTTGAAAGTGCTTTGATTTTCCATGGCATCTTTCAGAGAAATTTCAATTGGTTTTCTAGACAACCTAGAACCACTAGTTTTCAATCAATTATAGTATTATACATATTGTGAATTTTCTAGATGACCTGAAACTACTCCCTCCGATCCGATTTAATAGTCGATTATATATAGCATAGTAGCTGCTAGGAGCAACAATAATTGACCATATATAATCAGTGTCTAATTACTGTAACATGGTATCACTAGCTAGCTGGTAGCTATGAGCTACAAAAGAAGAAGAATTTGATTGCTGGATGGTTTACACGGTACTGTATACTATACTATGTTATGCTAGCTACTCTCATGCATGTTGACTTGTGGTTGATTGGTATCGTGGAAATTATGTTAAGCTGTCAATGACAGCGATTACAGCACTATGTTGACAGACTTGTTTTTTGATGTTTTCACCGGGAGGGCCTAAACCCCACCTGAATCTGTATTGGTATGAGTGGCCACGAACAGCCAGTGAGGCCCGAGAGGGCGTCTTGCTTTACAGAGAAAGGGAGAGAGAGTGGGAAAGAGGGAGAGCCTAGCTAGGGTTCATACAAAGGACACTGATCCACACATCTGCATCTGCCCGATTGGAAGCTGGTAGGCGGCCTCGCCAGAGGGCAGCATCCTCCCGGCAAGCCTTGAGGAGTAAGCGTAGGCTCGGGACCTGGGATCGGAACGCCACCGCGTTCCTGTGCTTCCACAGGTGCCAGTAGCAAAGCGCCAAGAAGGTCGACGCGGTCTCGACGGGGACAGAGCTCGGGGCGGCAACAGCGGCGATGTCCGTGGCGTTGCCATCAGGCGGCTCGCCACCCAACTGCCGCCAGAAACCACGGGCAAAACCGCACCCGTAGAAGATGTGTTCAGTGGTTTCGCGCTCGAGGCCACAGATGGGGCAGCCAGCTTCTTCTTCAGTCAGAATGTTCTTCCGGAGCAGGTTGTCGCGCGACAGAACCCGCCGGCGCGCGAGCAGCCACATGAAGAATTTCACGCGCGAGGGAGCGGCGCTGCCCCAGACGAAGTCGTGGTAGGAGACGGCAACCCCCCCCAGCATGCACAGCTTGTAGATGCCCCCGGTGTCCAGGTGGCCACCTCTCTTGGCGCAGCGCACGAGAGCGCGGACGTCGTCTTCATCAGACAGCGTCAGCGAGGCCACCGCAGCCAGCGCAATCGGGAGCTGCCTCTCCCCGTGAGAGTTAAGACGCGGCCCCAGCGTGTTTCGTAGCCCAGCAGTGCGCACGGCCGCCACCGAGGCCTCCTTGTCGACCGCGTGGGAGAACAACGCCGGGAGCTGCACGCAGAGCGGGGCGCCCCCAGTCCAGGTGTCCAGCCAGAACGCCGTGTGGCGCCCGTTGCCAACCACCACGCGCGAGATGTCTCTGTACAGCGGCATGAGCGCCGCAAGGTGCTCTGAGTGCGTCTTCGGGCGGTGAGCAGGGCAGGGCACCACGCCATCTTGCATTGACCAGAACCAGCGCGGCCACGGGGCCAGCGGAGCGACGTGTAGGCGATGAAGGAGTTTGAGTTGCATCACAGAGTTCTTCGTCGCCATGCACCTGATCCCCAGCCCGCCTTCTTCCTTTGCCCGGCAGACGGCCGCCCACGCCACGAGGCATTTTGCCCCCGAGGGGCGGTCAGCGACGTTCCAGAGGAACGCGCGGCGCAGGCCCTCGACCACGCTGATCAGGGCGGGGGGGAGGATCATGGCGCCCATCGCAAACACTGGCAAGGCATCCAGCACCGCGTTGAGGAGGGTGACACGCCCACCGGAAGACAGCAGCAACGCACTCCAGCCGGAAAGATATTTATCGATTTTGGCAATCAGGGGGGCGAACAGACTGATTGTTAGCTTCTCCTCGGACAGCGGCAGCCCAAGGTAGGTTTGCGGAAATCCTTCGACGCGGCAGCCGAGCGCCAGCCGAATAGCAGCAAGGTCACTTGCCGGGACGGCCATGGGCACCAGCGTGCTTTTGTGAAAGTTTATAACCAGCCCTGTAGCTCCGGCAAACTGATCGAGCAAAACCCTCAGTCTGACAGCAGCAGCAGGCGAGGCACGCATGATGACCAGCGTGTCGTCTGCGTACTGCAGCACTTGGCACGGTTCGCCGTCAGCCAGGGGGTGAGACAGCACAGCGTCAGCTCTGATCAGGCGCTGGAGAACGTCCGCGACCAGGAGGAAGAGGTAGGGGGAGAGGGGATCCCCCTGCCGCAGCCCCCTCGCGCAGTCGATCCAATCTCCGGGCACCCCGTTGAGCAGCACCGCGGACCTTGAAGACGACAGTATTAGGTCCATCCAGTTGCACCACCTCACAGGGAACCCACGGACAGCAAGAACGGCGCGGAGGCTGCGCCAATCGATTGAATCAAACGCTTTAGCGAAGTCCAGCTTCAAGACCACCGTGGGGGCGCCGCGCTTGTGACAGGCTTGGACCAGTTCAGTAGCAAAGACGAAATTTTCAGAGATGCTGCGCCCTGACAGGAAACCAGACTGGTTCTCGTCGATCAGTTTGCCGATCTCAGACTGGAGCCGCGTGGTCATGGCTTTGCATACCATCTTGATCGAGCAGTTCTGCAATGACACAGGGCGATAGCCCCCCGGAGCAAGCACACCTTCACTTTTGGGGAGGAGGACCACATGCGCTCGATTGATTCCTTCCAGGTCTGCAACCCCGGCGTGAACTGCAGCGAACAACAACTGCAACGCGGGGGCGACAGCATGCCAGGCCGCGCGGTAGAAACTGGGACCTAGCCCGTCGGGGCCCGGAGCGCTGTTCCTGTCCATGCCGTCGACGGCAGCCTTGATCTCCTCGAGCTCAAACGGGGCCGTGAGGGCATCACCGTCAACAGTGGGGAGCCCCTCGTACAGGTCAGCGAGCACGAAGTCCCAGTGCACGGGCCTGGCACGCCCAAGGAGCTCGCGGTAGAAGGCCAGCAGCGCAGCAGCCTTCTCATCGTGGGCGACCACTGTCACACCATTGACATCGAGCGCGCGGATCATGTTGCGCCGAAAACGCTGGGAAGCCCGGGCGTGGAAGTACCTGGTATTCTCGTCCCCCTCCATCACCGCCCGGAATTTCCCTCTCTGCTTCCACCTCGCCGCGGCCCTAGCGATGGACGCCGCCAGACGAGCCCGCGCATCGGCCCTCAACCTGGATTCGAACATAGAGAGAGCACGGTCCTCCTCGACCACATCAAAGAGATCAATGATAAAGCGACAGTTGTTATCGTGGTGCGGGGTGAATCTGTGTGTTTTCCTCCATACCTTGGCAGCGGAGCGGAAGCGCTTGATCCTGGCTGAGAGATCGAGGGCGGGGTTGCGGGCGGGCACGGCGAGAGTCCAGCTGGGGAGGGTGGAGGGGAGGAAAGACGGATCGAGCAACCAGGCGTTCTCGAAGCGGAAGTGGGTGGGGTTTGGGATTGCAGTGGCGGCCGTGACGACGATGGGGAAGTGATCAGAAGTGGGGCGGGGGAGCGAGGTGAGCGCGGAGTCAGGGAAGGTGGAGTTCCACTCGTTGTTGAAGAAGGCCCGGTCCAGCTTAGCAAGGGTGGGAGTGGCCCTGCGGTTCGTCCAGGTGTATAGGCGGTCAAGCAAGGCAAGCTCAAACCACCCGAGCTGGTTAATGGTGGCGTTGAAGGAAGCGGCCAGCGCGCGATTAAAGTTCGCAGTGTTTTTGTCCGTGGGGTAGCGGAGGAGGTTGAAGTCCCCGATCACAAGCCAGGGGCCATGGACCGTGGAGGCAGTATCAACCATCTCCGCGAGGAAGGCAGGGGTGAGCGCATGATCTGCGGGGGCGTAGACGTTAGTGATCGTGAACTCGAGGTCAGTTGTGGTAGACGCAAGCGTCGTCGTGAGTGAAAACGAGCGCGGGGTGCAAGCGGCAAGGGAGAGGAGTTGGGGATTCCACGCAGTGACGATCCCACCGCGACTACCGTCTGCGTCAGCCACAGAGTAGGCGGACAAGCGCAGCGGAAGGAAGGCCCGGGCTTTGATCGGCGAGAGGGAGGAGAGCTTTGTCTCCTGGATGCACACAATGTCAGGCAAGGCAGCGGACAGCGTGTTGTGGACGATAGCGCATTTGTCGTCGTCTCCGAGCCCCTGCGTATTCCAGGAAACGAAAACCATTTTTCGGAAATTTGACCTAATCATTACATCGAACAGCACCGGAGAAGACAGCGGCGGGAGCCGGGCGAACAGCGGCGGACTCATTTTGAAACACAGAGGGGAGAAGGGAGGAGAGAAACACGGCACCGATACGCGCCCTACGCGGTAGTTTGGGGATCCAGGCTGTCCTACACATCGGAGCTCACGAGCACCGACGGCGAGGCATCCTCGAACGCTGCAGCCTGCAGCTCGGACACAGGCTTCAGTCCCATGGGACGAACCAGCTTCTGCAACACTCTGTTCTTGGCGATGTGCTCCTGGAACTTGGTCGAGCACTCCTTCAGGCTATCCTTGAGCTCGCGGAAGCGAACAGCCTTGGTCGTCATGTCGACGTACGCAGGCCCCTCTTTCCCGGCCAGACGCTCGCTAGTGCGACGCGCAGCGCCCACAGCGGCCCCCCTCGCAGCACGCCTTGCCCGCCCACGCGCCTTGCGCCGGCCACGCGCCGAGTCGGAGACGGCATGCCAGCCATCCTCGTCCTCGTCCTCCTTTTCCCCCTCCACGCGTGTGACAGCAGTCGCTCTGATCAAGGGGACTCTGGGAGGTGACGACTCGCACGAGGTGACCCCTGAGCTCAGCGAGCTGTCCCAGCCCCCGGAGGACGCCGAGTGGTCCGGGGAGGAGGCAGGCGTTGAGGCAGGAGAGGGCGGGGGCGCAGTCGGCATGGGCGGCATGGCAGCGGCGGGGGAAGCAAGCAACAGCGGAACGCTCCGCGCGGCGACATGGTGCATGACCGGCGCCTGGTGACTGGCGCCGCCGTCCGCAGCCGACGGCCCGCCCTGGCCAGCGCCCAGGGGAGCGTCACCAGGAAGACGCGGGCGGTTGTGGCGGAAAGGCGGAGGTGGCAGCGGCCCGAAGAACCGGCGGTAGCTCCCGTTGACGAAGGACCTCTCCTTGGGCCAGACCTGGAGCACCTTAACCTGGGTCACACGAGCCCCCCAAGGTCCACCTTTTGGCCATAGATCGCATGGAGCGTCCCTTGGGTCATCCATCAGCATGATCACCCTGACAGCGGACATGTCGAATCCTCGCAGGTTCAGTGGGTCAATCTCGAGCACATCTCCAAAGCTCCGAAAAGCGGCAGGGATCCCAACGGGGGTGAAGTGTTCTGCCGCCAGGGGGGAGGCCCAAACCAAGGCGCAGACCTGCTCGCGCACGGGCGCCCGCTGCACCTCTTCTTCACGCTCCAGAGTGATGCGAACATCTTCGTGCATGGAGGGCCCGAGCGCGATGGCTAGCTCCCGCGTGGAGTGGGAACTGAACCGCGCGTAATAGGCGCCCACCCCGGACGGCACCAGCTCGAACTGGAGGTGTGGCATGGCCCTGAAGAGACCCTCGTTGATGGACTGCGCGGGGTTGAGGAAGCCGTCACGAGGCTCGAGGAAAACGACGGCGAGCCGCCGTGCCGCGTCCATGTCTCCCGGGGGCATGAAGACTTCCAGGTAATCCGGCCTATCGGAGTCCGCGGGCAGCGAAGGGTCGCTGGTCACGGTCTCGTAGCTGCCGCTGTGCGAGGAGTGGCGGCTCCCAGACGAAACCACCGAGGGCGGAGACGAAACGGAGGAAGGCACAGAGGGCGCCCTGGGCGCAGCAGGTTGCGGCGGCAGAGCACCGCGCACCGGGGACGCGGGAGGGGATGGCGGCGCGCGCAGCCGCGGAGGCGAGGTTCCAACATCTCGGTAGGAAGGCGGAGACGGCGGCGGTGGTGGCGGCGTGCGGAAGCGGAGGATGCGCGACGGCGGCGATGCAGCGTGATCCTCTCCCTCAGCTCCGCCCGAAGAGGACGATCCCCGGCGCAACACCAGAGGGGACAGGTCGTGCAAGGCGGGGCGGAGGCTAGGCGAGCCAAGGGCGGACGGGAAGGGGGCGGTGGGGCGTGGGTTTGCGGGTGGAGGCGACAAGGATTGCGGAGCTGGTGGTGGGCAGGCAGTGGGGAGGGGGCGGGGCATCGTGCAGTCGGGGAAGCGGTGGCCGGAGGCGCCACAACCACGACAGCAGACAGGGTCTCGACAATCGGCAACCTTATGGTGGCGGAGCGACGAGAGGCAGCGGTAGCACTTGCCAGAGAGGGAGCGCAGCGGTGCGGTTTTTGGAGGTGGAGTGGGCGGTGGGAGGCCGGGGGAAAGTAACACCTCGCAGTACGGGCGGTTGGCAGCCGGACGGGAGGCAGTGAATGGGGGTGAAGGAGGCGGGGGAGTCTCGCGCCCCGCGCCGGCGATGGGACGGCTCCCCTCACTGAGACATGAATGCCCCGAAGTGGTATCCGCAGGCGACAGGCAGCTCGATCGGACATCTTCAGTGACACCTGGGCATAATTGCAAAGGCAGGGGGAGCACACCTGCCGCATTAGATGCCGGGGGGATCTTCCACTTATTGCGGCGGGGGCTGGTTGGTGGCGGCAGCACTATCTTCAACTTCTCCTTAACGGGCACACAGCGGGCGGCGTCCATGGCCGAAGCCAGCGACAGGTGCAGGCCGAACTCGAAGCCAGGAAGCAGCCAGGATCCCCAAACTACAACGTAACGCGCAAGATCGATGCTAGCGAACTGAATTTTGAAGACGTTTTCAGAGACGAGAGAGACAGCTAACCGCTCAGGAGGCGCGCAGAGGAAGAAATTGAGGATTTCCTCCACGCAAGGGCGGGAGAAGCAAGCGTGCTCGAACGGCGGCGTAACCCACAGCGCGCCAGGTGCGGCGGGGCAGAGACCGCAGGCAGGATCATGCGAGACGGGGGTTTGGAACTGGGAGAGGACGTGGCTCTGAAACTTCTCACCTGGAGTGCCCGCCGCGATCTTCGTCCGCCCTCGATCCGCACAACGAGGACCCAGGCTTCGCCCGGCGCCAACGAGGGAGGTGGGGGGGGGGGGGGCTGTGGCGGGCGGCGCGCAGCAGACGGGTGGACGCCCGGCGCCGGAGCGACGTCGGGCGGTGGCGGAGAGGGGTCGCCCCCCGCGTCGCCTTCAGCGTCGCGAGAGCTATCCATCTTTCCGTGTCGTCCTAACCTCTTCGTTGACAGACTTGTCACGGCGTATGAAGGGTTTACTTGGGCTAGCCTCGTTGAAGAATGTGATACTAGTGTTTTCTAAACGAAGAAGAAGAAAGTGATGGTGATCTTGTCCGATCCTTTAATTTCTAAAAGAGAAGATAGCTTGAAAAGGTTTTGACATGCATGGCCAGAGTAATGGTCTGCACTGCATGAACTGCATGCCAACTATAAC
The DNA here is from genome assembly GCA_028641055.1 of Alopecurus myosuroides. NCBI lineage: Eukaryota > Viridiplantae > Streptophyta > Magnoliopsida > Poales > Poaceae > Alopecurus > Alopecurus myosuroides. The sequence goes on along the minus strand of CM054063.1, from coordinate 231,693,787 downwards.
CCAAGCATTCAATCGGACATATACACATAACCGTAGTAAATGTCAGGTGGATTTTTTTTTCTCCGTTTATTTTCCCAGTGCAGATTTGGTGCACCTGGTCACCAGTGATCCTGCCAATTTTAAAAAAATCCGATTTTTTTTTTTTTGAGTTCAAAAAATTCTGAAAAAAAACCCAGTAAGTAGCCAATGGTATATACTACAAACATGCAAAAAATTAATTTCAAATGCTATGTATCCTGAACTACACAAAAATGATAAAAGTGTGGATATGGGTAATGCCTATTTTCAAATCTATAGATTTTATCATTTTGTCATTTGTGCGTAGCCCATTACTATTTTATATTTCAAATTGAATTTTTGCAAGTGCGTGGGATATACCATCGACTACAACTAGATTTATTTACACAATTTTTTGAAACTCATAATTTTTTTTCTCGAATTTTTTAATTAGCAGGAGCACCGGTGCTCGGGAGCTAAAAACACTTCCCGTTATCTCCCTTCTTATTACTTATTGGTAATAACACACGTGATATATAATATACTGCAAAGATCATGGGGAATATTACCAGTCGTTCAGAAGTATTATTTTTTCAGTGGGAATATCATCCATCTAAAGATCGAGCATAATTAACTTTAACCTGGATCTACCGTACCAAAATCGTACCAAAGATTCAACGAAGAACAACGGGTGTGAACCCACAAGTCGACGGAATATATATCGTTACGTTAAGAGCTTGTAAAGGCATCACAGAGAAGAAGAAAGCTAAGCTATATCCATCGCCTAGTCTGTTATGGCCGGCTCCACTAACTACGTACTTTGCGACAATATCTTCCTCTTCGTCCCGTCGTCGCCGAAATGGTCAAAATCAACAGAAAAAAGAGGTCGACGCCGCAGCAACTTTATGCGCCTGGCGACCGTTTTCTCACTGCATCTTCTGCAGCACCTATTCTCCTCCCTAGGGCTTCTGATCGACCACAGAAAAGTTTCACCTTTCGTTTAGCACAAGGGAGAAAGGACAAAGTTATTCGATCGGGTGATGAAACCTAGCCTGCATGATCGTCTCATGAACACATACCGATCGATCGTGACATTATACGTACTGCTGTACGTACCTCTGTGATGAAAATTGCTTAATTACACAAGCCGATGAAGCTAGCTATCGCAGTCGGTGCATGTGTACACATCATGATGCTTCCCAATGATAAGGATTTGGGTTTTAGTTATACACCCGTGGCCGATAATATACTCTAATACTGTTGTCGATGCGTTATTGGAGTACGGACGCTGCTGACTTTTGCTCCGTATCTACGTACAATGGTTGGCATCGACAGTACTACATTATTGTTTTTTTTTATAGCAGTTTGATCTCACCCCGATAATTTTGTTAATGGAGAGGATCACTGTATCTAACCCTCATCATTTCCACAAGCGGAGTTTCGAGTAGAGTTGGTGAGGCAAAGCATTTGTTCTATTCTGAAATATTTCTATATATGGGGTCTCTCTTTGGTTGCGGAGAGATAAAACACATGAAATAGGAAAAACAATTTTATTCGATGCATTATTATTACCAACTCCATATCTATTACACCCAACCTCTATAGCAACAAATTTAAAAAATATATTGTTTATTTAGATCAATTTTAAAAATCAATCCAGATGTTAAGGATGCAGGCAACCAAAAAAAAGGGACCAAACTACAGAAAGAAAGCAAAGAAAGAAAAAAGCCCCACATTGAGTCAACCAGTAATTGGAAACAACATGAACATCCACCACCATTAGTAGCCAGACTTCGAAAACGTGTTCTCCAAAAGTCAAGCCTTTACGAAGTGAATAATACACAAGTGGCATCGTCACCCGATCTAAACAAAAGTTAGATCTCGACTTTTCACCCCAAACAAAGTCCATGCAATATTTTGACAAAGCATTAACAAGGAAATAACTAGAGATATGTCATTGCCACTTACAACCAACAAAAGCGAGACATAGGAGATCGACACTCCGTGCCCAAAGAGCACCACCAGAAATGAAGTCCACCCATGTTACCCTCCCCTCTTACCGAGAAGACTATTGCAAAGCACTAATCATCTAGCTCATAGTCATCATGTGCACGGTTTTGACGTGGTCATCTCCACAGAGACAACATATCGTATGCACAACGAGAAGTGAAGCTTCTTATTCTCCCCCTCCACTAGGAACACACCCCCGAAGAGCCGCACCCATATATGGTTCTCACGTGGACATTGCCACGCAACGTGATCATGCAAAACGAGATGCCCCATTAGCCTTGTAGCTCTTATTTGAAATGCCTTGTTCCCACCTTAACACCATCGTAATAGCGGCGATGTATTTCTCATGGTTGGTATACCGATGGTGCTTGTCAAGCTTTATGCACTAGCCAACTATCCCTAAAGTCCAAACTGATGCAAAGGCTAATGCAATCCACATATATTGTAACACCCCTTCTCACGTGTGACTCGGAGAGGCCAACACGTGCAACCGGAAGAGAGCGACGACGCGCAAGTCTCAGAGGTATACGCCTTGGCCAATACGTGGTATGACTCAAGAGGCTGATACGTGGACTCAGAGGTATGGCTCAAGAGACGTATACGTGGACACAAATGGGGGCTACAAATATATTTTTAAATAAAGTGCGGAAGCTAGGACTCGAACTCGAGACCCTGGGCTCGATACCATGACAAGCTTCATGCACTAGCCAACTATCCCAAAAGTCTGAACTGATGGAAAGGCTAGTGCAATGCACATATACTCTGACAGTGTTGACGTAACAAAAAAGGATGAATGACACCATGGACCTCGACAAGTTTCTCATCCCTCAATGTAGATGGTGCCGCAGCCGAGGCTGCATTAGAGCCAAGGCAGATCGGTAGACAAGACACAGCGAAAGGATCATGAGAAGCCGGAGGCACGTGACCGAAACAAATTGAACATCAAACCAGATAGATCTCCAAAGATTTCCGGGTTGCAATTCACCACGGCGGCTATGGAGCAACCGTTAGGAACAACTGGGTTCGACCCTCGTGTCGCCCGAGGAGGGGCACGCAGGACCTAGTGTTTTGTTCCCTTCTACACCATAGGAAAAACATGTAAATTTTATAAAGTGCAAGTGCCAAAAGACATGAATATTGCACGAACAACGGTTTGGATACAATACAAAATAATTTTCAAGTGGGTCTTGACAGAATAAGTTTTATCATGGTTTATTTTTTCGTTTGTTGATATGGAAGCAATACCCTTCCCCTCTCAAATATAATTGAGGAGTAACGTAAAAATAGAAAACGGAAATAATGACCAATACTCCAAACGAATGGTTACAGATGGACACACATAAAAATAAATGAACTTTCAATAAATGAAGCCCAAGAGCCACATGTTCCGTTGAAGGTTGCCCTCTCCACCTAGGGGCAATCTTGCACCGTCTTCCTCCCACTAGCTCACCGTCGATCAAGATTTTTCCATGTTCCACACATGTTTAGAGTGGGTTTAAACATGACCATGAGGTTCCCTACGGCATGTGAAAGTTTAAAACACATGATATCTTATTTGATTAAGTTTTGAGGATTGAAAATGTATCGCCCATCCTGGCCTTATGGAAAATTGAACAACCGAGAACAAGATAGCATAGTCCACGGAAAAACTGGTTGTTATCTGTATAATTATTTTAAACCATATTTTGTAATAATACATGGGAACAATTGTTATTTGAGCCAAGTACCCTTCGGCATATTTGGCACCACTCATCCCTCGTCCAACTAATTTGTCGTCCGCACAACTGCCTTTCCCTACTACTATACTCCCTCATCCATCGCCCTCCACCCATGGCTATAGGCTTGATATACATAGACCAGCGTCCCATTAGGCCATCCTTTAAGCAGGTATATCCTCTTGTGTTGCTCTTATTTTGCTTCTCTCTCTTCTCTTTCCTCGTCTCTTCATTATGATCATGTGACCAAAGAGAACATGTGCGGGCGTTCACTTCCTAGACCAGAGAGCGAATATTCACGCATTTGATTCCCTGAACATAATTATATTGTTATTTGAGCCATCATGTTGGAAAGCGATATTCGTGTTCTCTAAGGCCATGTGCTCTAAGTTGTTGCAACACTGGTAGAAAATAGGCCTTCCATACGCCCCCATTAGTCCCTAAAATTATCGACCCGCGACCATAGGGGTCTTTAGTCGCGGTTCGGGTGGAGACCCGCGACCAACAGTCTGGGCCCAGCGCGCTCGGTCCACAGCTGGCGGACGGGAGGGGCTTTAGTCCCGGTTGGCCAGGCCAACCGGGACTAATAGGTCCTCAGGCTGGCCCCAAGGCCTTTAGTCGCGGTTGTCTAGGTGAACCGGGACTAAAGGCCCACTCCCTATATATAGGGCTCAACTGGCTGCACTTAGCCACATTTGGTGTCACTTCTACTCACAATATTCACAAGGGGTGGTGGGTTTGCTTTTTGTTCCTCCTATGCACACAAGGTGTTTGATGAAATGCCCGAGAGCATGAAACACACATGATATAAAGTGTCCGAGCCGCACTTGAGCGTTTTCATTTATTTTACCTCCGCGATCGCGGTTAGCAACTTGAACCTTTCATGATTTGTTTTATTTCCAGCTAGTTAGTTTAACAAATGCATGATGGTTAATTATATACTTTATATAATAATAATGCAGATGAATCGGCAATGGATGTACGGTAACCGACTCTCCGGCGAGTTCACTACGGGTTTGAAAGATTTCCTCGTAGTGGCAAATGCGAACAAGCAGCGAGGTTTTATTATCTGTCCATGTGCTGAATGTAAGAATGAGAAGGGTCACTCCTCCTCAAAAGTCGTTCACATGCACCTGCTTCGGCACGGTTTCATGCCAAGCTATAATTGTTGGACCAAGCATGGAGAAAAAGGGGTTAGAATGGAAGAAGATGAAGAAGAGGATGATATCGATTTCAACTATCATGACGCTTTCGGTGATACTTTCATGGAGGATGATGCTGAAGGTGGGGAAGGGTTTGGTGAAGGTGAAGAAGAGGCACATGATGAGCCAGCTGATCATCTTGGTCGGACCATTGCTGATGCACGGAGACTCTGCGAAACTGACAAGGAGAGGGAGAATTTGGATCGCATGTTAGAGGATCACACGAAGTCGCTGTACCCAGGATGCGACAATAGTCTGAAAAAGCTGGGCTGCACACTGGATTTGCTGAAATGGAAGGCACGGGAAGGTGTAGCTGACTCATCATTTGAAAATTTGCTGAAAATGTTGAAGAATATGTTTCCGAAGAATAACGAGTTGCCCGCCAGTACGTACGAAGCAAAGAAGGTTGTCTGCCCTCTAGTTTTAGAGGTTCTGAAGATACATGCACGCATTAACGACTGCATCCTCTACCGCGGTGCATACGAGAATTTGAATGAATGCCCTGTATGCACTGCATTGCGTTATAAGATCAGAGACGATGACCCTAGTGACGATGTTGAGGGCGAGAAACCCAGGAAGAGGGTTCCCGCCAAGGTGATGTGGTATGCTCCTATAATACCTCGGTTGAAACGCCTGTTCAGGAACAAAGAGCATGCCAAGTTGTTGCGATGGCACAAAGATGACCGTAAGTCCGACGGGGAGTTGAGACACCCCGCTGATGGAACGCAATGGAGAAAGATCGATAGAGAGTTCAAAGATTTTGCAGCTGACGCAAGGAACATAAGATTTGGTCTAAGTACTGATGGCATGAATCCTTTTGGCGAGCAGAGCTCCAGCCATAGCACCTGGCCCGTGACTCTATGCATCTACAACCTTTCTCCTTGGTTGTGCATGAAGCGGAAGTTCATTATGATGCCAGTGCTCATCCAAGGTTCGAAGCAACCCGGCAACGACATCGATGTGTACCTAAGGTCATTAGTTGATGAACTTTTACAGTTGTGGGGCAGACCTGGTGTACCTGTGTGGGATGAGCACAAAGAAGAGGAATTTGACCTACGAGCGTTGCTTTTTGGAACCATCAACGATTAGCCTGCTCTCAGTAACCTTTCGGGACAGTCAAATAAGGGATACAAAGCATGCACGCACTGCTTACATGAGACTGAAAGTGTAATTTTGGATAATTGTAGGAAGAACGTGTACCTGGGTCATCGTCGATTTCTTCCCCGAAATCATAACGTAAGAAAGAAAGGCAAGCATTTCAACGGCAAGGCAGATCACCGGTCGAAGCCTGCGGAATGTACTGGAGCTGAGATATTTGATATGGTCAAGGATTTGAAAGTCATCTTTGGAAAGGGTCCTGGCGGACAATCAGTTCCGCAGGGAGTTGACGGGTACGTACCCATGTGGAAAAAGAAATCGATATTTTGGGAGCTACAGTATTGGAAAGTCCTAGATGTCCGCTCTGCAATCGACGTGATGCATGTTACGAAGAATATTTGCGTGAACCTGCTAAGCTTCTTGGGCGTGTATGGGAAGACAAATGATACAAAGGAAGCACGACAGGACCAGCAACTTTTGAAAGACCCAGATGACCGGCATCCAGAATGGTTTCAAGGTCGTGCCAGCTACGCTCTTACCAAAGAAGAGAAGGTCATTTTTTTTGAATGCCTGAGCAGTATGAAGGTCCCGTCTGGCTTCTCGTCGAATATAAAGGGAATAATAAACATGGCGGACAAAAAGTTCCAAAACCTGAAGTCTCACGACTGCCACGTGATTATGACGCAATTGCTTCCGATTGCTTTGAGGGAGCTCCTACCGGAAAATGTTCGAGTAGCCATTGTGAAGCTATGTGCATTCCTCAATGCAATCTCTCAGAAGGTAATCAGTCCAGAAGATCTACCACAGTTACAGAACGATGTGGTCCAATGTCTTGTCAGTTTCGAGTTGGTGTTTCCACCATCCTTCTTCAATATCATGACGCACCTCCTGGTCCACCTAGTCGAAGAGATTTCCATTCTCGGTCCTGTATTTCTACACAATATGTTCCCCTTCGAGAGGTTTATGGGAGTATTAAAGAAATATGTTCATAACCGTGCTAGGCCAGAAGGAAGCACCGTAAAGGGCTATGGAAATGAGGAGGTAATTGAGTTCTGCATTGACTATGTTCCTGACCTTAAGCCGATTGGTATTCCTCAATCGCGGCACGAGGGGAGACTAAGTGGAAAAGGCACGATCGGAAGGAAATCAACGATATGTATGGACGGTCATTCTATGACTGAAGCACACCACACAGTTCTGCAAAATTCGAGCTTGGTGGCTCCGTACTTCGAGCAACACAAGAATATTTTACGCTCGGACAACCCGGGGAAGCCTGAATCATGGATTAGAAAGGCCCACATGGAGACTTTCAGCAGTTGGTTGCGAAAACATTTAATGAATGACAATGATGTTGGAGATTAGCTGTACATGTTGGCCAAGACACCATCTTCGACTATAACGACTTTCCAAGGGTACGAGATTAATGGGAATACATTTTACACGATCTCCCAAGATAAAAAGAGCACCAACCAAAACAGTGGTGTACGCTTTGATGCAGCAACCGAGATTGGGCAAAAGGTCACATATTATGGTTACATAGAGGAGATAAGGGAACTTGACTATGGACCCTCCTTTAAGGTCCCTTTGTTCCGGTGCAAATGGTTCAAGCTAACAGGAGGTGGGGTAAAGATGGACGAGCAATACGGAATGACAATGGTGGATTTCGACAATCTTGGTTACCTTGACGAACCATTCGTCCTAGCCAAAGATGTCGCTCAGGTTTTCTATTTGAAGGACATGAGTAGCAAACCGAGGAAACGGAAAGATAAGAAAACGATCAGTACATCATGCGATGATCCAAAGCGCCACATTGTTCTTTCAGGGAAAAGAAACATCGTGGGAGTGGAGGACAAGACAGACATGTCAGAAGATTATAATATGTTTGGTAAAATTCCGCCCTTCAAAGTCAACACTGACCCAAGCATTAAGTTAAATGATGAGGATGCTCCATGGATACGGCCAAATCGTAAGAAAGCGGGGACACAAGGGAAGAATTGATGTGTAATAATTTATTATACCAAACTTTTTTGAATGGATCATGTGAATTGTATTATCTCTGATGTGTTTAAGACTAACTCCTTTGCAAAATATTTGAGAAAACGAGTGGAAAACATGGAAAACAGAAGGTTACTTAAATGTCTCAAAACCTTGTGAGATAAAATATCTGATTTCATAACTTTTATTAAAAACAGAAAACAGACGCGCTAGCGCGCCGCAGTGTCGCCGGAATACAAATTCTTTTATTAAAAAGAGAGAACAGACGAACACTACTCCTCGTCGTCGTCGTCGGGGAACTCGTCGGTGACCTCCTCCGGGTCATCGTCGTCGGCGAACTCGTCGGTGACCTCCTCGTCGTCGTCGGAGGTGCATGATGGTATGTCCGAGATAGGCCCCCACCTCGGATCGTCGGAGGCGCAGACTTCGCCGACGCGGTCGGGCCGACGAAGCTCTTGCAGCGCCTTCGTCCTCGCCTCCCGAGCGGCATCTAATGCGAGGTGGCGTTCGAGGCGGCGCTCCGCCCGCTCAGCCGCGCGGGTCTGCCAGATCTCCTCGTCGGCGCTGTCCTCCCCCGGGTTGTTCCGGTAATACTCGCGGACGACGCATTCTTCCCTGGCGTCGACTAGGCCCTGAAACGCGCGGTGACGGAGGTGGAGGTGGTCGGCGGCAGTGACGATCTGCGGCTTCGGCGCCCTGGCCTCCGCTTCCCAGACGGTGTGGCAGTCGTTGAAGTTCATCAGCGACCGCGGGCGGTTGAGGCGCCAGGCCGCCGCGTCCCAGGCGCGGGCGTCCTCCGCCGCCGTCGCAAAGGAGCCGAGGGGGATGCGGTCGTCCCCCCAGCGGATATCTGCACTGAACATTTCGTTCTGCCGTGCTCGGACGCCGCGGAAGCTGGTGGTGCTGTTCCTCCTCGGAGGCATGGTGGAAGCGCGACGGTGCGTGGAGAGGAGTGGGCGCGTGGAGAGAAGAAGACGCGCTCGAGGCGCGACAGTTTATACCGCGCCCTCCTGGCCACGCGTCACAACTCCCGCGCCACGCGTCACAACTCCCGCGCCACGCGCCACCCTAACACAACCAAGCAAATAGTTGCACATTACTACCCGAGCTCAAAGTGAACACTGACCCAAGCATGGATGGATGTGTTAAAAGGGGGGGGGGTGTAGAACAAAACAATCGGTATCACCATCATACAGCCCTACCGTGGCTACTCGGTGCAATATGCATACCAAATGCACGGTAGGACGTATGATGGCGAATCCGGATGTTTTGTATTTGCTCGATAAACTGAATATATGATGTATCAAACCTTAAAGGGGGATGTAGAACAAAACAATCGGTATCGCCATCATACAGCCCCACCGTGGCTACTGGGTGCAATATGCATACCAAATGCACGGCAGGACGTATGATGGCGAATCCGGATGTTTTGTATTTGCTCGATGAACTGGCCGGTGTATGAAGGTGGGCTATATATAGGGTCCTCTGGCTCACAAAGTGTTGTGCTAGGGTTTTGATCCAACGGTTAAGAAACCACCTCATCCAACGGCTCACAACAGCTCGAAAGAAACACACAGTATCCCTGATCGAACGGCTCATAACAGCTCGAAAGAAACACACCCCGGATCCAACGACTCACAAATGCTTTAAAGAAACACACAGTCCGTGTGATTCTATCTGATTGGTCCAAACGAAACCCTAACCCATTTAGTCCCGGTTGGTGTCCTCAACCGGGACTAAAGGGATGTTTTCTTCTCGCTATATATATGTATGCATTGCCACACCATTGGCATAAACACATACAAACTCACCACTCTCTCATGGCTTCTACCGTACCCACTCTAACATTCATCCAGGCGGAGGCACTTTCCGCCTCGAACTACCCCTGCCCGTGCGGCTACAACGTTCCCGCCGGTTGGATGCTGAGCGCCGGAGGAGTGCCGGTCCCTCCTCTTCCTCAAGGTGTGGCGCGTCGGACGGCCATCACGAACCACTACTATCACGAGCTCACGCCGGAGCAGCGGAGGAATCCCAGTTGGCATCCCGATAACCAGCATACTTGGGATGCCTTCTTCATCAATCGGCGTGAGAGGGCGCTCGCCAGGTATGAGGAGGACGGCCTGCCTCCTGGGAACTTTCACGAGGCCGGTCGTCGGCTATGGTGGTCCGGCCGGACTCTACAGAGCGTCATGGACTACATCAGGGCCGGCGATATCCCCCGCCTGCGCTACCCTCAGGCCCAGTCCTGGAGTCGTGATCCTCCGAGGGAGTGCAGAGCACCGTCAGACGATAGTGACGACGACGGCGGCGACTACGACGACTACGAGTCAGAGTACTATAGGCCTATGCAGGAGTATGACTAGCAGATATCAGATCATGCATCTATGCTCTCCGTTTAGGTTTAGATCCACTCTAGCCATTATGTACTGCCTTTTTATCTATATATATATATTCAAGATGTGTGTGAATCTTTCTGATTGGATGGAACAAAACCATAACCATTTCGTCTCGGTTGGTAAAACATGCCGGGACTAAAGGGGTTTTATTTTTCTGAATTTTCTGATATATTATTTGTATTTTTTAGATTTTAAAAAGAATTAGTTTTATTTTTCTGAATTTTCTGATATATTATTTGTATTTTTAAGATTTTAAAAAGAATTAGTTTTATTTTTCTGAATTTTCTGATATATTATTTGTATTTTTAAGATTTTAAAAAGAATTAGTTTTATTTTTCTGAATTTTCTGATATATTATTTGTATTTTAAGATTTTAAAAAGAATTAGTTTTATTTTTCTGAATTTTCTGATATATTATTTGTATTTTTAGGATTGGAAAAAGAATTAGTTCTTTTTTCTGAATTTTTTGATATATTATTTGTATTTTTAAGATTTTAAAAAGAATTAGTTTTATTTTTCTAAATTTTCTGATATATTATTTGTATTTTTAAGATTTTAAAAAGAATTATTTTTATTTTTCTGAATTTTTTGATATATTATTTGTATTTTTAAGATTTTAAAAAGAATTAGTTTTATTTTTCTGAATTTTCTGATATATTATTTGTATTTTTAGGATTGGAAAAAGAATTAGTTCTTTTTTCTGAATTTTTTGATATATTATTTGTATTTTTTAGATTTTAAAAAGAATTAGTTTTATTTTTCTGAATTTTCTGATATATTATTTGTATTTTTAAGATTGGGAAAAGGAAAAGTATTTGAGTAACCACCTTTAGTCGCGGTTCGTGTCACGAACCGGGACTAAAGACTCGTTCTGCGCGGGAACGAAAACGCCGCGAAAATTGCACCTTTAGTCCCGGTTCGTGACACCAACCGGGACTAAAGGCCCGCGGAGGGTACCCCGGGGGACCTTTAGTCCCGGTTCGTGACACCAACCGGGACTAAAGACAGGACCTATATATGCGCGATGTCTTCCTGCCCCAAAATTTTCTAAGTCCCAAACCCTCGTCTTCCTCGCGCTGGCGCCCGCTCGTCTTTTGCCCCGTCGCCGTCGCCCGCGAGAGGACCGCGCCGTCGCCGTCGCCGCGCCCTTCTCTCCACCGCCTCAACCCTGCTCCGTCCCCGCCCCGTCGCCGTCCGGTAGGTTCCCCGCGGGCCTCGCGCCGCCCTCGAACCAATGCCCTCGAACGCCCTCGAACCAACGCCCTCGAACGCGCCGCCCTCGAACCAACCCCCGCGGGCCAGATTCGCCGCCGGCGAGACCACAGTGGCCGTGGCCTCCTCCCCATCTCCGTTCCCTCCCCCGTGGCGAGCACAACAGTGGTCGTCGCCTCCTCCCCATCTCCGTTCCCTCCCCCGTGGCCGGAATCGCCGGAATCGCCGGAGACCGAGAGCCTAAACTGCCACCGCCGGCCACCGTGTGACGCCAGGGGTGACGTCATCATGACGTCACCTGGCCACGTCTTGGCGAGATTTTTTTGATGACGTCATCGTGACACGTGGGGCCCACTGTATATGGAATTACAGAACATAATTAAATCTTCTAAATTAAATAACTTTTAATTTATAATTCCAAAAATTATGGAAAAATATGCAAAATGTTCACAAAAATGTAAGCTATCTGTTTATATCATTTTCAATCATGGTTGACAAAGTTCTAAATGAGACCATATTTGAATTTGAATTAAATTCATTAAAATATTGAAAATAAGTTTTAATTCAATAAGTTCAGAATATTAAGTGTAATATACCAAAATGACCAGGAAAGCAAATGCAACCTAGCTATGGGGTTCTCCAAGTCATTTGAGCAACTAATATTGGACACACCTCTAAAGTATGGTTTTCCCCCTCCGGTGGTCATCGTTCTTCCACCCAAAACCCTAGCAATCTGTTTTCCCTCCTTCTACGACAATATTTGCTAAGTCTCCTATATACTTAATTAATTTTTATTACATGCATGTCTGCAGGAGTGAGATATGGCGGACAATAGAGCCTTGCCGTTTACGGATCAGGAGGCTGAAGGTTTTATATTAGGCATGATAGCCGAAGAACATGATATAGTCTCTTCTTATCTGAACCTTGATGATCAAGAACATGAAGGAACGGACATTGTCGATGATCAAGGAGGTGAAGGAACGGACATTGTGGATGATCAAGGAGGTGAAGGAATGGACATTGATGACGGAGGTCAACCGTCGACAAACGACGATCTCCAATTGCAAAGAACAACCACCTCCGGCGAGGTATATATATATATATATATACATTGAGCCTCTCGTGATACAAACTTACTGAAATGTGAATACATATGCACTAACGCGCGCGACTCTCTTTCTTATTTTAGCCCTCGGCCGGATCGAGTACGACAAAGCGTGGCAAATCCAAGGCGATGAAAGAAGGAGAAACATATACCATCGAATCAGTCGGTGAAACCGGCAAGCCCCTACAGCACACCACAAAGTTTATCAACCAATGCGGAGTCATTGTTAGAGACACCGTCCCGATCACCGTCCAGGAATGGAAGGAGCCAAAGAAAGCACGTCTTGGTTTCAGTTATGTCCACAAGAGAACGAAAAAGGAGATGTTCAGAAAGCTTATGGTACATTTCATTCTACCTCCGGAATACAACAAAAAAGATGAATTCGGTGACGAGGTTCCGGGTGGACGTCAGAGGAGGAGGCTAGTCAAAGAGTTCGCTCTTCAGAAGATGGCCGAAGCATTCCAGAACTTCTAGAAAAAATTGTTCCGTGAATATGTCAACAAGGGCAAGACTCCGATTTTCACTGGACAATATGAGAAACTGAGAGCTGATTGGCCAGAATTTGTGACGCATAAGAAATCGGAACATTTCAAGGAAATATCGAAAAAAATAAGATTAATGCGGATAAGAAACAGTACCATCATGTTATGGGGCCAGAAGGATACCGCGTTTCGGCGCCTAAGTGGCAGTCGATGGAGGACGGCCTGAGGGCAAGAGGAATCCCTCTTGGTACAGAGGGATGGGACGAAAGAGCCAAAATGTGGTGGTACGGGCATGGGGGATCGCTAGACCCGGAGACAGGGGCGTGTGTTCATCGGCAGAAAATGTTTGCTCCCACAAAAAACCTTGTTGACGCAATGACCAGAGCTCAACAGGGCTGGATCACGTTCAACAGAGAGAGAGACCAACTAACCCATGCCCTCGGGAATCCTGAACACGGAGGACATATACGAGGTAAAAGCAGATTGCCGTGGAAAGTAGGGTTTTCCCAGGAGGGTGACCCGTACTGTTACAGAAGCCGTAAGAGAAATACGGACCGGGCTGCAGATCTTCTGTCGAAGCTTGCAACGGAAGTTAGTGAGTTGAAGCAGACCGTGGCGGGAATACTTGAGAAAGAAACAGCGGCGGCTGCAGGGCCGCATGAAGAACATGCAGCGGATCTCGGAAGCCAGCATCAGCGGAGAAGCAGCGTGGCTTCCACGGAGGCCCCGCCTGCAGGTGCTAATGCACCGATGATCGAGAGTCGTGCACCGGAGCCTCACTACCCCGTGGATGATGTAAAGGAGATGAAAGAATGTGATCTGCATTATCCCGTGGGGAACATTTCCACGAAGGTAGCTACCGGCAGTGCTTTACCCTGTACACCTGGACCACTCCATCACAACAACCCCATTCCATATGGCTATGCTCGTGTCACGGTGGAAGACATAGTCCAAGTGTTTGAGGACCTGGAGATTGACATAGCTACACCCGAAGGGGAGAGAAGACTTGGAGATGTCAAGCGCCAGTTCATTCTATGGAAAAAGAAGTACATAGTGTTTCCAGGCGAGACGCCAAGGCTAACAAGTCCACCCCCCTCCGATGGTGCAGGTGGTGGTGGTGGTGGTGGTGCTGGTGCTGGTTCACCTACGCCTCCTTCACGCCATTCGACGCCGTCCCCCGATCCACAATCTCCGGCGGGTAAGCAGGCGTCGCCCACCAATCCTCCTCCGGCGGATAAGCAGCAGCCGTCGTCCCCATTCCTCCTCCGGCGGATAAGCAGCAGCCGTCGCCCCCCATTCCTCCTCCGGCGGATAATCAGCCGTCGCCCCCCATTGCTCCTCCAGCGAAGAAACAGAAGCAGGCGGACAACAAGGAAACCTGCTCTTGGACTATTAACCCGGAGCCTTATGTACCTAAGACCACACGGGTACCGGAGCCATCACGGAAGCCTATCCCCCCAAGGCCTTGGGAACTTAATGATGCTGAAACCAAATTGGCCGCGAAGGCTCACTATAAAAAATGGAAGGCCGATAAGAAGGCGCTAAGGGAGCCTAAGCCCAAGGAAGTATACCCTCCGGAGGTAGACAAGTGGGCTACGGGTTTTTTGTCGACACCGTCCCAAGCCGAGAAGAATTTGCCTAAAGACTATGATAATGAACTTCGTACGCAAGCAAAAGCATTGGCGGAGGAGAAAGAAAAAATGAAAAAAAGCGGGAAACAAGTTGACCAGCTCGGGATGCAGAGTAAATAATCGATCCCCCCGCTCATAGTGAAAGCCGGTCCGGAACAGGACCCCGAGGTCAGAGCAGCTGCGGCAGCAATGGGATTGACTGTAGCTACTGCCATGAAAAATGCGTCCGAGGTGGGTATGTCCCTTCGTGCCTTGTTAGGCCTGGACGATGCGCCAATGGCTGAGGTAGCATTACAATATGTGAAGAAAGGGCCTCTCGTCGAGCCTACGCAGGAACAGAATCTACCACCACTAATGCAAAGTCTTCTACGTTGGTACAAACAATTCATATCATGGTCCGACAGAGACTTTGTGTATGTGGATGTTACAGAGGAGCATCACACCAAAAAGTACACTGTAGAAGTTGAGATTAGTGAATTGTTCCAGCTGTTCAATCTGCGCGAGCTCGACAAATCTATCCTGAGTTGCTACGTTCTGTAAGTGATTTATTTCTACCTCATCTCGTTCTTCATTGCCTACACTATATATATATATATATATATATATATATATATATATATATATATTGTCCTAACTATATTGTTGCGTACGCTATTATGAAGATTGAAGATTTGGGAATGCAAAATAAGATTCATCCATGATGTTGGGTTCATTGACCCACAGATCATTAATGGAACTATGTTAGAAAATCACCCCAAAGACGTGGAGAAAGACTTGTACAATTTTCTTTGAAAGCATGAACTCAAAAGTCATATTCTATTTCCTTACCATTTTGGGTGAGTGTTTCTCTCTTGTGCCCATTCTCTTTTGTTTACTCCATGCATGGTATGTCTAATCGATAAGTTATGCCTGACTGTGCATGTAACGTGTCCGCAGGTTCCACTGGTTGCTGCTAAAAATTGAACTTCACAGCTCCACAGTTTTTATCATGGACTCTATGGATTCAGATCCAAAGCTTTGGATCGACATGAGAAAAATGATGCAAAGGTAATTATTTTCAATCATTTGCGCTCTATATCGATCGGTCTCTTTTGTTCATTTCCTAATATGCAGTAGCTAATAACTCCCTTGTTCATTTAATTTTATTTGCACTGTAGAGTTTGGAGACGGTTCTCACATGAAACTATCGGTGAATTCAAACATCAGCTATAATTTAAAAATGTGGTTTGTGGTGTGGATAAGCAGCCACCGGGGACCAATCTATGTGGATACTATGTTTGTGAGAACATACGGAAAGAAACCACTGAGAAGAAGAAGCCGGAGACCACGCGGAAGAGTCTCAATAACTTGCGGAGGGCGCTTACTCCAGAAGCTCGCTTCCGACCAATTCAAGAGGAAATAGCAGGATTTTTCCTTAGGCATGTCATCGATTCCAAAGGAGAACACTATGCGTCCTCCGACGATGCAAATTATAATCATCTTGCAGATTGAAACTTCTTCGAAGTTGTGTATGGTCATCTATCTTAATTGTGTATATAGAAACTTGTTCGAAGTTGTATATGGTCACCCGATATTGAATATATATTATATATTCCTATTGAATTCTTCTTGTTTGAAATTTCATATATATATGCATGTATATAGTAGCGTAAAATATATATATATGTGTGCTGAAACTTCATCAAAATTAAAATAAAACAGAAAATAAAATATAAAAGAAATAAAACAAAATAAATTAAAAAGAAACCAGGTTTAGGGGGCCTAAAACCCTAAACCTGCGCAGGAGGTTTTCAGTCCTGGTTAGCCACAAGAACCGGGACTAAAGGTCCTCCGCCGCGACGGACTCCTGGCGCCCACGTGGACGGGCCTTTAGTCCCGGTTCGTAAGTGGCGCGACTATAGGGGGGGGTCTTTAGTCGCGCATAGCTAGTCCCGGTTGCGCGGCCGAGACTACTGGCCCTGGCGAACCGGGTCTATAGGCCTATTTTCTACCAGTGCAAGTGGTTTTGTGATTATTAAGAAATATGTGTATGGAAACAAAATAATTGTATCGATACTAAAAAAGAGCTTTAACTACTAGTTTTTATTTAAGAACTACACTTTATCATTAACCACATATTTTAAGAGTTAAAAAATGTAACTATTATGTTGGTACTTATTTTCTTCTCTATTCTATCGTTTCAAATTAGACTTATTTTGCATTTGGTATTATACAATGGATTGTGATAATTCTGTTTGTACAATTTTTTTAATCCGTTTTACTATTTTTCAGCCAATTTATTCATGCTCTTCTCGCAAATTTTCTACAAAACTTGTCGGATATATACTGAATAGGGGTATAGAAGATGGTAGACAAAAGAGCCAGACTACCAGGGTGGCTTACATGGTAATGGGCTTAGGTCCATTGGGCGGCCCAGTAGTCCGACGCGCAGAAGCCGGATTCTAGAAGAACCCGGATCACGGCTCACGTGATCTGGCTTGGAGGAGAAGACGGATTCCTTACTTTCCAAGTTACAAGTTAAACGTAGTCTTCTAGGTTTCTTGTTCTGTAAGCCCTAATCCGGCTATTATATAAAGCCGGACGGGAGATAGATTAGAGAGGTTCAAGTTTCACAAGCTAAAGCTCTACGCAACTCGCCGAGAAGCTCATCCTCGTCGAGTAGCTAGATCTATTCCCTCACACTGTAACCCTGTTATACGGGCTTTAGTCCCAATTAGTGAGAAGTGCAGGAGTAGGTACGCCGTACTGTCGCGACGTACCGAACCTGGGTAAAATCCCGTGTTCTGTGTTACTACGCTATCCCGTTACCCCACGTCTCTACCGTAGTCTCATGGCACCCCAGTCTATGAAAACTACTACGATGTCTCGACAGTTGGCGCCCACCGTGGGGCAAACGACGTCAGGCGTGAAATTCCGATCTGGGATACTCGGCGGAATTGGAAGATCGATCACTGTCGGAAGCCTGGAATTCGACGACGACGTCGGGCGCTTCCTCGACAACGGATCCTACATACCGGCGCAAAACCACCTGGTAAGTGCCTGCGTGTTACCGGTTGGATCTGCTAACATCTTTATCGGACTAACTGCATAGGCAATGGGGTTTTGCGGTGGAAGCAAATTTATCGCACCCGCCCTATACCCAGTCGAAGACGACTATGATGCCGGATTTTGCTCAGATCGCCGACAAAATAGTGATACGCACTTTATCGGCATGGTGCAATCCGAAATCGCTGAAAACACGGATGACGGAAATCCCGTGCAAGAGGCAGATAACAACCTACCCGTCATAGAGACGGAAGAACCAATACCCGTCACAGAGACGGAAGATCCGACATCCGTCAACCAGACGATGAACTCGGAAGCAGAGTCCGTGCTTGCCGCCATAGAGGCGAGATTGGAGTCGGAAGCCGGATCGGATAACTTCGACTCCGAAGACGAAGACGATGATGCCTTCGTAAGAAAAGTTAAGTCCTTTCAAGAGGGATTCCATGAAGTGCTAATGGCAAAACCAGCTGATACAACGGGTGCCGACAGCCAGGAAGGCCCTAAAACTCCTCCGCCAGTGGAAGAGAGAGAAGACGGAGAAACTTCTCCGATATTCCCTAATGTCAAGGAGATGACAGAAGATGAACCTGTCAAAAAACCTCCTTCTTCCAAGAAAAAGCACCGTGCTTCTAAAAAACTCCAGTACAAACTCTGGAAGAAAAATTCAGCTGATCTCGCTGATGAAAACCTGGAAGTTGGAGATATTAGTGGCACAAAGCCCGCGGAAAAGAAATCTAAGGAAATCACTGCTCCGCCAATGACAGAACTGGAAGAGCAAGAACTATTACAAACACCAGTGGGACCAGATGAACCCCCTGAGATGCTGGAAGCCAGGAGACAAGCTTTCCAACGGCAACAGCAACATCTGCTTAGATCTCGGCAACATCTCCAACAAACCCATAATGACATCAAAGTCATGAAGGAAGAAATAGAGGAGTACGAGAGAAAGCATAGATCTGCCTTAAAACCTACTAGGTTACCCGGAATCGCAAAACCGGAAGAACTGCCGCCAAAAGAAAGGTTTTATAACCCATCTTGGCAAAAGCAGTTAAACGGCAAAGATGCCAAGGGCGAACCAATATACAAAACCGCAGCGGAAAACGCGGAAGCAGCGTTCGCCATCCTAAACAACGATCTGTATTCCAACGGGGAAAAACTCCAAGGGGTGTATGCTTTCCTAGGAAAAGCATTACAGCAACAACAGCGAGGCCAAGAGCGATCAGGGAGGCTGCATGATAATTCCGCCCTCTGCAAAACAGTTACTTGCGCTGCTGGAGCACCTGGACCGGAAGAACCCGGAGATTCGGATAAAAAAGAGGATCCGAGAAAAGACAAGAAAAACCCTGACAACCGGGACGCAGCGTCTAGAACCGGACCTCATCTCCCGAAAGATGGATATAAACCACACGATCGGGAAGACAAGCACCGGAATGACGGCAAAATAATGCCACCTCCGAGAAACCCAGCTGAAAAAGCTGGAAGATACGATACACCTCACAGACGTGAAAGATCTCGGACACCGCCTAAAGATAAGGAAAGGTACAGGAGCAGGACTCCACCTAATCCCAGGGGGAGTGACAACGGAAGAGATAGAGATAACCTCGGAAAAGCGCGTCCGCGCAACAATGGAAAAGAAAGGAGCAGATCCCCTTCTGTCCATTCAGCCGGGAGATATTCTGCACATATTGATAGAGCAGAAAAGGATGATCTATACTTTGGTCCTAAGTGTTTTACTGACAGGATCCGAAGGATAACCCTGCATTCTGGCTTCGCCAAAGTTGGTCCAACCTACCAAAAGTATACCAGCAGTACAAACCCGGATACCTGACTCTCAGATTATTACACAGCCGTCCAAATCAACAACGGGACAGACCTGGAAGCTGTCAAGTTTCTTCCCTTAATGTTGCTAGACGGAGCCAGAGATTGGATCAATGGTTTACCATCAAGAACTGTCGACAGTTGGGATGATATGGCGAGAGTATTTACTCAGCATTTTCGGGGAACATACAAACGCCCAAATAGCATCAACCAGCTGAACCGTTGCACCCAATTTGAAGACGAACCATACGTGGATTTCATCTCCAGATGGACTGCGATGAAGAATAGTTGCTCTGGAGTAACTGACGTACAAGCAATGCATGCTTTCGTCAATGTCCTAAAACCCGGACTTGTACCGTTCATGGTTGGTTCTAAAAAGCACAAAGATCTCGGGTCTATGCTTACAACCGCTAATGAGCATGCTGCAGCCGAAGATGATATCAGAGCAAGAGGAGGCAATATTGAGTCACTGATACTGGCCAAGAAAACACCTCGTTCTGATAAAAAAGGAACTCCGGAGTCAACAACAAAGCCCAAGGAGGTCAACATAGCCTTTGGAGGAGAAAAGGTGAACAAGTGGAAAAGCTGCAGTCCAGATCCGATCAATTACACTCCCGAAGAATGGGAGAGAATCAAGTCGGAACCCTGCGTCCATCACTCTCAGTTTGGGAAACCAACCCACACAAACGCGCAATGCCGGCTAAACAAGCATATGAAAGGCAATGCAGGATCCGGAAATAAAGGGAAGGGTTCCAAGAGGAAACCTGCCAAACAAAAGCCAGAAGCTGAAAAAGAAGACAGTGAATCGGACACTGATGACAAAATCCAGGAACAACAGCGAAAAGGCAAACCCAAATTTCCGAGAGTTGACGGAGAAGCAATGTTAACTTTCCTAGCAACCCCGTCAGCAAAGGTGGCCAAAAGAACACTTCGAGAAATAAACGCGGTTGTTCCTGCGACCCCGAAATTCTTGAAGTACTCCAACACACCGATAATCTGGGATCAGTCAGATCATCCCGGAAATATCCCTGAACCCGGCACACAAGCTCTTGTTGTAAGCCCTATTGTTCAAAACACTAGGCTAAGAAGAGTGCTGATGGACGGAGGATCCAGCATCAACATAATGTACCTGGATACACTGAAGCACTTGAAGATCTCCGAGTCCCAGCTCAACTACAGCAATATACGCTTCCACGGCATTGTTCCTGGCAGGCAAGCACGATCCCTAGGAGAAATTTCCCTAGATGTCACCTTCGGAGATAAAGATCACTTCCGGCAGGAAAAAGTATCCTTCGAAGTAGTGCCGTTCGAAAGCGTGTATCACGCAATACTCGGACGTCCGGCTTTCGCCAAATTTATGGCAAGATCTTGCTATATCTACAACAAGCTAAAGATGCCAGGACCCAAAGGAGGAGTAATCACCATTGCCGGTGATTTCAAGCTGGCAAACGAGTTGGAGAAAGAAAACGCCCTTTGCGCTCAGAGAGTTATAGCAAGGGAGGAACTGAAGGAATTAGCCAAGGAGGTATCGCCGAAAGAAATGCCGGCAGGAAAAGAAACTTGGAAGCCAACAGATAGCTTCAAGGCGTCCGAGAATACAAGACAGGTAATCCTAGATCCCAAAGATCCGACAAAATTTGTCGTCGTAGGGACTGGGATGACCGACAAATAGGAAGGCGAGCTCATCAAGTTCCTCCGTGAGAACTGGGATATTTTTGCCTGGTGTCCAGCTGACATGCCAGGCGTACCCAGGGAACTTGCTGAGCACCAACTCAAGGTTATTCCCGGATCAAAACCCGTCAAACAAGGTCTCCGTCGGTTTGACGGAAGAAGACGGAAGGCTATTGGCAAGGAAATTATCCGGCTTTTAGCAGCGGATTTTATCAAGGAAGTAATCCATACTGATTGGTCCGCAAATCCGATATTAGTGCCGAAGAAAGACACCACTGCTCTTAGAATGTGTATAGATTACACAGGATTGAACAAGTTGTGTCCGAAAGATAGGTTTGCGTTACCACGAATCGATCAAATAATAGACGCCACTGCAGGCTCTGAGCTTTTATGCTTTTTGGATGCATACTCCGGGTACCACCAAATACGCATGAAAAAGGAAGATCAAATCAAGACTTCTTTTATAACCCCGTACGGGACGTACTATTACGTAACCATGCCTTTTGGCCTGAAGAACGCAGGTGCAACCTACCAGCGTTGCATGCAACGCTGTTTGCATAGTCAAATTGGCAGAAACGTCCATGTTTACGTGGACGATATTGCTGTCGTAACCAAGAAAAAAGATACACTCCTTGAGGATTTGCGAGAAACCTTCGAAAACTTGCGCACTTACAAGATGAAGTTGAATCCATCTAAGTGCGTATTCGGGGTTCCCTCAGGAAAACTTCTGGGTTTCATTGTTTCTCACAGAGGAATAGAAGTTAACCCGGAAAATATCAAGGCAATCTTGAATATCTCAAAGCCTACATGTGTAAAAGATGTCCAAAGATTGACGGGTTCCGCTGCAGCCGTCAGCAGGTTTATTAGTCGGCTGGGGGATAAAGCCTTACCACTCTACAAACTATTGAAGAAATCCGACAAGTTCGAATGGACAGAAGAAGCCGATGCAGCGTTGGCTCAGTTGAAGGAAACCTTGATGAACGCTCCCATCTTGGCATCTCCAAAAGATGAAGAACCCATGTTACTATACCTTACGGCTACAAATCGGGTTATTAGTGCGGTAATCGTTGTGGAACGGACAAAGGAAGAGCAAAGCATACCAGATCAACATCCGGTATATTACATAAGCGAAGTTTTCTCCGAATCCAAACAAAGATACCCGCACTACCAGAAACTGGCATATGGCGTATTTTTTGCATCCAGAAAACTGCGCCATTACTTCCAAGGGCATTCCATAACAGTGGTATGTAAAGCGCCACTAGGGGATATTATAAACAATGCGGAGGCAACCGGCCGAGTAGCCAAATGGGGCATCGAGTTGGCAGCCTTCGACATTAAGTACCAGCCAAGGACGGCAATAAAATCCCAAGTTTTGGCAGATTTCGTCGCCGACTGGACAGTGGCAATGGAAAATACACCGATGCCAGAATCCGAGTACTGGATCATGCACTTTGACGGATCCAAGATGAAGGAAGGAGCTGGGGCCGGTGTAGTTCTAAAATCTCCCAAGGGAGACACAATGGAGTATGTATTGCAAATACACTTCAACGCCAGTAATAATGTGGCAGAATACGAAGCTCTGCTTCATGGCTTGCATATCGCAAAAGAAATAGGGGTAAAACGCATCTTGTGCTATGGAGACTCGGATTTGGTACAGCATCAGCTCAACCAAACCTGGGACGCGAAAAGCCCTATAATGGTCGAATATCGGAGGACGGTGGATGAGTTCGCCATCTGTTTGTTCGGGTTCGAAGTCCTTCACATAAAAAGGGAGGAAAATTGGAACGCGGATGCGTTAGCCCGCATGGGATCAGAAAGAATAAAAACTTTACCATCAGGAGTGTTCGTCCAGCATTTGCATGAACCATCCATAAAGGGTGGAGACGTTGATTACCCTCTAGCATCTGAAACAATTGAGGTCATGCTCGTTAAACCGGATTGGACAATTCCATATTTAAACTTCTTAGTCAATCAGAAGTACCCGGAAGAAGCAGACGAAGTATTGCAAAGGCAAATACAGCGTCGGTGCAAAGGATACGTGGTGATCAATGACCACTTGTATAAGCGCAGTACTTCCGGAATATTTCAACGGTGTATTTCACCAGAAGAAGGAAGAGAAATACTGGAAGAAATCCATGCTGGCGATTGCGGACATCATGCTCAATCAAAAAGCATAGTCAAAAAAGCATTCCGGGCGGGGTTTTTCTGGCTAACAGCCAAGACAGACGCCGAGCGCATAGTGAATACGTGCGAACGATGTCAATATTACGCCAAGCAGACCAATTTGCCGGCCCAAGCACTTAAAACTATCCCTATCACATGGCCATTTGCGGTCTGGGGGCTAGATATGATGGGACCGTTCAAAACTGCAAGAGGTGGACTTACGCATCTACTCGTAGCAGTAGATAAGTACACAAAATGGGTGGAGGCTAAACCCATCAAAATGGGTGGAGGAAATCTTGGAAGCATGCCCTTTAACTCCGTCAAAAATTGCATTGCATTCCGCTTCTGTATATCCTTGAGGGATACCGGATGCTACGCGCCAAGATCTAGCATTAGGGTAATGTAGACGCATAAGGCCAAGTGCCATGCGTGCACCACCTCGTGCGGCAGAGCGAAGGATAGATTCTCTCGACTCTGCTACCTCTGTGATGGCACCCGGAAGCCGGTAAACTTCCGAAAATTGTACAGTGCTTGTGGGAAGGAATTTACTAATCAGCTGCATTCCTGCATTCCTGATTGAATTCCACACTTCCCCAAAGGCCCGGATCTTTTCAGTCCGAGAAATTCCTGGAAAATTTCCTGCTTTTTTGACAAAAGCAAAGGTTACATGAAAAAATATAATAGATAAGACAGGAAGATATTGGTAAAAAGAAATTAACTTACCAAGAACCTTGTCAATTTCGTCGCTTTCTTTCATGCGCGGGAGTAGCATACTTTCCAAATCATTGATAACAGATTTATCTTCCGCTGCTTGTAAAGAAGCCTTGGATTGAGCAATCCCAAGGGCCAGATTACTGGCTTCCAGGTCTTCTTGAACTTTCAGAAGTTCCTTTCGGAGATTCGAGTTTTCCTCACGAAGCCGAGAAACATGGACATTGTTTTCGGCTAATTTGTTGGCTTTGTTTAAAGCAGCTGGAGGGCAATAATCAATTTGAGTTTACAAAACAATTCAGCAAGCATTCTCCAGAGAAAACAAATGGTACAAAACAAAATACCGGTGGCTTTTGATAGTTGCCGTTGAGTTGACGCTAGTTCATTGCTTTTCGTCTCAATAACAGATTGAAGGGTTTTTACTTCTTTGCTCTTGAGACTAAGCTTCTTCAAAACTTCCAAGTTTATGGCGTCTGCGGAATGCTATAACATGGAAATGAAAGCCAGATGCTTAAGTTTGAACAGGCATTTGAAGAAACATTAAGAAGAATTCATATTTCAACTTAATGCTTGGGGGCTAGAAGTATTACCTGGCTCATTTCCCGCAAGTCGGTCAAAACCTCGTGGAATTCTTTGGCATATTCCGCAAAGAGAATCCCAACGTGATGAAGGCCATCGTGTATAACTTGACGAGGTGAAAAAGCAATGTCATTGCGAATAACTAACCCATTTTGTGGCCAAGGGCGAATTAGAGGCGCAGGAGCAAAGAATTTCTTTGCTTCTGGACGAATATATCCGAGTTCGTCGAATGGTTCTTCTTTTATCCGGGTATCGACCAGAATGGGAATAGATTCCTCTTTAATAGCTGTTTGCCTTTTGCGCTTTCGATTGTTGAGAAACTCGGCATGCAATTTGTTGAGCTCAGCATCGGAAGCAAGATCATTTTCTCCAAGTTCGTCAAACTAGGAAGGAGTTAATAGTATGTTAAAAAGCAGAGAGAGAAGATAATCTGAGGAAAAACTCGGAAACAAGGAAAGATAAATACCTTAGGGACCGGGTTTTCCACGTGGTAGATCGCCAGATTTTCCTCAACCTGACTACTGGCGGCAACTAGTTGGTGAAGTCGTCCTATAAAATCCTTTTTGGTATAGGCCTTATCTGTTCCTCTCATGCTATCTTCTGGCCCTTGGTATTCACAAAGGAGTCGGGAACGAAAAGAGAGAGGTTGGATGCGGCGTCCGAACCAGCACATAACGGTATCCTTCCCAATCAAAGAAGGTTGAGAGGAAGAAAGTTTGGCAATGCGCCGCTTTATCTTCATCAGGTTTTCTGGCAAATTTTCTACTGCTGTGGTTGTCCAACTCTCGCGAGGAATAGCAGCAGAGTTAACAAAGGGAGGAAACCCGGTTGTCTTGCCTGGGAATGGAATATCCTGATGATAAAAGAAAGAACCTAGCCAAGATTGGTCTGGTTCCGGCATTTCTATTTTTGGATACCATTCCTCCCTAAATTTTCTAAGGGTAAAAGATATAGTCCCGCAAATAGGCGATATGCCATGCGTGATATTATGCTTTACCTCAAAACAATACTGCCAGAAACCTAGGTCAGGTGTCATCCCGAGATATCCTTCGAAAAGGGCTTGAAAACTGGCTAAGTAGAGGATGGAATTCGGAGAAATATTGTGTGGTTGGACGCCATATAAGTTAAGGATGTCTAGAAAAAAGGCGGAAGGGGGAAAACCCATACCTCTCGTGATGTGAGAAGTAAGGATGACGCATTCTCCGACTTTTGGCTTGGGCTCGGGTTCATCTTTCGAGATCCGCCATTTGCCTTTAACTATGTAACCTTCTTTTGTCATCCGACGAAGAAGAACGATAGAAGTATTACTCGGATTCCAATTGCCGACAAATTCTGTTCTGCTGTTGGCTCCGGTAGCGAAACGCTCATCGCCACGGGAAGGGATCTTGACCCTCGCCGTCGTTGGTGCGAACGGTGGGGTTGTCGCAGCGCTTGATGATGCTATGTCCGCTGCGGCGGAAGTGTTCTCTCCGCCCGCCGTGGAAGCCGTGGTCTTCTCCGGCTCACCGCCGGTGGGCTTTTGCGCTCCCGTTTGCGGATCTAGGTCGTTGACGAGCTCGTCGATGGCGGCGCGGGTCGGTGAAGGCGGCGAGGATGCCATCCTTTGGTGGTGCGTTTTGGTGCGTTCTGCGTGCTTGGAAGCTAAGTGCGCTTGGGGCAGGAAACTTGCTCTCGAGCTCGCGTCAATGGCGTGGGAAGTGTGGGAGTGAGGAAAGTTTCGGAGGAGGACGATGATGGCTATTTATAGCCAGATATCCGTTTAGATACGTGCCAACGGCTCTTTTGACCGTTGGATGTTCGACGCGTGTCGCTCGCCGGAAAATCCGGGAAACGAAACGACAGGGGAATGATGGCTATCTCCTCGTTTCTCGTGAGAATCTGTCAGAGATACGTTGCAGGGTTTCCCGCGTGAAACCAAGCGGCGCTTGCGTCAGCATGATTAAAGCGCTGATGTCATAAGTTCCTTTTCCGCGAAGGATCGCGAGAAGAAAAGCCGGATTTTCATAGTTCCGAGTTTTTATGTTACCATCTCCTTCAAAAGGAAAGAAGAAAGAATCAAGACTGCTGAATCAAGTTTTCCCGGACAAAATGTAATTGACGAAAGGCGGAGTATCAGAGTTTTGATCCTTCCTGGGGGCTACTGTCGGATATATACTGAATAGGGGTATAGAAGATGGTAGACAAAAGAGCCGGACTACCAGGGTGGCTTACATGGTAATGGGCTTAGGTCCATTGGGCGGCCCAGTAGTCCGACGCGCAGAAGCCGGATTCTAGAAGAACCCGGATCACGGCTCACGTGATCTGGCTTGGAGGAGAAGACGGATTCCTTACTTTCCAAGTTACAAGTTAAACGTAGTCTTCTAGGTTTCTTGTTCTGTAAGCCCTAATCCGGCTATTATATAAAACCGGACGGGAGATAGATTAGAGAGGTTCAAGTTTCACAAGCTAAAGCTCTACGCAACTCGCCGAGAAGCTCATCCTCGTCGAGTAGCTAGATCTATTCCCTCACACTGTAACCCTGTTATACGGGCTTTAGTCCCAATTAGTGAGAAGTGCAGGAGTAGGTACGCCGTACTGTCGCGACGTACCGAACCTGGGTAAAATCCCGTGTTCTGTGTTACTACGCTATCCCGTTACCCCACGTCTCTACCGTAGTCTCATGGCACCCCAGTCTATGAAAACTACTACGATGTCTCGACAAAACTTACAATAGAAGCATTGTCTATTTCTTAGTTGGCTGAGTTTTTTTTTCTTTTTAATTTCAGTGACATCTCATAGACTCCGGATCAACAGCCGACCATCCCCGCTGCATATATAGCATAGAAACTAGAAGTTGCACTAACATTTCACAACCGAAAACTAGCAAAGAAATTATGAACAGGTTGACCACACAATATAGTTCACCAAAGCCAGGGATTAAAGTTTCAACAAAATTTCTGTAATTTTGATAATATCAGTTGATTCCAAAACATGTTTCTCTCGAATTTTTTTTGTACTAGATAAACAGATTATAAAAATTAGAAGTTATTGAATTTTGTTCAAATTTGATGAAATTTTATTGAAATTTGGACGGAAACAATCCCAAAAACCCGAAATTTCTGAAATTTTGCACGTAAACCCACCACAGGCACTAGTAGAGAGGATCGATCGTGGACACAAGGACGGAGCTAGAGAAGTTATGCACGGTGGTGCCATAGCCGTCAAAGATTTCACAAAGATTTTTCTTTTTTTACCGGGTGTCCTTTGCAACCCCTGGCGCACTTGGATCCGCGCCTGCATATACAAATCAACAGCACAATATTACTTTTTTTTTTCTCAGCGTCAATCCGAGCTCCTCGGTTCCTATAAAATGCCCGGTCCTCGCGGCACATCCTCACCAGCCATCCATCGCCGTGGATCGACCCAGCTGCTGCTGCAGCGACCACCGCGGTGCGTGCCACATGCGATCGAGCTAGCTAGCTGTCTGTGAACCGATCGAAGGAGCCGGCGGCAAGAGCTTAACCTTAACGAGACCGAGAGCTCGAGGTCGGTGTCGAGATGGGCAGGGCGCCGTGCTGCGACAAGGCGAGCGTGAAGAAGGGGCCATGGGCGGCGGAGGAGGACGCCGTGCTCAGGGCCTACGTCGCCGCGCACGGCACGGGCGAAAACTGGATCGCGCTCCCTCGCAAGATCGGTATGTGGATAAAGATGCAACCATCTTCGCACGCAGCGATGCGCATGCTAGCGCGCTCCTCTATGCCACACCTGAGCGCTCATGGGTTTACATGTGCGCGTTGCTTGCTGCAGGGCTGAACAGGTGCGGCAAGAGCTGCCGGCTGCGGTGGCTCAACTACCTCCGGCCCAACATCCGGCACGGCGGCTTCACCGACGAAGAGGACCGCCTCATATGCAGCCTCTACGCCAGCATCGGGAGCAGGTACGTGCAAACACGCACAGACGCGTATCCGTGTACACCTTTTGAACCACTGCGACGCGTACCTAAAGGATTTATTTCATGGTGCAGGTGGTCGACCATCGCCGCCCAGCTGCCGGGGAGGACGGACAACGACGTCAAGAACTACTGGAACACCAAGCTGAAGAGGCGCCTGCTCGGTGGCGGCCGCCGGCCGATCAGGTACGCGCTGCCGCAGCCGCGCCTCATCCTGGCGAGCCCGACCGGCGCCGGCGCCCTATCAGCGTTCGAGAGGATGCAGCTAAGCATGCAGCAACGCCACGGCATCCTGCAAGAAACGACGACCCCGGGGTTCACCTACGCCAGCCTCGCCGCGCCACCGTGGCAAGTCCAGCAACCACTTCTTCCTGCTGCTACCACCAACTACTCATGGCCAGGGATCAGTACAGTTACTGCCTACTCCGGGTTCCCATCTTTTTACGCGGGCCGCGTTAGCGTCCAAGACCAGGGCGTCAGCTGGGACAGCAGCAGCGGCGGCACCACGCCACTGTCCACCAGCACCACCGGCGAGGCGACGCCAGGCATCGACAGCTCGAGCTCCACACCGACCGTGAGCTCCGTGACTTTCGGCGGGGACATGGAGGATGAGATCGACATGCTGCTCCGGCAGATCAGGTGCCTCGACGAGGACGATGACGGCCAGCTGACCGGGCTTGGCGACGCGGCAGCAGTGAAGGATGGCGGCGCTGGTTGTTGGAGCTCATGTTCTACTCCGGGAGTGGACTCAGTGTTCCAGGACTATGTGCAACAAGGGTACGGACAGTAGTATCATATATACTTGGTAAGAGTAGGCATTACAGACCTGAATATGATCAGGATACTCAAGAGTTATGTGAATATGTATTGCGAGCTCAGTACTTCTTTTCTGAAGAACTAGCTTCAGTATGAGTGTATCGTCAATGCAGAACCAATATACATCTGGATTTAGATAAGGGATATCAGTGGATTTCCCCCCTTTTGCATGAACATGTGCTCACAGCATCAATTTAATACAAAGGGTTTAATCTTCTTGTCCACCCAACAACAGGTAAAGGTGATGTTTCATCTGGTTCCTATCAGAGGTAGTAAGTACTAAGTACATCATCACTTACTATCAACAAGCTTGCATGAAGTGACAATAGTAGAAAACTAGCAGAAATTCAAGAGCTAAGAAGGAAACAAAAGTATTTGATACGTAGCAGGCCCTGGAAAACATAATTGGATGGGCATCTTAACAGTAACTTCTGATAATTTGATACTAGTATTCTGGGGTGCAGAAATCAACATGATGTACGCTGCCAAATTACTTTTTTTTTCTAGGATTAAAAGTATCAGAATTGTCTGCTCTCCACAGACTTGAATAGTTGCTGATGTGGAAATATCTTACATCAAGCTATGCATTCAAAAGAGCTATAATAAACATAAATGTAAATGTAAACCTACGCCAACAAATCATTACGGCGATCTATCTGCTTCCGGTGCAATGAACTCACCATGTAGTTCATTACATGACTCTATCTGCCTCCGACGCAATGAACTCCCATTGCGAGACAAACTACGTATTCCACTATGCCCCCTCATGAGTGAAAACGACGGTGGTTCTGCGTCAGAATGTTCCTGACCAGGTGTTTCTTCTCCTTCTGGTGGGCTACCTGTATCACCTGTACTACCAGCATCTGCGTTTGTGGGCTCAACGTTATCTGGCATATTAGAAGGACCATCGCGATCATGGAAGAGCTTGGCGAGAACGGCAAGCCATCTGTGCAATAAACTCTGACTGCTGCTATTGCTCGGTACATGTGGATAAACAACAGCGTGCAGGATTAATGCCAGCATTGAAATAACTCCCGAGATAATGAACAACCCCTGAAAGCTGCGCAATGTAAGGCTGCTTGAAGTTTGGGAGTTATCTTTGTCGGGGCATGACTTATCTTCATATAATTGTTTCTGCAGCTCAGCCATTCGGCCATTTGATGTGAGATTCAGTATCCCCCTCGAAATATCAGCTGTGAGTGGAGAGCCTCGAGGGAATGCCTGCGGAAGTAGAACACAAATAAGGATCAGAAAAGGGCGTCGGTGGTAAGATGAGGCCCAATAACTTCGAGGTAGTTATATGAAACACGCAAGCCCTTGGTAGGATGAGGCCAACACTCATAATGACAATACTGAATTAACTTCATACAGTTTATCACGTTATTCACTACTTCAAGGAGCAAGCAAGCTAATCCAGTAGATTTATCATGTTATTCACTAATTCAAGGAGCAAGCAAGCCTTCTACCTCCTAACAGATAACCAATAATATGGCACCATTTTTCGCATAACATGATAATGCAATTCCCTGACAAAAAGAATCTAATCCTGCATGTGTTTTTGCTTTAGCTTGTTCAGATCCAATAAATTCACCAATCTGATGGTTTTGTTCGAGAGACCCCTCTTATGGTATGTATATATAAATATTTGAGCTACTAGGAGGATCTTAGAACAAAATAGCAATATAAATCGATCCATCGCCTAGGATTTAGCAAGCCCAAAAATATGCTGTTGTTCAACAGCTATAGAAACTGTACTCACATAACCAAATCCATCGTACTTGTAGGTTGGTCCAATCATAGTGTAGTTGTGGCAATACTTTGTAAGGAACACCTTAAGGTATGGTATCTCATCAAAAATAACGTCTACTTTTCCAGTTGATAGGGCTAAATTGTATTCCTCAGGAGAGTTGAAGGCAGTCGTCTTTGATTCATCAATTTTCAAACTTCTCAAAAGACCAGGCAAGAATGAATTATTAAGGTAACCGACAGGGCTCCCTTTGCTGATAACTTCTTCCAAACTTGTGACTGTTGCCTGAAGTTGTTCCACTGTCAGAATTGAGCTTAAACTTGCGGTGTAACTCTGCTGCACTATCAGCACCACAAACAGCCAAACAATTAGTACAGTCCTTGATAAATTGTTCGTCATACCCTCCTTATGAGCAAACACGAGCGATGAGAAGGAAAAGTAGAAGACCTTCCCAATTTGAGTGGCTGGGGAGCCTTCGAAATTGGCCTTCCCATATTGACTGGCTGGGGGGCCTCTGAATTCTTTCTTTGGTTTATGCTCAATACACCAGACTACAAAACCAGTGAAGACAACGAAGGCCAAATATCCTAACCATAGGTCGGTTGTCAAAGGCTCTAGGAATGTCCATGCAGTCTTTTTTCTCCGGTCCAGGACCGGAACCAGCATGCGCACGCCTGACTCTGTATAAGGAATAGTGAAGTCTACATATAAAGAACGATTGGCCAAGATTGTTACATCGCCTACCACCCCATCGATTTCCTGCCAGGAACAGATATAAAGTCAGCTGAGTAACTTTCCGAGTACACGCTATAAGGCTTTAGAAGTTCATACAATATAAATATAGAGTCCGGCTGAACTATCAATCATCTTGGGGGTGCTAAGCAAAGCAATCGAAATCATTTGTCCACAAATTAAGAGTAGCAACTATTTTATGTTCTGTTCTGTGTTGGTGCGTATGTGTATTTATTTTATGTTTTACTTTTATTGCACGCGCACGTGTTTACGTTAAAAATAATCCATAAAAAGAGGAATCTTACACTTTTGCTGATTCGAGATGGTCATTAAAATACTTAATTGATTAAATTAACAATCGGTAAACTGCCCTATGCTTAAAGTATTCAGATAAAATAACCATGAATAATCATACGTAGCTAGTTCACATATACACGTTTGCGCAATTAACTCCCTAGAAGACGATGAGATATTTTTTTAAAAGCTCTCAAGGAAGGTAATTGTAGAAAAGGAAGAAGAAATACGACCGAATGCAAAATGGAGCAAAAAGAAGTCCATACATACCTTAAGATAAATTTTGTAGACAAGTCGGTCATAATTCTCGTCATCAAATTTATGGTAGACAATTGGAACTTTGTAGGGTAAAGTAGCAGCTGCTTCCCGAAATACATCGACTGAGAACCCTTTGGCACTCTTTTCATAACTTGCAAATTTGTTAAACCCACCATCTTTCACAGGTACGCCTATGTTAAGAGGTTTATTATTCATTGGAAATAGCCAACCTCTAGGTTCAGTTTTATTAACTCCTGGCCATATGACGGTGCGAAGATCAACCTTCTTATTTAGACTACCTGAGATGCCAGATCCCGGAGTCCAGAAACCAACTAATGTTTGGTTCTGATTAACAATGTTGATTATCCTGTAATTCACTGATGCTAACTGCATGTCTTTAATCTGAAATTGACCACTCATTCCTGAAAAATTGACCTTCAAGAGTGCATCTCGCAGTTTTTCAGCAGCCTTTGAAGTATCTATTCTGCCAAAGTCAGTGGAACCATTGTTTGTTACAGACGGTCTAAAGTCTGAATTCACAAATCTAGCCTTCTCTGCTGCTAATGCCAACGCCCATATGGTATCATAAGCATAGAGACCAGACACTGTGGGCTCACTTAATGAGGTGCCTGGGTTTTCTGATCGGTACTTGTTGCGCCATCTCTGTCTGAAGTTTTGAAGTTGCATAGTATCTCGAACATGAGGTTTCACCCCAAGGACTCCTTGCATCACATCAAGAGCGGGAGAACCGACCACATCAAAGACATCTGTCAAGCCATATGCAGTAATCCAGACAAAGCCTTGATTCATCATCCCTTCATCCTTAGCAAGCTGAAAAAACTTAAGAGCCATCGTATTCGACATGCGTACAACGAATACAGTTGTCCAATTGTGTTTTAAGTCTGAGATAGCTCTCCTCATATCATCATGGGTAGCTGAAGGAGGGATCTTGCACCTGTATGAAACACGGGTGTCTACTTGTCTGAGGGCGTCAACAAGGTCAGGTATGAATTTGTTATTGGAATCATCATCCTCAAAGACAGGCACGACTTCCCTCCAGTTGTATTTCTGAACAAGAGAGGCGATAGCTTCTGCTTGGGAGGAATCATTCCATGCCGTCCGGATGAAGTATGGATTTTGTCCGAATCGTGACGGACAATCTGCAGAGAATGAAATGATTGGAACCGATGATTTGTTCCCAAGATGCGCAAGAAATTTAGCCTGCGTTGACGTCTGCGGCCCAACGATTGCCTGCACTCTCACATTCTTCAGCAGATCGACCCCTGCAATGCTGATATAGTTAGAAAACTACTACATTCGTTTCAAAATATAAAACTTTTTGGTAACCGTCTTCTATTTTGGAGCAGAGGTAATATTTCACAAGAATGACGCTTATTCATAAGACATGACCCTAAATAACAACCCAAACAAAAGTAGGAGAATACTAATGTTCGCTCAGCGGCTTCTAAACTTATGTTTTCATAAGATGAACAAATTTCTCAACTAACCATACTCGAGGTCGCACTCCAATATCTCCCCTACGCGACATGGAACATCTACACAGTCTCCTATTTCGGATTTGTGGCTAGAAGGTTTTCTAAATTGATTTGTGCCACCAGAAGCAGGACTACCTTGTTTCCGCGCGGCGGAGAGTAGTACCAGGACGAGCAGAGGCAGCAGGCATGGGAGAGACCAGCAAAGGAGCTCCGTCTCCGACCGCCGGCGGGACGCCGCCGCTGGACGCCCTGAAGTGGCCGTGTCCACTAATGGCTTTGTGGGCCAGATTATGTGAAAGTCTGTAAGTGCTGGACACCCATGAACGGCCTACACAGAAGATTTGGCCCATAATCAGCCCACTCAGCAAGGGCCATCAGAGATTGACGAGGAAAATGTAAAATATCACCAATACTGGCCGTGATTTTATAAAACCACCAGAATTCCGGAAAATAAAAAGACATTGATGATCATCTGTGTAACAGTTTCACAAATAGTGAAATACATTGGCCGTTCAGTTTATGCTGGCTAACCCCGTCGCATGCTGTAGACCCCCGGATGCTACGACGATAATATACCATCGAAAATACCACGCCACTAGCACTAACGCCGGCTCACCACCCCTCGATTTACCCTGAACGGCGATATAAGAGCATCTCTAGCAGATCCCTCAAACTGAGAACTGAAAAAACGTTTTTCAGTTCGTGTTTTGCCTGATTCTACAGGTCGCGGAGGTAGGGATCGTAGCAGAACCCTTAACGTGAATTAGAAATCGAATTTTTCATTGATTTAGACGGGAGTACAGACGGATGAACTCGCTGATCCTCACTGATTTTGAAAAATAAAAACTTAATTACACATAAACGGCGATGAACTAGGGTTCATCGCCGCACCCTACACTACTAGGGCCAAAATGCCCGGCTTCTTGTTCTTCGCCGGGATTCTTCTCCCTCCGCCGCGCCGTTTTCAGTCGGAGCTGTAGTCGTCATCATCGTCGGAGGAGGGGGCCTACTGCACGAACTGGGACGCCGCAATGGCGTCCCACTCCTGCAGTCCTGCTTCTTCTCCTGCAGCTCCGCGTCCGCACGGAGGCCGCGCTGCAGCTGGCGCTCGTTGTAGTCGTCGACGTGGCACTGGTAGCGGCGGCGCCGAGTCGTCTGCCTCCGCACGTGATGGCGGCTCCTCTGGATTCCGAATGGAGGAGACCCTCCTCGGTCTCCCTGGGGCCCTGCTCGTTGGCCTCGTCGCCGGAGTTGTCCTCCTAGAGGACCCGCAACACCGTCGCCGGTGACCGCGGGGAGGGAGGGGGGCTACTCCGGCGGTGCCGGGGTCCAGGCCCGCCCAACGCGGCGGAGGGGCCGCGCAGTTGCCGCCCACGCCTCCGTGGATGAGGTCGTGCCGGGGGACGACAGTGGTGTGGGGAGGGGAGGGGGAGAGGCATTCTAGCCGTTGGCTTCGGCGAACGGGCTGTTGTGCGGCTCCATAGCGAAAATCCGGAGGGGAGGGCAAAATGCGGCAGGGGGTTACTCAATCGCTAGCCGGAGCTACGCCCGACGGTGAGGGATTGCGGCAGAGGCGGTTAGGGTTCCGAAATGGCCTTGACCTGAGAACAACTCAAGAGCCCATACACAGTGCCGGAGCTAGAGGTTTGTTGATGAGGGTGCACAGAGGTGCCACAACTGGCAAAAATCATTTTTTAGGGGTGTCACAAGGGGTGAAAAAAAATCATAATTTTACAAAGAAAACAACATTTACCCGGTGTCCTGTGCACCCGCGTGGTTGCACTTGGATCCGCCACTGCCCATACATATAGCGGCTGGAGAACCCCAAATCGCATTGTGAGGCCGGGCGGCGTTTACCGTTGCTGTTAGGGAAACGCTGATGATAAGCCGGGGGATCGCGTCTCGATCCCCCGCCTCGCTGGCACGCGGGAGTCACCAAGCAGGCCCACCCACAACAGCACATCACCAGGCTTATCTCTTCCCGTCCACACACCACACACGAGGAGTCTCGTCCCAATCTTCTTTTCTTTTCCCCACCGCATCCATGGCGACCCAGCCGTGCTCGCCTGGCGTTCTCCGTCGGCCCTCCGTCTTCGTCCTCCGGCGAGCTCGACCATGGAGGCGCGGTGGCGGCCACGCACAGACCTCGCACGTCGTCGGATACGGACGAGGAGAAGCGGCCGCGGAGCCGCCAACGCCGGCGCCGAGGAAGCGGGAGGCGGTCCTTCACCGGAAGGACACCGGCCGGCGCGAGGCTGGCGGCGGTGCGCGTGCGCTCACCTCGCTGCACTGCGCGATCCCCCGCCGCGCGGAGCCCCGCTGCTGGAGGGAAGCCGCGCCGCCTCCACCTCAACCTCGTCGCCGCGGCTTCCACGGCGGAGATGCCAGGAAGTGCTGCAGGGAGGCTGCACCGCCTTCGCCTGAACCTCGTCGCCGCGGCTTCCATGGCGGAGATGCCAGGAACTGCTGCAGGGATGAGCTGTTGGTAGTCGGCACAGGTTGAGAAGAAGAGCATTTTTTCTGCTTTTTTTTGCTACACGCCGCGGGGAGCATTTTTTGTAAGCTTTATAGCAATTTTTTTCTCTTATTTGAGCAAATCGACAGACTAGGTGTAGCAAATTCCTCTCCAATTTTTTGATCTGGAGCAATTTTGAGATGAGCAAATTTTCTCTTTTTTTTGCTACACTGCGGGGAGCATTTTTTTGTAAGTTTTGTAGCAATTTGTTTCTCGTTTTGAGCAAATTGATAGACTCGTTGTAGCATTTTTTCTTCCCCAAATCCTTTGATCTGGCGCAAAAGCGAGATGAGCAATTTTTGTTTTTTTTGCTACACTGCGGAGCAATTTTTGTAAGTTTTTTTTTATAGCAATTTCTTCTTGTTTTTGAGCAAATCGACAAATCGTTTGTAGCAATTTCTTTCGCAAATCTTCCTTGATCTGGCGCAAATTCAACTGCTGGGATTTGGAGTCACATGAGCATTTTTTTTTCTTTTTTTTGCTACACCGTTGATGGTCAAGAACAAAATCTTTTGGACGCTCCATGTAGCAACCGGCGGCAACCGGGGGGGCAGCGGCGATGATCCATAGGGCCTTCAGTGGCGCTTCCGGCGACGAGCTTATCTCCCGCGCGGCAGCGAGTTCGCCGGCTTCTGTGGAAGATAGGGACGGGGCGGGGCGGAGTTCGCCGGCTTCTGCGGAAGACAGGGGCGGGGCGGGGCGGAGCGCGTCGATCGCTGCCGGAGTTGGGGACTGGACGCGGGGGCAGCGCGGCGCAGCTGTCAGAGTTGAGGGCGGAGGTAGCGCGTGGGAGGGGAGCGAGTTTATCGCGAGCGAGGTTTCAGTGGGTTCAGGGAGCAGATCGGACGGCCCCCCTGACGCGCATCGCACGGCTGCGGACCCGGGGGATCGGGGGATTTGATCCCCCGGGGGACGCTCAGCACTTCCCAGAAAATATCATCTTTGACTAGTTGCTTGGTGGTTTGGCTGTAAAATTGTACTAGCTTGGGGTTCTAAATGCAGAACGTTCTACAGCGTAATGGATGGCCTGGATAGGTCTTAGCCATCCATCGGTCGTGGGATCGCCGCATTCATCTTTAGGCATGAGCTTAGCAAAAATTGTCTCCGGGCGCCGCATTCATCAGGAGCAGCTAGCTGCTAATTAATAAATGATGTGGTTTGACTAGTTGCTTGGTGGTTTGGCTGCAAAATTGTACTAGCGCAGTGTAATGAATGGCCTGGATAGGTTGTGGGATCGCTGCATTCATCTTTGGGCATGAGCGGCTTAGCAAGATCTTCTCCGTCCTGCTAGGTACTATCAGGAGCAGCTAGATGCTAATTAACTAATGATGTGGTTTGGATTTGAAAAGAATGCTTTGGTTTGAACACGAGGAGGTGCAGCGTGCGCGTACGTACCTGCGGCGGCAGCGCTGACGGCGTCGAGGCCTGTGTCCCGGAGGTGAAGCTTCAGCCTGGTTTGGTAGTCGGCCTGGCGAGGGTGAGCGTAGAACTCCTCTAGAGCCAGCTCGATGCAGGTCCAGCTAATGTTCCCCACCCAGGTTTTCCTGTCCAAGATCACCCCCACGTCAACCACCTGCCGCTGTAGAGCTCCGCCGCCCTGCGCCGCGACACTGGAAGCGCCGGCGGCGAGAAGCAGGAGGACGAGGAGCGTCGCTGCCATCCTGAATCGATGCCTATTGGCAGTTTGATGAAGCAACGATGTGTACGGAACTGGTTGTCTGTTGTGTGGGAAAATGATATTGCGATGGAATTCAACGAGTATACTTGTCGTACTTTTGCTTGGTTGAGATCGATCGTGGCTAGATAAACTAACCAGATGTTTCAATATAATGCTACTCTGATAAGACCAATAGTTTCAGACGTTTCCCCAAGACCATAATAATAGAAAAGAAAAACGTATCAAACCATGTCATCTTCGGGCGTGTCTGCATCGCCGTCGAATTTATATGCATGGCAGACTGGCAGTGTGCGAGGTCAAATGAAGTTGCTGTGACCACGACCACAACCGGTGGTCGATCCCCAATCTCCTCCCTCCCGATCTGATGGAACCCCGGATTATTGCCAAGCGGCCATGCTTGACCGTTGAATTGGTCAGGTTATGTACGTATCGCAGTGGGCGTGCCGCGTGTGTACATACTGTTACTCGGGCCACCTGTAGTTTTCTTCGGCAGCAATCCACCACGAAACTAAAACACTAACTTCTAGTACTCCCTCCGTAGCAAAATATAAAATGCTTTAGAGTTTGTTAGGCAAAACGTATCTATACATATTTAGTGTGTAGGTTCATATGATCTTACATTAAAATACGTCTAGATACATTTTGTTTAGGAAATTCTAAAACATCTTACATTTTATTTAGGCCCCGCCAGTCGGTTCCTGTTTGTCTGGTGCGCGTTTCCGAGTCATTACCAGTATAAGTAAAATAAAAAAAGGTAACTAGGGCTCTAGGAGGAGAGCAAACGTGCCGTCCTTTCCCGAGCTCGAGGGAGCCCGCTTGCTAGGGTTCCTCTTCCGCCGTTGAGTCAACCCGGCCGCCGGTGCGCACCGGCCGGCGCCTCACCGCACGCCGTCGCCTCCCGTGACCCCGCCCTTGCGAGCTGCCCGAGCCCGTCTCCGGCCGTCTGCTGCGGAGGACATATATACCCGGATCGACCTTCCCCAAGCGCCGCCAGCTCCCACTGGTAGAAAAAAGGCCTTCCATACGCCCCTTCAGTCCCCAAAATGTCCGAACCGTGCTTAAAGGGGTCTTTAGTCGCGGTTCGGGAGGCGACCCACGACTGAAGGTCTTGAGTGGCGGTTGGGGTAGCGCGCGGAGGGATTTAGTTCCGGTTGGCCTGGCCACCCGCGACTAAAGGTCGGAACTGCTCGCCTCCCTGTCTTTAGTCCCGGTTGGCCTGGCCACCCGCGACTAAAGATCCAAACTGCTCGCCTCCCGCGCGGTTTTATTTCGCGAGCGAGAGGCAGAAGGCCATTGATACAGTGCGCGGGCTCTCTGTTCTTCTTCCTCTCTTCTCTTCTTCCTCTCTTCTTCCTCCATCAAGCACCCATGGATTCTCCCGTTTGGAACGTTCTCCGTGTGCCCACACCATGCCGCAAGAATCTCCACGTGGCATATACCAATATATGCGAGAGGCCCCCCCAAGCTCTTAACCGTTTGGTCAATCTCTATGAAGATGCCGATGAACACCATAAGTTCTTCGAGCTTGATCTATAGTATACGGCCAATCAGAAGGATGTGGCCGTCATCCAGATTGCCTACAAGGAGACCGTTTTGGTCTTCCAATGGGCAAAGTACGCACACGTACAATCTCTCTTGTAGGATAGTTGTTGCATTGGAAGAATACACGTGTTGCAACAAAATCTAACACGTGTTCCATTTTTGTTGTTGCAGTAGTTCAAAGCAATCTCCAGAACTTGTTGATTTTCTTGTCGACAAGGGTTACGACTTCTGTAGCGTCGACATCACGAATGACCGGCAGAAGTTGATGCGCGCGTTGGGTATTGAGATACCTGAAGATCACTACATTGATCTTCAGGACCTTATCCATTTTGATGAGCTGTACGGGCACAAGACCGGGATGGCTCATATGGCAACTGCTTTCATCCACCAAGACTACAAAACCATGAAGAGTTGTTTCCCCTCGAGGAATCGCATGTATTGGGGGAAGAACCCACTTGACCGGATCAATCTCGAGTATGCAACAATAGATGGATACGTTGCCTTCGAGTTGTTCCGCATCTACTCTTTGGAGCTCGAATAGATGTTGTTTGTGTACCGCATCTATGTACCGCTATGTTGCGTTCGATATATGTAATGGATATATTATGTAATGGATATATGTCTTTCTATTAATTCCTATATTATTTCTATATTAATTCCTAGCTATATTATTTCTATATTATGTAATGGATATATGTACCGCTATGTTATGTAATGGCTCAAATAAAATCACGGGTTATACATAGCACAAAATTTACTAAAGCAATCACACAAAGATCTAGCTCACACACAATTCGAAAATAATAAAACTAGAAAGTAACAAATGCTAGTTCCATTTTTATTTGGGTTTCCAATCATGCACACACTTTCTAAGGTAGATGTTCTGCAAGCAAACAACCTAATATCAAGTCCTAACACTCTATACAAACTAGGAAACAAGATAAGATCAAACACACATTTCAAAACAAACAAAAACACATCAAGAAAACAAAACAGAAAAACTATTTTTTCTATATCTGTTCACCAAAAATAAATCTAGAGCTCCAAAAATTAATCTAAGCCAGGAAAACATAGATCTAGTCAATACCAAACTCATCCAGTTGTATTTACTTCAAAAATTCATTTTTGAACTCATTCTAAAAATCATAGAAGAGCCTACTGGTCTTTTATTAAAAATGATGGTATTTTCATTTGGTTGCTGACCTTGATGTGAGACTAAGTGCTATGGATATATCTTTTCAATATCTATCCAGAACATTTTAGTTTGTCCATTTTGGTTATGTATTTTAAAAGTTAGGTTCAAATCATTCTCACAGATAGTCATTGCCAAAACAGTTCTTATGTCCAAAATAATAGTCCAAACTTGGATCCGCAAATTTTATATGGTTTAAATTTCATATGGTTTGGTTCACGAATTTTATCAGATTTTATTTTGCATTTAGGAAAGGGGAAAATGAATTAGTTTTATTTTTCTGAATTTTTTGATATATTATTTGTATTTTTAAGATTTTAAAATGAATTAGTTTTATTTTTCTGAATATTTTGATATATTATTTGTATTTTTAATATTTTAAAATGAATTAGTTTTATTTTTCCGAATATTTTGATATATTATTTGTATTTTTAAGATTTTAATATGAATTAGTTTTATTTTTCTGAATATTTTTTAGAAATAATACAAATTAAAAGTTAATGTTTATTTATTTATTCAAAATTATTAATTACATCATTACTTTTGTTTATTAAAAGATTTATTTGAAATTAAGACAATAAAGAAATGTGGCATCGACCAACATGTTAATAGGATTGATATGATACTAGTATTACATACATGTGTGCGAAACACTTGGATGCGGGACGGGATGGAAATCGGAAGTTAAGCGTGCTAGTGCTAGAGTAGTGGGAGGACGGGTGACCGAGCGGGAAGTTTGACCACGAGTAAGTAATTTGACTAGAGATCATTGTAGTTAGACACTAAGCAAATAATAAAAATTCTGAAAAAAAGGGGAGTGAAAAATTGGAGTGAATAAAAGGGAGTGAAAAATAATTAAAAAGCCAAATGAATTAAAGAAATAACGAAATAGCCTGTAGTCCCGGTTCATGTCAAAAACCGGGACTAAAGGTCCTCCCGCCTCCGGCGCACACCAGCTGCCCACGTGACGGGCCTTTAGTTGCGGTTCGTAAGAGGCGCGACTAAAGGGGGGGCCTTTAGTCGCGCCTATTTAGTCCCGGTTGCACGGCCGAGATTAATGGGATTTGCGAACCGGGACTAAAGGCCTATTTTCTACCAGTGTCCTCTGCTCCTCCTCACCGATGGCCTGTGAGGCAAGCTCGGCCTCCTGCGAGCCGCCCGATCCAGGAGACCAGGACGTACAAGTCGCTGAAGCCGCGCCATAAATCAGTGCAACGTGTTCGCCTTGAGCAATCGGAACCAGGTAGGAGTAGTACACAAAAATACATTTTTTTAACCATTCTTCCTCTTGATTAACATGTTCTACACCACACATGACGTCGTATCCATGATTTGCATCAATCAGAAGAACAACAAACCCGCAACCCAACCAACACATTGGTGTACTTGTTCCTCTCTCGATACCACCTGCTGGATGAAATGTCTACCACATTCCAGGTTTATCTTTTGTGTTACAGTGGAATTTGTGATCCGCTACCGCCGGTGGCCGGATCGCAAGTGAAGTTGGGTTCCGCAATGTTGTACGGTTTGCGTCGGGGAGGGCGTCCCCAGTGGTGGTGTAGTCGAGGGTGCTACTATCGGCGAAAGCAGCCGCATGCTCCACCATTGAAGGGCTGCTTTGCTGCTGAGATGCCTGAGAGGCGGAGTGACACCGTCATGGCATTAGGGCATGCAGGTACCTAGGGTGATTTTCCCGTGCAGTATATCAGTGGTTGACATTATCGATACATTGTGAAGTTGATCAACATCTAGAGCTCCGATACACCTCCCACGCATGTATGCACCTTTTCTCTTCTCTAATCTCATTGAGGTACTATATTTTTCTTATATAAACGATGCAACTTATGGGGTCAGGTCCTTGCAAAGCCGACTTCAAATTTTAAAATCTCGTTTATTATTAAACCATTGATAATGTCCATGTTGGTGATGCAATCCGACACTCTTATTAGTGCATATC
Source organism: Alopecurus myosuroides (assembly GCA_028641055.1). Classification (NCBI taxonomy): domain Eukaryota; kingdom Viridiplantae; phylum Streptophyta; class Magnoliopsida; order Poales; family Poaceae; genus Alopecurus; species Alopecurus myosuroides. The sequence goes on along the minus strand of CM054063.1, from coordinate 231,650,802 downwards.
GGTTAGTAGCATGACATGTACCTAATTTTCTGTCTTAGAGCAAATTAGAGGCCTCAGTTTTAGAGCTTGGGCTATGTAAGCTAATCAAATTGTGTACTTGTGGTAGTTCTATCACAAATGATTTTTTATGTCACTTAACCATTTAGTGTTAAACTGGTAGATAATTGTAAGTTGTTTTTGAGGTCTCACTCTTTCTTAATTTATCATGTGTGTCAATGATATTAATGTGGAAACTTTGTAAGGCCATGCACTTAAAAGACCGCTTTGATGTATCCTTTTTTTCTATTAGTTCGATGTTCATCGCCGTCTTGGAGGGACGAGGCATATATTTTGGTACCTTCGCCTTCGTTTTATATAACTAACTTTTGAACTACTGTCAATTTTTTTAGCTAACATTATTTGTTTTTCGATTACTGGTCTTGATTATAATAACCTTTAGCCATGAATAGGAATGGTCTTTAGGTTAGCTCCTCCTCTTCTTGAGTTGTAAACAACCGATTTTTGACTTAGGAAGGGCAACCAGATCTCCGTGGTGGCATCATGTTGCCCGAGTTAGTCTTCTATTGTATCTTATAAAAACTACATGCCTTTGATCATGTATGTTTTATTTTAAACCTAAACAAGGTCTATCTCTAATGACTGCTAGGTAGTGCAGGGATAAGATTTAGGATGAGCCATTAGTCCTTAGTCAAATTGTTTTCTGACTGGAACATCAGAGCATGGAGCTTGTGCTTGATTGAGGTGATGTATGCCTCTCGAATAAGCAGATATGTACTTATTGTGTATTTTAATTTGCAGTCAGTTGAGAAATGAATTTAATAAAATTTGTTTGACATAACTTCAAGTGTCTTTGATTTCCAAAATGCCAAAAAATACATATGTACTCGTGCTGCTTCAAGTCAGACAAGGCTGAAATTGGTGTGATTTTTTTTGGTTGATACTGTGAAGTTTATGTCACCAATTTATTTATTGCAGCACGCTGCCAACTGTTTGACCATTGTTTGGTCTATCATGGAGTGCAATATTTAATTTTTTTCCATGCCCTATCTTGTACAACCTCTGTCCCATATTAGGTGTTGCTGAAATCAACGGCATGGTAGACCAAACAATGGATTTTTTTTATACATGTTAGGTGAATTTTCTTGGTGCATATAAAATAAGAAGCTTTCTTGTGCACATTTCATCTAATATCAACAAATCCAATTATATATGATGTTCACTTTTATATCTTGATGCGCTCCTTTTGAAAATAGATGTAATATGTCAATACTATTGCAACTACATATCTTCATGTGGTTAAGCCTTTTTTTTTTCCTCCGAATGTTTGATAATTATATCCGCTCTTTGAAAGTAACTTGAGGAGTTATATTGGTCTATTTGCATGTTGACATCGATTATTTTTTTTACGGTAAAAGTCCACTGGAAAAATTCTAAGCTGGTCAATCAATATATACATGTCCAGTGGATTCCTGGTTGGATATGAGAGGAGATGATTTTTTTGCATACATTTCATATTTTTATTAAGGATTAACATTATTATCTGTACAAATGAAAATTTTGTAATATTCTAAACTTTACCGTGTCAAGCAATGCATGAATGATCAAACCTGTCGGGGGGCTACCCCCGAGTAGGGCCAAACTTGGCATAAAATGGTATCCAAAGAGTGGATACCGAGATACTGTTGACCGACATCCATATTGATACCGAGTTGCTGGTTACTGATACGTCTCCAACGTATCTATAATTTCTAATGCTCCATGATCATATTATGTCAATGAGTGTGGATTTGTTACCCCCCGGGGGCAATACCACCCCACTTGTTGTCCTCCGATGGTCGCCTCGTGATTCACACTATTTTGTCATGTATTTGGCAAGAGCTACATAATTTTCTTCATAACCCTGATCAACTCACCTAGTAGGCTATAAACTTGTGCGTGTAGCGTTGACATTGTCAGAATTTGCTTAGCATTCAGAACGATATCAGCGGAGTGCATATTTAGTAAGTGAACCATGCATGCGGTCCAAGCCTGGCATGACACGGATGCGTTGACTATTAGCAGTGTTTGTATCATTTCTTAATCACTCTGGTTAATAGCAGACAACAAGTGAACTATACATGTGGTCCAAATCTCAAAGATGATCTAACAACAATGGGATGGGTGGTATTGCCCCCGGGGGTAACTCCACATTTCCGTTATGTCAATTGCTACTTGTTTTCTCCCTTACTTATAGAATTTTTATACGTTTTCCGGGACTAACCTATTAACAAAATGCCAAGTGCCAGTTCCCTGTTTTCTGTTGTTTTTGGTTTCAGAAAAGTTGTTCTGGAAACATTCTCGGAATTGGACCCCACAAAGCCCGAAGTTCCTATTTTCCCCGGAAGCATCCAGAACACCGAAGAGGAGTCGAAGACGGGCAACAGGCGGGCCACACCATAGGGTGGCGCGGGTCCCCCTGGCCGCGCCACCTATAGGTGTGGGGCCCCTAGAGCTCCACCGCCTTTTCCCTTTCGCCTATTGAATCCCCCCAGATGGAAAACCCTAAGCACCTGATAAAAAATCCCCGAAAAGTTCCGTAGCCGCCGTCACCGTCAACCCTAGATCAGGGGGGTTCTGAAGCTGTTTCCGGCACCGATGGTGCAGATCTTGCACTCGTTGGAATACCCCAAGAGGCGTGTGTGAAGAGCACCGGTAGGAAGTTTTCCCCTTAGTTAAGGACCAGGGTTATCAATCCAGTAGGAGAAAGAGGACCTTCGGAAGGTTGATGCCACCGACGGTGGTGCTGGCACTTCACCGGTGTCAGCAACAACGTGGAACCTGCACACAACACAATCAAAATACTTTGCCCCAACGGTACAGTGAGGTTGTCGATCTCACCGGTCTTGCTGAAAACAAAGATTAGACGTATAGTGTGGAAAAACAGTGTATGCTTGCAGAATGTAAAGAAAGCAGGAAATTGTTGTGGGTTGTTTAACAGTGTGGAAAAATGGACCGGGGTTTGTAGTTTCACTAGTGGTATCTCTCCATAAAAGATAGCATGCTGGGTGAACAAATTACAACTGAGCAATTGACAAATAAAGGTTGCACCGTAGTGCACAATATGACATGAAGATTACTATGCTATTTAGTGCGTGCATTACAACAAGATACATAGACCAACATCCATCTGCATCTATGACTAATAATCCACCCTAGGGTTAACATCCGAACCCCCTCAGGTATTAAGTTGCAAGCAACAGATAATTGCATTAAACAAAGTGTGTAATATAAGCAATAATTATGCACGCGGGCACTCTCACCGTTGTTTTCTCCCTAATGGCAACAACACATCCTCCCCTTCACGTTTCCGTCACTCGAGCAAGGCAACAAGGAGGCATGAACCCACTATCGAGCATAACTACTCCCTCTTAGAGTCACTAATAATTACTTGGCCAGAATAACCACTAGCAACGGAGAGCATGCAAGATCACAAATAACACATGCAAATAAAGACTAATCAACTTGGCATAAGGTCAATATTCATCGGATCCCAGCAGACGCATCAAAGAGAATTACATAAGATCAATCTCGATCATGATAGGCAGCTCACGAGATCTAAACATGGAGGCATATGAGGAGAAGACAACTATCTAGCTACAGCTACGAACCCGTAGTCTAAGGATGAACTACTCATGCATCACTCCGAAGCAGCATGGTGATGAAGAGGTATCCGGTGATGATCTCCTCTCCGGCAGGGTGCCGGAAACAGCTTCAGAACCCCCCTTATCTAGGGTTGACGGTGATGGCGGCTGCGGAAAATTTTCGGGGATTTTGATCAGGTGTTTAGGGTTTTCCATCCGGGGGGGTTTAATAGGAGAAAGGGCAAAGGCGGTGCAGCTCCAGGGGGCCCACACCTATAGCTGGCGCGGCCAGGGGGCCGCCACCCTATGGTGTGACCCCCTGCTGCCCCTCTCCGGCTCCTCTTCGGTCTTCTGGATGCTTCCGGGGAAATTAGGACTTACGGGCTTTGAATTTTCCAATTTCGAGAATATTTACAGAACAATTTTTCTGAAACTAAAAAACAGCAGAAAACAGGGAACTGGCTCTATGGCATCTTGTTAATAGGTTAGTCCGAAAAACGTATAAAAATGTTGTAAATAAGGGATAAAACATGTAGCAATAGGCATAATATCATAATGGAGCATCGGAAATTAGGGATATGTTTATGACGTATCAAGCATCCCCAAGTTTTGTTCCTACTTGTCCTCGAGTAGGTAAACGATAAAACAATAATTTCTGAGGTGACATGCTACTAACACAAACTTGATCAATCTAATGTAACAGCATATGCACGCTGAGATCATAAGACTTTAAACACAGGCATGGTAAATAAACTTTAATAATGAAGCATAGCAATTACTTTGCATCACGAAAAGTAACTCAAATAAAGGATCATGAATAATAATGCATAGAAAGATAGACGTTTGTTTCAGGTATAGAGAAAGCATGGAAAAGTGATATTTCGATAGTCCTTAAGAGTGGGGCAAAACATAAATGCCAGGACACCTTCAAAGTTCAAGAGGAAGACTAGAACAAATAATTTAAGAACAAATAATATCACATCATGAAGTAATTATTGATGCTTATGGGACAAGTGCACATAGAACTCAGAATGGCAAAAATGCTCTCTCAACTGTGCATAAAGTTAGAAGATGGAGACTCAACATAAAAGTAAAAGAAAGGCCCTTCGCAGAGGGAAGCAGGGATCACTCATGTGCTAGAGCTTTTATTTTATTAAACAGAGGTATTAAAAGTTTGACACTCTTCCCATCCATCTTTCACAAACCATGGCTAACCGAATCCTCGGGTGCCTGCCAACAATCACATACCGTGGAGGAGTGTCTATATTTTGGGAGATGTATGCTAATGTCAACGAATGGTAAACAGAAAATACAGTACGTCACAAGTCAACTGGATTCACAAGAGCGGCTCCTATGGTGAAGGACGCAACTGGTGTAGATGGTCATCCCTCTTTCTCTTTTGTTTACACAAATATGATTTGACTAATAAATCAGGGGCATAAATAGTGAAGAGAATTTGTATGCATTAATTTGGGGCAGGGCACCCCGCTGCCAGCTCTTCTATCATTTGGATAAGCGGATGAAGCCACTAGTCCAGGGTGTGAAATCCAATCAACAAGTGAGATAAAGATTCTCTATTTACGTCCTCATGAGCAAAAACAGGAACATAAAACAGGAGTAATTTTGAAGGTTTTAAAGGTAACACATGAGCAATCTACTTTAGAATGGAAGTTAAATACCACAGGTAGGTAGGTATGGTGTACATAATGGTAAAAATTTTGGTTTAAGGGAGTTTGGATGCACGAGTAGAGCTCATACTCAGTACATGTGGAGGCTAGCAAAAGACTGGGAGCGACAAATCAAGAGAGCATAAGAGCCATAATCATGCATAGCGACATAAGCATCATTAATTAAAACATAAGCAGTATCACAAGTTCAAAAACTAAGTGGTCATGGAGGCTATTCGTGACTGGTTTGTAGTCATAAACATGGTGTGAGCATGCGCCAAGTCAACCAAATAAAACATTCGAAAGAGAATACCATATATTGACGATTTACTATGACAAGAACAACTCATGAATCTTTCAATACATATTAAACACTCTCCGCTATTTGAGGCTAATCATGCTACTCAATAACCACAAAGCTTTAAAACTAAAATAACATTTTGCATGGCATGAAATAGTCTTAGCCACAGTCTATACAAGCTTCTACTAGTACTGTTATAAATTCTACTTCAAGCAGCAGTTTTCTTTTGTTTCTCCCAACAAGCACCATACAAAACATGCTTTAACAAAAATACTCTTTATGATACAGAAAGAAAACATGAGAGTACTCAAATAATACTACTAAAACTAACATCTCTAACAAGAGATGCATGCAAAACAGAAGCTGAATAAATGCAGCAGTCAAACAGAGGCTAAGAATACAACGTATTCTCAAGAAAAAGCGGAGCGTGTCACTCTCCAATAAAAGAATGCTGGGGTCCAACCAAGATTATTATGAAAGTAAAAAAACAAACTGAAATCAAAATAAAAAACAAACTGAAAACCAAAATAAAATACGCTCCAAGTAAAGCACATAAGATGCGACCGAATAAAAATATAGTTTCACTAGAAGTGACATGATAATTTGTTGATGAAGAAGGGGATGCCTTGAGCATCCCCAAGCTTAGACGTTTGAGCCTTCTTGGAATTTTCTTGGATGAACCACCGGGGCATCCCCAAGCTTAGGCTTTTCACTCTTCTTGATCACATCATATCATCCTCTTCTCTTGACCCTTGAAAACTTCCTTCACATCAAAATTCTCACAATCTTCATTAGCAACGTTAGTGCAATTGAAATAATAAATCCACATGGTTCAGTTTCAACACAAGTATAACACTAAAACACACATTAGCTACTGTCACAACTTATTTTAAAACTCTTTTTCTCAAAAGAACACCAAAAGAAAGAGATTAAGATGCAAATGTGTTAAATGGCAAAAATCTGTCAAAAACAGAACAACAGGTAAAGATTCATTTTTTCAAAATCTTCTGTTTCTCAAATCAAAAGGTGGTCTTATAGAAAAAGTTACGTATATAACTTGGTATTAAGAACAAAAAAGCTCAGGTCATTTTGAATTTTCTGTGAGTTTTAACGAAATTTATAGTTGACAGCAGAAATCTGTTTTCTGGGCAGAAATCCGAAATATAGGCTCAACTTTCCACTAGTGGCCTTACTTGGCTCAACAAAAACTCAAAACAAAAGATACATAGGGGTTGATAGGTAAATAGACAACACCCAGGTTCAAGCACACCAAAGAAAGCAAAGGAAAACTGAAAGAAAACAGAGAAATAAAACGGGTTGTCTCCCGGTAGCGCTTTTCTTTAAAGCCTTTCAGCTAGGCATAGAAAAATCAACTCAAGTATTTTCAAGTGAGGCATTCATATCAAGATTTGGCAATTCTTTAATAATGCATTGTATTTTATCTAAGCGATTTTCAGAGGCTCCTCTCTTAGTACTTTTAGGCTTACTATCTTCATCAAATAAATTCTCACGAACAATCCAATCAAAATTCTTTTCTTGGGCTTCGTGCATGGCTACTAATTTAAAGGGGATTGGTATTTTATCTTCATTTTAATTATTAGATTCAGTTTTTTCTAGAGCACCAACAATGTCTACACATGAGCCAAGCATATTAAAACGATCAAAAACTTTTCTAGCTTCTATAGCCACATCCCCAAATTCTTTAAGCATAGTTTCTAAGATGAAGTTTCTTTTCTCAACATCTTCAATGTTATTCAAGTTGAGGAACATATGTTGCATTATTGGATGGAGGTTAACAAACTTAGCTTATAGCATGTGAACTAAGGAAGTTGCACAGTCTCGTAATTGGGAGCAAGTTCTACTATGGATTTTTCCTCAAAGTTATCATGCTTACTAACATGATCAAAGAATTCTTTAACGGTGTCCTTTCCAAGTATGGAACCACTTCCTACCGACAAATCTTTCGTAGTAAACTTAGGGAACAACATGATGAGAAATAACAACATAGAGACAAAAATAATAACTATGAAGTAAACTAAATTTTTTGTGTTTTCAATATAGAGAAATTAACTATTTTTTTTGTGTGTTTTTGATATAGAGAAATAAAAACAAGACAATAAACAAAATAAAGAGATTGAGAGTGAGAGACTCCCCTTGATAGAAGACTTCCTTCTCTCGGGCAACGGTGCCAGAAAAAGTCCTTGCTACTTGTGATGGCGAGCGTGGCGGGAGGAAGTATTCTTATATATGTTTGTTTGGTCCCGGCAACGGCGCCAGAAAAAGTCCTTGATGGTGAAGATCTTGCACTCGTTGGGATACCCCAAGAGGAGGGTGTGAAGAGAACATTGGTAGGAAGTTTTCCCCTTAGCTAAGAACCAGGGTTATCAATCCAGTAGGAGAAGGAGGAGCTTCGGAAGGTTGATGCCACTGACGGTGGTGCTGGCGCTTTACCGGTGTCAGCAACAACGTGGAACCTGCACACAATACAATCAAAATACTTTGCCCCAACGGTACAGTGAGGTTGTCAATCTCACCAGTCTTGCTGAAAACAAAGATTAGACGTATAGTGTGGAAAAACAGTGTATGCTTGCATAAAGTAAAGAAAGCAGGAAATTGTTGTGGGTTGTTTAACAGTGTGGAAAAATGGACCGGGGTTCGTAGTTTCACTACTTGTGTCTCTCCATAAAAGATAGCATGCTGGGTGAACAAATTACAGCTGGGCAATAGATAAATAAAGGTTGCACCGTAGTGCACAATATGGCATGAAGATTACTATGCTATTTAGTGCGGGCATTACAACAAGATACATAGACCGACATCCATCTGCATCTATGACTAATAATCCACCCTTAGGTTATCATCCGAACCCCGTCAGGTATTAAGTTGCAAGCAACAGATAATTGCATTAAACAAAGTGTGTAATGTAAGAAATGATTATGCACGCGGGCACTCTCACCGTTGTTTTCTCCCTAATGGCAACAACACATCCTCCCCCTTCACGTTTTTGTCACTCCAGCAAGGGCACAAGGAGGCATGAACCCACTATCGAGCATAAATACTCCCTCTAGAGGTCACTAACAATTACTTGGCCAGAATAACCACTAGCAACGGAGAGCATGCAAGATCACAAATAACACATGAAAATAAAGACTATAATCAACTTGGCATAAGGTCAATATTCATCGGATCCCAGCAAACACAGCACAGAGAATTACATAAGATCAATCTCGATCATGATAGGCATCTCACGAGATCTAAACATGGAGGCATATGAGGAGAAGACAACCATCTAGCTAAACCTATGAACCCGTAGTCCAGGGATGAACTACTCACGCATCACTCCGGAGGCAGGCATGGTGATGTAGAAGCCTCCGGTGATGATTTCCTCTCCGACAGGGCGCCGGAAAACAGCTTCAGAACCCCCGGGTCCAGGGTTGACGGTGACGGCGGCTGCGGAACTTTTCGGGGATATTTATCAGGTGCTTAGGGTTTTCCATCCGGGGGCTTAAATAGGCGAAAGGGCAAAGGCGGTGGAGCTCTAGGGGACCCACACACATAGCTGGTGCGGCCAAGGGGGGGCGCCACCCTATGGTGTGGCCCCCCTGTTGCCCGTCTTTGACTCCTCTTCGGTGTTCTGGATGCTTTGTGGGGTCCAATTCCGAGAATGTTTGCAAAACAACTTTTCTGAAACCAAAAACAACGGAAAATAGGGAACTGGCACTTGGCATCTTGTTAATAGGCTAGTCCTGGAAAACGTATAAAAATGCTATAAATAAGGGAGAAAACAACTAGCAATTGGCAAAATATGATCATGGAGCATCAGAAATTATAGATACGTTGGAGACGTATCAGTTACTCTGGCCAAGTAGTTGCTAGTGACTCCAAGAGGGAGTATTTATGCTCGATAGTGGGTTCATGCCTCCTTTTCACCTTGCTCGAGTGACAGAAACGTGAAGGGGGAGGATGTGTTGTTGCCATTAGGGAGAAAACAACGGTGAGAGTGCCCGCGTGCATAATCATTGCTTACATTACACACTTTGTTTAATGCAATTATCTATTGCTTGCAACTTAATACCTAAGGAGGTTCGGATGATAACCTGAGGGTGGATTATAAGTCATAGATGCAGATGGATGTCGGTCTATGTATGTTGTTGTAATGACCGCACTAAATATCATAGTAATCTTCATGTCATATTGTGCACTACGGTGCAACCTCTATTTGTCAACTTTGCCCAACTGTAATTGTTCACCCAGCATGCTATCTTCTATGGAGAGACACCACTAGTGAAACTATGAACCCCGGTCCATTTTCCACACTATTAAACAAACCACAACAATTTCCTGCTCTCTTTAGTTACTACAAGCATACACTGTTTTCCACACTATACGTCTAATCTTTGTTTTCAGCAAGACCGGTGAGATTGACAACCTCACTTTACCGTTGGGGCAAAGTATTTTGGTTGTGTTGTGTGCAGGTTCCACGTTGTTGCTGACACCGGTGAAGCGCCATCACCACCGTTAGTGGCATCAACCTTCCGAAGGTCCTCTTTCTCCTACTGGATTGATAACCCTGGTTCTGAACTAAGGGGAAAACTCCTACCGCTATGCTCATCATACCCTCCTCTTGGGGGTCCCAACAAAGTACATCAAGGAATTTTCTAGCGTTGTTGCCGGGGAGAAGGAAGTCTTCTGGCAAGGGGAGTCTCTCACTCTCAACCTCTTTATTTTGTTTATTGTCTTGTTTTTATTTTTTGTTTTGCTTCTCTTTATCAAAAACACACAAAACAAAATTAGTTCTTATTCTAGTTGTTATTTTTGTCTCTACGTTGTTATTTTTCATCATGTTGTTCCCTAAGTTTACCTTGAAAGATTTGCCGGTAGGAAGTGGTTCTATACTTGGAAAGGACACTATCAAAGAATTATTTGATCATGTTAGTAAGCATGATAAATTTGAGGAAAAATCCGTAGTAGAACTTGCTCCCAATTACGAGATTGCTGCAACTTATTTAGTTCACATGCTAGAAGCTAGGTTTGTTAACCTCCATCCCATAATGCAACATATGTTCCTCAACTTGAATAACATTGAAGATGTTGAGAAAAGAAACTTCATCTTAGAAACTATTCTTAAATAATTTGGAGATGTTGCTATAGAAGCTAGAAAAGTCTTTGATCGTTTCAATATGCTTGGCTGATGTGTAGACATTGTTGGTGCTCCAGAAAAAACTGAGTCTAATAATAAAACCCACTTAGATAAAATACAATGCATTATTAAAGAATGGCCAAATCTTGATATGAATGCTTCTTCACTTGAAAATACTTGAGTTTCCCTTTTATGCCTAGCTGAAAGGCGTTAAAGAAAAGCGCTACCGGGAGACAACCCGTTTTATTTCGCTGTTTTCAACCCGTTTTCTTTCGTTTTCTTTGGTGTTCTTTGCACCTGGGTGTTGTCTATTTCCTTAGCAACCCTGTTGTATCTTTTCTTTTGAGTTTTTGTTGAGCCAAGTAAAGCCTCTAGTGGAAAGTTGAGCCTATATTTCGGATTTCTACGCAGGAAACAGATCTCGGCTGTCCACTGTTAATTCCGTTAAAAATCACAGAAAATTCAAAATGACCTTATCTTTTTTGTTCTTAATACTTAGTGATATATGCACATTTTCTTAGCAGACCACCTTTTGATTTGAGTAACAGAAGATTTTTGAAAAAACTGATCTTTACCTGCTGTTCTGTTTTAACAGATTTCTGCCATTTATCGCATTTGCATCTTAATCTTTTTCTTTTGGTTTTCTTTTGAGAAAAAGAGTTTTGAAAGAAGTTTTGAAAGTAGCTAATGTGTTTTTGATTGTTAGACTTGTGTTGAAACTGAACCATGTGAATTTATTACTTCAATTGCACTAATGTTGCTAATGAAGATTGTGAGAATTTTGATGTGAAGGAAGTTTTCAAGGGTCAAGAGAAGAGGATGATATGATGTGATCAAGAAGAGTGAAAAGCCTAATCTTGGGGATGCCCCGGTGGTACATCCAAGAAAATTCCAAGAAGACTCATGCGTCTAAGCGTGGGGATGCCCAAGGCATCCCCTTCTTCATCAACAAATTATCAGGTCACTTCTAGTGAAACTATATTTTTATTCAGTCGCATCTTATGTGCTTTACTTGGAGCGTCTTTTATTTTTGTTTTCATTTTGTTTTTTCTTTTCTTTCAGTTTGTTTTTACTTTTTCAATAAGCTTGGTTGGACCCCAGCATTCTTTTATTGGAGAGTGACACACTCCGCTTTTTCATGAGAATACTTTGTATTCTTAATCTCTGTCTAGCTGCTGCATTTATTTAGCTCATGTTTTGCATGCATCTCTTGTTAGAGCTGTTAGTTTTAGTAGTGTTATGTGAGTACTCTAATGTTTGCTTGCTGTATCATAAAGAGTATTTTTGTTAAAGCATGTTTTGTATGTGATGTAGCCCACCCAACTCCACTAAGTGCACCGATGACAAGATCACGCGGAAAGGCCATTCATGATAAGGTGAACTCGCTCCTCTCGTTCCATGCTTTCGGTAACTTGGCGGATGGTGCGCTACCTCATGGATCAACACTTTGAGTACTCAGGTTCAAACCCACCACGGAGTCCCCGGAAAGCACCCAAGACGATGCGCGAGAAGGTATCAAGAAGGGCGGAGAAGACGGCATCGAATTCAGAGTCGCGACTGAGAAGATGGGGGGAAAAGAACCCCCCCGGCCTCAAGAGCCGGCCAGGCCGGCCTCCTCCCACTTCAGGCCGGGCACCCAACAGAGGGGGCCAGCCTCCACCCCGGCCCCAGGCCGGCCGCCCCCCTCCTCAGGCCGGGCCCCTTCCCGAGAGGGCCGGCCTCCACCCCGGCCCCAGGCCGGGCTCCCCTCACCCACCATGGCCTCAGGCCGGGCTCTAGGCCGGCCCCAGGCCGGCGTGCGCCTGGGGCGCCCCTCTGCCCCCACCCCGGCCTCATGGCCGGCCAGGCCGGGCTCCCAGGCCGGCGTGGCCCCAAACGCACGGATTTGACCCATTTTCGACCCCGTTTTCACCTACTTCGACCCCCGACTATATAAGGACGACCCCGAGCTAGATCTAGGGTTTTAGAGTTGAATTTAGAACATTTGGAGTTCAACTCTCTTGTATACTGTCGTGGGATAATCACGGCAGACGTTACCGGGGGTAACTTATCTTGGGGCAAGACGACTCTGGTGTTTGGGAGAGGGTTTAGCTCAAGGGAAAACATGATGATATGCGATCTGGTAGCCAGCAATCTAGTCGCCGAGTCTCCGATCTCGATCTATTAACTCAACTCTCGTGTTACACTGGATACTCGATACCTAGCGATATTGCTTTTTCTCTTGGATCTCTCTAAACCTAACCTAGGGACCGGCTTATAAAGCATCCGGACCCCCTGGCCTGCTCTCCAAGGCGTACTCTGAATCCTACCCGGACACTGCCTACAAAACCCTAAACTTCCTTACCGGAACCCATAGTCCGGGTTACCAGGCCTACGATCTTGGGCCTTCTAGAAGCTCCTTTATCCTTAGCCGGGTCTCGCGCAGCGTCCTTTGGGCCGAGTTACACCTTGGCGTTGGCCTACCGGGTAACCATCCCTCCATCAGTAGTCCCCAGAATAGCTTGGGCTTCACGGGATTCTCCTTGAAGCGCACGCTATTCCCTGTAAAAATATCAACATTCAAGTTCATAGAGGCCGGGTTAGATTGCTTTGATAAACAGCTAGGCCTAACTCCATGGTGGCCATATAGTAACCCGGCTTTCTCCAAGTCTATCGCTTATGTCTCCGGGTCAGTGCCCTGATAATGATGCCAAAGATCCGGCTTACTTCACTTATCTAACCGATCCAAGTATCACGGGAAAGATTTGCCTCACATCTGTTCCGGATATCCCATCTAGCACTTAATGCATATCCAGGAAAATCCGGCGGATATCCTTTATCCCGAAATTTCCGGTTACCGCCCGTTGGTCTAGGTTTATCCGTCCGCACCTTATAAATAGGCACCTATGGGATAACCTAACCCCAACGGTCCATTTCTTCTCCCTCTCCTTCACTCCCGCACCCAAGCTCACGGAGCGCCGCCACAGAGTCCTTGCGCACGCTGCCGGAACCAATCCACCGCCGGTTACGTTCCGCCACGGCTCGTCCCGCGCCGCCGCGAACCTCCGCCGCCGCGCCCTTGAGCAGCTCGCCGGCAGTCGCAAAGGGTCATTCAGATTGCGCTATTTGCCGTCGCCGCGCTCTACTTCAATCCCATCCAGTAAGCTCCTTGCTCCCTTTGATTTAGCTTTTGCAATTTCTCGAATCGACCCAGATCGGATCTTGGTCTTCCGCGGGCCATTTTTTTGCCCTGCGCCAGATTAGGTCACCTAGACTCATACTAGTTCATCCAATGGCTTGAATATAGTCTCCACTTCATTCTCCTATCACTTGTAGTCGCTAATTTCACCACGAATCTGAAAATGAAATCTCCAATCTAGGCTCGGGCCACCCAAATTTTCCGCAACTGACTTTGACACCCGGCAGATCCCTTTCTTCCGGTTCTTTCATCTGCATTAGATACATGGGCAACCATTCCTCTTCCACGTATGCTTACCAATATGTAAGTACCCCATAATTTCTGTTCTGATACTTGATACTCGGACAATCCATAACTTTTTCTCTTTTCAATGATACCCGGATGATTCTTAGTTTCTTTGTCCAGCTGATACCGCTTGCCTATACTCGGATAATTCGTGATTTCCGAGTCTTATGCTTTGTACACTTGTCTTGTGCTTCGCAGGCTGAACCCATGGCTCCCAAGAAGCAAGGGAAACAGCAGGCCAAAGCCCGGATGACTCAATCGATCTCCGCCAACTGGGCGCGATCCACGGTTACCAAGGCCAAGCTGGAAGAGCTGGCCGAGTTAGGGATCCTCCCCCCCAGAAGGACATCCTATGGAGGGTGCCGGGTGATGAGACCCGGCCCACGCCTGCTGATGACGAGGTAATTTGCTTCGTCGAACACGTGACCCGGGGGTTTCGCCCTCCGGGTCACCCCTTCTTCCGTGAAGTTCTGAGCCATTATGGCCTCCGGGTATTCGACATAGGGCCTAACTCTATGTTGAATATAACCCATTTTATCGTTCTTTCCGAGTCATACTTGTGCACTCCGCCAAGCTTGGCTCTCTTTATCGAACTCTTATAGTGCAAGACGTGCCGCGAAAGCGGTGACGGTGCACTTCTTGCTTGCGGCGGGGTCTCTATCCAACGCCGCAAGAATTCTCCTATGCCAACCCTTACTCTCAATTCCCATGTCAAACATTGGCAACTTTCCTACTTTTACTGCCGAGACACTTCCCCACCCGGCGAGAGGAAACTGCCGGGTTATTCGGAGGGTCTCCTCGATATCTCTGAAAACTTCAACGCCTTCGCCCCTGACTCGGACAGGGAGGCAGTCCAACCCCTCCTCACAAAAATATCCGTCCTTTCCGCCCAAGGTCTCCTTGGGCTTAATTTGGTTAAGACATGGGTGGATTTCCGGATCCAGCCTAATTCCATCCGCACCAAGCTGATGTGCGAATACTCGGGGCACGTCACTGACGCGCTCCGATACTCCTCCAAGAATTATCCAGCTGGTGACACCAACAAGACCATCAAGAGCTTCTTGACGGAAAAGTTGGAGGTGATCAAGAACATCGCCGGGTTACCGGCGTTCACCCGGGAAAATCCGGCTCCAACGGTAAGACCGATACTCGTAAATTTATTCCCACTCCTTGACTTGATACAGCTGTTAGCTCTCACTTCCATGTTTTTATCTCAGGCTGATGACGCCTTCTGGAACGTCGAGACCTCCCCTTCTTCCGGAGACCCGGAAGAAGATGAAGAGCCGGATGACAATGACGAAGGTATTTATCCGGGTCTTCTATCAATTTCACTTGCGCCATTTTGCTCGCACATCTAACTTTTTCCGACTGTGCATACTCGGCTTATAGGGCTGGAGGACAAAGATGACAAGGACGAGGGGGACCCGGAGGCCACCGAATCCGATCAAAGCGACCCTGAACAAGAAGAAGTTGTTGGGGCCAAGAGGAAGACCAGGGGGGGGGTGTCCAAGGTTCCCTTCTCCCTTATGTCCTCCGAACCCTATTCCTTTGATAACATGCGAAAACTTAATCAACAATTATCCTACTCACCCCATTTGAAGGACTCTCTTCCGGCCAAGCGTAGAGTGACGCGGAGTTCCCCGGGTGACGATCCCCTCAAACCGGGTATCGCCACCTCACCGGTCCGCCGTGCCGGTACTCCTCCACCTAACCCCTCCAATTCTCCTCGGTGTCACCCCTCCCCCAACCATCCTCGGGCTGGGCAGTTCCGGGTTCCGCTATCGGTTTCTGCGACTGTTTCATCTGCTTCCAGCAGCGAGCTCCCACCAGATTTCACCGTAAACGCCGGGTAAGTCTTCACTATCCTTATATACTTGATAATTTTCATGCACTGTCGCTAACTATCTCTTTTCTTTTTTTCCTTAGTGCCCAAGCCACACTTAGTGACTTGGAGAACATGGGGACGGATAACCGGGAGACGGGTGAGCCGACTGATGATATGGACGCCGCGACTGGCGGCGATGTTGAAGGAAATCAAGAACAAGGCCCCTTTGTTGACCCAGCTCACCAGGCAGCCGTGTCTCCAAAGTCGTCCGAAGAGGCAGTGGACGAGGAGATTGAGATCCTGGACACAAGGGTGAGTTCTCCAAACCCGGACACCCAGACAGTCCGGGTATCAACCCCAAAGTCGGGGAAAGTTCACCCGCCACGCGATCAAGCAGCCGGCTCTTCCGGTGTCAGGCCTGAAGACATGACGTTCTCCCAGATGCTTGATGCCCTGCACACCTTGAGGGCCGATGAAGAAAATATCTTAGAAGCTTTGATAGCTAAACATGAGGTAAATCCGAGCAATATTGCCTGTATCATTATCTAGTCCCCAAGTTCCGAGTGAATTTATTGATAATTTGCTTGGAACTTCGTGGTATAACCGACTGATAGCTTGCTTTTTATCCGGCTCATCCTTCCTTGTATCCATGCAGGCCTTCGTTACCCAATCTGAGAAAGCATTGGCGAAGGCCACCAAGCTTGCTGAGAAGGAGGCGGCTCTGCGCGAGTCGGCTGAAGCTGAAGCTAGGAGGAGCGGGAAGATCACAAGGAAGTATAGAAGGAGGGCTCATGCAGCAGAAGATAGGCTGACGACGCTTTCTGTTCAAATCGCTGATACATATCGTGATTTGACCGGTATAATTCTTAACTTAATAATCATGATCCGGGTTCTCATTCTGATAAATTGCCGGGTTTCCTTATTCGTTGAGTTTTCTTGCAGGTCCGGATGAAGTAATCCCGGACGAAGATGACATTGCCAAGTTGAAAACCATCAAGAGCACTCTCCGGCAGCTCTGTGCTGGAACCAAGTGGATTCTTGAAGAACTGCGATGGCCGGGTGTTGGGCACGGCAACCTGAAGAAACTGCTGGATGCATGCTCCACTATTCCTGAGTGGATTTGGCATTGGAAGCGCTCGTCCTGCCGGGTTGGAGTAACCCGGGGGCTTGCGCTGGCTAAAGCTTATTTTCCTAAGCTCGAGCCGGCCAAGTTTATGGGCGGGTTTCCGGAATTTAATCACGATGGATCCAAGTTCTCCCCGAAGAATTTCAAGGCCATCCAGAAGGAAGTCCGTCACCCGGCCAGCATGATTGCCGATGGTTTGGACCTTAGTGTCATTATTCCAGCATATGATTCTGACGACAAGGCTATCAAGTCGGATCTTCCCAAGCCATACGATATGCTAGCCCGATGGAAGGCGGAGGCTGCCCAGTTGAGAGAAGAGGCCGCGAAGAAGAAGGCTGAGGCCGATTCTGCGCCTGCTACCTCCACGCCGATTGTCCCTCCTCCCGCCCGGGCCGGCACTACTGCTGATCCGGGTGTTGCTGCTACCAAGAGTACTGAAGGGCAAGCTAAGGAACAAGACCCGGCTGGCAAAGGCAAGGGGAAGATGGATGCCTCAGTCCCGGATGCTGAGTGATACTTTCTATCCGCTGTCATTTCGTATGCGTCAGTCGGCCGATGGGCCCTTTGAACAATTTTTTTTGACGGTGCGCCTGTGCACCTTTGATACTAGTATGAGAGTTGTAATGCACTTTAATGCCTTAATATACTTCGTGGCCCTTCTGGCCTTTGGATGATTTTGATATTTATCTGCCTTTGAGCTTATTTGCTCTTGATACTCCGACTTTCTTTATGGTTCCTTTTGTGAGACTCAGTTTCCGGGTCTGGTGGGTTTTGACAGGTGGACTTTTCTCTAAGTCCCCAAGTCCCCAAGACTCGGATTTTTGGGGTTTTTGTGCTTAATAGCTAGATAACTTGCCTCCTTTTTTAAAAAAAATCCCCAGTCCCCAAGGCCCGAAATTCCGAGTCTGGGGTGTGAGGTTTCTTAAAGGAAACAAATTGTTTCTGCTAAGCCCAAAACCTAGAGCCGTTTCACATAAGTGTTGAAGTTATGCTTGATAGACTTTGAGTTTCCGGTTGTTAACCCTGTACTCTGCATAACTTGTGGTTTAGATGACCCTTTTGACTCTCTTGTACTGTAAGCCGGCTTTCGCGTGGATACCATGTTGTTACATCTGTACGAAAACAGGGTCAGGCAAGTCCCATTGGGCATCATGGCTGATTGTAATCGTAAGCGAGCAAATCATGCCACTTTAGTGCGAGTCACATTGAGCTTAAGTAAGAAAAGTCAAGAAATTTGGCTCCTTTGTCCGGTTATAAGATTGCAGCCGTACTCGTTTGCGAGTAATCGGCCCTTATAACTCATAGGCATCATGGCCGGGTCTTTGAGTTTGTAACTGTGCTATTCAAGCAATCAGCCCCCAAGACCTAAATATATGCAACATACTAAGGAAACTAATGCTCTAAGGAAACAATAAATAATACTTACCTGGAAGAAAAGTAAAAAACATAACAGAAAAATAGAACTTGATAAAACGTGTGAAGGAGATATATCGCTTAACCATCTCTTTGTTGATATGAGAAAGTTAGGTCAGCAAGCCGCCTCATTAAAAACCATCCAGTCCCCTTAGGTACCCTGGATAGGAAAAGAGTGCGTCTGAAACCTGCTGCCTGTTACATCGTTTAATTATTCTTGGGGATCGTCACCCGGGCTAGTGTAATCAATACACATTCTCCACTCGTTGGTCTTTTTCCTTATGAGTACCGGGTTTGCTAACCAACCCGGGGTGGGTACTTCCATGGTGCAGCCGGTTATAAGTGGCCGTGCAATTTCTTCTCCTATGGCATATTGCTTGGAGGGATTACCCTCGATGAAAGCCACCATCTTTGTGTCCTGTGCTGCCTTGAATTTTGCTCTCTCATCTTCAGTATTCGGTCTTTTTAGCGATGTTCTGTCATCCGGGTCTACTTGAGACCGGTAATACTTGAGTTCCTCTTTTCTGCAAGCTTGCTCCGCCATGGCTGCATCTCCTTCATCGCACTCAGCTTCTATATCCCGGCTTCCATGTATGGTGATGGTCTGCTTAGGACCCGGGATTTTTAGCTGTAGATACACATAACACGGCCTAGCCATGAACTTAGCATAAGCCGGCCTTCTGAATAGCGCGTGATAAGGACTGCGTAACTTAACCACCTCGAAAGTGAGCCATTCAACCCGGAAATTGTCCTTCGATTCTCCGAAAGCTACCTCCAATGCTATTTTTCCCTCGGGGCACGCTGAGTGACCCGGCACTATCCCGTGAAAGACTGTTGAACTTTTCTGTAGCTGAGACTCCTTGAGGCCCATGCGTAGAAAGGTTTCCCAATACAAGATATTGATGCTACTTCCACCGTCCATTAGGACCTTTTTTAGCTCATAACCATTAACCTGTGGTGCCACCACCAATGCTAAGACTCCCGGGTGTTCTATCCTTTCCGGGTGATCTCTTCTGCTCCACGTTACGTCCTGCTCTGACCATCTCAAGTATCTCGGAACAGCCGAAGAAACCGAGTTTACTGCTTGTTTCAGTATCCTTTTATCCTTGTTAGAAATTCCTGTGGTATGCACGTGATATTGTCCCAATTGCTTGGGGTTGGCTTGGAAACCTCCAGCTCCCCCTTGGTTGTTACCCGAATTTCCGCCTGCCGGGTTACCGGCTGGGGGTGGGCCGTTGCCCGGGTTTCCACCCGGACCCGGTCCTCCTCCCCGACCTGCACCTCGCATGGCCTTGTTTATCTCCTCATTCTTCCATCTCTGTAGGTCCGCGCACTTCTCCAATGAGTGGTTAGCCGGCCTGCCGTTCCTGCTGTGCTTCGGGCACGCCATTCTGAAGATATACCAATTGTTACCCGGCCTTGGCGGTCCTTGATAATTTCCTCCGTTGTGATTTCCAGTATTGAAATTTCCTTCTGCCCTAGGCCTCGAAGACCCGGCTTCTGTGCTAGCGACAAACTCGGAGCCTCCCTCAAACGGGCGCTTGTTCTGATTGTTCCCATTGTTACCTCCATTGTTACCCGGCGTTGATCCATTGCCGGTTCTTCCACTATTATTTGTACTTGCTTTTGCTTTCTTGTCATCGACGTCCTTTTCTGTAGTATCCGTTGCAGCGTGTTTGTTGCATGTATCCATTAACTCTCCCATCGTAACCTCTGAAGCATTTCGACTAGATTTCATGCGAGTTAGCTTTTGCACTAAAGGTATGTATTTACATGTCTTTGCCATAGCTTGTAGCGCATCTTTGGGCTGAATATCCGTAGATGAGTGAAGTATCTCCATAACCCGTGCACCCAGCTACGCGCCGATTCTCCCTTCTTTTGGACACATCGCTCTAGGTCATCAATAGTAAATAGCTTTCTGCATGTTCCATGAAAATGTTTGATAAATGCAGTTTTTAACTCTTCCCACGACTTGATAGATCCCTTTGGTAGATTATTGAACCATAATTTTGCTGCTCCTTCTGACATCATTAAGTACATGAACTTGGCTTGAAGATTTTCAGTTGCGTTGCGAATCGACATTACCATCTCATAGCTGCTCAACCATGTTTCCGGATCCATAGTCGGCTCATAATTCACCACTTTACCCGGTTCCTTGAATTTATCCGGGTAAGGCTCGGCCCTGATGTTGTCCGACAGGCACTTAGGCCCAGCGATATTAGTCGGAACTGGCCTCCACTCGGGAAACGTGTGATCCTGCGGGAGGTGCGGTTGGGCGTGGTACGGCTGGTGGCCAGTGCACTGCAGACCCGGCCGCGGCCCTCCTGGCTCTGGAGCTATCCACGATAGCTTGTGCTACTGATGCTGCTGGTACTGCTTGAACGCAGGGAGGGGGCGGCATTTGCTGCTGCTCCGCCCTCCGCCGTGCTGAACTTGACTGCATATTGCCGGTATTAGCTCGTTGTTGGCTGACATATGGTGTCCCATGCATCCCGCTTCTGTGATCCGGGTAATTAACTTGCTGTGCTACTGCCGTATGCAATAACTCGATCACCCGTCGGGTCTGCTCCGCATGGGGTGACTCTCTTACGGGGATCTGATTCAATGCTAACGTTGCAGCATACACATTATCCATGGGGTTGTTGTAATGACCTGCTGGCGTGCGAAATCGCGATGGTGGTGGTGGTGGTAATGTATTGCCGGCGGTGACTCCAGTCTGTAATGTGGGTAACCCGGCTTGTGTGTTTTCCGGCTGTGCTCCTCCAGTAACAGGTTGCTGTACGGTTCCTTGGTCTGCTGCTGGAATCGATTGATCCTGAGGTGTGATAAATAGGTTGGTCGGATTATAACTCCACCCGTTGCTGGTAACATGGTTTGATGCCTTTGACGCGCCCTGGTTGTCTCTTCTCGGAGCCGGGTTTCCAATGCGTCCAGCTCGCGTTGGCGGGTGGCCATCCCCTGCCTTTCTGCTTCTACTTGCCTTCTCTGTTGCTCCAATGCACGGCGGGCTACGTCCAGATCTCTGACACGTTCCGCCGCGTTTTCCGGAGTAATAACTGTAGCTAAAACGGTTGGATGCAGAATCAAGTTGTTGTTGAATAGGGCCGGGTGTTGAGGGTTTGAAGGACCCGCCCCTGGCGTTCGGTTTGCCAGATATCCAAACATGTTTGCCTGCAACTCACTGTCCGCCGCGTGACTAGTAACTGATGCTGCTTCTCCGTCAACCCGGGTGAGAACCGGGTTTCCGTCAACCGGATCTTGCTGCTGGGCCAATGTTTGTGCTACTCCGACTGCGGCCGCGGTCACGTTCCCCTGATTAAGATTGGTCGCAGGAGCCGTGTAAACCGCAACCTGGCGCACAATGCTTGGCGCGGACTCGTACACTTTCTCTTCGCTGCTATTTTCCTCGTACCTGTTCTCCAGCAGATGCAGGATGGATTCGGTATCGTCTTCTCTCATGACCCGGCCATGCGGGGTCCATGCCGGCTCCTCCGGCTGTTCCCTCTTCGTGGGGGGCTCTTCTGTCGGATCTACCGTCCCGACCGATTCTTCTCCATCTGATTGAGCGTAGGTGGCCTCCCCTGACACAGAATCAAATTCGAAATCGTCAGGTATTGAACCGGACGTACGTACCATGCCGACGAAGACGTTGATTTGGCCGATTGTTACGACAGATCCGGATTCGAGTAGAGCCGACTCTGGTCCCCAGCCGGAATCGTCCACCATCTTCTCTCCTTCGCGGTCGGTGTAGATCTCGCCGATGACATGGTTCTCCATGTTCTTCCGAGCTTCTCCCGTGATATAAACACCCTTGGACGTAGGCCCCACGGTGGGCGCCAACTGTCGTGGGATAATCACGGCAGACGTTACCGGGGGTAACCTATCTTGGGGCAAGACGACTCTGGTGTTTGGGAGAGGGTTTAGCTCAAGGGAAAACATGATGATATGCGATCTGGTAGCCGGCAATCTAGTCGCCGAGTCTCCGATCTCGATCTATTAACTCAACTCTCGTGTTACACTGGATACTCGATACCTAGCGATATTGCTTTTTCTCTTGGATCTCTCTAAACCTAACCTAGGGACCGGCTTATAAAGCATCCGGACCCCCTGGCCTGCTCTCCAAGGCGTACTCTGAATCCTACCCGGACACTGCCTACAAAACCCTAAACTTCCTTACCGGAACCCACAGTACGGGTTACCAGGCCTACGATCTTGGGCCTTCTAGAAGCTCCTTTATCCTTAGCCGGGTCTCGCGCAGCGTCCTTTGGGCCGAGTTACACCTTGGCGTTGGCCTACCGGGTTACCATCCCTCCATCATATACCTCTTTGAGGAACTACTCCTACGGTGTGTACCTAGGAACGTATCAAGGCTACTCCTCCGACTTTGTCGAGGATCGTATCAAGGAACATCCCAACTACTTGTCCTCTCCCTTTCGGGTTTCAGTCAAGAGTTGTCCAATCTTCCTCTCGTTAATCCTTGAGGTTCTATTGGCGTAGTGGTACCGGCTACGGGTGTGAGACGGTTTGTATCAAGGTGAGTTCAGTTGGATCGATTGTTCCGTAGGCGGCCCTCGGGGTTTAGTTGACGGGAGGTTTGATCTTTCGGTTCTTGCGATTTATCCCCGCTTTGTGTGTTTCCCCGCGATTCCCCACGTTTCCCCCTCGATTCCCCATCTCATGTTCTTCGTGTTCTTCGTGATCTTCGTTCGTTCTTCGTCGATTTGTGAAGATCAGGCCAATCTAGGAGTCCAACTCCATATCATCTGGTATCAGAGCCAGGTTTACACGAATCCGACACCCACACCCCTCCCCATCCACCAATTTTTCTTCTATCCACCATAAATTCGAAAATTTCACCAAAAATAGCCGAAAGGGATTTCGACCGATCTGTTGATTCGTTGAGTTTTTCGTGGTTTTGTTTCATAGATTTGTTGCCAAATACCATTCCCCACCTTTCTATTCAGCCACTTTTCCCAAATTCGCCCAAAAATTTTCTTGATTTTGAAGGAATTTCGAATTTGAGCCAAAATCTCAGAAAATCTCAGCTCTTCGATTTCCGGACAGATTTTGAAACTTGTTTTTCTTTGTCGTTTTTTATCCGAATTGAGTGCAACAAGTTGCCACGCGACGCCCACGACACCATCTACGTTTCCACATCAACGGATCGCCACGACATCGACTCCCCCCGGCCGCAAGTCCGTGATCATCAATAAGAGAGGTATAACTTGCTTCCGCTTCCCCCAACCCATCCATTGTGTACCTTACCTATTCGGACTAGCTCTTTTACACCGCTAGGCATCACATTTGTGGCATCGAGAGTGCGAGTTTAGCGCTTGTGAGAGGTTAGCTACGAGCAGGCATTGGCATTTTGGAATCCGTCAAAAGAGAAAATCAAAAAAAAAAAAAATAGAAAAAGAAGCAAAGGATCGGTGCCAATTGCTTTCCATTGTAGGAACGTGTAGCATTGCGTCGCAAAAGAGAAATAGTGACCGATAGCCACGGTGCGAATCTTGTTGCCTTTTCAAATTTGCGGTTTGAGCTAGCGTCCTCCTTGTGTTAGTGTGGCATTGAGCATTAGTCTACGTTAGGTCCATTTCGTCTTCGCTCGCCCATTGGTCGCACTAACCCCATTTATCCCTTGCGTGTGTGTGTTCCAGCATATTTCCATCCTCTAGGTTTGGTTTTTTTGTGCTAACTTTTCTTTGATTCTTCTCCACGTTTGACAACAAACTTTTCTTCGGTTTTGTCGATTTTTCCTCGCCACTTTCCTAACCTATTTGCCTTCCATATAAAGTGTGTGTGTTGTCGTTTGCGGTTTATTTCAATCTTTTTGGATTCTCTCTTGACATACCGCCCTAGACCTAGGCTCGTCCACTAGCCTCAATACGACCAAAAAAGGTAACGTTGGGTAAGTGAGGCATCCATTTCTTCAATATCACCCTTGTGTGTGTTTTTGAGATGGCTAGGGAAGGAGTATTCACAAGTCCGAGCTCAGAAGATGAAGGCAATCCATTCTACAACGACAATGCTTACGCCAACTTCGTCACCCACAATGACCACTTTCAACTCCGTGAACTCGTCAAGGACGGGTTGCAACGCTATGAGCGTCGAATCCAAGAGCAAGAGGCTCGATTGAATGATCAAATGACGCGCATCAACATCAACTTGGCTAATCTTGCCAATCGCCGTCATTCATCATCGTCCTCAAGGTATCGTCGCTCAAGCCACCACAATCAAGATCTTCACCAACCTCGTCGCCATGACCGCCATGATCGCAACAACATGGAGGAGGGTGGACAACCACAACCACCTCCTCCCCAACCTCAACAAGCTCCGCGACGAAATTGGTATGAGGATGGCTCGCCATCACCACCACCTCGACATCGCCAAGGCCGTGGTGACCCTCTTCAACAACCGCAACGCCCGGACCTTCGACAACATCATCATCCTCCACCTCCACAAGGCCACGCTCAAGGCTATGGCCACAATGATTTCGTGGAAGATGCTCGTCAACATCGAAGGCAACCAAGGCGCAATGCGCGTCCCAACAACAATGACCTCCAAGAACATGATCGTCCTCAACACCCTCGAGATGAACAAGTGCTTCCGCAACACCCTCGCCAAGAACAAGAACGTCCTCGACATCAGCACAATGACAATGATGATAGTGAACGCCGTGAAGCAAGGCTCCGTCACCGCCAACAACCACCACCTAATGACCACCAACGTCATCCTCCCCATCATGATCGCCACCGCCAAGACAATGAGGATGACCCCTATGATGATTCACCTCCCATTTATGATGAAGACCCCCATGAGCGCCACCATGAGCGTCCCCATCGTCAACAAGAAGACAACAACATGAGTGCTCTTCGTTTCAATGCCCCCAAGTTCAATGGTGAGAATGATCTCGAAGAATATATTGCTTGGGCTCTCAAAGTAGACAAGATCTTCGGCATTCACAACTTCACCGACAAGAAGATGGTTGCTCTAGCATCTTTGGAATTGGAAGGCTATGCACTCTTATGGTGGGATCTTTTACAAGACGAAAGAGTCCGCAACCGCATTGATCCTATTTCCACTTGGAATGATATGAAGCGATTCATGCATGCTCGATTCGTTCCTCCACACTACAAGCGTGACCTCTCAAGAAGCTCCAAGAACTTCGTCAAGGTGTGAAGTCCGTTGATGAGTATTACAAGGAAATGGAGACATCTTTGATTCGAGCTCATGTGATAGAATCTCAAGAGCAAACAATGGCCCGCTTCCTCAATGGCCTCAACTATCCTATAAGGAAGATCGTCGAGTATCAACCGTATGACAACATTGTGGCCCTTGTCCACCAAGCTCTCAAGGCGGAACGCCAAATTGCGGAAGATCTCAAGTATAACAAGCAAAAGGCTTTCTTCAACTCAAGACCATCATCCTCGTCTCCAATGACACAAGTTCCTCCACCAACTACCAACAAGAGCAACACTCGAGCCTCTAGTGCTCCCAACAAGTCTTCCCAACCATTCAAGAAGCAAGTGCCTTCCACCTCCTCTTCAAGTGCTCCTCAAGTCAAGTCGAGCACTATTACTTGCTTCAAGTGTGGTGGTAGTGGACACAAGTCCTTTGAGTGTTCCAACAAGATGATCATGATTGTCAACCAAGACGGTGAACGTGATTCTATGAGTGAAGGCGAATACTATGCCTTGCATCAAGTTGCTCTCAACTCTTTGGATGTGCCCAACGATGACGAAGAAAGTGTATATTGCGATGAGGACAAGAATCCATCGCTAGTGGTGACAAGAGTCCTTACTACTTCTCCTCAAGATGAGCATGATCAACGGTGCAATCTCTTTCAAACTAGAGCCGGTATTGATGGCAAGTCAATCAAGGTCATCATCGATGGTGGAAGTTGCCACAAATTAGCTAGCAAAGAGCTTTGCGAAAAACTCCAATTGCCTTACAAGAAACATCCTCATCCATACCATGTCCAATGGCTTAGTGACTCCGGCACCTTCAAGATTCAACACATGGTCTCCGTGAATTTCAAGATTGGTCCCTATGAAGACACGGTGGATTGTGATGTTGTTCCTATGACCGTGTGTCACCTTCTTCTTGGTCGACCTTGGCAATACGACAAGAGTGCTATTCATGATGGGCGTACCAATCACTATAGCTTCAAGTGGAATAACAAGACATTTGTGCTTCGTCCCATGTCTCCTAGCCAAGTGATCGCCGACAACGCCAAGACTCTTGCACGTAAACAAGAAGAGCTCAAGTCTCGTGAGATGAGTGGTGAGAGAGTGATCCACCTAAAAGAGAGTGAGAGCCACAAGCCAAATATGAGTGGAAAAATTCCGAGTGATTCCAAAGGCTTTGCCTTACTTGCCACCAAAAGAGAGATGCGAGAGCTACGAGATGACCCAACCATACTACACTTTGTCCTATTGTGCAAAGGGGAAGCACTTGAAACTAACGACATGAAAAATTTTCCTCCATATTTGTTGCCTTTGTTGCAGGAATTTGAAGACGTCTTTCCCGATGAACTCCCTCCGGGCCTTCCTCCTCTATGAGGAATCGAGCACCCCATTGACCTCATTCCGGGCGCGCCCCTCCCAAACCGCGCTCCTTACCGCACCAACCCCGAGGAGACTAAGGAGATTGAGCGCCAGATCCAAGAACTACTCGACAAAGGTTTTATTCGTGAATATCTTAGCCCTTGTGCCGTGCCGGTTATCCTTGTTCCAGTGCAAGATTCTACTTCTCGCATGTGTATGGATTGTCGCCCTATCAATGCTATCACCGTTAGATATAGACATCCTATTCCTAGGCTTGATGACATGCTTGATGACATGGTTGATGAATTGAGTGGTGCTACTATCTTTTCCAAAATTGATCTTAAAAGTGTTTACCATCAAATTCGCACGAGTATAGGTGATGAATGGAAAACGGCTTTCAAAACAAAACTTGGTTTGTATGAATGGCTTGTTATGCCCTTTGGTCTTTCGAATGCCCTATCTACCTTCATGCGCCTCATGAATGAAGTTTTGCGTCCTTTCTTTGGAAAATTTGTTGTGGTTTACTTCGACGACATTCTCATTTATAGCAAGTCTTTGGAAGATCATCTTGATCATGTTTCACAAGTATTGTTGGCTCTTCGCAAAGCAAAACTTTTCGCCAACCTTTCCAAATGCAATTTTTGCACCAACAAGCTTGTTTTCTTGGGTTTTGTGATCTCTTCCAAAGGTATTGAAGTAGAAAACAAGAAGATTGAGGCAATTAGGAATTGGCCCAACCCTACTTCCGTGGGTGAGATAAGGCACTTTCATAGCCTTGTCGGTTTCTATCTCCGCTTTGTCAAAGATTTTTCAACTATTGCTTGCCCTTTGAATGAACTTACCAAAAAGAATGTACCTTTTGTTTGGGGCAATGCGCAACAAAAAGCTTTCGACACACTTAAGAGATGTTTAACCGAAGCTCCTTTGCTTGTGTTTCCGGATTTTGAGAAAACTTTTGAGATTGAATGTGATGGTAGTGGTATAGGAATTGGTGGCGTTCTCATGCAAAACGGACGCCCCGTAGCATACCATAGTGAAAAACTTGATGGCGCTAAACTCAATTACCCAATCTATGATAAGGAACTTTTTTGCTTTGGTTAGAGTGCTAGAAGTTTGGCAACACTACCTTTGGCCGAAAGAATTTGTCATTCATTCCGATCACGAATCATTGAAATACTTGAAAAGCCAAACCAATTTGAACAAGAGGCATGCTAAGTGGGTAGAATTCACTGAATCTTTTCCTTATGTCATTAAGTACAAGAAAGGTAAAGAGAATGTGGTAGCCGATGCCTTGTCTAGAAAAGAGTGTCTTCTTACACGTCTTGACATCAATGTGATTGGTTTGGATGAGATCAAAGACTTATATGCTTCCGATACTTTCTTTGGTCCTATCTTTGGGAAATGCTTGCCTAACCAAGGATTTGATGACTACTATCTTCACAAAGGTTTCTTGTTTAAGGCTAACAAATTGTGTATTCCCGAGTCCTCTCTTTGTTTGTTGTTATTGAAGGAATCACATGAAGGAGGTCTCATGGGACACTTTGGACGCGACAAGACCTATGCTATGCTCTCCAACCACTACTATTGGCCCAAGATGAAGCATCAAGTTGAGAGAAACGTCAAGAGATGTTCTACATGCCTCCGAGCTAAGTCTACTTCCAACCCCCATGGTCTTTACATGCCATTGCCTATCCCACATGCACCTTGGAGTGATATTAGCATGGATTTTGTGTTAGGCCTCCCACGAACTAAAACCAACATGGATTCAATCTTTGTAGTTGTGGATCGTTTCTCTAAGATGGCACATTTCATTCCTTGCAACCGAACCGACGATGCTTCACATGTTGCCACTTTGTTTTTCAGGGAAATTGTGCGTCTACATGGTGTACCTACTTCCATTGTCTCGGAGCGCGACGTCAAGTTCACCTCATACTTTTGGAAGACGTTGATGGCCAAGCTCGGCGTCAAGCTACTCTTCTCCACCGCCTATCACCCACAAACGGATGGACAAACCGAGGTCGTTAACCGCACACTCTCTTCACTACTTCGAGCATTGATCAAGCCCAACTTGAAGAATTGGGAGGAATGCATCCCACACGCCGAGTTCGCCTACAACCGTGCTCTACATCAAGCTACCAAGAAGAGCCCCTTTGAGATCGTCTACGGCTTCAACCCCAACACCGCCCTCGACATAATTCCTTTGCCTCTACGCGAGCGAGCAAACATGGACATTGACAAGCGCACCGACTACATCAAGAAGCTACATGACTCCACAAGAGCTACGCTTGAGAAGCATTCCGAGCACCGAGCCTCTCTCATGAACAAGAACAAGAAACCCATGGTGTTCCAAGAAGGTGACCTCGTGTGGCTACACTTGCGCAAGGACCGGTTCCCCGAAGAGCGCAATTCCAAGATCAAGCCAAGAGGCGACGGCCCCTTCAAGGTTATCAAGCGCATCAACAACAACGCCTACAACTCCTTCAATGTCAAGGACCTCGTCCACAACTCCTTCAATGTCAAGGACCTCTCTCCCTTCCATGGATACCCAAGTGATGAAGACGACGCCGAGTCGAGGTCGACTCTTTTTCAAGGGGGGAGATGATGTAGCCCACCCAACTCCACCAAGTGCATCGATGAAAAGATCACGCGCAAATGCCATTCATGATAAGGTGAACTCGCTCCTCTCGTTCCATACTTTCGGTAACTTGGCGGATGGTGCGCTACCTCATGGATCAACACTTTGTGTACTCAGGTTCAAACCCACCACGGAGTCCCCGGAAAGCACCCAAGACGATGCGCGAGAAGGTATCAAGAAGGGCGGAGAAGACGGCATCGAATTCGGAGTCCCGACGGAGAAGATGGGGGGGGGTGAAAGAACCCCCCCGGCCTCAGGTCCCGGCCAGGCCGGCCTCCTCCCACTCCAGGGCGGGCACCCAACAGATGGGGCCGGCCTCCACCCCGGCCCCAGGCCGGCCACCCCCCTCCTCAGGCCGGGCCCCCTCCCGAGAGGGCCGGCCTCCACCCCGGCCCCAGGCCGGCCCCTCCAGGCCGGGCTCCCCTCGCCCACCATGGCCTCAGGCCGGCCCCAGGCCGGCGTGCGCCTGGGGCGCCCCTCTGCCCCCACCCCGGCCTCATGGCCGGCCAGGCCGGGCTCCCAGGCCGGCGTGGCCCCAAATGCACGGATTTTACCCGTTTTCGACCCCGTTTTCACCTGCTTCGACCCCCGGCTATATAAGGACGACCCCGAGCTAGATCTAGGGTTTTAGAGTTGAATTTAGACCATTTGGAGCTCAGCTCTCTTGTATCCCTCTTTGAGGAACTACTCCTACGGTGTGTACCTAGGAACGTATCAAGGCTACTCCTCCGACTTCGTCGAGGATCGTATCAAGGCACATCCCAACTACTTGTCCTCTCCCTTTCGGGTTTCAGTCAAGAGTTGTCCAATCTTCCTCTCGTTAATCCTTGAGGTTCTATTGGCGTAGTGGTACCGGCTACGGGTGTGAGACGGTTTGTATCAAGGTGAGTTCAGTTGGATCAATTGTTCCATAGGCGGCCCTCGGGGTTTAGTTGACGGGAGGTTGGATCTTTCGGTTCTTGCGATTTATCCCCGCTTTGTGTGTTTCCCCACGATTCCCCATGTTCCCCCCTCGATTCCCCATCTCGTGTTCTTCGTGTTCTTCGTGATCTTCGTTCGTTCTTCATCGATTCGTGAAGATCGGGCCAATCTAGGAGTCCAACTCCATATCAGTATGGTGCTTGTTGGGATAAAGAAAACTGCTACTTGAAGTAGAATTTATAACAGTACTAGTAGAAGCTTGTATAGACAGTGGCTAGGACTTTTTCATGCCATGCTAAATGTTATTTTAGTTTTAAATCCTTGTGGTTATTGAGTAGCATGATTAGCCTCAAATAGCTGAGAGTGTTTAATATGTCTTGAAAGATTCATGAGTTGTTCTTGTCATAGTAAAACATCAATATATGGTATTCTCTTTCGAATGTTTTATTTGGTTGACTTAGCGCATGCTCACACCATGTTTATGACTACAAACCAGTCACGAATAGCCTCCATGACCACTTAGTTTTTGAACTTGTGATACTTCTTATGTTTTAATTAATGATGCTTATGTCGCTATGCATGATTATGGCTCTTATGCTCTCTTGATTTGTCGCTCCCAATCTTTTGCTAACCTCCACCTGTACTGATTATGAGCTCTACTCGTGCATCCAAACTCCCTTAAACCAAAGTTTTTCCCATTGTGTCCACCGTACCTATCTACATGTGGTATTTAACTGCCATTCCAAAGTAAATTGCTCATGTGTTACCTTTACAACCTTGAAAATTACTCCTGCTTTATGTTCCTGTTTTTGCTCATGAGGACGTAAACAGAGAATCTTTATCTCACTTGTTGATTGGATTTCACACCCTGGAAGAGCTGGCAGCGGGGTGCCCAGCCCCAAATTAATGCAAACAAATTCTCTTCACTATTTTGCCCCTGATTTATCAGTCAAAGCATAATTGTGTAAACAAAAGAGAAAAAGGGATGACCATCTACACCAGTTGCGTCCTTCACCATGAGAGCCGCTCTTGTGAATCCAGTTGGCTTGTGACGTACTGTATTTTCTGTTTACCATTTGTTGACATTAGCATATATCTCCCAAAATATAGACACTCCTCCATAATATGTGATTGTTGGCAGGCACCCGAGGATTCGGTTAGCCATGGTTTGTGAAAGATGGATGGGAGGAGTGTCAAACTTTTGATACCTCTGTTTAATAAAATAAAAGCTCTAGCACATGAGTGATCCCTGCTTCACGAAGGGCCTTTATTTTACTTTTATGTTGAGTCTCCATCTTCTAACTTTATGCACAGTTGAGAGAGCATTTTTGCCATTCTGAGTTCGATGTGAAGTTGTCCCATAAGCATCAATAATTACTTCATGATGTGATATCATTTGTTCTTAAATTATTTGTTCTAGTCTTCCTCATGAACTTTGAAGGTGTCCTGGCATTAATTTTTTGCCCCACTCTTAAGGACTAGCGAAATATCACTTTGCCATACTTTCTCTATACCTGAAACGAACGTCTACCTTTCTTTGCATTATTATTCATGATCCTTTATTTGAGTTACTCCTCGTGATGCAAACTAATTGCTATGCTTTATTATTAAAGTTTTATTTATCATGTCTGTGTCGAAAGTTTTATGATCTCAGCGTGCATATGCTTTTACATTAGATTGATCAAGTTTATGTTAGTAGCATGTCACCTCAGAAATTATTGTGTTTTATCGTTTACCTACTCGAGGACGAGTAGGAACTAAGCTTGGGGATGCTTGATACGTCTCCAATGTATCTATGATTTCTGATGCTCCATGATCATATTATGTCAATTGCTACTTGTTTTCTCCTTTATTTATAGCATTTTTATACGTTTTCCGGGACTAACCTAATAACAAGATGCCAAGTGCCAGTTCCCTGTTTTCTGCTGTTTTTGGTTTCATAAAAGTTGTTCTGGAAAAATTCTCGGAATTGCACCCCACAAAGCCCGAAGTTCCTATTTTCCCCGGAAGCATCCAGAACATCAAAGAGGAGTCGAAGACGGGCAACAGAGGGGCCACACCATAGGGTGGCGCGGGTCCACCTGGCCGCGCCACCTATAGGTGTGGGGCCCCTGGAGCTCCACCGCCTTTTCCCTTTCGCCTATTTAATCCCCCGGATAGAAAACCCTAAGCACCTGATAAAAAAATCCCCGAAAAGTTCCGCAGTCGCCGTCATCATCAACCCTAGATCATGGGGGTTCTGAAGCTGTTTCCGGCACCCTGCCGGAGAGGAGATCATCACCGGAGGCTTCTACATCACCATGCCTGCCTCCGGAGTGATGCGTGAGTAGTGTCGTGGGATAATCACGGCAGATGTTACCAGGGGTAACTGATCTTGGGGCAAGTCGACACAGGTGTTCGGGAGAGGGTTTAGCTCAAAGGAAGACATGATACAACTCGATATGACAGCCGGCAATCGAAGTCGCCGGATCTCTATTCTCGATACAATAACACGATTAGGGTTTACACTGGATACTCGATACCACTCGATATTGCTAGGGCTCTTAGATCTCTGTCTCAATCTACGCCCGGGGGTCGGTTTATATAGCTCCCATACCCCCTAACTTACTTTACAAGGCACACCCGGATCCTACCCAGACACGGCATGCTAACCCTAACTTTCCTTTACAACACCCACAACCCGGGTCACTAGGCCCACGAGCTTGGGCCTCCACAAACATCTTTATCCCTAGCCGTATCCTGTTCACTGTCTCTGGGCCGGGTTATTCCTCGGATCTTGGCATACCAGGTTAGCATCCCCCCATCAGTAGTCCCCAGAATAGCCTGGGCTTCACGGATCTCCTTGAAGCGCTTGCTATTCCTGAAAAGATATCAATCACACGGGCACATGGAAACCGGGTTAAGATGTTTCAACATCCAGCTAGGCTTTACTCCTTGGTGGCCATGCGATAACTCAGGTTTTTCCCTCCAAACACCTTGGTTCAAACTTCTGGATCCAAATCATAACACCAAGATCCTATGCTTGACAGTTAATCCCATCATCGCGGAACGAATCCCCTTCTTTCTTTATCCAGATGCTTTACTCAATACCGGGCGCATATCTCGCAGGAACTTTAAATTAATAGCCGTTTTACCCCCACAATTCCCGGCCTCCACTCACCGAACCGGGCTTATCCAGTCGCACTATAAAAAAGCTCCTTAGGAGTGACTCAAACCCTAACGGCTCATTTCCCCCACTCCATTCCTTTCTCCTCTTGAGCTCTCTTTCTTCCTGAGCGCCACCACGGACCTTCCACGCACGTCACCGGAACCCATTGCCCGAAGGCTGCGCTCCGCCACCGGTCGCTCCGCGCCGCCGCCAAGATCCGCCGGCAAATTCTCATCCGGCCCACCAAGAACCGCGAAAGGACACCAGGCCTGCGCCATCTGCCTCCGCAAGGCCTCCCTCGGGTCTCCTCCGGTAAGCCTTTGGCGTTCATCAACTTTCCCTCGCAACCTCTGATTCTTTTCCTCAGATTAGATCCAGATCCGTCCGCCACAGATTTCCTGGCTGGACCGGATTAGGCTACCCATAGTCTCTTTTAGTTCGCACAAAGGATAAAGCGCATACTCCAACCAACTCGCCTACTGCCCACAATCATCACCTTCGCCACGAATTTGAAAATAAAACTTCCAATCTAGGCTCGTACTGCCCAAGATTTCCGCCCCTGCATCGGTCACTCGGCTGGACTGCTTCTTTTTAATCCCCTTTATTCTCATTTGGCGCTTAAGCCACTGCTCATCGTTTTCAAAAAGCTTCTTTACCATTTAGACCCCATAAATTTCTCCATAATACACAATACCCGGAACTTCCGAGCTTGATTCTACGGGCTAACACCCGGATCTCCTGTCATACCTCAATACCATCCGGCTAATACCTGACTGTTTCATAACTTCCATGTCTTAATCTTTTTCTTATTTGATGCCTTGCAGGTCAACCACATGGCTCCCAAGAAACAGATGAAAACCCCAACCAAGACTAAAGCCACCAACACCATTTCTGCCAACTGGGGGCGGTCGATGGTCACAAAGGCCAAGTTGGAGGAACTAGTGGAGCTGGGAGTTCTCCCTCCTCAGGAGGATATCCAATGGAGGGTGCCGGGTAAGGAGACCCGGCCCACCCCTACAAAAGACGAGGTAATCTGCTTTGTGGAACATGTGACCCGGGGTTTTCGCCCACCCGGTCATCCTTTTTTCCGTGACATTCTTAGTCACTATGGCCTTCGCGTCTTCGACATCGGGCCCAATTCCGTGCTAAATATCACCCACTTTATTGTCCTTTCTGAATCCTATTTATGCACTCCACCAAACCTAGCTCTTTTTATCGAGCTTTATCAATGCAAACCATGCCGCGAAAGCGGTGATGGGGCGCTTCTCACTTGCGGCGGGGTCTCGATCCAGCGCCGCAAGAACTCTCCGATGCCATCCCTCACCCTTAACTCTCATGTCAAACACTGGCAGCTTTCTTATTTCTACTGCCAGGATACTTCCCCATCCGGCCAAAAGAAACTGCCGGGTTATTCTGATGGTCTTCTTGATATCTCTGATAAATTTAGTGCCTTTGCCCCTGACTCAGATAGGGAGGCAATCCAACCTCTGCTATACAAACTCGCCACTCTTAGAGCCCAGGGCCTCATTGGGCTCAACCTAGTGAAGACCTGGGTCGACTTCAGAATTCAACCCAACTCCATCCGCACAAAGCTGATGTGCGAGTACTCTGGGGAACCCTCTGATCCACTACGATATTCTGACAACGTCTTCGCAGTTGGCGACACTCTGAAGACCATCAAGGGTTTTCTTACGGAGAAGCTCGAGGTAATCCGGAACATATCCGGGTTAGAACCCTTCACACTTGAAAACCCGGCCCCCCAGGTGAAAACCCGACTCTGACGCCTTTACTTTCGCTCTTTACACTTGATGCAACTGATAACCCGTACTTTTAACGCCTTTCAGGATGATGACGACTTTTGGAACACCAATACCCCCCTAGCTCCGAAGGTCCAGAGGAGCAAGAAGCTGTTCACTCAGACGAAGGTACTCTCTGAATTTTACTTGACTCGTTTGAATTCACCGTAACCCCTTTATTTCCAACCGTAATCTTGACGACATTCAGAACAAGAAGATGACGAGGAAGAAGATTCGGACGGCAAGGTAGAATCTGCCAGTGATGAGGAAGAACCAGAGCCGGCAACCAAAGCCGGATCTAAAAGAAAAGCTCAAGGAGCCACCTCCAAGGTTTCATCCCCCTTCACACATCCACTTTATATTACCGTAATGATATTCTTGAACCTTTCTTGACGTTATTCCACTGGCCAATCTTGAAGGGGTCGCCCACGCCTAAGCGCAGGTCGACTCGAAATCACCCGGGTAACGACGCCCTTAACCCGGGTTCTTCACCGCTCCCCACTCGGCAAGCTGGTACTTGCTCTATCTTTTCTTGGTTAGCACGGTTTCCTCGAAGCATTCTCGCATAATATTTAACTTTGACATTTTCCAGCCTCCCCCGAGTCTGACGATGGATTTCCTTGTGACTTTGCGGTGAATGCCGGGTAAAAATCCCCTTCCAGATACTTTCCGGTACTTCGCCATCTTTTCCTTACTGCATATTTAGCTGCTTCGTGATAACATCTACAGGGCCACGGTCGCTGTCAGCGATCAAGAGGATTCGGAAGATAAGGGCCCGGGTAAGGGGAACCCAGCTGATAAAACTGCAACCGCGTCTGGCGATGAAGAACAGACATCGCCGACTAAACCGGATCAGCAGGAAGCCGAATATCCAATTGCTTCTCATGCCAGCAAGAGAAAAACCACCGCCTTAGGTGCAGAAGGAGCGTCGGATTCCAACGTGCAAATGACCCGGGTTCCACCTCCTTCTAAGAAGAAAACCTCTTCTAGGAAATTCCAAGGACCCGAGTCTTCTGACACGAATAAAGATACTTTCGAACAATTGATGGACAAGCTTCTCACCATGAAGGCTTCGGAGAGCGAGACTTTAGAGCGCATGGCTGCAGAGCACCAGGTAAGAGCGCTTGTTATCTTATATTCCCTATCTAGTCCCCAAGTTCCGAGTATAACTTGCAAAAGTTATGCTTGGTACTTCTCACCATATTCTTCTTGCCATAACACTCAGCTGGTTCTTGCGCCCTTTTACACTTACAGGCACATGTAACTCGGTCTGATGAAACCTTGCTGAAGACTGAACAGCTCCTTCTTGCCGAGATAAAACGCCGAGAAATCCTTGAGGAGAATATGAAAACTTTGAAGAAGGATGTCTCCAAATACAAGGAGAAGTGCCTCGCCGCTCGGGCCGATTTGAAGAAGTTATCGGATCAAGTCTCCGATACTTATCAGATCTTACTTAGTAAGTGTTTGCCTGCCGGTTAAGTTTTTGCCTGCCGCCTAATTTTCGCCTGCCGACTAATATTTGCCTGCCGACTAATTTCATACCCGGCTGCTACTGATACGTTCTTGCTTCTGTTTCCACTATAGGTGCGAACCTTGCAGCTCCAGAGGAAGATGCTATTGTCAAGGTTAGGACCCTGAAGGCTGTGCTCCGGACTTTCTTTGCCGGCACCAAATTTATATTGAATGCCATTAATTGGCCCACGGAAGCCTATCCGGGTGAAGAGAACCTTGTCCAAGCCTGCTCCACTGTACCCGGATGGATTGAACTCTGGAAGCGTTCGTCCTGCCGTACTGGTATAGTGCGGGCTTTGACCTTGGCCAAAGCCTACTTTCCGAAGCTTGACCCGGCGAAGATAATCTCCGGGTTTCCTGAGTTCAAGGCGGATGGCGCAAAATTTACGCCTAAGGATTTCAAGG
Source organism: Alopecurus myosuroides (assembly GCA_028641055.1). Classification (NCBI taxonomy): domain Eukaryota; kingdom Viridiplantae; phylum Streptophyta; class Magnoliopsida; order Poales; family Poaceae; genus Alopecurus; species Alopecurus myosuroides. The sequence goes on along the minus strand of CM054063.1, from coordinate 231,613,284 downwards.
CCATTCAGTCGGCAGTGCGCCCCTCTGCCACCACTCTAGCCGGTAGCTTGAACCTTAATACACTAATGGCTGCGTATGACGCTGATGACAAGATTATCACAGAGGAAGCACCCCCGCCCTTTGATCTCTTGGAGAAGTGGGCTGATTACTCAGCTAAGAAGAAGGAGGCAACTTCGAAGAGGGAGGCCGACTTAAAATCAGGGCCGTCCGCCTCTACACCGTCCGTCCTTCCTCCTATCCGCCCTGGCGCGGTGAGTCCGGGTGGCTCTGCCAAAAAAGCTAAGAAGCAGGTCCAGGAGCAAGACCCGGAAGATCGCGCTCAGGAGGCCGAGTAGAGTAAGGACGTCATAATACCTTAGTCACGTGGGACCTTTTTGTTTGAGCTATTTTATTCTGTTAATGGTGCGCCTGTGCACTTCTGATACCGATGCAAAAGCTTGTAATATACTTCTATTTGGTGACATATTTTCGCGGCTTTCCTAGCCTTTTGATAATCATACTTTTTGCTGTTCTTCTGAACTTGTTCTTGATACCCATCTCTCTTTTTAGCTCCCTTCATAAGACTCGTTTTTTCTGAGACCAGGGGCTTTGATAAGTGAAATTCTCTTGAAGTTCCCAAGACTCGGATAATAGGGCCGTTTTGAACCTTGGTATCAAAGTGGTTTGTTTCTGTTACGAAGTCCGCAGTCCCCATGACCCAAAGGACGAGTCATGAGGGTGTGGCCTTTCTCAGAGGACAAATCACTCCCTACCAAGGCAAAACCCTAAAACCATCTCATGTAAATACTGAAGTTATGCTTGATAATCACTGAGTTTCCGGCTTATCAGCCTTGTACTCTGCATAAACTTGTGGTTTAGATGACCCTTTTGACTATCTTATACTATAAGCCGGCTTTCGCGTGGATACCATGTTGTTACATCCATACGAGAACAGTGTCAGGCAAGTCCCATTGGGCTCCATGGCTGATTGTAATCGTAAGCGAACGAATCATGCCACTTTAGTGCGAGTCACATCAAGCTTAAGTAAGATAAGTCAAGAAAAATTGGCTTCTTTGCCCAGTCATAAGATTGCAGCCGTGCTCGTTTGCGAGGAATCGGCCCTTATAACTTATAGCTATCTATGCCGGGTCATTCGGGTTAGTGGTTGGTTACCTGAGCAACCAACCCCCAAGACCTACATGCAATCGATGCTTTTGATGATACTGAATTATCGATGTCGCATTGATACTACTTACTTGTGATAAAGGCGAAAAGACATAGGACTTGATAACCATCTCTTTATTGATACCAGAAATTTTGGGTCAGCAGGCCGCCTCATTAAAAACCTTCCAGTCCCCGTAGGTACCCTGGGTAGGAAAAGAGCGCGTCTGAAACCTGCCGCCCGTTACATTACTCAGTTCTTTGTAAGCACTGGTCCTGATCTGGCTTGACCAATGCACATCCTCCATAAGTTGGACTTTTTCCTGATGAGTACCGGGTTTGCCAGCCAACCCGGGTGGGGTGTCTCCATAACTTTGCTGGTTGTGGGCGGCCGTGTAACTTCTTCCTTTACAGCAGACTGCTTGGGAGAGTCAACTTCGATTAAGGCCACCAATTTAGCATCTTGCGTTACCTTGGACTTTGCTTTTTCGCCTTCAGTACTCGGCCTTTTTGATGTGGCTATATCCTCCGGGTCTGCTTGAGATCGGTAGTGCTTGAGCTCTTCTTTTCTACAGGCCTGCTCGGCCATTGCTGCGTCTCCTTCGTCACATTCAGCTGCTATATCTCGATTTCCATGTATGGTAATGGTCTTCTTGGGACCCGGGATTTTTAGCTGTAGATATACATAACACGGCCTAGCCATGAATTTGGCATAAGCCGGCCTTCCAAACAGCGCGTGATAGGGGCTGCGTAATTTCACTACCTCAAAGGTGAGCCACTCAATTCGATAGTTATCCTTTGATTCTCCGAAAGCTACCTCCAATGCGATTTTTCCCTCGGGGCATGCTGAATGACCCGGCACTATTCCATGAAAAACTGTCGAGCTTTTTTGCAGTTGAGATTCCTTGAGACCCATGCGTAGGAAGGTTTCCCAATACAGTATATTGATGCTGCTTCCACCATCCATTAAAACCTTCTTTAGTTCGTACCCATTAACTTGCGGTGCGACTACTAGTGCCAAGACTCCTGGGTGTTCCACTCTTTCCGGGTGATCCCTTCTGCTCCATGTTACCTCCTGTTCTGACCATCTCAAGTATCTCGGAACGGCTAATGAAACTGAGTTGACTGCTTGCTTCAGTATCTTTTTGTCCTTGTTAGATCCTCCTGTGGTATGCACATGATATTGACCCAATTGTTTGGGGTTAGCCTGGAAGCCTCCTGCCCCCCCTTGGTTATTACCTTGATTTCCGGCCGCCGGGTTACCAACTGGGGGTGGGCCGTTGCCCGGGTTTGCCCCTGGACCCGGTCCTCCTCCCCGCCCTGCACCTCGCATAGCTCTGTGCACTTCCTCATTTTTCCATCTTTGCAAATCGGCGCATTGTTCTAGGGAGTGGTTAGCTGGCCTGCCGTTCCTGCTGTGCTTCGGACATGCCATCCTGAATATGTCCCAATTATTACCCGGCCTTGGTGGTCCTTGATAGTTTCCTCCATGGTGGTTACCTCCGCTGAAATTTCCTTCTGCTCTTGGCCTTGAAGACCCGGCTTCGATGTTAGCGACAAACTCGGAGCCTCCTTCGAAGGGGCGCTTGTTCTGACTGTTTCCATTGTTTCCTGACGCTGTTCCGTTGCCGGTTCTTCCATTACCGCTTGTGTTTGCTTTTGTCTTCTTGTCATCAGCTTCTTCTTCTGTGGTATCTGTCGCAGCGTGTTTGTTGCACGCATCCATCAATTCTCCCATTGTGACTTCTGACGCATTTCGACTGGACTTCATGCGAGTTAACTTTTGCACTAAAGGTATATACTTGCATGTTTTTGCCATGGCTTGTAGCGCATCCTTGGGCTGGATGTCTGTGGATGAGTGAAGTATCTCCATAACCCGGCGCACCCAACTGCGCGCCGATTCTCCCTTCTTTTGGACGCATCGCTCTAGATCATCAATGGTGAACAATTTCCTGCAGGTTCCGTGAAAGTGCTTGATAAACGCGGTCTTCAATTCCTCCCAAGACTTGATCGATCCCTCTGGTAGATTGGTGAACCACAATTTTGCTGCTCCTTCAGACATCATCAGATACATGAATTTGGCTTGGAGGTTCTCGGACGCGTTGCGAATTGACATTGCCATCTCGTAACTGCTTAGCCACGTTTCGGGATCCATGGTTGGCTCATAATTCACTACTTTCCCTGGCTCTTTGAACTTTTCCGGGTAAGGTTCAGCTCTAATATTGTCCGAGAGACACTTGGGCCCCGCAAGAATGATTGAAGCCGGCCTTGCCCTGGAAACGTGTGATGCCGCGGGGGGCGCGTCTGGGCGCTGTGCTGCGGGAGGCCCATGCGCTGCAGACCCGGCCGCGGCCCTCCGAGCCCTAGAACTGTCCACGACGGCCTGTGCTGCTGATACTGCCTGAGCGCGGGGAGGAGGCGGCATTTGCTGCTGCTCTTCCCTCCGCCGTGCCGAACTCGTTTGTAAATTCCCTTGCTGCTGGCTGACATATGGCGTCCCGTGCATTCCGCTTCTGTGATCCGGGTAATTGGCTTGCTGCGCCACCGCAGTGTGCAACAGCTCGATGGCTTGCCGAGTCTTCTCTGCATGGGGCGACTCTCCCACAGGTATTTGATTCAATGCGAGTGTCGCCGCATATACGTTGTCCATAGGATTGTTGTAGTGGCCGGCTGGCGTGCGGAATCGTGATGGTGGCGGCGGCAGTAGATCGTTGCCGGTTGTGACTCTAGTTTGCGGTGGGGGTAACCCGGTCCGTTCATTCGCCGGACGTGTCGCTGCTGTTGTCTGTTGGGGTGCGGTTCCCTGGTTCACCACTGGTATCGGTTGATCCTGAGGCGTGATGAACAAATTAGTCGGATTAATAACCCCGCCCGCTGCTGGCAACCTGGTGTGGTGCCTTTGATGTATCCTGGTCGTTTCCTCTCGAAGCCGGGTTTCCAACGCGTCTAGCTCGCGCCGCCGGGTGTCCATCCCCTGTCTATCTGCTTCCACTTGCCTTCTTTGCTGTTCCAATGCACGACGAGCCACGTCCAGATCTCTAACACGCTCTGCCGCGTTTTCTGGGGTGATAACAGTGGCGAGGACTGTAGGATCCAAGATCAAATTATTATCGAACAGGGCCGGGTGACGCGGATTCGAGGGACCCGCCCCTGGTGTCCGATTGGCTTGAAACCCGAACATGTTGGCGTGTTGCTCCTCATCTGCCGCGCGACTGGTGACCGATGCTGACTCTCCATCGACCCGGGTCAAGACCGGGTCTCCGTTAACCGCGCCCTGTTGCTGGGCCACTGCCCCGACTGGTGCCGCGGCTGTGTTTCCTTGGTTAGCCGCGGGGGCTGCATAGACTGCAACTCGGCGCGCGACATCTGGTGTAAATTCAGGCTGTTCCTCTTCACCGTTCTCCTCATACCGGTTTTCCAGTAGATCCAGGATAGACCCGGTGTCATCTTCTCCTTGGGCCCGGTCGCGTGGGGTCCATGCCGGCTCCTCCGGCTGTTCCCACTCCGCGATGGGTTCTTCTGCTGGATATGTCGTTCCCGTCGATTCTTCATCATCTGATCGGGTAGACGTGGCTTTTCCTGGCATAGAATCAGATCCAACGTTGTCAGGGACCGAATTGGAAGCACATACCATACCGATGAAGACGTTGATCCGGCTGATTGTTATGACGGATCCGGTTTCGAGGTGATCCGATTCCGGCCCCCAGCCGGAATCGTCCACCACCTTTTCTCCTTCGTGGTCAATGTAGATCTCGCTGATGACAAGATTTTCCATGCCCTTCCGAGCTACTCCCGTGATGTAGACACCTTTGGACGCAGGCCCCACGGTGGGCGCCAACTGTCATGGGATAATCACGGCAGATGTTACCAGGGGTAACTGATCTTGGGGCAAGTCGACACAGGTGTTCGGGAGAGGGTTTAGCTCAAAGGAAGACATGATACAACTCGATATGACAGCCGGCAATCGAAGTCGCCGGATCTCTATTCTCGATACAATAACACGATTAGGGTTTACACTGGATACTCGATACCACTCGATATTGCTAGGGCTCTTAGATCTCTGTCTCAATCTACGCCCGGGGGTCGGTTTATATAGCTCCCATACCCCCTAACTTACTTTACAAGGCACACCCGGATCCTACCCAGACACGGCATGCTAACCCTAACTTTCCTTTACAACACCCACAACCCGGGTCACTAGGCCCACGAGCTTGGGCCTCCACAAACATCTTTATCCCTAGCCGTATCCTGTTCACTGTCTCTGGGCCGGGTTATTCCTCGGATCTTGGCATACCAGGTTAGCATCCCCCCATCAAGTAGTTCGTCCTTGGACTACGGGTTCGTAGCTGTAGCTAGATGGTTTTCTTATCCTCATATGCCTCCATGTTAAGATCTCGTGAGCTGCCTATCATGATCGAGATTGATCTTATGTAATTCTATATGCTGTGTTTGCTGGGATCCGATGAATATTGAACTTATGCCAAGTTGATTATAGGCTTTATTTGCATATGCTATTTGTGATCTTGCATGCTTTCCATTGCTACTGGTTACTCTCGCCATGTATTTGCTAGTGACTCCAAGAGGGAGTATTTATGCTCGATAGTGGGTTCATGCCTCCTTTTCGCCTTGCTCGAGTGACAGAAACGTGAAGGGGGAGGATGTGCAGTTGCCATTAGGGAGAAAACAACGGTGAGAGTGCCCGCGTGCATAATCATTCCTTACATTACACACTTTGTTTAATGCAATTATCTGTTGCTTGCAACTTAATACCTAAGGGGGTTCGGATGATAACCCGAGGGTGGATTATTAGTCATAGATGCAGATGGATGTCGGTCTATGTATCTTGTTGTAATGCCCGCACTAAATATCATAGTAATCTTCATGTCATGTTGTGCACTACGGTGCAACCTCTATTTTTCAATTTCCCAGCTGTAATTTGTTCACCCAGCATGCTATCTTTTATGGAGAGACACCACTAGTGACACTATGAACCCCGGTCCATTTTCCACACTGTTAAACAAACCACAACAATTTCATGCTCTCTTTACTTACTGCAAGCATACTCTGTTTTTCACACTATACGTCTAATCTTTGTTTTCAGGAAGACCGGTGAGATTCACAACCTCACTGTACCGTTGGGGAAAAGTATTTTTGTTGTGTTGTGTGCAGGTTCCACGTTGTTGCTGACACCTGTGAAGCACCAACACCACCGTCAGTGGCATCAACCTTCCGAAGGTCCTCTTTATCCTACTGGATTGATAACCCTGGTTCTTAACTAAGGGGAAAACTCCTACCGTTGTGCTCATCATACCCTCCGCTTGGGGTTCCGAACAAAGTACATCAGTTACCAAGATGAATCTATCTCGGTAAGAAGAATCAAGGACGATATGCTGAAACGGGTGTCCCCCGGGTTATCCGTGATACACTTGGAGAATCTAGGTACGCGAAGAATTATCCAGCCCGGAGAAAGGTCAACGGAGCAGTTGAGATCCCGAAGATCGCGGGAGAGTACTCGCGTGCGGTTTAACTTACTAGGCACATGATGTATACTCGTACATGGGTATAGTGCAGGGTATGGGGGAGGCCACGTCCTGTCTCTGAAAAGGGGGACAGGACACCGCAGCGGATACGAAGGAGAATACTTTCGGTGCCGCGTCAGCGAGCGTGCTCTATGTCACAGTAATCTTCGCCTAACTTGTACGCCCTGCCTGGGTAGCTCTTGGTGTTTATTGCAGTGTAGTGAGCGCGCCATCTAGGCGTGCAATCCCTATGACATGGGGATGACCCCTGGACGTATCGGGTGAGCCTACCTGGTCCAAGGCCCAAGACTTAGGCCCAAAGGGAGGTGTTGTCCTGCGTTACTAGAAGGCCCAACGAAGGCCCACCCGCAAGACTTGCGGGTCAAGAAGGAAAGACCTAACCGACCTAGAACTAGGGTTTGTAACCCCCGGACACGGTTTGAGACCTAGCCATCTATATAAGGCCACGAGAACCACCAAGAGGGGAATCTAATCTACTTTTCACCACCACAAGCCTTAGGTTCGAGATCATACTCTCGACTTGAGCACCCCCCATTGTAACCGATCTATGTTACCTCCTGTTCTGACCATCTCAAGTATCTCGGAACGGCTAATGAAACTGAGTTGACTGCTTGCTTTAGTATCTTTTTGTCCTTGTTAGATCCTCCTGTGGTATGCACATGATATTGACCCAATTGTTTGGGGTTAGCCTGGAAGCCTCCTGCCCCCCCTTGGTTATTACCTTGATTTCCGGCCGCCGGGTTACCAACTGGGGGTGGGCCGTTGCCCGGGTTTGCCCCTGGACCCGGTCCTCCTCCCCGCCCTGCACCTCGCATAGCTCTGTGCACTTCCTCATTTTTCCATCTTTGCAAATCGGCGCATTGTTCTAGGGAGTGGTTAGCTGGCCTGCCGTTCCTGCTGTGCTTCGGACATGCCATCCTGAATATGTCCCAATTATTACCCGGCCTTGGTGGTCCTTGATAGTTTCCTCCATGGTGGTTACCTCCGCTGAAATTTCCTTCTGCTCTTGGCCTTGAAGACCCGGCTTCGGTGTTAGCGACAAACTCGGAGCCTCCTTCGAAGGGGCGCTTGTTCTGACTGTTTCCATTGTTTCCTGACGCTGTTCCGTTGCCGGTTCTTCCATTACCGCTTGTGTTTGCTTTTGTCTTCTTGTCATCAGCTTCTTCTTCTGTGGTATCTGTCGCAGCGTGTTTGTTGCACGCATCCATCAATTCTCCCATTGTGACTTCTGACGCATTTCGACTGGACTTCATGCGAGTTAACTTTTGCACTAAAGGTATATACTTGCATGTTTTTGCCATGGCTTGTAGCGCATCCTTGGGCTGGATGTCTGTGGATGAGTGAAGTATCTCCATAACCCGGCGCACCCAACTGCGCGCCGATTCTCCCTTCTTTTGGACGCATCGCTCTAGATCATCAATGGTGAACAATTTCCTGCAGGTTCCGTGAAAGTGCTTGATAAACGCGGTCTTCAATTCCTCCCAAGACTTGATCGATCCCTCTGGTAGATTGGTGAACCACAATTTTGCTGCTCCTTCAGACATCATCAGATACATGAATTTGGCTTGGAGGTTCTCGGACGCGTTGCGAATTGACATTGCCATCTCGTAACTGCTTAGCCACGTTTCGGGATCCATGGTTGGCTCATAATTCACTACTTTCCCTGGCTCTTTGAACTTTTCCGGGTAAGGTTCAGCTCTAATATTGTCCGAGAGACACTTGGGCCCCGCAAGAATGATTGAAGCCGGCCTTGCCCTGGAAACGTGTGATGCCGCGGGGGGCGCGTCTGGGCGCTGTGCTGCGGGAGGCCCATGCGCTGCAGACCCGGCCGCGGCCCTCCGAGCCCTAGAACTGTCCACGACGGCCTGTGCTGCTGATACTGCCTGAGCGCGGGGAGGAGGCGGCATTTGCTGCTGCTCTTCCCTCCGCCGTGCCGAACTCGTTTGTAAATTCCCTTGCTGCTGGCTGACATATGGCGTCCCGTGCATTCCGCTTCTGTGATCCGGGTAATTGGCTTGCTGCGCCACCGCAGTGTGCAACAGCTCGATGGCTTGCCGAGTCTTCTCTGCATGGGGCGACTCTCCCACAGGTATTTGATTCAATGCGAGTGTCGCCGCATATACGTTGTCCATAGGATTGTTGTAGTGGCCGGCTGGCATGCGGAATCGTGATGGTGGCGGCGGCAGTAGATCGTTGCCGGTTGTGACTCTAGTTTGTGGTGGGGGTAACCCGGTCCGTTCATTCGCCGGACGTGTCGCTGCTGTTGTCTGTTGGGGTGCGGTTCCCTGGTTCACCACTGGTATCGGTTGATCCTGAGGCGTGATGAACAAATTAGCCGGATTAATAACCCCGCCCGTTGCTGGCAACCTGGTGTGGTGCCTTTGATGTATCCTGGTCGTTTCCTCTCGAAGCCGGGTTTCCAACGCGTCTAGCTCGCGCCGCCGGGTGGCCATCCCCTGTCTATCTGCTTCCACTTGCCTTCTTTGCTGTTCCAATGCACGACGAGCCACGTCCAGATCTCTAACACGCTCTGCCGCGTTTTCTGGGGTGATAACAGTGGCGAGGACTGTAGGATCCAAGATCAAATTATTATCGAACAGGGCCGGGTGACGCGGATTCGAGGGACCCGCCCCTGGTGTCCGATTGGCTTGAAACCCGAACATGTTGGCGTGTTGCTCCTCATCTGCCGCGCGACTGGTGACCGATGCTGACTCTCCATCGACCCGGGTCAAGACCGGGTCTCCGTTAACCGCGCCCTGTTGCTGGGCCACTGCCCCGACTGGTGCCGCGGCTGTGTTTCCTTGGTTAGCCGCGGGGGCTGCATAGACTGCAACTCGGCGCGCGACATCTGGTGTAAATTCAGGCTGTTCCTCTTCACCGTTCTCCTCATACCGGTTTTCCAGTAGATCCAGGATAGACCCGGTGTCATCTTCTCCTTGGGCCCGGTCGCGTGGGGTCCATGCCGGCTCCTCCGGCTGTTCCCACTCCGCGATGGGTTCTTCTGCTGGATATGTCGTTCCCGTCGATTCTTCATCATCTGATCGGGTAGACGTGGCTTTTCCTGGCATAGAATCAGATCCAACGTTGTCAGGGACCGAATTGGAAGCACATACCATACCGATGAAGACGTTGATCCGGCCGATTGTTATGACGGATCCGGTTTCGAGGTGATCCGATTCCGGCCCCCAGCCGGAATCGTCCACCACCTTTTCTCCTTCGTGGTCAATGTAGATCTCGCTGATGACAAGATTTTCCATGCCCTTCCGAGCTACTCCCGTGATGTAGACACCTTTGGACGCAGGCCCCACGGTGGGCGCCAACTGTCGTGGGATAATCACGGCAGATGTTACCAGGGGTAACTGATCTTAGGGCAAGTCGACACAGGTGTTCGGGAGAGGGTTTAGCTCAAAGGAAGACATGATACAACTCGATATGACAGCCGGCAATCGAAGTCGCCGGATCTCTATTCTCGATACAATAACACGATTAGGGTTTACACTGGATACTCGATACCACTCGATATTGCTAGGGCTCTTAGATCTCTGTCTCAATCTACGCCCGGGGGTCGGTTTATATAGCTCCCATACCCCCTAACTTACTTTACAAGGCACACCCGGATCCTACCCAGACACGGCATGCTAACCCTAACTTTCCTTTACAACACCCACAACCCGGGTCACTAGGCCCACGAGCTTGGGCCTCCACAAACATCTTTATCCCTAGCCGTATCCTGTTCACTGTCTCTGGGCCGGGTTATTCCTCGGATCTTGGCATACCAGGTTAGCATCCCCCCATCAAGTAGTTCGTCCTTGGACTACGGGTTCGTAGCTGTAGCTAGATGGTTTTCTTATCCTCATATGCCTCCATGTTAAGATCTCGTGAGCTGCCTATCATGATCGAGATTGATCTTATGTAATTCTATATGCTGTGTTTGCTGGGATCCGATGAATATTGAACTTATGCCAAGTTGATTATAGGCTTTATTTGCATATGCTATTTGTGATCTTGCATGCTTTCCATTGCTACTGGTTACTCTCGCCATGTATTTGCTAGTGACTCCAAGAGGGAGTATTTATGCTCGATAGTGGGTTCATGCCTCCTTTTCGCCTTGCTCGAGTGACAGAAACGTGAAGGGGGAGGATGTGCAGTTGCCATTAGGGAGAAAACAACGGTGAGAGTGCCCGCGTGCATAATCATTCCTTACATTACACACTTTGTTTAATGCAATTATCTGTTGCTTGCAACTTAATACCTAAGGGGGTTCGGATGATAACCCGAGGGTGGATTATTAGTCATAGATGCAGATGGATGTCGGTCTATGTATCTTGTTGTAATGCCCGCACTAAATATCGTAGTAATCTTCATGTCATGTTGTGCACTACGGTGCAACCTCTATTTTTCAATTTCCCAGCTGTAATTTGTTCACCCAGCATGCTATCTTTTATGGAGAGACACCACTAGTGACACTATGAACCCCGGTCCATTTTCCACACTGTTAAACAAACCACAACAATTTCATGCTCTCTTTACTTACTGCAAGCATACTCTGTTTTTCACACTATACGTCTAATCTTTGTTTTCAGGAAGACCGGTGAGATTCACAACCTCACTGTACCGTTGGGGAAAAGTATTTTTGTTGTGTTGTGTGCAGGTTCCACGTTGTTGCTGACACCTGTGAAGCACCAACACCACCGTCAGTGGCATCAACCTTCCGAAGGTCCTCTTTATCCTACTGGATTGATAACCCTGGTTCTTAACTAAGGGGAAAACTCCTACCGTTGTGCTCATCATACCCTCCGCTTGGGGTTCCGAACAAAGTACATCAGTTACCAAGATGAATCTATCTCGGTAAGAAGAATCAAGGACGATATGCTGAAACGGGTGTCCCCCGGGTTATCCGTGATACACTTGGAGAATCTAGGTACGCGAAGAATTATCCAGCCCGGAGAAAGGTCAACGGAGCAGTTGAGATCCCGAAGATCGCGGGAGAGTACTCGCGTGCGGTTTAACTTACTAGGCACATGATGTATACTCGTACATGGGTATAGTGCAGGGTATGGGGGAGGCCACGTCCTGTCTCTGAAAAGGGGGACAGGACACCGCAGCGGATACGAAGGAGAATACTTTCGGTGCCGCGTCAGCGAGCGTGCTCTACGTCACAGTAATCTTCGCCTAACTTGTACGCCCTGCCTGGGTAGCTCTTGGTGTTTATTGCAGTGTAGTGAGCGCGCCATCTAGGCGTGCAATCCCTATGACATGGGGATGACCCCTGGACGTATCGGGTGAGCCTACCTGGTCCAAGGCCCAAGACTTAGGCCCAAAGGGAGGTGTTGTCCTGCGTTACTAGAAGGCCCAACGAAGGCCCACCCGCAAGACTTGCGGGTCAAGAAGGAAAGACCTAACCGACCTAGAACTAGGGTTTGTAACCCCCGGACACGGTTTGAGACCTAGCCATCTATATAAGGCCACGAGAACCACCAAGAGGGGAATCTAATCTACTTTTCACCACCACAAGCCTTAGGTTCGAGATCATACTCTCGACTTGAGCACCCCCCATTGTAACCGATCTACTGATAATATAGATCGAAGAGCAAAAGTAAGGGTTTTACCTCTAACGAGGGCCCCGAACCTGGGTAAATCATTCCCCCTGTTAGCCGATGATCGTCACCAGTGTCCATACGTTCTCCCAATCAAAACCCTACCGGATCATCCGAGGGACTTGTTGAGATGACTATTCGACAATTGGCGCCGTCTGTGGGAACGTCGGGCGCTGGATCTACGACATCTTCGGCTTAATCATCACCAACCTTCAGCTGGAGCCCCGGAGCATCGACTCCGGCGGAACCGATCCGCTTCGGGTCACTCATCTGCGTGCCCCACTCGCCGGAATCACTCCCGGCGTTCAGCAAGTTGGAAAAAGGCACCAGCCTGACGTTCGGCAGCTTCCACTTCCACGCCAACAAGGCGGGAATCCTGCGTTTCTTTGAGCAGATCGATCTCAGCGAATCGGACTCCAAATCTGTCTCGAGCCCGAAGATCCTCGACTCGCCAGCTGATGATGCTGGGCGCGACCTAGCGCCAGTGGCGGCTCCATCCGCCGCAACACCCGCGACTTCCACACCATCGCGACCGAGGAACCTCCAGAGTCGGTGAAAGCTGTCGATCCACACCTAGGACTCACGGGCCATATCTGACCAAGTCTGCATGCGAGGATCAGCCGAACCACCCGCGGAAATAAACGAAAGTCGAAAAGAACGAGAGCGCATCAAAGTCACGTGAGACACTTGGCTCAAGGCAAAGGCGGCAGTACAATCTGGCCAGCCGATAGAAGATGGAGCTTCTCTAGATGACATTACTGCGTACCCCTACCACTTGGTGCGAACGGGTCGGCTGATCGCATAAGCCCACAGAGATCTAGCCACACGGAAGGAGGTGGCGGACGCTTCGAGTGCGCGCCACGCAACGCTCTCAAGGACCCAATCGACGGGTAGCCAGCTCCCAAGGAAGAAGCACGTCTCAAAGACTGCTCGCATGGACCACGAGTCCCTCAACGGGATTAGCAAGTCACTCGACACATCCCTCATGCACGTCGATGAGGAAGGCAACGTACACCCGACGACCCCCGTTGCAGCTCTCCTGACAGCCGCCACGTACTTACAGGCGAACAAACCTCCCGAAAATGACCCCCGCGCGGAGCAACATCAGCAAGTTCAGAAAGGGTTAGGCATGGCATCCGCAAGACTTGCCGCCCAGAATCGCATGAACGTGACCACCCCAGAAGCAGACAAACACCTCGCACACGCTGGAACATGTCGCCAAGAATGGGAGACAAGGAATCACCTCGTCGTCCCCGGGGAAAGGAAGCCCGCCGCCGAGGCAACAGTCCGCACAACGACGAGGATAGCCCACGAGATCGCGACCGCAGCCCGCGGCACCATGGGAGCCGATCGCGACATCGCAGCCGGGAACCACGACGCGAGGACAACCACGACCGGCCCGAGTACGATGCACGCGGAGATATAGCACAAAGCAAGGTCGACAAGCCCGAGCACGCAGGAACCGCGACCAATCGCTGTCCACCTCTTCTGACGAAGAGGCCTGCGGCGCAATATGCTTCAGTCGCAGTATACACGAAGCGCCAATGCTTAAAAGATTCAAACTCTCGACGGAGGTCCCAAAGTACGACGGTTCAATAGAACCTAGGTCATGGCTCTCAGACTACCTCACCACGGTGAAGTGCCAGCGCGGGAACAAGACGACGGCTATGCAGTACCTAAACCTGCATCTCGTGGGTGCTGCCCGCAGCTGGCTCGAAGGAAGACCATGCGCGTGTTACAGATCTTGGGGCGATCTCACCCGCGACTTCGAGAAAAACTTCCAAGGGACGTACAAGCGACCCGCAACCATCGAGGAACTACGAGCGTGCAGGCAGAAAAGCGGTGAATCTGCCCGCGCATATATCCAGAGATGGACCACGCTCAAGAACACCGCGGAAAATATGTCGGAAGAAGTCGCGGTTGAAGCCTTCTCCAAAGGCGCTCGCCGTGCTGCTTTCCGAGAAGAAATGGGGCGATCTGCACCCAAAACTATCGGGGACCTGATGGCGACAGCCGACATATGGGCTAACGGCGAAGATTCCGTGCGCAACGAAAAGGCATCTTCATCCGCGCCTGAGGAGGATCGCCACGGCCGAAAGAAGAAGAGGAAACACTACGATCACGACGATCGAGAGGAACTAGTAGCAGCAGAGTTCACAAGAAATCGCGACGGCGGATCTCGCGGAAATCGCGAGGAAACCAAAGCCAGATGATAAAACTCCATAGGAAGATCTCGACGGATACTGCTCGCTACATCTATTCACAGATAAGCGCACGGGTAAAACCAAGGCAACATATCTCCTCAAAGACTGCCGAAAATTCCAGGACATTCACAAGGCTTACACGAAGAAGCACAGGGCCGCCGTTAACCATGGATACCCGCATCTCCCAGGAGGAGCCGCCGGATACCAGCCTCCACCCCCGCCACCACCAGGACACCATAACGCGGTGCTAACCGCGCTGCCGGCACCACCCGCTGCAAACCAGGGAGGTAACGGATACCCCAACCCTGAGGGGCTCCTAGGCATGATACAAAAATTTTGCCCGTCGCGACCGCCACGCGTGAAGTGGAAACGAATCAGCGGAGGACAGTTACCCCAGCACAATCTTTAATAAAAGATCGTGCGCATTTACACCACGCGGCCAGCGGAAAAACAGGGACACGAACGATCGTTTCCGGTCAAAAAGCTGACAGGGTGGCCCCGCGCGCTCTGCTCCGCTTCGTCACGTCCCATTGGGAGTATTCAGAGAAAACGAGTGCGCAATGACGTCATTGCGCACCTCCCAAGACGCGAAGTTTCTTTCGAGTGGACACCCTGACACGAAATCTCTTTCGTATGGGCGCGTCAAAACGCGAAATCTCTTTCGCATAAACACCCTGACACGAAATCTCTTTCGTATGGGCACATCAAGACGTGAAATTTCTTTCGCATAAACATTCTGACACGAAATCTCTTTCATATGGACTTCATAACACGAAATCTCTTTTCGTATAAGATCAAGAGAAAGGAAGATTTATTCACCCGAAGAATCACGGAAACATGATCAAGGTAAAATTGCGAGTGTGCGGCTCCCGCAGCTCTACCACACGATGTACTTACACATCCTTATCCTAGATCGTTCGGCCAACTAGGCACATCCGGATGCCGTATTCTTTCGAGTATGAAGGTAAGACCCAAAGGAACTCTCCTATGGGCCTGGAATCGCAGTCAAGCTGCGTCCTCCAGTAAATTTTCCGTGTCAACAACACGAAGAAAAAACCTAGCGGACGCGCCGGGTACCCCTTTAGGTTAAGTTTGACTCTGTAAGACCTCCACAACCCAGTCGCAACGATCACCTCGCCAGATTCAAGTCGGAGGTCTTGAATTCGTGTAGGCCAGAATCGTTTTTGCCCTAGATGCAATTAATTGGCCCTAATCTTTCGGGAGAGCCAAGCGACTGAGCCACATCCTTCTGCGAAAACAACCAACACAAGGCACATTTATCACTCGATGCTTGAGTGCATGAGCGCTTCACGCACAGGGTATACACCCTCAAAACCATACGATTGAATGACTAATCGACAAGAATGAAATTTGAGTGCTTACCCGACTATGCTTAGTTGAATAAACACTCGGGGGCTACTGATGTGGGGATGACCCCTGGACCTATCGGGTGAGCCTACCTGGTCCAAGGCCTAAGACTTAGGCCCAAAGGGAGGTGCTGTCCCGCGTTACTAGAAGGACCAACGAAGGCCCACCCGCAAGACTTGCGGGTCAAGAAGGAAAGACCTAACCAACCTAGAACTAGGGTTTGTAACCCCCCGGACACGTTTTGAGACCTAGCCATCTATATAAGGCTAGGAGAACCACCGAGAGGGGGATCCAATCTACTTTTCACCACCACAAGCCTTAGGTTTGAGATCATACTCTCGACTTGAGCACCCCCCCCATTGTAACCGATCTACTGATAATACAGATCGAAGAGCAGGAGTAAGGGTTTTACCTCTAATGAGGGCCCCGAACATGGGTAAATCGTGCCTCCTGTTAGCTGACGATCGTCACCAGTCTCCATACATTCTCTTAATCGAAACCCTACCGGATCATCCGAGGGACTTGTTGAGATGACTATTCGACAACCTCCCCGTGTACCCACAGTGTCCATCGGCCCCAAACTTAAGCCACCCCATGGCATCTGTCTCTACACCGCTACGACAGTTGGCGCCCACCGTGGGGCCAGCAGCGGCGATGGCTGGGGTTTCTATCCGGACGAGATCTTCGGTTTCTTCGGGCGAGCGCGTGGTTTGTGGTCTTGTCCATAGATTCGGCTCCCTCGACTTCTTCACCGACAACATGGACGATTTTGGCGGCAGGCCCATGCCCGCGGGTGATTCTGTCAACAGTTTCAGCGCACATCTGGTCTACAATGCCATCGCGGTCATCCGCGAGTACCCGGAGAGGGTGCTTGTTGCTGCGGATCCTCCTGCTGTTTGCACCGTCCGCGACCAGCGTATTGATCGTTTTGTGGGCAGCGTGGATGTGATGATGACCGGCCCGGCTCCTGCAGCCGGAAAAAGCACGGCCGATGTTGCCGAGACTGCTGGCAAGTTGACTCGGCCAGCTCACAAGCCACTGGAGAGAGACATGAATCAACCGGGTTACGTGGATCCCTCCACTTCGATCCCAAGGTCGGCTCCTTTCCGGGACGTCATCGAGAAATTGAACCTTCTAGTGGCTGCCGATGCCGATCCGGCAATGGTGCAGGCACAACTTGAGGAGCAACGGCAGGCCATGCTGAGTGATTCTATCGAGATGTCCAAGGCCCAGGAGGAGTTCGACCGAGCTCTCCGTGAGTATAACCTGTCTCATGGTTTTACCCTTGTTGCTGAGAATCCTAGTTGCATAAATGCTATGCGGAACCGAGGTCGTGATCTCGGTGCCGAGATGGCGAGAGATGGTAGAGCTACTAGTAGAACTGCTAGTGTTGTTTCTGCTGGGAAACCCAAGTATAGTTCTTCTGCCAAGAATCTTAGAGCTGAAGAGGCAGCAACTGCCGAGTTGCTGAGCTTATCCGGTGAAGCTCGCGCTAGGCAGCAAGACCGGGTTAATGAACTTGTGTGTGCAGCTGCTAGGCAAAATGAGGCTTTCCAGAAGGCGAATCCGGGGGCAGGTGCTTCTCAGGTGGTCCACTCCAATGGTGGGAGATCCGGTGGACAGGCCTCCCCACCACATGTCGGTGACGGGCGAGCCCGAAGTGTGAATTCCGGGAAGAACAAGCAGATGCAAGTGTATGACCCGGTTGGTGCCGGAAAACAGTTAGCTATGCAGGACCAGGCCGGGCAGGGACATGTCGGTCAAGGCGGTCAAGGTGCCAACCGAGTTCAGCAGGCTGGGTATGATCGTGACCGAGGTCTTTCACCTCGGTATCCGGAAGGCAACCCGGCTCAGCAGCAACTAGTGCCGGCAGAGTTTCCCAGCAGC
Organism: Alopecurus myosuroides; assembly: GCA_028641055.1. Taxonomy (NCBI): domain Eukaryota; kingdom Viridiplantae; phylum Streptophyta; class Magnoliopsida; order Poales; family Poaceae; genus Alopecurus; species Alopecurus myosuroides. Next base: position 231,595,548 of record CM054063.1, on the reverse strand, counting down.
GGGGAAATGTTCCCGGAAACAACCGACATGATGACGGCTACTCGGCATGGACAAGGCCGGCTACCCGAGATACGAGCAACTGGTGGACGCGGGAGTGCTTGCTGGACGATTGGGGCCCCGGGTGCTGCCGCCGAATGATGCACGATACAAGCTCGACAAGATCTATCTGTCGGAGGAGATGAAAGAGCAAGGCCCTCCAGGACCACTTTGTTTCGGTCTCCGGATCATGAGGGAGCCGACTGTTGCCAAGTTCCAGCTGGCTAGGGGGACAAGAACTTATGACGGCAGCACCATGCCGGAAGACTGGCTGAATGATTATGACACAGTTGTGCACATCGCTCGAGGCAACTGCAGGTGGGCGGTGAGATATGTGCCTCACATGTTGGAGGGCCCAGCAAAGATCTGGCTGAACAACTTGCCGACAGACAACATTGATTGCTGGCTGGACTTCTCGGAGGCCTTCATCAGCAACTTCACCAGCACATACCGAAGGCCAAACCGTCCACAACAACTCGCCATGTGCAAGCAGAGAGAAGAGGAGACGGACCGAGAGTATCTGACTCGGTGGAGCACTTTGAGGAAAACCTGTGAGGGGGTGAATGAGTCCCAGACCACTGCATGGTTTGCGCAAGGATGCAGGCATGGCAGCATGCTTTTGCAGAAAATAGAGTGAGATTCCATGCACTTTGGCCGAGACCATCAAGATTGCCGACATGTATGCACTAGGAGATCCGACACAGCCTCTGCTGAACTCGGTTGAGCCGAGTAGAAGGCATCACGGTAATGATGGTGCCGGATCCTCCAGGTGGAATAGGATTTTCGGAACAAGAGTCCACGCGTCGTCCGGTCTTCGAGATGCTTCACCCGGTTCATTCGTAAGCCGGCTGATCTGTCCGGCCTTGGGCCTCCATATTCTCTAACCCTTACTATGGCCCGGGTCTGCTCCTGTTTGCGGGTTATGTCTAAACATAGCCCAGGTCTTCTCATGCTGGTTGGCTACCTCAGTCAGCTTCTTTTGGTTATAAACAGGATAATGGAACAGGAACCGGCAAGAGCATTTTCCGGTTTATGTGGGTGGTAGGTAAGGCTTCCCCTTACCTATTCCCCCAACAAGAACTGCGTGCATTTCTTGTTTGGCTAATCCCCCTAATAGCCCGTTTTATATCATGTGCGTTTAGTTACGAGTCAGTTTGAGTGTTTTCGGTTTGGTCCTGTCCAACCGAGCCTTTGGATCTCCTATATAAAGGAGTCTGCATCTAGTGTTGACGGTAGGCAAGAATTTGAGAGTGAAGTCTCAAATTACCGCATGAGTACTAACTTCATCCGTCAGCACTCGAATCAACAATCATATGTTAGGTTAATGATAGAGATTGTGCGATATTCCTAAACTAGAGTGTATATTAATGGAACATTCTTTGTTCACCCAATGAATATATATTTATTTACAATCTACAGTAGTGGGTGTGTCTTTGATATCGACACAATTGCAGTAACTCCCAACCAATAATTGGTGCTTACAACAAATCAACCAATGGCTATCGATCTTTCCATCGTCATCACAATCCTCTAGTGACACAACATGAACGAAACTACTACAAGGCAAGGGACGTATAGAATGGTAGTTGATTAGTGACTGGCCTCTCTATCATTCCCTCCGGAGTGGCGAGCAGGAGCAGGAGCCTTCTCCTCTTCCTGACCGCTGGCGACCAACTCAATCTCATTAGTTGGCGTGATGTCTATCTCCAGTGATCCTGACTTGCCACTCGTGGACGGCGGCACACCGTGTGGGTTGTCGACCACAACCACGCTCGCGCTGTGCCCATTAGGATTGGAAGCCGAAGGGGAAGGGGTGAGGTTGGCCAAAATCAGGTGGATGACGCAGCAGATGAGAGAGGTGACACCGGAGATGAGGAATAGGCTCCGGAAGCTGAGGAATCTGAGCCTGCCAGACGTGAATGGCGAGTTGGCGTTGCCAGGGTCGCCGAACCACTTGCGCTCGATCCTGTCGATCTCGTTGCTCTCTGTGAGCTTCAGGATCGCCTGCGATAGGTCTGTGACGTACGGCGACCCCTTGGGGAACGCGAACCCAAAGCCGCCCGTCATGTTGCGCTGGTCGGTCATGGTGAAGTCATCGCTGTACGTCTTGAGGAACATCTTGAAGTACGGCGTATCGTTGACGATGGCGCCAATGTTGCCGCTGAGCATCGCCTCCTGAAAGTCCCGGGCGGTCGAATACCGCTCGATCCTGTCCTGCGGGAACCCGGACTGGTTCAGGGCCTCGCCCGTGAAGGAGTTGTTCATGATCCCGACCTTTTGCCCGCTCTGCAGCAGCGCGCCGTAGTCCACGAAGGTCGGCTCCACATGCGGCACCATGAGCATGGACGTGAGGCTCGCCGTGTAGCTGGACTGCAGGATGAGAATAACGAACACCCACACTACCACGACGAGCCTTGACAGGTTGCTCGTCAGATTCTCCTTGTGTGCGAAAACGAGGGTGGAGAAACCGAAATAGACGAGGGTGCCGACTTGGTTGGATGGCGTGAGCTTGCCCTTGGTTCCATCTTGGTTGGGCGTGAGCTTGGCTTGGTTGGAGGGTGTGAGCTCCACTTCGGCGCCAAAATCACCGTTTTCCTTATGCTCAATGGCCCAGACGACAAAGCCAGTGAAGAGGAAGAAGGCGGCGCTGACGAGCCAGAGATCGTAGCTGAGCGGCTTCAGAAAAAAGGACCACACGACGTTGCTGCTCCGTTGGTCGCGCAGATGCACAACCATAGCGATATCCGTTGACATGTAAGGCAATGTGAAGTCCACATGGGCTGCTCGAAGCGCCGTGATGGTCATGTCCGCCACCGCAGCATCGAATGTCTGCAGCAAAAGCGACAAGGGTTAGTTTAGCCAAAATTAGTTCAATAAAAAATCCTTAGGAAGGTAATGTTAATGTATAAACAGATAAAGGACCAGATCTCCTATGAGCCAAGTCATAAACTAGGCCCAAGACCAAGTACGGCAAGTTTTTTTTAGATAATAGGCCAAAGGCCCCAAGGTTAAATTAATAAGGCCTTTAACAACAAACAACAAAAGAGATATAAAGAGGTGAACCCAGCTTAGGCCTCCTTTGATTCAAAGTATCTCCATAACCCGCGCACCCAGCTGCGCGCCGATTCTCCCTTCTTTTGGACACATCGCTCTAGGTCATCAATAGTAAATAGCTTTCTGCACGTTCCATGAAAATGTTTGATAAATGCAGTTTTTAACTCTTCCCACGACTTGATAGATCCCTCTGGTAGATTATTGAACCATAATTTTGCTGCTCCTTCTGACATCATTAAGTACATGAACTTGGCTTGAAGATTTTCAGTTGCGTTGCGAATCGACATTGCCATCTCATAGCTGCTCAACCATGTTTCCGGATCCATAGTCGGCTCATAATTCACCACTTTACCCGGTTCCTTGAATTTATCCGGGTAAGGTTCAGCCCTGATGTTGTCCGACAGGCACTTAGGCCCAGCGAGATTAGTCGGAACTGGCCTCACTCGGGAAACGTGTGATCCTGCGGGAGGTGCGGTTGGGCGTGGTACGGCTGGTGGCCCGTGCACTGCAGACTCGGCCGCGGCCCTCCTGGCTCTGGAGCTATCCACGATAGCTTGTGCTCCTGATGCTGCTGGTACTGCTTGAACGCGGGGAGGGGGCGGCATTTGCTGCTGCTCCGCCCTCCGCCGTGCTGAACTTGTCTGCATATTGCCGGTATTAGCTCGTTGTTGGCTGACATATGGTGTCCCATGCATCCCGCTTCTGTGATCCGGGTAATTAACTTGCTGTGCTACTACCGTATGCAATAACTCGATTGCCCGTCGGGTCTGCTCCGCATGGGGTGACTCTCTTACGGGGATCTGATTCAATGCTAACGTTGCAGCATACACATTATCCATGGGGTTGTTGTAATGACCTGCTGGCGTGCGAAATCGCGATGGTGGTGGTGGTGGTAATGTATTGCCGGCGGTGACTCCAGTCTGTAATGTGGGTAACCCGGCTTGTGTGTTTGCCGGCTGTGCTCCTCCAGTAACAGGTTGCTGTACGGTTCCTTGGTCTGCTGCTGGAATCGGTTGATCCTGAGGTGTGATAAATAGGTTGGTCGGATTTATAACTCCACCCGTTGCTGGTAACATGGTTTGATGCCTTTGACGCGCCCTGGTTGTCTCTTCTCGGAGCCGGGTTTCCAATGCGTCCAGCTCGCGTTGGCGGGTGGCCATCCCCTGCCTTTCTGCTTCTACTTGCCTTCTCTGTTGCTCCAATGCACGGCGGGCTACGTCCAGATCTCTGACACGTTCCGCCGCGTTTTCCGGAGTAATAACTGTAGCTAAAACGGTTGGATCCAGAATCAAGTTGTTGTTGAATAGGGCCGGGTGTTGCGGGTTTGAAGGACCCGCCCCTGGCGTTCGGTTTGCCAGATATCCAAACATGTTTGCCTGCAACTCACTGTCCGCCGCGTGACTAGTAACTGATGCTGCTTCTCCGTCAACCCGGGTGAGAACCGGGTTTCCGTCAACCGGATCTTGCTGCTGGGCCAATGTTTGTGCTACTCCGACTGCGGCCGCGGTCACGTTCCCCTGATTAAGATTGGTCGCAGGAGCCGTGTAAACCGCAACCTGGCGCACAATGCTTGGCGCGGACTCGTACACTTTCTCTTCGCTGCTATTTTCCTCGTACCGGTTCTCCAGCAGATGCAGGATGGATTCGGTATCGTCTTCTCTCATGACCCGGCCACGCGGGGTCCATGCCGGCTCCTCCGGCTGTTCCCTCTTCGTGGGGGGCTCTTCTGTCGGATCTACCGTCCCGACCGATTCTTCTCCATCTGATTGAGCGTAGGTGGCCTCCCCTGACACAGAATCAAATTCGAAATCGTCAGGTATTGAACCGGACGTACGTACCATGCCGACGAAGACGTTGATTTGGTCGATTGTTACGACAGATCCGGATTCGAGTAGAGCCGACTCTGGCCCCCAGCCGGAATCGTCCACCATCTTCTCTTCTTCGCGGTCGGTGTAGATCTCGCCGATGACAAGGTTCTCCATGTTCTTCCGAGCTTCTCCCGTGATATAAACACCCTTGGACGTAGGCCCCACGGTGGGCGCCAACTGTCGTGGGATAATCACGGCAGACGTTAGCGGGGGTAACTTATCTTGGGGCAAGACGCCTCTGGTGTTTGGGAGAGGGTTTAGCTCAAGGGAAAACATGATGATATGCGATCTGGTAGCCGGCAATCTAGTCGCCGAGTCTCCGATCTCGATCTATTAACTCAACTCTCGTGTTACACTGGATACTCGATACCTAGCGATATTGGTTTTTCTCTTGGCCTGCTCTCCAAGGCGTACTCTGAATCCTACCCGGACACTGCCTACAAAACCCTAAACTTCCTTACCGGAACCCACAGTCCGGGTTACCAGGCCTACGATCTTGGGCCTTCTAGAAGCTCCTTTATCCTTAGCCGGGTCTCGCGCAGCGTCCTTTGGGCCGAGTTACACCTTGGCGTTGGCCTACCGGGTTACCATCCCTCCATCATATACCTCTTTGAGGAACTACTCCTACGGTGTGTACCTAGGAACGTATCAAGGCTACTCCTCCGACTTCGTCGAGGATCGTATCAAGGAACATCCCAACTACTTGTCCTCTCCCTTTCGGGTTTCAGTCAAGAGTTGTCCAATCTTCCTCTCGTTAATCCTTGAGGTTCTGTTGGCGTAGTGGTACCGGCTACGGGTGTGAGACGGTTTGTATCAAGGTGAGTTCAGTTGGATCGATTGTTCCGTAGGCGGCCCTCGGGGTTTAGTTGACGGGAGGTTTGATCTTTCGGTTCTTGCGATTTATCCCCTCTTTGTGTGTTTCCCCGCGATTCCCCACGTTTCCCCCTCGATTCCCCATCTCATGTTCTTCGTGTTCTTCGTGATCTTCGTTCGTTCTTCGTCGATTTGTGAAGATCAGGCCAATCTAGGAGTCCAACTCCATATCATCTGGTATCAGAGCCAGGTTGACACGAATCCGACACCCACACCCCTCCCCAACCACCAATTTTTCTTCTATCCACCATAAATTCGAAAATTTTACCAAAAATAGCCGAAAGGGATTTCGACCGATCTGTTGATTCGTTGAGTTTTTCGTGGTTTCGTTTCACAGATTTGTTGCCAAATACCATTCCCCACCTTTCTATTCAGCCACTTTTCCCAAATTCGCCCAAATTTTTTCTTGATTTTGAAGGAATTTCGAATTTGAGCCAAAATCTCAGAAAATCTCAGCTCTTCGATTTCCGGACAGATTTTGAAACTTGTTTTTCTTTGTCGTTTTTTATCCGAATTGAGTGCAACAAGTTGCCACGCGACGCCCACGACACCATCTACGTTTCCACATCAACGGATCGCCACGACATCGACTCCCCCCGGCCGCAAGTCCGTGATCATCAATAAGAGAGGTATAACTTGCTTCCGCTTCCCCCAACCCATCCATTGTGTACCTTACCTATTCGGACTAGCTCTTTTACACCGCTAGGCATCACATTTGTGGCATCGAGAGTGCGAGTTTAGCGCTTGTGAGAGGTTAGCTACGAGTAGGCATTGGCATTTTGGAATCCGTCAAAAGAGAAAATAAAAAAAAAAGAGAAAATAGAAAAAGAAGCAAAGGATCGGTGCCAATTGCTTTCCATTGTAGGAACGTGTAGCATTGCGTCGCAAAAGAGAAAGAGTGACCGATAGCCACGGTGCGAATCTTGTTGCCTTTTCAAATTTGCGGTTTGAGCTAGCGTCCTCCTTGTGTTAGTGTGGCATTGAGCATTAGTGTACGTTAGGTCCATTTCGTCTTCGCTCGCCCATTGGTCGCACTAACCCCATTTATCCCTTGCGTGTGTGTGTTCCAACATATTTCCATCCTCTAGGTTTGGTTTTTTTGTGCTAACTTTTCTTTGATTCTTCTCCACGTTTGACAACAAACTTTTCTTTGGTTTTGTCGATTTTTCCTCGCCACTTTCCTAACCTATTTGCCTTCCATATAAAGTGTGTGTGTTGTCGTTTGCGGTTTATTTCGATCTTTTTGGATTCGCTCTTGACATACCGCCCTACACCTAGGCTCGTCCACTAGCCTCAATACGACCAAAAAAGGTAACGTTGGGTAAGTGAGGCATCCATTTCTTCAATATCACCCTTGTGTGTGTTTTTGAGATGGCTAGGGAAGGAGTATTCACAAGTCCGAGCTCGGAAGATGAAGGCAATCCATTCTACAACGACAATGCTTACGCCAATTTCGTCACCCACAATGACCACTTTCAACTCCGTGAACTCGTCAAGGACGGGTTGCCACGCTATGAGCGTCGAATCCAAGAGCAAGAGGCTCGATTGAATGTCAAATGACGCGCATCAACATCAACTTGGCTAATCTTGCCAATCGCCGTCATTCATCATCGTCCTCAAGGTATCGTCGCTCAAGCCACCACAATCAAGATCTTCACCAACCTCGTCGCCATGACCGCCATGATCGCAACAACATGGAGGAGGGTGGACAACCACAACCACCTCCTCCCCAACCTCAACAAGCTCCGCGACGAAATTGGTATGAGGATGGCTCGCCATCACCACCACCTCGACATCGCCAAGGCCGTGGTGACCCTCTTCAACAACCGCAACGCCCGGACCTTCGACAACATCATCATCCTCCACCTCCACAAGGCCACGCTCAAGGCTATGGCCACAATGATTTCGTGGAAGATGCTCGTCAACATCGAAGGCAACCAAGGCGCAATGCGCGTCCCAACAACAATGACCTCCAAGAACATGATCGTCCTCAACACCCTCGAGATGAACAAGTGCTTCCGCAACACCCTCGCCAAGAACAAGAACGTCCTCGACATCAACACAATGACAATGATGATAGTGAACATCGTGAAGCAAGGCTCCGTCACTGCCAACAACTGTCGCACCCGGACTTCTAGAGGATACTCGCAGTTCCGTTGAACAGTAGTGGATTGGATTACGGGGCTTACCGGCACCCGCATCTCTTACGAGTAGGCCAACACACGTATGTGTGATAACCAACCCCTATCTGTTCAGCGTCTACGTAAACCATCCCATAGAAATCAGGATACTACCATTGATGTACTTCAAACCATACACACATGGTACGTCAACAGCGTTGAACAAAATGATAACACAACAGATCTCTAGGACACAAAAGATGGAAATAAGTTGCAAATAGCTATCACTAGAGCAGAGATAGCAAATACAATCATCTAGAGGACACATGTCCCAACATATCATCATTACAACACAGCGGAAGCATTCAAAAGGTCTGAGTACAGACAAAATCCAAATAGGCCTAAGAGCCGGAAACGAAAAGACGGAGCCCATCCACGAAGTCTCGGATCCTGCCCGGGTCCGCTATCTACTCGACAGCAGCCTCGTCGTACTCCACGTAGTAGCCACCATGGGGATCCTCGGAATCGTATTCTGCGGAAACCACAGCCCCAAAGGGGTCAGTACATAAACGTATGTGATGACCCAGCACACCACTGCATGTGTAGTGCGCAAGTCAGTGACATAATACTCACAGAAGGACTTATCCGTGAATATTACATCTCTCAGAGTGGTACAACAGAAACACAACGGGTCCAAGCAAAGCTATAGGATACAAACTTCATTACAAAATCTTGAGAATCTCTTTGATGAATCAAAGAAGATCTCCAGCAAATGAAACATCAGAAGAAGCAATACGCAGCTCCAAGCTGGAGAAGATCTCTAGCTCAGAAATAATCCACTACGGCTGATGCCAGCCCTAATTTATGACTTGAAATAACTAAGTCCAAGAATGGCCTCTCCCTACACCTTGATAGCTTCACCTCCACCAGCGTTGTTGATGACGATACTATACCGACTAAATAATAGATCCCTCCCCGAAGCTCCTCTAGGCAGCGATAGCTTCTCGATGATGACTTCAATAGGCTTCAACCCTAAGCAGGGGGTCAAACGGGATAGAATGAGTAGCGAGCGTTACTCAACAAGTTCATGATATATAGTGGGTGGTTGATGCACTAACTACAGCTTTAGACTTGAAAGAGTCATAAGCTAATGCAAGGTTTTGTAAAACTTTCTTCAAGAGGTTGCTTTTACTTCTGAAAACTATGCCCGCCAGACCATCACATGACTAGAAATTCATGGAGTTGCCTTTCCTGTAGCGTTCGCAGTTCCTTCCCGGAACAGGGGGTAACATGCCACATCCTTTTACACTCTGCAGAGGTGCGTTACTTTACCCATGGACGACCAAGACCATGTTGCACAACCAGGCTCGAGATCCTGTCCACTCCCACTCAGGTGTGGGGCCCGGTAGTTGGTCCAAGCCAAACCGTGCTTCTCCGCACAACGCATGCCCACCCATTTTTGCCAGCAGGTTGAACGCCTGATTCCACCCCTCACGATGGAGATCTACGCGCCCCTGGCAGACACTCATAGACCCCAGAGCCCGTGGGACGTTAGGGTCCCACCCATGTGCATGTAGTCTCTCAAGACCTACAGCGTACGTCTCTGTTAGTCCGTTGACATGCGAACGAGAAAAGTATCACGGCTGACTTACTCCCCCCATAGAAGACCCATGGTTAACGCGGTATTTACGGCGCACCGAGTTCTGACGGCATTTGTGATTAGTTCCTAGGTAATACGTTCCCGTGCAGATGGAACCTTCCTTTGACCTATTCATCTTACCATGGTTCCATCCGCCCACCAAACAGAACACTACCACTCGGGTAGTCATTCAATTAGTCATATTATTATAAAAATAGGATCATGCATTCTTTTGAGAATAGGTGATAATATGATAGGGTTTTTGCAGATAGTTTGTTATGAAGTACTGCAAAGGATATGAGCAAGTGATGAACTTGCCTGAGATTTAAATGACCATAAAATTCCATGTCTTCGGTTCGAGGGTCACGTAGAATATCCTGACGTCTGAAAGATAGCAAAGTAGTCCCGGTAAGGACTACAGAAATACTGGCAACATGATACATGCATAGTAATGAGATGCATCGTGAAATATCCTGGAAAATACCCCAGCTTACAAGTGTAAGCCATGTTTAATACGACAACTTATTCACAAGAGTTTTAGGTGAATTGTTTTGTTATTTGTGGTGATGTTGTTATTACTGGTTTTAGACTTACATGGGTTTCACTTTTACTTACCACACCATTTTTATTATGTTTAGGTTATAAATAGTTATCACATGATTAAACTTGAGAACACTATTATATGGAAAACAACTACTGAAAACATAATAAACACATTTGATTTTATGTTATAAAGTGTAGAGCTAATAACATCAATTTTATTTGAAAAATGAGGAACTAATACATCTAACTCTATCGTCAATAATACTTTGCTTAATAACTAGTGATGATAGGTTTTAGTTGGTGTGAAATCATGAGGGTTTTATTAATACAGAAAATAATGTTATGGCAGTTATTTCTGATTATAATGAAACATTATAGAATTTTATAATACATTTGGAAACAAGTTTATAAGTTGGATAAAATGTTTTATCTTAGGCATATTTGAATTGGAAATTCTTTTCTCTTTAATTGGACATATCATTCAATGTCTTCTGAAAATATTTGAATAAATTATTATTTTATTAATTTTAAATGAACTAATGATTAGGCAAAGCATTGCACATAAAACTTGGTCAAATTACTTTGTACACATCATAGATGAGTTGCATTTATCATTTGGAGCATTTTGATATATAACTTGTATTTTTCTGATTTAATGCATTATTTATTATTTTTCCAATATTCATTGTTATTCTTATAACTTATTTGATTGTTTTCACAGAAAACATTTATTAGGGAGTATTTTGAAATGCTCAAAATATCTAATTAATGTTGCAAGAATAATTTACATTAAATAGTTTTGAATATTTCTTAACCTTATTATCAAAGTTTTATTATTAAGATATTATTTTGTATCCATAATTTTAAGACTATAAGCATTATTGGATTATTTTTCTTAATCTTAATATTCAACCATTTTATTAGATCAAGAATTAGTTGTATTTGTAAAGGTTTGAAATTTTGTAGAATTTTATTTATTGTTTTCTATTGTTTTTCTAATTCTTTTATTTAAGATTTTAAGCAATTACTAAAACGCCCCTAGGCTGACAGGTGGGCCAACCCACCAGTGGGTTGGGTTAAACCCACTGGTCTGGTCGGGCCGGACCAGACCAGCCACACCCGCACCCACCCTGCGTTCTTATCCCCTCCCCTCTCTCCTCGCGAGGCGACGCAGAGGCGATTCATCGCCTCCTCCGGCGATTTCCTCCGGCCTCCTCCGGCTACCCACGCCGCCGTGGATGGTCGCAACAATTGCGCCAACTCGCCTACTACCACCTCCTCCTCCTCGATCTGATCTCTGCCCGATGTGCCTCCCGTGCGCTTGCAAACCCTAACCCTAGGGTTTCGGGGCCCGTGGCGCTCCACCCTTCTCCGGCGAGCCCTGTCCACCCGAGGAGGTTCCGGTGCCACTAGTGTGCTTCCGTGTTGCTATTGATGCCCTAGGCGCTACTGCGGATGCTGAGGAGGTGAGGGACCGCTGGGACGGCTCCCCGGAAGCAACCGCGGCTCCACGCCGCCCACCTCTGCGCGACGCCCAAGGCCGTGGTCACCACGACGGTGACCACCTGTGAGTCTCCTACCCCCCTCTCTTCCTTTCAACCTCTCTGTTCTCCGCCTCCTCTCTCTCTTTGCTCTGGAGCCAGGCCATCGAGCCTGTGCTCATGCCATGCCCCCCTGTGAGTCCCTCTGTGAGGTGTTGAATGATTGGATTGGCTTTGGAAAAAATTTCCCATGGATAATTGAATCCCTGGTACAAAGGCTGTGAAGGATTGGGTAGGTTCTGTGATGGCTTAGTTTGCACTTAGGGATTATCTATCTGATGCAATTTGTTGTGGGAATCATCTTGGGCTAGTTCCTGGTGCTTGTGATGGGAAATTTATCTGAGATTCATTCCTAGTGCCTTTGCTGTGAAGAGATCCCTTAGGATATCTCCCTTTGGTTAAACCCTGTGGCTTGTTGTATATTGAACAGAGCTTACCAGCATATGTGACTTCAATACTTTCTATGGGTGTGCTTAATTTTGGTAGGTGTTACTCTGAATATTTATTCAGAGGATATGCCATCAACCAATGGTTTACCTTTACTGTTTTCATGTCCTGATGCAGTTGCCTTGAGGTATCAGATCTTTAGATCTGGTGCCCAGCAACACTGTGTGTGTGATATGATACAGTAGCCCTTGGTTGTTTATTTGACTCAGGATCCTTTTGCTAAAAATCTATACCTTACTTATCTGATGCTTCTTTGCATTAATAATAAGAACAGATGACTACTGATGATTTATTTTACTTATTTGAGGTTTATCAATTAAGAACATATGCTTGCACTTGTTTTCTTTGCCCCTAAGCCAATGATGCATAGCCTGAGGCCTTGACTCAGGTGTATGGTTATTTGGGACTTAACACATCTTGTTTAACCATTTCCTAGTTTGTGCCCAAGTGCTCAATGGTTTGCTTGACTACATCTTGAGGTGCTCCTTAGGGATGTGCCCAGATTTTGATCATGCACAGAATGAGCATTGCTGTGGTATGATCGAGGGTTTGTAAATTTGCCCTCTCTTTGCCATTTAACTGATAAGAACAGATCTATGCTTGTTTTAATACTCTCAGATCCAGTGATGTTGTTATGAGGAAATCTTATAGATGGGAACATATACTATGCTACTTTTTAAATCCCTGTGATGTTATTAGCATAGCAACACTATGCTAGACTGAGGAAATAAATCCCAACCCCCCTCTGTGCATAACTTAGCAATTTCTTGCTAAGTGGTGTGTAGAGATCCACCTGTTAAGTGTTGGTGCTGGGATTGTGTTGAGAACCTGCCTTGTTGGCCTTCCTCCCTGCAGTCTTGCTGCCTTGTTCCTCTAGCTCCAGGCTGGGCCTTGCTTTGCCTTGCTCCAGGTATGCTTCTCCATCTGGTGGCTTGGCCTTGTGTTAATCTTGCTCCAGATATGCTTTCCCAGCTAGTGGCTTGGCCTTGTTGTTATACTACTGGATCTATCGTCTCACAGATATTTGCTGGATGAGTTGAGTTGTGGTGCTGTGGTTTCCTGGTGGTGGATCTTGCTGTTCTTGCTGGAGCTGTGCAACTCGAGCAGTGAACAGGGAAAGTGTGAGGTGACTCCCTCCCCTTGCGGCTGGTGTGGTATTTATACCCCAGCAGAGGTCTTGACAGCACCAAAGGGTGCTGGTGAGTGTGCTGTGTGCTGATATGCTAGCTGAGAAGATATGTCCTGGGATATGCTCGGTTTGCACTTGGTCTTATCCTGATGCTATAGTTATTTTTGGCTTGCCACTTGTATTACCTGATACTTGCCCATGATGCTGGTCTGAGGCAATTTACTGATTTGAACAGATACTACCTGGAATTTACTAAACCCAGTGATGTGATTAGCAGTGCATCACACTGCAAATCTGAGGGTACTAATCCCCACTAACCTTCCTTTTGACTTTTCTTTGTTTTCTTGTTTATTTTGCAGGATCAAAAGATCAATTTGGAAACTGGAACTTTACAAGAATTAGATTAGGAATTTCATCTTGCAATTGATAGCTTGTAATAGATCTTGTAATTTCTATTTATTAGATTGTTGTAAAGACTTTGTATTATTATTTTATTATCAATAAAGTTTATTCTTTTGTAATTTCCTTTTATTGTAATTTGTAATGACTTTGTAAAATTGTGTTATCATCAATAAAACTTATTGTTTTTCTATTGATAGCTTCTATTAATGGATTTAAATTGAATTAAGGTTTATTTATTAAATATTTCAAAATTATTTAATATTAAATCATTCAATTTGGAACTCAAATTCCAATTACAACCATTCTTTTGTTTCAAGTGTTGAATTGAATCCCTCGGATCCAATAACACCAGAGGTCATGTCGAAATTCCACTTTATTCTAATATTGGTCTATCTCTCTCTCCACTAGAATATCGATGCAACCTCGATCACTCCAGGTTCTAGTACTTGCGAATAATTCTCCAGTTGCCACTTCTCGTCTGATGATATCTTAGAGTCAATTACCAGCTTGTTCCTGTATAATCTAACCTAATGAAACTCAAGTGTTTAATGCCCTCAGAAATAATCTTCTTACAAGATTGATCAGGTCCTGTATTCAAACTATTCTTGTATGACACCAAACACCAGGATTTCACCCCCCCCCCTCGGTTGATATCTTCTTATCTTGGCTCCCTCCTGGGTTGCTTCTCTTGTGGCCATGGTCATGCAGGAACGTAGACAAGAATTTGGAAAGATCACCGACATTGATCAGGGTTTAGTTTTGGTTTAAGAAGGTTTGTTTCCTCGTTCAGATTCATCCTTCAGGTCTGATGAGATCATCCAGTTATACGTTACTAACTTGCAGAAGTGAGATCATCAATTCTGTGCTTTGGTTACTTACCCCTCTTCGAGTTCCAAATACCTAGTTGATTTCTCTCAAATCACTTATAGACTTGAGGTTAGACTTGTTGGGAGTTAGTGTTGGCCACAACCAATTATGGTTTGTGTAACCAGATGATTTGGTTTCTTAAGATACTTCTTAGAAAGATCACTCCAATTGTCCTCTTGACCAGATGATCTAGTCCTATTTCATCAAGTCAAGTGAAACATTGGTCACTTTGGTTTGTTTAAACTTTCGCGCCAAAATTTCCCGTACTTTTAGATGCATGCTTTGCAAATGCACATATTAACTTTAGATCCTTATAACTTCCCAAACACTGGGATGTTACAGTATCTCCCCCTTAACAAGAACTTCGTCCCGAAGTTCAGCCTCTCTCACGTAAAGGTAGGTAGAGAGAACTTCTGCAGAGCGTTGAATCTTCACATCTGTTTCTTGTGTTGATCTTGGCATGTGTATCCTCTTGTCTTGATTGTTCACCTTTAACTGTATTGTATGATAATCTAATAGTATGCCAGTTGTTAGGACAACTCTGTCTTGTTACTAGGCCTTCCTAATGGTCTCACGAAGAACACGTGGTATTTCCACCATATAGTGGATACCAAGTTTCATTCTCCGATGAATGGGTATGGTTTCCTATCCCTCACAACTTTCTGAGGAACATTTGGTACATTCACCAGGTGATGAATAACCAATCAGATTCTTCTAGTACACTAGATATTGTCTATGTTTAGGACTCCAATTGGTTCAATCTAATGGTCTTAAGAGGAATACTGCTCAAAGAAACTTGTACAACGTAGTGTACATTAACTTAGACTAAATTTTCAGTGAAAATATCTCCGAGTTTCCTCGAGCTTTAACTCTTACCTATAGGTGACTATAACCTATTCCACTGGTTACTTCCTATGGTCATTCTATATCATTGGGTTTCAACTTCTACGGGTGACTCTATAAGTTAACTTATCAAACTTCTGCATGACCATTAATGGATATAACTACTCATGTTATTTTCTTGGCATCACTTGTGGTAACTCACCATGTGTTGATAAAGTATTTCACCAAATCCAAGCAAGATGTGGAATGCGGTCCATTCCCATCAGTGGCTTCATTAACTTCTGCTTTCTTGACTTTCTAGTCTTCCAGAGCGTTGGTGGTTGCTTCAATCAGCTGAAATTTCAGACCGCTCTCATGCTAATCCTATGCCCTCTAGACCAGTAACATCAAGAAAGAACTCAGTGTTGTTGCACATGCATATGCACATCAAGTTCAATCTTCATGTATAGATCTAGTCAATCAAAGATCCAAATAAGATCCAATAAATCCCAAATGCATTTATCACTCATGCATCAAAAGCCTGTGAAATAATTGTACTTTGAGTAGAACATCTCAAGTACCAAGGCTCTTAAATGCTATACACTACAAGTAGGTATATAGTACCTAGCCATCCTAGTCTACACAACCACTCTTTGACTTGGTAATTACTCCAATTGCATGCCTTATTGCAATGGAATCAACCAAGACAAAATGATCCTATAGTAGTTATTGTCTAACTGGGTTCCATATGGACTAAGTAACATGCCAACTAAAGTCCTACTTCTTGATTACGATAAACTTCTCATAGCATATGTTGATCCTTCATGTTATTGATCACATCGTAGGAGTAGTAATGTAGCTTCCGTCAATGCTTATGCCTTCTCCTAACTCTACACTATACTATAACGATTCACCTCTAGACTTGATAATTAAGGATATAGTATATACCCCATAATTACCAAAACTAAATGTCTCTTGATGATTTTCATACATCCCTTATGGATGCCTACTACACTCACTCTAGACCAGGGTCTACTCCATCCTAATCATTCATAGAATGGGGTAATCATATATGTGACTTAACCATCTCTGACTATGTCAGAACACTCTTTTTCCCTATAACACTGATACACACTAGACTTCAAACTATTCATACCTAGGTATAAAGATAATAGATAAGTAGATTTACTCAGGTTGAGTAAGAATAATTCTATACAAGTATGATTTTATCATTCTCAAGTGAATGATCATCATAGTTGTAGGGAATGTGGTTTAGATAAGGTGGCTTCCTATAGTCTTTACCAACCTACAGATCTCCTAAAAGGTTTTAATCCTAAGGTCGGTTCGCTCTGATACCACCTGTGATGACCCAGCACACCACTGCATGTGTAGTGCGCAAGTCAGTGACATAATACTCACAGAAGGACTTATCCGTGAATATTACATCTCTCAGAGTGGTACAACAGAAACACAACGGGTCCAAGCAAAGCTATAGGATACAAACTTCATTACAAAATCTTGAGAATCTCTTTGATGAATCAAAGAAGATCTCCAGCAAATGAAACATCAGAAGAAGCAATACGCAGCTCCAAGCTGGAGAAGATCTCTAGATCAGAAATAATCCACTACGGCTGATGCCAGCCCTAATTTATGACTTGAAATAACTAAGTCCAAGAATGGCCTCTCCCTACACCTTGATAGCTTCACCTCCACCAGCGTTGTTGATGACGATACTATACCGACTAAATAATAGATCCCTCCCCGAAGCTCCTCTAGGCAGCGATAGCTTCTCGATGACGACTTCAATAGGCTTCAACCCTAAGCAGGGGGTCAAACGGGATAGAATGAGTAACGAGCGTTACTCAACAAGTTCATGATATATAGTGGGTGGTTGATGCACTAACTACAGCTTTAGACTTGAAAGAGTAATAAGCTAATGCAAGGTTTTGTAAAACTTTCTTCAAGAGGTTGCTTTTACTTCTGAAAACTATGCCCGCCAGACCATCACAGGACTAGAACTTCATGGAGTTGCCTTTCCTGTAGCGTTCGCAGTTCCTTCCCAGAACAGGGGGTAACATGCCACATCCTTTTACACTCTGCAGAGGTGCGTTACTTTACCCATGGACGACCAAGACCATGTTGCACAACCAGGCTCGAGATCATGTCCACTCCCACTCAGGTGTGGGGCCCGGTAGTTGGTCCAAGCCAAACCGTGCTTCTCCGCACAACGCATGCCCACCCATTTCTGCCAGCAGGTTGAACGCCTGATTCCACCCCTCACGATGGAGATATACGCGCCCCTGGCAGACACTCATAGACCCCAGAGCCCGTGGGACGTAAGGGCTCCCACCCATGTGCATGTAGTCTCGCAAGACTTACAGCGTACGAATCTGTTAGTCCGTTGACATGCGAACGAGAAAAGTATCACGACTGACTTACTCCCCCCATAGAAGACCCATGGTTAACGCGGTATTTACGGCGCACCGAGTTCTGACGGCATTTGTGATTAGTTCCTAGGTAATACGTTCCCGTGCAGATGGAACCTTCCTTTGACCTATTCATCTTACCATGGTTCCATCCGCCCACCAAACAGAACACTACCACTCGGGTAGTCATTCAATTAGTCATATTATTATAAAAATAGGATCATGCATTCTTTTGAGAATAGGTGATAATATGATAGTGTTTTTTGCAGATAGTTTGTTATGAAGTACTGCAAAGGATATGAGCAAGTGATGAACTTGCCTGAGATTTAAATGACCATAAAATTCCATGTCTTCGGTTCGAGGGTCACGTAGAATATCCTGACGTCTGAAAGATAGCAAAGTAGTCCCGGTAAGGACTACAGAAATACTGGCAACATGATACATGCATAGTAATGAGATGCATCGTGAAATATCCTTGAAAATACCCCAGCTTACAAGTGTAAGCCATGTTTAATACGACAACTTATTCACAAGAGTTTTAGGTGAATTGTTTTGTTATTTGTGGTGATGTTGTTATTACTGGTTTTAGACTTACATGGGTTTCACTTTTACTTACCACACCATTTTTATTATGTTTAGGTTATAAATAGTTATCACATGATTAAACTTGAGAACACTATTATATGGAAAACAACTACTGAAAACATAATAAACACATTTGATTTTATGTTATAAAGTGTAGAGCTAATAACATCAATTTTATTTGAAAAATGAGGAACTAATACATCTAACTCTATCATCAATAATACTTTGCTTAATAACTAGTGATGATAGGTTTTAGTTGGTGTGAAATCATGAGGGTTTTATTAATACAGAAAATAATGTTATGGCAGTTATTTCTGATTATAATGAAACATTATAGAATTTTATAATACATTTGGAAACAAGTTTATAAGTTGGATAAAATGTTTTATCTTAGGCATATTTGAATTGGAAATTCTTTTCTCTTTAATTGGACATATCATTCCATGTCTTCTGAAAATATTTGAATAAATTATTATTTTATTAATTTTAAATGAACTAATGATTAGGCAAAGCATTGCACATAAAACTTGGTCAAATTACTTTGTACACATCATAGATGAGTTGCATTTATCATTTGGAGCATTTTGATATATAACTTGTATTTTTCTGATTTAATGCATTATTTATTATTTTTCCAATATTCATTGTTATTCTTATAACTTATTTGATTGTTTTCACAGAAAACATTTATTAGGGAGTATTTTGAAATGCTCAAAATATCTAATTAATGTTGCAAGAATAATTTACATTAAATAGTTTTGAATATTTCTTAACCTTATTATCAAAGTTTTATTATTAAGATATTATTTTGTATCCATAATTTTAAGACTATAAGCATTATTGGATTATTTTTCTTAATCTTAATATTCAACCATTTTATTAGATCAAGAATTAGTTGTATTTGTAAAGGTTTGAAATTTTGTAGAATTTTATTTATTGTTTTCTATTTTTTTTCTAATTCTTTTATTTAAGATTTTAAGCAATTACTAAAACGCCCCTAGGCTGACAGGTGGGCCAACCCACCAGTGGGTTGGGTTAAACCCACTGGTCTGGTCGGGCCGGACCAGACCAGCCACACCCGCACCCACCCCGCGTTCTTATCCCCTCCCCTCTCTCCTCGCGAGGCGAAGCAGAGGCGATTCATCGCCTCCTCCGGCGATTTCCTCCGGCCTCCTCCGGCTACCCACGCCGCCGTGGATGGTCGCAACAATTGCGCCAACTCGCCTACTACCACCTCCTCCTCCTCGATCTGATCTCTGCCCGATGTGCCTCCCGTGCGCTTGCAAACCCTAACCCTAGGGTTTCGGGGCCCGTGGCGCTCCACCCTTCTCCGGCGAGCCCTGTCCACCCGAGGAGGTTCCGGTGCCACTGGTGTGCTGCCGTGTTGCTATTGATGCCCTAGGCGCTACTGCGGATGCTGAGGAGGTGAGGGACCGCTGGGACGGCTCCCCGGAAGCAACCGCGGCTCCACGCCGCCCACCTCTGCGCGACGCCCAAGGCCGTGGTCACCACGATGGTGACCACCTGTGAGTCTCCTACCCCCCTCTCTTCCTTTCAACCTCTCTGTTCTCCGCCTCCTCTCTCTCTTTGCTCTGGAGCCAGGCCATCGAGCCTGTGCTCATGCCATGCCCCCCTGTGAGTCCCTCTGTGAGGTGTTGAATGATTGGATTGGCTTTGGAAAAAATTTCCCATGGATAATTGAATCCCTGGTACAAAGGCTGTGAAGGATTGGGTAGGTTCTGTGATGGCTTAGTTTGCACTTAGAGATTATCTATCTGATGCAATTTGTTGTGGGAATCATCTTGGGCTAGTTCCTGGTGCTTGTGATGGGAAATTTATCTGAGATTCATTCCCAGTGCCTTTGCTGTGAAGAGATCCCTTAGGATATCTCCCTTTGGTTAAACCCTGTGGCTTGTTGTATATTGAACAGAGCTTACCAGCATATGTGACTTCAATACTTTCTATGGGTGTGCTTAATTTTGGTAGGTGTTACTCTGAATATTTATTCAGAGGATATGCCATCAACCAATGGTTTACCTTTACTGTTTTCATGTCCTAATGCAGTTGCCTTGAGGTATCAGATCTTTAGATCTGGTGCCCAGCAACACTGTGTGTGTGATATGATACAGTAGCCCTTGGCTGTTTATTTGACTCAGGATCCTTTTGCTAAAAATCTATACCTTACTTATCTGATGCTTCTTTGCATTAATAATAAGAACAGATGACTACTGATGATTTCTTTTACTTATTTGAGGTTTATCAATTAAGAACAGATGCTTGCACTTGTTTTCTTTGCTCCTAAGCCAATGATGCATAGCCTGAGGCCTTGACTCAGGTGTATGGTTATTTGGGACTTAACACATCTTGTTTAACCATTTCCTAGTTTGTGCCCAAGTGCTCAATGGTTTGCTTGACTACATCTTGAGGTGCTCCTTAGGGATGTGCCCAGATTTTGATCATGCACAGAATGAGCATTGCTGTGGTATGATCTAGGGTTTGTAAATTTGCCCTCTCTTTGCCATTTAACTGATAAGAACAGATTTATGCTTGTTTTAATACTCTCAGATCCAGTGATGTTGTTATGAGGAAATCTTATAGATGGGAACAGATACCATGCTACTTTTTAAATCCCTGTGATGTTATTAGCATAGCAACACTATGCTAGACTGAGGAAATAAATCCCAACCCCCCTCTGTGCATAACTTAGCAATTTCTTGCTAAGTGGTGTGTAGAGATCCACCTGTTAAGTGTTGGTGCTGGGATTGTGTTGAGAACCTGCCTTGTTGGCCTTCCTCCCTGCAGTCTTGCTGCCTTGTTCCTCTAGCTCCAGGATGGGCCTTGCTTTGCCTTGCTCCAGGTATGCTTCTCCATCTGGTGGCTTGGCCTTGTGTTAATCTTGCTCCAGATATGCTTTCCCAGCTAGTGGCTTCGCCTTGTTGTTATACTACTGGATCTATCGCCTCACAGATATTTGCTGGATGAGTTGAGTTGTGGTGCTGTGGTTTCCTGGTGGTGGATCTTGCTGTTCTTGCTGGAGCTGTGCAACTCGAGCAGTGAACAGGGAAAATGTGAGGTGACTCCCTCCCCTTGCGGCTGGTGTGGTATTTATACCCCAGCAGAGGTCTTGACAGCACCAAAGGGTGCTGGTGAGTGTGCGGTGTGCTGGTATGCTAGCTGAGAAGATATTTCCTGGGATATGCTCGGTTTGCACTTGGTCTTATCCTGATGCTATAGTTATTTTTGGCTTGCCACTTGTATTACCTGATACTTGCCCATGATGCTGGTCTGAGGCAATTTACTGATTTGAACAGATACTACCTTGAATTTACTAAACCCAGTGATGTGATTAGCAGTGCATCACACTGCAAATCTGAGGGTACTAATCCCCACTAACCTTCCTTTTTACTTTTCTTTGTTTTCTTGTTTATTTTGTAGGATCAAAAGATCAATTTGGAAACTGGAACTTTACAAGAATTAGATTAGGAATTTCATCTTGCAATTGATAGCTTGTAATAGATCTTGTAATTTCTATTTATTAGATTGTTGTAAAGACTTTGTATTATTATTTTATTATCAATAAAGTTTATTCTTTTGTAATTTCCTTTTATTGTAATTTGTAATGACTTTGTAAAATTGTGTTATCATCAATAAAACTTATTGTTTTTCTATTGATAGCTTCTATTAATGGATTTAAATTGAATTAAGGTTTATTTATTAAATATTTCAAAATTATTTAATATTAAATCATTCCAATTATCAAATCATTCAATTTGGAACTCAAATTCCAATTACAACCATTCTTTTGTTTCAAGTGTTGAATTGAATCCCTCGGATCCAATAACACCAGAGGTCATGTCGAAATTCCACTTTATTCTAATATTGGTCTATCTCTCTCTCCACTAGAATATCGATGCAACCTCGATCACTCCAGGTTCTAGTACTTGCGAATAAGTCTCCAGTTGCCACTTCTCGTCTGATGATATCTTAGAGTCAATTACCAGCTTGTTCCTGTATAATCTAACCTAATGAAACTCAAGTGTTTAATGCCCTCAGAAATAATCTGCTTACAAGATTGATCAGGTCCTGTATTCAAACTATTCTTGTATGACACCAAACACCAGGATTTCACCCCCCCCCCTCGGTTGATATCTTCTTATCTTGGCTCCCTCCTGGGTTGCTTCTCTTGTGGCCATGGTCATGCAGGAACGTAGAGAAGAATTTGGAAAGATCACCGACATTGATCAGGGTTTAGTTTTGGTTTAAGAAGGTTTGTTTCCTCGTTCAGATTCATCCTTCAGGTCTGATGAGATCATCCAGTTATACGTTACTAACTTGCAGAAGTGAGATCATCAATTCTGTGCTTTGGTTACTTACCCCTCTTCGAGTTCCAAATACCTAGTTGATTTCTCTCAAATCACTTATAGACTTGAGGTTAGACTTGTTGGGAGTTAGTGTTGGCCACAACCAATTATGGTTTGTGTAACCAGATGATTTGGTTTCTTAAGATACTTCTTAGAAAGATCACTCCAATTGTCCTCTTGACCAGATGATCTAGTCCTATTTCATCAAGTCAAGTGAAACATTGGTCACTTTGGTTTGTTTAAACTTTCGCGCCAAAATTTCCCGTACTTTTAGATGCATGCTTTGCAAATGCACATATTAACTTTAGATCCTTATAACTTCCCAAACACTGGGATGTTACAGTATCTCCCCCTTAACAAGAACTTCGTCCCGAAGTTCAGCCTCTCTCACGTAAAGGTAGGTAGAGAGAACTTCTGCAGAGCATTGAATCTTCACATCTGTTTCTTGTGTTGATCTTGGCATGTGTATCCTCTTGTCTTGATTGTTCACCTTTAACTGTATTGTATGATAATCTAATAGTATGCCAGTTGTTAGGACAACTCTGTCTTGTTACTAGGCCTTCCTAATGGTCTCACGAAGAACACGTGGTATTTCCACCATATAGTGGATACCAAGTTTCATTCTCCGATGAATGGGTATGGTTTCCTATCCCTCACAACTTTCTGAGGAACATTTGGTACATTCACCAGGTGATGAATAACCAATCAGATTCTTCTAGTACACTAGATATTGTCTATGTTTAGGACTCCAATTGGTTCAATCTAATGGTCTTAAGAGGAATACTGCTCAAAGAAACTTGTACAACGTAGTGTACATTAACTTAGACTAAATTTTCAGTGAAAATATCTCCGAGTTTCCTCGAGCTTTAACTCTTACCTATAGGTGACTATAACCTATTCCACTGGTTACTTCCTATGGTCATTCTATATCATTGGGTTTCAACTTCTACGGGTGACTCTATAAGTTAACTTATCAAACTTCTGCATGACCATTAATGGATATAACTACTCATGTTATTTTCTTGGCATCACTTGTGGTAACTCACCATGTGTTGATAAAGTATTTCACCAAATCCAAGCAAGATGTGGAATGTGGTCCATTCCCATCAGTGGCTTCATTAACTTCTGATTTCTTGACTTTCTAGTCTTCCAGAGCATTGGTGGTTGCTTCAATCAGCTGAAATTTCAGACCGCTCTCATGCTAATCCTATGCCCTCTAGACCAGTAACATCAAGAAAGAACTCAGTGTTGTTGCACATGCATATGCACATCAAGTTCAATCTTCATGTATAGATCTAGTCAATCAAAGATCCAAATAAGATCCAATAAATCCCAAATGCATTTATCACTCATGCATCAAAAGCCTGTGAAATAATTGTACTTTGAGTAGAACATCTCAAGTACCAAGGCTCTTAAATGCTATACACTACAAGTAGGTATATAGTACCTAGCCATCCTAGTCTACACAACCACTCTTTGACTTGGTAATTACTCCAATTGCATGCCTTATTGCAATGGAATCAACCAAGACAAAATGATCCTATAGTAGTTGT
The DNA here is from genome assembly GCA_028641055.1 of Alopecurus myosuroides. Taxonomy (NCBI): domain Eukaryota; kingdom Viridiplantae; phylum Streptophyta; class Magnoliopsida; order Poales; family Poaceae; genus Alopecurus; species Alopecurus myosuroides. Next base: position 231,571,282 of record CM054063.1, on the reverse strand, counting down.
TGTCTAACTGGGTTCCATATGGACTAAGTAACATGCCAACTAAAGTCCTACTTCTTGATTACGATAAACTTCTCATAGCATATGTTGATCCTTCATGTTATTGATCACATCGTAGGAGTAGTAATGTAGCTTCCGTCAATGCTTATGCCTTCTCCTAACTCTACACTATACTATAACGATTCACCTCTAGACTTGATAATTAAGGATATAGTATATACCCCATAATTACCAAAACTAAATGTCTCTTGATGATTTTCATACATCCCTTATGGATGCCTACTACACTCACTCTAGACCAGGGTCTACTCCATCCTAATCATTCATAGAATGGGGTAATCATATATGTGACTTAACCATCTCTGACTATGTCAGAACACTCTTTTTCCCTATAACACTGATACACACTAGACTTCTAACTATTCATAACTAGGTATAAAGATAATAGATAAGTAGATTTACTCAGGTTGAGTAAGAATAATTCTATACAAGTATGATTTTATCATTCTCAAGTGAAGGATCATCATAGTTGTAGGGAATGTGGTTTAGATAAGGTGGCTTCCTATAGTCTTTACCAACCTACAGATCTCCTAAAAGGTTTTAATCCTAAGGTCGGTTCCCTCTGATACCACCTGTGATGACCCAGCACACCACTGCATGTGTAGTGCGCAAGTCAGTGACATAATACTCACAGAAGGACTTATCCGTGAATATTACATCTCTCAGAGTGGTACAACAGAAACACAACGGGTCCAAGCAAAGCTATAGGATACAAACTTCATTACAAAATCTTGAGAATATCTTTGATGAATCAAAGAAGATCTCCAGCAAATGAAACATCAGAAGAAGCAATACGCAGCTCCAAGCTGGAGAAGATCTCTAGATCAGAAATAATCCACTACGGCTGATGCCAGCCCTAATTTATGACTTGAAATAACTAAGTCCAAGAATGGCCTCTCCCTACACCTTGATAGCTTCACCTCCACCAGCGTTGTTGATGACGATACTATACCGACTAAATAATAGATCCCTCCCCGAAGCTCCTCTAGGCAGCGATAGCTTCTCGATGACGACTTCAATAGGCTTCAACCCTAAGCAGGGGGTCAAACGGGATAGAATGAGTAACGAGCGTTACTCAACAAGTTCATGATATATAGTGGGTGGTTGATGCACTAACTACAGCTTTAGACTTGAAAGAGTCATAAGCTAATGCAAGGTTTTGTAAAACTTTCTTCAAGAGGTTGCCTTTACTTCTGAAAACTATGCCCGCCAGACCATCACAGGACTAGAACTTCATGGAGTTGCCTTTCCTGTAGCGTTCGCAGTTCCTTCCCGGAACAGGGGGTAACATGCCACATCCTTTTACACTCTGCAGAGGTGCGTTACTTTACCCATGGACGACCAAGACCATGTTGCACAACCAGGCTCGAGATCATGTCCACTCCCACTCAGGTGTGGGGCCCGGTAGTTGGTCCAAGCCAAACCGTGCTTCTCCGCACAACGCATGCCCACCCATTTCTGCCAGCAGGTTGAACGCCTGATTCCACCCCTCACGATGGAGATCTACGCGCCCCTGGCAGACACTCATAGACCCCAGAGCCCGTGGGACGTAAGGGCTCCCACCCATGTGCATGTAGTCTCGCAAGACCTACAGCGTACGTCTCTGTTAGTCCGTTGACATGCGAACGAGAAAAGTATCACGGCTGACTTACTCCCCCCATAGAAGACCCATGGTTAACGCGGTATTTACGGCGCACCGAGTTCTGACGGCATTTGTGATTAGTTCCTAGGTAATACGTTCCCGTGCAGATGGAACCTTCCTTTGACCTATTCATCTTACCATGGTTCCATCCGCCCACCAAACAGAACACTACCACTCGGGTAGTCATTCAATTAGTCATATTATTATAAAAATAGGATCATGCATTCTTTTGAGAATAGGTGATAATATGATAGGGTTTTTGCAGATAGTTTGTTATAAAGTACTGCAAAGGATATGAGCAAGTGATGAACTTGCCTGAGATTTAAATGACCATAAAATTCCATGTCTTCGGTTCGAGGGTCACGTAGAATATCCTGACGTCTGAAAGATAGCAAAGTAGTCCCGGTAAGGACTACAGAAATACTGGCAACATGATACATGCATAGTAATGAGATGCATCGTGAAATATCCTTGAAAATACCCCAGCTTACAAGTGTAAGCCATGTTTAATACGACAACTTATTCACAAGAGTTTTAGGTGAATTGTTTTGTTATTTGTGGTGATGTTGTTATTACTGGTTTTAGACTTACATGGGTTTCACTTTTACTTACCACACCATTTTTATTATGTTTAGGTTATAAATAGTTATCACATGATTAAACTTGAGAACACTATTATATGGAAAACAACTACTGAAAACATAATAAACACATTTGATTTTATGTTATAAAGTGTAGAGCTAATAACATCAATTTTATTTGAAAAATGAGGAACTAATACATCTAACTCTATCATCAATAATACTTTGCTTAATAACTAGTGATGATAGGTTTTAGTTGGTGTGAAATCATGAGGGTTTTATTAATACAGAAAATAATGTTATGGCAGTTATTTCTGATTATAATGAAACATTATAGAATTTTATAATACTTTTGGAAACAAGTTTATAAGTTGGATAAAATGTTTTATCTTAGGCATATTTGAATTGGAAATTCTTTTCTCTTTAATTGGACATATCATTCAATGTCTTCTGAAAATATTTGAATAAATTATTATTTTATTAATTTTAAATGAACTAATGATTAGGCAAAGCATTGCACATAAAACTTGGTAAAATTACTTTGTACACATCATAGATGAGTTGCATTTATCATTTGGAGCATTTTGATATATAACTTGTATTTTTCTGATTTAATGCATTATTTATTATTTTTCCAATATTCATTGTTATTCTTATAACTTATTTGATTGTTTTCACAGAAAACATTTATTAGGGAGTATTTTGAAATGCTCAAAATATCTAATTAATGTTGCAAGAATAATTTACATTAAATAGTTTTGAATATTTCTTAACCTTATTATCAAAGTTTTATTATTAAGATATTATTTTGTATCCATAATTTTAAGACTATAAGCATTATTGGATTATTTTTCTTAATCTTAATATTCAACCATTTTACTAGATCAAGAATTAGTTGTATTTGTAAAGGTTTGAAATTTTGTAGAATTTTATTTATTGTTTTCTATTGTTTTTCTAATTCTTTTATTGAAGATTTTAAGCAATTACTAAAACGCCCCTGTCAATGCTGACAGGTGGGCCAACCCACCAGTGGGTTGGGTTAAACCCACTGGTCTGGTCGGGCCGGACCAGAACAGCCACACCCGCACCCACCCCGCGTTCTTATCCCCTCCCCTCTCTCCTCGCGAGGCGACGCAGAGGCGATTCATCGCCTCCTCCGGCGATTTCCTCCGGCTACCCACGCCGCCGTGGATGGTCGCAACAATTGCGCCAACTCGCCTACTACCACCTCCTCCTCCTCGATCTGATCTCTGCCCGATGTGCCTCCCGTGCGCTTGCAAACCCTAACCCTAGGGTTTCGGGGCCCGTGGCGCTCCACCCTTCTCCGGCGAGCCCTGTCCACCCGAGGAGGTTCCGGTGCCACTGGTGTGCTGCCGTGTTGCTATTGATGCCCTTGGCGCTACTTCGGATGCTGAGGAGGTGAGGGACCGCTGGGACGGCTCCCCGGAAGCAACCGCGGCAATTCGATCACGAACTCAACTGCTCTGTCAGGAGGCATTCCTGGCAATTCTTCTGGAAAGACATCGGGGAATTCACAAACCACTGGAATAGTTTCAATAGATGGTAGAGGTTTTGCATTGAGAGTGTAAAGTTGAACAACTGGATTTTCAGCATGGAAGTAGACTATCTGGCCAGAAGGGTGTGTGATTTTGACAGACTTAGCAGGACAACCAATAACTGCTTTGTTGGCTACCAACCAATCCATCCCAAGAATGACATCAATATCTGAAGAGTGGAGAGCTATCAGAGATGCCTAGAATGGAAGGTTTCCAATTGTGATCTCGATGTTCTGGCTAACTTTATTGCTTTGCCAGCTAGATCCCGGTGATTTCACTAGGAGAGGGATAGACAACTGTTCGAAGTTGATTCCACTGTTGTTTGCAAAGCATTGAGAGATGAAAGAGTGTGAAGCACCAGAATCGAACAAGACTTTAGCACGAAACGAGTTCACAAGAAGTGTGCCCATTACAACCTCTGGAGATTCTTCTGCTCCCTGGGCCTTGACATGGTTCACCCTCACAGTTCTCAAGACAGACTTGTTCCTGTTGCGGGGCCTAGGCGAAGGAGTGTGTACCACCACATGATTGACATTAGAGATAGGTAGTGATGGTAGCTTGTTCTGCGGGCACTTGTATGAGTAGTGTCCTGATAGACCGCACTTGAAGCATGTACTAGCAGAACGAGGAGCTGTTGGACTTGGCTGAGATGGAGCACCTCCTAAAGATACCACTGGGGTGGGAGGGAGGGCAAGAAATCCTGCCGGGCTTGGCAAGCAGATGGGCGGTGTTGGAGTGGTATATGGAACCCAAACTCTTCGTTTTTGTGGAGGCATCATAGCTTTTGAGAGATTAGCCTGTTTGCGAGAGTGCTTACGAGATTCCTCAACCAACTTGCGCCCATGCTCTTCCTTTAGAGCGATGTTGATGAGGTCCTCAAAATTCTTGGCCTTGACGTTGGTGAGAGCATACTTGAGTTCCGGGTTTAGACCCCTGCGGAACTTTTCCATCTTTCTCGCTTCCGTGGAGATTTCATCTCCGGCGTAGCGAGCCAGACGATTGAACTCTCTTTGGTATTCGAGAACGTCCAAACTGCCGTGTGTGAAAGAATAGAATTCATCACGCATTTTCTCCATGAGCCCCTCGGGAATGTGATGGCGCACGAAGGCTTGCTTGAAATCCTCCCATGTGATTGCCACACTAGGACCTCTCATTTCTTGGAAATTCTCCCACCAAGACATGGATTGTCCACGGAGAAGGTAGGTCACGTAAGGAACACGGTCCTCGTCAGCCACATGAGCTACCATAAGAGTACGGTTCATTTCACGGAGCCAGTCATCCGCATCCAATGGCTCGGAGGAGTTATCAAACGTGCGCGGATTGAGCTCAAGGAACTCCCGAATAGACACCCGGGTGTTGCCATTACTCCCAAGGTCTTGGTTCTGCTGCATCTGCTTTATAACTTGTGTCATCTGAGACAGCACTTTCCCCATCTCAGGTGGCAGTGTGGATTCTTCGTCACCACTTTCCATCCTGAAGAGGATACCAAGATTAACACACCAACCGGATAACAAAATCCAATATAAGTGCTTCAAAGGATTACTTCAGACGGTAAGTCGACAGCATAGAACAAGGATGGAGGTTAACAACGGATCAACAGATTAGTTGTTACAACGGAATAGAAGATTTGTGAAGGACGATATCGAAGCAACAACTGGGAAACAGGAGACCACAAACACCTGAGGTACTACGGAGAAAACCCATCCGGGCTTCTAAAGGATCAATATCTACTGCTTAAGGAATAGAGGATCTGCTTCCGGGGCTTATTTGCCACCGTTCTCAATCGTGAGTAGGCAACATGATAAATCATGTCACAACCACCTCCATTCCTATGGTCTAGTAGATATAACCATCCTAGAGAAACCAGGATACGTGAAATCCTAACTTGAAAGTTTAGGTGAGAAGAGAAAATAACGTTGCACTTCCTTACCAGAAAAGGGAGGGTGGGTGGGGAAAGAAATAAAATGGCAGAATTCCTACTCTCACGTTTCATTTTTCCTATATAGCTACAAAATAGTTTCTAGACTCAACTGCGACCAGTAAAAGGGATCCTACAGGCAGACAGGCTCTGATACCATTTGTCGCACCCGGACTTCTAGAGGATACTCGCAGTTCCGTTGAACAGTAGTGGATTGGATTACGGGGCTTACCGGCACCCGCATCTCTTACGAGTAGGCCAACACACGTATGTGTGACAACCAACCCCTATCTGTTCAGCGTCTACGTAAACCATCCCATAGAAATCAGGATACTACCATTGGCGTACTTCAAACCATACACACATGGTACGTCAACGGCGTTGAACAAAATGATAACACAACAGATCTCTAGGACACAAAAGATGGAAATAAGTTGCAAATAGCTATCACTAGAGCAGAGATAGCAAATACAATCATCCAGAGGACATATGTCCCAACATATCATCATTACAACACAGCGGAAGCATTCAAAAGGTCTGAGTACAGACAAAATCCAAATAGGCCTAAGAGCCGGAAACGAAAAGACGGAGCCCATCCACGAAGTCTCGGATCCTGCCCGGGTCCGCTATCTACTCGACAGCAGCCTCGTCGTACTCCACGTAGTAGCCACCATGGGGATCCTCGGAATCGTAGTCTGCGGAAACCACAGCCCCAAAGGGGTCAGTACATAAACGTACTGGCAAGCAAGACTCACAGTTCACCAAAGTGTAACCCGTCAACACCAAGCACAGATGCTTTGGGTTCAACGGAAGAAAGGGTGATACAAAAGATGCGGCAGCGGGCTGCACTAACCAACTACAGAAACATACTATGACTTCCGGCTAACAGAAAGGAGATAAGATAACGTATCGTGTCCAACTATAACTAACCACCAAACAAAAACCCATCCTGGATCTCGCCCCTTATCCAAAGAAGCAATCCGAGGATAACTCACACAGTTGGATTAATGATGGTTCAGGTTATTGTGTCAATAAACCTCTTACTAGTCAAGTTATCATTAGTTAGGTGTAAGTTGTCTGAGTACTTGTTAGCCAGTACTTTCACCAAGTCGTCACATAACCGCGGACAACACGGCTTCTCGAGAAGATTCATCCCTGCAGGGTGTGCTCCAGTACCCGTACACACTCAAGCCACAAACTAAAACTCAGGTTGGCTTGACACGACTCGAACCATCTCTACAGCCTGTCCTAGGAGCCACGGAGCTATAAGGTCCCAGCCACGCAGCCGAATACTCAGCGCAAGTGTGCAAAACTCCCGCAGGACGCAACACCCCGGCAATACAGGCCTCGCCCTATATGTGTGCGTCAGCATCATCATCAGTAACCATGGGAGCGACCCATTTATGCGTATGAGCCAAATGGAACACCCGAACTAAGTGTGGCTCTTCGGACAAACTACGGATCGGGTCAAAGTCGAGGGGGGTTCCATACCACCACCTGGATGCGGTGAGCACTCTCATCATGGATCAGTAGACAAGACCCTTTTCCTAATTAGGGTCGACACTAGCAGGCCTCAAAACCACGCCGGGCCTCATGTCGGTGCCTTATCATCAAATTATTATTACCCACAAAATTAATAGGTTGATTGTTTAAACATCGAGCCCTAGAACATAATAGAAATATGATAACAGAAAGTAACTGACAGCAGACTCGAGCAAAACAACCCTAGGCATGCTAGTAAGACACGGGCTCAAACAACGGGGTTATGGGAGTGGAGGTGAGGCGATATCAGGGTTAAAGGATACATGTGATAGGTTCGTAACAGGAGCAACTACTCATATGGCTAGCAGAATAGACAACGGAAAGTATCGGTATCCAATGTTGAAAGGAACACGATGGTTCATGTGAGTGAATACTTGCCTGCAAACTCAGTAGCCTGGTACTGGGCTAACTCCTCAGAAGGGGTGTCGTAAAGATCGTCGGTCTCAACGTCGTCGTCTATCGAGAGGAAGCAAACAAACAACGCAAGGAGACAACAATCAATAACATGGCATAATGCACAATCATGGGATGATGCATGACCATTTAATTGATGCATCAAAATAAACTAGTTGACATGGTAACACAATTTAAATGGACCCATATGCAATTTGGGGTTGCATATGGAAAGCCCATGAATTTAGGGTGAAATAATTGTTTTACAACTAATCAACAGGTGAAAATGGATTAGCATGATGCATGGATGAGGAAAACAGAAAAATAACAACAATAGAATCAGATTGAAATAAGGTTTAACAATTTAGAAATTTATTTATTAAATTAGGGAATTTTGGTTCCTTAAAGGGATTACACCAATAGTTGTTGTTTTCACCAATTTAAATTGTGCACAATAATTAACAAAATTCATATTTGAAAAGAATACAAAATTTTAGTTGGATTACATGTTTCAAATATTGAAAAAGGAGTTAGGATGAATTTATTATGATTGAAACAATATTAAACAAGTTTTAAATGAATTTAAAACAAGCATGAATTTCATTTGAATTTTATTTGTTCAAAACATAACTTCAAATTCATATTTGAAAAGTTTATACTTTTCTAGGTTGAAAACATATTTTGCATGTTCAAAAATAATTTAATTTGAGCAAGTTATGATTTTATCAATTTTAAATGATTTAAACAAGGTTTAAATTATTTAGGCAATTTAAATTATTCAAAACAGGAAACAAAATTTATATTTGAAAAGATTATTTGAAATAGCATGGAAAACATATGTTATTTTCATTATTTGGATTAAGTATGAATTAGTTATGGATTTTATCAAATTGCAATTGAATTATTTGAATTCAAATTTGAATTGCATTTTGAAAAATCAAAACAGAAAACAAATGCTATAGATAGATAGACAATTTAATTTAGAGCAGTGCACATATTTTATTTTTATTAATTGGAGTTATGAAATAGAAGTTATTCATTTTTTAAGTTTAGGGACCAAACTGTAATATTAGCTGGACTGGGATTAAAAGAAAAATGAGCAGAAAATTTAAAAGGCACCGCGTAGTGGCCAGCCCCGGCCACTGACAGTGGGGCTAGGCCTGCGTGGCGCCCAGGTGGAGTGGCTAGAGGGTGACGTGGCCGCACGGGTCCATGACACGCGGGGCCCGCGGGGTTGCGCGCTAGGGAAAAAAGGGGAGGCGAAATTCGCCTCCCGTGGGATTCGAACCCGCGTGGGTTGCGAGCGCGCAAGGACTCTGTGCCAGTTGGGCTAGATTCAGTTGCTTGTCAGGGTAGGGGCTGGTGGGGGAAAAGGTGCAGTTTCGCGCTAAATCTGAATTTAACTTAATGTTGCGATCTGCAGGTGTTGGTGCGGACTGAAAATCGTTCGGGGCAACAGAGCGCCGGCGGGCGCTGCTCGCTGCCGCTGCGCGAGTGGTGGCCGTGCGAGTGATGCGTGCGCTCGTGCGTTGGGCGGTGCGGTTGGCCGGTGCTCGCCGTGTGGTGGCCGTGCGAGAGAGAGAGGGAAGGGAGAGGAGAGGGAACAGGGGTGAGAGGCGCTCACCTCGACTGACAGAGGAGCGGTCGCAGCGGTGGGGCGACGGTGGCGGAACCGGTGGACGGCGGCGGAGCTCCGGGCACTCCCGGCAGAAACCGAGGGGATGTAGCGGGAGAGGGGAACGGTGCGGTTCCGTTCCCGGCCCAAGCGCGGCTGGGCGGGCACCGTGGCGGCGGCGACTCGCCGGAGAGGGAGGCGGCGGTGAGGAGCTCGGTGGGTAACAGAGAGGAGCGAGAGAGAGAGCAGCGGAAGGGAAAAGGGGCGGCGGTGCGAGGGAGAAGGAGGAGGAAGAAGATTAGGGTAGGAGGGGCTCGGCCTCGAGCTAAAAGGAGGAGGAGGGAGGGGTCCTGGCCGTTGCCTGCCTGCTCTGTAGACGTGGACACCATGGATGTCCAGCCGTACAGCAGGTAGGTGACGACAGGTGGGGGGTACGGGCCTTTTGGGGCAAATGGGTTGGCCCAATTGGGCTGCAGGCCCTATTCCCCCCTCTCCTTCTTTTTAATCCTTTTTGTTATTTTTTTTTTGCTGCAACGAAATAGAGAGAAAAAGGAGAGGTTTGTGCTAGAGAAAAATTTAGGGAAATTTTTATAGAGTTTTGTTTTTGTAACTACACCATAATACCAACTTTGTTTTCCAAAATAAATTTAATTGATGTTATTGTTTGGAAATTAAATGATTTGAGCAATTTTGGTATATAAAAAGAATAAATGAAAGTTAAGCCAAAATTAAGTTTTTTTTTTTGATTCCAAGTTTTAGTGGAACAATTTGTTTGTTTGTTTGGTAGTTTTTATTTGACACATGGTAACATAACAAGTATGAACAACAATTGAATTTTGTTTTGGAATTCAAATAGAAATCAGATGGAAACAATTGCAATCAAATGCAAAACAAATGCAACAAAAGGCAATGACTATGATGACATGATGCAAAACAATAATGAAACAAGAAACAAACATCTAGGGGGGAGATTTTCATACTTGGGATGTTACAAAACGCCCCCTTGAAGGAATCGCGCCCCGAGATTCCTACTGAGAAAGGAAAAGGTCCGGATACTTCTTGCGAAGATCCTCTTCGGTCTCCCACGTTGCCTCTTTATCGGAATGATGGGACCACTGCACCTTCAAGAACTTGGTGCTCTTGTTGCGAGTCTTACGCTCGGTCTCATCGAGAATACGAACAGGGTGCTCCTCATAAGATAGATCATCTTGCAGTTCAATAGAATCATGATCAACTGCACGATCTGGATCTTTGAAACACCTCTTGAGCTGTGACACGTGAAACACGTCGTGCACCTTGGATAGTTTTTCTGGAAGTTCAAGACGATAGGCATTTTCCGCACGCCTTGAGAGAATGTTGAAAGGACCAATGTATCTCGGTGCTAGCTTTCCTTTAACACCAAAACGATGAGTGCCTCTGAGGGGAGTTACACGGAGATATGCCTTGTCACCAGGTGAATAGATTATATCCCTGTGCTTGCTGTCATAGTAGCTTTTCTGACGAGACTGAGCAATCTTGAGATTGTCACGAATGATGCAAACTTTATCTTCGGCTTCCTTAACAATGTCAGGGCCTAAGAGTGAACGTTCACCAGCTCCAGACCAATTGATTGGACTCCTGCATCTGCGGCCATAGAGTGCTTCAAATGGTGCCATGCCTAGGCTTGCCTGGAAGCTGTTGTTGTAGGAGAATTCAGCATATGGAAGACATTCCTCCCATTTCATGCCAAAGGAGAGACCACATGCTCTGAGCATATCCTCGAGAATCTGATTGACTCTTTCGACTTGCCCTTGAGACTGAGGATGGTAAGCTGTGCTGAACAGAAGTTTGGTGTCCAATGCTTCTTGAAAACTCTTCCAGAAATGCGAAGTGAATATACTTCCACGGTCTGAGCTTATTTCCAATGGAACACCATGAAGAGGAACAATCTTTGTTGTGTAGAGCTCTGCTAACTGGCTAGCTGAGATTGTTTCTTTGATAGCAAAGAAGTGAGCTACTTTAGTGACACGATCAATAACAACGAAGATTGCATCGTTGCCCTTCTTGGACTTTGGAAAACCAGTGACGAAGTCCATCTCAATCATGTCCCACTTCCACTCAGGGATTTTCAGAGGCTGGAGAAGACCGGCTGTTTTCTGATGAACTGTCTTAACACGTTGGCAAACGTCGCATTCAGAAACGTATTGAGCAATTTCACGTTTCATGCCAGACCACCAATACAGTGTCTTGAGATCCTGGTACATCTTTGTACTTCCAGGATGTATGGAGAGAGGAGTTTCATGAGCCTCCTTGAGAATAACATCTTTGAGACTTTGAATTTGAGGAACTGCAATGCGTCCTTCGAAGAACACAGTTCCCTTGTCATCAATTGAGAAGCACTGATACTTCACATTGCCTGCTTTGATGTTATTTGCGATCTTCTTGATCTCAGCATCACGAAGTTGTTCAGAACGAATCTTGTCCTCGAGAGTTGGACTAGCTGTCAAGTTCGCAATCCATCTCCTTTGCCTGAGGTTTAGATCTGGCTGAGTGAATATGTATTTCAGACTCTTATGATCGGAAAAGATTTCAGTGCGATTACCCAACAAGTATTGCCTCCATTTCTTGAGGGCAAACACAACTGCTGCAAGTTCAAGGTCATGTGTGGGATAATTGAGCTCATGTGCGTTCAACTGACGTGAAGCATAAGCCACAACTTGACGTTCTTGCATAAGAACTGCACCTAGACCTTGTTGAGAAGCATCAAAGAATATCTGGAAGGGTTTGGTAGTATCTGGGCCAACCAGAACTGGTGTAGAAGTGAGTTTAGTCTTGAGGAGATTGAAACTTTCATCACATTGTGGAGACCAAACGAACTTCTTGTCCTTCTTTGTGAGATCAGTGAGAGGTTTGGCAATCTTGGAGAAGTTTTGGACGAAACGACGGCAATAGCTAGCCAAACCAAGAAAACTTCTGACTTGCTTCACCGTCTTAGGAGGTTTCCAATCAACAATTGCCTTAACCTTTTCTGGATCAATGTCTATGCCCTTGGCAGAGATGACATGACCAAGGTAAGCAACTTCTGGAATCCAGAACTCACATTTGGAGAACTTGGCATATAGACGATGCTCGCGAAGTTTCATGAGAGTGAGACGAAGATGTTCTCCATGCTCTTCCTCGGATTTTGAGTAGACAATAATATCATCAAGATATACCACAACGAACTTATCGAGGTATTCATGGAAGACAGAATTCATTAGTCGAGAGAAGGTCGCCGGTGCATTGGTGAGACCAAAGGACATGACGGTGTATTCATATAGACCGTACCGAGTGGTGAAAGCTGTTTTTGCAATATCTTCCTTTCTGATCTTTATCTGATGGTAACCCATCCTCAAATCCAACTTTGAGAATACTGAGGCTCCAGCAAGTTGATCAAAAAGATCATCGATACGAGGAATTGGATACTTGTTTTTGATGGTTTTCTCGTTGAGAGGACGATAGTCAACCACGAGTCTCTTTGTTTGATCCTTCTTGGCAACAAACAGAGTTGGGCAACCCCAAGCGGAGGAACTAGGCTGAATGTAACCTTTCTCCATGTACATATCGATTTTCTCCTTCAACAACTTCAGTTCAGGAGGAGCTATCTTGTATGGATGCTTAGAGATTGGAGCAGTACCTGGTTCAAGTTCGATCACGAACTCAACTGCTCTGTCAGGAGGCATTCCTGGCAATTCTTCTGGAAAGACATCGGGGAATTCACAAACCACTGGAATAGTTTCAATAGATGGTAGAGGTTTTGCATTGAGAGTGTAAAGTTGAACAACTGGATTTTCAGCATGGAAGTAGACTATCTGGCCAGAAGGGTGTGTGATTTTGACAGACTTAACAGGACAATCAATAACTGCTTTGTTGGCTACCAACCAATCCATCCCAAGAATGACATCAATATCTGAAGAGTGGAGAGCTATCAGAGATGCCTGGAATGGAAGGTTTCCAATTGTGATCTCGATGTTCTGGCTAACTTTATTGCTTTGCCAGCTAGATCCCGGTGATTTCACTAGGAGAGGGATAGACAACTGTTCGAAGTTGATTCCACTGTTGTTTGCAAAGCATTGAGAGATGAAAGAGTGTGAAGCACCAGAATCGAACAAGACTTTAGCACGAAACGAGTTCACAAGAAGTGTGCCCATTACAACCTCTGGAGATTCTTCTGCTCCCTGGGCCTTGACATGGTTCACCCTCACAGTTCTCAAGACAGACTTGTTCCTGTTGCGGGGCCTAGGCGAAGGAGTGTGTACCACCACATGATTGACATTAGAGATAGGTAGTGATGGTAGCTTGTTCTGCGGGCACTTGTATGAGTAGTGTCCTGATAGACCGCACTTGAAGCATGTACTAGCAGAACGAGGAGCTGTTGGACTTGGCTGAGATGGAGCACCTCCTAAAGATACCACTGGGGTGGGAGGGAGGGCAAGAAATCCTGCCGGGCTTGGCAAGCAGATGGGCGGTGTTGGAGTGGTATATGGAACCCAAACTCTTCGTTTTTGTGGAGGCATCATAGCTTTTGAGAGATTAGCCTGTTCGCGAGAGTGCTTACGAGATTCCTCAACCAACTTGCGCCCATGCTCTTCCTTTAGAGCGATGTTGATGAGGTCCTCAAAATTCTTGGCCTTGACGTTGGTGAGAGCATACTTGAGTTTCGGGTTTAGACCCCTGCGGAACTTTGCCATCTTTCTCGCTTTCGTGGAGATTTCATCTCCGGCGTAGCGAGCCAGACGATTGAACTCTCTTTGGTATTCGAGAACGTCCAAACTGCCTTGTGTGAAAGAATAGAATTCATCACGCATTTTCTCCATGAGCCCCTCGGGAATGTGATGGCGCACGAAGGCTTGCTTGAAATCCTCCCATGTGATTGCCACACTAGGACCTCTCATTTCTTGGAAATTCTCCCACCAAGACATGGATTGTCCACGGAGAAGGTAGGTCACGTAAGGAACACGGTCCTCGTCAGCCACATGAGCTACCATAAGAGTACGGTTCATTTCACGGAGCCAGTCATCCGCATCCAATGGCTCGAAGGAGTTATCAAACGTGCGCGGATTGAGCTCAAGGAACTCCCGAATAGACACCCGGGTGTTGCCATTACTCCCAAGGTCTTGGTTCTGCTGCATCTGCTTTATAACTTGTGTCATCTGAGACAGCACTTTCCCCATCTCAGGTGGCAGTGTGGATTCTTCGTCGCCACTTTCCATCCTGAAGAGGATACCAAGATTAACACACCAACCGGATAACAAAATCCAATATAAGTGCTTCAAAGGATTACTTCAGACGGTAAGTCGACAGCATAGAACAAGGATGGAGGTTAATAACGGATCAACAGATTAGTTGTTACAACGGAATAGAAGATTTGTGAAGGACGATATCGGAGCAACAACTGGGAAACAGGAGACCACAAACACCTGAGGTACTACGGAGAAAACCCATCCGGGCTTCTAAAGGATCAATATCTACTGCTTAAGGAATAGAGGATCTGCTTCCGGGGCTTATTTGCCACCGTTCTCAATCGTGAGTAGGCAACATGATAAATCATGTCACAACCACCTCCATTCCTATGGTCTAGTAGATATAACCATCCTAGAGAAACCAGGATACGTGAAATCCTAACTTGAAAGTTTAGGTGAGAAGAGAAAACAACGTTGCACTTCCTTACCAGAAAAGGGAGGGTGGGTGGGGAAAGAAATAAAATGGCAGAATTCCTACTCTCACGTTTCATTTTTCCTATATAGCTACAAAATAGTTTCTAGACTCAACTGCGACCAGTAAAAGGGATCCTACAGGCACACAGGCTCTGATACCATTTGTCGTACCCGGACTTGTAGAGGATACTCGCAGTTCCGTTGAACAGTAGTGGATTGGATTACGGGGCTTACCGGCACCCGCATCTCTTACGAGTAGGCCAACACACGTATGTGTGACAACCAACCCCTATCTGTTCAGCGTCTACGTAAACCATCCCATAGAAATCAGGATACTACCATTGACGTACTTCAAACCATACACACATGGTACGTCAACGGCGTTGAACAAAATGATAACACAACAGATCTCTAGGACACAAAAGATGGAAATAAGTTGCAAATAGCTATCACTAGAGCAGAGATAGCAAATACAATCATCCAGAGGACACATGTCCCAACATATCATCATTACAACACAGCGGAAGCATTCAAAAGGTCTGAGTACAGACAAAATCCAAATAGGCCTAAGAGCCGGAAACGAAAAGACGGAGCCCATCCACGAAGTCTCGGATCCTGCCCGGGTCCGCTATCTACTCGATAGCAGCCTCGTCGTACTCCACGTAGTAGCCACCATGGGGATCCTCGGAATCGTAGTCTGCGGAAACCACAGCCCCAAAGGGGTCAGTACATAAACGTACTGGCAAGCAAGACTCACAGTTCACCAAAGTGTAACCCGTCAACACCAAGCACAGATGCTTTGGGTTCAACGGAAGAAAGGGTGATACAAAAGATGCGGCAGCGGGCTGCACTAACCAACTACAGAAACATACTATGACTTCCGGCTAACAGAAAGGAGATAAGATAACGTATCGTGTCCAACTATAACTAACCACCAAACAAAAACCCATCCTGGATCTCGCCCCTTATCCAAAGAAGCAATCCGAGGATAACTCACACAGTTGGATTAATGATGGTTCAGGTTATTGTGTCAATAAACCTCTTACTAGTCAAGTTATCATTAGTTAGGTGTAAGTTGTCTGAGTACTTGTTAGCCAGTACTTTCACCAAGTCGTCACATAACCGCGGACAACACGGCTTCTCGAGAAGATTCATCCCTACAGGGTGTGCTCCAGTACCCGTACACACTCAAGCCACCAACTAAAACTCAGGTTGGCTTGACACGACTCGAACCATCTCTACAGCCTGTCCTAGGAGCCACGGAGCTATAAGGTCCCAGCCACGCAGCCGAATACTCAGCGCAAGTGTGCAAAACTCCCGCAGGACGCAACACCCCGGCAATACAGGCCTCGCCCTATATGTGTGCGTCATCATCATCATCAGTAACCATGGGAGCGGCCCATTTATGCGTATGAGCCAAATGGAACACCCGAACTAAGTGTGGCTCTTCGGACAAACTGCAGATCGGGTCAAAGTCGAGGGGGGTTCCATACCACCACCCGGATGCGGTGAGCACTCTCATCATGGATCAGTAGACAAGACCCTTTTCCTAATTAGGGTCGACACTAGCAGGCCTCAAAACCATGCCGGGCCTCCTGCCGGTGCCTTATCATCAAATTATTATTACCCACAAAATTAATAGGTTGATTGTTTAAACATCGAGCCCCAGAACATAATAGAAATATGATAACAGAAAGTAACTGACAGCAGACTCGAGCAAAACAACCCTAGGCATGCTAGTAAGACACGGGCTCAAACAACGGGGTTATGGGAGTGGAGGTGAGGCGATATCAGGGTTAAAGGATACATGTGATAGGTTCGTAACAGGAGTAACTACTCATATGGCTAGCAGAATAGACAACGGAAAGTATCGGTATCCAATGTTGAAAGGAACACGATGGTTCATGTGAGTGAATACTTGCCTGCAAACTCAGTAGCCTGGTACTGGGCTAACTCCTCAGAAGGGGTGTCGTAAAGATCGTCGGTCTCAACGTCGTCGTCTATCGAGAGGAAGCAAACAAACAACGCAAGGAGACAACAATCAATAACATGGCATAATGCACAATCATGGGATGATGCATGACCATTTAATTGATGCATCAAAATAAACTAGTTGACATGGTAACACAATTTAAATGGACCCATATGCAATTTGGGGTTGCATATGGAAAGCCCATGAATTTAGGGTGAAATGATTGTTTTACAACTAATCAACAGGTGAAAATGGATTATCATGATGCATGGATGAGGAAAACAGAAAAATAACAACAATAGAATCAAATTGAAATAAGGTTTAACAATTTAGAAATTTATTTATTAAATTAGGGAATTTTGGTTCCTTAAAGGGATTACACCAATAGTTGTTGTTTTCACCAATTTAAATTGTGCACAATAATTAAAAAAATTCATATTTGAAAAGAATACAAAATTTTAGTTGGATTACATGTTTCAAATATTGAAAAAGGAGTTAGGATGAATTTATTATGATTGAAACAATATTAAACAAGTTTTAAATGAATTTAAAACAAGCATGAATTTCATTTGAATTTTATTTGTTCAAAACATAAATTCTAATTCATATTTGAAAAGTTTATACTTTTCTAGGTTGAAAACATATTTTGCATGTTCAAAAATAATTTAATTTGAGCAAGTTATGATTTTATCAATTTTAAATGATTTAAACAAGGTTTAAATTATTTAGGCAATTTAAATTATTCAAAACAGGAAACAAAATTTATATTTGAAAAGATTATTTGAAATAGCATGGAAAACATATGTTATTTTCATTATTTGGATTAAGTATGAATTAGTTATGGATTTTATCAAATTGCAATTGAATTATTTGAATTCAAATTTGAATTGCATTTTGAAAATTCAAAACAGAAAACAAATGCTATAGATAGAGAGACAATTTAATTTAGAGCAGTGCACATATTTTATTTTTATTAATTGGAGTTATGAAATAGAAGTTATTCATTTTTTAAGTTTAGGGACCAAACTGTAATATTAGCTGGACTGGGATTAAAAGAAAAATGAGCAGAAAATTTAAAAGGCACCGCGCAGTGGCCAGCCCCGGCCACTGACAGTGGGGCCAGGCCTGCGTGGCGCCCAGGTGGAGTGGCTAGAGGGTGACATGGCCGCACGGGTCCATGACACGCGGGGCCCGCGGGGTTGCGCGCTAGGGAAAAAAGGGGAGGCGAAATTCGCCTCCCGTGGGATTCGAACCCGCGTGGGTTGCGAGCGCGCAAGGACTCTGTGCCAGTTGGGCTGGATTCAGTTGCTTGTCAGGGTAGGGGCTGGTGGGGGAAAAAGGTGCAGTTTCGCGCTAAATCCGAATTTAACTGAATGTTGCGATCTGCAGGTGTTGGTGCGGACTGAAAATCGTTCGGGGCAACAGAGCGCCGGCGGGCGCTGCTCGCTGCCGCTGCGCGAGTGGTGGCCGTGCGAGTGATGCGTGCGCTCGTGCGGTGGGCGGTGCGGTTGGCCGGTGCTCGCCGTGTGGTGGCCGTGCGAGAGAGAGGGAAGGGAGAGGAGAGGGAACAGGGGTGAGAGGCGCTCACCTCGACTGACAGAGGAGCGGTCGCAGCGGTGGGGCGACGGTGGCGGAACCGGTGGACGGCGGCGGAGCTCCGGGCGCTCCCGGCGGAAACCGAGGGGATGTAGCGGGAGAGGGGAACGGTGCGGTTCCGTTCCCGGCCCAAGCGCGGCCGGGCGAGCACCGTGGCGGCGGCGACTCGCCGGAGAGGGAGGCGGCGGTGAGGAGCTCGGTGGGTAACAGAGAGGAGCGAGAGAGAGAGCAGCGGAAGGGAAAAGGGGCGGCGGTGCAAGGGAGAAGGAGGAGGAAGAAGATTAGGGTAGGAGGGGCTCGGCCTCGAGCTAAAAGGAGGAGGAGGGAGGGGTCCTGGCCGTTGCCTGCCTGCTCTGTAGACGTGGACACCATGGATGTCCAGCCGTACAGCAGGTAGGTGACGACAGGTGGGGGTACGGGCCTTTTGGGGCAAATGGGTTGGCCCAATTGGGCTGCAGGCCCTATTCCCCCCTCTCCTTCTTTTTAATCCTTTTTGTTATTTTTTTTTTGCTGCAACGAAATAGAGAGAAAAAGGAGAGGTTTGTGCTAGGGAAAAATTTAGGGAAAATTTTATAGAGTTTTGTTTTTGTAACTACACCATAATACCAACTTTGTTTTCCAAAATAAATTTAATTGATGTTATTGTTTGGAAATTAAATGATTTGAGCAATTTTGGTATATAAAAAGAATAAATGAGAGTTAAGCCAAAATTAAGTTTTTTTTTTATTCCAAGTTTTAGTGGAACAATTTGTTTGTTTGTTTGGTAGTTTTTATTTGACACATGGTAACATAACAAGTATGAACAACAATTGAATTTTGTTTTGGAATTCAAATAGAAATCAGATGGAAACAATTGCAATCAAATGCAAAACAAATGCAACAAAAGGCAATGACTATGTTGACATGATGCAAAACAATAATGAAACAAGAAACAAACATCTAGGGGGGAGATTTTCATACTTGGGATGTTACAACAACCACCACCTAATGACCACCAACGTCATCCTCCCCATCATGATCGCCACCGCCAAGACAATGAGGATGACCCCTATGATGATTCACCTCCCATTTATGATGAAGACCCCCATGAGCGCCACCATGAGCGTCCCCATCGTCAACAAGAAGACAACAACATGAGTGCTCTTCGTTTCAATGCCCCCAAGTTCAATGGTGAGAATGATCTCGAAGAATATCTTGCTTGGGCTCTCAAAGTAGACAAGATCTTCGGCATTCACAACTTCACCGACAAGAAGATGGTTGCTCTAGCATCTTTGGAATTGGAAGGCTATGCACTCTTATGGTGGGATATTTTACAAGCCGAAAGAGTCCGCAACCGCATTGCTCCTATTGCCACTTGGAATGAGATGAAGCAATTCATGCATGCTCGATTCGTTCCTCCACACTACAAGCGTGACCTCTCAAGAAGCTCCAAGAACTTCGTCAAGGTGTGAAGTCCGTTGATGAGTATTACAAGGAAATGGAGACATCTTTGATTCGAGCTCATGTGATAGAATCTCAAGAGCAAACAATGGACCGCTTCCTCAATGGCCTCAACTATCCTATAAGGAAGATCGTCGAGTATCAACCGTATGACAACATTGTGGCCCTTGTCCACCAAGCTCTCAAGGCGGAACGCCAAATTGTGGAAGATCTCAAGTATAACAAGCAAAAGGCTTTCTTCAACTCAAGACCATCATCCTCGTCTCCAATGACACAAGTTCCTCCACCAACTACCAACAAGAGCAACACTCGAGCCTCTAGTGCTCCCAACAAGTCTTCCCAACCATTCAAGAAGCAAGTGCCTTCCACCTCCTCTTCAAGTGCTCCTCAAGTCAAGTCGAGCACTATTACTTGCTTCAAGTGTGGTGGTAGTGGACACAAGTCCTTTGAGTGTTCCAACAAGATGATCATGATTGTCAACCAAGACGGTGAACATGATTCTATGAGTGAAGGCGAATACTATGCCTTGCATCAAGTTGCTCTCAACTCTTTGGATGTGCCCAACGATGATGAAGAAAGTGTATATTGCGATGAGGACAAGAATCCATCGCTAGTGGTGACAAGAGTCCTTACAACTTCTCCTCAATATGAGCATGATCAACGGTGCAATCTCTTTCAAACTAGAGCCGGTATTGATGGCAAGTCAATCAAGGTCATCATCGATGGTGGAAGTTGCCACAAATTAGCTAGCAAAGAGCTTTGCGACAAACTCCAATTGCCTTACAAGAAACATGCTCATCCATACCATGTCCAATGGCTTAGTGACTCCGGCACCTTCAAGATTCAACACATGATCTCCGTGAATTTCAAGATTGGTCCCTATGAAGACACGGTGGATTGTGATGTTGTTCCTATGACCGTGTGTCACCTTCTTCTTGGTCGACCTTGGCAATACGACAAGAGTGCTATTCATGATGGGCGTACCAATCACTATAGCTTCAAGTGGAATAACAAGACATGTGTGCTTAGTCCCATGTCTCCTAGCCAAGTGATCGCCGACAACGCCAAGACTCTTGCACGTAAACAAGAAGAGCTCAAGTCTCGTGAGATGAGTGGTGAGAGAGTGATCCACCTAAAAGAGAGTGAGAGCCACAAGCCAAATATGAGTGGAAAAATTCTGAGTGATTCCAAAGTCTTTGCCTTACTTGCCACCAAAAGAGAGATGCGAGAGCTACGAGATGACCCAACCATACTACACTTTGTCCTATTGTGCAAAGGGGAAGCACTTGAAACTAACGACATGACAAATTTTCCTCCATATTTGTTGCCTTTGTTGCAGGAATTTGAAGACGTCTTTCCCGATGAACTCCCTCCGGGCCTTCCTCCTCTATGAGGAATCGAGCACCCCATTGACCTCATTCCGGGCGCGCCCCTCCCAAACCGCGCTCCTTACCGCACCAACCCCGAGGAGACTAAGGAGATTGAGCGCCAGATCCAAGAACTACTCGACAAAGGTTTTATTCGTGAATATCTTAGCCCTTGTGCCGTGCCGGTTATCCTTGTTCCAGTGCAAGATTCTACTTCTCGCATGTGTATGGATTGTCGCCCTATCAATTCTATCACCGTTAGATATAGACATCCTATTCCTAGGATCGATGACATGCTTGATGAATTGAGTGGTGCTACTATCTTTTCCAAAATTGATCTTAAAAGTGTTTACCATCAAATTCGCACGAGTATAGGTGATGAATGGAAAACGACTTCCAAAACAAAACTTGGTTTGTCTGAATGGCTTGTTATGCCCTTTGGTCTTTCGAATGCCCCATCTACCTATGCGCCTCATGAATGAAGTTTTGCGTCCTTTCATTGGAAAATTTGTTGTGGTTTACTTCGACGACATTCTCATTTATAGCAAGTCTTTGGAAGATCATCTTGATCATGTTTCACAAGTATTGTTGGCTCTTCGCAAAGCAAAACTTTTCGCCAACCTTTCCAAATGCAGTTTTTGCACCAACAAGCTTGTTTTCTTGGGTTTTGTGATCTCTTCCAATGGTATTGAAGTAGAAAACAAGAAGATTCAGGCAATTAGGAATTGGCCCAACCCTACTTCCGTGGGTGAGATAAGGCACTTTCATAGCCTTGTCGGTTTCTATCTCCGCTTTGTCAAAGATTTTTCAACTATTGCTTGCCCTTTGAATGAACTTTCCAAAAAGAATGTACCTTTTGTTTGGGGCAATGCGCAACAAAAAGCTTTCGACATGCTTAAGAGATGTTTAACTGAAGCTCCTTTGCTTGTCTTTCCGGATTTTGAGAAAACTTTTGAGATTGAATGTGATGGTAGTGGTATAGGAATTGGTGGCGTTCTCATGCAAAACGGACGCCCCGTAGCATACCATAGTGAAAAACTTGATGGCGCTAAACTCAATTACCCAATCTATGATAAGGAACTTTTTTGCTTTGGTTAGAGTGCTAGAAGTTTGGAAACACTACCTTTGGCCGAAAGAATTTGTCATTCATTCCGATCACGAATCATTGAAATACTTGAAAAGCCAAACCAATTTGAACAAGAGGCATGCTAAGTGGGTAGAATTCACTGAATCTTTTCCTTATGTCATTAAGTACAAGAAAGGTAAAGAGAATGTGGTAGCCGATGCCTTGTCTAGAAAAGAGTGTCTTCTTACACGTCTTGACATCAATGTGATTGGTTTGGATGAGATCAAAGACTTATATGCTTCCGATACTTTCTTTGGTCCTATCTTTGAGAAATGCTTGCCTAACCAAGGATTTGATGACTACTATCTTCACAAAGGTTTCTTGTTTAAAGCTAACAAATTGTGTATTCCCGAGTCCTCTCTTTGTTTGTTGTTATTGAAGGAATCACATGAAGGAGGTCTCATGGGACACTTTGGATGCGACAAGACCTATGCTATGCTCTCCAACCACTAATATTGGCCCAAGATGAAGCATCAAGTTGAGAGAAACGTCAAGAGATGTTCTACATGCCTCCGAGCTAAGTCTACTTCCAACCCCCATGGTCTTTACATGCCATTGCCTATCCCACATGCACCTTGGAGTGATATTAGCATGGATTTTGTGTTAGGCCTCCCACGAACTAAAACCAACATGGATTCAATCTTTGTAGTTGTGGATCGTTTCTCTAAGATGGCACATTTCATTCCTTGCAACCGAACCGACGATGCTTCACATGTTGCCACTTTGTTTTTCAGGGAAATTGTGTGTCTACATGGTGTACCTACTTCCATTGTCTCGGACCGCGACGTCAAGTTCACCTCATACTTTTGGAAGACGTTGATGGCAAAGCTCGGCGTCAAGCTACTCTTCTCCACCGCCTATCACCCACAAACGGATGGACAAACCGAGGTCGTTAACCGCACACTCTCTTCACTACTTCGAGCATTGATCAAGCCCAACTTGAAGAATTGGGAGGAATGCATCCCACACGCCGAGTTCGCCTACAACCGTGCTCTACATCAAGCTACCAAGAAGAGCCCCTTCGAGATCGTCTACGGCTTCAACCCCAACACCGCCCTCGACATAATTCCTTTGCCTCTACGCGAGCGAGCAAACATGGACATTGACAAGCGCACCGACTACATCAAGAAGCTACATGACTCCACAAGAGCTACGCTTGAGAAGCATTCCGAGCACCGAGCCTCTCTCATGAACAAGAACAAGAAACCCATGGTGTTCCAAGAAGGTGACCTCGTGTGGCTACACTTGCGCAAGGACCGGTTCCCCGAAGAGCGCAATTCCAAGCTCAAGCCAAGAGGCGACGGCCCCTTCAAGGTCATCAAGCGCATCAACAACAACGCCTACAAGCTCGACTTACCACAATCCAAGTACCTCGTCCACAACTCCTTCAATGTCAAGGACCTCTCTCCCTTCCATGGATACCCAAGTGATGAAGACGACGCCGAGTCGAGGTCGACTCTTTTTCAGGGGGGGGGAGATGATGTAGCCCACCCAACTCCACCAAGTGCACCGATGACAAGATCACGCGCAAAGGCCATTCATGATAAGGTGAACTCGCTCCTCTCGTTCCATACTTTCGGTAACTTGGCGGATGGTGCGCTACCTCATGGATCAACACTTTGTGTACTCAGGTTCAAACCCACCACGGAGTCCCCGGAAAGCACCCAAGACGATGCGCGAGAAGGTATCAAGAAGGGCGGAGAAGACGACATCGAATTCGGAGTCCCGACGGAGAAGATGGGGGGGAAAAGAACCCCCCCCCCGGCCTCAGGACCCGGCCAGGCCGGCCTCCTCCCACTCCAGGGCGGGCACCCAACAGAGGGGGCCGGCCTCCACCCTGGCCCCAGGCCGGCCACCCCCCTCCTCAGGCCGGGCCCCCTCCCGAGAGGGTTGGCCTCCACCCCGGCCCCAGGCCGGGCTCCCCTCGCCCACCATGGCCTCAGGCCGGCCCCAGGCCGGCGTGCGCCTGGGGCGCCCCTCTGCCCCCACCCCGGCCTCATGGCCGGCCAGGCCGGGCTCCCAGGCCGGCGTGGCCCCAAATGCACGGATTTTACCCGTTTTCGACCCCGTTTTCACCTGCTTCGACCCCCGGCTATATAAGGACGACCCCGAGCTAGATCTAGGGTTTTAGAGTTGAATTTAGACCATTTGGAGCTCAGCTCTCTTGTATCCCTCTTTGAGGAACTACTCCTACGGTGTGTACCTAGGAACGTATCAAGGCTACTCCTCCGACTTCGTCGAGGATCGTATCAAGGCACATCCCAACTACTTGTCCTCTCCCTTTCGGGTTTCAGTCAAGAGTTGTCCAATATTCCTCTCGTTAATCCTTGAGGTTCTATTGGCGTAGTGGTACCGGCTACGGGTGTGAGACGGTTTGTATCAAGGTGAGTTCAGTTGGATCAATTGTTCCGTAGGCGGCCCTCGGGGTTTAGTTGACGGGAGGTTGGATCTTTCGGTTCTTGCGATTTATCCCAGCTTTGTGTGTTTCCCCGCGATTCCCCATGTTCCCCCCTCGATTCCCCATCTCGTGTTCTTCGTGTTCTTCGTGATCTTCGTTCGTTCTTCGTCGATTCGTGAAGATCGGGCCAATCTAGGAGTCCAACTCCATATCAGTATGGTGCTTGTTGGGATAAAGAAAACTGCTACTTGAAGTAGAATTTATAACAGTACTAGTAGAAGCTTGTATAGACAGTGGCTAGGACTTTTTCATGCCATGCTAAATGTTATTTTAGTTTTAAATCCTTGTGGTTATTGAGTAGCATGATTAGCCTCAAATAGCTGAGAGTGTTTAATATGTCTTGAAAGATTCATGAGTTGTTCTTGTCATAGTAAAACATCAATATATGGTATTCTCTTTCGAATGTTTTATTTGGTTGACTTAGCGCATGCTCACACCATGTTTATGACTACAAACCAGTCACGAATAGCCTCCATGACCACTTAGTTTTTGAACTTGTGATACTGCTTATGTTTTAATTAATGATGCTTATGTCGCTATGCATGATTATGGCTCTTATGCTCTCTTGATTTGTCGCTCCCAATCTTTTGCTAACCTCCACCTGTACTGAGTATGAGCTCTACTCGTGCATCCAAACTCCCTTAAACCAAAGTTTTTCCCATTGTGTCCACCGTACCTATCTACATGTGGTATTTAACTGCCATTCCAAAGTAAATTGCTCATGTGTTACCTTTACAACCTTCAAAATTACTCCTGTTTTATGTTCCTGTTTTTGCTCATGAGGACGTAAACAGAGAATCTTTATCTCACTTGTTGATTGGATTTCACACCCTGGACTAGTGGCTTCATCCGCTTATCCAAATGATAGAAGAGCTGGCAGCGGGGTGCCCAGCCCCAAATTAATGCAAACAAATTCTCTTCACTATTTTGCCCCTGATTTATCAGTCAAAGCATAATTGTGTAAACAAAAGAGAAAAAGGGATGACCATCTACACCAGTTGCGTCCTTCACCATGAGAGCCGCTCTTGTGAATCCAGTTGGCTTGTGACGTACTGTATTTTCTGTTTACCATTTGTTGACATTAGCATATATCTCCCAAAATATAGACACTCCTCCATAATATGTGATTGTTGGCAGGCACCCGAGGATTCGGTTAGTCATGGTTTGTGAAAGATGGATGGGAGGAGTGTCAAACTTTTGATACCTCTGTTTAATAAAATAAAAGCTCTAGCACATGAGTGATCCCTGCTTCGCGAAGGGCCTTTATTTTACTTTTATGTTGAGTCTCCATCTTCTAACTTTATGCACAGTTGAGAGAGCATTTTTGCCATTCTGAGTTCGATGTGAAGTTGTCCCATAAGCATCAATAATTACTTCATGATGTGATATCATTTGTTCTTAAATTATTTGTTCTAGTCTTCCTCATGAACTTTGAAGGTGTCCTGGCATTAATTTTTTGCCCCACTCTTAAGGACTAGCGAAATATCACTTTGCCATACTTTCTCTATACCTGAAACAAACGTCTACCTTTCTTTGCATTATTATTCATGATCCTTTATTTGAGTTACTCCTCGTGATGCAAACTAATTGCTATGCTTTATTATTAAAGTTTTATTTATCATGTCTGTGTTGAAAGTTTTATGATCTCAGCGTGCATATGCTTTTACATTAGATTGATCAAGTTTATGTTAGTAGCATGTCACCTCAGAAATTATTGTGTTTTATCGTTTACCTACTCGAGGACGAGTAGGAACTAAGCTTGGGGATGCTTGATACGTCTCCAATGTATCTATGATTTCTGATGCTCCATGATCATATTATGTCAATTGCTACTTGTTTTCTCCTTTATTTATAGCATTTTTATACGTTTTCCGGGTCTAACCTAATAACAAGATGCCAAGTGCCAGTTCCCTGTTTTCTGCTGTTTTTGGTTTCATAAAAGTTGTTCTGGAAAAATTCTCGGAATTGGACCCCACAAAGCCCGAAGTTCCTATTTTCCCCGGAAGCATCCAGAACATCAAAGAGGAGTCGAAGACGGGCAACAGAGGGGCCACACCATAAGGTGGTGCGGGTCCACCTGGCCGCGCCACCTATAGGTGTGGGGCCCCTGGAGCTCCACCGCCTTTGCCCTTTCGCCTATTTAATCCCCCCGGATGGAAAACCCTAAGCACCTGATAAAAAATCCCCGAAAAGTTCCGCAGTCGCCGTCATCATCAACCCTAGATCATGGGGGTTCTGAAGCTGTTTCCGGCACCCTGCCGGAGAGGAGATCATCACCGGAGGCTTCTACATCACCATGCCTGCCTCCGGAGTGATGCGTGAGTAGTTCGTCCTTGGACTACGGGTTCGTAGCTGTAGCTAGATGGTTTTCTTATCCTCATATGCCTCCATGTTAAGATCTCGTGAGCTGCCTATCATGATCGAGATTGATCTTATGTAATTCTATATGCTGTGTTTGCTGGGATCCGATGAATATTGAACTTATGCCAAGTTGATTATAGGCTTTATTTGCATATGCTATTTGTGATCTTGCATGCTTTCCGTTGCTACTGGTTACTCTCGCCATGTATTTGCTAGTGACTCCAAGAGGGAGTATTTATGCTCGATAGTGGGTTCATGCCTCCTTTTCGCCTTGCTCGAGTGACAGAAACGTGAAGGGGGAGGATGTGCAGTTGCCATTAGGAAGAAAACAACGGTGAGAGTGCCCGCGTGCATAATCATTCCTTACATTACACACTTTGTTTAATGCAATTATCTGTTGCTTGCAACTTAATACCTAAGGGGGTTCGGATGATAACCCGAGGGTGGATTATTAGTCATAGATGCAGATGGATGTCGGTCTATGTATCTTGTTGTAATGCCCGCACTAAATATCGTAGTAATCTTCATGTCATGTTGTGCACTACGGTGCAACCTCTATTTTTCAATTTCCCAGCTGTAATTTGTTCACCCAGCATGCTATCTTTTATGGAGAGACACCACTAGTGACACTATGAA
The DNA here is from genome assembly GCA_028641055.1 of Alopecurus myosuroides. Taxonomy (NCBI): domain Eukaryota; kingdom Viridiplantae; phylum Streptophyta; class Magnoliopsida; order Poales; family Poaceae; genus Alopecurus; species Alopecurus myosuroides. The sequence goes on along the minus strand of CM054063.1, from coordinate 231,543,347 downwards.
CCCCGGTCCATTTTCCACACTGTTAAACAAACCACAACAATTTCATGCTCTCTTTACTTGCTGCAAGCATACTCTGTTTTTCACACTATACGTCTAATCTTTGTTTTCAGGAAGACCGGTGAGATTCACAACCTCACTGTACCGTTGGGGAAAAGTATTTTTGTTGTGTTGTGTGCAGGTTCCACGTTGTTGCTGACACCTGTGAAGCACCAACACCACCGTCAGTGGCATCAACCTTCCGAAGGTCCTCTTTATCCTACTGGATTGATAACCCTGGTTCTTAACTAAGGGGAAAACTCCTACCGTTGTGCTCATCATACCCTCCTCTTGGGGTTCCCAACAAAGTACATCAGTTACCAAGATGAATCTATCTCGGTAAGAAGAATCAAGGACGATATGCTGAAACGGGTGTCCCCCGGGTTATCCGAGATACACTTGGAGAATCTAGGTACGCGAAGAATTATCCAGCCCGGAGAAAGGTCAACGGAGCAGTTGAGATCCCGAAGATCGCAGGAGAGTACTCGCGTCCGGTTTAACTTACTAGGCACATGATGTATACTCGTACATGGGTATAGTGCAGGGTATGGGGGAGGCCACGTCCTGTCTCTGAAAAGGGGGACAGGACACCGCAGCGGATAGGAAGGAGAAGACTTTCGGTGCCGCGTCAGCGAGCGTGCTCTACGGCACAGTAATCTTCGCCTAACTTGTACGCCTTGCCTGGGTAGCTCTTGGTGTTTATTGCAGTGTAGTGAGCGCGCCATCTAGGCGTGCAATCCCTCTGACATGGGGATGACCCCTGGACGTATCGGGTGAGCCTACCTGGTCCAAGGCCCAATACTTAGGCCCAAAGGGAGGTGTTGTCCTGCGTTACTAGAAGGACCAACGAAGGCCCACCCGCAAGACTTGTGGGTCAAGAAGGAAAGACCTAACCGACCTAGAACTAGGGTTTGTAACCCCCGGACACGGTTTGAGACCTAGCCATCTATATAAGGCCACGAGAACCACCAAGAGGGGAATCTAATCTACTTTTCACCACCACAAGCCTTAGGTTCGAGATCATACTCTCGACTTGAGCACCCCCCATTGTAACCGATCTACTGATAATACAGATCGAAGAGCAAAAGTAAGGGTTTTACCTCTAACGAGGGCCCCGAACCTGGGTAAATCATTCCCCTTGTTAGCCAATGATCGTCACCAGTCCATACATTCTCTTAATCAAAACCCTACCGGATCATCCGAGGGACTTGTTGAGATGACTATTCGACAATTGGCGCCGTCTGTGGGAACGTCGGGCGCTGGATCTACGACATCTTCGGCTTAATCATCACCAACCTTCAGCTGGAGCCCCGGAGCATCGACTCCGGCGGAACCGATCCGCTTCAGGTCACTCATCTGCGCGCCCCACTCGCCGGAATCACTCCCGGCGTTCAGCAAGTTGGAAAAAGGCACCAGCCTGACGTTCGGCAGCTTCCACTTCCACGCCAACAAGGCGGGAATCCTGCGTTTCTTTGAGCAGATCGATCTCAGCGAATCGGACTCCGAATCTGTCTCGAGCCCGAAGATCCTCGACTCGCCAGCTGATGATGCTGGGCGCGACCTAGCGCCAGTGGCGGCTCCATCCGCCGCAACACCCGCGAATTCCACACCATCGCGACCGAGGAACCCTCCAGAGTCGGTGAAAGCTGTCGATCCACGCCTAGGACTCACGGGCCATATCTGACCAAGTCTGCATGCGAGGATCAGCCGAACCACCCGCGGAAATAAAGGAAAGTCGAAAAGAACGAGAGCGCATCAAAGTCACGTGAGACGCTTGGCTCAAGGCAAAGGCGGCAGTACAATCTGGCCAGCCGATAGAAGATGGAGCTTCTCTAGATGACATGACCGCGTACCCCTACCACTTGGTGCGAACGGGTCGGCTGATCGCAGAAGCCCACAGAGATCTAGCCACACGGAAGGAGGCGGCGGACGCTTCGAGTGCGCGCCACGCAACGCTCTCAAGGACCCAATCGACGGGTAGCCAGCTCCCAAGGAAGAAGCACGTCTCAAAGACTGCTCGCATGGACCACGAGTCCCTCAACGGGATTAGCAAGTCACTCGACACATCCCTCATGCACGTCGATGAGGAAGGCAACGTACACCCGACGACCCCCGTTGCAGCTCTCCTGACAGCCGCCACGTACTTACAGGCGAACAAACCTCCCGAAAACGACCCCCGCGCGGAGCAACATCAGCAAGTTCGGAAAGGGTTAGGCATGGCATCCGCAAGACTTGCCGCCCAGAATCGCAGGAACGTGACCACCCCAGAAGCAGACAAACACCTCGCACACGCTGGAACATGTCGCCAAGAATGGGAGACAAGGAATCACCTCGTCGTCCCCGGGGAAAGGAAGCCCGCCGCCGAGGCAACAGTCCGCACAACGACGAGGATAGCTCACGAGATCGCGACCGCAGCCCGTGGCACCATGGGAGCCGATCGCGACATCGCAGCCGGGAACCACGACGCGAGGACAACCACGACCGGCCTGAGTACGATGCACGCGGAGATATAGCGCAAAGCAAGGTCGACAAGCCCGAGCACGCAGGAACCGCGACCAATCGATGTCCACCTCTTCTGACGAAGAGGCCTACGGCGAAATATGCTTCAGTCGCAGTATACACGAAGCGCCAATGCTTAAAATATTCAAACTCTCGACGGAGGTCCCAAAGTACGACGGTTCAATAGAACCTAGGTCATGGCTCTCAGACTACCTCACCACGGTGAAGTGCCAGCGCGGGAACAAGACGACGGCTATGCAGTACCTAAACCTGCATCTCGTGGGTGCTGCCCGCAGCTGGCTCGAAGGAAGACCATGCGCGTGTTACAGATCTTGGGACGATCTCACCCGCGACTTCGAGAAAAACTTCCAAGGGACGTACAAGCGACCCGCAACCATCGAGGAACTACGAGCGTGCAGGCAGAAAAGCGGTGAATCTGCCCGCGCATATATCCAGAGATGGACCACGCTCAAGAACACCGCGGAAAATATGTCGGAAGAATTCGCGGTTGAAGCCTTCTCCAAAGGCGCTCGCCGTGCTGCTTTCTGAGAAGAAATGGGGCGATCTGCACCCAAAACTATCGGGGACCTGATGGCGATAGCCGACATATGGGCTAACGGCGAAGATTCCGTGTGCAATGAAAAGGCATCTTCATCCGCGCCTGAGGAGGATCGCCACGGCCGAAAGAAGAAGAGGAAACACTACGATCACGACGATCGAGAGGAACTAGTAGCAGCAGAGTTCACAAGAAATCGCGACGGCGGATCTCGCGGAAATCGCGAGGAAACCAAAGCCAGATGATAAAACTCCATAGGAAGATCTCGACGGATACTGCTCGCTACATCTATTCACAGATAAGCGCACGGGTAAAACCAAGGCAACACATCTCCTCAAAGACTGCCGAAAATTCCAGGACATTCACAAGGCTTACACGAAGAAGCACAGGGCCGCCGTTAACCAGGGATACCCGCATCTCCCAGGAGGAGCCGCCGGATACCAGCCTCCACCCCCGCCACCACCAGGACACCATAACGCGGTGCTAACCGCGCTGCCGGCGCCACCCGCTGCAAACCAGGGAGGTAACGGATACCCCAACCCCGAGGGGCTCCTAGGCATGATACAAAAATTTTGCCCGTCGCGACCGCCACGCGTGAAGTGGAAACGAATCAGCGGTGGACAGTTACCCCAGCACAATCTTTAATAAAAGATCGTGCGCATTTACAGCACGCGGCCAGCGGAAAAACAGGGACACGAACGATCGTTTCCGGTCAAAAAGCTGACAGGGTGGCCCCGCGCGCTCTGCTCCGCTTCGTCACGTCCCATCGGGAGTATTCAGAGAAAACGAGTGCGCAATGACGTCATTGCGCACCTCCCAAGACGCGAAGTTTCTTTCGAGTGGACACCCTGACACGAAATCTCTTTCGTATGGGCACGTCAAAACGCGAAATCTCTTTCGCATAAACACCCTGACACGAAATCTCTTTCGTATGGGCACATCAAGACGTGAAATTTCTTTCGCATAAAATTTTTGACACGAAATCTCTTTCATATGGACTTCATAACACGAAATCTCTTTTCGTATAAGATCAAGAGAAAGGAAGATTTATTCACCCGAAGAATCACGGAAACATGATCAAGGTAAAATTGCGAGTGTGCGGCTCCCGCAGCTCTACCACACGATGTACTTACACATCCTTATCCTGGATCGTTCGGCCAACTAGGCACATCCGGATGCCGTATTCTTTCGAGTATGAAGGTAAGACCCAAAGGAACTCTCCTATGGGCCTGGAATCGCACTCAAGCTGCGTCCTCCAGTAAATTTTCCGTGTCAACAACACGAAGAAAAATCCTAGCGGACGCGCCGGGTACCCCTTTAGGTTAAGTTTGACTCTGTAAGACCTCCACAACCCAGTCGCAACGATCACCTCGCCGGATTCAAGTCGGAGGTCTCGAATTCGTGTAGGCCAGAATCGTTTTTGCCCTAGATGCAATTAATTGGCCCTAATCTTTCGGGAGAGCCAAGCGACTGAGCCACATCCTTCTGCGAAAACAACCAACACAAGGCACATTTATCACTCGATGCTTGAGTGCATGAGCGCTTCGCGCACAGGGTATACACCCTCAAAACCATACGATTGAATGACTAATCGACAAGAATGAAATTTGAGTGCTTACCCGACTATGCTTAGTTGAATAAACACTCGGGGGCTACTGATGTGGGGATGACCCCTGGACCTATCGGGTGAGCCTACCTGGTCCAAGGCCCAAGACTTAGGCCCAAAGGGAGGTGCTGTCCCGCGTTACTAGAAGGACCAACGAAGGCCCACCCGCAAGACTTGCGGGTCAAGAAGGAAAGACCTAACCGACCTAGAACTAGGGTTTGTAACCCCCCGGACACGTTTTGAGACCTAGCCATCTATATAAGGCTAGGAGAACCACCGAGAGGGGGATCCAATCTACTTTTCACCACCACAAGCCTTAGGTTTGAGATCATACTCTCGACTTGAGCACCCCCCCCCCATTGTAACCGATCTACTGATAATACAGATCGAAGAGCAGGAGTAAGGGTTTTACCTCTAATGAGGGCCCCGAACATGGGTAAATCGTGCCCCCTGTTAGCTGGCGATCGTCACCAGTCTCCATACATTCTCTTAATCGAAACCCTACCGGATCATCCGAGGGACTTGTTGAGATGACTATTCGACAACCTCCCCGGGTACCCACAGTGTCCATCGGCCCCAAACTTAAGCCACCCCATGGCATCTGTCTCTACACCGCTACGACAGTTGGCGCCCACCGTGGGGCCAGCAGCGGCGATGGCTGGGGTTTCTATCCGGACGAGATCTTCGGTTTGTTCGGGCGAGCGCGTGGTTTGTGGTCTTGTCCACAGATTCGGCTCCCTCGACTTCTTCACCGACAACATGGGCGATTTTGGCGGCAGGCCCATGCCCGCGGGTGATTCTGTCATCAGTTTCAGCGCACATCTGGTCTACAATGCCATCGCGGTCATCCGCGAGTACCCGGAGAGGGTGCTTGTTGGTGCGGATCCTCCTGCTGTTTGCACCGTCCGCGACCGGCGTATTGATCGTTTTGTGGGCAGTGTGGATGTGATGATGACCGGCCCGGCTCCTGCAGCCGGAAAAAGCACGGCCGATGTCGCCGAGACTGCTGGCAAGTTGACTCGGCCAGCTCACAAGCCACTGGAGAGAGACATGAATCAACCGAGTTACGTGGATCCCTCCACTTCGATCCCAAGGTCGGCTCCTTTCCGGGACGTCATCGAGAAATTGAACCTTCTAGTGGCTGCCGATGCCGATCCGGCAATGGTGCAGGCACAACTTGAGGAGCAACGGCAGGCCATGCTGAGTGATGCTGTCGAGATGTCCAAGGCCCAGGAGGAGTTCGATCGAGCTCTCCGTGAGTATAACCTGTCTCATGGTTTTACCCTTGTTGCTGAGAATCCTAGTTGCATAAATGCTATGCGGAACCGAGGTCGTGATCTCGGTGCCGAGATGGCGAGAGATGGTAGAGCTACTAGTAGAACTGCTAGTGTTGTTTCTGCTAGGAAACCCAAGTATAGTTCTTCTGCCAAGAATCTTAGAGCTGAAGAGGCAGCAGCTGCCGAGTTGCTGAGCTTATCCGGTGAAGCTCGCGCTAGGCAGCAAGACCGTGTTAATGAACTTGTGTGTGCAGCTGCTAGGAAAAATGAGGCTTTCCAGAAGGCGAATCCGGGGGCAGGTGCTTCTCAGGTGGTCCACTCCAATGGTGGGAGATCCGGCGGACAGGCCTCCCCACCACATGTCGGTGACGGGCGAGCCCGAAGTGTGAATTCCGGGAAGAACAAGCAGATGCAAGTGTATGACCCGGTTGGTGCCGGAAAACAGTTAGCTATGCAGGACCAGGCCGGGCAGGGACATGTCGGTCAAGGCGGTCAAGGTGCCAACCGAGTTCAGCAGGCTGGGTATGATCGTGACCGAGGTCTTTCACCTCGGTATCCGGAAGGCAACCCGGCTCAACAGCAACTAGTGCCGGCAGAGTTTCCCAGCAGCGGGGAAATGTTCCCGGAAAGAACCGACATGATGACGGCTACTCGGCATGGACAAGGCCGGCTACCCGAGATACGAGCAACTGGTGGAAGCGGGAGTGCTTGCTGGCCGATTGGGGCCCCGGGTGCTGCCGCCGAATGATGCACGATACAAGCTCGACAAGATCTATCTGTCGGAGGAGATGAAAGAGCAAGGCCCTCCAGGACCACTTTGTTTTGGTCTCCGGATCATGAGGGAGCCGACTGTTGCCAAGTTCCAGCTGGCTAGGGGGACAAGAACTTATGACGGCAGCACCATGCCGGAAGACTGGCTGAATGATTATGTCACAGTTGTGCACATCGCTCGAGGCAACTGCAGGTGGGCGGTGAGATATGTGCCTCACATGTTGGAGGGCCCAGCAAAGATCTGGCTGAACAACTTGCCGAGAGACAACATTGATTGCTGGCTGGACTTCTCGGAGGCCTTCATCAGCAACTTCACCAGCACATACCGAAGGCCAAACCGTCCACAACAACTCGCCATGTGCAAGCAGAGAGAAGAGGAGACGGACCGAGAGTATCTGACTCAGTGGAGAACTTTGAGGAAAACCTGTGAGGGGGTGAATGAGTCCCAGACCATTGCATGGTTTGCGCAAGGATGCAGGCATGGCAGCATGCTTTAGCAGAAAATAGAGTGAGATTCCATGCACTTTGGCCGAGACCATCAAGATTGCCGACATGTATGCACTAGGAGATCCGACACAGCATCTGCTGAACTCGGTTGAGCCGAGTAGAAGGCATCACGGTAATGATGGTGCCGGATCCTCCAGGTGGAATAGGATTTTCGGAACAAGAGAAGAGATGACAGGCCGGACATCCGGCATGGCTCGGACCATGTAGTTGCGGTTGATCCGGATCAACCTGATGTCGACAGCAGCCAAAGGCAGAAGAACACTGGGCCCTAGTATGGGCAAAACCAGAACAACAAGAGGCAATGGACTGATCAGAAGAAGCCTGGAGATGACCAGCAGAGGTTCACCTTCGAGATGATGAGGGATGGACCGTGCAGCTACCATACTCGGCACCCGAGTAGGCCGACTAACCACACTACTAGGCAGTGCGGCTGGTATGAAGGAATCAAGAGCGAGGGATTTGGCCAATTGCCTCATTCCCCACCTGTGCCGCTCCTAACTTTTACGCCCTACCAGTGGCCACCAGTATATAAGGTGGCCACACCTCTCCTGCGCGAGGGACGATTCCATACGAGGAACCAGTAGACATTTCCCCCTCAAAAAAAGAGAGAGCCAGAGAGAGCTTCTTATTCTTCTAGCTCTGTGAGCTTGAGGAACCACCTTGTATCTTGGTTACACGCATATATTGACAGACATGCAGGAGTAGGGGTGTTACCTCCACACGAGGGCTCCGAACCTGGGTAGTTCTTGGTGTTTGCAGTGTAGTGAGCGTCATCATCTAAGAACTAGATTGTGAGGCCATTGCTACTGAGCGAAACTTCTAAAAGGTTAGGACAGAAACGAGAGACGCGAGTTTACCCAGGTTCGGCCCCTCTATTGAGGGTAAAACCTACTCCTTCCTTCTTACTATTGGGAAAACAAGGTCTCGATTACAAGGGGCGATTCTGGCTTCCGATGTCTCGAATCACCTTGCTATCGACTTAGAACATGTCTTTCTACGTCCCAGGGCCTCGTCTTATATTGTGGGCGAGTCCTCCGGGTTACAAAGATATCCGGGTCATACCTGTTGTCGGAGTCCACGCGCCGTCCGGTCTTCGAGATGCTTCACCCGGTTCATTCGTAAGCCGGCTGATCTGTCCGGCCTTGGGCCTCCATATTCTCTAACCCTTACTATGGCCCGGGTCTGCTCCTGTTTGCGGGTTATGTCTAAACATAGCCCAGGTCTTCTCATGCTGGTTGGCTACCTCAGTCAGCTTCTTTTGGTTATAAACAGGATAATGGAACAGGAACCGGCAAGAGAATTTTCCGGTTTATGTGGGTGGTAGGTAAGGCTTCCCCTTACCTATTCCCCCAACAAGAACTGCGTGCATTTCTTGTTTGGCTAATCCCCCTAATAGCCCGTTTTATATCATGTGCGTTTAGTTACGAGTCAGTTTGAGTGTTTTCGGTTTGGTCCTGTCCAACCGAGCCTTTGGATCTCCTATATAAAGGAGTCTGCATCTAGTGTTGACGGTAGGCAAGAATTTGAGAGTGAAGTCTCAAATTACCGCATGAGTACTAACTTCATCCGTGAGCACTCGAATCAACAATCATATGTTAGGTTAATGATAGAGATTGTGCGATATTCCTAAACTAGAGTGTATATTAATGGAACATTCTTTGTTCACCCAATGAATATATATTTATTTACAATCTACAATAGTGGGTGTGTCTTTGATATCGACACAATTGCAGTAACTCCCAACCAATAATTGGTGCTTACAACAAATCAACCAATGGCTATCGATCTTTCCATCGTCATCACAATCCTCTAGTGACACAACATGAACGAAACTACTACAAGGCAAGGGACGTATAGAATGGTAGTTGATTAGTGACTGGCCTCTCTATCATTCCCTCCGGAGTGGCGAGCAGGAGCAGGAGCCTCCTCCTCTTCCTGACCGCTGGCGACCAACTCAATCTCATTGGTTGGCGTGATGTCTATCTCCAGTGATCCTGACTCGCCACTCGTGGACGGCGGCACACCGTGTGGGTTGTCGACCACAACCACGCTCGCGCTGTGCCCATTAGGATTGGAAGCCGAAGGGGAAGGGGTGAGGTTGGCCAAAATCAGGTGGATGACGCAACAGATGAGAGAGGTGACACCGGAGATGAGGAACAGGCTCCGGAAGCTGAGGAATCTGAGCCTGCCAGACGTGAATGGCGAGTTGGCGTTGCCAGGGTCGCCGAACCACTTGCGCTCGATCCTGTCGATCTCGTTGCTCTCTGTGAGCTTCAGGATCGCCTGCGATAGGTCTGTGACGTACGGCGACCCCTTGGGAAACGCGAACCCAAAGCCGCCCGTCATGTTGCGCTGGTCGGTCATGGTGAAGTCATCACTGTACGTCTTGAGGAACATCTTGAAGTACGGCGTCTCGTTGACGATGGCGCCAATGTTGCCGCTGAGCAGCGCCTCCTGAAAGTCCCGGGCGGTCGAATACCGCTCGATCCTGTCCTGCGGGAACCCGGACTGGTTCAGGGCCTCGCCCGTGAAGGAGTTGTTCATAATCCCGACCTTCTGCCCGCTCTGCAGCAGCGCGCCGTAGTCCACGAAGGTCGGCTCCACATGCGGCACCGTGAGCATGGACGTGAGGCTCGCCGTGTAGCTGGACTGCAGGATGAGAACAACGAACACCCACACTACCACGACGAGCCTTGACAGGTTGCTCGTCAGATTCTCCTTGTGGGCGAAAACGAGGGTGGAGAAGCCGAAATAGACGAGGGTGCCGACTTGGTTGGATGGCGTGAGCTTGCCCTTGGTTCCATCTTGGTTAGGCGTGAGCTTGGCTTGGTTGGAGGGTGTGAGCTCCACTTCGGCGCCAAAATCACCGTTGTCCTTGTGCTCAATGGCCCAGACGACAAATCCGGTGAAGAGGAAGAAGGCGGCGCTGACGAGCCAGAGATCGTAGCTGAGCGGCTTCAGAAAAAAGGACCACACGACGTTGCTGCTCCGTTGGTCGCGCAGATGCACAACCATAGCGATATCCGTTGACATGTAAGGCAATGTGAAGTCCACATGGGCTGCTCGAAGCGCCGTGATGGTCATGTCCGCCACCGCAGCATCGAACGTCTGCAGCAAAGGCGACAAGGGTTAGTTTAGCCAAAATTAGTTCAATAAAAAATCCTTAGGAAGGTAATGTTAATGTATAAACAGATAAAGGGACCAGATCTCCTATGAGCCAAGTCATAAACTAGGCCCAAGACCAAGTACGGCAAGTTTTTTTAGATAATAGGCCAAAGGCCCCAAGGTTAAATTAATAAGGCCTTTAACAACAAACAACAAAAGAGATATAAAGAGGTGAACCCAGCTTAGGCCTCCTTTGATTCAAAGTGTTTGCATAAGATTTTTGGAGGATTTAATCATATAGGATTTTTTCCTATCTTGATCATTTGATTTGTAGAATTGAATCCTGTAGGACTTTTTCTTTTTCCTAAGGAATCGTTTCTACTTCTTTCCATAAGAAATCTAACGTTCACTCACACCTCCTTTTAGAATTCATTTGATAAAATCAAACAAACTTTGATGCAGTCAAAATCCTATTGGATGAAGTGAGCATGAAAGTGCAATCCTATGTTTTTTATATTCCTACGTTTTTCTGGCCAATGGCGAAGTATGCACGCTGCTCAAATACAAGGGTAAGATGTACAGACTGGCTAGGCCATCTTTGGATCAGAGGATTACAAAACACAGAGGAACCGAGAAAACACGGAAATTTGACAGGTGTACGTGCAAAATATAGGATTACAAAAAAAAAGGAAAACTGCACAAACAATCATTTGGATGGAACCACATGAAAATTGTCTCTATCCTACGCGAACGAGTGTAAAAAAGAGGTTAGAGTGGATGTTGAAATTTCTAAGGGATTAGAGCGTGGAAATGCAATCCATAAATTTTTTGTAGGTGTCATTCCTTTGATTTAAAGGCATTCCTTAGAAAAGAATCCTATAGACCGGAATCCTCCAAAATTCCTTTGGAAACACTTCAATCCAAAGAGGCCCTAAAATTTTGCCGCCCATCTTGCTTTGTGGTTTTTTTTTTCAAGAAATTTTCGCGCCTTGTTTCAATGAACGGAGGGAGCAATAACTAACAAGTTACCACATGGAAACTATGGTGGTAACATTTTTCTCAAATGGGCTAGCACCTTAGGGCATCTCCAGTCGTCCCCCCAGGCGGCCTTTTTAGCGCCGGAAGCGGCGAATAGCGCCGTTTCTTCACCAGTCGGCCCCCCAAGAAGCCCAAATAGCGCCGTTTCGGCGCTATTTCGCGCCACGGCACCCAGGCCGAACCCAACCCGCTGGGTTCGGCCTGGGGGGGGGGGGGGAACTGCGCGGCAGCACGCGCGGGCCAGCTCTGTCAGTGACGCGCCGAATAAACGCGGGAACAGAACCCCCCCTTGATCATCTTCTCGGCGCTCGCGTCGGTCAAAGGCTACCGGCGTTTATGGCGTGGCGGCCGCCCAGTGCATGCTCCCGTTCAAAGGCTGCCGGCGTAATGGCGTGGCGGGCGGCAGCGAGGGGACGCGCGCGCAGTAAATGCCCGGCAGGCTACAAAAGGCACCACCGCTCGCCGCCCCACCCCATTATTCCACCTCGCTGTTCTCTCCTTCCTCGGCGCTCTCCTCTCTCCCCCGAGCTCTCCTTCCTCCACGAAAAATGGCGAGCTACGACAGCGCCGCCGCCGCCAACGGTTGGATCCGCCGTCACCTGCGCTGGAGCGAGGCGATGGCGCTGTACCGCGCGGGCTACCCGTGCCCACCGGACATGCGCCTCCCGAGCTCTGGCGGCGGGCAGCCGCGCTGGGCCCTCAGCGCGGGCGGGGTGACCGTGCCTCCGCTCCCGTCAACAGACGCGGAGTTCCGGCAGGCCATCGCCGAGGCGCGCGAAGGCCTAGGGCCGGACGAAGGCCTACCGGCGGACGGCCACGACGAGTTCTGGTGGGACGAACTCACGTGGCGCCGCGACAGGGAGCTTGCCTCCTTGGGCGACAACGGCCCCGTCGAGGGCCGCTCCAATGGCCACGGGCGCCGCCGCTGGTGGGGAGGCCAGCACCGCACTCTTGAGTGGGTGCTGGACTACATCCACGGCGGCAACGCGCCGCGACTGGAGATGCCGCCCCGGCAGAACTCCGCGTGGGATGCGCGGCGGATGGCCACCTCGAGCTCCTCCGGCACCCACTCGAGCTCCCTCACCCCCCTATTCTGAACTCCGGCGCGCCTGTCCGCAGGCGCGGCGGCGGCGCCCTGCGAATTGGTGAGCCACACCAGCGACAGACGCCGGATTCGAGCGCGCGGTCCGTCCGAAGACGGAGCCGACCGAGGACGACGACGACGAGAAGTGGCCTGGCCAGAAGGCCGCGCTGGAGCTGTCCCGCAACACACTCCAGCCCCTCGCCGACGACGGCGCCGCGGACTGGAGCCTGCGGGAGAGCAACACCGAGGAGCCGGAGCTCCAGCGTCGCCTGCTCGCTGAGGCCGAGCAGCGCAAGGCGGCTCGCGACCAGGAGGCTGCCGTCAACGCGGCCCGCCGCCGCGTCCCTCCCCCGCCGCCTACGAAGGACCCCGTCTACGTCGTGCTCGACCCCGACTCCGACGAGGAGGTCGAGTACCAGCGAGCCCTCGCGGCGAGCAGGTGGGGCAACTTCGGCTGCGGCGACCCCGGACAGGGAACGAGCAGGCGCGCCGGCGACGGCCCCGACGACGACGTCGACTACAGTCAGGCCATCGCTGAGCGCCTGGGCCTTAAGTAGTTTAAGTTTAAATTTGCGTTTTAGTTTAAATTTGCGTCGAAATTGTACGAACTTTGTCTGAAATCAATAAAATGCGCCTAGTTTCAAATCGAGTTTTTTTGGACCGAAACTTGGGCTCGGGGAGCGACTGGGAAGCCTGCCCCCCAGGTTCCAGATTAGCGCCGTTTGGCGCCGCGGCGGCCCCAAAACGGCGGCGTTTTGGGCCCTGGGGGGAGACGCAACGGCTGGAGATGCCCTTACTATTAACTTACTATTAACTTGCATAAGAGAAATATCAAATTCTTACGCATCATCTAGAGAATAGAAAGAAAGCGAGATGAAAGTAGCCGGTCAAGAAATGGAGACACAAACTGGAAACCGGCAGGGAGTGCTCGGTCTCATGTTAGCGTTATCCCCCTAACCTAAAAAAACAACACCCAAAAAACTAAAAGTAACATAATACCAAACACGCTGAAACACATACAATTTTTTAAAGAAACACTTGAAGCAACATGGGACCACTGTCCAGCGCCAAGGGACATCAACCAGTGAGCATAGTTGGTAAATTTATATATCGTCGCATCGATGGAACTTATGAGGCAAACAAAAACCATGAAGTATACTCCGTAAAAAAATACTCCTTCCGTATCAAAATATAAAATGTTTTAACATTTTGTAAATATAATGTACTCCCCCGTCTCAAATTAATTGTCGGAAAGTTTGACAAATGTGGATGTATCTAACACTAAATTATGTCTAGATACATCCACTTTTGTCAAACTTTATGACAATTAATTTAAGACGGAGAGAGTATCTAGACATGTTTTAGTGTGTAGATTCATATACATCTTACACTAAAACATGTCTAGGTGCATATTGTTTAGAAAATGCTAAAATATCTTATATTTCGATACGGATGGAGTAGTAAATATACACGCTTTAGCGTCAATGTGATATTTTTTTTCTTAAACAAGGTCAATATGGTATGAGCGGATTGTATGTGTGTATGTCTTAAATTCTTAGTATTCCCTCCCGTCTATATTAGGTTGCATATAATTTCTGATAGAGTCAAACTTTGTAAAGCTTGACCAAATATATTTATACAAGTATGAACATCTATAATATTAAAATCGGTAATATTATAATCAGCATGAAATTTATTTTTATACTTCTTCCAGTTTAAAATAATTGTCATTTGAATGGATGTACCTAGATGTATTTATGTGTTACGTACATCCATTTTATCCCATTTCTATGACACTTATTTTGAACGAACGGAGTATTATATGTACATATTGGGCAGTAGGGAGTATAGTCTAGAAAGAACATATTGTTGCGTGCTTAAAATCATTCAAAGCATGCTCTAAACGATTGATAGTACATATATGAGTAGTTTACTAACTTACCCCATTTTTAACCCCGAGGATGAGGTTGTCGTATGGCTGTGACTCCGCCTTGACGTACTCGAACGGCAGCGCGTACGGCAGGAGCCGCACGGCCGCCTCGAACACCTCGATCACGAACCCGCCGGCCGTCGTCTGGTTCGTCACGTTGTCCACATCAAGGTGCAGAATCGGCCGGTAATTATCCGGTACTTTCCCCGGCACGGCGACCCGCAGCTTTCCCGCGCTCGTCGGCTGCACCCACCCACTTGGCTGCACCGCCGACTCGCCGGGCCAGATCACCGGCCCGAGCTCGCCGTCCGAAATGTTCGAAGGGCGGCCGACATGACGGCTCAGCCCGTACAGCGGCGACCAGAACCCGACGCCCCTCTCCTTTCCGTCGTCCATGATGTTTAACACACGGTAGTCTGAAACGACGAGCTCGCCGTCGACGAGCTCGAAACGGCCGCCGAGACCATTGAATTTCGTGTCGCCGATAGCTCGGAGGAAATTTTCGCCTGATGTTGACTTTCCAAGCCCCGAGATGTCGGTGGGCCCGTCCGTGCCGTTTAGCAATCCCGTTGGCGACGACAGGTCGGCGGCGCTGAGTCGCCCTGCCGCGGATGCCATGGCCCACGCGGCGTCGTAGGCCCACACGGCGTAGCTGCCTACGACGGCGTGTGAGTGCTCGTCGTCCGGGTGGTCGCGCATGTACCGCTGCGCCCACCGCTTCTTGAACCCGCGTAGCGGCGGCGTGGTGGGCACGTAGGGCGCGAGCCCGATAACGCCCTGCGGCGGTTCGACGGAGCCCAGGAGACCCGTGAGCCCGTCGGTGATGACCCACACGTATCCTTCGCCGGTCATGCCGGCCTCCACGGCGGCGGCGAACACAAGGCGCGCGAGCTCCGGGCGGGTGTGCAGGACGAACACACGCGTCTGCTCGGACTCCATGCGGTACAGCTCCGCGGTGACGGCGTCGGAAGATGTGGTCGCCGCGAGCGCGCAGCGGTAGGGGACGTCGGCGCGCGCAGACGCGAGGGCGTCCACGAGGAAGGGCACGAACGCCGCGCCGTAGTCATCGTCCTGGTAGATGGGCACCACGCGGCGCCAGCCGAAGTGCGTAGCGAGTGCCGCGATGGCGCCGACCTGCGCGGCGTCGCTGAGCGCGGCGCGGGAGAAGAAGCGCGCCGTGCTGGGGGACACGGAGGGGCTCGTGGCCGAGAAGGACACCACGGGGACCTCGGCCTGGGTGGCGAGGTCCGCGACGAACGCGGACTCGATGGACGACTGCGGGCCGAGGATGGCGCGCGCTCCCTCGGTCGTCATCAGCAGCAACGCTGCAAGCACGAAAGAAAGCAATTAAGACCACGCAACGTGAAAGGAAACGAAAATGGAGAACGAACCTAGAATTAATGGTTTGGGCATACCGGCGGACGCGGCGGCGACGACGTCTCCACTGGCGTTGTGCTGCAGGATCTTGACCCGAGCTGTGGAGTTCGGGAAGGCGGCGTAGTAGTCCTCGAGGGCCATGGGGATGGTGGTTGTTGCGATCTTACCCACCGGCGAGTCGGCGTCGATGATGAGCCCCACCTTGACCTCCGTCGGCTGCGCCCGCGGCGTAGCGAGGAGGCAGGCCGCGAAGCCGACGAGGAGGAACAGAGTTCGCGCGTCCCCGGTCATGGGGAGAGGAAGTTCGGAGAACAGTCTGTCAATTGTTTGGGCGAGATAGCTATACCTGGGAAGAGGATGTAGTACGTCGTGTCGTGGTAGAATTGCGGTGTCCACAGACGGGAGTTTTAGGACGCCACACGAATGCTGATATGTCAACTCATTTGCCAGTCGACTGATTTCTTTCCGCCAGCCGTCAATTTTCTGGCTGAGCGACGAGAGACGACCGGAATGTTTCATTTCAGTTGCTATCGGCAAGCAAGCAGTAACATTCAGAGAATGCTAGACAGAGATCAAGAGTAATAAACAAGCAAAACCAATACACATTGCATAGTTATGTATAGTCTGCGTAGTCTGGAGTCAGTATGTTAATTTTTTCACGAAAACGCAAAAGCGTTGCGTTTCATTGCATTGATAGAAAGTGAATTTATGTACAAGCCCACAAAGGAGCCACCCGACCAGTACAACTCAACCCAGGAAACAAGAACGGTCTAGTCTAAGGTAGGAGTTGACCAAGCCCTTTAGCAACCGCATGCACCCAGTCGCGAGTCTCGGATTTGGTGGCAACCATCAAGACGCACAAACAAGGTGTCACATTGTCGAAGACGACTGTGTTTCGCTGTTTCCAAATCCACCAGGATGTCAGCATGATTAGCGAGGAGGTGCCCTTGCGAAGCTGACGGGGGGTGGACTGGATGACCAGCGACCACTAGTCAACGAAGTCGTCTCCGACGTTGGGGGGGGGGGGGGCTCGAAGTGGATTTTATCCAGGAGAGAACCTCATGCCAAAGCGTCCTGGAGAAGGAGCAGTCTATGAGGATGTGGGACATCGACTCAGGTTCCTGGTCGCAAAGCGGACAACGAGCGGGGTGGGGTAGGGCGCGGTTCGCAAGCCATTCACCCGTCCAGCAGCGATCCATGCAAGTAAGCCACATGAAGAACTTGACCCTTGGGGGGGCCCAAGTTTTCTAATTGAGCTTCCAGCTCTTGGATTCTGTGGCACCTCAGAACATGGCCTCGTAACACGACTTGGAGGAGTAAGTCAAGTCGGACGTCCATCGCCAGAGCAACCGATCCGGGGCCTCAGACAGCTGGATGTGTTATGTGAGCCTCCAAGTTTGAGCGTACTGCCAAAGGGCGAGGGGGCTGCAGGCCCCCGAAATGTCCTCAATCCAGCGGCGCTCTAGAATCGCCTCCCTCACCGTACGGCGCTTCCTGCGCCTCTTGGGAATAAGCTCGTGCAGTGCCGGCGCGAGCTCTTTTAAGGATTTCCCACCGATCCATCTGCCCATCCAGAATAGCGCGACGGAACCATCCCGAAGAGCCATCTCGGTGGATGTCTCGAAAATGTCGCGCTCAACCTTAGAGAATTGCATGTCCAGACCCTGCCAAGGCCTCCCAGGGTCCGTGTGTTGACGCCACAACCAGCGAACCCGAAGGTTAACCGCAGTGCGGCTAAGGTCCGGAATACCTAGGCCGCCGAGGTGGAGGGGTTGACAAACCCTTGCCCAGTTTACATGGCAGTGCCCACCCTTAGCCTCGGACCTTCCCACCCACAGAAAGCCGTGGAGTATTTTCTCCATCCTGCGCAGGCATTTTTTGTTAACGCTCAATACGGTAAGCTGGTGTAGGGGTAAGCTGGTGTAGGGGGATCGCAGCTAGGACCGCCTTAACGAGCACGAGTCTCCTAGCCTTGGGCATCATTGTCAGTATGTTAATTCAACAGACCTGGAGAATAGCTTCAGCTCATAGATTACAATATGAAGGCATGCTTCCTGGAGAATAGCTTCAACAGACCTGGAGCATAGCGTGAGCTCATAGACCTGGAGGATGCGAAAATCAAGAAGCAGTCTAATAATTTGCATGTTTTCCCGGACCACACGCACCAGATCACTAGCTCCTCACAACTAGCATTAATAGCTTGCTAAATTAGCAATTGTCTTGCATAAAGCTATGCTTTCAAAAGAGAAAAAATCGTAAAACATATATCGACAGCTAAATGAATAAATAGTTCACAGGGTTCAGTAGCAAGGGCGCTCATCATTTAGTTCATTCAGTGCTTATCTGTCTCCTGCGGATTGAGCTCCCGCTGCGAGACAAATAAGCTACTCCCCTATGCTCCCTCTCAGAATGCATGTACGCAAATGACATCGGTTCCACGTCCTGGACGGAAACTTCCCTACCCGGTGTTCCTTCACCTTCTGGTGGGCTTCCTGTATCCGTGTCTGAATCAAGGTTCGTGATAATGTGACTAGGTACGCTTACAGGGATCTCAATTGTACTGCCAACATTTGCCACTGCGGGCTCATCTTTATCTGGAGTATTGGGAGAACAATCGCCCCCGTGGAAGATTTTCGAGAGAATGACAAGCCATCTGCCCCATGAACTCTGACCGTTGTCACCGCTAAATTCATGTCGGTGATTGAAAAGCGTTATGACAACATGCAGAATTAGTGCCAACAATGAAGATGATCCGGTGATGATGAACAACCCCCGAAAGCTGTGCAATGTAAGGCTGCTTGAAGTTTGGGAATCATCTTTGTCGGGGCATGACTCACCGCCATACAATGCTTCCAGCAGCTTAACCATTCTTTCGTCTGATGCGAATTTCAGTATTCCCCTTGAAATATCCGGTGTGAGTGGAGAGCCTCGAGGGAATGCCTGTAGAAGAAACACAAATATGAGGATCGTAAAAGGCCTCAGTGGTGAAATGCAAGCCAGGCATAGCGTTCAGACAATTAAATTGTAAAGCAGTTATACTGGTCAAACTGGCGATCTTAGTGAAATTAATCCCAATATACAGTTTAGTAATATAAAGAGAAAGTTAAGAAAAAACTAGATCAATTAGATTTACATCAAGTCATTCAAATACTTCAAGAAGCAAGGAAGCCTTATATTTATTTCCAAAAAATCAAGCCTTATATTAATATAGCACAACTTGCCAAAGAACATGATCATGCATTTAGGTCCTTAACAAAAAAAATCTAATCTTAAATTCGTCCTTACTTCAGCATGTTCACGTCCACAATTCAGAAATTTCAAAGTAAAATTCAGAGACTGGCTGAAACTGTTACTTCAACCAAAAGTTTAACCTAACAGTTTTTTCTTCTACAGATAGTCTAGTGGTATACAAATATATATATTTGAGCTCTACCAGCAGTTCCCTACAGCAAAATAGCAGCGGAAATTGATTCAGCTTCTAGGATTTAGAATGTCAGAAATGTGCTACTGTACAGAGCCTGGAAAAGGGTACTTACATAACCAAATCCGTCGAACTTGTAGGTTGGTCCAACCATAGTGTAGTTGTGGCAATACCGTGAAAGGAAAACCTTAAGGTATGGTATCTCATCAACAATGACTGCAACTCTTCCAGATGATAAGGCTTGATTGTATTCCGCAGGGGAGTCAAAGGCAATCATCTTTGATTCATCAATTTTCAACCTTTTCAAAAGCTGAGGCAAGAAAGAATCATTGAGGTAGCCGACATTTCTCCCATTCCTGATAACTTCTTCTAAATTGGTGACTGTTGGCTGAAGTTGCTCCACTGTGAGAATTGAGCTTAAGCTTGCAGTATAACTCTGTTGCAATATCAAAACGACGAAGAGCCAAACAACTAACACAATTCTTGATAAGTTGTTCACTATCTTCTCCCTATGAGCAAATACAAGTGTTGAGAAGGAGAAGTAGAAGATCGATCCAATTTGACTGGCTGGCGGGCCTCTGAATTCTTGATTTGTTCTGTGCTCAATAAACCAGACTACAAAACCTGTGAAGACAAAGAAGCCCCCTATTCCTAACCATAGGCCAGCTGTCAAAGGCTTTAAGAACGTCCATGCAGTCTTCTGTCTCCGGTCCTGGACTGGAACCAGCATGCGCACCCCTGACTCTGTGTACGGAAGAGTGAAGTCCACATACAAAGAACGGTTGGCCAAGATTGTTATATCACCGACCACTGCATCATATTTCTGCAAGAAACACATACAAATTAAGTTGAGAAACTTTTTCGGCTACAGGCTATAAGGCTTTACGAGTGTACTTTTACCGTTAGGCTAAACAATTAATCACCTGAGTATACAGATTAAGAGGGGGGACGGTTATTTTTTAGCACAATAAAATGGCAAATTGTACACTTTTGCTAAATTTTTTTGTTACATGGCTTAAATAATAATGAAAGCTTTGATGAATGGACGCAGAGATATTTTTACTCAATAAACATGGTGAACAGATATAATCTTACATGTCTGTGTAGTTAAGACCAATGATAAATTAAGCAGGATGGAACAGAAAGAATTCAATGCATACCTTAAGATAAACATTGTAGACAAGATCATCATAGGTTCCATTACTCAATCCTTTCCCATCCCCGAATTCCTCATAGAGACGGGGTACCTTGTAGGGCAAGTCATGAACTACTGCCTCAAATACATCGACACAGAACCCCTTGGGAGTAGGAGTACCATCTTCAAAACGTACAAATCCTTCGAACCCAGTTTTCACAGGTACACCTATTTTGAGAGTTTTATTCGTTGGAAATAGCCAACCTCTAGGTACAGTTTTATTAACTCCTGGCCATATGACGGTGTCAAGATCAACCTTCTTATTTAGACTACCAGAGATGCCATATTCCGGAGTCCAGAAACCAACTAATCTTCTCTTCTGATCAACAATGTTGATTATCCTGTAATTCACTGATACTAACTGCATGTCCTTAATCTGGAATTGCCCGCTCAACCCTGAAAATTTGACCTTCAAGAGTGCATCTCGCAGTTTTTCAGCAGCCTTTGAAGTATTTATTCTGTCCAGGTCTGTCGACCCATTGTTTGTTACGGACGGCACAAAGTCTGAGTTCACATAACTAGCATTCTCTGCTGCTAATGCTATCGCCCATATGGTATCATAAGCATAGAGACCAGACATTGTGGGCTCACTTAATGAGGTGCCTGGATTTTCCGATCGGTACTTGTTGCGCCATCTCTGACTAAAATTTTGAAGTTTCACGGTATGTTGAACATAAGGTTTCACCCCAAGGACTCCTTGCATCACATCAAGAGCGGGAGAACCAACCACATCAAAGATATCTGTCAAGCCATACGCGGTAATCCAGACAAAGCCTTGGCCCATCATCCCTTCATCCTTAGCAAGATGGAAAAACTTGAGGGCTAACACATTTGACATACGCACAACAAACACAGTTGTCCAATTATTTTTTAAGTTTGTGATAGCTCTCTTCATATCATCCTCTGAATCTGAAGGATGGATCTTGCACCTGTATGAAACACGAGTGTCTACTTCTCTGAGGGCGTCAACAAGGTCAGGTATGAATTTGGAATTGGTATCATCATCCTCAAAGACAGGCACGACTTCCCTCCAGTTGAATTTCTGAACAAGAGAGGCGATAGCTTCGGCTTGGGAGGAATCATTCCACGCCGTCCGGATGAAGTATGGATTTTGTCCGAGTCGTGACGGACAATGTGCAGAGAACGAAATGATTGGAACACTTGATTTGTTCCCAAGCTCCGCGAGAAATTTGGCCTGACTTGATGTCTGCGGTCCAACAATCGCTTGCACTCCGACATTTTTCAGTAGATCAAGACCTGTAATTCATATATTACGTAGGAGAGATTTTACAACAAGTTAAGGCACACTATCAAACAACCGCAAAGAAAACGTAGGTAGGTACGTACATATCAATACTGATTTTTTTCAATGGCTCTGACACATGATAAATTGATTTAAAATATCTTAGAATACACAATGCCGGATTTATATCCTTAAAAATACAATTACTCCTACATGTTTGGTTGATAGCTCTAGATTTGCAGGTGCCCAAAACCAGGAAAGAGCTTGCATACTTCAGTTCCAAATATAATTTATGGCATGAATTGGAACTAAAATCACGAGTTCAGGACACAGTCTTGTAGTTGGGGTTCGAGGGCTAAGACTAATTCATTGCATTACGTCAGAAGTCAGAACCACAATATCGCAGGACACCAAACTACCAAAGGGTGGACGGCACTGAGCACCTGAACTCAGCCCTGAACCAAAGGACGCCGACTCATGAGCTTGACATCCTAAATTACTTGGCGGAAGGAGAAGCAGGGTACCTTCTCTCTATGCCGCGGAGGGCGCCGCGACGGTATGGTGACAAGGAAGGCAAGGAGGCGAGGGCGAGCCGGAGCGCAGCGCCGACCGCCTGCGGCATGGGAAGAGAATAGGGCAACCGCGCCGCCGCTGGACGCCGCGGATTCGCCATGTCGCACTGAATGGACAGATGAGGAGAACCAGTCGCGTTTTTTTTTAGTTTTTTTTAAGGGAAGGCGAACCAGTCTCGTGAAAAGAGAAAGAGAGGAGTAATAAGTTGCTCAATGCGCTAACGCCCATCTCGGCCCACTTAGAAGATTCGGCCCATGTTGCTTCGTCCTCCTAGCTACTACTGTGCGTTCTATAGTGTTTACAACGGCCATGTTTTAGTTTCTGAGAAGCTTACTGCTGGGGCTGAGAGGGGAGAGTGTGCGCAGAGACTCCGTGCACGTACCTGCGGACGCAGCGTTGATGGTGTCGAGCTCGGGCCCGGTGTCCCTGAGGTGAAGCTTCAGCCTGGTTTTGAATTTGGCTTGGCGAGGGTGAGCATAGAAATCCTCCAGAGCCAGCTCGATGCACGTCCAGCTGATGTTCCCGAACCATGTCGTCTTGTCCAGGATCACCCCCACGTCCACCACCTGCTCCGCGGCGCCGGAAGCGCCGGCGGCCAGAAGCAGGAGGAGGACGACGGCCGTGGCGACCCGAAGAAGCGTCGTCACAGGTCTCATGGATGGAATGGATGCCTAGACAAGCACGAGCAGTGTCGTAGAGGAGGCTACTTCTGATCAAAGGTTTGGCCTTTAATTACATGCACACGAACATGATAGGCGCCAATTCAGTTCGTTGAGACCTTGACCGGCATTTCTCCCTCGGAAGCTCACA
Organism: Alopecurus myosuroides; assembly: GCA_028641055.1. Lineage (NCBI taxonomy): Eukaryota > Viridiplantae > Streptophyta > Magnoliopsida > Poales > Poaceae > Alopecurus > Alopecurus myosuroides. The sequence continues at coordinate 231,520,319 of CM054063.1, read as the reverse complement.
CGTACTCCACCGGTTGTATGCATGTGTGATTGGCACCGGTCATGAAATTCTGCAGCGTATACTTGTCGTCGTGCTTTTGCTTCGTTGAGAAGATAGCGTGGTCAAGTTAACCAGCAAACGCATGCCGGCCGGCCGCGCTGCAGCGACCTGCACGCGTGGCTCCTTCTGCGACACAAGCTTTAGCTAGAAGAAGTAAATTCGGCGATGAAAAAAATGTTGGCGATCAACAGTGCGACGGGGGAGCCGCGTGTGGACGGTGTGGGGTCAAAGTTTCGGACCACACACCAACGTCCATGGTCACCGTCGTCGGGAGATCGCCAAATTGCCATGCTTGGCCGTTGAAACAGTCCCCCCTCCAGCTGGACTTATCTGCAGCAGCAGCAATCCACTAGTGAGAAATGATTTACTGATCGAGAGTTCCAGGGGATCGATATGTAGATCTCTCTACCTACGGTCTCGCGGTCTGAGTGGTCCATCGATTTTGCACTCATTCTAGCACCCGTAGACTGGGAAGAACAGTCAACATTCAACAACTCAATTTCGTCCTGAAAACGCGTGCTAATTGTTACACGCAATAGCAAAACAACCATGAAATTAAGCAAGATCGAACCAACGGGGACACGAGATTTTAACGTGGAAAACCCTTCCAACAAGGAAGAGAAAAAACCACGGGCGTCAGCCAGCAATACTTCACTATTTCGGGTGAGGTTACAAACGCGCCGGGATTTACAATATGTGGCTTATCCTATGCGGCGGCTTACAATAGCTATATAAAGGCGGTCCTGACCTAACTAGGTCGGTAACGGTAAATCCAGCTCCGACTCGGTAACAACTCGTACCGTACCAATACAGAATCCCACTCGTCAGAAGTTCGGCCTTTATCAGTATATACGAATATGAATTTGGATCACACCAAAATAACACTAATAGATTGGTTTTCTTTTACACATTAAATGGCATACTCCCTTGGACCTTAAATAAGTGTAAGTTTTTCTTTTTTGGAAGTCAAATATTTTAAAGTTTGATCAAATTAATAGGGAAAGGGAACAACATTTATGACACTAAATTGGTGTTGCTAGATCCGTTTTGAAATGTACTTTCATAATGCCCGGATTTCATATCATATATGTTGATGTTATTTTTAATACAATTGGTCAAATTTTAAAAGATTGACCAAGACCAATGCTAGAGCTACACTTATTTTAAGACAGAGGGAGTATTTGTCCATCTAGCATTCTAGTTTTCGTGAGGCTTCGACTAAAATTGCAATGTACAACGGACTTTCGCCTCGCCGCTTCGTATCTAGTTGCAGGACTGGTCTTGAAAATTTGGGGTCCCGTGATGAAACTAAAACTTGGGACCCTAATATAGGCGTCATAACACTAATAATTAATACAAATATATTAATATAGTACGTAAATTTATACATGCTACCGTAAAATGTTCTTTCTTAGATTACTCGATTGAAAGTCACTTATAAAGGGTCTGTTGAGTCATTGTTGACCTCAGATAGGTCTTTTCTCATCTAAGATGTCTCTTCATTTATTATCGGATTTTCCTATTTTGGATCATAGATATTAAAATAGCATGATTGGTTGTTTGTCTTACTGGTCAGATTCAAATTCACATTAGGTGGCTGCACTTCTTCCACGGAAATTATCGACTTCTAAAAATTTTGTGAACATCTTCTCTGTGTGATTGTACCAAATCACTGACACAGTTTGCTCTTTTCGTTTTAGCAATACGACATGGATACGTTCTAGACGATATGATAATACACAATATTGAAAAAAGAATTACATTAAATATTGAAAATGAATGGTACTAGCTATGTATGTGAAGGTATAGATTACCAATTAGAAAATAATAATAATAATAATAATAATATCATATACCTTAGATTTGTAGAATTGGTGTTGTGGGTTTGTGTACCGCGTCGCTGCGCCTAGAGACAAGAAAGTAAAGACACAAAGTGATGTGGTGCATTTTCATGATCGAGGCCCTGAAAATAGATATCGACGAACTTAGAAAAAATTGATAGAAAAAAAGAGCTTGCGGCCATGATGCAAAAGAAATTACCGTCACGGCGGCAGGCTAGGGATTCACTAGAGAAAGCGCGGACATATACCGTGGCGGCAGGCTAGGGATTCACTAGAGAAGGGCGGACAGATACCGTGGCGGCAGGGAACGTGATTTTTTTTTTTTTTGAGAATTCGATTGCACTTTATTGATTATTTGGAATGTTTACAAGAATGCATAAACCCTCGTGGCCGTATGAACCAAAGCTGACGGCCGATAACTGAACTAACAGAGCTCCGCGCGAGACCATAGGGGCGGGGAGCGTGATTGAACAGAGAAAGAGATGCTGAGTTGCTGAGATCGCTGCCTTCGTGTGCGCGCATTCCGCTTGCAATGGCTAGCGATGCGATCTAGGGACGTATTCTTCCACGGGTCATGTCCCCTGTAGCAGCCCATTGACCTTTTTCCTTTTTCTGCCGGCTCGACCAGTACATAACATACGTATACTATACAATAGACCTGGGGTGGGGCCCCAAGATTTTGCGGGCCCGAGGCGGCCGCACACCCTCCCCAGGGCTGGCCATGTCCAGTAAACATTTCAGATTTGTTTCAATCTTTTACATTTGTGCTTTGCCGCACACCGCCTATAGTAAGGTACACCTACACATGTTTCCGTCACGTTTATGGTTTTGACGTGCATGAATGTGTCTAGACGGTTGGTGTAACTTTGCAAAATAAAAATATTTTTAGTATTCACCCAAAAATAACGTTTAGTGTGATAATATATCACAAAGGTAACTTCATTACGAATAAACTCAACATGTACTCGTTAATTACATTTGGTGCGGTAGCACTGGCCTCAGACCTAAATAAGACCACATTTTTTTTGAACATAAAGGAGGCACCAAGGTGCCGATATCATTACTCATAAGCAAGTTACATCAGTGAAAACAAGGCCCAGATCCCGGAGGCGACACACCGCCCGGATGATAGGACAAGAAATGTTGCTATGAGTATCGTTCCTACATGAACAAATGGGCTCCAACCTAGAAGATCGGATAGCCTGCTGAGCACATGAGTGAGCAATACCATTAAACTCCCTAAAAATATGGGTGACCGAGTAATTTGAGTTGATAAGCAGAGCACGAATGTCAGCCATAGATTGACGAATGTTCCAGGGAACATCAGAGCTGGAAGTGGAAGGTGCTGAGACCGTCTTAACCAAAACCAAATTATCCGAGTAGATGTCCACTTTGGAAATTTGCAAGGAGAGAAGGAATTTAACAACAAGAAGGAGGCCCTCCGCCTCAGCCTGCACAGGGGAACCAATAGCAGGAACCTGAGCCTGCAAAAAAACATCAGAGGAACCCAAACTGTGCTTAGCAATGCAGAAAATTCCAACCCCCGCCTTGGATACAGACTGTCCCGAGATGCCCTTCCAAGCTGCATCCACAAACAGAAAAGAACAATCGTCGTGCACACTCCTAGGAGGAGGTTTAGGCAATGGTCTAGCTTGAGCCTGCACTGACACGACAGAGTTAGCAAAATCCTTCAACATAGCATCTGAAGCCAAGTGAATCTGCAGCAGCAGCAATCCACTAGTGAGAACTCAGAACCTTATACTATATAAAAGTCAGTAATAACCCAAAATAAGATCGATAATGAGGGGGAATGGGATCGATATGTAGTGGTCCATGGATTTTGCACTCATTCTAGCACCCGTAGACCGGGAAGAACAGTCAACAACTCAATTTCGTCGCGAAACCGCGTGCCTATTCCCTTTATTTCTTTTTACTTCGTGTATTAGAATTATCTGAAGTCAAACGTTACAAAGTTTGACCAAGTTTATAGAATAAAATATCAATATTTATAATACCAAATAGATATAATATGAAAGTATATTACATGGTGAATCAAATGATACTAATTTGGTATTATGAATATTAATAAAAAAATTTGCTATAAAGTTGGTCAAACTTTAGCAAGTTTGACTTTAGACAAACCTAATACACAAAGTAAAAGGAAACATAGGGAGTAATAGAGATTAGTTTAAGTTTACACGTTAAATGGACCATATTTGTCCATCTGGCCTGCTAGTTTTCGTGAGGCTTTGACTAAAATTGCAATGTACTAGACGGACAAATGAGATTCGCCTTGCCGCTTTACATGACATTGTTGCATGGCGTATCTAGCTGCAAGGCCACTCCAGAAAATTTGGGGGCTCAGGCCAAAACTAAAACTTGGGGCCTTAATATAGGCGTCATAACACTAACACTCTCTCCCTGAAAAAATGTAAGATGTTTTATCGTTTTCTAGACAACACGTATCTAGACATGTTTTAGTGTAAGATGCATAGAAATCCACACACTAAAACATGTCTAGATACATTTTATCTAAAAAAAAAAAGCTGAAACGTCTTATATTTTGATACGGATGGAGTAATTAATATAAATATATCAATACGATACTAGCTATGTATGTGAAGGTATAAATTACTGATTAGAAAATAATAATAATAGTATATACCTAAGATTTGTAGAATTGGTGATGTGGGTCTGATACCGCGTCGCTGCGGCTAGAGACAAGAAAGTAAAGAGACAAACTGGTGCGGCGCATTCTCATGATCGAGGATCATAAAAATAGATATCGACGAGACGAGGAACTTAGAAAAAAATTGATAGAAAATAAGAGTGTGCACCCGTGATGCAAAATAAGTTACCGTGACAACGGCAGACTAGGGATTCACTTGAGAAAGGGTGGACAGATACCGTGGCAGCGGGAAGCGTGATGGTACAGAGAAAGAGATGTCGAGTTGTCGAAATCGCTACTGTGGGGACCCTAGACTAGCAGTCTGAGACCTCCGGTATGCATACATTCACGATCCTATGATCAGTTAGTCGTGAACAACATACTCGAGTTGGCATTGCAGATTAAATCATCCAATACACGAATACACGTCTTACACAACTAGTCACATGACTTAGTCGAAAACAACCACCACGCAGGACAGGAAACACACAGAACAACGGAAGTCTTCAAAACAAACACGTGGTAAAACCCAAGTCATGCCTTGACTACCTACAAACTACTGACTGGGAGACGTTCCTAGTTCGCACAGCCGTCAGCGGCACCACCTTCGTCAGGTTCTCCGGAGTGCTCCTCAAAGTCTGGCCAAGTAAATAACCAGGGACAAAACCAATATGAGTACATTGGATTGTACTCGCAAGTCACCACAAATGAAAGCGTAAGAATGCAAGTATGCTTATACAAGGTGGTAGGAAGGCTGTTATTAGGGCTCATCTAACCAAGACGGATTGAAGACCCATCATGGTTGATCAAGTTTTAGTTCTTTGTTGTAGAGATACTTCAAAAGATATTCAGTTTCTCTTTTAAGATAACGCATGTCCACAAGGTTTTGATAAAGAATTCTCGATAAAAAAGTTTTTCTTTGCAAAACTTGTTGAAATATCACAACTTCAAGATCATCATTTCTCCGGTAATCAAAGGTACAATTATTTCCCTTTCCGAGTACCTCCCAGGTACAACACCAAAAACACTTTTCAACGTTTTGAAAACATCGACACAATGCTAGCTGCATGGCCATTCAACTGTCCATATCCGAGGACTCGGCTATTCTGAATAGTTTTACTCTGGAGAGAGGTGTGAACTTTACACAAGATCATGTACACCCGCCGTGAACAACCACGGACTGTCCCCGACAATATGCGAACATCAGATAACTGGTCCTAGCCATCCACTATGCAAGTGCTAGTAAATGACTACCTCTTCAACTGGGTTTGTTCTCCTCGGCACCGAGGGTGTCAGCCGTATCGATCCGGTTTCCCTTGACAACACACCTCCATGACAGGAGACCCAACTGTTGCAACCGGTGGTGAAGTTAATCCCACACTTTGAATGTCTCGTTACTCCCTCCCGACGACAATTCGATTTAGGGGACTCTAACCCCTATAGCACATTGAGGTAGACACGGACTAACACCGGCAAGCTTTTAGTTAGACCCCGTGTCCATATTGAGGTAATGTGGCAGTACGTCTTGGTTGTCCGGCGAAGACTAGGTTATGTGTCATTTTTGGAAAAGAAATCGAAAACATTTATCCATCACAGTCCTCCCTTGGACAAGGTCTCACCTTTTCTCGGGTTTTTTCCAAAGATCTTTGTTTTCCAAAAACATCAAGTTTAAATGTCCACTAGGGGACTTAAATAGATTAAGTGATGAAATAATATGGTGGCTAAAGGGCTTGGTAACACCAAGATTTTTCTAGTGGCAAAAGCCTATAGTAAACATAATATAGATAGTAGCATATTCCACTTCAAAAATAGTTTTTGAATAAAAATCTTGTAAAACTTCAGAAGTAAAACATGCATGATTGATAATGCTAAGTAAACAAAAAACAAGCATTTAGAGTGGCTTGCCTTGGTACTGGTCTTGGTCTTTATCTTGAAATAAACAAGAGTTGCAATAAACCTCTTCGCGAATAATACCGTCTTCATTATCTAACGTCTTAAAATAAAAAGGTAAACACTCAATCGGACCCAAACAGAGGAAAGCACTTGCTCATAAAGTAACATACATTAAGAAATTAATCAAGCAAAAACACTCAGAAAAATAGTACTAGGGTACGCACCATCAAGCAAAACATGTATAGACAACACAAAAGGATAACACTAGAATTGATGCTATTGATCCTCAACCAAAATGGCACGAGTCCAGTGGGTGTGCCACTCTCATATCATGAAAAATAAGGTTAAATGACTCTCTTGTCATTCATGAGGATGGACAAAACAACAAGAAAATAACTTAGGAACACATACACATGCATAAGCAAACAATAGCAAGCACTACTACAAGACTACGATAGCACATGCTTTTCTATAATTGGAGAACAATATAACCAGAGGCTAGGCAACATAATAACAGGGTGAAAACTCAAATAATAATGCCATGACATCACTCAAAGCATGAAAATAACAAGGATCAAAACAAGTTCTATAAACTAGAGATAAAAAGTGATCATTTAGACATGCATGCACACATAACCATAATAGATCATCAAACAAGGTTTATTCTAACATGCTAGACCTACAATATAGCATCCATATAATAGAGAAAACAACACCTAGTCATGCTAGTAGTATCAAAATAACAACCTAAACAATAAATCAATAATAAACACACAAATAACAAACATGGCAGAAAAACACCTAAAACTAGCATTGCATGTCAAAAATTATCTAGAGCTTCTAAAATCATGCAAACAAGGATAATATGCCACAATATCAGTAGCATTGCTATGAAAAACAATATTAAAGCAATAACTCAAAATATTTTACTAACATAGTCAAATAACAAGAGTAACTCCTAATTACTAGGAAAACCACTATACACGGGGTGAAACCCTATCAAACCAAGACATACAAATAATTATCCTAGAATGCTAGTAGCATAAATAAAAAAACATCAAAATGATGGATTACCACCCTACATATGCTAGGAATCACATTTATAACAATAAACTTATATCACAATAATTAATAAAGGCCTAAAAGAAATAGGCAGAAAAGGCCTAAACACTAGATAATTCGCCAAGCATATTCTCTAACTCCTAAAATCATGGAAATCTAGGATTAGATGCTTCTAGACACTAACAAACCAACACCACTAGATCCACGTCAAAATTCATCACCAAAAAAATTAAACAATTCACAGAAGTGGTCTCTGATCCTAAAACAAACATGCATGGAATTTTTATACAAGGTTATTTTCATACAAGGTTAATTTTTATAGCTAAGTATTGCAGAGGGATTTTCAGAACAGTTTAGTTTGCAGGATTTGGACACTTAAAAATCAAGTTATGAATTAAATGGTAAAAATGAGCACTTCTACCATTTATTTTAGTTCTCCTAAAATACAACACAAAACATAGGTATGAAAGTTTTTTGTGGTTAAGAAATTGTAGATCTACTACTTATTGCTTTGGTTTGGACAAATAATAATTTTAACCATTTTAGTTCGATTAAAAGTGAGGCACCAAAAACAGATCTGTAGGGAAAAGAAAACAACCTGCAGAAAAATTAGTTAACGGGCCACATCTCGAGCGGAAATGGGCCCAACAGTGCCTGGGCTGGCCCACACTCAGCGCGCACCGAACAGGTATGTTGCTATCTGTTCGACGATCTGCAGTTGAGATTTAAAAGTCGTGTTTTCAAAGAGATCCTTCAGATGAGGATCTGATGGCTGCGAGGAGGCCGCGGCTGCATCAGTCGGCGACGACCAAAAAACGCGGTGGAGTCCTCTTCGGTTGCCGCTGCGGATGCTCGAGCTCACCACTGGCATCTCTCGTTGTCACCAAGATAAGGGGAAGGGACGAAGAGGACCAGAACAACATCACGAACCCGATGCTCCCACAGGCGCTAGCAGAGGAGGTCTTCCTGCCAGAGCTCGTTAGAGAGAGGCGGCGGCCGAACTAGGTCATCGATGACGTCCCACCTGCAAGGAGTAAAACCAGAAATAAAGTGTTCCATAAGCTGATTGGGACCATAGAGAAGCCAGGGGAAGAAATATGGGGATGGAGAGACCCTATGACGGGGGCTTGACTAGGTCGTCTCCGGTGGCGAGTGCATGCACGATGCCATCGATTGGCAGAGGAAAGGGGGATTTCAGTGCTCAAGTTCGATTGGGGAGTAGAGGGGGTGGAGCGGCAATATTGAGCGCAAGAGGAAGGCTCAGGTGGTCTGGCATCCCGAGCTCGGAGAGCTGCGGCCATGACGAACATGGTGGGGAAACTCCCAGAAGAGTGAGGGAGCAATATGTTATATGGGGGCGAGGTCGTGATGAGGAGGACCCTCGGGAGAGAAAGGAGGGAAGAGGTCTGGGGTGGTGGCATTGCAACGGCGTGTCTCGACACCCGAAGGTGTTTGACGGAGAGATTTGGACGAAGGAGAGCGAGAGGGGAAAATGGGGGTCACGAACGTGCTCCACAAGATCTCGTGAAGTTAGAAGACAAGGTGGGAGAGCCAAGCGTCGCGGGTGGGTCGGAGCTCGATGACCACCTGTGAAGTAGCTTGGCATGTAGCCGATGATTGAGGTGTGGAGGAGAAGGGAGGGATTTAGGGGCAGTGCCATGATGTCTAGGGGGTTAAGTGGGAAATTTCCTATGTCACGGAGCAAGAGAGAGGTAGAGAGGGTGAGAGAGATGACCAGGGCATGCATGAGTTCAAAAGTGATCATAATAACCAGAGAGGGTTTTTGGTTGTTTTCTCAATTTTTTTAATAGAACACAAGTGAAAGATCATGTTTAGTGGATAGAGGCTGAAAATGGAGTCTAGGGATGGTGGTCTCTCAAGTTTCTGAAAATATTTGTTTCACAAATTTTTGAAAACACAAAATATGATGAATCTATTTTTGAGGGTTTTCTTCCAAATTTTTAAAAAAATTGCAACTATTTTTGTATAAATAAGCCCCACATGACCATAGGCATGTTGGGTAACTTTACCAAGGATTTAGGAAATACTTTTATTCACAAAATAATTAAAAGTCAATTGTTGGCATTTTGGAAAATAAAATATAATCAATATTAAAATGCTTCGAAAACAATTTTTTTGAGTTGGCTAAGAGGGTATATAATATAGGTCACAAAAGTGATTTTAATAAATAAATCTTTTGAAAATATCGGAGGTTCCAAGTGAAAAATGGTGAAAACAGAATATTATTTAGTAGGCCTAAAAACCCTTGGAGAAAATAATCAGATTGCTAATGTAAAAGAAATGGACCCACTAGATGTGAGGTATATATCATGATGATGGAAAGGGGAGGTTTATGGAGCTAAAAAATTGATAATGAGAGATTTTTAGGAAGATTGCCAAAATGCATCAATATAACAGGGATATGATAATTAATTTGGAATGACTTCAAAAGGACTTTGAAAGAAATGCTAAAGAGGTTCAATATCCAATTTAACAATTTGTATAGGAATTATAGATATGGACCATGATATCCATGATGGTGCATTGGTCAAAGATCAAGATTTTTCAATTATGGCATGAGGCCAAAGTTGGATAATTTAAACAGAACACGAGATGAGATTGAAACAGGATTGAATCTGATACTGATGCATGGTCTTGTTATTTATAGATTTTATTCATTAAAATCCACGCACATTCACAATCAAACAAATAGAATCACTTCAAGTAAAACATAGGAGAAGATCACACAATAAGCATGTAATAACAAGACTAACAATTTCACTCAAGAAATTGAGTTCTTCGATTCAATTTCCAAGGTGTTTAATCACGTGTTATAGAAAGGTAGTGATCAAACTACATCATGACAAGAGGATTTTGGAAAGGAGTTCAACTCAAAGCTTGTTATTTCAAAAAGAATATAATTGAGGTAAAACATAGAGGTAATATAGTCCCCACTTATAGTTTTTACAAAGGAGGAACTAAGATGGGGTGTTTGAAATACTTGCAAAAGTATCTGGGTTGAAAACAAGAAGGACATGATTACTGATATGTCTCCAACGTATCTATAATTTCTGATGCTCCATGATGATATTATGCCAATTGATACATGTTTTCTCCCTTCTTTATGTCATTTTTACACGTTTTCCGGGACTAACCTATTAACAAGATGCCAAGGGCCAGTTCCCTGTTTTCTGCTGTTTTTTATTTCAGAAAAGTTGTTCTGGAAATATTCTCGGAATTGGACCCCACAAATCCCGAAGTTCCTATTTTCCCTGGAAGCAACCAGAAGACCGGACATGAGTCGAAGACGGGCACCAGGGGGGCCACACCATGGGGTGGCGCGCCCCCTCTTGGCCACGCCAGGGGTGGTGTGGGCCCCCCAGGGCTCCACCGCCTTTGCCCTTTCTCCTATTTATTCCCCCGGATAGAAAACCCTAGGCACCTGATAAAAAATCCCCGAAAAGTTCCGCAGCCGCCGTCGTCGTCAACCCTAGATCAGGGGGGTTCTGAAGCTGTCTCCCGGCACCCTGCCGGAGAGGAGATCATCACCGGAGGCCTCTTCGTCACCATGTCTGCCTCCGGAGTGATGCGTGAGTAGTTCATCCTTGGACTACGGGTCCATAGAAGTAGCTAGATGGTTGTCTTCTCCTCCTATACTTCAGTGTTTAGATCTCGTGAGCTGCCTAACATGATCGAGATTGTTCTTATGTAACTCTATGTGTTGTGTTTGCTGGGATCCGATGAATATTGAACTTATACCAAGTTGATTATAGTCTTTCATTGCATATGTTATTTGTGATCTTGCATGCTTTTCGTTGCTAGTGGTTGCTCTGGCCAAGTAGTTTCTAGTGACTCCAAGAGGGAGTATTTATGCTCGATGGTGGGTTCATATCTCCTTTTCGCCTGTTCTCGAGTGACAGAAATGTGGCGAGGGGGATGTGTTGTTGCCACTAGGGAGAAAACAACGGTGTGAGTGCCCGCGTGTAAAATCATTGCTTACATTACACGCATTGCTTAATGTGATTATATGTTGCTTGCAACTTAATACCTAAGGGGGTTCAGATGATAACCTGAGGGTGGATTATTAGTCATAAATGCAGTTGGATTACAGTCTATGTATATTGTTGTAATGCTCGCACTAAATATCATAGTAGTCATCATGTCATGAATGTGCACTACGATGTAATGTTTATTTGTCAATTGCCTAGCTGTAATTTATTCACCCAGCATGCTATCTTTTATGGGGAGACACTGACGAAGGGATGAGCCCTGGACCTATCGGGTGAGGCTACCCGGTCCAAGGCCCAAGGCCTAAGCCCAAGGGGAGACGCCATGGACTATTCTAGAAAGCCCAGTTGAAGCCCGCCCGCAAAGCCTTACGGGTCAAGTTAGGAAACTTGTAACCGACTTTAGGTTAGGGTTTGTTTCCCCCCGGGTACGGTTTGAGACCTGGCCACCTATATAAGACTAGGAGAACCACCGGAGGGATCAAGCAATACCGCACCACCAAAGCCTTGGGATTGAGATCTACTCTCGACTCGAGCACCCCCACTGTAACCGATCTATTGTGCTAATACAGATCGACAGGAGCAGGAGTAAGGGTTTTACCTCTACGAGGGCCCCGAACCTGGGTAAATCGTGCCCCTGTTAGCCGACGATTGTCACCAGTGCCTACACGTTCTCCTAATAAAAACCCGATGGGTTCACCCGAGGGACTTGTTGAGATGCATATTCGACAATTGGCGTCGTCTGTGGGAACGGCAGGCGCTGGATCTACGGCATCTTCGGCCTCATCGACAACCAACTCACGCCGGAGTCCCGGAACCTCGACTCCAGCCAATCCGATCCGAATCGGGTCGGTCATCGTCGCCCCTCACTCGCCGGAATCACGCCGGGTATTCAGTGGATTGGAGAAAAGCATCACCTTGACGTTCGGGAGCTTCCAGTTCGCTGACAAAGAGGGAATCCTGCACTTCCCCGAGCAAACCAATCTTGAAGGATCGGACTCCGAGTCGATCTCGAGCCCAGGAGCTGTCGACTCACTGCCCAACTACGCAGATCGCAACTTAGCAAGGAGCGGCGAATCCATCCGCCTCAACACTCGCAACTTCCACACCCTCTCCGCAAAAGAACCTTCTCGAGCCAGAAAAGCTCTCCAAACAATGCCTAGAACTCACAGGCCACATCTGGCTCAGGTCTGCATGGCAGGATCGAGTGACCCACCCGAAGAAACAGAAGATAGTGCAAGGGAACACGCAGCCATCAACGTATCGCGAGAAGCTTGGGACCGGGCAAAGGAGGCCATCCGCACAAGCAAACCGATCGAAGTCGGAGTCCCTCATGAATATATGACCGCATACCACTACCACCTAGTGAGAGCGGCAACCTTGATCAAGGAAGCTCGCAAAGATCTGGCTGAGCAGAGAAAACTAGCGGATGAGTCAAGCCAGTGCCGTGCAGCGCTCTCCAAGACACATTCTGTCGGGAACCATCCCGGGAGAAAAAGATATGTCTCAAGAACCGCGACCATGGATGGCGAATCCCTAACCGGGATCAGCAAGTCACTCGAAGCCTCCCTCATGCGCGTCGACGAGGACGGCAACGTGCACCCGACGACTCCTGTCGCGGCAGTACTGGCCACAGCCACTTACCTGCAGAAGAACCAGCCAGGGGAGAATGACCCCCGCGGAGCAATACAGGCAAGTCCAGAAAGGTCTAGGCATGGCAGCCGCAAGACTCGCCGCTTACGACCGCAGGAAAGCGACTGCACAGAAAGATAAAGAAGCACCCCGCGGGGCATAGGAGTACATCGCCCAGGAAGGAGAAGTCACCTCGTCGCGTCCGAAAAGAAGCCCGGCGACGCGGTGATAGCCCGAGTAGCAACGATGGCAGCCCGAGGGATCGAGATCGCGGCTCACGACATCGCAGCAAGGAGCCGCGGAAGGAGATGGATCGCAACCAGCCTGGATACAACGCACGATCTGACATCATGCAAAATAAGGTCAACAAGACCCGAGCAGTCAGGAATTGCGCACGCTCCCCATCCACCTCTTCTGACGAGGAAACCTGTGGCGCATTATGCTTCACTCGCAACATCCGCGAGGCGCCAATGCCCAGGAGATTCAAGCTTACTATGGAAGTACCAAAATACGACGGTTCGCTGGAGCCGCAATCTTGGCTGTCAGATTACCTCACGGCAGTAAAATGCCAACGTGGAAACAAGACCACGGCTATGCAGTACCTTAACCTACACCTAGTAGGAGCAGCGCGCAGCTGGCTCGAAAGAAAACCGAAGGCATGCTACGGATCATGGGACGATCTAAACTTCGACTTCTGCAAGAACTTCCAGGCGATATATAAGAGGCCCGCAACCATCGAGGAGCTGCGAGCCTGTAAGCAGAAGAGTGGCGGGTCTTCTCGCGAATATATCCAGCGATGGACCACACTTAGAAACACAGCGGAAAACATATCAGAAGAGGTCGCAGTCGAAGCTTTTGCCAAGGGAGCTTGGCGAACTGCCTTCAGAGAAGAACTGGGACGAGCCGCGCCCAAAACCATTGGAGAGCTGATGGCTATAGCCGACAGATGGGCCAATGGAGAGGACTCAGTGCGTAACAAAAAGGCATCTTCGCCAGAACCCAAAGACGACCGTCATGGTCGAAATAAAAATAGAAAGTATTACGATTATGACGATCGAGAAGAAATGGTAGGGGCAGAGTTCACGAGAAATCGCGACAATGGGCATCGTGGAAATCGCGAAGGGAAGCCAAAGCCAGAGGATAAAACTCCCGAGGAGGGCCTCGATGGTTACTGCACGCTACATCTATTTACAGATAAGCGCACTGGCAAGACCAAGGCAACACACCTTCACAAGGATTGCCGAAAGTTCCTTGACATACACGAGGCCTTCTCGAAGAAGAACAGAGCGGCAGTCAGTCAGGACTACCCGCAGCTCCCAGGAGGAGGAAACCAGGGATTCCACCCGCCGCAACCCCTACCTCCACAAGGAAACCAAAACGTAGTGTTAGCCGCACTACCTGCACCACCCGCCGCAAACCAGGGAGGAAACGCGTACCCAAACCCCGCAGGACTCTTGGGGATGATACAAAATGTCTTCCCATCCCGCAGGGTCTAGAAGACAAACACACGACGGATATGCATGGCTGTCCAAGCTCCACCGGAAAGGCCCAAGTACTTGAAGATGGCTGACCAACCAATAATTTTCTCCAAGGAAGACCATCCCCCGCGAGTCTATCGACCAGAACACGCCGCGCTTGTCATCCAGGCGCTAATTGGCAATTACGAACTAGCCCGAGTGTTCATGGACGGAGGCAGCGGAATCAACATCATTTACACGGACACACTCCGTAGGATGAACAGGAAGCTGGACGGACTCGCAGAATCAGAGACATGCTTTCACGGGATAGTACCAGGGAAGGCGGTCCGCCCACTCGGAACAATCAACTTGGAGGTGGTGCTTGGCAATTGAAGCAATTACATGTGAGAATTCCTCGATTTTGAAGTAGTCGACTGGCCCTCGCAGTACCACGCCATTCTTGGCCGAACAGCATTCGCAAGATTCATGGCGGTACCACACTACGCCTATCTGAAGCTCAAGTTACCTGGGGAACATGGCACCATCACCATCGACGGCGATTTTCAAAAATCCAACAAGTGCGACATCGAGTTCAACGAGATCGCCAAATCCTTCGGGATGCAGGAGGAGCTGGAAGAGATAGCAAAAACAACGGATCATTCCGTGATGCCTCTCACAAAGAAGAATGCCCCAGAGCTCGAGTTCAGCGCAAAAAGTGATACTCGAAAACATCAAGTGCACCCAACAGAGCATGCAAAGACGGCGATGGTTTCCACCACCCTCTCACAAGATAGGAAGGCGCGCTCGTCGAACTCCTCCGTGAGTACTGGGAAATTTTTGTCTGGCAGCCTTCAAATATGCCAGGGATACCCACGGAGTTCGCCGAGCACTCACTCGAAGTCTACAAAGACGCCAAGCCTATCAAGCAGACCACCCGACGGTTCTCAGAGCCAAAGCAAAAAACACTTGGAGAGGAAGTAAGCAGACTACTCGCAGCAAAATTTATCAGAGAAATAAAGATATCCACTTGGTTAGCAAACCCAGTGCTGGTCCCGAAGAAAAATACTGACATCCTTCGCGTGTGCATCGACTACAGGTTGTTGAACAAACACTGCGCCAAGAATAATTTTCCCCTCCCACATATCGACTAGATCGTGGACTCCACTGCAGGCTGCCAGCGCCTCTCCTTCTTAGATGCCTACTCGGGATATAATCAGATCAGGATGAAGAAGGAAGACGGGGAAAAAACATCATTCATCACACCTCACGGTGTCTACTGCTACACGACAATGCCCTTCGGGCTAAAAAACGCAGGCGCAACATACCAGCGCTGCATGCAAAAATGCCTCGCCAAGCTCATTGGCAAGAACGTACAGGTGTATGTTGACGATATCGTCATCAAGACTCGAGTGGAGGACACGCTCCTCGAGGACATCAGAGAAACATTCGACGCTCTGAACGCATACAGGATCAAGCTCAACCCGACCAAATGTGTCTTCGGCGTCCCTGCAGGACAACTTCTTGGGCATCTTGTATCAGCTCGAGGAATCGAAACCAACCCAGAGAAAATACAAGCAATCTTAACAATGAAGGAGCCAACCAATCTTTGCGGTGTGCAGCAGCTCGCAGGACGACTAGCCTCCCTGAGCAGATTCATTCCGAGATTAGGCGAGCAAGCATTGCCCTTCTACAAGATGTTGAAGAAGACAGATAAGTTCAAGTGGACACCCGAAGCAAGACAGGCATTCCTCGACTTGAAGCAACTACTGCAGAGCAAGCACGTCCTAGCAACACCACAAGAAAAGGAGCCCTTATACCTCTATCTAGCCGCAACTAACCAAGTCATCAGCACGGTCATCGTGGTCGATTGTCCAGAAAAAGGAAAAGCGTACGGCGTCCAAAGGCCAATATATTACCGCATCGAGGTGTTTTCACCGTGCAAACAGCGATACCCTCATTACCAAAAACTCGCGTATGGCGTGGTACTCACAACTCGAAAGCTCAAGCACTACTTCCAGGAACATACCGTCACGGTGCTAAACGACGCATCACTCGGTACTATCATGAACAATCCGATGGCATCCGGAAGAATCGCAAAGTGGAGCATCGAGCTAGGAGCCTGGGATATTATATATGCAGGGCGCAACTCTGTGAAATCACAGGTATTCATGGAATTCCTAAGAGAGTGGACAGAGTTGCAAACACCAGGACCGCCAAAATACACGAGTAACTCGATCATGTACTTCGACGGGTCGAAGAGGAACGAAGGAGCTGGAGCCGGGGTCATCCTCATATCCCCTAGGGGAGACAAGTTGCAGTACGTTCTGAGATTGGACTTCCCGCTTGATGACCCAGCCTCCAACAACGACACATAATACGAAGCCCTCCTTCACGGCATGAAAATGGCGATCGCTTGCGGAGCCACCCGATTGATGATCTATGGAGACTCAAACCTCATTGTACAACATACAATGAAGGAGTGTGACGCTATCGCGGATAACATGGTCTCCTATCGGGACATGTACAATCTACTCGAAGGAAGATTCAAAGGATGTGAGCTGAAACACATTGCGCGGTCGAGCAACGAGGAAGCAGATAAAATGGAAAACATGGGGTCTATAAACACACCCATACCCCCAGGAATATACTTCGAGAGAATGATCAAGCGTTCAGTCAAGGTCAAGAAGACTGCAGGAGCACCCACAGCATTGGAGACAGACGTCAGCCCGCAAATTGCTATCATAGAGCTCAGTCACAATATTTCAAGACAAGTTTTAGACGCAGAAATACCTCGACTACTTGTCCAACAAACGGCTCCCAGCAGACATTCGCAAGGCTCGACAAATAGTACGACGCATCAAAACCTTTCGGGTACTCAACAGAGAGCTATACAAACAGAGCATATCAGGAATATTGCAACGATGCATAGCACCCGAGGATGGCAAGGAACTGGTGCGAGACATACACCAAGGAGATTGTGGACACCACGCCAGCTGGATGGCAATTGTGGGTAAAGCTTTCAGGGCAGGATTCTATTGGCTCACGACAGCCAGAGATGCAAAAGATCTAGTCGACAAATTCAATGCTTGCCAAAGATTCGCGCCCAAGCCACACGCCCCCGCCACCGAGCTTCACATGATACCTATCACCTGGCCTTTCGCTCAATGGGGGCTAGATATGGTGGGACCCTTGCGCAAATCTACACCTGGCGGATACACTCACCTGCTCGTGGCAGTCGACAAATTTACAAAGTGGATAGAAGCCATGCCAGTCACCTCCGTGCACGCCGAGTGCGCTGTGAGATTCCTCAACTCCATTGTGTGCAGATTTGGCATACCACACAACATCATCACGGACAATGGGACCAACTTCACAGCCAAGGAAATGCAGGACTTCTACGAGGAAAAAGGAATTACCCTCAGCTTCGCCTCGGTCGCCCACCCGCAAACAAACGGCCAAGTCGAACAATCCAACGGGTTAGTTTGAGCTGGCCTAAAGAAACTACTACTCGACAGACTGCGCCTAGCAGCAGGGCACTGGGCCGAAGAATTACCATCGGTACTATGGGGTCTGCGCACAACTCCAAATCGATCAACAAATTACACACCATTTTTCATGGTATACGGAGCTGAAGCTGTCCTTCCCGAAGATATCAAATTCAGTGCTCCACGAGTCGTTGCATACAGTGAAGAAACTTCAAACAGGGCACTCGCTGAAGACGTAGACGCACTGGATGAGATACGCGATATCGCACTCGCAAGATCCGCAGTGTATCAACAATTGCTGCGCAACTACCACAGTCGCCGTATACGCCACAGAGCTTTGTAGTCGGAGATTTGGTGCTGCGGCTCAAGCAGAAGGAAGGACACAAGCTCGAGCCACCGTGGGAAGGACCCTTCATAATACACAAAGTTATCCCTAGTGGCGCATACCGACTGAAGAACCCGAAGACTGATGGCATCTACTCCAACCCATGGAACGTTGCGCACATCCGCAAATTCTACCCTTAGGATTATTCTACTCGCAAGAAATAAGGCTCTACTAGCCACTCTGTAGCTTAATCAAACACATGGCTTCTCAGCCATATCAATAAAAACATGGTTTCTCAACCTTACCTATTCCCATCTTCGATGTTTTACATGCTATATAAAACAGGTATACACCCCCAACCACTCGGGGGGCTACGTCTAACCAGCATAAAAAATAATCATCTCATAGCACAAGGTACGACAAGGTACACACCTTATAAACACCTTTAAATTACATCGAGCGAGCTATACAGAGTTTACAGGACTACACTTTCCAAGACATTACAATCAGAATACATGATATTTACATCCTATAATTACATATGACGACGAGCAGTCGCCTCAGCTAGCATTTGATCAACCTCTTCAGAAGTTAGTCGAATAATCTCCTCGGCTGCAGGACGAACGACTGCATAATGAGGATAAAAATTGACTGGAGCATTGGGGAGCCTAGCCACAGAGTTAAAATTGACCTCGGGATGCCACACCCGAACAAAAGCAAGCGCTACTTGAGAACCGCAGATAAGCTGCTGGCAAACACACTCGCGAACTTCTCCCACTCGACCAAAAATCCTTAGCAGATTGCTCAACCCTTCTGGAACGGTGCCCAGCGGATAGAACGTCCGGTAAACAGAAGACAAGGCTTCACGACAAGAATCTTCGCCTCGCCAGCCCGATACTTCAAGGTAGCCAGGATAAAGCCCTGACTACGGTCAGACCAGAAGTTGTTCGCATGCGGCTTTGAGCTACCCGCTTCATGGACAATATGATTATCCACCCACTGAGTCTCACAAGGACCGTCCGGTTCAACAACTGCAAAATAAGCACAAAGGGACAAAATTGAAAAGGACACAAACATCAAAGTGCTAGGGGACTCGCAGGCTTACAAAGCATATCTTTTGCAACGGCGGCCAGCTCCTCCATCAGGAACTGCTCGCGCTCAGCCGCAAGTTTCTGCTTTGATTTGGCCACATCAGCCACTCCTCGCAAGGCCTTAAGTTTGCGCTCGCCATCAGCACCACGGTCACGAAGGGATGCAAAGGTACTAGCAGCAGCAACAAGAGGATCCACCTGCGCAGCAGACCCACTCGAAGACTCTGCGCTAGGACCAACCACCTGGAAAGAAATGAAGCAAGTTCAGAAAATACCACAAGACCCCACTCGAGAAATACACCACCTATATATTAGGTGCTCGGGGGCTACTCCCATCGGGAGCTCATAATAGTTAATCGCAACAATCAGGCATTCAAAATATCATGGAACACTTTGATTAAAAGCAAAATACGGGAATACATGCCAAGATTCATTACATCGACGAACAAAGTAAAAATAAACTATCCTACGGAGCTGCGGAAGTACTGCCACTTGTAGTAGGCTGCCCTTAGCGACCAGCGCGGGCAAGAACGTCAGAAAGCTTCTTGGCAAGGGCTTCAGCCTGATCGCCAAAGGGGTGGAGCGCTACCTTTCTTCCTGTGACAACGTCGTAGGGAAGGCTCGAGTACACCTTCTCTAGGTCCAAGACTCCGTGCGCCAGCGCAAATTGGATGGCCGTCCTAGCTCTGCATTCAGATTGGGCGACTGAATAAGTTTGGAGGAGATTCTCATCCTCCAAGAAAACTTTCAGAAGGCCGTCCAACATAGGCGGAACCACAACATCCACCAGAAGGCGCTCGTGGAACTGCGTCAACACTCGGGTGGATTCACCAACGAGGGAGCAGATCCCACTCGCGTGCTCCAGGAGTTGGGTCCAGGAATCCATCACAGCATCCACTCGCTGGCTCCCAGGCAGTTCCAGCGCTATCCCAAGGACATCTACAAAAAAGAAGGGGATATCATCAGTTCCCGAAAGACCAAATTAAGGTACATTGCAGCAGAGAGATAGTCAAGAATGACTTACCCACGAACTTCTGCGCCAAGGGACGGATGATGCCGACAAGATCACTGTCATGTTTGGCACCTGCCTCCTCCAGCTGCTTCAGCGCCTCTTGGGCCTCGGCAAGCTTCCCCTCAAAGTTAGCCGAGTGCTGGCGAGAGGACTCCAGCACCTTTCGGGTGGATTCCAACTCGGCCTCAAGGGTTTTCACCCGAGTGACAGCTTCAGCTTTCTCGGCCTTCAGGAGGTTGACTTGATCTATAGAACATCAAACACAACTTAAGCAAACTTTTCATGAGCAATGGAAACAGTAAAATGGAGCGGGTTAACCTACCTTGAAGAGCCTGGCCGTCCTCGACGAGTCGACTGCGATCCACTCAAAGAGAAACGCAGTCTGCCTCAGCCGAGAGCACCCGACGACCGATGGCAGCAAGAGAATCGAGAAGAGACTGCAAAAAGCATAAGACAAAAGTTCGAGTTATGAGTAAAATCTCTTGAGCCTATTCACGACTGTACACAGTCAAGAGTAGCCTTGGGGGCTACTCCCGTCGGGAGCACTGTTGTGCACCCGATAAAAACAAGAAAGTAATAAAGAAACTTGAGTCCGTGGCCAATCGCAAGCGATTAACCGCGGCCTCGGGGGCTACTCCCATCGGGAGCACTGTCATGCACCCGATAGAAATCATGATCAAACAAAGCAGAAGATACAGGAGAGATGGCAAGGTTTACCTGGCCTTGAGCGGTGGATAGAGGATCCGCTGAGCTACCCAAAACTTCTTTGCTCGCCGAGGCTCCACCCGCGAAGCTGGGCAACCTGTAGCCTAGAGTCGCAGCTGCTGGTGCGGGACTTGGAGACTTTTGGGTGGCCTATGCAACTGGAGTTTTGCCTGCAGTAGGCTTCTTCCTCTTCACAGAGGGAACAGAAGAAGCGTACTGGCCAGGGCTGATGGCTTGGAGGCTGCTAAAGAAGAAAAAGTATTATTAAACAAAGATGCAAAGAAAAGGGGAAAGATTCTCAACTGAAAAACAAGAAATACTCACTCACTCGTCGTCGTCGTCCAGCATGTCCATATTCCAGGAAGTGGTAACCTTCGACTTGAGATCCAGGGGAGGGAGCACACTCAAAGGCTCCACCTGGAGAGGCTCGGTCGCCTTGCCGGATCCGCCGCCCAAGGAATTATCTTTGGAGGTGGCTTCATCGTCTCCTGCCTGCGACACTTCGGTGGAGGAGCTGATCGCTACCCGAATCTTCCGCATCATCCGAAGAACCGCGCTTGGAGCTCGAGTCGGCTTCGGCAACGCTGGTGTCGAGTGGGATCTCAACATTGCTCGCCAGGAGGTCCGAGACGTCTTCGGCCGAAGCTGGCGGGTAGCATGTTGCTACTTTCAAGCTCTAAAAAAGAAGAAGAAGAAAGAAGAGAAACCTTAGTCGACAAAGTTTCGGATCGCGAAAAGAATAAAGCAGAGAAGAGAAGAAAACTTACCTCGGCTGGAGGGGGTTTCGAAGCCTCGAATGGCTCAAGAGAGCAGGCGGCGAAGGACTCGCCTACCTTCAGCTTGGTGATAGCCGCAATTTTCTTCTCAAATTCGGCATTCGAGAGGATATCTTGGCAGATGCGGCTAGGGTCTTGGACGCCCCGGTACTCCCACATGGTCGAGGGCCTCTCTTGAAGAGGCTGGATCCTACGCCGGAGGAAGACGCTCGCCAAGTGCGAACCATTCAACGCAACCCCCGTTTTCTGGTCGCGAAGAATTGCCACCTTCGCGAGTAGCGGGGAGACGATCCGGCTCTCTTCGGCTGAGAGGTTGTGCGCCCAGGACTTCCGTCGCTTCAAAACAGCGAACGGGTGGAATTTGTGAGCTCCACCCGCGCAGTTGTCGACGACGTAGAACCACTTCCTCCGCCATCCTTGCGCGGAGTCGAGGAAGTGCATCTCCAAATAGAAGCTGCCCGTCTTCGTCTGGATCCCAAAGCCGCTGGTGCGCAGCGTTTCTCCAAGCTGGTCGCCCACTCGCGACCTCTCACGGAAGACCCTCACTTTGAATAGGGCCTTCCAAAGGCCCCAGTGCGGGCGAATGCCTAAGAAGCACTCGCAAAGTACGATAAAGCACAAGATGTGCTGAATCGCATTTGGAGGGAGGTCATGGAGCTGTATGCCATAGACATACAACAATCCAAGAAAGAAGGAATGAAGAGGAAGGGAGAGGCCGCGCGAGACGTGATCCGCGAAGATCACGTGCTCGTTCGCGCGAGGATTCAGTACCTCTTCCTTCTTGCCCAAGCGAACGCGCTTGTCGTCCTCGGGAGGCAGCAACCCCTCCCTCTGCATCTCCTTGATGCTTTTGTTGGTGGTGCTGGCGGAACGCCAGTCGCCCGTCCTCGCGGCGGGTGGCACGGGGACGTCCTCGGCCGCCTTCGACAACGAAGCAGCAGCGCCGCGCTTCTTTCCTCCCGCCATGAGAGCTCGTGAGTGCTTGCAGAGGAAGAGGTGTGCGCGAGGAAGAAGAAGGAGAAGCAAATGACCGGGAAGGTTACTTTCCGCCTAAGGACGGATATATATACATGAGCCAGGCCAATCTGGACGACAGATCAAGCAACGTGGCGCCCATCACGGCTGCCACGCATGAAGTGGAAACAAAGCGGCGGTGAAAATCTGTATTATGCCACGATCTTAACAGCAGATCGTGCACATTTAGTACGAGGGGCTCGCGGAAAAACTGGAAACGACGTCTCGTTTCCGGTCAAAAAGCTGACAAGGTGGGCCCGCGTGCTCCGTTTTCACTTTGTCACGTCCCACCGGGAGGAGTCAGAACGAACAAAGTGCACAATGACATCATTGCGTACCTCATCGAACCCGATAATTCCCTCCGGTAGGATCCCTGACACGAAATTTCTTTCGTATGGATATATCAAGACGCGAATAATCTTTCGCATAAGCTCCATAACACGAAATTTCTTTCGTATGGACATATCAAGACGCGAAAACTCTTTCGCATAAGCTCCATAACACAAAATTTCTTTCGTATGGACATATCAAGACACGAAAACTCTTTCGCATAAGCTCCATAACACGAAATTTCTTTCGTATGGACATATCAAGACGCGAAAACTCTTTCGCATAAAAGCCCTTGACATGAAATTTCTTTCATATAGGCACAACAAGGCTTCCAGACACGAAAACTCTCTCGTATGGACAGGAAAACACAAATGCACAAATCCTTATGTGTAAAAACAACAAGGAAAATTTCTTTACTCAAAAATGAAGGGGTCGTTGCATAGAAAACAAAAAATTTCCTACGCGAGAGACACCCGAAAGGCCAAGATCTAATCTAGGAGACGAAGTGTAACGGGAAAAGAGAGGGTTAAGGATAACACATACCCTCGAAGACACAAAGCGTTACGAGATCTAATCTCGTTGTTGGCGTAGTCGTACTCACACCGATCCCGATTGCGAGAAGATGTGCACCGCATCCGGCGATGCCTCCGTGATCGGTCACACGTAGGATTGATGACGACCTCCGTTCCCTCGATCCAGCGGGTCGCGGAAGTAGAGGATCCCTCGGAACTCCAGCATCACGACGGCTTGGTGGTGGTGAAGAATCCCACGGTCAGGTCTTCGCCAAGCCGGAGACCATGGAATGGAGCAGCGGGTGGAGAGGAAATGAGGTGGGGAAGTGTGTGGAGGAGGGAGAGCTCTCATCCTTCTTTTATAGGAGAGGAGGGAGGCAGCCCAAGGGGGTGCGGCCAGCCCCATGGTGTGCCCCCACCTCTTCCCTCATGATGTGAGTGGACACTCCACTCTCACCCACTCATTTTCCCTTAAAACTCCACTTAGAAAATCCAAGAGTTTTTCTTTAATAAATAAATAAAACATTTTTATTTCTTTATTTCAGCATTTGTTAATTCTATTAACAAACTTTTGCATATAGCACCTCGAATCATTTGTTAATTCTATTAACAACCATTCGACGAAAAACCCCTTGAACTATTTCAGTTTTCCCCAAAACAATTTCGGTGTTGCCCAAAATATTCTTCGATATTTTGTATCCTCTCAAACGCTTCATCGAACCTTAAGTGTGTCACCTTACGGTTCGCGAATAAGATAGACATGATCGAGACACCTCTCCGATCAATAATCAACAGCGGGATCTGGAAATCCGTGATGAGTCCTATTTATTCAACGATGACTCTCGTGATCGTGTGAACCAACAACGTCGTGAACTATTCCCTTTGTCTCGCGATATTTTTCTTGTCCGAGATTCGATCATTGGTATCAACCATACCTTGTTTCAATATCGTTACCGACAAGTACTCTTTTCTCGTTCCCGTGATATAACATCATTGTGATCATATCACGTGCTTGCAAGCGGTTTCGATGTGATATCACCGAGAGGGCCCAGAGTATATCTCTCCGTCATTTTGGATAGACAAATACCACTCTTGATCCATGATCCTCAACTAATACTTTCCGAATACCTAACGGAACCTTTATAGTCACCCTGTTACGGTGTGCCGTTTGATGACATCAAAGCACCCTTCCGGTATAAGTGATTGACATGATCTCATGGTATAAGGAATAAGTTACTTCGTACGCAAGATATACCAATATAAACTAAATGACTTGATCGTATTGTTATCTTGATATTGGGTATGTGTTCATCACATCATTCTTCTAATGACATGACCTCGTTATTAACAACATCCAATGTTCATGATCAGGAAACCTTGACCATCTATTAATCAACGAGCTAGTTAAAAGAGAGGCTTTACTAGGAACCATTGTTTGTTTATTAAACAAAGATTTATCAACGTTTCCGGTTAATACAATTCTAGCATGAGAAATAGACATTTATCATAAACAAGGAATAGGATAATAACCACTTTATTATTGCCTCTCGGGCATATTCCCGTCAGTCTCCCACTTGCACTAGAGTCAATAATCTAGTCTGTAAGCACTAAACACATATGGCGTTCCAGTGTTATTACCATGCTTCGCATGTGGTAAACATCATCAAAAAGATCTGAACTGTTCAGGTCCTATTGTATTTGCATGTTCTTTGCGTCTACACGCATCACTCATTCTCTAATGAGATGGCTTTGTATATATATGGTCAATCGGTGAAACCTTAATTCCTCAGCTTAAACCGTTGTCACTAACATTGTGAAAATGTAGCTTCATAGTGTTAGCATTCTTGGAAATTCACCAAGTTCCGGTGATACCTTAATTCCTCAGCTTAAACTAATGTTACTAACATTGTGAAAATGTTGCTTCATAGTATCAGCATTCTTGGAAATTCACCAAGTTCAATAAAGAACTCCTTGACACAAAATACGCTTATTATCAGTTGTCAACACAACGATATACTTTAGCCTTTGTTGTAATATCCGTCACAATACTTTAATTTTGAAACACTTTCAAATCCAGCATGGAACTTTCTTCCAGCCTATTGTGCTACCATTCATCACGTATTTTAATTGATATAAAGTTACTTGAATAAATGACAAGACTATTAGTGTAACATATTACAACTAATATTTTGTCATTACTACATAGGAAAACATATCCTTAGCATTTCTAAAATGACACAAGGATCTCTCCCACTGTTGTCTAATCATCATATGAATTATCCTGCTATAACATTTTATAGCATAGGACTCATCTGGTTGTGTACATAGCATGGAAACATGACTTAGAAATCTCAATTTCAATGATGCTCATCATGTGTCAAAACACTTGAATCTTGCTCAATTATTTTCCATGTGACAAGAACTCCTTCTTATCATTTTTATATTGACTTACTTCCATATTTCATCTATGTAATTTGGCTTCAATCATATCAGGCGCTTCAATCCATCTTTTATAGATATCGATGCCAAATATCTTCTAAGCCTTTCATCAATAAGAATATCTTAACCGTGTTAATTTAAAATACATATTTTCCAATCAACCATATGTCATCTACATAAAGTATTGGAAATATGTCATAGCGTTCCCACTTAATTTCTTGTAACTCTACAAGCATCTTTATCGTTCATGATGGAATCAAACTCTTTTGATAACTTCATTAAGGTAAAGATTTCAACTTCGTTATGCTCACTTCAACCATTGAAGTGTGCATACCTTTCTAGCCACCCTTTTGAATTTTACAAAACTCTCAGACTGTGTCAAGTACACATCCTTGATCAAACTCCCTCGAGAGGAGAGTTGATTTTGTTATTCAACTTCCATATCATAATATGTAACTTTTCCTAGAACTATCCGCAAAGACTAAAGTATCACTATGGAAGATCAAAATCTTGTAGTAGTCAACTCTTTGAACTTCGTCGAAAACAACTTTTCGATAAGTACAACTTTCAAAGGATGTAAAAATCCATGTCTTTGTCGCTATATAGACCCTTTTGCTATCGTTAGGCATCAAGCCTATCGAAAAGACTACCAAGTCACATACTTGATATTGATACAAGGATACTATGGCGGATATAATGACTCATAGTCAATTTTACGAAGTCAGGGCCCATCATTTGCTTCCTTTATAAGGTCCAAGTCCTTTTGTTGTCAAAACAACACTTTACTCTTAAACCACAAGTTGGTCTAAGTACAAAGTTTTAGGACTTTTGTGGTTCAGTATGCAAACTCATCCGAAGTATCTACAACACATGTAGTGTCTTCTACTTTGTCAAAATAGCAAACCCCGGAACAACTTCCAGTGTTGCGCTACTCTTGACATGATAACGAAGATCTAATCTTGTTGAGTTTGTACTGTGCTCCCACTCACTTGTTTTGCAAGAACTACTTTCACGAGAAATCAACCCTTTCTGACAAACAACATTTGTCTTTGGTCGGTGATAGGAGAAATACCCAATGGATTCGTTGGGATAAACTTATAAACATATATTTATCCTATTTTGGTTGTAAACATTTTACACATGCTATGCATACCAAAACTTAAGAAAATGACAATTTGGGTCACTACCCAAACCATATCTTATATGTTGTCAATTTCAACGGATCATGATGGTGCTCTTTTCAGTGGAAAAACGGTTGTCACTAATGTATAAACTACAAAATTATAATGGCATTTTTATTAATCTTACCATGTCAAACAAGGTTTGACTTTGTCTCTCGAACACTCCAAACTAATGTTTGGTAATTCGAGTAATATAAGTTGTAGAACAATTATGCAACTTCTCAGATGTTTTGCTAAACTTGTAACTCAAATTTTATCCTTTATGATCCAATCATAAATACTTGATTATCTTGTTACAATGATTTTTACTTCATATTAACAACTATTTGAACCAATTCAAAAGTCAAACTCCGTTCTCTTTAAATAGATATACTCACATATCTACTCAAATCATCGACAGAATTTTATGAAGGAAAAATTAATCCACCATATATGACTACACATAATGGACTAAATACATCAATATGTATAATCTCCACTAAATTAGTCGTCCATTCTACTTTGTCCTAAGAACGGAATTCTAGTCATCTTTTGGAAGAGGTCTCACAAGCGTCAATTTATTCAAAACAAAATGACTCCGGAAGTCCATCAATATGGAGTTCCTTCATGTTTTCCTTTCCGATATGAACTAAAATGGTGGTGTCACAATTTAAGTGAAACTCTTTTACGTCTTGCAACGTTTAGCATTTAGTCTTATAGATGTTTACTTTACCAACATGATTTATATTAACATATCCATCAATTATGGAATATGGTCATAGTTTGAACAATCTCATTTGTTCTCACAAAAGACCAGAACAAAATAACAACTTATTAAGTTCTTAAAAATAAATCTTGAATGTTTGGTTCAATACGACAATGAACACAATAACACTTTATTTCTGTTCTTGTCATAATCGATTCCACATCTATTACTAGTTCCTTTTAGGCCCTTGTATTTCTTACATTGCGTTGCTTTGTATGACAACTCATACCAACCAATGTGGTATCAAAATACCCAAAAATACATTGTTAACTAGTAATACATCTATAACTTGTATATCAAGCATATACTCCTGAGCTGGACTTTTCCAGTTATCTTCTTTTTATGCCATATATCTTTTTGTAATTCTATTTTCAATATTTCCTTTCCTTTACAGAAGAATCATTCAACATCGAACAATGTTAGTCGTACTAGCTCATTTTCTTTGGCGTGTTAGTCATATACTATCACCCATTGAGTCATACTTCGAGTTTGATTGTTCTACTAATATCACCATATTAATAGTATTCTTCTAGATTCCACTCTTAGCAATCTCCCAGTAAGGTAAACAACTTTACCCATACTTTTAATCAATCCCATCATAATTTTTTTATGATTAAGCTACTATAGCTCGAAGGAAGAAATTTAGAGGATAATTTTTAGCGCCCAACTTCTTGGAATATTCAAACGCCTAGCGTCTTCAATAATTTCATATATTCAGATAATATAAGCAAACATTGTCACGCTAAATTATACTCACTCATGTTGCCGCAAATAAGTTTCTAGATATCAATATATCTTTCACTTGTTTATTTCTGAAAACAACACTTTTCAGTTCCTAAATCACCTTGATCAACAAAACATTCTTTTGAAGATAAAGTAATATGGAAGCAACCATGACTCTAGATTCTAAGTAGGAATTGGTTGCTCTTTAGATCAATGAATCATTAATCATGTGGATCTAGGTAGGAAATACCAAAAATCTACAATAGGACTCAATTTTAAATTTCACTAATACGGTACCAATCTTAAATGCTTTTTACCAGATCATAACAGTTATATCTCAATTAACAATCTAAGTGTAAGGTAGTTTTGTGGATGCCAATGAATACTACAATTTGTGCAAATTCACTTTGATTGGTTGTTTATGATAAATAAGTTCAAATTAATTCAAAATTATGCCATGAACTCCCACTCAAAAACAACATCCCTCTTAGTCGTCTTTAGTGATTACACGAACCAAATTCACTACACCAAAACCGATCATCACGTGAGATGATGTAGCTTCAAACGCGAACACCGACATGTTCATCATATCATCCATATGACTCATGCTTTACCTTTCGGTTACGTGTTCCGAGGCCATGTTTGTACATGCTAGGCTCGCCAAGTAGAACCGTAGTATTGCGTGTGTTTCAAGGCCATGTCTGTACATGATAGGCTTGAAAACACCCGTTGTACACGAACGTTGAGTCTGTCACACCCGATCATCACGTGGTGTCTCGAAACGACGAACTTTCTTAACGGTGCATACTTAAGGAAGAACACATTATTATCTTGATATTAAGTGAGAGGGATCATCTTATAATGCTCCGTCTCTATCTAAGAAAAACAAGATGCATAAAAGGATTAACATCACAGACATCACATGTAAGCATAATGTGATATGATATGGTCCTTCTTGCACTTTATCTCCATCATGTGCATCATGGTATGATCTCCATCATTCCACCGGCATGGTACCAAGTACCATGGCGCCCCAATCTTGACTGTCCATAAAAAATAAGACAACCATATGGATACTTTCCGGTATATAAATAATTTACAAAATAGATCATCTCATAATCAAATTTGTAAAATTGACCATATCACATCACATGCCCAACAAAAACTAGTTAGACGCTTCTAATTTATTTTTGCATATTTTACGTGGCTTAGGGCTTTCGAGGATAGAATTGTTCATACCTACGAACATCAACCACAACGTTGATAAACACATTTTTAACAACCCTTCGTAGATTAGATATTAACTATAGTAGGAGAAACAGACACCCCCTTAGCCACAAGTGAGACAATTCTCGCGTACATAGTACACGTAAACTTAGTCTAGGGCAGCTTCATCCTACTATGCCACTAAGATCATAAAGTAATCAAAGAGGAAATAACATGATCATCAACGCCCACATACACCTATGTGCTCTACCCGTACAAAACATCGACGCATAGATCCAGCTCTGATACCACTGAAGGGGTCGTTGCAAACAAAACAAAAAATTTCCTACGCGAGAGACACCCGAAAGGCCAAGATCTAATCTAGGAGACGAAGTGCAAAGGGCAAATAGAGGGTTAAGGAGAACACATTGATGCATGTAAAATGCATACATGAACTTTGCATGTTATTACTTGTTTTTCCTACATATTAGCAACTTATATTCATGTTTTATAATGATTTGGGGGATTTTCTAAACAATCCCCCTTCTTTTGGTTCTAACCCTGTTTTTCCAGAAAACGTACTTTTTAGTGTTTCAGACTTTCTGAGAGCTTCGGGACTCCAAAAAGGGCAAGGCCAAAGAGCACGGTTCAGAATTTTCGAGACGAAGACCATGGGCCAAAGTAGAGGGCCAAAAGGCCAACCAGGTGGCAAAGAGGACCCTCCACGCGGCCAGATTCCTTGGCCGCGTGAGAGGCCCCCTTTTTGCCCCCGTGGCTCCGATGCCATCGATCTTTCTTCTCCCGAGTGTCTCGTGACCTAAAAACGACTATATAAAGGGTCCCCTGGCCTTTTCGAGGAGGAGGAGGCGCCGAGAGATGAAACCACGAAACAGGGAGACAGAAGGCTGCCGCCGGAGAAGATCGGAGGGGGGAAACACCGCCGGGATCACCCCCGGAGGGCTCCACCCCCCTCCGGCGTGTTCATCATCAACATCTACAGCAAGATCAGCTCCATCTCTCCACTGTAATCTCTTGGCAAACACGATGTATGATGCAATACTATATTCCCTTGATGTATTGTGTCTCCCCGTCTATGTTTGAGTAGTGAATTGTTCTTGGCAATGGTGAAATAGTTCGTTGATTGGTTGCATACAAGTTTGTTATCTTCTATGATTGTCTTTATGTACAATATATGAGTGCACGCATGTGTTGGGGAATGCATGTAAGGTGATCACCGGTAGCATAATGGAGTGGTGGTGACTTGGGAGTGACAGTAACCTGAGACCGAGCCACAAAGTTAAGTTATTGGGGGATATATATATAGGGGACCTTAGAACGTAAGGCTATGGTGGGACTTTATGTCTTAATCAATCTTGTGTAGTCATTTACTTGGCCACATGATCCATCATAAGGGGTTGTAGATCATTTACTTGACTATACCTATTCATGGCTCCTTCCTAGAAGAAACAACTAAGACTAAAACATGTGCTTCACTAATTGTGACAACCACACGAACGAAACACCTAGTGCTAGAACACTTGCTCCCTTGAGATACTTGAGATAATTGCTGCTTGCTACTTGTGAAACTTGCTTAGAAACTTGCTTTAGAAACTTGCTATAGGATTACTTGCATTTTAAACTTGCTTCACTAGTTACTAGACAAACCACACTCCACGTCACTTGCTTTTAATTAGTTAGTTCCTTTTAGTCAAACTTATTGCTTTGCATAAACAGCCATATAAGAGGGTTATAGGGCTTTAGAGAATAGATAGCTTACCTTCAGCTCCTTGTGGGTTCGACACTGAAATACTTATCGAAAGGTACTACAATTGATCTCCTGCACTTGGGAGTCATCACACATACCCTCGAAGACACAAAACGTTACGAGATCTAATCTCGTTGTTGGCGTAGTCGTACTCACACCGATCCCGATAGCGAGAAGATGTGCACCGCATCCGGCGATGCCTCCGTGGTCGGTCACACGTACGGTTGATGACGACCTCCGTTCCCTCGATCCAGCGGGGCGCGGAATTAGAGGATCCCTCGGAACTGCAGCAGCACGACGGCGTGGTGGTGGTGAAGAATCCCACGGTTAGGGCTTCGCCAAGCCGGAGACCATGGAATGGAGCAGCGGGTGGAGAGGAAATGA
Organism: Alopecurus myosuroides; assembly: GCA_028641055.1. Classification (NCBI taxonomy): domain Eukaryota; kingdom Viridiplantae; phylum Streptophyta; class Magnoliopsida; order Poales; family Poaceae; genus Alopecurus; species Alopecurus myosuroides. Next base: position 231,488,027 of record CM054063.1, on the reverse strand, counting down.
GGTGGGGAAGTGTGTGGAGGAGGGAGAGCTCTCACCCTCCTTTTATAGGAGAGGGGGGAGGCAGCCCAAGGGGGGTGCGGCCAGTGCCATGGTGAGCCCCCACCTCTTCCCTCGTGATGTGAGTGGACACTTCACTCACACCCACTCATTTTCCCTTAAAACTCCACTTAGAAAATCCAAGAGTTTTTCTTTAATAAATAAATAAAACATTTTTATTTTTTTATTTCAGAATTTGTTAATTCTATTAACAAACTTTTGCATATAGCACCTCGAATCGTATGTTAATTCTATTAACAACAATTCGACGAAAAACCCCTTGAACTATTTCAATTTTCCCCGAAACAATTTCGGTGCTGCCCAAAATATTCTTAGATATTCCGTATCCTCTCAAACGCGTCATCAAACCTTAAGTGTGTCACCCTACGGTTCGAGAATAAGATAGACATGATCGAGACTCCTCTCCGATCAATAATCAACAACGGGATATGGAAATCCGTGATGATTCCTATTTATTCAACGATGACTCTCGTGATCGTGTGAACCAACAACTTCGTGAACTATTCCCTTTGTCTCGCGATATTTTAATTGTCCGAGATTCGATCATTGGTATCAACCACACCTTGTTTCATTCTCGTTACCGACAAGTACTCTTTTCTTGTTCCCGTGATATAACATCCTTGTGATCATATCACGTGCTTGCAAGCGGTTTCGATGTGATATCACCAAGAGGGCCCAAAGTATATCTCTCCGTCATTTTGGATGGACAAATCCTACTCTTGATCCATGATCCTCAACTAATACTTTCTGAATACCTAACGGCACCTTTATAGTCACCCTGTTAAGGTGTGACGTTTGATGACATCAAAGCACCCTTCCGGTATCAGTGATTGACATGATCTCATGGTCTAAGGAATAAGTTACTTTGTACGCAAGATATAACAATATAAACTAAATGACTTGATCGTATTGTTATCTTGATATTGGGTATGTGTTCATCACATCATTCTTCTAATGACATGACATCGTTATTAACAACATCCAATGTTCATGATCAGGAAACCTTGACCATCTATTAATCAACGAGCTAGTTAAAAGAGAGGCTTTACTAGGAACCATTGTTTGTTTATTAAACACACATGTATCAACGTTTCCGGTTAATAAAATTCTAGCATGAGAAATAAAAATTCATCATAAACAAGGAATAAGATAATAACCACTTTATTATTGCCTCTCGGGCATATTCCCTTCAGAAAAATCTCGAGGCGATATTCGCGAGTGAGCAGTCCCTGCCGCTCTAACACACGATATATACACATCTTTACCCTGGATCGTTCAGCCGACTAGGCACATACGGATGCCGTATTTTCTTGGATACGAAGGTAAGACCCAAAAGATCTCTCTTGAGGGCCTGGAATCGCACTCGAGATGCGTCCTCCGGTGAATTTCCGTGTCAACAACACGAAGAAAAATCCTAGCGGACGCGCCGGGTACCCCTATAGGTTAAGTTCGACTCGATAAGACCTCCACGGCCCAGTCGCAATGATCACCTCATCGGATTCGAGTCGGAGGTCTCGAATCTTCGTAGGCCAGAATTATTTTTGCCCTAGATGCAATTAAGTGGCCCTGATCTTTCGGGAGAGCCAAGCAACTGAGCCATATCCTTCTGCAAAAACAGACAAAAATACAAGCACTTTCATCGCTCGATACTCGAGTACAAAAAACCCATCACCAACAGGGTACACGCCCTCCAAAAAACAAGCGGTTGAAGCGACCAGTCGAAAGAATTCAAAGACAAGATTCTGAGCGTCTACCCGACATAATTCCTAATCAAGTAAACGCTCGGGGGCTACTGACGAAGGGATGAGCCCTAGACCTATCGGGTGAGGCTACCCGGTACAAGGCCCAAGGCCAAAGCCCAAGGGGAGACGCCATGGACTATTCTAGATGGCCCAGTTGAAGCCCGCCCGCAAAGCCTTGCGGGTCAAGTTAGGAAACTTGTAACCAACTTTAGGTTAGGGTTTGTATCCCCCCGGGTACGGTTTGAGACCTGGCCACCTATATAAGGCCAGGAGAACCACTGGGGGGGATCAAGCAATACCGCACCACCAAAGCCTTGGGATTGAGATATACTCTCGACTCGAGCACCCCCACTGTAACCGATCTATTGTGCTAATATAGATCGACAGGAGCAGGAGTAAGGGTTTTACCTCTACGAGGGCCCCGAACCTGGGTAAATCGTGCCCCCAGTTAGCCTACAATTTTCACCAGTGCCTACACGTTCTCCTAATCAAAACCCGATGGGTTCACCCGAGGGACTTGTTGAGATGAATATTCGACAGACACCACTAGTGAACCTATGAACCTCGGTCCATTTTTCTACACTGTTAAACAAACCTCTACAATTTCCTGCTTTTCTTTACTTACTGCAAGCATACACTATATTCCACACTATACGTCTAATATTTGTTTTCAACAAGACCGGTGAGATTGACAACCTCACTGTACCGTTGGGACAAAGTATTTTGGTTGTGTTGTGTGCAAGTTCCGCATTGTTGCTGACACCGGTGAGCCATCACCATCATCAGTGGCATCAACCTTACGAAGATCCTCTTTATCCTACTGGATTGATAACCTTGGTTCTTAACTGAGGGAAATTCTTACCGCTGCACTCATCAAACCCTCCTCTTGGGTTTCCCAACACGCAAGAATTTCTGCAAGGAATTTCTGTCGCCATTTTCAGCATCAAGGAATTTCTGGCGCCGTTTCCGGGGAACGAAGCAAACATACATAAGCATACTTCCTCCTGCAACGGTCGCCATCACAAGCAGCAACGAATTTCCGGCGCCGTTGCCTGTGAGAAAGAAGTCTTCTGGCAAGGAGAGTCTCTCACTCTCAACATCTTTATTTTGTTTATTGTCTTGTTATTATTTTTTGTCTTGTTTTGCTTCTTTATATAAAAACACAAAAAAATAGTTCTTATTCTAGTTGTTATTTTTGCTTTATCATGCTTGCTATCAATGTTTGATGTCTTTGAAACTAGATCTTTTAGGCAAGGTGGGTTCACAGATGAACAACAAAAACATTATAAGGAACACCGCTTGTGACAAAAAGGGATATACTTATGGGAGCAAATTAATAAATTGCATGACTATGCTAAAAACTTGTGCTCTACTTATAATGTTACTTATTGCTTTGATAAATCTTGTTGCTGTAGAGGTATAAACACCTCCCTTTTCAATGTGAGTATAATGATAATGTTACCATATCTTCTTATGTCAGGGGAAATTATGAATTATATGATGTGGAACAAATTGAAGAATTTATTGCTTGGAAGGGTGCATTCGAAATTGTCTATTTACTTGAAAGTATTGATGATGCACCTTATAAATACGAGATTTATGCTATAATTGAATATTTCTTTGATAATTACAAGGATTGTAATTACTACATAATGGAATATCTTAATAAATGCTCTCAACCTAAGGAAGAGACTAATGCCTTGCAGGAACCTATGAAGAAGAAACTGTTGAATCTGGAAGCTCATTAGATGAAAAAGAGGAGGAGAGTGATGATCAAGAGGAGGAAGAATGGAGCTACCCAGTCAACCTCCATAGTAACTCTTTAACTCATACATTATTTGATGAAATTGATACTTTCTATACTTGTGACCTTGATACTACTATGAATGAAACTTGTGAGAATGATATTCTACTGTTATTTATGATAATCCATGCTACTTGGATAAATCTTATGATATTGCTCTTGATGATGGTCTTATGTTACTTGATGTTATAAATCATAATGCTACTAAAAATAGGATTGCTATAATGTGTCCTATAGACTTTTATTTGAGGCCACTGATACTTCATCCCATTTTGTTCGTTTGCCTGCGCCTGCCTTGTTTGATTTTTCTAGGAACGGGTGGTCGTTCTCACAAGATATACTAGATAATACCCCACGCGTTGCGGCGGAATATTTTAGAATAAAAATACAGGAACTCCGTGAATTAATCTTCACTATCTCATTTTCTGTCGGATTTAGTTTTAAATCAGTATTAAGATTTTAGTTGACCAAATACTATTTCAAAATAATGGTATGTGTATTAAGGTAACTAGACCTAATTAAGCTTGTTGGGAATAAATAGAGGTACTCAGGTACATGATACATACACAGCGGATACGTTAAACAAAATCGACAGGCCAGCCACAAGATGTTGTGTCCGTAAAGCAGAAAAAATAGCAAAGGAAGTTGAAAGTGGGCGACCAGGACTAATCTGGTGCAATGAGTAAATTGAAACATGGCACAACAAGAGTGAGGGCTCGAGATGCTAAGATTCATTCCGTTCAACACACGTGGTATGTACCAGCAGAGGAGATGTGCTCGGGCGACCAGGGCTATATATATATATCAAACATGTCCATCATGTTGGCTTTTTGAAGGAAAAACATCCCTAGATTAAATTTATGTTCAGTACTGAGAGAGAGAGAGAGAGAGAGATGTTTGAGATTTGATCGGATCTGGAGGAGCTCAACCACCCATCTATAGTGGAGACGCTAGCTCCATTATTTAAGGGAAAGAGGCGATAGCAGCTGCTAATGTCTCGATGGTTATTCTTGTGTGTGAGAAGATGAAAAGGAAGGAGAAAATCCATCGATGCCTTTTAATTTTTTCCGTGAGCTGAACCAAAGGAGATGAAACGAAAGGGTAATTAATGGGGGGAGACCAAGTGAAAGGTCGCAGGAAACAAACAGTATCCGATGACAAAAGAAAAAGTAAAGAAACAATGACCAAAACAGAATGGATTTTGCTGAATAGTTGGACGACATGGACCAATCAAAAACTGGCTGACGTGTATAGGCTTCATGTTGAGAGAAATGAGTTAGTGGGGGTCTCCTATTTAGATATAGAAGATTGGATGAGTACCGCACGCCAAGGATGTCCGTACACCCGGCCACTGAGACTGACACTCGGTTCATAATTCCTATTCATTATTTATGTCGGTGTAGTACTGGTTGCATTGTATATTCTTTTATAATTGCTAGTATTTGTTTCTTCTTTTATTTATTTCTTTCTCTTGTTGTTTCTTTAAAGAATAAAAAACACACCCAAAAAAAACATGTTTGGTCTTCTTGCTTTGATTTTTTTTCTATTTTTCTTTGTTCTTTTTTGCTTTGTTTTCTTTGTTTGGTTTTTTTCTCTCCATAAATAAAAAGTTAAAAAAATATTTCCTTTTTGTTCGTTTGTTTTCTTGCTTATTTTTTTCTTCTCTTTTTGTTTTGCTTCTTTGTGTTTCTTTGCTCGTGTTTCCTCTCTTCTCTCGTTCCCCGCTTTATTAAACTTGAAAACAATAAAACTATTTTCTTTTTTTTATTGTGTAGTTGTTTGAAGAGTTTAGCTCATGTCCATGGTGACACTTGCGCTATATTATTATCTTTATATCATCTGGTTGTGCAAGTGATAAGGCAATAATTATGATATATGATGAAGTGTGCGTGATAAGAAAGCTGGTATGAACTCTTTTCTCTTCATTTTTGTACATATGACTCTTTGCATGATCTTATATTAGCTCCTCATGATAGATAATTGTATGTATAATCCGGCTTTAGTAGTTCATGCTTTCTTATGACTAGTCTAAAATAATTAAGAGTGCATAATGTGTTATTAGAATATGTGTTGCTTTGTTTGTTACGTGGTATTGTATGGTGGTATCTCCCCCCAAAGAAATTATTTGGACGGACTTGGCACATGCTTACTCATGTTTAAGACTATAAAGAAAGTCTATCAAGCCTCAATGATCTTTTGTTTCAGGGTAATAATATTACATCCATGCTTTATTCAATTATGTTTTGTCGTAATGCATGATTATGACCATTATTGCTCTCTGACTTGGTCGCTCACAGTCTTTTGCTAGGCTTCACCTGTATTAAGTATGAGCTCTACTCGTGCATCCGACTCCCTTAAACCAAAGTTATTCCGTTTTGTCCACCATATCTACATATGCATGGTATTTTATAGCCATTCCAAGTAAATTTCTCTTGTGCTACCTTTAATACCTTCAAAATTATTAAACCTTTTTTTGTTCATGTTTTAGCTCCTAGAGAAGTAGTTTAAAACTTATTATATCCTATCTCAAGCAAGGTTTTTCTTTCTTATTCACCCATTGAGAATGAATATGTGCTCATTTTAATTGTAAGAGAGCCGGTGCCAAATAATATGAACTTAAATAATAAAGAAAAGCACTCCCCATGGATTTATTATTTTTGGCAGGCACCCGTGAATTCGGCTAGACATGATTTGTGTCAGATGAGGTGGGGGAGTGTCATTCATAAATAAAGAAAGAATTGTGCTAATGGAAACTGCTCTCAAAAATCTATAACTTTGGTTGGCATGGGTTATGATAAGTTTTTTACTATCATTCGTTGACATGGACATACACCTCTCTCAAAATTATATTATCAATTTGCTTTGTTTTATAAAATGAAAAGCTCTAGCACATGATTAATCCCCGGCTCCCTCTGCGAATGGCCCTTTCTCTTAGATACAGGATGAGTTTCCATATTCTTACTTAATGCACCAATTAGAAGGAGCATAATTGTCAATGTGAGTATAATGTACATTGTCCCAAAACATTATTGATTGAAGCATGTTTACGATACTATTTCTCCTGAAACTATTATATCTAGTCACCCCTTAAGCTTTTGAGGTGCCCTGGAATTTATGTTTTTCTCCATATTAAAAGGGCAAGTGAGATACCATCTTACCATACTCAATTATGATCATTGCAACCTAGTTGATGTTTTAATTTCATATTATTAACTCTTACTTCGTTGTGCAATTTTCATGAGCTAGGATGAGCTCATAAGCTTTATTATCCTTATAGCAGTTATCATGCACTTGTTAATTACTATCATAGAATAGTCCTTTGCACTTCATATGAAGAAAAGTGTTTGTCAAAGTTTTCGTTATCGAGTTCAGTTTATCAACTGAAATTGCTTTAGGACAAGCAAAGCTAAGCTTGGGGGGAGCTGATACGTTCCAAATGTATCTACTTTTCCAATCACTTTTGTTGCTGTTTTTTCTCTAATTTGCATGATTTGGATCAAACTAACATGGACTGGCACTGTTTTCAGCACAATTATCCTTGGTGTCTATTTTTTTTTTGGAGAAATCAACTTTCGTGGAAAATTCCCAAAAATTCACGAAAATTGATTTTCACCGGAAGACTCCTGGAGCCAGAAGGGTTTCTGGAGGGGGGGCCTAGGGCCACCAGGCATGCACCAGACGCCTCCCTATGTCTTGCGTACAGGTTGCCTCGTGGTCTAGGATCACCCCCAGGCCTCTCCTTTGGTATTTACGTCGCTTCGTCCCTGAAAGGGAGACCCCCTAAGGATTTTTCCAAGTACGATTCACAGCTCCGCCGCCACCCAAAACTCTAGTTCGGGAGATAGAAGTTCCTTTTCTGGCACCCTGGCCGGATGGGGATTCGAGGGGGATCGTCAACATCGTCATAACCAATGCCTCTCCATAAATCCTCCATGATTCCCCCTTCCATGTGTGAGTAATTCCTTGCTGTAGGCAGAGGGGGTGGTAGGGATTGGATGTGATTGATCATGTAATAATTCATGAGATTGATAGGGCATGATGCCTAGTATCCATTATAGTCGTTAATTATTGTTGTTGCAACTTGGAGTGCTTAATGCTTGTCACTTAGGGCCCGAGTGCCATGATTTTTTATTTGAGAATGTTATGTTTTCATGAATAGAAATATTGTTTTGGATCATATCTATGAGTTGTATGCACCTATTATTGTCCGGAAACCAAGACCCCAAGGTGTCAGGTTGGGTGTAACATCCCTAATTTTTGGAAAATGCAAAAATCACAAAAATTTGTAACATTTTGTTTTCTTGTTATACAAGTCACCAAGAACCAAATGAAAAGCAAGAAACAAAAGGAAACAATACATAATTCAATGAAATTGAATTTACCAATCCAATTATGCCTTTGTTCCTTAAACCCTAAAACCTTATTAAAGAAATAAAGGAAATATTTTCTTATTAGCAAACCCCTTTTACCTAAAATGTTTACAACTCCAATATTACTTTGAGGATATTTTATGGCAACAAAAATCAAATAATTAGAACCCTTAATAAAGTTCCAAGCGTCAACAACATTTGATAAGAATAAAATACTTAATAATAACTTTTAATTGTTATTTCAAGTTTGAAACATAAAGGTGTGAAAAATAAAAATGCTTTGCTTGAAAATAACATAAAGGAGGGTTCTGAAAACAATATTATGACTTGTGGTTTTATTCTAAATTTTATTGATCAACAATATTAATGATTTGATATGAACTAATTGAAATAACATTAAGTTACAATTAGAGGATCCTTCATAAACTAAAATTATAAAATGTGAAATTTTTTTAAAAATGGCCTTCCAAAAATGATATATGACATGTAATATGTCTCAGAAATTTTATTTATACAATAACATTAATTTATTTGTTTCTAAATTTTAAAATGGCCTTAAAGTACTATTGGTGATTTATTTATATTTTCAATATATAAAATTGTGAAAACAAGGTGAAATGACTTGAAAAATATGTTTTCAACATTTAGAATGTCACTAAAATTTTAATTTGAAAATAACTATGTTATATAAAAATTCAACTTAAAAATCACATTAAGTACCCATTAAGGAACTATTCAAATTTCCAAAATTAAAAAATAAAATATGTTGAATTGTTTTAAAAAATGGTACTGTTGGAAAGTATTTGAAATTTCAAGAATTTAGAATTTTGTTTCATGTCATTTGGATAATTAAAACAAAAGTTATGATTAAATTAAATAAATAGAAAAAAAGAAAAAAAATGAATGACGTCACCCTAACGTCATCATCACCTTCCTCTGTTTGGAATGAGCTCCATCATGGCCGAAAATTTCGCCATCGATTCAAGTCCATTAAGGCCGTGTTCCCCTCCCATCTTTGCATCTATAAAAGGCCCCCGAGCCCTCGTTCCGTTGCCCCAAACCCTAGCCCGAGAGCACCGAGAGGCTGCTCGGTATTGCTCACCGGAGTTTGCCATTGCCGCCACCGTCCGCCCTCACTTCCGGCCACAGAAGCAGGTCCCCACCGCCCATTTCACGCTCCTCCTCTTCCCCTCATCTCCCTGCACCTCCTCATGCCCTTGATTCGATTTTCCCGCAGCGGAACCATGTCCCCGTCGACCACCGGAGTTGCACCGCCTCGGGTCCATACCGCGCCATCGAGGGAGGTCATCACCGTGGACACCGTCGACACCCTTCGAACCGTCGTGCTCCGCTGAGCCTCGTGGTGGTCTCCGTTGAGCCCGAGGACAACTAGAGCGCTGCCACCGTCAACCTCCCGTGAGCAGCGCCACCGCAACCTCCATCTCCAGCGAGATCCCTCCGGTGAGATCCCTCTCCCTCTCTGTGCCGTTAGATATAGATCTAGTGGCCTAGATTAGAGCATCTAAGCGAAGGGGTACGTCGCCGTTAGATCCAGCGGCCCTGGTTGATTCACTTATCCACGTCATCGCACAGTCAGCAGGCCACATCAGCTCCCAGTCAGCACAAGCACCCAATCAGGATTAGACACGTGGCCAACCCTTTAATTCAAATATTTCTCCCCCTGGATTAATTGCAGTTTTGCAGAAACACCCCTTTAACTTAGAAACTTCATAACTCTTTAACCACTTGGCCAAATTTAGCAATCTTAGAATTTTTAAAAATCCCTTGACATCTAGAAACTTTTGGCACTGGCCAAATTCAAATTTGACAAACTTAATTTGGTTAAAATTCAAATATTCTTGTTTGATGAATTTTGGCATAATTCAAATTCTACAAATCCAAACATTGCAAATAAAATGTATTTGGAAACCTTAGGATGTGTACTTTCATATCCTCTGCCCCAAAATAATTTTTGAACAAGTTAAATTTGAATTTAGAATTAAGTGGTATATTTGAGTAATTTTGACATAGATTTAATTCTACAAATAATTTCAAATTATTTCCTTTTGCAAAATTGCTCCATTTGATAACTTTGAACCAGAAACAACCTTTCCCAACCATTTTGGACACCCTTGGACCATGGCCATGAATTTTTGACCAAAAAACCAAACATGGTGATACATCCATTTTCAGCATGTCTTAGGATTTGTTTTTCAACTGTTATTCCTTGATGTTATGTCTATTTGGAGCCTAGAAAATTCCTTAAAAATGTTTCAATCACATGTAGTACCAAGTAGTGAACTTTAGTTCTTTATCTACTTCTCCACTCCCCTTTCATGCTTGAGGAAATCATCAAGTTAGCAAAATGGAGATCAAGACTCAAGCAACAGAAGAAAACTTCATCTTCAACTTAGTGGCAACATGAAGAGCTACAAGGAAGATCAATGAAGAAGTTTTGAAGAAAATACTTGGACTCCACACCTAGAAGAAAATAAAGAAGTAAAAGTGTGATGAAGTTCAAAAGAAAACATCTCCCTCAATTTCTATCTTTATTCTTATTGACTTAGTAGTAGTTGTGACCATCCCACCTTGGACCAACTAGTGAGAAGGCCATGAAGAATTTATCAAAAGAAGAATCCATCCAAGAAAAAAATACTACAATATAATCATGGAGATGATCTTCAAGAAAACCAGCTTGAGAAGACTTGTAGGAAATCTACACAAGTTGAAGAATAACAAATTGTTTTTGTCCTACCCTTGACCCCAATAGAAAAGCCCTATACTTTATCTTGTTATCTCCATTGATATGAAGTTAGTTGAACCTAGAAATACCTTAAACCAAAATGTAAGGACTAACTTAGATCACTCAAATGTCTAGATGAAAAAGGACTAAGTGTTACACATTGTTACGTGTTACAATAGTTGAGATAGTTATTTCACCTTGGTGAACTCTTGGAACTTCCTCGATAAGTATGGTTATAATAAAGTTAGTTTTCTACAAACTCAACCTAGTCCTTCCCAACTAAACCCTTGGGAACCCCTTAACAATGAATTGAACCATTATAGAATGGTTACATACCTTTTACCATGATTGTTGCTTTGTATGTTTCTTCACTTGTATGATTGTTTGGTAGAATGTTTGTTTATTTTGTTATTGTGTTTTCAATGAATAGATTGTAATGAGAGCAACGATCTTTTGTGAAGAGGGTGTGATTTCTTAACCAACTTCAACAAGGAAAGTAACACATCATTCAACTACCCATTATTTTCTATATGCATTAGTTGATTTTGAGTAGTATGCATGATAGGAAATTTACGATGTTATATTATGCTATGCTATATCCTAGTAGTGTGTAGCAATCCTTATACCTTGTTATATTGAAGCCTGGTTACTTAGTTGATGCTTAGCCTTGCTACAAAATTTGTTTTACTTGATGCTGTGGAAAAATTCTAAGTAACAACTTCAATGAACCACCTTGGTGGATTGGTAATGCGGGGCTGTTGATAGTTGAGTGACTCCCCGAGGGGAGGTCACTTGAAGGAATGCCACCCAGGAACAAAGTGATTATATGTTCCCCAAGTTTAGATTCTTCCAGTGCAGCCTTTAGTCATATGGGCTCTGTCTTGATTAATTAAGTTGCGAGGGTTCAGCCTGGGCTTGACAAGTAGATGTAGCATAATTATAGGTTGAATGGGTCTTGCCATTAGGTTGAATTCTTGCTTCCGAAAGATCTCGTCTCAATCTTCTCCTTTCCTTAATGCACCCAGGGTGTATAGGATGTTTGGGATGATTTGAGTCTGAAGGTGAAAGTGCACAACTCTGCAGAGTGAACAAACTAAGATCTTAGCCGTGTCCCCGGTTATGGAAAACTATGAGCAGATGGACAAGGAAGGACGGAAGAATAACATCACCATTTTCAATAATTAAAATTTTGACCAGGTGAACAGTATTTGTGGTGCTTGGATTTCAGTCCAATGATGCCACCCCTTGAAAAGAAAAGTTGTTTTACAAAAGAGATGGGAGAAAACTTGCTATATGCAAACTTAGCCAGAAACTCAACTCATCCAAATAAGCATGTAGTATTAGTCTTGCCATTTATATCCACCATAGTGTTACTTGCCAATACATTAAATTGTATTGACTCCCTTGTGGCTGCATATTCCATATTGCAGATGTTTCTAAAGACGAGTGAGGATTTCGTTTAGGATCTCGAGACTATCGCCAACATGTTTTTCCTGTAGCACATGAAGAAGATGGGCTCAATATTGTACTTTGTTTTCCGCTGTATTTCTTTGTTTTCTGCTAGTCTTCTAAGACTATGCAAGTAGAAATCGATCCAGAGACTAGCACACTAACACAGGTATTTCACTTTTGCTAAAAAGTGGGATGCTACATTGGGATATCAGAGGATATGGAGTTTAGTTTGAGGATTACATGTATCCATTGCGTGTTAATGCTTTGATCCAGTACTTGGTGAAATAAGTACCTTAATTACCATTAGTTCTGAATTGGCCCTGTAGCGACGGTTTGGTTGGACAAAAGATATTGTGCAAGTTCTTATTGCAAGCACGCACAACTATTCCGAGATACATGTCTATGATTGTTAGTGACTTTGATGCTCTCTTATATATTTGTGCTGCCATTTGTTAAGTCCATTACATGGTTGATCTCATTCATACAACACCCTTACATCCACCCCTTTGCCTACGTGTTTTAGCACTGTTGTCCACTCCGTTTATGTTCGTTATTACTATTGCTACTATTATTTTACTGCTACAATTACTATCACACTACTACTTCCATCATATCACTATTATTACTAATAAATTGTGCCAAGCAAGTTATTTTCCAGGTGCAACTGAATTGATAACTCAGTTGTTAAGGCTTATAAGTATTCTTTGGCTGCTCTTGTGTCAAATTAATAAATTGGGCTATATTTACACTAGAACATTGTTGCGGTCCCCTACAATTATGGGTCATAAAGACTATTTTAAAGAGTCGTTGCCAGGGAGCATAGCTTTATTTATAATTTCACTTGGGATTTTTTTTCTAGATTGTAGCTCCAGATCTCTCGGTCGACTTCTTTTCAGCCAGGAGCCACACACCAAGGAAGGGGATTATCCTGAAGGAGCAACATCGGCATGGTGGGAAGGGCACCAGCAGTGGAGAATCGGAGGAGGCCGGCTGACCGCCAATCTCCTTCACTAACGTGAGGTAATCAATACCATTACCTGTGGAACCAAACAAAATAAGGAATAAATCCCAACTACACTTCAACCCCCCTATAACTTGATTTCCTTACCATTTCTGTTGACATTAATGGAAACAAAGATGTCATAAAATTTTGCTACAATCTTGTAGGCATATGTATTGTGCTTTCCATTTCTCTAGAAAAGGTCTATTTCAGTTGTACAAAGGCATGGCCTCATTTTAGTTGCATGATTCACAAGGGAGTGTACAATCTTTGTTGCATGATTCACATGGGAGTGTTTGGTCCATTGCAAATCAATAGTGTAGTTCATTGTTTTTAAAGTATAAACCTGAATATCAATACTAAGTGCAAACTGGAACTACATATGTCAGGAAGAAACTAAGTCAGGGTAAATATACACCTCTACTATATCACATCACAAGCCCTGCAAAAATAAGTTAGACGCCTCTAATTTTATTTTGCATGTTTTACTCGGTTTAGGTCTTTCGAAGATAGAACCGTTCTTACCTACGAACATGAAACCACAACGGTGATAAAAAAATGATTAACAACTCGTTGTAGATTATATCTTAACTGTAGTGGAAGAGACATACACCCGCTAGCCACTTATGCAATACAAGTTGCATGTCAGTCGTGGAACAAGTCTCATTTACGTGGGCATGTAAAGTTAGTCTGGGCCTCTTCATCCCACTATGCCACTAAGATCCAAAATACACAACGGAAGCAATAACATGATCATCAGCGCCCACATACACATATGTGTTCTACCCGTACAATACATCTACGCGTAGATCCGGTTTTGATACCACTAAAGGGATTCGTAGCATAGAAAACAAAAAATTCTTATGCGAAGAACAACCAACAGGCCAAGATCTAATCTAGAGGATGCAAGCAACGGGTAAATAGAGTGCTAGATGAAATTACCCTCGAAAACCAAAAAGCGGTACGAGATAAAATCCCATGGATGATGAATACGACCACTTTCCGATCTCAAGTTCATGAAGAAGAGCGCTGCAATCCGGGAGCGCTCCAGCACTCGGTCACATGTACAACTTGATGAAGACCTCCATTCCCTCAATCCAGCGGTGCAACAGAAGTAGAGGGATCCACCGGAAACTCCAACAGCGTGACAGCGTGGTGTGGTGGATAAATTAGACGTTCATGGCTTCGCCAAGCAGATGACCAAGTGGTGGAGCATAGGGAGGAGCGTGTCACGAACCCGGACCCAAAGGTATACACACTGTAATGCGCTCCTAATCATGGACCCTCAAGGGCTTCAGGGTTACCAGCCCCGGCTGCAACAAACAACGACAGGCAGACCGGATTCATCGGCACACAAGCCGGATCACCACGGTACTACTACTGCTTGTGTCCATGCTAGTCGTAACCAACTATGCATATCAAAGCGTCCACGAATCGTATGAAACTGAAGGAACGGGACCAAAGCTATACAGAGATGCTATGTGTCCAGAAAGTGCAACATCAATCAAGGGTTACTGGGGTTACCAAGCCCCAGGCCGAATCACATCGACAGGCGTGCTCGGAAATGGATCATCGGCTCCACAGCCCCTCGACCGCGACAACTATGCAGGCATAGCCAAAACTATATAACAATGAGCTCGAAACCAACAACCGATCAAAGCAACACTCTAGACATGGAAGCTGTATCAAACAGGTGTTACTAGAGTATAACTTTACAAACAGAGGTCACACGACCCAACATTACATCATACAACGGAAGGCAAGTTATGTTGCTAATCAACAAGAACCAAAAAGGCCTAAGTGGCCGCAACATAAGGCGACGTCCCAGCCCATAGATTCCAGGCTGCTACCTGGGAACCCCAAACTACTCGTCAATGTCCACGTTGAAATACCACTGAAGTGAGGTCTTCACCTGAACCAAAAAATTAAGCAAACCTGAGTATGGGAGGTACTCAACAAGGCTTAGTTAACCTATTATACATCTACTATCTTCAGAAAGGGTTCTATGAAGGATATTTTGCATAAAGCAATCTTTGTTTTCCAAGTCGAGGAAGAATAGCACGTCTCATGGAGTGTTTTAGAAACAGATGAGAAGACTACTCAACTACTGAAATCATCATCTTTTCATCCACCAACATTATTTCCCAGCATCTCACCAGCTACAAGGATCACCCATCTCGACATCTCCGAGGAGGCACCCTTCGTTCGTTCTCAACATGTTTTAGACATTCCGTTGAAGTTATCTATGATCACAGAATCCGTTGCCAAGTCGTCCATAACCGTGGACACGGCTTCTCGAGGAGATTTATCCCTGCAGGAGGTACACTTTACCCACACGTACCATCCGACTCTTAACGCCACATGTACGCTCCTTGGGAGCGCGGCAGAGGGTGGCTAGATCCGACCCTTACCTTGCGTAACCCTATCCATGACTCAACCCAAACAGGGCCACCCCGTCAACAGGGAGTTAGCCACCTCCTGACGGCACCTGTTCTGTGAGTCGGGATCAAGATCCGTGTACGTCCATCACTTGTCGCGGTCACGCCCTAAGTTCTTCTCCAAATCATTTTCTGACTCACACACAGATGGAAAGATCAAACTACGTGACTCATGGACGTGGCCAAACAAGTTAGTTAGTCGGGCGAGGTTCATTGGCTCGCGCGTGTGGTTGCACGCTCAGTCTTGGCTTCGAAGGCGAGAACTCGCTCCTAGGGGCATGAATAGGACAAAACGCCACAACCCATTGTGGCCTCACATCCATACTGTTATTTAGTCAAGTTATTAAAGATAATACAATTCACAACAACCTAACAAAGTAGATTCACACATTGACCAGATTCATCAACCGAATGGATCAGATCACAACTAGGCATGGCTAAGCAAGACACACGGGCTTTAACGAGGCGCGCACAAACAAACCTATAGCTGCTAGGAGCAGTGGATCAGGATATTTAGGCGATGCAACAAGTATAGGAGAACTCTATCTAAGACCATAAATACTTTGAACCGCATGCAATATACGAGATTCCAAAACACTTCGAAAACCATATATGAGCAGATAAGAGGTTATGCTTGCCTTGGTTAAAGAAAACCAATAGATATATCTTCTCGATAAGTGCTTGACTTGTCGGTTAAGATCAAGTATTCGTCATTGGAGTTGATGGCCTTCACTTCGGAGTCGCATTCTACCGAGGGGGAAACAACACCGAAAAGAAGAACAACAATCAACACATGGCATCGATGCAATGCACAACATGTATGCATGAGCAAGTTAATGCACTGAAATAAAGCCCTAAACATGTTTGATGGGTTGCTAGGGTTCGTATGTCAGTTAAGCATTTTTACTGAATTTATCCCGAAATAGACCCAGGAGGGGCACTTCGGGCAATTCTGGAAGTGACTACAAGTTAAAGTGCTCAAATGGGTTTGTAAACATCATAAATAGATTGCATTTGTCATTTTGAGCAATTTGATATATAAATTTTAATTTTCTAGTTTTATTGAATAAAAACTTATTTTTCCATTTTTAAATGAATTAAACAACATTAAATAATGTCCAAAAATGTAGTTTGTCAAACATGTATGAAAGTGACATATTTGGGTTCCAAATAATTTTCTGAATAAATTGGTACCTTCCTTTTATTTTTCTGAGGTGTGAAACATTAGTTATTAAATTATCAAATTTAATTATTTTTCTATTATTATTAACCATTTTCTGGAAACAGAAAAAACAGAAATATGACGTCATGATGACGTCATCAATGGTCACAGCTGCTCTGCTATGGAAGATATTAATCGATCGATTGATCGATTCACGAATTGAATTGGTTGGGAAGCTAGAGGAGGCTGCGGGGAACGTGCGGGCGGTAGCAGGTTGGCCAAGAGGTCACCGGAGACCGCCGACAAGGACCTCCCACGGTGGCGGACGACGGAGCTCGGCGGGCGGGAGTTGTGGAGGGGGAGGAAGCAAACGGAGGGCATGGGGAGGCTCACCACGACGCGGTGAAGCTCGTGGAGTGGTCAGGGTGGCGAGGCGGCGCCGGAATCGCCGACGGTGAGCAGGAACCGGCAGCGCCCGAGGCGGATGGAAACGGCGTGATTGGGTCCCTCCCAACCTTCCCTGGTTTCGTGCGGGCTGGAGGCGGCGTAGGAGCTCGAAGGGGGACGAGGGCATACTCGGCAGGGTCGGGGACGACCCAGAACGGCGGTGGCGAGCTCGCCGGAGGAAGCTAGGGTTTCGTCCCGGTTAGAAATTCACTGAGAGAGAGAGGCCGTGAGGGGGCGAGGAGAAGGGAAGAGGTGCACGGCTTCCTCGCGTCTTCTCTGTTCGACAAGCATAGAGGCAGAGAGGTGCGTGCCAAAGCGGCGCTGCCACAGAGCAGCTTGCCTTCTATCTGAAGGTGGAAGAAGAAAGAACATAGGATTTTCAAGAAAACCCCTTGGAATGTTTTAAAAATTTACACAGAGGTCCTTTTCCATAGAAAACTGCAAAGAAAACAAGGTTTTGGGGGCTCTTTTGCAAACAGAAAAATTGACAAAAATAATATTTGAAAACCTTATCAAATTTCCAACCACAACATATTTTTGTTTGGTGAAATTGAAATATGTTTCAGTGCAAAAATTTGAAACATACTTTAAGTGCCATTTGTGGTATTTTCTCAATTCAATTTAATTGCACAATTTACATTGTTTCAAACATGATTAGTTTTTTTTTTCATGCATGTATGAGATGAACACAACACCACACACCCTAATTTAGCAAATTTGGGATGTTACAAATCTACCCCCCTTACAAGAATCTCGTCCCGAGATTACCAAAGGAGAAGAAAGAAGGAACACCTGTTTTGAACGATCTTCTCGAACCTTATGGTTTTCTTCTTGAAGAGGTTGATCCGTAGCACTTGCGAAGATATCCAGCGGATACACCTTAGGTAGGAAGGAAAAACTCTTAGGAGTTGATCTTTACGAAGATTGAGTATCTCATGGATAACTCATGACATGAATGTTCATAAATAACTTTTGAGTTAACAGGCATGAAACACATCAAGGTAACAGAGGGAACAGGAGAAGGTTTCAAGTTTGTGGGCGATGGTTCTTGAAAGGATTTAGAATATGAGATTTGCACAAGACTTTAAATCCTTTTGGGAAAGAAAGGTTGGACAACTTATGACATTCAGATTTCTTCAAACAGAATACCAAGATTGAGAGGATGGTCTTGGACACCACAAAGTAATACCCATGGACGGGGAAGAACATGAAACACGCTGGAATCATGCATTCAAGGTAAAGGTTTGATACAGAATCATGTTCACACTTCGGAATGGACACGGAAGATGAAGGAACTTTCATTCCGTCAAATTTTGTCGAAAACTTTGTCAAAGTTCATGAGGTTACTTCACAACAAAAGATGGGTAACCAAAAGATGTTGGAACACCATAGTTAAGAAGGGATTCTTGGTAACACCATAAGGGTGAGTAACCAATGAGGATTGGAGCACCGGAAGGAATAAGGAATCCCTTTTCTATTGTGGTTTGGACGTGGCAATCCATCTACTACATGGTTAAGATCCCATGGCTGGAGTGACTAACAAATTCACACAATGTGTGAGATGAACAGAACTTCTAGTATAAACAACTTGAAAAAGGGAACTGATCGATGGAGGTTACAAGACACCACGAGATGTTTTCATGATGAACTTGTTTAAACTGGAAGGAAGGTTTGGAGGATCAACGAAGAGACGTTGAACAGAATAACTTCCAAGTTCTCCTTAATCTTTGAGATATTGACAACAGGCTCATGACAAGCCTTCTATAGGTCACCAAGTGAATGTAGAACTTCGGTTTGCAAGAACGGGGAGGAAAACTTGTGAGAATGAGCCACAAAAGAATTCTCACGGAGAGTGGCTGCTCTTACGGAATCAAGGAGATATGACATTAGGACTTCTGGCTAATTGTGTCAACCACACATCAACCATGCCAGATTTTGAAAAGACCTAATTCAATACTCTTGAGAAAACACCAACCATCATTACTGCTTGAGATTTAGCTATGGTTAGTGAGTTGATAACTTAGACTTGGTATGTTTGATCAAAGAGGTTGCACCGGTTACCAACGACTTACACTTACTAGATTCTCAAGATATGGACTACAATGTCTAGCTCAAAAAGGTGATAGAGTTTGCAGAACTCGTGTATTAGCAACTTGCCAGGGACAACTGCACCTACATGAATTTCTTGCAAAGGAACACACCGGAGTCCTTGTTGGAAGGATATTACAGAGATAACCAAGTTCTTGGACTTCTTCTCTTTACGAACAATCAGTCAGTGGCTTGGTGTGGATGCAAACTTAATCAATGAGTGGAGGTAACAACCTACCATCTCCAAGAATACTCCACACATGCATGACCAACTTGGGATTATTCCCGAAGGAACAATAAAACTTTACTCGAATCCATGATGACAACTTTCACCATAAGCACACGAACCCGAGAAAGTCACTTTGAACATCCAGAACACAACTTCGTGACAACACAAAGATGGTTCTCAAAAGTTTCCAACATTGTTGCCATTTATTCAACATGAACCTCTTGCAACTTGGGTAAATAGGAATGTCATCGATGGGCTCGACAATGCACTTATCAATACTCCAAGAAGAGAGATTCATATGATACATGAACGAGGCAAAGTATTGGTTAGACCAAAGGACATAAAGGTATACTCGGGAAAAACACCATGAGTGGAAAGACCATCAAGATAGTCCTTGGATCTTTTCTCAATTTGACAATAGCCCAAATCAAATAAAGAGGTAACATGATAGCATGTCCACTGAAGAGATACTATCATGCTTCAACATAGAAGAAACTAGACATCCCTTAACGGAGGATCAAGTTAGGCGGAGCTTTTGCCTTTCAACTCTCCAAGTTGTTGTTTAAGCTCAACCTACTAGTCCAGGGTGTCGAGCAGAGTTCTTGGAGAAAAGAGTAGTTCAAAGTACCCCTTCTTTGGACATCACGGCCAGGTGACAAAACTGGTGATACTTCTAGAAAGACATCCAGAATATCACAACCCATCAGTATGTCTTGGAGTTTGAAAGGGATCTTGCTTGTCAAAGCAACAGATATGGTCTTGAGAGCTTTGGTGTGAACCTAACTCTTTGACAAAGAATGTGGACCAGAATGAACGGATTTGGTAACACAGTCAACTTCAATTACAGACTGGGTGACCAGTAGTGCTAAGAAGGATACAGATATGTCTGAGATTTTTCGAAGCAATAAGAATTGTTAAGAATATCTGGTACACACAATAATGCACACACACCGACCACTCTCAAGCATTCAAGATTGGAGGAAGGAGGAGTGAGGATGTGTAAGAGCATCACTTCATCAATGAGGCCATGCAACTCAACACAACCTCTTGATATATAAGAGTGTGATACTCGAAGGTGGAACAGAACAGAAGCTAATGAAACTTCTCTAATCTGTGAATTACAAAACTTTGACCTAGTCCTAGATATGAATGAGGTACTTGTCGGGGGGGGCTACCCCCGATTAGGGGTAAGATAGATGATAAAAGAGATATCAGATTAATGTTTACCGGGTAGGCGGCTACCCGGGTATCTGGTATCCAGTAGCTGCTACTCGGTGATAAGTATTGAAGGCCAAGAGGAGATAAGGAGGAATATTGGAATCGTCCGATTAGTGATCGGGTGGTCCGAGTAGACGGGCATCAATCCTACTCGGGCACAAAGTCAATGGAGCCGTTCTGACGAGATCCTGCGTATCCCGCAGCCGTACATGCATGCGGCTCGACTTACAAGACGCATGATTATCTGCGCTACGGCGTGGGTACAGAGAGGGTGGGCACCTGTCTTGTCTTGTCACTGACAGGGGGGACAGGACATGTCAGGGGCCTACTCTGTGAGACTGACAGGGTGGACAAGACCTGTCAGCCGGACGGCGCGGCGACTTCTCGCAACGGCATCAGCGGGAACACAGAAGCGTGCTGCTGCTGTCACTATGGCGTTGTCTTATCGTGTACTTTCTAATTGTTGTTTACTCGTTGGGTACGAGTATATAAGGTTCCCAACCCCCTCCTGCGCGAGGGACGTTGCCCCAGAGAGCATTTATTGCATGAGCAAGAGCTAGAGGTAGAGAAAACAAGAGAGTGGATACTCGGCTGAGTGCCTGATTTGTACTGTGGCTACTCGGATATACCAAATACAGAGAGATAGGCAGGATTAGGGGTGTTACCTCCACACGAGAGCCCCGAACCTGGGTAGATCGAGGTGTTTGCAGTGGTTTTGTGCGCGTCTACTCGACGTGCGATCCATCCCCGAATACCTACAGCGTCCATCGGCCCCAACACTTTAGCCATCCCATGGCATCTGTCTTCACCACCCTACGACAGTTGGCGCCCACCGTGGGGCCAGCAGCGGTGTTGGCTGGGGTTCATATTCGGAAAAGACCGATTTGTGCATTGGGGGAGCGCGTGGTCTGTGGCCTTGTCCACAGATTCGGCTCTTTCGACTTCGTCATCGACAACACCGGCGATTTCAACGGCAGGCCCGTGCCTGCAGGCGGCTCGGTCCTTTCCTTCGGCGCGCATCTGGTGTACGTCGCCACCACCGTCATCCGCGAGTTCCCGGAGGAGGTGCTCGTCGTGGATGATCCTCTTGCTATACTCGATGCCCGCGGGAAGCCATCTGGCTGCTCTGTGGACAGCGTGGAGGTGATGATGACGGGCCCGGCTATCGATGACGGGCCCGTCTATCGATGCCGGGAAAGGCGCAGCCACTGCGGCTGAGGTCATCGAGGAGCCGGCTGCGGCCAGGGGTCACAAGCCCTACGAGATGCCCCAAAACATTTCGGGCTACGTGGATCCTTCCACGTCGACGGCTATACCGGCTGCTCGCGTTGGCGCCACCGGGCAGCTGGGCATGCCGCCTCCCACTGACACGGAGCTCATGGTGTTGAAGGCGCAACTCGAGCAGCAGCGTCAAAATGAGTACAATAGAGCGCATGGCTTTACTCCTGTTTCTAGGCTGCCTAGCAAGATAGGCGTTATTCGTCGCAACTTGGGCGCTAAGCTAGATAGAGATGGTAGGGTTGTTAGTCTATCTGCTAGCTTGAACACTGCTAGTAGGCCAAAATATAGTTCTCCTGCCAAAACTCTTAGGGCTGCAGAGGCAGTCGCTGTCGAGTTGCCGCATCTCACTGGCGACGCTCGTGCTAGGCAGTAGGATAGGCTTAATGATCTAGTGCTAGAAGCTGGCAGGCAGAATGAGGCTTTCCGAAAAGCCAATCCGGGAGCCGGTGCTTCCCATGTTGTTCACTCGCATGGGGGTAGATCGGTGGATCAGGCCTCATCGCCGCTTCCCGGCACTGAGAGGGCTCAGAGTGTGAACTCTGGCAAAAACAAACAGATGCATGTGTACGACCCGGCTGTCGCCGAAAAACAGCACGCTGTAGAGCGACAGCCCGGCCAGAAACACAACTCTGCAGGAGCGGGCTATCAAGCCACCAAAGCTCGCAGCAAGGGGCAAGGAGGGAACCGAGATGGCCCATCTCGGCCTCAAGCTGTCAACCCAGTTCAGCAAAGAGTATAGCCGTGTGCAGCTATGCAGCCACAAGTAGTTGTGGCAGCGGCCAACCCGGTTGATCAACCCGGTCCCGTGCAGCAAGACCGCTATGATGATAGGTACTCGGCAATGGAGCTAGCCGGGTACGCTGATCCGAGAGATGTTACTGATCGTCTGGGTGGAAGGATGCTGGAGCCCAGCGATGCAAGGTACAAGTTGGACCGCATTCACCGGTCCGAGCAGATAGAAGAGAAGGGGCCACCCGGCCCAAGCTGTTTTGGTCATAGAATCATGGGAGAGCCAGCCGTGACCAAGTTCCAGCTGGCCAGAGGGACCAAGTCATATGATGGGAGCACCAAGCCGGATGACTGGTTTAATGACTATGTCACCGCCGTGCATATTGCAGGCGGCAACCGGAGATGGGCTATGAGATATGTCCCACAGATGCTGGAGGGCCCTGCCCGGATCTGGCTGAATAACTTGCCGAAGGACAGTATCAACTGTTGGCTCGACTTCTCGGAAGCTTTCATCAGCAACTTCACCAGCACGTACAAAAGGCCGAATAGGCCGCGGCACCTTTCAGCTTGCAAGCAGAGGGAAGAGGAGACTGACCGAGAGTACCTTACTCGGTGGAGCACATTGAGGAACACATGTGAGGGTGTGAATGAGTCACAGGAAATCGCCTGGTTTGCTCAAGGCTGCAGGCACGTCATCATGCTATGGCGGAAATTCCAAAGAGAGATGCCGAGTACGCTCGCCGAGACAATCAAGATAGCTGATATGTATGCACTCGGTGACCCTACTCAGCCTCTGCTTGATGCTTTTGAGCCGGGAAGAAGAAACCAAGATGGCAACAGACGCCAAGATTTCTGCAACAAGCGCAGAGATGACCGTCCCGATACTCGGTACGGTTCTGAGCAAGTGAATGCTGTGAACCAAGACACTGCGGCTGCTGGGAGCAGCCAAAGGCAAAAAACTGCTGGAGCCCAATACAGACAGAACCAGAATCAGGGCCAAGGCTTCAAGAAGCCATACAATGCTCCCCAGCAAGGCAACAGCAACCCGAATGCCGAAGATGCTCAGAGATTTATGTTTGAGAACATGAAGGACGGACCATGCAGCTTCCATACTCGGCATCCGAGTAGGCCAGCCAACCGCACTAACCGGCAATGCAGCTGGTGGGACCGCTTCAAGACTGAAGGTTTTGGTCAGCTGCCCCCTCCTCCTCCTCTGCCGCCTGCGAATGCCAATGTGCAGCCTATCCAGGCAGATGCTCCTAGGCCGGCTGTGAATCCGAGAAGGGAGAATGTGAATCAAGTGGCTCAGGGAGCCAACCGCAACTACAACAACCGCAGCGACCGCAACCGCAACTACTACAACCGCAACAACAACAGGAACAACAACAACAACAACAACAACAACAATGGCAACAACAACAACAACAACGGCAATGATGGTGGTGGAGACCGGAACCAGTACCAGGAACATCATGAGAGCTACATGGTGTTCACCACTGAGCCGGATGACAAGCAGTCGCAGCGTAGGCGTGCGATGGAGGTGAATGCGGTGATACCGTCTGTGCCTCACTATCTGCACTGGTGCGACCAAGAGATTACTTGGTCCAAAGATGATCATCCCAAGGTGATGCCCAATCCGGGTACATATGCACTGGTGGTAGATCCCACCTTCCTGGGAACTAAGAAGAATGTCAGGTTCAGCAAGGTGCTGATTGACAATGGCAGCAGCATCAACATCATCTACCGAGATACCCTGGAGAAGCTCGGCCTCGCCGAGAACATGCTACTTCCTAGCAGGACCACTTTTCATGGCATTGTGCCGGGAGTGTCTTGCGCCCCAATAGGCCGCATCTGGATAGATGTGCTATTCAGCACCAGGGAGAACTGCCGCACCGAGTGCCTGCAGTTTGAAGTGGTTGATCTTCAGAGCCCTTACCATGCTCTACTCGGTAAGCCTGCACTCACCAAGTTCATGGCCTCAACCCATGCAGCCTACCTGAAGATGAAGCTACCTGGTCCCAATGGTGTCATCACCATCTCGGGTGATTACAAGCACTCCCTGGATTGCGCATCAGCTGGATCGCTGCTGGCAGAGTCTCTGGTCATCGCTGCTGAGAAGAAGAAGATACACGAGGTGGTGGCTATGGCTCAAGCAGCTCAAGTCGGTATGCGTGGCATGCCGGGTTCTCAGTATGGACCAGCTTTTAATGGTTGGTATAAGAAACTTGAAGTTGTGCCACACTTAAATTACCAGCTGATAGAAACACTGGTATATGATTGCTACGAGTGATACATTTCTGATCTGCCTTTTGTTACGCGCTACGGTCGGGGTAGCTAACAGTGACTTGTCACTGCCACGGACCCTCTTGGAGTGATTTGCATCGTTCCTTGTAAGATGATTTACTTGATGTCATCTTTTAACTCGTGAGTCTATGTTGAGGTTCCTGGCACTTCCACCATCCATATTTGCTAGTCTCTTCGGTACTGTGCATTGCCCTTTCTCACATTCAGAGTTGGTGCAAACTTCGCGAGTGCATCCAAATCCTGTGGGAGGACTTTGTTCTCCTACACATAAGCCCATATATTATTCCTCAAAACAGACACCATACCTACTTATCATGGCATTTCGATAGCCATTCCGAGATATATTGCTGCACAACATCCACCTCCATTATGTTACTTGATGATGAGCTTCACGGTTATTTATGCATACTGCTACACTGGCAGGAGCATGTAGTTAGATACATCAGAGATATCTCTTTATGAGTTATGAGTAATAAAAGTGTGATGATTCATTGTAATATAGGATGTTGCCCCTACCGGTGAGGATATATAAAATAAAAAAAATAAAAAAGCCCAAAAAGAAAAAAGGGCCAAAGAGAGAATAAAGAGAGAGGGGGCGCATCACTATCCTTTATACCACACTTGTGCTTCATGTTTAGCACCAATGTTTCGGTTTGGAGAAAGTTTTCATATTATTATTCATTCATAACTATGTGGGGAACTTTATATTATAGAACATGGCTTGTATATTCCAATGATGAGCCTCCTCAAATGAGCTCTAGGTCTTCGTGAGAAAGCAAGTTGGATGCACCCCCACTAGTTCCATTGGAGAGATATCATACACTTATAGCTCTATGTGCATCCGTTGTGTGGCAATCCCTACTCCGTGCATAGCTTCGGTTGTGAGACTTTCTCGTGTCTAATGACCACTTTTAGCTTTGTGAGCCTTTCTTCCATTGACCTTCCAAACCCCCCATAATGGTCTCTTAGCCATAACATCCTGGTGCAGGGACCAACGCAGAACACATGCTTGTTTTTTAGTGCGCAAATAGTTTAAGATTCAAGCATTGCATCGTGTGAAAAGCTTGAATTGATCCTAACAGGGGTTGTGAAGATCGTTTGACGTGCATGATATTGTTGTTCTTGAAAGCTTAAATCATCTCTAATAAACTTTGCACGGTTGATAGTCTTTTAGTATTGATTCATTAAAATTTTTGTTTCTTTCTTCTTATTTGTTTATGCATTACTTATTGATATCAAATATAGATCACAACTTTAGTTCATTTGATCCTAGTTTACATGCTCTACTTTACATATTATGATCAAGATTGTGTGGTAGCATGTCACCTCCGAAATTATTTTGTTTTATCGTTTACCTACTCGAGGACGAGTAGGAACTAAGCTTGGGATGCTTGATACGTCTCCAACGTATCTATAACTTCTGATGTTCCATGTTGATATTATGCCAATTGCTACATGTTTTCTCCCTTCTATATAGCATTTTTACACATTTTCCGGGACTAACCTATTAACAAGATGCCAAGTGCCAGTTCCCTATTTTCTGTTGTTTTCAGTTTCAGAAAAGTTGTTCTGGAAATACTCCCGAAATTGGAAAATTCGAAGCCCAGAAGTCTTAGAAGTCCCGGAAGCTTCCAGAAGTCCCGAAAAGCCCCGGAGGGGGCCACAGGGTGGACACACCATGGGGTGGCGCGGGTCCCCCTAGTCGCGCCACCTAGGGGTGTGGGCCCCCTGGCCACCCCCCGGCATCACCCTTTCGCCCATATATACTCCCCGAGGCATAAACCCTAAGAAAATCGACCTTTTCCACAAAATACATCCGTTGCTCCGCCGCCGACAAGTTTCGGGGGACAGATCTCTGTTCTGGCACCCTGCCGGGACGGGGAAGTGCCCCCGGAACCATCTCCATCGACTCGACCGCCATCTCCATTGCCGTTGCTGTCTCATATGATGAGGAGGGAGTAGTTCTCCCCTGAGGCTGAGGGTTCTACCGATAGCTATGTGGTTCATCTCTCTCCCATGGTGTGATCTATATGTGATCGTGAGCTTTGTAATATAGTTGAATAAGTAGATGTTACTCTTCATCTTGTTCTACTCAAGTGTTTTATTAATATGAACTTTGGAGTCACCTTGTCCCGCGGTGTGAAGGTGACAGTGTGCACACCGTGTGTGTCTCCTCTATGAATTTTTGTGTTTGTCTAGTACCTTCTAGGGCGCTCATAGTGACAACGTGGGGTTAACTAGACATGAGAATGTTTACTTTAAGGAATGCTTTTTGCAGCCATACGCAATGATTAGTGTTCGTTATCCAACCGGAGAGGGTTAAGAGTAGCATAGTGAAGAGAAGATATTTAGTTATTCAATTATGCGATCATTGTTGAGAGTGTCCACTAGTGAAAGTAGGATCCCTAGGCCTTGTTTCCAAGCATTGAAACACCGTTTTCCGCATGTTCTGCTACTTGTTTGCTTGCTTCCATATTTATTTCTGATTGCTATTATTACTTATAACCATCCATATTAATCGCATTTCACTATCTCTTCGCCGAACTAGTGCACCTATATACCTGACAAGTATATTGGGTGTGTTGGGGACACAAGAGACTTCTTGTACCTTAATTGCAGGGTTTCTAGAGAGGGATATCTTTGACCTCTACCTCCCTGAGTTCGATAAACCTTAGGTGATCCACTTAAGGGAAACTTGCTGCTATTCTACAAACCTCTGCACTTGGAGGCCCAACAATGTCTACAAGAATAGAAGTGTGTGTAGACATGACCTCTCTTCGCCTCTTCGCCTATAAATTACCCTTAACCCTAAAAGTTCGGGGATGGAGTTATTTTCCACGAAACATACAGAGAGGCGTCTTCACCTCGAAATTTCAATCTAGGACTTACGTAGCCCTGTTTCGGCACCGTGCCGGAGGGGGAACCGTCACCGGAGGCCTCTTCATCGCCATGATTGCCTCCATGATGATGCATGAGTAGTTTATCTCGGGACTACAGGTCCATATCAGTAGCTAGTTGGTAGTTCTATCATTTATGCCTCCATGTAGAGTCTCGTGTGCTGCCCCACATGATTGATACCACCATTATGTAATTCTTCATGTTGATGAACCATGAGATTATGATTATTTTATTCATGTCAATCTGAGATGCTTCACTTATATTTTTAGACATTTTTTACGTTTTCTTGCAATGCTCTCCGGTGTTTATGATTACCTTGGCCACGTAGTTGTTTTCACCTCCAAGAGAGGGTTTATATGCAAGATAGTGGGTTCACGCCTCCCTTACATCTCTGCTCGAGTGACAAAAACGTGACGGATGGGGGATGTGTTGTTGCCACTAGGGAGAAGACAGTAGTTCTCTTGTCGACGGACGAGAACCATTGCTTATATTACGTACTTTACTTAATGGAATTGTCTGTTGCACACAAAGCAATCACTTTGTTGTTGCAACTTAATACCAGATTGATTTGTTGGATAGCTTTCTTGAGGTGTGATGGTGCAGATCTTGCACTCGTTGGGATACCCCAAGAGGAGGGCGTGATGAGCACAACGGTAGGATTTTCCCCCTTAGTTAAGAACCAAGGTTATCGATCCAGTAGGAGAAAGAGGACCTCCGGAAGGTTGATGCCACTGACGGTGGTGATGGCGCTTCACCGGTGTCAGCAACAACGTGGAACCTGCACACAACACAACCAAAATACTTTTCCCCAACGGTATTGTGAGGTTGTCAATCTCACCGGTCTTACTGAATACAAAGATTAGACGTATAGTGTGGAAAATGATGTATGCTTGCAGTAAGTAAAGAAAGCAGGAAATTGTTGTGGTTTGTTTAACAGTGTAGGAAAATGGACCGGGGTTCATAGGTTCACTAGTGGTATCTTTCCATAAATATAGCATGCTGGGTGAACAAATTACAGCTGGGCAATTGACAAATAGAGGTTGCACCGTAGTGCAGAATATAACATGATGATTACTATGGTATTTAGTGCGGTCGTTACAAAAATATACATAGACCGACATCCATATGCATCTATGACTACTAATCCACCCTCAGGTTATCATCCGAACCCCCCTTAGGTATTAAGTTACAAGCAACAGATAACTGCATTAAACAAAGTGTGTAATGTAAGCAATGATTATGCACGCGGGCACTCTCACCGTTGTTTTCTCCCTAATGGCAATAGCACATCCTCCCCCTTCACGTTTCTGTCACTCGAGCAAGGTGGTGAGGAGGCATGAACTCACTATCGAGCATAAATACTCCCTCTTGGAGTCACTAGCAACTACTTGGTCAGAGAAACCACTAGCAACGGAAAGCATGCAAGATCACAAATATCATATGAAAATAAAGACTATAATCAACTTGACATAAGGTCAACATTCATCGGATCCCAGCAAACACAGCATATAGAATTACATAATATCAATCTCGATCATGATAGGCAGCTCACGTGATCTAAACATGGAGGCATATGAGGATAAGACATCCATCTAGCTACAACTACGAACCCGTAGTCCAAGGATGAACTACTCACGCATCACACCGGAGGCAGGCATGGTGATTTAGAAGCCTTCGGTGATGATCTCCTCTCCGACAGGGTGCCAGAAATAGCTTCAGAACCCCCCTGGTCTAGGGTTGACGGTGACGGCGGCTGCGGAACTTTTCGGGGATTTTTGAATAGGTGCTTAGGGTTTTCCTTCCGAGGGGATTAAATAGGCGAAAGGGCAAAGGCGGTGGAGCTCTAGGGGCCCCACACCCATAGGTGCCGAGGCCAGGGGGGTCGCGCCACCCTATGGTGTGGCCCCCTGGTTCCCGTCTTCGACTCTTCTTCGGTGTTCTGGATGCTTCCGGGGAAAATAGGCACTTCGGGCTTTGTGGGGTCCAATTCCGAGAATGTTTCCAGAACAACTTTTCTGAAACCAAAAACAGCAGAAAACAGGGAATTGGCACTTGGCATCTTCTTAATCGGTTAGTCCCGAAAAACGTATAAAATGCTATAAATAAGGGAGAAAACAAGTAGCAATTGGCATAATATGATCATGGAGCATCATAAATTATAGATATGTTGGAGACGTATCAAGGTGGACTATTAGATATGGATGCACGCTAGATAGTTTTCCATATGTCTGACATAAGTCCCACAATGTTAGAACCCGTAAACTATATCTTGTCATAATAGTATTTTTATACGTTCATGATTTTTCAATTGCCCAGCTGTAATTTGTTCATCCAACATGTTTGTTTTCTTTCAAGAGACACCACTAGTGAAACTATGGCCCCCGGTCATATTTTCCTCATTATTGCAACCTTTTTTAAGCACTTTCATCATTTTTTCCATGATGTACCATTTTTTACTTTTATTACTTTTCATTACTCTATACGTTTAATTCTCTAGTTTTCAGCAAGATGAGAAGACTGACAACCTTCTTGGAAAGTTGGGGACGAGAGAGAGTTTGTGTGTTGTGTGCCGGTTCCACCCTTGTTGACGCGCCAGGAAACAAGAAATCTTCTCCAAGTCATCGAAGTCCTACTGGTCAATAAACTTTGGTTCCACAATTGGGGAAAATTTATGCTAGACTACATCATACCTTCCTCTTGCTGTAACCCAACGAGTGTGCGATCACATCTGAGCAATGAGCTTTTTGATCTTAGTGACAATGGATCCTAAGGAAGGAGGGGCCTGGCTGCCACCACGAGAACGAGCACCACTATTACGTGCACCACTAGACCGACTATCTCCCATAAAGGAATCAGGAGCAGTAGCAGAGGAAGACTGTCTGTTCACATAGACTCTCTTGGGCTTGTCATCCACACAACCCTTAGTTAGATCATAGTCCTTCATGGTATCCTTGATGAGCATCATGATGAAGGGACCATAAGGGCTGGTGTACTAGGACACCATAGCATTGTGCATCTCATGAAAGATATAGTCCATCACATCCAAAGTGAAATCCTTGGCTGGGTCTTCATTGCTAACATTCTCATGTGCCAGGAGGAGGAGATCAATAAGTGGTCCACAGAGAGCATCCTTGTTTCCATCACTAGGATCAATGTTCTCTCGGAAGTCATACAGCGGTAAGAGACCCTTGACCGAGCCAAGAGTACCATCAGAGCCATAAAGATCTCCTAACAAGTTCTTGTCGTCCCTCTCAGGAGAATGAAGGTGAATACCACCGCTGAAAGGATAGCCGAGAACTCTCGCAAAGTCATGGAATATGGCCTCACATAGAACAACCCCTGTCATCCACTTCATGGTACGAGCATCATCACTCTTCATGACAAGAGTGGCATAGAATTGCTTCAGAATGGTAACATTGTAGTTGCACTGAACCTGCATAAGATGGTGAACATCTTCCTAGTGACCTCCACAGCTTCACCAAACTTAGCCTTGGAGCCCAGAAGCTGCATATTGATAGTATGCATAGCATGGACAGGAAACTCAAATGTCTAATAAATGTCATCACAAATATGCTTCTAAGTCATGAACCAAAAATTCCTCTCCCTAGTTCTTTCATCCCTCTCCTCATCCTCAAACAACCCCTCCGGCCTCAAAGCAGAATAGTCCACACTGTCAATATCTTTGTAGTTGATCCTGTTCTCCTTCCCCCTTTTCATCTTAGGTCCAGTTGCGAGATGCTTGACTTTCCTGACAGTCTCCCTCTTCTACTGACGATTCACACGCTCATCAACCAAAACACATTCCTCTTAGGATGAAGAGCAAACTTGCGAACACACTTGGAATGACCATGACCCAAACTCAAAGAGCCATATGTGAACAAGAATCATAGGGGAATAGCAAAAAGAGAACTACACACAAGTAATTGGACAGAATGCAAAAAAACACATTAGAGATGATACACACATGTCGAAACTACTTAGTACTAGATGAATTAGAACTCAAAACAATTTTTAGCTAATTCTGGGAGGGGCGAAAATTCTGGTCATGGCGGCAAAATATCCAGCCACCCGGAAATTGTGGCCCTGGGGGGGGGCAGAAATTCTGGCCCAGCGAAATTTTCAGAACTGGTTCACGACTAGGTATAAAAGTAGATCGGCTACAAGTGGATCAAAACTAATGTATCTAGGTTGTAGGAGGTTACAATGGGATCATCTACTCCAAGAACAAAAGCAAATAACTCCACAAAAAGAAGTAGGGTGACATGCACCCAATATCTAAAATGGGTGGAGTTACCCTCATCCATTTGAGGAACCGCTTGGAGGAGAAGATGCTCGGAGCAATGCAGATGAAGATTCAGAGGAGCCCGGGAAATTTCAATGATCCAATCACCTCCGACGAGGTGGAGGCGGCAGCTGGGAGAAGTTTTTGGAGGAGGGGGTTGGGGTGAATGAGGAGTTCGTTCAGGAAATCCTCATCCGGATCCCCTTATAAAAGAACCAACTGCTTAGGGAGGATATCCCCCCAACCCCACCCCCCGCGGAATTTTCGGCCTTAGACCCGAAAATTCCGGCCTGCCGTGCCAAAACCTCAACGGCAAAAAGTGGACAACTTGTGTGTGTGGATAGAAATGTCTTTTCGTGAGAAAGGCTTGGTGTTAGAATACCAAACTGATTATGGTACTTCACACCCAACACTTGCAAGATGCAATCGAATAAATGCCAAGATTGAGTGTGTTTTCCATAAATACAACAAAAAAAGATAAGAAATCAAATCCAAATAAAACATCACTAAGAACCAACTATTCACAAAGAAGAGGTTGGTGTCCTAGACCACCATGATAGTATTGTATGTCACCTCAAAGATGTATCTTGGATGCATGACCAATTCTCGACATTTTATTTCAAAATTCAAGAATTTAAAATAGAGATATAAATGATTTTTAGTTTGGGCATAATGGGGGGAAGGATAGTCCAATGAGTTAGGACAACACTCCCCCTATGTTCATGCCTACACCTAAACCCAAACACAAATTCAACTATAGGTGTGTATGCAAGATACTCAAGTTAAGCTCATTGAATCAATGATGTTTAGCTCATTCCTCGAAAACATGAATCTTGTATCATCAAGGGGCTTCATGAATATATCGGCAAGTTGATACTATGTGGGGACATATGCTAGCTCAATATCTTCACGGGCAACATGATCTCTAATGAAGTGATGGCGAATCTCAAGATGCTTCATTCTTGTATGTCGCACCAGATTGTAAGCAATCTTAATAGCAATTTCATTGTCACACAAAAGAGGCATTTTGTCATAATGGACATCATATTCCTTAAGAGTTTGCCTCATCCATAACAATTGACTGCATGCACTAGCAGCTGCCACATACTCGTCTTCAGCGGTGGAGAGAGATATGCAATTTTGCTTCTTAGAAGACCACCTCACCAAGGACCTACCAAGGAATTGGCAAGCCCCGGAAGTTGATTCCCTATAATCTTGATCACTAGCACAATATGAGTCGGTGTACCCACTAAGAGATAAATATGCCCCCTTTGGATACCACAAACCAAACCTTGAGGTATGAACCACATATCGAAAGATCCTATGGAATGCCATCATATGGCTTTCCTAAGGAGCCGCTTGATACCTTGCACACACTCCTACACTCAACACGATATCGGGTCTGGATGCACAAAGGTAAAGCAAATAACCAATCATAGAGTCGTATATCTTTTGATCCATCTACATCTTTACCGTTCGGATTGCATTTGAGATGACACTTGGTTTGCATTGGATTAAACTTCTCTTTAGCACCTTGAAAATTGAACGTCTTGAGCATGTCTTGGGTATACTTGTCTTGAGAGATGAAGGTTCCTATACTTGATTTCTTGATATCATAGCCAAGGAAGAATTTGAGCTCTCCTATCATAGACATCTCAAACCCGTCATTCATAAGATTTGAAAATTCATCATTAAAAGCTTGATTAGTTGAACCAATATGATATCTGTCGTGGTGGTGTCACGGCAGATGCCATGGGATGGCTAAAGATGTGGGAACGATGGACGCTGGAGGTGCTCGGGGAGGGATCACGCGACGTGTAGCCGCGTGAGGTAAGAACTAAACACTGCAAACAACACGGTCTACCCAGGTTCAGGGCCCTCGTGAGGAGGTAAAACCCCTACTCCTGCCTTTCTCTATGTATTCTGGTGTCTCACCGAGTAGCCACAGTACAATGTTCTCGCTACCGAGTAGCCACTCTTCTCTCTTTGTAATGAACTCGGTCAAGAATCTAGGGTTTCCTGTGTCCCAGTGTGCCATCCTCACGTAGGAGGCGGCGGGGCACCTTATATACACGGTGCCCAGCCGGATACGTCCAAGCACGGACAAGTGTCGACATAGTGTGCACATCGTCCTTCTTCCGAGTTCTCGCTGACAGCTTTGGTTCCTAATCTTGGCTGCATCCGGAAAGTCGTTGGGCAAAACCAAGGGGACAGTCTGGTATCACTGTGCCAAACACAGAGTAGGGCCCCCTTATCCTGCGACCGCCTGCTTCCACACTGTCGCTGTCAGGCAGGCCGGTCCCAGATGAACAGTAGTTTGAATAGTGCCAAGTACGGACCCAGGATACGCTGGATCCTGTGTCAGAACGGCTCCTTTGACTTCTGGCCCGAGTAGATTCCCGCCAATCTTACTCGGACCAGCTCTTCTACTCGAACGGACATAACTCGCTTAATATCTCCTTCTGGTCATCTTTCCGTAAGACCGAGTAGCAGTCGACCGGGTAGCAAGTACCGGGTAGACGGCTACTCGACCAAACTTCTCTTCTGACTGTTGCCTTTACCACTTGCCTTTACCCTACTCGGGGGTAACCCCCCGACAGCAGTCCCCGAAGCTGGTAGAGTCTTGCGAACTCGTTCACTAGGCTCTGCCAGCTTAAAACCAATCTTTGCAACACCGCCCTTGAGCCTCAAGATGCCGAGTGAAACCTCCGAGTAGCACTCTGGAAAGTACCTTGGGTCTCTTTTCTTCCGAATAGGGCTAGTCTTCTTCTCTGTGTCCGAGTAAAAGGACTTAGAGAATTTCTCAAGTAGAGTCTCTGCAGCGCAGAGCACAATCCAGCCTTCCGTGCTACAACTGGACACGTGTCAAGCATCCGCGACCCCGACGTCTCGCTGCCCAGGACACGACGTGCCACGCGCCCAGTTTTCACGGAGTGGGCCCACCGGCTCGTCATGTCCCATCAAGCGCAGTAATAACCCACGATCTGGTCGTGGGATCAACTGTGGCCGTTACGCGCGTGTTCCGCGCTTGCGTGCGTTTCTAACCGGCCACAGACCCCACCACACGAGAGTTACGGCCACGATCGATCCCACTACCCCGATGGTAACAGTAATCTGAGGAGAGGATATAAATACCCCCATCGGTAACTTCCTCTTCTCCTTCCTCCGTACTTTCCTCTTTCGCCTCTCTGTCTCTTCTCCGCCGCCGAGCTCTCCGCCGCCGCGCAACTCCTTGCACCGCCGCGGATTCATTCTCTCCATCAGATTCTTCCAAACCTTCCACCGCTTTCTTACTCGCTGCCATGGCTGCTCGCGCCGGCTGGGCTGGCTCTGATGTCACCGTCGACGACTGCTCCTGGCTCGTGAACACCCGGAGGGTTCCTCCTGGTGTTCAGTGCCGGCCGTCCGACGGCGAAATCGTTCTGGCCCCGCGGGAGGGCGAGCATGTCGTCTTCCTCGCGCACTTCGCGCGAGGATTCGGCCTGCCGGCTTCCGATTTCCTCCGCTCCTTTCTGGACCACTTCGGTGTTCAGATGCATCATCTCCCCCCAAATGCAGTCGTCTTCCTCGCCTATCACACCGTGGTGTGCGAGGCCTTTCTTGGCGTCCGCCCCACGGTGCAGACATGGCTAAAGTACTTCCACCTCCGCCAGCAGAGCAAAGGAAAGAAGGACGGCGCGACCTCTGGCAGCCGGGTAACCGACACCGGCAGCGCCATGATGGTGCAGCGGACGGGAACCAATCACCCTCGCATCAAGGGCTTGGATTTCGTCCGTATGTGGCAAAAATCCTTCCTCTACGTGAAGAATATCCCCGCCACGAAGGGGGGAAAGGTAACGGACCGCATCAACCTGCCTGCTTGGAGCAACCGAGCTCCATCCGGGCAGAATTGGAAGACGAAGCCCTCCAACGACCGCAACGCAGTGCAGATGGAGGAGCGGCTCGCTGAACTAATCGGAGAGGGCCTCAAGAGCGATGATCCCGTGGCCTGCTGGATCTGGAACCGGGTGCTGCCTCTGCAGCAGCGCTCCCACCCAATGTGCTACTTGGGAGGCCCCCGCGACTGCACTCGGACGACCACGTTCGAGCTCAGCAACGCGGAAGTCGCCGCGCACGCAAGGTCCATCCTGACCACAAGCCTCCGAGATAACTGGCAGTATGGGTTCATCCCCTTCAGCCGCACGAAGCCGATTCCTCGGGTATGTTCTCCTTCCTCTGCTTCCAGTTTATATGTAATCCGAGTAGATAGCCTTCTCTTCTTGCTGCGACTAGCAATTGCATTCTGCGCCGAGTAGGGCACTTGTCAGAACCGCTTAGGCTTAGTGTGCTTAGTGTTCGCACGCCTTATCGGGTAGCACACTTAGGAGAAATACTTAGGCTTAATGTGCTTGTTGTTTGCACGCCTTGCCGAGTAGGATACTTAGCAACTTTCCCTAGGCCTAGTGTGCTTTGTGTTTGCACGCCCAACCGGGTAAAATGCCTCCACGCTACTCGGCTAATTTGCGATGTTTCTCTGTTCTTTCAGGTCCTTGACCGCCAGCTTGCTGAGAGCTGTGAGTGCTTCGAGGGCAACTGGTCATCTGACCGAGAAGAAGACGACCAGGCCTCCTTCGAGACCGCGGACAAGCTCGATCCTTCTGACGCCGCCCAGGCGGGTGATCATCCTGCGGAATCGTCTCTTCGTGACTGGTCCGAAGATGAAGTTGAAGGTAATGGAACTTATCCCCTCTGACTGCGAGCAGCGCAAACCAATCGCTTTCTGCTTCTGAAGTGCTTTTCTTCCTTTCTATTTCACAGATGTTGCTGATGCTGATGGCGAAGATGAGGATGAGGATGAGGACGAGGCAGCCCAGGTCGTCAAGCCTCTTGCAGTTGCCGCTCCTGCCACCCGCAAACGGACAGGCAGTGGCGCCCAAGAACCTCCCGCCAAGAAGAAGAAGACGACCGAGAAGACGACCAAGAAGGTCGTGAAGAGAAAGAGGCCAGCGATTCCTTCCCGCCAAGGGTAAGTTCTTTCTCGGTTGATTCCCAATCCTTTTGCCTCGCTGTTTTCTCTTGATTTCCTCTGCCCTCTTCTTATTCCTGAACCCAATTTTCTCTTCAGAGCCCCCTTGGACGCGGACGCCGCTCTTGCGTCCACTGAGACCCAGAAGAAAACCGCCATCGACGTCGACAAGGTTATCGATCTCGAGGGCGACGAGAACAACGCCGCCAACGCATCATCAGAGGGCACCGATGCCCAGAAAGCCGAGCTGGAGCAGCAGTCTCGCGCAGATCAAGAAGCGCAGGATGCTGCTCACCAAGATAGACCTCCTTCTCCTCCGGCCAACACCGCCGAGGAGAACCAGGATCCAGAGACCGAGATGCACCACGACGCCGCCCTTGAGCGGCAGGAAGAAGGAGAAGAGCAGCCAGCAACGGGGGCTGCTGGACAAGAAGACCCCGCGGCCCAGCCGCGGGTAGAAGAAATGGATGTCTCACAGCCGGATCCCGCTGCCGAGCAGCGGGTAGAAGAAGT
The DNA here is from genome assembly GCA_028641055.1 of Alopecurus myosuroides. Classification (NCBI taxonomy): domain Eukaryota; kingdom Viridiplantae; phylum Streptophyta; class Magnoliopsida; order Poales; family Poaceae; genus Alopecurus; species Alopecurus myosuroides. Next base: position 231,450,265 of record CM054063.1, on the reverse strand, counting down.
CACCGTGACGGAGGAGTACCCATTGAGCGACGCGCAACCTGATGCCGCGCAGGGTAGCGCTCAGCCAGACGCCGCACCGGATAGCGCGCCCCTGGCGCCACCAACAGATCAAGGTAGCGCTCAGCCAGATTCCTCCTTGGTGCAGTCAACCGAGGCTGCAGCCAGCCCTCCGGCCAGGCCGCTTACAAGGAAGAGTGCCCAAGATGCTGCAGAGAAGGAGGCAGCCGAGAAGAAAGCCGCCGAGAAGGAGAAGGCTGAGAAGAAGACGACCGAGAAGCAGAAAACCGAGAAGCCAGTCGCCGCGAAGCCAACTGCCCAAAAGGAGAAGACGAAGAAGCGGGCTGCCGACATGCCGCCGCCAACATCAACTGCCCCATCCGGTCAGCTGGCTATCCGCGGGTCCGGCGCAGCTGCTGCAACCGGTGCTCCAGATCCACCCATCTACCCTCCATACATGGTGAAGGTTAGCCAGCAGCACCAGATTGGCCTCAGCCTCACGGACAGGAGGCTTGCTCTTCAGAAAGGGAAGAAGGCCGTGGCAGTGGACTCCAGACCCCCAGCTCCAAATCAAGACAAGTCCATCTCCATTGCTTCTCGTGGAGTTCAGGACGAGGCGGTAACATCCGAGAGCCTTGAGCAAATTCTTGACTTGGTTGGCTTCATCGATGCCAAGTGGGACAGCAAGGTTCTCGGCAACTCGAACTGGAACGACATCGATTTGGGCGACATCGACCATATGCGTGTCGATTGGAACAAGGTAGACCTGGGTTACAAACCCATGACTATCACATCCAACTCTGCTACGCTTGCCGCCAAGATGTTTGTCCACCGCAAGAACGCCGAAGACCTTGAGCAATCCTACGCGGTAAGTTTCTATTCATCCTCTCCGAGTTGCATTTTTACTTTTCTTCTACTCTTCTTCTTTTCCTTATCCATCACCCAGTCCCCGAGATTCTGGCCGAGTAGGCGGACACTCTCCCGAGTAGCCGCCTTCTCGGGTTGAATCTCAAGTACTTTGCCTGATTCTCGTTTCTTTTGCTTCTCAGAATAGCATACTGAAGCGGACCGACTTGCATCGTCGGCTACTTTGGAATCATGCCATTGCGAGGAGACGCATCGCCGCCCTCGAGAAAGAGAAAATAGCCGCCGAGGAATCTGATAAGGAAGTGATGAACAGCACCCTTTGGCTTTCTGAAGTCGAAGGTACGCTTCTAGCTACGCGGTTCTTGCGTTTGGTGTTTACGCCCGCTTCTGCTTTTTGCGCTAACCAATTTTACTCTGCAGGGAAGTTGAAGACCCTATCCGAGGAGCACGAGAACTGACGTGCCTTCATCGAGAGTGGCCAGGCCACCATCAAGAGATTGGAAGGTACGTTGCCGTCTTCTCGGCTTGTCTCTATATTCATTTCTTCGCTACTCTGCTCACCGTGCTTTGCTCTTTACAGAAGATCATAAGAAGTTTGTTGAAGAACATCAGGATTGCCTTAAACCCGCTGAGGTGAAGCAGCAACTATCCAGCCAGGCTGTCGAGTTGTTGAAAGAGCATACTACCGAGATGGAGAAGCTCCAAGTCCAGCTGCAGACTGCGCTCCAGGATGCTATCAACCTTGGTGCTGAAAGGGACAGAGTAATCGCCGAGAAGGCAAAGAGCGAAGTAGCAGCCAAGGCCAGGGAGCGAACCCTCAAACAGGAGTGTGAGGTGCTGAAGAAGAGAAACGCTGGGCTCTTCACTCAGCTAGAGGAGCTCCGCTTGATCCAAGAGAAGCATATATCCAACGAGGAAACATGGAAGACCCAGCTGTTAGGGCTGCGCCATGATTTGAACAGTAAGTGCTCCCTTTTCTCCGCTTCTCCGCTACTCGGCTGCGCCTTTCTTCTCTGCTTCTCGTTTCACGCTTCCACTCTGTTACTGTTTCTGATCTTCTCGATAGCTCTTGCAGGAATATTTCCCGACCTTGAATCTTCTAGCGTGCCCGCCCTGGAAAAGGTCCGAGCGGCTCGTGTTGAGAAGGGCGAGCCTTTGGACACCAGAGCAGAAATCGAGGAAAGTATCCTGATTATGCAGAGCCAGTGTCCGCGGCTAGCGGGCGTGGGCACCGAGCTGGTGCGCATCGCCTTCCAGATCCACAACGTCTTCTGGCCTGATGACTCCGCGCCGACAACAATCTCCGGACTTGCCTTGAAGCTGCAGCGCGTGAAAGCTGAACTGAAGAAATGGCACGCCTCGGGAGCTCGGGCAGGTCCGGACATGATGTTGCTCTTCGTCACCACTTGGTACGAGAACCTCAATATGCAGATTATCCGCGAGATGCGCCGAGACTCCAGGTGGGAGAAGGACCCCGACTGCGTGGCTATTCGCCAGGTGGTTGCTCACGAGGTCGCTCAGTATGCCGACACAGCGACCTTCATCGACGGCCTCACCGAGCCCGACACTGAGGTGGACGAGGGCGAGGAGGAGGATGAAGACGAGGAGACGGACACCGATGAGCCGGAGCTGAGCTACTTCGACTCTCCTGCTGGCAAGGACGGGAAGGGGAAGGCCGCGGTCATCGCGGGTAGCGACGAGGAGGATGAGAACGTGGAGATGTCGATCGACACCTCCGCGCTCGAGTTCGGCACCTCGTCGGGAGCTGCCCTCGACGACACCGTCAACCTTCGCGCCTACACCAGCGGCTCCACCTCCGCGACAACGCCCATCTCGGTGGCCACGGCCACTTCAGACCAGGTAGCCACCGAGCCCAACGCCAAGGACGAAGCATCGAAGCTTGTTGATGCCAGCGCAGAGGCGGACACAACCACTGCCACTACCGAAGATGAGGCAGCTAAGGCTAGCACCGAGAACGCTGCCTCGACCTGAGTTTATCCTGCAGCTTTATTTCTCAAACACTTATCAGATCCCCGGGATGCCGGGTGCAAATGTATCAGACTATTTATGCCGTTGCTACTCATTTTTATTCCCACTTGTTATTTTCAACTTAATCAATTTATTCAGCCTGGGCTCGATGCCGGGTTGCGTTATCATGCGAGTCCCCGAGTTGCATTTCTTATTCACTCTCTCTTTTCGTCTCAGCTCTACCCGCAACTTGTTGCTTTTTTGGTATTCGAGTCACAAGAGTTAAAGAGCAGAGCTGCAAATACTTAGCCGCTTAGAAACAATCATAGTAACGCAGCCCACCACTTAGCCGAAAAGATAAGGCAAAGAGTGGTAATAAAAGCACCCTACTCGGTTCCTGCACTCTTCCTTTCTTTAGTAATTTTTCTTGTGCTCATGGACCCTTTGCTTGTTCTCTTGCTTGCCATGAAGCCGGGTTTCGGACAACAGCAAAGTCGAAGAGTTGGCATGTGGGTTTAAACACAGTACTCGATGTACCTTTGAATTTTGAAGTAGAGCAACCGAACAGGCAAAAGGTAAAGCCGAGTAGAAACACTTAGAGCAATTTTGGACGAGGGCAGTCCCCGAGTTCAATTTCAGATTGCAGAATAGAATTTCAACTCGGATAAGAGGGTACATACACATCTTTGCTCACGAATGAAAACGACGGAGTAGAGCTACATTCCAAGGGCGCTTGGTTTCCTCTCCAGCTTTATCTGCCCTGTTCGCCTGTGGTGGGCGCGCATCTATAAGATAGTATGCATCGTTGTGCAGCGCTTTGCTCACAATGAAGGGCCCTTCCCATGGAGGAGACAACTTGTGCATCCCGGCTGTGCGCTGCACGAGCCTAAGGACCAAGTCTCCTTCTCGGAAAACCCTTGGGTTCACCTTTCGGCTATGATAACGCCGCAGGTTTTGCTGGTAGATAGCCGAACGTGACAGAGTCAGCTCTCTTGCTTCTTCAAGTAGGTCAACGTCGTCTTCTCGAGCTTCTCTCGCCTCCACCTCAGTGTAGAGGGTTACTCGGGGGGAGTCATGCTCTAGGTCTATTGGCAACACGGCCTCAGCCCCGTATACCAAGAAGAATTGCGTGTAGCCGGTTGACCGGTTAGGGTAGTCCTTAGACTCCACAACACCGCTGGCAACTCGTCTAGCCAACACCCAGGTGTTTTCAACAGTGGCTCCATCAGCCTTGGCTTTGTGCCTGCCAGTACCATGCCGTTTGCTCTTTCCACTTGTCCATTGGAGGCTGGATGCGCAACAGACGCAACATCTAGTCGGATGTGCTTATCTCTGCAGAACCGCACCATTGCTCCCTCAGCAAAATTTGTGCCGTTATCCGTGATGATGCTGTGCGGGTAGCCATATCTCAGGATCACATCCTTCACGAATTTCACAGCTGTGGCCCCATCGCACTTCCGAATAGGCTTCACCTCGATCCACTTGGTGAACTTGTCCACCATGACCAAGATGTGAGTCATGTTGCCTCTAGCAGGCTGGAAGGGTCCGACCATGTCCAAACACCAAACAGCAAATGGCCAAGTGATAGGAATGGTTTTCAGCTCGGAAGCAGGCATGTGAATCTTACTCGCGAACATCTGGCAGCCATTGCACTTCCTCACGATGTCTTCGGCTTGCTGCAGAGCGGTGAGCCAGTAGAAGCCATGCCGAAAAGCTTTCTTGACCAATGCCCGAGAAGAGGCATGGTGCCCGCATTCTCCTTGGTGTATCTCTACCAGAATCTCTTCTCCTTCTGCTGGGTCCACACAACGTTGCAGCACGCCGGTGGCACTCCTCTTGTGCAGCACATCTCGGAATATAGTGTAGCCCTTGGATCTTCTCTGAATCTGTCTTGCAGCCACTTCATCTTCTGGCAGAGTACCGTCCCTTAGAAAGGATAATATGGGCATGGCCCAACTCGGTGTCTCCCGTGTGGGAAACACTGGTTCGTCCACTTCCATTGGGACAGGCACCTCTGGTTGCTCTTTAGGGTTGGGAGCACTTCTCTGGAGCCCAGACCGATTAGCAAGGACTTCCTCAATGAATGCGACAGTCCCCGGGTTAAGGACAGCAGTCCCCGAGTAAGGAGTGGCAGTCCCCGAGTAAGGAGTGGCAGTCCCCGAGTAAGGATTGGCAGTCCCCGGGTAAGGAATGGCAGTCCCCGGGTTTCCTGTAGTATTTTCCCAGTCAATCTCCATGGGATCAGATTCCTCACTCGGCAGAGAGGGAACAAATATGGACTCCGAGTTGGGAGAGGGCTCGATGGATGGCTTCCTCAAGTGCTCCAAGCCAACCCCCGCCGGGATGGATTGCCGAGAAGATCCCAACTTGGACAGCTCGTCTGCCGCTTCGTTCTCTGCTCGGTGAATGTGCTGGAACTCGCAGCCCTCGAAGAATCCAGTCATAGACTGTACCAGGAAGCGATATGATGCCATGTTGGCATCTAGAGTATCCAAGGTGCCAGAGACTTGCTGCACCACCAGATCGGAATCGCCATAGCATATAATGCGCTGCACGCCAACCTCCTTGGCTACTCGCAAACCATGCACCACTGCCTCGTACTCTGCTACGTTGTTGGACGCCTTGAAATGAATCTGCAGCACATACTTGAGTTGATCTCGCTTGGGTGACGTAAGCACTACGCCAGCACCAAGGCCTTCCTTCACCCTCGAGCCATCAAAGTGCATTTTCCAGTAATTAGAAACTGGAGCAGGAGGTTCATACTGCACCTCGGCCCAATCACCAGGAATTCCGCCAGAATCTGAGACTTGATGGCTTCTCTTCTTGCGTACGCGGGTGCATACGCGGCCAGCTCGATTGCCCACTTGGCTACTCTGCCATGCGCCTCCTTGTTGCCCATGATATCCGAGATGGGAGCAGAGCTCACAACCGTGATAGGATGCTCTTGGAAATAATGCTTTAGCTTCTTGGCGCCCAGGTACACGCCGTAGGTCATCTTCTGGTAGTGCGGGTAGTTTTGCTTGGAGCTGGACAGCACTTCACTGAGATAGTACACTGGGCGCTGCACACTCTTGCCTTCTTCTTCTCGTTCCACCACAATCACCACACTGATTACTCGGTTAGTCGCAGCAATGTACAATAGCATTGGCTCCTTGGGTAGCGGACTAGCCAAGATGGGAGCGCTAGCCAGCATTGCTTTCAGTTCGTTGAATGCCACATCCGCTTGCGGAGTCCAGACAAACTTGTCACTTTTCTTCATCAATTGGTACAGAGGCAAGGCCTTCTCGCCCATTCGGCCCAGAAAACGGCTCAGAGATGCCAAGCAACCAGTGAACTTTTGTACATCCTTCAGGGATCTCGGCAGAGACATGCTCTCAATAGCTTTTATCTTTGAAGGATTGGCTTCAATGCCCCGACTAGACACCAGGAAGCCGAGTAGCTTGCCAGCCGGGACACCAAAGGTGCATTTACTCGGATTCAGCTTCATTTTGTACTTGCGTAGGTTAGCAAAGGTTTCCTCCAGGTCGGCAAGCAGAGTATGTGTTTTATTCGTTTTGATGACAATGTCATCTACGTACACCTGCACATTCTTGCCGAGCTGGTCGTGCAAGCATTTCTGCATGCATCTCTGATAGGTTGCACCCGCATTCCTCAAGCCAAAACACATGACACGATAGCAATAAGCCCCATACGGGGTAATGAAAGCAGTCTTTATTTGATCAGCAGGATTGAGTGCAATCTGGTGGAAACCAGAGTAGGCATCTATGAAAGACAGCAGTTCACAACCAGCAGTGGAATCGATCACCTGATCGATGCGAGGTAACGAAAAGGGATCCTTGGGGCATGCCTTGTTCAAGTCGGTGTAGTCGACACACATGCGCCATGCAGTGGCAGCCTTGGGATCCTCCTTCTTCTTCTCGACCATGACCGGGTTGGCTAGCCAATCCGGATGCAGCACCTCCATGATGAAATTGCTTATCAGCAGCTTGGTGATCTGGTCACCAATGGACTTCCTTCTCTCATCTCCGAAGCGGCGCATAGCCTGCTTCACTGGCTTGGCGTCAGGACGCACATGTAGTGAGTGCTCAACCAACTCCCTCGGGACTCCTGGTAGATCTTCATTGGACCAGGCGAATACATCCCGATTCTCACGGAGGAAGTGGATGAGCTCGCTTTCCTATTTCTCCGCCAACCCGGAGCCAATGATGGCTACGCGGTCGGGGAACTCGGGGTCGACCTGGACCTTCTTGGTCTCCTGAGATGCCTGGAATGCGGTCCCGTGTTGGGTACTCGGCACGCCTTGCGCGCCAGCTTGCGCGGATTGCGCCATAGCCACCACCTCATACATCTTCTTCTTCTCGGCAGCAATCACCATCGACTCCGCCAACTGGGAACCAGCAGAGGCACACTCCATGGACTTCTTGTAATCACCAGAGATAGTAATTATGCCATTGGGACCAGGGATCTTCATCTTCAGATACGCAACATGAGTAGAGGCCATGAACTTGCTCAGAGCAGGCCTGCCGAGTAGAGCATGGTAAGGGCTCTGATGATCAACCACTTCGAACTGTAGGCGCTCTGTGCGGCAGTTCTCCCTGGTGCCGAATAGCACATCTATCCACACTCGGCCAATCGGGTTGCACGAGATCCCGGGCACAATACCATGGAAAGTGGTCTTGCTGGGCAGCATCATGTTCTCGGCCAGGCCAAGCTTCTCAAGTGTGTCTTTGTACACGATGTTGATGCTGCTGCCGTTGTCGATTAGCACCTTGCTGAACCTCACATTCTTCTCGGGACCCAGGAAGGTAGGATCCAGCACCAAGGCATAGCTACCCGGGTTGGGCATCACCTTGGGATGATCTACTCGGGACCACCTGATCTCCTGGTCACACCAATACATGTAGTGAGGGACAGCAGGAATCACTGCATTGACCTCCATGGCCCGCATGTGCTGTGATTGCTTGTCGACTGGCTCAGAGGTGAAGATCATGTAGCTCTCATGGTGCTCTTGGTACTGGTTGGAGCCTCCGCCCCCATTGTTGATGTTGTTGTTGTTGCCCTGGTAGTTGTTGTTGCCTCTGTTGTTGTTGTTGCGGTTGTTGCCTCTGTTGTTGTTGTTGCGGTTGTAGTTGTTGTTGTTGTTGCGGTAGCTCTCATTGTTGAAGGGTCGGTTGGCTCCTAAAGCCACTTGGTTCACATTTTCTCTTCTCGGGAACACTGGCGGCCGAGCTGCGGGTGCGCGAGTAGGCTGCACATTGCCATTGGCCGCTGGCAGAGGAGGAGGAGGAGGCAAGCCATCATTCTTGATCACATCCCACCACTCGCACTGCCGAGTCGTGTGGTTAGCAGGCCTTGAGGGGTGGTGAGTGTGAAAACTGCATGGACCATCCTTCATGTCGTCAAAGACGAACTTCCTCGGCTGCTCGGAGTTGCCGCTACCCGACTGAGAAGTACGGAATGGTTTCTTGTTGCCCTGGCCCTGGTTCTGGTTCTGCCCGTAGGCTCCAGCAGGTTTTTGCCTTTGGCTACCCCCAGCTCCAACAGTCACTGCATTCACCTCTTCAGGGTCATACCGTGTATCTATTCGGTCACCCCTGCGCTTGTTGCGGAACTCGTTGCGCTTGCTGTTGCTGAAGTTTCTTCTCGGCTCAGAGGAGTCCATCAGGGGCTGAGTAGGATCACCGAGTGCGTATTGATCCGCAATCTTGATGGTCTCCGCCAGAGTGTTTGGCATCTCCCTCTGCAACCTCTGCCACAACATGCTGCCATGCCTGCAACCCTTCGCAAACCAAGTGATGGCCTGGGCTTCATTCACACCTTCACAGGTGTTCCTCAATGTGCTCCACCGAGTAAGGTACTCGCGGTCCGTCTCATCTTCTCGCTGCCTGCAAGCGGACAACTGCTGTGGCCTATTCGGCCTCTTGTAAGTGCTTGTGAAGTTGCCGATGAAGGCGTCCGAGAAGTCCAGCCAGCAATTGATGCTGTTCTTGGGCAAGTTGTTGAGCCAAGTGCGAGCTGGACCCTCTAGCATCTGCGGGACATAGCGCACCGCCCATCTCCTGTTGCCGTTCGCGATATGAACCGCGGTGACATAGTCATTGAGCCAATCTTCCGGCTTGGTGCTGCCGTTGTAGCTCTTGGTGCCCCTTGCGAGCTGGAAGTTCTTCACGGATGGCTCGTTCATGATGCGCGGGCCAAAGCACTCGGGGCCAGGGGGACCCGTGTTCTCCAGCCGGGCTGACAAGTTGATCCGGTCCAGCTGATGCCTTGCGTCTCCAGGCGCCAACACGCGCTCGCCAACACGGTCCAGAATGTCATAGCCAGCCATCTCCATGGCCGAGTAGCCGTCATCATATCTATCCACCTGCACAGCTGCAGGCTGCTCCACCGGGTTGGCGACTGGCGCCACTGCGCGCGGCTGCTGCCTTTGCCGAGTAGGCGGAGCAGCGGGACGCTGAGAAGGACTTGGGCGTGCTCCACCTCGGGCCTGGCTTTGAGCTTGATGGGCTTGAGAGCCTGCTCTTGCAGCGTTGTGTTCCTGCCCGGGCTGCTGCGGCACAGCAAGCTGTCTCGCGGCAGCAGCCGGGTCATACACCTGCATTTGCCTATCTCTGGCGGAACGTCCGCTGCGGCTCTTCTCGCGGCTGGGGTGCGGAGACGAGGCCTGATCGTTAGATCTAGCCGCGTGCGAGTGCACCACCTGCGAAGCTCCAGCACCCGGGTTGGCCTTCCGGAACTCCTCATTCTGCCTAGCAGCCTCCAACACCAACTCGTGGAGCCTTTCCTGCTGCCTAACGCGCGCGTCGCCGTCGAGACGAGGCAACTCGGCAGCTACAGCCTCTGCAGCTCTAAGTGTCTTGGCAGGTGTGCTATACCTAGGCCTAGTGGAAGTGTTGGCGGTGGCGGACTGAGCAGGAACCTCTACCACTGTCGCCATCTCGGCACCAAGATTACGCCGCGTGGCGCCTACTCTGCTAGCTCTCCTTGTGACTGGCGTGAAGCCGTGAGCCTTGTTGTACTCAAGCTGGTCTAAGCTAAGCTCTAGCCTGACCTTATCCAACTCCGCCTGCTCGACGAGCAGCTCCTGGCGTTGCCGCTGAGCTGCTCCTTCATGCTCAGGAGCTCGAGGTCGGTGGGAGGCGGCATGCCATTCCGCCCAGCCGACGCGGGAATAGTCGGAGTGGTGGAGGGAGGGAGGTTGCAATCCTTCTCGTAAGGCCTGTGAGTCCTGCCACCAGCGCTCGAGGAAGCAAGATCCTCGACGACGGCCGCGGCGCCAGTAGCAGCTGCGCCGGCGTTTGCCGCCAAGCCGGTCACCATCACCTCGGTGCGGTCCGCAGAACGGCGCGCAGGCCTTCCGCGAGCAGCGATCACCGCAGGAGGATCCTCCGCGTCATGCACCAGCTCGGGGTAGACACGGTCGGTGACGGTGGCGACGTAGACGAGGTGCGCGCCGAAGGAGATCACCGTGCCGCCCTCCGGCATGGCCTTGCCACCGAAGTCACCTGCGTTGTCGGTGACGAAGTCGAAGGAGCCGAATCTGTGGACAAGGCCACAGACTACGCGCTCCGCTGAAGAAGATCCCGTCCGAACAGAAACTCCAGCCAGCGCCGCTGGTTGCCCCACGGTGGGCGCCAACTGTCGTGGTGGTGTCACGGCAGATGCCATGGGATGGCTAAAGATGTGGGAACGATGGACGCTGGAGGTGCTCGGGGAGGGATCACGCGACGTGTAGCCGCGTGAGGTAAGAACTAAACACTGCAAACAACACGATCTACCCAGGTTCAGGGCCCTCGTGAGGAGGTAAAACCCCTACTCCTGCCTTTCTCTATGTATTCTGGTGTCTCACCGAGTAGCCACAGTACAATGTTCTCGCTACCGAGTAGCCACTCTTCTCTCTTTGTAATGAACTAGGTCAAGAATCTAGGGTTTCCTGTGTCCCAGCGTGCCATCCTCACGCAGGAGGCGGCGGGGCACCTTATATACACGGTGCCCAGCCGGATACGTCCAAGCACGGACAAGTGTCGACATAGTGTGCACATCGTCCTTCTTCCGAGTTCTCGCTGACAGCTTTGGTTCCTAATCTTGGCTGCATCCGGAAAGTCGTTGGGCAAAACCAAGGGGACAGTCTGGTATCACTGTGCCAAACACAGAGTAGGGCCCCCTTATCCTGCGACCGCCTGCTTCCACACTGTCGCTGTCAGGCAGGCCGGTCCCAGATGAACAGTAGTTTGAATAGTGCCAAGTACGGACCCAGGATACGCGGGATCCTGTGTCAGAACGGCTCCTTTGACTTCTGGCCCGAGTAGATTCCCGCCAATCTTACTCGGACCAGCTCTTATACTCGAACGGACATAACTCGCTTAATATCTCCTTCTGGTCATCTTTCCATAAGACCGAGTAGCAGTCGACCGGGTAGCAAGTACCGGGTAGACGGCTACTCGACCAAACTTCTCTTCTGACTGTTGCCTTTACCACTTGCCTTTACCCTACTCGGGGGTAACCCACCGACAATATCATAAACATATAGTTAGCATATAAAAAGCTCCCCTTTAACCCTCTTTGTGAAAAGGGAGGGGTCAATTTTCTTAACTTCAAATCCACGGTCTTTCAACAACTCTCTAAGGTTCTCATACCACGCACATGGTGCTTGTTTCGGTCCATGGAGTGCCTTATCGAGCTTGCAGACATGGTTAGGGAAGTTTGGGCCCTCAAACTACGGTGGTTGCTTAACATATACAAACTATTTCAAGGGACCATTAATAAATGCACTCTTCACATCCATTTGTTGCAATTTAAAGTTATGATGAGATGAATATGCAAGAAGGATACAAATGGACTCAAGGCGAGCCACAAGAGTATAGGTTTCATCAAAGTCAACACCTTCCACTTGGGAGTACCCTTGAGGTACTAATATTTCCTTGTTCCTTATGACAATGCCATGCTCATCTTGCTTGTTCTTCTATATCCACTTGGTTCCAATAACATTGCGGAGATCTTTGGGATTATCAACTAGCTTCAATACTTTGTTGCTTTTGAAGTTATTGAGTTCATCATCCATTGCTTCCAACCAATCCGGATTATTAAGAGCCTCAAACACCTTCTTTGGTTCCAACATGGAGATGTGATCTTGATTCTCACTAAAACTTACCAATTGAGCTCTTGTGGTTCTTTTACCCCTTAGATCACCTAGCACTTTGTCATCGGAGAAGTCAATCTTCTTCAAAGCTCTAGAAATTCTTGCTTCATGACGGGCTTTGATCTCCTCATTGTTTTAAGGAGGTCCTTGTCTTGACCGGAGTGTTTGCCTTGGTCATCATTATGGCTTTCTTCATAATGAGAAGAAGAGGGTTGATCTTGTTCTTGATCTTGGCTAGTGTGACTGATAGGAGAACTTGGTTCTTGCATAGCAACTTGATCAATAGAAGGAGGGTCTTGAACTTGTTCTTCAGTTGGTGCATCACGTGCTCCGTTGGAATGAGTTTCTTGTGTAGATGAGGGATCCACTTGAGTAGAGCATTGTTTTTCTCGATCCGCCAAAAGGTGTCCCTCAATGGGGCGGAAAAATCCCACACTCATTCTTCTTATGGCATCTTGAGGTATTTCAACATCTACATTAGAAATATGAAAATTTTCCACTTGGGAGCCATCATTTTCTTTGAAAACCACACTACTATATTCAATGATAATCCGTGAGGACTTGTCAAAGATTATAAGTGTGGGATTCGGCACTGTAACCAATAAATGTACCCTCAAGGGTTTTAGATTGGAATTTAGACAAACAAACTCCTTTTACCAAATAGAAACACTTACAACCGAATACCCAGAAGTAGGAGATATTTGGTTTGTTGCCGGTAAGGATCTCATATGGAGTCTTGTTTAAACCTTTGCGGAGGTAGAGCCGGTTTGATGAATGACATGTCGTAGAGATGGCTTCGGCCCATAGATAAATAGGAGATTTAAACTCCGCCAACATGGACATAGCCATATCCATAACTGTACGGTTATTCCTCTCGACTACACCATTTTGTTGAGGGGTATAATCAGCGGGATATTGATGATGAATTCCCTCTTCACTAAGAAACTCAATGAGGGTGTAGTTCTTGAACTCGGAGCCATTGTCAATCCTAATGGACAATATGGGAACATTGTGTTGATGTTGAACTTGATTGGAGAAGTCGATGACGGCTTATTGGGTCTCACTCTTCAACTTGAACAAACAAACCCAAGGAAATCTTGAATAGTCATCTAAAATCACCAAGCAATACTTCTTCCCACCAAGACTAGCTTCGGGCATGTCACCAAAGAGATCCACATGAAGAAGTTCCAATATCATCTTTGATGAAATGATAGTCTTGCTTGGATGGGGAGGATCCTTCATCTTTCCGTCAACACAAGCCCTACAAACACGATCTTTGGCAAAGGAAACATTTTCTTTTAGTCTAGGGATGTGGCCATCCTTGTGAAGGATGTGCAAAGTTTCATGTTGACATGGGATAAGAGACAATGACACAACCACCCCCACGTCAGCCTTTCCGAAGAGACACATCACTTGAGTGTTGGTTGACCCTGAAAAGTCTACCACATACAACTTGTCGTGGTGGTGTCACGGCAGATGCCATGGGATGGCTAAAGATGTGGGGACGAAGGACGCTGGAGGTGCTCGGGGAGGGATCACGCGACGAGTAGCCGCGTGAGGTACGAAGTAAACACTGCAAACAACACGATCTACCCAGGTTCAGGGCCCTCGTGAGGAGGTAAAACCCCTACTCCTGCCTTTCTCTATGTATTCTGGTGTCTTACCGAGTAGCCACAGTACAATGTTCTTACTACCGAGTAGCCACTCTCCTCTCTATGTGATGAACTAGGTCAAGAATTAGGTCACCAAGTGTTCGATCCTCACGCAGGAGGCGGCGGGGCACCTTATATACACGGTGCCCAGCCGGATACGTCCAAACATGGACAAGTGTCGACATAGTGTGCACATCGTCCTTCTTCCGGGTTCCCGCTGACAGTTTTGGTTCCTAATCTTGGCTGCATCTGGAAAGTCGTTGGGCAAAACAAGGGGACAGACTGGTATCACTGTGCCGAACACAGAGTAGGGCCCCGTTATCCTGCGACGGCCTGCTTCCATGCTGTCACTGTCAGGCAGGCCGGTCCCAGATGAACAGTTGTTCGAATACTGCCAAGTACGGACCCAGGATACGCGGGATCTTGTGTCAGAACGGCTCCTTTGACTTTCTAGCCCGAGTAGGTTCCCGCCAATTTTACTCGGGCCAACTCTTCTACTCGAAAGGACTGATTGATTCTTCCTTCTGGTCATCTTGAGGTGAGACCGAGTAGCAGTCAACCGGGTAGCAAGTACCGGGTAGGCGGCTACCCGACCAAACCTCTCTTCTGACAGTTGCTTTTACCACTTGCCTTTACCCTACTCGGGGGTAACCCCCCGACAGCAGTCCCCGAAGCTGGTAGAGTCTTGCGAACTCGTTCACTAGGCTCTGCCAGCTTAAAACCAACCTTCGCAACACAGCCCCTGAACCTCAAGATGCCGAGTAAGAACTTTCGAGTAGTACTCTAAAAAGTACCTTGAGTTCCTGTCTTCCGAATAGCACCTTCTTTCTACTCTGTAACCGAGTAAAAAGACTTAGAGAATTTCTCCTCTAGCGTCTCTGCAGCGCAGAGCACAATCCAGCCTTCCGTGCCGCAACTGGACACGTGTCGTGCATCAGCGACCCCGACGTCTCGCTGCCCAGGACACGACGTGCCACGCGCCCAGTTTTTACGGAGCGGGCCCACCGGCTCGTTATGTCCCATCAAGCGCAGTAATATCCCACGATCTGGTCGTGGGATCAACTGTGGCCGTTACGCGCGCGTCCCGCACTTGCGTGCGTTTCTATCCGGCCACAGGCCCCACCACACGGGAATCATGGCCACGATCGATCCCACTACCCCGATGGTAACGGTAGCCTGAGGCGAGGGTATAAATACCCCCACCGGTAACTTCCCCTTCTTCCTCCTCCGCACTTTCCCTTTTCTCTGCCCTGTTTCCTCTCCGCCGCTGAGCTCTCCGCCGCCGCGCAACTCCTTGCGCCGCTGCGGATTCGTTTCCTCCACCCAATCTCTCCAACTCTCCGCCATCCGCTCACCCCTTGCCATGGCTGCTCGCGCCGGCTGGGCTGGTTCGCACATCACCGTCGATGACTGCGCCTGGCTCGTGAACACCCGGAGGGTTCCTCCCGGTGTTCAGTGCCGGCCGTCCGACGACGAACTCGTTCCGGCCCCGCGGGAGGGCGAGCATGTCGTCTTCCTCGCGCACTTCGCGCGAGGATTCGGCTTGCCGGCATCGGACTTCCTGCGCTCCTTCTTGGATCACTTCGGTGTCCAGATGCACCACCTCCCTCCAAACGACATTGTCTTCCTAGCCTATCACACCGTGGTGTGCGAGGCCTTTCTAGGCGTCCGCCCCACGGTGGATACTTGGCTGAAATACTTTCACCTCCGTCATCAGAGTAAGGGGAAAAAGGACGACACGGCCGGTGGCAGTCGGGTAACCGACACCGGCAGCGCCATGATGCTGCAGCGGGCGGGAACCAACCACCCTCGTATCAAGGGCTTAGATTCCGTCCGCATGTGGCAGAAATCCTTCCTCTACGTCAAGAACATCCCCGCCACGGAAGGGGGACCGATAGTGGATCGCATCAATCTGCCCGCGTGGAGCAACCGAGCTCCAACCGGGCAGAATTGGAAGACGAAGCCCTCCAACGACCGCAACTCGATACAGATGGAGGAGCAGCTCGCCTACCTCATCGGCCAAGGGCTCAGGAGCGACGATCCCGTCGCTTGCTGGATCAAGAATCGCGTGCTGCCGCTGCAGCGGCGCTCCCATCCAATGTGCTACCTGGGAGGCCCTCGCGATTGCACCCGCACGACCACACTCGAGCTCAGCGACGCGGATGTCGCCGATCACGCAAGGTCTATTCTGACCACGAGCCTCCCCGACGACTGGGAGTATGGCTTCACCCCTTTCAGTCGCACGAAGCCGATCCCCCGGGTACGTTCTCCTTATTCCGCTCTCAACATATGCCATCCGACTAGGAAATCTTCTCTCTTGGCCGCGACTAGCAATTGCCTTCTGCACCGAGTAGATTATTCTATCGAACTGCCTAGGCTTAGTATGCTTGATGTTTGCACGCCTTGTCGAGTAGGATACTTAGGAGAAATACTTAGGCTCAATATGCTTGTTGTTCGCATGCCTTGCCGAGTAGGATACTTAGCGAATTTCCCTAGGCCTAGTGTGCTTTGTGTTTGCACGCCCATCCGAGTAGAATGCCTTCACGCTACTCGGCTAACTTGCCATGTTTCTCTGTTTCTCCAGATCCTTGACCGCCAGCTTACTGAAAGCTGCGAGCGTTTCGAGGGCAATTGGTCAGATGATCGAGAAGAAGACGACCAGGCCTCCCTCGAGACCACGGATCAGATTAACCTCCCTCATTCTCCCACAATGGAGAAGCAGCGTGCAGGAACGTCTCTTCGTGACTGGTCCGAGGACGATGATGCAGGTAATTGGATTTTTCCTGTTCTGTTCGCGAGAAAAACGAACCCTTTGCCTATTATTTCTGAGTCTTTCCTTTTTCTTCTCGATCCTTGCAGATGATGCCGATCCTGAGGACGGGGGAGAGGACGAGGATGAGGACGAGGCAACCTTGGTCGTCCGTCCTCTGTCAATTGCTGCACCTGCTACCCGCAAACGGGCCGGCAGCGGTGCCCTAGAGCCCCCGGCCAAGAAGAAGAAACCCGCCGAGAAGACGACTAAGAAGGCGGTCGTGAAGAGGACGAGACGAATGATTCCCTCCACCAACGCGTAAGTTTCTTCTCGGTTGCATGTTTCAGTTTGCTTAGTTCTTCTCGGTTGACTCCCAATCCTTTTCCTTCACCGTTTTCTCTTGTTTTCCTCTGCCCTTTTCTTATCTTTGATCCCAATTTCCTCTTCAGAGCCCCCTTGAACGCGGATGCCGCTCTTGCATCCAGCGAGACTCAGAAGAAGACTGCCATCGATGTCGACAATCTAATCGACCTCGATGGCGACGAGAACAATGCCGCCAATGCATCAACAGAGGGCACTGATGCCCAGAACGCCGAGCCAGAGCCGCAGGATGCTGCTCATCAGGAGAAGCCACCTTCCCCTCCGGCCGACACCGCCGAGGGGAACCGAGATCAAGATACAGAGATGCACCACGACGCCGCCGTCGAGCGGCCAGGAGCAGAACAGGAGCAGCTAGCCACAGGGAGTGCTGCACAAGAAGATCCTGCGTCCCAGGCGCGGGTGGAGGCAATGGATATCTCCCAGCCTGATCCTGCTGCTGAGCAGCGGGTAGAGGACGCGACTGGGCGTTACCCTCTGAGCGACGTGCAACCAGACGCCGCGCAGAGTAGCGCCCAGCCAGATGGCGCATCAGACAGCGCGTCCCTGACGCCACCAACTGACCAAGGTGGCGCCCAGCCAGACTCCTCCCTGGTGCCACAACCCACAGCTGCAACCGGCCCTTCAGCCAAGCCGGTTACCAGGAAGAGTGCGCAAGAGGCTGCCGAGAAGGAGGCAGCCGAGAAGGAGAGAGCCGAGAAGGAGAAGGCTGAGAAGAAGGAGACCGAGAAGAAGAAGCCCGAGAAGCCAATCTCCGAGAAACCAACTGCTCAGAAGGAGAAAGCAAAGAAGAAAGCCGCCGACAAGCCGCCGCCGACATCAGCTGGCCAGTCTAGGCAGCTGGTTATCCGCAATCCCAGTGCGGTTCCTGCCGCCGCTACCATAGCTGATCAGCCCCTCTACCTGGATTACATGGTGAAGGTCAGCCAACAGCACCAGGTCGGCTTCTCCCCCACAGACCGGACTCTTGCTATTCAGAAGGGAAGGAAAGCCGTGGCGGTGGACTCCAGGCCCCCAGCCCCAAACCAGGACAAATCCGTCTCCATCGCTTCTCGGGGAGCTCAAGACCAGGCGATAACGTCCCAGAGCCTCGAGCAAGTACTCGACCTGATTGGCTTCATTGACGCCAAGTGGGACAGCAAGGTTCTCGGCAACCCTAACTGGAACGGCATCGATTTGGGCGACATCGACCACATGCGTCAGGATTGGAACAAGGTGGATTTGGGTTGCAAACCCATGACCGTCTCGACCACCTGCTACTCTGGCTGCCAAGATGTTTGTGCACCGCAAGAACGCAGAAGATCTCGAGCAGTCTTACGCGGTAAGCCTTAACTTATCTTTTCCGAGTTGCATCTTCGCTTCTTTTCTACTCTTCCTCTTTTCCTTATCCATCACCCAGTCCCCGAGATTCTGGCCGAGTAGGCGGACACTCTCCCGAGCAGCCGCCTTCTCGGGTTGAATCTCAATTACTTTGCCTGATTCCTGTTTCTTTTCTCTTTTCAGAACAGCGTACTGAAGCGGATTAACTTGCACCGTCAACTTCTCTGGAATCATGCCATTGCCAAGAGGCGCATTGCTGCCTTGGAGAAAGAGAAAGTGAGTGCCGAGGAAGCCGACAAGGAAGTAATGAACAGCACCATGAGGCTGTCTGAGGTGGAAGGTACGCTTCTCGCTACGCGGTTCTTGCGTTTTTTGTTTACGCCCGCTACTGCTTTTTGCGTTAACCCTTTCTACTCCGCAGGTAAACTGAAGGCCCTGGTTGACGAGCACTCGAACTGCCGTGCCTTTGTCGAGAATGGCGAGGCCACCATCAAGAAGCTTGAAGGTAAACCATTGCCTACTCGGTTCGCTCTTGTGTCTGTTTCTTCCTTTCGCTTCTCTGCTAACCGTGCTTTGCTCTTTTCAGAAGATCATAAGAAGTTTGTTGTAGAGCATCAGGATTGCCTTAAACCTGCAGAGGTGGAGGTGCGACTAGTAAGCCAATCTGCAGCTCTGCAGAATGCGCATACTACCGAGATGGAGAAGCTGCAACTCCAGCTGCAGAAGGCACTCCAGGATGCTGTCAACCTTGGTGCCGAGAGGGACAGAGCCATCGCCGAGAAGGCAAAAGCCGAGACAACGGCCAATGCCAAGATAAACGCCCTCAAGCAGGAATGCGAGGTGCTGACAAAAGCCAATGCTGGGCTCTTTACTCAGCTGGAGGGGCTCCGCTTGCTCGAGGAGAAGCATGTATCCAATGAAGAAACATGGAAGAGCCAGCTTCAGGTGCTGCGCCACGAGTTGAATCGTAAGTTTTCTCCTTTCTGCATCTCTTCTTCTCGGTCCTGCCTCTTTTCTAATCCTGTTACTGAATTTCTCATTTGCTTCTTGCAGAAATCTTCCCTGACATCGTGTCCTCTTGCGCGCCTGCTTTGGCCAAGGCCCAAGCAGCTCGCATTGAGAAGGGCGAGGCTGCAGACACCAGAGCTGATATCGAAGATAGCCTGCTGGTGATGCGAGGGCAGTTCGAACGCCTAGCCGGCGTGGGCACTGACCTGGTGCGCACTGCCTTCCAGCTCCATAAGCTCTTCTGGCCTGAGGACGCTGCGCCAACAACTATCTGTGGCCTTGCTCTGAAGCTGCGCAACGTGAAGGCCGAATTGAAGAAGTGGCGCGCCTCGGGAGCTCGGGCAGGCGTTGATCTGATGCTGCTCTGCGTCGCCTCCTGGTATGAGAATTTGAACATGCAGGTCATCCGCGGGAAGCGCGCCAATTCCAAGTGGGAGATGGATCCCAGCTGCGTGACCATGCGCAAGCTGATTGCGCATGAGGTTGCGGAGTGTGCTGACACGGCAACCTTCATCGATGGCCTCACTGAACCCGACACCGAGATGGAGGAGGACGAGGAGGAGGATGAAGAAACAGATCCCGAGTTGGGCTTCTTCGATTCACCCAGGGGCTCGGACGGGAAAGGGAAGGCCGCAGTCGTCGCGAGTAGCGATGAAGAGGCCGAGGAGATCGACACAGCTGCCCTCGAGTTCGGCACCTCCTCAGGAGCCGCCCTCGACGACACGGTACGCCCCCACGCCCCCGAGACCGGCTCTGCCTCTGTGACAACACCCATCTCGGTGGCCACCGCAACTTCTGAGCAGCTCACCACCGAGCCTGACGCCGAGCAAGCGAGGACTGTTGATGCCAGCACAGAGGCAGACGCCACCAAGGCCACTGAGGAAGACGAAGCAACCAAGGCGAGCACCGAGAACACCCCGTCGACCTGAATTTGATTTTTATCCTGCAAATTTCTTACTCAAACACTTATCAGATCCCCGGGATGCCGGGAGCAGATGTATCAGACTACTTTATTCCGTTGCTACTCAATTTTATTCTCACTTGTTATTTTCAATTTAATCAATTTGTTCAGCTTGGGCTGGATGCCGAGTTGCGTTATCATGCGAGTCCCCGAGTTGCATTTCTTATTCACTCTCCCTTTTCGTCTCAGCTCTACCCGCAACTTGTTGCTTTTTTGGTATTCGAGTCACAAGAGTTAAAGAGTAGAGCTGCAAATACTTAGCCACTTAGAAACAATCATAGTAACGCAGCCCATCACCTAGCCGAAAAGACAAGTCACAGAACAGTAATAAAAGCACCCTACTCGGTTCCTGCACTCTTCTTTTCCTCAGTAATTTTTCTTGTGCTCATGGACCTTTTGCTTGTTCTCTTGCTTGCCATGAAGCCAGGTTTCGGACAACAACAAAGTCGAAGAGTTGGCATATAGGTTTAAACACAGTACTCAATGTACCTTTGAATTTTGAAGTAGAGCAACCGAACAGGCAAAAGGTAAAGCCGAGTAAAAACACTTAGAGCAATTTTGGACGAGGGCAGTCCCCGAGATCAATTTCAGATTGCAGAGTAGAATTTCAACTCGGATAAGAGGGTACATACACATCTTTGCTTACGAATGAAAACGACGTAGTAGAGCTACATTCCAAGGGCGCTTGGTTTCCTCTCCAGCTTTATCTGCCCTGTTCGCCTGTGGTGGGCGCACATCTACAAGATAGTAAGCATCGTTGTGCAGCGCTTTGCTCACAATGAAAGGCCCTTCCCATGGAGGAGACAATTTGTGCATCCCGGCTGTGCGCTGCACAAGCCTAAGGACCACGTCTCCTTCTCGGAAAACCCTTGGGTTCACCTTTCGGCTATGATAACGCCGCAGGTTTTGCTGGTAGATAGCCGAACGTGACAGAGTCAGCTCTCTTGCTTCTTCAAGCAGGTCAACGTCCTCTTCTCGAGCTTCTCTCGCCTCCACCTCAGTGTAGAGGGTTACTCGGGGGGAGTCATGCTCTAGGTCTATTGGCAACACGGCCTCAGCCCCGTATACCAAGAAGAATGGCGTGTAGCCGGTTGACCGGTTAGGGGTAGTCCTTAGACTCCACAACACCGCTGGCAACTCGTCTAACCAACACCCAGGTGTTTTCAGCAGCGGCTCCATCAGCCTTGGCTTTATGCCTGCCAGTACCATTCCATTTGCTCTTTCAACTTGCCCATTGGAAGCGGGATGCGCGACTGACGCAACGTCTAGTCGGATATGCTTATCTCTGCAGAACCGCACCATTGCTCCCTCAGCAAAGTTTGTGCCGTTGTCGGTGATGATACTGTGCGGGTAGCCATATCTCAGGATCACATCCTTCACGAATTTCACAGTTGTGGCCCCATCGCACCTCCGAATAGGTCTCACTTCAATCCACTTGGTGAACTTGTCCACCATGACCAAGATGTGAGTCATGTTGCCTCTAGCCGGCTGGAAAGGCCCAACCATGTCCAAACACCAAACAGCAAATGGCCAGGTGATAGGAATTGTTTTCAGCTCGGAAGCGGGCATGTGAATCTTACTCGCGAACATCTGGCAGCCATTGCACTTCCTCACGATGTCTTCAGCTTGCTGCAGTGCTGTGAGCCAGTAGAAACCATGCCGAAAAGCTTTCTGGACTAGTGCCCGAGAAGAGGCATGGTGCCCGCATTCTCCTTGGTGTATCTCTACCAGGATCTCTTCTCCTTCTGCTGGGTCCACACAACGTTGCAGCACGCCAGTGGTACTTCTCTTGTGCAGCACATCTCGGACTATAGTGTAGCCCTTGGATCTTCTCTGAATCTGTCTTGCAGCCACCTCATCTTCTGGTAAAGTACCGTCCCTTAGAAAGGATAATATGGGCATAGCCCAACTCGGTGTCTCCCGTGTGGGAAACACTGGTTCGTCCACTTCCATTGGGACGGGTACCTCTGGTTGCTCTTTAGGGGTGGGAGCACTTCTCTGAAGCCCAGACCGATTAGCAAGGACTTCCTCAATGAATGCGACAGTCCCCGGGTTAAGGACAGCAGTCCCCGAGTAAGGAGTGGCAGTCCCCGGGTATGGAATGGCAGTCCCCGAGTAAGGAGTGGCAGTCCCCGAGTAGGGAGTGGCAGTCCCCGAGTAGGGAGTGGCAGTCCCCGAGTAGGGACTGGCAGTCCCCGAGTAAGGAATGGCAGTCCCCGAGTAGAGGACGGCAGTCCCCGGGTTCCCTGTAGCATTCTCCCAGTCAATCTCCATGGGATCAGATTCCTCACTTGGCGGAGAAGGAACAAATATGGACTCCGAGTTGGGAGAAGGCTTGATGGATGGCTTCCTCAAATGCTCCAAGGCGACTCCCTCCGGGATGGATTGCCGAGAAGATCCCAACTTGGACAACTCATCTGCTGCTTCGTTCTCTGCTCGGTGAATGTGCTGGAACTCACAGCCTTCGAAGAACCCAGTCATAGACTGCACCAGGAAGCGATATGATGCCATGTTGGCATCCAGAGCATCCCATGTACCAGAGACTTGCTGCACCACCAGATCTGAATCACCATAGCATATAATACGCTGCACGCCAACCTCCTTGGCTACTCGCAAACCATGCACCACTGCCTCGTACTCTGCTACATTGTTGGATGCCTTGAAGTGAATCTGTAGCACATACTTGAGTTGGTCTCGCTTGGGTGACGTAAGCACCACGCCAGCACCAAGGCCTTCCTTCACCTTTGAGCCATCAAAGTGCATCTTCCAGTAATTAGAAATTGGAGCAGGAGGTTCATACTGCACCTCGGCCCAATCCACCAGGAACTCCGCCAGAATCTGAGACTTGATGGCTTCTCTTCTCGCGTACGCGGGTGCATACGCGGCTAGCTCGATTGCCCATTTGGCTACTCTGCCACTCGCCTCCTTGTTGCCCATGATATCCGAGATAGGAGCTGAGCTCACAACCGTGATGGGATGCTCCTGGAAATAGTGCTTCAACTTCTTGGCGTCCAGGTACACGCCGTAGGTCATCTTCTGGTAGTGCGGGTAATTTTGCTTGGAGCTGGACAGCACTTCACTGAGATAGTATACTGGGCGCTGCACACTCTTGCCTTCTTCTTCTCGTTCCACCACAATCACCACGCTGACTACTCGGTTAGTCGCAGCAATATATAGCAGCATTGGCTCCTTGGGTAGCGGACTAGCCAAGATGGGAGCGCTAGCCAGCATTGCTTTCAGCTCATTGAATGCCACATCCGCTTGCGGAGTCCAGACAAACTTGTCACTTTTCTTCATTAATTGATACAGAGGTAGTGCCTTCTCGCCCATTCGGCCCAGAAAACGGCTCAGAGATGCCAAGCAACCAGTGAACTTCTGCACATCCTTCAAGGATCTTGGCAAAGACATGCTCTCAATAGCTTTTATCTTTGAAGGATTGGCCTCAATGCCCCGACTAGACACTAGGAAGCCGAGTAGCTTGCCAGCCGGGACACCAAAGGTGCATTTACTCGGATTCAGCTTCATTTTGTACTTGCGTAGGTTAGCAAAGGTTTCTTCCAGGTCGGCAAGCAGAGTATGTGTTTTATTCGTTTTGATGACAATGTCATCTACGTACACCTGCACATTCTTGCCGAGCTGGTCGTGCAAGCATTTCTGCATGCATCTCTGATAGGTTGCACCCGCATTCCTCAAGCCAAAACACATGACACGATAGCAATAAGCCCCGTACGGGGTAATAAAAGCAGTCTTTATTTGATCAGCAGGATTGAGTGCAATCTGGTGAAAACCAGAGTAGGCATCTATGAAAGACAACAGTTCACAACCAGCAGTGGAATCGATCACCTGATCGATGCGAGGTAGCGGGAAAGGATCCTTGGGGCATGCCTTGTTCAAGTCGGTGTAGTCGACACACATGCGCCATGCAGTGGCAGCCTTGGGATCCTCCTTCTTCTTCTCGACCATGACCGGGTTGGCTAGCCAATCCGGATGCAGCACCTCCATGATGAAATTGCTTATCAGTAACTTGGTGATCTGGTCACCAATGGCCTTCCTTCTCTCATCTCCGAAGCGGCGCATAGCCTGCTTCACTGGCTTGGCGTCAGGACGCACATGTAATGAGTGCTCAACCAACTCCCTCGGGACTCCTGGTAGATCTTCATTGGACCAGGCGAATACGTCCCGATTCTCACGGAGGAAGTGGATGAGCTCGCTTTCCTATTTCTCCGCCAACCAGGAGCCAATGATGGCTACGCGGTCGGGGAACTCGGGGTCGACCTGGACCTTCTTGGTCTCCTGAGATGCCTGGAATACGGTCCCATGCTGGGTACTCGGCACGCCTTGCGCGCCAGCTTGCGCGGATTGCGCCATGGCCACCACCTCATACATCTTCTTTTTCTCGGCAGCAATCACCATCGACTCCGCCAACTGGGAACTAGCAGAGGCACACTCCATGGACTTCTTGTAATCACCAGAGATAGTAATTATGCCATTGGGACCAGGGATCTTCATCTTCAGATATGCAACATGGGTAGAGGCCATGAACTTGCTCAGAGCAGGCCTGCCGAGTAGAGCATGGTAAGGACTCTGATGATCAACCACCTCGAACTGCAGGCGCTCTGTGCGGCAGTTATCCCTGGTGCCGAATAGCACATCGATCCACACTCGGCCAATCGGGTTGGACGAGATCCTGAGCACAATACCATGGAAGGTGGTCTTGCTGGGCAGCATCATGTTCTCGGCCAGGCCAAGCTTCTCGAGTGTGTCTTTGTACACGATGTTGATGCTGCTGCCGTTGTCGATTAGCACCTTGCTGAACCTCACATTCTTCTCGGGACCCAGGAAGGTAGGATCCAGCACCAAGGCATAGCTACCCGGGTTGGGCATCACCTTGGGATGATCTACTCGGGACCACCTGATCTCCTGGTCACACCAATACATGTAGTGAGGGACAGCAGGAATCACTGCATTGACCTCCATGGCCCGCCTGTGCTGTGATTGCTTGTCGACTGGCTCAGAAGTGAAGATCATGTAGCTCTCGTGGTGCTCTTGGTACTGATTGGAGCCTCCGCCCCCATTGTTGCCGTTGTTGTTGTTGCCCTGGTAGTTGTTGTTGTTGCCTCTATTGTTGTTGTTGCGGTTGTAGTTGTTGTTGTTGTTGCGGTAGCTCTCATTGTTGAAGTTGCGGTTGGCTCCTAAAGCCACCTGGTTCACATTCTCCCTTCTCGGGTACACTGGCGGCCGAGCTGCGGGTGCGCGAGTAGGCTGCACATTGGCATTGGCCGCTGGCAGAGGAGGAGGAGGAGGCAAGCCATCACTCTTGATCACATCCCACCACTCGCACTGTCGAGTAGTGTGGTTAGCAGGCCTCGAGGGGTGGTGAGTGTGAAAACTGCATGGGCCATCCTTCATGTCATCAAAGACAAACTTCTTCGGCTGCTCGGAGTTCCCGCTACCCGACTGAGAGGTGCGAAATGGCTTCTTGTTGCCTTGGCCCTAGTTCTGGTTCTGCCCGTAGGCTCCAGCAGGTTTCTGCCTCTGGCTGCCACCAGCTCCAACAGTCACTGCATTCACCTCTTCAGGATCATACCGAGTATCTACTCGGCGCTTGTTGCGGAACTCGTTGCGCTTGCTGTTGCTGAAGTTTCTTCTCGGCTCAGAGGAGTCCATCAGTGGCTGAGTGGGATCACCAAGTGCGTACTGATCCGCAATCTTGATGGTCTCCGCCAGAGTGTTCGGCATCTCCCTCTGCAATCTCTGCCACAACATACTGCCATGTCTGCATCCCTGCGCAAACCAAGTAATGGCATGTGCTTCATTCACACCTTCGCAGGTGTTCCTCAATGTGCTCCACCGAGTAAGATACTCGCGGTCTGTCTCGTCTTCTCGCTGCCTGCAAGCGGATAACTGTTGTGGCCTATTCGGCCTCTTGTATGTGCTCGTGAAGTTGCTAATGAAGGCATCCGAGAAGTCCAGCCAGCAGTTGATGCTGTTCTTGGGCAAGTTGTTGAGCCAAGTGCGAGCTGGACCCTCTAGCATCTGCGGGACATAGCGCACCGCCCATCTTCTGTTGCCGTTCGCGATATGGACCGCGGTGACATAGTCATTGAGCCAATCTTCAGGCTTGGTGCTGCCATTGTAGCTCTTGGTGCCCCTTGCGAGCTGGAAGTTCTTCACGGACGGCTCGTTCATGATGCGCGGGCCAAAGCACTCGGGGCCGGGAGGACCCGTGTTCTCCAGCCGCACCGACAAGCTGATCCGGTCCAACTGATGCCTCGCATCTCCAGGCGCCAGCATGCGCTCGCCAACACGATCGTGGACATCATAGCCAGCCATCTCCATGGCCGAGTAGCCATCATCATATCTCTCCACCTGCACAGCTGCAGGCTGCTCCACCGGGTTGGCGACTGGTGCCACTGCGCGCGGCTGCTGCCTCTGCCGAGTAGGCTGAGCTGCGGGTTGCCGAGAAGGACCTGGACGTGCACCATCTCGGGCCTGGCTTTGAGCTTGATGGGCTTGAGAGCCTGCTCTTGCAGCGTTGTGTTCCTGCCCGGGCTGCTGCGGCACAGCAAGCTGTCTCGCGGCAGCAGCCGGGTCATACACCTGCATTTGCCTATCTCTGGCCGAACGCCCGCTGCGGCTCTTCTCGCGGCTGGGATGCGGAGACGAGGCCTGATCGTTAGATCTAGCCGCGTGCGAGTGAACCACCTGCGAAGCCCCAGCACCCGGGTTGGCCTTCCGGAACTCCTCATTCTGCCTAGCAGCCTCCAACACCAACTCGTTGAGTCTTTCTTGCTGCCTAACACGCGCATCGCCATCAAGACGAGGCAACTCGGCAGCTACAGCCTCTGCAGCTCTAAGTGTCTTGGCAGGTGTGCTATATCTGGGCCTGGTGGAGGTGTTTGCGGTGGCGGACTGAGCAGGAGCCTCTACAACTGTCGCCATCTCGGCGCCAAGGTTGCGCCGAGTGGCACCTACTCTGCTAGCCCTCCTAGCGACTGGCGTGAAGCCGTGAGCCTTGTTGTACTCGAGCTGATCTAAACTCAACTCCAACCTCACCTTATCCAACTCCGCCTTCTCGGCAAGCAGCTCCAGGCGTTGCCGCTCGAGCTGCTCCCTCATGGCTAGAAGCTCGATGTCGGTGGGAGTCGGCATGCCAGGTCGCACAGCTGACGCGGGAATAGTCGTAGAAGTGGAAGGCGGCAAGTTGCACTCCTTCTCGTAGGGCCGGTGAGTCCTGCCACCAGTGCTTGGTGCAGCAAGATCCTCGACGACTGCTGCAGCGCCAGTAGCGGCTGCGCCAGTGTTTGCTGCCAAGCCCGTCACCATCACCTCGGCGCGGTCCGCAGAACGGCACGCGGGCCTGCCGCGAGCAGCGATCACCGCGGGAGGATCCTCCGCGTCATGCACCAGCTCGGGGTACGCGCGGTTAGCGACGGTGGCGACGTAGACGAGGTGAGAGCCGAAGGAGATCACCGAGCCGCCCTCCGGCATAGCCATGCCGCCGAAATCGCCGGCGTTGTCGGTGACGAAGTCGAAGGAGCCGAATCTGTGGACAAGGCCACAGACCACGCGCTCCGCTGAAGAAGATCCCGTCCGAACAGAAACTCCAACCAGCGCCGCTGGTTGCCCCACGGTGGGCGCCAACTGTCGTGGTGGTGTCACGGCAGATGCCATGGGATGGCTAAAGATGTGGGGACGAAGGACGCTGGAGGTGCTCGGGGAGGGATCACGCGACGAGTAGCCGCGTGAGGTACGAAGTAAACACTGCAAACAACACGATCTACCCAGGTTCAGGGCCCTCGTGAGGAGGTAAAACCCCTACTCCTGCCTTTCTCTATGTATTCTGGTGTCTTACCGAGTAGCCACAGTACAATGTTCTTACTACCGAGTAGCCACTCTCCTCTCTATGTGATGAACTAGGTCAAGAATTAGGTCACCAAGTGTTCGATCCTCACGCAGGAGGCGGCGGTGCACCTTATATACACGGTGCCCAGCCGGATACGTCCAAACATGGACAAGTGTCGACATAGTGTGCACATCGTCCTTCTTCCGGGTTCCCGCTGACAGCTTTGGTTCCTAATCTTGGCTGCATCTGGAAAGTCGTTGGGCACAACAAGGGGACAGACTGGTATCACTGTGCCGAACACAGAGTAGGGCCCCCTTATCCTGCGACGGCCTGCTTCCATGCTGTCACTGTCAGGCAGGCCGGTCCCAGATGAACAGTTGTTCGAATACTGCCAAGTACGGACCCAGGATACGCGGGATCTTGTGTCAGAACGGCTCCTTTGACTTTCTGGCCCGAGTAGGTTCCCGCCAATTTTACTCGGGCCAACTCTTCTACTCGAAAGGACTGATTGATTCTTCCTTCTGGTCATCTTGAGGTGAGACCGAGTAGCAGTCAACCGGGTAGCAAGTACCGGGTAGGCGGCTACCCGACCAAACCTCTCTTCTGACAGTTGCTTTTACCACTTGCCTTTACCCTACTCGGGGGTAACTCCCCGACACAACTCATTTTTTATATGCTCAACGAAAGAGACATCAAGAGTCTTGCTCCACATGAGTACAACGAGTTTTGGATCAATGAAGACGGAGAAACACATCTTCCCTAAAGCATGAACTAAAAGTAAATTGTAACCGAGGGACTCGACAAACATGTTACAAGAGTGATTTTAGGAGCAACTACCACCTTGTCGAGACCCATTACCTCCTATTTCGACTTATCTCCGTAAGTGATGGTTGCTTCATTTATATTTGGTATAAACTCCATCATAAGCTCCTTACTTCCAGTAATATGACTTGTACATCCACTATCAAGTATCCATTTTGACCCACCGGAAGCATAGTCCTAAAATCAATCATTGCCTTGAGTTAGGACCTACTTTGGGTCCTCTCATGTTAGCCACAAGGGTCTTGGGAATCCAAATAGAATAGTCAATGGAATTAACATGAGGACCAACATATTTTGCATACACAACACCATAATAATCCTAAAAAAGAATATAATGAGGATTCTTAGTTCCCACAGAGTTGTTACAAGTGGGTTCATCCCTAATGACAACACCACTCGCACCAACATTCTTCTTGCTTGTGCGAGTTGGGCTTTCTTCTTGTTCTTATTCTGGGCAACATATCCAAGACCTTGTTTTCCGTTGTGTGGCCTTTGCACTACCACACTATCATCAATGGGTCTCTTTCCCTTAAGCCTTGCAAGCTCTTCCTTCAACCTATCATTTTCGTCAAGAATATTTGCATGTTCACAAGAATAAGTGGAGGAACTAGGCACATTAAATTGAGCTAGTTGAGTTTAAGTTGTTCATGTGACTTGGTGAGGGTAGAGTGTTCACTCTCCAAAGCCTTGTGAGCCTTTTTGATATTCTCTAGCTCCTCGGTTAGTGTATCATGACCAACACCAAAGTCAAACATTTTATTTTTAGCCAATTTATATTTAGCAATAGCACAGTCACATTTCTTAGTGAGTTTGGATATTATTTCATTATGTGACTCCTCAATAGTCTCAAGTTTCTCCTCAACAGAGACTCGAAGCTCATGCTCTTACTCAAGAGTAATGGTAAGAGAGGCTATTTCAAGAGTATCCTCCCACTCACCTTCACCCTTCTTCTCAAGAAGCTCTTGAGCCTCTTCATATTGTCTCATGAGATGCTCAAAGTGCCTTTTGCTTTCACTTCTCAAGTTAGCCATAAATAGATCAAAAGAGGCAATTTCATCTTCTATACTAAGACTAGCAAGATCATTATTTTCATTTTTAATCTTAGAGATGGAAGAAAATGATATCTCGATGGCCTTGTCCATGAAGCACTTTGCGGATTGGTGGGAAGATTCTCATTGGGGGATTCAAAGAGAGATGGAGATGATGAAGATACAATTGCAATGGCGGCCACTTCACTTGTGGTTTATTCTTCTTCTTCATCATCATCATCATCATCACCACCAGATGCATACTCTTCTTGATTCACCAACACAATCCTAGAATTTGGCTTCTTGTTCGAGGTGTTCTTCTTGAAGAAAGGCTGCTTGCGAGTGATATTTGACTTGTCCTTGAGGATAAGCTTCCCTCCTTGGGTTTCTCTATTCTCGAAAGGGCACTCGACCATAAAGTGATATTTGTCTCGACAATTGAATAAACCCCTCAATTTTTGAGTTCCTTCATTGGCATTACTTGAATTGGTATTTTCCTAAACATAGGACTTGGCCTTGGGTGGGTTCCTCCAAAACTTCATGGATGCAAGAGCCATATAATCTTAATGAACCGGATCATACTCTTTGGGCTTTAGAGGAGCCAGTTCTTCTTCCGATTCAACCTCATCTTCTTTGTACACCACATTGGTCATAACTTAAGCCTTCAAAGCAAGGTAAGTCCCTTTGTGCATTCCAATAGCACAAGCACGAGAGTCTTGAGAAAGCTTGGTTTGCACTTGAAAGGATGTCATCTCTTGCATAACCTCATTGGAAGTCATGAGATGGTAGTTCTTCCTTGGATACTCTTCAAGTGAATGAGCCCAAATGGCATGAGGTCACTCACATACTATCTCTTGATACATGCATCATCAACATAAGTGGCACCGATACCACTAAAGGAAGTAGCAAGGGTCTTGATCCTCCGTAACATATCCTCATGACTTTCACCATCAAGAATATAGAATCCTTCGGCCTCATTGCTCAAGGCATCAAATATATTTATCTTCATGATTGGATTTCCTTCAAACATGGAGATAATAGCTTCCCATGTTTCTTTAGCGGTGGAGAATTGTTGAATGTGTGGCATGATCTTCTCTCCGTCTTTAGTGATTCTCCATAGCTCGATGCAAGATCTGTTCAAATGAGTTTTCATGAAATATTGGCATTGAGAAAAAGAGTGTGCATCAATTTTAGGTGGATCACCTCTATTGTTTTTATGAAGGTGTGGAATAGGAGGGTTGGGAGAGTACCAACCAGGAACCTCATTGTACTCTTCCTTACCATCCTTTCTCTTAGATTGTGGAGGAGTTTTAAGATGTGAAGATTCATTTTTAGTTTATTCACCCCTTCCTTAGTCTCTTTGTCAACCGAAGAGGAATTCCCCGGAGACGCCGAGGAGGAGGGAGTCGTGTCCTTGGCTTTCACATTTTGGCTTCCATGGAGGATTTAAAGGATGCTTCAATCGACTTGAGATCATCCATGGTAGCCGTAGCCCCGGACACGGTGGTTTCCTCTTTGACGGCCATACTTTCTCTTAGGCGGATTAGCCTGAATTGAGAGCCGAGGCTCTGACACCAATTGAACGGATTGTATGGCCACCTAGATGGGGGGTGAATTGGTGCTACCTCTAAATTTTAATACTTTTTCAACTTAGGCTTTACACAAAGGTAAATTCTCTGGATATGCAACTACGGTGAATTTACCTATATGACAAGGGATACACTAAGAAAGATACAAACACAAAGTAAAGCTAAAGGATAGAAGGAACCAAAGTGGAAGCACATAGAGAAAAGGATGTATTCCCGAGTTCCTCCTTATTAGGAGAGTACGTCTCGTTAAAGGGTGGGAGTTTTGATACAAAGGCCTACTCAACGCCACAAAGGACTCACCTTATTCTCTGATGAATCGCTCTATGAAGTCCTAGTTCACCTTCCACTATTGGAATCCTTCAAGGCGAAATCTGGTGTATTTACAATGAGCTTGGGGCACACACCCATAACGGAATTGGAGGCTCCCAAAATCACCACGAATCTTCTACAAGAAACACAAGTGAGCAACAAGAGGTCCAATTTTTCCACAAGGAAACGCTAAACACAAATCCCTCAAGTGAATGAGGGGGAAATGAAGAACGACTTGGTGAAGATGTAGATCAGGGCCTTCTCCTTAAATCCTCCTAATATCAATACAATTGGATGGAGGGATTGGGATATCTCATGAGGTTGGAGAGTTCTTTAATGGTGGCCTTCAATGCTGGACGAGCTAGCTAGAGCTAGGAGAAGGAGGGAGTTTTCATAGCCCTCCTAGAAATGTAGTTGTTTCACACGAATTTGGAGGCAGAATATCCTGCCCCCCCCCCCCAGAATATCCGGTCTCCAAGTCAGATATTCTGGCCAAACTTCCGGGGCCACCAGAGAGCAACACAGATAAGTCCTTAGCCAAAATTCTTCTTCACCCTGGAATATCCAGCCCTGGGCCAAATATTCTGGCCTAAATTTCCGGCTTTACCGGATAGCGACGCAACTTGGTCCTTAGCCGATTTCTTCCATTGAGGTTCCACACTGGAATATCCGGCCTTATCCAAATATTCCGGTTGGACCAGAGAGCGACGCAACCTGCTCCTTAGCCGTTTTTCAGCGAGGAAGCTCCACACCGGAATATACAGCCTTAGCCAAATATTCTCGTTATTCCAGAGAGCACCGTAGGTTGGTCCTTAGCCATATTTCTTCCGAAATCTTCCAGACCAAAATATCCGGCCCCTAAGCCAAATATTCCGGCCCGATAATACAGCCTTGACAGAGAGTATTGCAACATATTTTCTCTGGCCTTTTTGGAGGACGATACTTGTAAGATTTATCTTAGCAACCTGTATCACTTAACAAAATGGTAAATCATAACTAGTGTTGTTATATAACACACAAAACCTAAGGGATCAAGAAATGTTCTTTCAACGCGGGACATGTTGGAAGTCAAAAGAGGAATGTAGCCTACGGTGACTTCTCAGTGGCTGCCTAGATCACTGCAGCAACCCACGCTAGGTGTGGTGTATGAACGCAAGACTACCAGCGAGGGCCACAAGCCAATGTCAGAATGGATGGTAGATGGGGTAAGAAGCCATAGCTAGCTTGGCTTGGAGTGTAGGATAATCCTGAAAATGCACTAAAATGCTTAGGTAAGCAATTCTTGTCTAGATAAAAGAAAATGGGAAAATACATAAACTGCTCTCGACTGGGCCTTATCTTAAAATACATCGTTCCTCAATTTATAGGCTTTCCACGGATGAGTTCATGTTCCTTCACATGTTAACAAATAATATGGCATATGAAAAGAATTCTAATGGTCACCAGAGCATGTTGTATACTACAATGCCCCACAAAAGAACTTTCTTGAGAAGAAACCAGAGGCATTAGAAATTAAGGTGTTACCTATCATATTTTTTGTTTAGTCTGGGTACTTTGAAAGCACTTTCCATGTCCATTCATATCATCATATGCAGTGCAGACTCTCAAAAAACAGTGTGGTCACACTTTTGGTCACTATACAAAGAAGACAACCTACCACGGTAATCATGCATAAAACTGTAATAAATCACTTTGGAGAAGAACTATTTTTCCATGAACTATGATAATATTTATCCGAACTTATGACATGCACACCCGACTAACTAAAACATCAAGAAAAACACCCAACAATACAAAGACAGAAATAAATTCATGATCATCGACATACCAAAAAAGTTAGCCTAATCGGCCATAGGTATAGCATAAGAAAACTAATATGATTGACATAAAATCACATGTTTGTGTACTCCTGGCAAACCCACGAAGATCTAGGGCAATATCAAAAATGTTGTGTAGGAGAGAAAGATTATATGATGGACTTGTAAAGTTATCTAGGATAGTGCTAGGACACGATACTAAACAAATCCATTTTTTAATTATCTGAGAGGTGATACGTCTCCAACGTATCAATAATTTCTGATGTTCCATGTTGATATTATGCCAATTGCTACATGTTTTCTCCCTTCTTTGTAGCATTTTTACACGTTTTCCTAGACTAACCTATTAACAAGATGCCAAGTGTGAGTTCCCTGTTTTCTGCTGCTTCTAGTTTCAGAAAAGTTGTTCTGGAAATATTCTCGGAATTGGAAAATTCGAAGCCTAGAAGTCTTAGAAGCCCCGGAAGCTTCCAGAAGTCCCGAAGAGCCCCGGAGGGGGGCCACACCATGGGTTGGCGCGGGTCCCCCTGGCCGCGCCACCTAGGGGTGTCGGCCCCCTGGCCACCCCTCGGCATGGCCCTTTGGCCCATATATACTACCCGAGGCATAAACCCTAAAAGAATCGACCTTTTCCACAAAATACATCTGTAGCTCCGCCGCCGCCGCCGACAAGTTTCGGTGGACAGATCTCTGTTCTGGCACCTGCCGGGACGGCGAAGTGCCCCCGGAAGCCATCTCCATCGACCCCACCTCCATCTCCATCGACGTTGTTGTCTCCTATGATGAGGAGGGAGTAGTTCTCCCCCGAGGCTGAGGGCTCTACGATAGCTATGTGGTTCATCTCTCTCTCCCATGGTGTGATCTATATGTGATCGTGATCTTTGTAATGTAGTTGAATAATTAGATGTTACTCTTCATCTTGTGCTACTCAAGTGTTTTATTAATATGAACTTTGGAGTCACCTTGTCCCGCGGTGTAAAGGTGATAGTGTGCACATCGTGTGTGTCTCCTCTATGAATTGTGGTGTTTGTCTAGTACCTTCTAGGGCGCTCATAGTGACAGCGTGGGGTTAACTAGACATGGGAATGCTTACTTTAAGGAATGCTTTTTGCAGGCCTATGCAATGATTAGTGTTCGTTATCCAACCGGAGAGGGTTATGAGTAGCATAGTGGAGTGAAGATATTTAGTTATTCAATTATCTGATCATTGTTGAGAGTGTCCACTAGTGAAAGTAGGATCCCTAGGCCTTGTTTCCAAGCATTGAAACACCATTTTCCGCTTGTTCTGCTACATGTTTGCTTGCTGCCATATTTATTTCAGATTGCTATTATTACTTATAATCATCCATATTACTCGCATTTCACCATCTCTTCGCCAAACTAGTGCACCTATATACCTGACAAGTATATTGGGTGTGTTGGGGACACAAGAGACTTCTTGTATCTTAGTTGCACGGTTGCTTGAGAGGGATATCTTTGACCTCTACCTCCCCGAGTTCGATAAACCTTGGGTGATCCACTTAAGGGAAACTTTTTGTTGTTCTACAAACCTCTGCACTTGGAGGCCCAACACTGTCTACAAGAATAGAAGGGTGCGTAGACATCAAGCTATTTTCTGGCGCTGTTGCCGGGGAGGTAAGGTAAAAGGTACTCACATCCTCGGGTGTGAGTGCTCGAAGTTATTTCCTTTAGATTCTGCAATTAAATATTTGTGTTTCTTGTTTTCACTAGTTAGGCTTAATGGAAAACAACAAAAATATGAGAGATCTTTATAATCTTTATATTGAGTTAGGACATGAAGTGTTAGAAGAGAAAATTAAAAAACCTATGGAACTTTATTTGCATGCTAGTGGCAATGTTATTAGTATGAGTTCTTTAAACACAATTATTGCTAATGCTATGGAAAAGTCTAAGCTTGGGGAAGCTAGTTTTGATGAATATGATATTTTTAGTCCCCTAGGTTTTGAGGAGGAAATTTTCTTTGATGATACCTTGCCTCCAATATATGATGATTATAATGATTGTGGTATTCTAGTTCCACCTGTTTACAATGATGAATATGATATTTTCAGTCCACCTACTATTGAGGAAAAAATTAATTATGATTACAATATGCCTCCTATATTTAATGATTATGGTGATGAGAATAATAATGATAGCTATTTTGTTGAATCTGCTCCCACTACTATTAATAAGAATGATTATTCTTATGTGGAGAGTATTAATCCTGTTATGCATGTGGCTCATGATAAGAATGTTTTATGTGATAGCTATATTGTTAATTCTATTCATGATGCTACTGAAAGTTATTATGAGAGAGGGAAACATGGTTTTATGCATCTCAACAATATTAATTTTCCCCTCTTTATGTTGAAATTTTTGAAGTTGCACTTATTTTTTCTTCCTAGGCTAGTCACTTTGTGCTTCGTTGACTTGTTTTTCTACAAGATTCGTTTTCATAGGAAATGGGTTAGACTTAAATTTGTTTTACATTTGCTTCTTGATGCTCTCTTTTGCTTCAAATCATATTTCTCATGTGAGCATCTTCTCAAATTATCGTGCCTAGCTGAAAGGCATTAAAAGAAAAGCACTTCTTGGGATATAACCCATGTTTTTATTTTTGCATTGTTTTTATCTGTTTTCTTTGAGTCAAGGGGTTGTATACTTCTGTAGAAACTCCTTTATATCTTTATTTTCATGTATTAGTTGAGCCAAGTAAAGCCTCTAGTGGAAAGTTGAGACTATATTTCGGATTTCTGCGCAGGAAACGGATTTCTGCTGTCCACTGTTAAATTCGTATAAAGTCATAGAAAATTCAAAATGACCTGAGTTTTTTTGTGAGTCATCCTGGGATATATAAGCAACTTTTCTTAATTGACCACCTTTTGATTTGAGCATCGGAGGAGTTTTTAAAAAAAAATCATCTTTACATGTTGTTCTGTTTTGGCAGATTTCTGCTGATAATTGCATTTGCCTCTTAATCTCTTTTGGTGTTCTTTTGAGAAAAAGAGTTTTAAAAGAAGTTGTGACAGTAGCTAACGTGTTTATGATTGTTAGGCTTTTGTTGAAACTAAACCATGTGAATTTATTATTTCGACTGCACTAACGTTGCTAATGAAGATTGTGAGAAGTTTGGTGTGAAGGAAGTTTTCAAGGGTCAAGAGAAGAGGCTGATATGACATGATCAAGAAGAGTGAAGAGCCTAAGCTTGGGAATTCCCCGGAGGTATGTCCCAAAAAATTCCAAGAAGAGTCAAGCGTCTAAGCTTGGGGATGCCCAAGGCATCCCCTTCTTCATCGACAAATTATCAGGTCACTTCTAGTGAAACTATATTTTTATTCGGTCACATCTTATGTGCTTTAATTGGAGCGTCTTTTATTTTTTTTCTTTAAGTTTGTTTAGTTTTATTTGCTGTAGTTTATGGTTGGATCTTATCATACTTGTGTAGGAGATAGACATGCTCTGTTTTCATTGCTTAGAACAGTCTAGTTTTCATTCTTATTGTTCTGTCAGTGTTCACTTTTTGCTAGTACTGCGTTTAGCCTTTGTTTTCATGCATCCTTTGTTCCGAGCTGTTAGCTTTTGTAGTTAGGTGGTTCTCATATGTGTGTTTGCTTGGAAATAGGAATGCTATTATGATAGTTGGTATAGTGGAAAAGATTGCATGGTCTTGTATATCACTAAACTGCTTCACTTGAGTCATGATGCACTTTGTTGGGAACCCCAAGAGGAGGGTATGATGAGCACGGCGGTAGGAGTTTTCCCCTTAGTTAAGAACCAGTGTTACCAATCCAGTAGGAGAAAGAGGACCTTCGGAAGGTTGATGCCACTGACGGTGGTGCTGGCGCTTCACCGGTGTCAGCAACAACGTGGAACCTGCACACAACACAATCAAAATACTTTGCCCCAACGGTACAGTGAGGTTGTCAATCTCACCGGTCTTGCTGAAAACAAAGATTAGACGTATAGTGTGTAAAACAATGTATGCTTGCAGTAAGTAAAGAAAGCAGGAAATTGTTGTGGTTTGTTTAACAGTGTGGAAAATGGACCGGGGTTCATAGTTTCACTAGTGGTGTCTCTCCATAAAAGATAGCATGCTGGGTGAACAAATTACAGCTGGGCAATTGACAAATAGAGGTTGCACCGTAGTGCACAATATGACATGAAGATTACTATGATATTTAGTGCTAGCATTACAACAAGATACATAGAACGACATCCATCTGCATCTATGACTAATAATCCACCCTCAGGTTATCATCCGAACCCCCGTAAGTATTAAGTTGCAAACAAGAGATAATTGCAGTAAAGAAAGTGTGTAATGTAAGCAATGATTATGCACGCGGGGAGTCCCACCGCTGTTTTCTCCCTAATGGCAACGGCACATCCTCCCCTTCACGTTTCTGTCACTCGAGCAAGGCGAAAAGGAGGCATGAACCCACTATCGAGCATAAATACTCCCTCTTGGAGTCACTAGCAACTACTTGGACAGAGTAACCACTAGCAACGGAAATCATGCAAGATCACAAATAGCATATGCAAATAAAGACTATAATCAACTTGGCATAAGATCAATATCCATCGGATCCCAGCAAACACAACACAAAGAATTACATAAGATCAATCTTGATCATGTTAGGAAGCTCACGAGATCTACACATGGAGGCATATGAGGAGAAGACAACCATCTAGCTACATCTACGAACTCGTAGTCCAAGGATGAACTACTCATGCATCACTCCGGAGGCAGGCATGGTGATGTAGAGGCCTCCGGTAATGATCTCCTCTCTGACAGGGTGCCGGAAACAACTTTAAAACCCCCCTGATCAAGGGTTGACAGTGACGGCGACTGCGGAAATTTTTGGGGATTTTTTATCACGTCTTATGGGTTTTCCATCCGGGGGGCTTAAATAGGGGAAAGGGCAGAGGCGGCGGAGCTCCAGGGGGCCCACACCTATAGGTGGCGCGGCCGGGGGGGCCGCGCCACCCTATGGTGTGGCCCCTCTGTTGCCCGTTTTCGATTCCTCTTCGATGTTCTGGATGCTTCCGGGGAAAATAGAAACTTCGGGCTTTGTGGGGTCCAATTCCGAGAATTTTTGCAGAACAACTTTTCTGAAAACAGGAAACTGGCACTTGGCATCTTGTTAGTAGGTTAGTCCCAAAAAACATATAAAAATGTTATAAATAAGGGAGAAAACAAGTAGCAATTGGCAAAATATGATCATGGAGCATTACAAATTATAGATATGTTGGAGATTTATCAAGCATCCCCAAGCTTAGTTCCTACTCGTCCTCGAGTAGGTAAACGATAAAACAATAATTTCTGAGGTGACATGCTACTAACATAAACTTGATCAATCTAATGTAAAAGCATATGCACGCTGAGATCATAAAACTTTAAACACAGGCATGATAAATAAAACTTTAATAATAAAGCATAGCAATTACTTTGCATCACAAAGACTAACTCAAATAAAGGATCATGAATAATAACGCAAAGAAAGGTAAACATTTGTTTCAGGTATAGAGAAAGCCTGGCAAATTGATATTTCGATAGTCCGTAAGAGTGGGGCAAAACATAAATGCCAGGACACCTTCAAAGTTCACGAGGAAGACTAGAACAAATAATTTAAGAACAAACAATATCACATCATGAAGTAATTATTGAGGCTTATGGGACAAATGCACATAGAACTCAGAATGGCAAAAATGCTCTCTCAACTATGCATAAAGTTAGAAGATGGAGACTCAACATAAACTAAAAGATAGGCCCTTCACAGAGGGAAGCAGGGATCACTCATGTGCTAGAGATTTTATTTCATTAAACAGAGGTATTAAAAGTTTGACACTCCTCCCATCCATCTTTCACAAACCATTTCTAACCGAATCCTCGGGTGCCTGACAACAATCACATACCGTGGTGGAGTGTCTATATTTTGGGAGATGTATGCTAATGTCAACGGATGGTAAACAGAAAATACAGTACGTCAAAAGCCAACTGGATTCACAAGAGCGGCTCCCATGGTGAAGGACGCAACTCGTGTAGAAGGTCATCCCTCTTTCTCTTTTGTTTACACAATTATGCTTTGACTGATAAATCAGGGGCAAAAATAGTGAAGAGAATTTGTTTGCATTAATTTTGGGTTGGGCACCCCGCTTCCAGCTCTTCTATCATTTGGATAAGCGGATGAAGCCACTAGTCCAGGGTGTGAAATCCAATCAACAAGTGAGATAAAGATTCCCTATTTACGTCCTCATGAGCAAAAATAGGAACATAAAGCAGGAGTAATTTTGAAGGATTTAAAGGTAACACATGAGAAATTTACTTTGGAATGGCAGTTAAATACCACATGTAGGTAGGTATGGTGTACATAATTGGGAAAACTTTGGTTTAAGGGAGTTTGGATGCACGAGTAGAGCTCATACTCAATACAGGTGAAGGCTAGCAAAAGACTGGGAGCGACAAATCAAGAGAGCATAAGAGCCATAATCATGCATAGAGACATAAGAATAATTAAGTAAAACATAAGGAGTTTCACAAGTTGAAAAACTAAGTGGTCATGGAGGCTATTCGTGACAGGTTTGTAGTCATAAACATGGTGTGAGCATGCGCCAAGTCAACTAAATAAAACATTCGAAAGAGGATACCATATATTGATGCTTTACTATGACAAGAACAACTCATGAATCTTTCAATACATATTAAGCACTATCAGACATTTGAGGCTAATAATTCTACTCAATAAACATAAGGCTTTAAAACTAAAACAACATTTATTATGGCATGAAAATGTCCTAGCCACAGTCTATACAAGCTTCGACTAGTACTGTTATAAATTCTACTTCAAGAAGCAGTTTTCTTTCTCCCAACAAGCACCATACAAAACATGCTTTAACAAAAATACTCTTTATGATAAAGCAAGAAAACATGAGAGTAATTCCATAACACTACTAAAACTAACAGCTCTAGTAAGAGATGCATGCAAAACAGGGGCTAAATAAATGCAGCAACTAGACAGAGATTAAGAATACAACGTATTCTGAAGAAAAAGCGGAGTGTGTCGCTCTCCAATAAAAGAATGCTGGGGTCCAACCAAGCTTATTGAAAAATTAAAAACAAACTGAAAGCAAAAGCAAAAGCAAACTGGAAACAAAAATAAAAGACGCTCTAAGTAAAGCAAATAAGATGCGACCGAATAAAAATATAGTTTCACTAGAAGTGACCTGATAATTTGTTGATGAAGAAGGGGATGCCTTGGGCATCCCCAAGTTTAGACGCTTGAGTATTCTTGGAATTTTCTGGGATATACCACCGGGGAATCCCCAAGCTTAGGTTTTTCACTCTTCTAGGTCACATCATATCATCCTCTTCTCTTGACCCTTGAAAACTTCCTTCACATCAAAATTCTCACAATCTTCATTAGCAACGTTAGTGCAATTGAAATAATAAATTTGCATGGTTCAGTTTCAACACAATAATAACACTAAAAAACACATTATCTACTGTCACAACTTCTTTTAAAACCCTTTTTCTCAAAAGAACAACAAAAGAAAGAGATTAAGATGCAAATGCGATAAATGGCAGAAATCTGTCAAAATATAACAGCAGGAAAAGATGGTATTTTTCAAAAATCTTATGTTGCTCAAATCAAAAAGTGGCCTTCTAAGAAAAGTTGCGTATATAACTCACGATTAAGCACAAAAAAGCTCAGGTCATTTTGAACTTTCTGTGATTTTTAACAGAATTAACAGTGGACAGCAGAAATCTGTTTCCTGCGAAGAAATCCGAAATATAGGCTCAACTTTCCACTAGAGGCTTTACTTGGCTCAACAAAAAATCAAAAAAAAGATACAGCAGGGTTGCTAAGGAAATATTAAACACCCAAGTGCAAAGCATACCAAAGAAAACGAAGAAAAACGGGTTGAAAACAGCGAAATAAAACGGGTTGTCTCCCGGTAGCGTTTTTCTTTAACGCCTTTCAGCTAGGCATAAAAGGGAAACTCAAGTATTTTCAAGTAAAGAAGCATATTCTATACCTTCCTACAAATCATTATTTTCATCAATAGGCACTCCATATGTTTTTGAAGATTCAAAATGAAGGTCACTCTTAGTCTCATTAATTGTTTTAGCAATTTTCAGCACATATTGAGATTTGGGTTTAGCCATCTTAGGAGCATACTTGAATCTTTGCTCCTCTCCCACAAAGGCTTTCTCCTTTTTGAATTTAAGAGATGAAAAGGTTGATCTTAAAGTTCCCACGGCATCCTCTAGTTTACCAATCCCAAAAACTTTGATTATCATGAGTGTTGCTAGCTTCTAGAGGAGTGATTCTTTTATCAATAGTAACTAGTAATTCATTAACTTTGCTAGCATTATCAAGGAATATTGATAAGTTCATTTCCAAATAGTTTAGTTCATCAATAACATCCTCCAAATTGATCTCAGTTTTAACATTTGTAATGGCGGGGGGGGGGTGATCCTACTAAACTTTCAATCAAATTGCAGGCTTCCAAAGCAGGAGTTCCTAGAAAATTTCCACCCGTAAGAGTATCTAACACATGCCTATACCAGCCAGAAATACCAACCAAAACATTTCTCCGGAGTATCAGGGTAGAATATTTTTTTGTGCACCTCTTATGAGCATCATTTATTCTATACCAAGCATCTTTTAAACTTTCTCCCCCTTGTTGCCTAAAAGAAGGAACCTCTACTTCAAGAATACTCATTTTAGCAAAATAAAAGCAAGCAAATAAATAACAGCTATGAATTAAACTAATTTTTTTGTGTTTTCAATAAAGAGAAGCAAAAAATGACAATAAGAACAATACAATAAACAAAATAAAGAGGTTGAGAGTGAGAGACTCCCCTTGCCAGAAGACTTCTTCCTCCCCGGCAACGGCGCCAGAAAAAATCCTTGATGCACTTTGTTGGGAACCCCAAGAGGAGGGTATGATGAGCACATCAGTAGGAGTTTTCCCCTTAGTTAAGAACTAGGGTTATCAATCTAGTAGGAGAAAGAGGACCTTCGGAAGGTTGATGCCACTGACGGTGGTGCTAGCGCTTCACCGGTGTCAGCAACAACGTGGAACCTGCACACAACACAACCATAATACTTTGCCCCAACGGTACAGTGAGGTTGTCAATCTCACCGGTCTTGCTGAAAACAAAGATTAGACGTATAGTGTGTAAAACAGTGTATGCTTGCAATAAGAAAAGAAAGCAGGAAATTGTTGTGGTTTGTTTAACAGTGTGGAAAATGGATCGGGGTTCATAGTTTCACTAGTGGTGTCTCTCCATAAAAGATAGCATGCTGGGTGAACAAATTACAGCTGGGCAATTGAAAAATAGAGGTTGCACCGTAGTGCACAATATGACATCAATATTACTATGATATTTAGTGCGGGCATTACAACAAGATACATAGACCGACATCCATCTGCATCTATGACTAATAATCCACCCTCAGGTTATCATCCGAACCCCCTTAGGTATTAAGTTGCAAGCAACAGATAATCGCATTAAACAAAGTGTGTAATGTAAGCAATGATTATGCGCGCGGGCACTCTCACTGTTGTTTTCTCCCTAATGGCAACATCACATCCTACCCCTTCATGTTTCTCTCACTCGAGCAAGGCGAAAAGGAGGCATGAACCCACTATCGAGCATAAATACTCCTTCTTGGAGTCACTAGGAACTACTTAGACAGAGTAACCACAAGCGACGGAAAGTATGCAAGATCACAAATAGCATATGCAAATAAAGACTATAATCAACTTGGCATAAGATCAATATTCATCGGATCCCAGCAAACACAGCACAGAGAATTACATAAGATCAATCTCGATCATGTTAGGCAGCTCACGAGATCTAAACATGGAGGCATATGAGGAGAAGACAAGCATCTAGCTACAGCTACGAACCCGTAGTCCAAGGATGAACTACTCACACATCACTCCGGAGGCAGGCATGGTGATGTAGAGGCCTCCGGTGATGATGTCATCTCCGGCAGGGTGCCGGAAACAGCTTCAGAACCCCTCGATCTAGGGTTGATGGTGACGGCGGCTACGGAACTTTTTGGGGATTCTTGATCAGGTCCTTAGGATTTTCCATCCGGGGGGCTTAAATAGGAGAAAGGGTAGAGGCGGTGGAGCTCCAGGAGGCCCACACCTATAGGTGGCACGGCCAGGGGGGCCCGCGCCACCCTATGGTATGGCCCCCCTGTTGCCCGTCTTTGACTCCTCTTCAGTGTTCTGGATGCTTCCGGGGAAAATTTGAACTTCGGGCTTTGTGGGGTCCAATTCCGAGAATGTTTACAGAACAACTTTTCTGAAACCAAAAACAGCAGAAAACAGGGAACTGGCACTTGGCATCTTGTTAATAGGTTAGTCCCAGAAAACGTATAAAAATGCTATAAATAAGGGAGAAAACAAGTAGCAACTGGCAAAATATGATCATGGAGCATCAGAAGTTATAGATACGTTGGAGACGTATTAAGTCACTGCTGTTGTTTTGAGATATTAATTTGCTTAATGGATAAACGGGAAGTACTAGTAAGTATAAATTTTTAATGGTTGGTCTAAGAAACTTAAAATTGTGCCACACTTAAATTACCAGCTGATAGAAGCAATGGTATATGATTGCTACGAGTGATACATTTCTGATCGGCCTTTTGTTACGCGCTACGGTCGGGGTAGCTAACAGTGACTTGTGACTGCCACGGACCCTCTTGGAGTGATTTGCATTGTGCCTTGTAAGATGATTTTCTTGTTGTAATCTTTCAACTCGTGAGTCTATGTTGCAGTTCCTGTCACTTCCACCATCGATATTTCGGTACTTTGCATTGCCCTTTCTCACATTGAGAGTTGGTGCAAACTTAGCCAGTGCATCCAAATCCCGTGGGAGGACTTTGTTCTCCTACACATAAGACCATATATTATTCCACAAAACAGCCACCATACCTACCTATCATGGCATTTCCATAGCCATTCCGAGATATATTGCTGCACAACATCCACCTCCATTATGTTACTTGATGATGAGCTTCATTGTTATTTATGCATACTGCTACAGTGGCAGGATCACGAAGTTGGATACATTAGAGATATTCCATTATGAGTTATGAGTACTAAAAGTGTGATTATTCATTGTAATATAGGATGTTGCCCCTACCGGTGAGGATATATAAAATAAAAAAATGAAAAATGAAAAAGCCCAAAAAAAAGTAAAGGGCTAAAGAGAGAATAAAGAGAGAGGGGGCGCATCACTATCCTTTATATACCACATTTGTGCTTCATTTTTAGCAGCAATACTTCAGTTTGGAGAGATTTTTCATATTATCATTCATTCATAACTATGTGGGGAACTTTACATTATAGAACTTGGCTGTTATATTCCAATGATGAGCC
Organism: Alopecurus myosuroides; assembly: GCA_028641055.1. Lineage (NCBI taxonomy): Eukaryota > Viridiplantae > Streptophyta > Magnoliopsida > Poales > Poaceae > Alopecurus > Alopecurus myosuroides. The sequence continues at coordinate 231,405,406 of CM054063.1, read as the reverse complement.
TCCTCAAATGAGCTCTAGGTCTTCGTGAAAAAGAAAGTTGGATGCACCCCCACTAGTTCCATTGGAGAGCTTTCATACACTTATAGCTCTATATGCATCCGTTGTGTGGCAATCCCTACTCCTTGCATAGCTTCGGTTGTAAGACTTTCTCTTGTCTAATGACCACTTTCAGCTTTGTGAGCCTTTCTTCCATTGACCTTCCAAACCCCCCATAATGTTCTCTTAGCCATAACATCCCGGTGCCAGGGACCAACGCAGAACACTTGCTTGTTTTTAGTGCGCAAACAGTTTAAGATTCAAGCATTGCATCGTGTGGAAAGTTTGACTTGATCCTAACAGGGGTTGTGAAGATCGTTTGACGTGCATGATATTGTTGTTCTTGCAACCTTAAATCATCTCTAATAAACTTTGCACGGTTGATAGTCTTTTTAGTATTGATTCATTAAAAGTTTTGTTTCTTTCTTCTTATTTGTTTATGCATTACTTGTTGATATCAAATATAGATCACAACTTTAGTTCATTTGATCCTAGTTTACATGCTCTACTTTACATTTATGATCATGATTGTGTGGTAGCATGTCACCTCAGAAAATATTTTGTTTTATCGTTTACCTACTCGAGGACGAGTGGGAACTAAGCTTGGGGATGCTTGATACGTCTCCAACGTATCTATAATTTCTTATGTTCCATGTTGATATTATGCCAATTGCTACATGTTTTCTCCCTTCTTTATAGCATTTTAACACATTTTCTGGGACAAACCTATTAACATGATGCCAAGTGCAAGTTCCCTGTTTTCTGCTGTTTTTAGTTTCAGAAAAGCTGTTCTGGAAATATTCTCAGAATTGGAAAATTCGAAGCCCAGAAGTCTTAGAAGTCCCGGAAGCTTCCAGAAGTCCCGAAGAGCCCCGGAGGGGGGCCACACCATGGGGTGGCGCGGGTTAAGAGTAGCATAGTGAAGAGAAGATATTTAGTTATTCAATTATGTGATCATTGTTGAGAGTGTCCACTAGTGAAAGTAGGATCCCTAGGCATTGTTTCCAAGCATTGAAACACCATTTTCCGCCTGTTCTGCTACATGTTTGCTTGCTGCCATATTTATTTTAGATTGCTATTATTACTTATAACCATCCATATTACTCGCATTTCACTATCTCTTCGCCGAACTAGTGCAACTATATACCTGACAAGTATATTGGGTGTGTTGGGGGATACAAGAGACTTCTTGTATCATAATTGCAGGGTTGCTTGAGAGGGATATCTTTGACCTCTACCTCCCTGAGTTCGATAAACCTTGGGTGATCCACTTAAGGAAAACTTGCTTATGTTCTAAAAACCTCTGCACTTGGAGGCCCAACATTGTCTACAAAAATAGAAGCGTGCGTAGACATCAAGAGGGCATAAATAAATACAGTGCGATAGTGACAATTAGGTGCAGTAAACTATATCAAAGGATCAAAACTGAACCATGTTCGAAGATATCCTAATCATAGAACTGAATCTAGTATACACCTATGTATTGGAAAACTAAATATAATATCATGACCAACCATACCACCTAATTTTGATGAATGAATTGATTACATCACAATGTTTTCCAGATTAGCGCCTCAAAGAAAATATGAGAAAAAATTACTAAACTTTGTCATAACCTCTTGGTATTTCTGAAATTGTAGCTTGGCATATTCAGTGAACATATTCATTTTCTTCGTTAGCTATATGCCTCTATCTATCAAATTCGTGTAATACTTCCTGCTAACTGATACGTTACAAATAATATCTATATTTTTATTGTTTTATACTTGTTCTGTACCATTGCCCCATTTTCTACTATAGTTTTATATCATTTTAGGGCATTTTCCCGGACTAACCTATTGGAAAGTGCCCAGAGCCGGTTTCTGTTTTTTCTACAGTTTTTGTATATCAGAAAATTCCTACAAAGAAAGTCCGTAGTAAATCCCACCAAAAATCAGGGGACAGTTTTTCAACGACACGAATGAGTCCAACGTGTTGTGTTTGCTGGGATCCCTAACATGATTAAGATCGTTCTTATATAATTCCCACGTGTTGTGTTTGCTGGGATCTGATGAATCGTGAAATTATGATTATGTTTTCATGTCTTTATGAGAGATTCACTTATATCATGTTAGTGTTTTAATGTGTTATTGATTGCTCTCTGATGTTTGTGGTTACCTTGATCACGTAATTGTATGCATCTCCAAGAAGGATTTTTGTGCTAGATAGTGGGTTCATGTCTCCTTGTTGCATGCGCTTGAGTGATAGACATGTGTAAAGGGAAGGATTTGTTGTTTCCACTAAGGGTAAAACAATGTTGTTCTTATCCGCGTGATGGGAAATATTGCTTACATTACGTATTGATCTTAATGCAGATGTATGTTGCTTTAAGAAATTGTTTGTTGCTTGAAACTTAATACGAGAGAGATTTGCTTGATAGCTTTCTTGAGGTTGATATTTAGATATGGATGCATGCTAGATAAATGTCCATATACCTTGACAAAATGCCTACATTATTAGAACCCGTGAACTATATCTCATCATAATAACATTGGTATGCGCTCATGATTTGTCGATTATCTAGCTGTGATTTGTTCACTCAACACACATTCTTTTGTTTGGAGAGTTTCCTCTAGTGAAACTGTGAATCCCGGTACATCTCTTACTATTAGTGCTACAATTTTTACATGCTTTTGTTACTTACTACTTTGCTACAATTAGTATTTCAGATCCCACATTACTCCACCTTCATTGTTTCTTTGCCAAACCAGTGCATCTATACAATCACACATTATATTAGGTGTGTTAAGGACACAAGAGAATCATCCCATCACCACTCCATCCACTATTTTCTTTCCCTTTACTTTGTTGGAAGACGAAGACGGAGAAATATCAAACCTTCCCGGGGCCACTGTCGGGGATATTCCTTAAGAGGTATATCCCAGCATCCAGTTAACACCAGACTACTAGGGTGACCTTATACATCATAAACGTATCCCTAATTTCTAATGCTCCATGATCATATTTTTCCAATTGCTACTTGTTTTCTCCCTTATTTATAGCATTTTTATATGTTTTCCGGGACTAAACTATTAATAATATGCCAAGTGTCTGCTCCCTGTTTTCTGTTGTTTTCGGTTTCAGTAAAGTTGTTCTGCAAACATTCTCGGAATTGGACCCCACAAAGCCTGAAGTTCCTATTTTCCCCGGAAGCATCCAGAACACCGAAGAGGAGTTGAAGAGGGGCAACAGGGGGCCACACCATAGGGTGGCGCGGGTCCCCCTGGCCGCGGCACCTATGGGTGTGGGCCCCTGGAGCTTCACCTCCTTTGCCCTTTCGCCTATTTAAGTCCCCCGGATGGAAAACCCTAAGCACCTAATCAAAATCCCCAAAAACTTCCGCAACCGCCGTCACCGTCAACCCTAGATCAGGAGGGTTCTGAAGCTGTTTTCCGGCAAGCTGCCGGAGAGGAAATCATTACCGGAGGCTTCTACATCACCATGCCTGCCTCCGGAGTGATGCGTGAGTAGTTCATCCCTAGACTACAGATTCATAGCTGTAGCTAGATGGTTGTATCCTCCTCATATGCCTCCATGTTTAGATCTCGTGAGCTGCCTATCATGATCGAGATTGATCTTATGTAATTCTATATGTTGTGTTTGCTGGGATCCGATGAATATTGACCTTATGCCAAGTTGATTATAGTCTTTATTTGCATATCCTCTTTGTGATCTTGCATTCTTTTCGTTGCTAGTGGTTGCTCTAGCCAAGTAGTTGCTAGTGACTCCAAGAGGGAGTATTTATGCTTGATAGTGGGTTCATGCCTCGTTGTTGCCTTGCTCAAGCGACAGAAACGTGAAGGGGGAGGATGTCCTGTTGCCATTAGGGAAAAAACAGCGGTGAGAGTGCTCGCGTGCATAATCATTGCTTACATTACACACTTTGTTTAATGCAATTATCTGTTGCTTGCAACTTAATACCTAAGGGGGTTCGGATGATAACTTGAGGGTAGATTATTAGTCATAGATGTAGATGGATGTCGGTCTATGTATCTTGTTGTAATGCCCGCACTAAATATCATAGTAATCTTCATGTCATATTGTGCACTACGGTGCAACCTCTATTTGTCAATTGCCCAGCTGTAATTTGTTCACCCAGCATGCTATCTTTTATGGAGAGACACCACTAGTGAAACTATGAACCCCGGTCCATTTTCCACACTATTAAACAAACCACAACATTTTTCCTGCTTTCTTCACTTACTGCAAGCATACACTGTTTTCCAAACTATACGTCTAATCTTTGTTTTCAGCAAGAGCGGTGAGATTGACAACCTCACTGTACCGTTGGGGCAAAGTATTTTGGTTGTGTTGTGTGCAGGTTCCACGTTGTTGCTGACACCGGTGAAGCGCCAGCACCACCGTCAGTGGCATCAATCTTCCGAAGATTCTCTTTCTCCTACTGGATTGATAACCTTGGTTCTTAACTAAGGGGAAAAACTCTTACCAATGTGCTCATCACACCCTCCTCTTGGGGTTGCCAACAACACATAGCTAGGATTTTTCTGGCGCCGTTGCCGGGGAGGAAGAAGTCTTCTGACAAGGGGAGTCTCTCACTCTCAACCTCTTTATTTTGTTTATTATCTTGTCTTTTTTTTCTTCTCTATATTTAAAACACACAAAAATTAGTTTACTTCATAGCTGTTATTTATTTGCTTGCTATTATTCTGCTAAAATGAGTTCCTGTGAGAATACTAAGTTGTGTGACTTTACTAGCACAAACAATAATGATTTTATTTGCACACCTATTGCTCCACCTGCTCCTACTGTTGTTTTCTATGAGATTAAACCTACTCTATTAAATCTTGTGATGAAAGAACAATTTTCTGGTGTTAGTACTGATGATGCTGCTGCCCACCTTAATAATTTTGGTGAACTATGTGAGATGCAAAAATATAAAGATGTAAATGGATATATTATTAAACTAAAATTATTTCCTTTCTCTTTGAGAGGAAGAGCTAAAGAATGGTTGCTATCTTTTCCTAGGAATAGTATTGATTCATGGACTAAGTCTAAAGATGCTTTCATTGGAAAATATTATCCTCCTGCTAAGATTATATCCCTAAGAAGTGACATAATGAATTTTAAGCAATTTCATAATGAAAATGTTGCTAAAGCTTGGGAAAGAATGAAAACTACGGTGAAGAATTTTCCCACTCATGAACTGACTACTTGGATGATTATACAAACCTTTTATGCAGGACTGAATTTCTCCTCAAGGAACCTATTGGATTCAGCTGCTGGACGTACCTTTATGTCCATCACTTTGGGCAATGCAACAAAGCTTATTGATGATATGATGATAAATTATTCAGAGTGGCACACTGAGAGAGCTCCACAAGGTAAGAAGGTAAATTCTGTTGAGGAAACCTCCTCTTTGAGTGAAAGGCTTGATGCTATTCTGTCTATGCTTGTTAATGGTAAAGCTCAAGTTGATCCAAATAATGTTCCTTTAGCCTCTTTGGTTGCTCAAAAAGAGAATGTTGATGTAGACTTTATTAGAAATAATAATTTTAACAACAATGCTTATAGAAATAATTTTTGTGGAAACAATTATAAGCCATATCCTCCTAATAGTGGTAGTGGTTATTCTTATGGTAGATCTGTAATGCCTAGTGAGGAAAGGATTGTAGAAGTTGAAAAAGAAACTAAGAACTTTATCAAATGCAATATGAACAAAAATAAGTTGTTTACTAAAACTATGGAACAACAATCTGCTATGTTGAGAACTATTAGCCAACAAATTGGAAATTTGAATAGAGAAATCTCTAGTTTGCAAGGTAAAATTTCTAGTGCTGAGATTAGTATTTCGGCCCTGTCAGAGGCACAATTTTCTTTGATAAATAAAATGGCTGCTAAAACTGAAACCATTGAAGATAATCCTTTTGCTGCAACCAATGTCATCCAAGTTCAAATAGACAATAATGTTAGATTGATGGCTGACTTACGTGCTAGGTGGGAAAGAGAAGATGAATTGGCTAAAAAGAATAATATTGCTAGAGTTTGCACTATCACAAACACTAGTAAAACTGAAGTTCCAAGTTCTAGTATACCCCCTATTATCAATGGTAAAATAGTTGGTGTTAATAAAGTCCATACTCCTTTGGTGAAACGTGCTAAATTGCCTCAAACTGCTGAAATTGCTTCTGATAAAAGTGCAGAAATTTTTAGAGATATGGGAGATAATGGTTCCATTACTTTTGATGATAATAATATTGATTTTGATGATTGCAATATCTCTGAAGTTATTATTTTTCTACAAAATCTTGGTAGAAGTCCCAATGCTAGTTCCATGAATATGGCCTTTACTAAACATATTACCAATGCTCTCATGAAAGTTAGGGAAGAAAAGTTTGAAACTTGAGACATCTATCCCTAGAAAATTAGATTATGGTTGGGAGCCTATCATTAAGATAAAAGTAAATGATTTTGATTGCAATGCTTTGTGTGATCTTGGTGCTAGTATCTCTGTTATGCCTCAAAAGCTTTATAATATGCTTGATTTACCACCGTTGGAACTTGGATGTTCATCTTTCTGATAATGCTAAGAAGAAACCTCTTGGTAGAATTGATGATGTTCTTATTATGGTTAATAATAACCTTGCCCCCGTTGATTTTTTTGTTATGAACATTGAATACAATGCTTCTTGTCCTATTGGTTTGGGAATACCTTTTCTTAGAACTGTTGGTGCTATTATCGACATGAAAGAGGGGAGTATTAAATATCAATTTCCCCTCAAGAAAGGTTTGGAACACTTTCCTAGAAAGAAGATGAAGCTACCCTTTGACTCTATTATTAGAGAAAAATATGATGTTGATGCTTCTTCACTTGAAAATACTTGAGTTTCCCTTTTATGCCCAGCTGAAAGGCGTTAAAGAAAAGCGCTACCGGGAGATAACCCGTTTTATTTCGCTGTTTTCAATCTGTTTTATTTTGTTTTGTTTGGTGTGCTTTGCACCTGGGTGTTTTCTATTTCCTTAGCAACCCCTCTGTATCTTCTCTTTTGTGTTTTTGTTGAGCCAAGTAAAACCTCTAGTGGAATGTTGACACTATATTTCGGATTTCTGCGCAGGAAACAGATTTCTGCTGTCCACTGTTAATTCCGTTAAAAATCATAGAAAATTCAAAATGACCGGAGATTTTTTGTGCTTAATCCTGATTTATATACGAAACTTTTCTTAGAAGACCACTTTTGATTTGAGAAACAGAAGATTTTTGAAAAAATCGATCTTTACCTGCTGTTCTGTTTTGACAGATTTCTGCCATTTATCGCATTTGCATCTTAATCTCTTTCTTTTGGTGTTCTTTTGAGAAAAGGAGTTTTGAAAGAAGTTGTGACAGTATCTAATGTGTTTTTTAGTGTTAGTATTGTGTTGAAACTGACCCATGTGAATTTATTATTTCAATTGCACTAACGTTGCTAATGAAGATTGTGAGAATTTTGATGTGAAGGAAGTTTTCAAGGGTCAAGAGAAGAGGATGATATGATGTGATCAAGAAGAGTGAAAAGCCTAATATTGGGGATGCCCTGGTGGTACATACCATAAAATTCCAAGAAGACTCACTCGCCTAAGCTTGGGGATGCCCAAGGCATCCCCTTCTTCATCAACAAATTATGAGGTCACTTCTAGTGAAACTATATTTTTATTCGGTCGCATCTTATGTGCTTAATTGGAGCGTCTTTTATTTTTTTGTTTTCAGTTTTCTTTTGATTTTGATTTCAATTTGTTTTTGCTTTTTCAATAATCTTGGTTGGACCCCAACATTCTTTTATTGTAGAGTGACACGCTCCGCTTTTTCATGAGAATACGTTGTATTCTTAATCTCTGTCTAGCTGCTGCATTTATTTAGATCTTGTTTTGCATGCATCTCTTATTAGAGATGTTAGTTTTAGTAGTATTATCTGATTACTCTCATGTTTGCTTGCTTTATCATAAAGAGTATTTTTGTTAAAGCATGTTTTGTATGGTGCTTGTTGGGAGAAAGAAAACTGCTGCTTTAAGTAGAATTTATAACAGTACTAGTAGAAGCTTGTATAGACCGTGGCTAGAATTTTATCATGCCATGCTAAATGTTATTTTAGTTTTAAAGCCTTGTGGTTATTGTTTATCATGAATAACCTCAAATAACTGAGAGTGTTTAATATGTATTGAAAGATTCATTAGTTGTTCTTGTCATAGTAAAGCATCAATATATCATAATCTCTTTCGAATGATTTATTTGGTTGAATTGGTGCATGCTCACACCATGTTTATAGATACAAACCAGTCATGAATAGCCTCCATGACCACTTAGTTTTTGAACTTGTGATACTGCTTATGTTTTAATTAATGATGCTTATGTCGCTATGCATGATTATGGCTATTATTCTCTCTTGATTTGTCGCTCCCATTCTTTTGCTAGACTCCACCTCTACTGAGTATGAGCTCTACTCGTGCATCCAAACTCCCTTAAACCAAAAAATTTCCCATTGTGTACACCATACCTACCTACATGTGGTATTTAACTGCCATTCCAAGTAAATGCTCATGTGTTATCTTTAAAACCTTCAAAATTACTCCTCCTTTATGTTCCTGTTTTTGCTCATGAGGATGTAAATGGAGAATCTTTATCTCACTTGTTAATTGGATTTCACACCCTGGACTAGTGGCTTCATCCGCTTATCCAAATGATAGAAGAGCTAGCAGTGAGGTGCCCAGCCCCAAATTAATGCAAACAAATTCTCTTCACTATTTTTGCCCCTGATTTATCAGTCAAATCATAATTGTGTAAACAAAAGAGAAAGAGGGATGACCTTCTACACCAGTTACGTCCTTCACCATGGGAGCCGCTCTTGTGAATCCAGTTGGCTTGTGACGTACTGTATTTTCTGTTTACCATTCGTTGACATTAGCATACATCTCCCAAAAGATAGACATTCTTCCACAAATGTCATACTTTTAATACCTCTGTTTAATAAAATAAAAGCTCTAGCACATGAGTGACCCCTGCTTTCCTCTGCGAAGGGCCTTCCTTTTACTTTTATGTTGAGTCTCCATCTTCTAACTTTATGCACAATTGAGAGAGCATTTTTGCCATTCTGAGTTCTATGTGCATTTGTCCCATAAGCATCAACAATTACTTCATGATGTGATATTATTTGTTCTTAAATTATTTGTTCTAGTCTTCCTCATGAGCTTTGAAGGTGTCCTGGCATTTATGTTTTGCCCCACTCTTAAGGACTATCGAAATATCACTTTGTCATGCTTTCTCTATACCTGAAACAATCGTCTACCTTTCTTTGCATTATTATTCATGATCATTTATCTGAGTTACTCTTCGTGATGCAAAGTAATTGCTATGCTTTATTATTAAAGTTTTATTTATCATGCATGTGTTTAAAGTTTTATGATCTCAGCGTGCATATGCTTTTACATTAGATTGATCAAGTTTATGTTAGTAGCATGTCACCTCAGAAATTATTGTTTTATCGTTTACCTACTCGAGGCCGAGTAGGAACTAAGCTTGGGGATGCTTGATACGTCATAAACGTATCCCTAATTTCTGATGCTCCATGATCATATTTTGCCAATTGCTACTTGTTTTCTCCCTTATTTATAGCATTTTTATATGTTTTTCGGGACTAACCTATTAACAAGATGCCAAGTGTCAGTTCCCTGTTTTCTGTTGTTTTTGGTTTCAGAAAAGTTGTTCTGTAAACATTCTCGGAATTGGATCCCACAAACCCCAAAGTTCCTATTTTCCCCGGAAGCATCCAGAACACCGAAGAGGAGTCGAAGAGGGGCAACAAGGGGGCCACACCATAGGGTGGCGCTGGTCCCCCTAGCCGCGCCACCTATGGGTGTGGGGCCCCTGGAGCTCCACAGCCTTTTCCCTTTCTCCTATTTAAGCCCCCCGGATGGAAAACCCTAAGCACCTCATCAAAATCTCCGAAAAAGTTTTGCAGCCGCCATCACCGTCAACCCTAGATCAAGAGGGTTCTGAAGCTATTTTCCGGCACCCTACCGGAGAGGAAATCATCACCGGAGGCTTCTACATCACCATGCCTGCCTCCGGAGTGATGCGTGAGTAGTTCATCCCTGGACTATGGGTTCATAGATGTAGCTAGATGGTTGTCGACTCCTCATATGCCTCCATGTTTAGATCTCGTGAGCTGCCTATCATGATCGAGATTGATCTTATGTAATTCTATATGCTGTGTTTGCTGGGATCCGATGAATATTGACCTTATGCCAAATTGATTATAGTCTTTATTATCATATGCTATTTGTGATCTTGCATGCTTTCCGTTGCTAGTGGTTGCTCTAGCCAAGTAGTTTCTTGTGACTCCAAAAGGGAGTATTTATGCTTGATAGTGGGTTCATGCCTCCTTGTTGCCTTGCTCGAGTGACAGAAACGTGAAGGGGGGATGTGATGTTGCCATTAGGGAGAAAACAGAGGTGAGAGTGCCCGCGTGCATAATCATTTCTTACATTACACACTTCGTTTAATGCAATTATTTGTTGCTTGCAACTTAATACCTAAGGGGGTTTGGATGATAACCTGAGGGTGGATTATTAGTCATAGATGCAGATGGATGTCGGCCTATGTATCTTGTTGTAATACCTGCACTAAATATCATAGTAATCTTCATGTCATATTGTGCACTACGGTGCAACCTCTATTTGTCAATTGCCCAGCTGTAATTTGTTCACCCAGCATGCTATCTTTTATGGAGAGACACCACTAGTGAAACTATGAACCCCGGTCCATTTAGGTATTTTATTGTAAATCAAAAGAGTTCAATCAAATTATTTTTTCCAAATCCAAATTTAATGTGCAAAAATGAGTAAAAATAGGGGCTTGACATTAAAAGAGTCCAAAAATATATTTTTAATTACATTTTTAGAAGATTATATTATGCTGTAAGAACTCAAGGTTTATAACTTCATAATTTTGAAATAGTGATTTCAAAAGGGTAAACAATTATTTTCTTAGAGGAAAATAACTATGGGAAATATTTTCCTAAATCAAATTTATTATTGAGCTATTTATTCATTTAAAAAATTCTCTACCAATTATTTTTAAATGATTAAATATTCAAAAAAAAATCCTTAAGTGTAAAATTACCAATAAGTCTAAAATTTGTAGCTTGGGATTCTAAAACTCAAAAGCATCTCATATTATGCACAATAACATGGAATTGAATCTTAGCATTGTTTTATCAGACAATGATAATAGTTTTTTTAATCCGGAGTTTACGAGTTACCCGAATCTTTGAACTGTATTATCTCTTAGTCTCAAGGGTAGTTCAACCTTGCTCATGACCACTTAGAAATGTTTTTATCAAAGTATACTAAATTCTATATATACAACTTTATCATCTCCATTGAAATGAATTGCTACTTTCAAAATATTATGAATTGTCTATGGTGGGCGATGGAACCACAAAATGATTGTTGTGGTCGAGGTTACTTCTATTGTAGCGGAAAATTATTCAAATGATTAACGAAAAATGCAGTAGTCATCCTTTGCGTTATTGACAACGTCAACCATCGGTCCTAGTGTGCGTTGGGCAAGTCAGAAGTATTCTCTTACTTTCGCATATCCTTGAAAGGCTAATCTTGGTTGGGTCCTTTGCGGCGGCAAACAACGTGGGATCGCCTATACTTCCCACCCGCGTGGGTGAAGGTTTTTGTATCTTGGGAGTGGTGGTATACAATTGGTCCATGTATCGGGTTACATCTCATTGGGCGGATATGTGGTGTCGTAGACAAGAGCTCGGCATGGCTTGGGGACCTTAGACCGGGCCTAGACACACCAAGGTGCGTGTAAAGTGCAACATGGTTAAGCCTACTTATTGAAAAAGTGACACACCTATGCAGAGTGTAAAAGATTGTGGAAGCTAACATCCTTTTGCCAGGAGGGGACTAGGATCGTAGCGGGGAAGGAGATTCTCACCATCCGTGGATGCCGATGGGCTTAGTTCTTCAGAATAAAACTTGACTCTACAATTTCTTACGAAAACTTGCATTTTGCTAATGACCTAGGGTCATGGCTTTAGATAGAGCATTCAAACACCTTATCTATTCTAGTATTAGAACTTGTTGAGTATGATGTACTCACTACTTCCGATACAACATTTGCTTAATCTCGGGAGAGGTGAACGAGGAGGACTATGTAGCATACCATGAAGGAGAGGTCTACTATGAAGTGTTGGTTCTCTCTGAGGCACTGAAGGAGTCGATTATATGATCTCATATTGAGCCGACGACGTGGAGAAAGATTCCGAGACTTAGACACCATAATTCTAAGAACCAGGTCAAGCAACTCTGGGCTAGTACTACTGAGGTTGTTGAGTTTCGATGGTTCTTCGTTTATTACTTTCTATCTTGAGTAAGTTTTCCAATGTTGATACATCGCTACTTAATACTCCTCAGATGTTCGAGGAGGACATTGAAGTTTGTGTATACTTTTTGCTTGTAATAATAAGCAGTGTGTAGTATTGGACTCACAGCGTTTCTGTTGTACTACTTTGAGTGATTTAATACTTGTGGAACGGGGTTTACATGGGTGTTATGTCAATGACTTGCACGTTACAGTATGCAGAGGTGTGCTAAGTCACCACAAAAAAAGGTTATACTTGTCAAACTAGCACGTTTATACTCTTTGTTGTACTCCGTGTTTCAGTGTACAGCTTAGTAAGTAAGTTAGTAAGGAAGTATTCTGTTGCGTAAACAGATCTCTCTAAAGATCGGCCTTTTACTAGTGCAGTAGCTGGAGCATGTCAAGTTCAACTAACGATGGCTGTGGGTCACCATTAGGGTACCCTCTGCCTTCTTTCGTTTTTAAAAAATAAAGTAAGTTTTCCAAAATGATGATGTCATCACAAAATTAGTTCTCTTTTTTTGAACTAGAGTTTCATTTGACATGTTTTTTTGAACTAGAGTTGGTAGAGGGTATCCTAACTGCCAGTTCAACCCACTGTTTTTCTCATTGACCATGATCAAATAATCATACAGCTTACACTCAGTAAAAAGAGGATGATATTATGTCTGGCCCAAAACCCAAGCCCATCAGTGGATCTCTGGGCACATGGAATCTCCATGGGAAATCCTAGATGACAAATCAGCAATCCAAAAAAATCTCATTAAAAAAAGGGACTGCCTATGTCTTAGTTGACTGGTTTTTTTTCTTTAAGTCTAAGTCAATTTAGAAAAATACAACTATAGTTTAAAAAAAGTGCAACCTAGCACTTTTTTGAACTACGGTTGCAATTTTCTCAAAAATGACCGAGACTTAATAAAATCTCGGTCGACTGAGATTTAGCAAAACCGTTAAAAAAAACAATCCCTCAACAGCAACAAAAAAAAAACAACAACAAAAAAAAGATGACAAATCAGCATCCAAATTGTATGTGTGAAGAATTTCTCAGTAAGTGTATTGTTGTGGTATATACAACGTCCGCGGACCAAGCAAACCTTCTCTCGCCCAAAGACCCAAGTATAGTTGACTGCTCAGCTCTCTCCCGCTCCTCCTCTGCCATGGCCGGGGACGCACGCGCTCGTTCCAGCCTTCTCTTCCTCCTGATCGGATTGGCCGCCTCTTTCCTAGCGACGTCGCAGGCGCAACCGACGGTCGTGAAGGTTGGGCTCATCATCGATGCCGCCTCGCCGGTCGGCAAGATCGCAAACACCACCATCCCCATGGCCCTCGACGACTTCTACGCCGCCTTCCCCAACTCCACCACTCGGGTTCAGATCCTGCAGCACGACTCCCGCGGGGACGTCGTCGCCGCTGCTTCCGCCGGTATGCCCAATCACGCCCTCTCTGTTCCCCTCTGCCCGCCAGAGAGGTTTTATTTTGACCTCACGTGTGCATGGCCTTAAAATTGCGTTGCGTGCGTGCAGCAATGCAACTGATAACACGGCAGGGAGCCCGCGCCATCCTCGGCCCGCAGTCCTCCGTCGAGTCAACGTTCGTCGCCGACCTCGGCACGCGGGCCGAGGTCCCTGTCGTGTCGTTCTCGGCCACGAGCCCGTCGGTGTCTCCCGCCACGGCGAGGTTCTTCGTCCGCGCCGCGCTGAGCGACGCGGCGCAGGCAGGCGCCATCGCCGCGCTCACCACGTACTTCGGGTGGCGCCGCGTCGTGCCCATCTACCAGGACGACGACTACGGAGCCGCCTTCGTGCCGTTCCTCGTGGACGCCCTCACCAGCGCGCGCGCCGCCGTCCCGTACCGTTGCGCGCTCCCGGCCGCCGCGTCCCGCGACGCCGTGGCCGCGGCGATGTACCGAATGGAGTCGGAGCAGACGCGCGTCTTCGTTCTCCACACGCGCGCCGAGCTCGCGGAACGCGTGTTCGACGCCGCCGCGGAGGCCGGCATGTTGGGTGAGGGGTACGCGTGGGTCATCACCGACGGTCTGACGGGGCTCCACGGCTTCGTCAAGCCGCCGCAAGGCGTGATCGGACTCGCGACCTATGTGCGGAACACGCCGCGGCTGCGCCTAGTCGAGACGCGGTGGGCGCACCGGTACATGCGCGAGCACCCGAAGGCCGAACGGGCGCACGCCGACATGGGATGCTACGCCGTGTGGGCGTATGACGCCGCGTGGGCCGTCGCGTCCGCGGCAGAGCGACTCAGCGCCAGCGACCTGTCGTCCCCACCGGGGCTGGTGGGCGGCAAGGGCGGGCCCACCGACATCGCTGTGCTCGGCAAGTCGATGTCAGGCGAAAATTTCCTCCGTGCTATCAACGACACGAAATTTGAGGGCCTCGGCGGTTCGTTCCAGCTCATCGACGGCGAGCTCGTAGTGCCGGCCTTCCAGGTCGTGAACATCATGGATAATGGAATGGAGCGGGGCCTCGGGTTCTGGACGCAGAAGTTCGGGCTTACCCGGCATGTAGGCCGTCCTTCCAATGAATTGAACGGCGAGCTCAAGCCGGTGATCTGGCCGGGAGATTCGACGGTGCGGCCAAGTGGGTGGGTGCAGCCGACAATGGCGCGGAAGCTGCGGGTGGCGGTGCCGGGGAATGTCTCGTACAGCTACTATCCGATCGTGCACCTTGACGTGGA
Organism: Alopecurus myosuroides; assembly: GCA_028641055.1. Classification (NCBI taxonomy): domain Eukaryota; kingdom Viridiplantae; phylum Streptophyta; class Magnoliopsida; order Poales; family Poaceae; genus Alopecurus; species Alopecurus myosuroides. The sequence goes on along the minus strand of CM054063.1, from coordinate 231,390,276 downwards.
CCCCGCGACGAACCAGACGACGGCCGGCGGGTTCGTGATCGAGGTGTTCGAGGCGGCGGTGCGGTTGCTGCCATACGCGCTGCCGTTCGAGTACGTCAGGGCCAAGTCCATGCCATACGACGAGCTGGTCGAAGCAGTTGGTAATGGAGTAAGTAGCTATCTAACTAACCTGATATATTTGTTGTTACTTATCGTTACATTGTTGGTAATTTTTTTTCTTATTTTATTTTTCATAAGCACGGGTTTACTTTCTTCTTCTTAGAGTGTACTCCCTCCGTCTCATATTAATTGTATTAAATTTGGATAAAAGTGGATGTATCTAGCACTAAAATATGGCTAGATACATCCATTTTTGTCTAACTTTGAGACAATTAATTTGAGACGGAGGGAGTAGTAAAACAGATAGTACAACTTTTAAAATATTATAACCCCAATTCCTATCCTGACGTGCCAGTGCAAGCTACGTACGAATCAGCTCAGTTATAACATGAGTAATTCCTAATATAAACGTATACGGAGTACATTTCAAGATATTAATAAGGTCACGCCCGGCTCAGTCAAAACTGCGGTTATCTAGTTACATATCATTTGCGAGGAACTGGTACTATTTGACCAGCATATAGACCATAGAATAACATTTGAAAATATCTGTGAGGCGAGTAACTGGACATTCTCCAGCTCTCCCAAATTTCAGACCGAATATTTTGACTTGGAAGAACATTCCTAGCCATTAAGCTAGTCGACCGTTGAACGCTGTTTTTATCAAGTTGGCTTCAATCATGCATGGACCAGAGGCTAGTTCGAAAGATGTCTTTGTCATGGAACAAGTCATAAATACTAATAAAATCAATACCCACAATACTTCATCCAAGGGTCTTTCCACCGAAAGGATGTGGAAGCAGTTGGTAATGGGGTAAGTAATTACCTAACTGACCTGTTTTATTTGTTGTTACTTATCGTTACATTGTAGGTAATTTTTTGCCTTATTTTTTTCATAAGGGTTTTACTTTCTTCTTAGAGTGTAGTAAAACAGATACAACTTTTAAATTTGGATTGTACTATATGTCTATATATAACATGAAATTTGGATTGTACACACCATGATGAATCAACTAATGCCTAATATAAACATATACATTTCAAGATACTCCTTCCGTCCACACTACCCACCATTTCAATTTTGACCACATACGTAATAAAGTAAGTGAATCTATGTACAAAATATGTCTAAATTCACTCATTTTAGAATGTATGTGGGTAAAACAGAATTTTCTTACAAAAGTGAACGGAGGGACTATTAATAATTAAGGTCATGCAGCTCAGCAAAAAAATATTTATAACATTAGTACTATAGTTTTTTTTTTGAAAATAAAAAATCACTATAACAGCGAGCAAGCCGCCTCATTAAAAACCTTCCAGTCTCCTTAGCTACCCTGGTAAGGAAAATAGTGTGTAACATTAGTACTATAGTTGAAACTGCGGTTATCTGGCTATCTATCATTTGCGAGGAACTATCTCGTACTATTTGACCAGCATATAGACCATGGAACATCATAAGAAAATATCTGTGAGGCCAGTAATTGGACATTCTCGAGCTCTCACAAACTTCTGACCGAATATTTTGACTTGGAATAACATTCCTAGCCATTAAGCTAGTTGACCGTTGAACACTGTTGTTATCAAGTTGGCTGCAATCATGCATGGACCAGAGGCTACTTCTAAAGATGTCTTTGTCATGGAAGAAGTCATAAACAAGAAAATTAATACTCACAATACTTCATCCAAGGGTCTGAAAGGATGTGGAAGCACTTGTACAGGGTTCAAATTATTGTAGGTGGCGCAAATATTTCGAACCATAAAATATCTGAAAATTTCGATTGTTTCTTGTTGAAATATAAATACACACCTAGCCCATTTCCATCAGTTCAGACTTTTAGGATAATTGGCTAGCAGTAGCGGAGGCAGCAACTATTCCGAGGTATGGCCGAGCCAAGCAACCATGTACATGGCAACACCGAAGTTGAAGCTTTCTTCACAGCCAACACACATATGTAGTGAAGTTGAAATTTTTTTAGGTGTGGCAAAGGCCAAACCTTGCCAGATTGCTGGCTCCGCTATTGTTGGCTAGTGCAACAATTCTATATGGTATCGGAGCCACGAGGTCTCGAGTTCGAGACTCTGCTCACGCAATATTAAAAACAAAAGAAAAAAGATTCTGCGGACCGCGCCAAACCCACGCTAAGGACTAAAATAGCCTAGACGTGAGGGGGACTGTTGAAATATAAATACACGCCTAGCCCATTTCCATCAGTTCGGACTTTTGGGATAATTGGCTAGTGAAACAATTCTATATTTCTATCATATTTATTGAACTTAGAGAGATTTTGACCATTTGGTCTAACTTTTTTTTTCCAATCTAGATCGGAATTTGGAGGTACATGGTATTCTAGTACCCACCAAAATTACAGAAGTTTCGATTAAATTCTGAACCTTGCAAACTAGTGGCACGAAGATAGGTGTACTTGGGAGTGTAGATAGTCGCTAGCGGACTAGGAAATCGATGCCTAGCCATCACAATTTCTATGAAAATGGATGTTCGAACTCTCTAGAGATCTAAAGGCACAAGCATCTCCAACCTAGTACACTACTATCAATTAACGGCACAAAATTATCACCCTCATAAAGACCTTTTTTTACTATTGGCTAGAGTCGATTGGAACATAAAATTGTTTTCTGTGAGCTTTTATAGGTATGTACAACATGTCTCTTTTTCTAGAATTTGTTTTAAAAAGTGTTTGTTTGTCGTCATGCTAATTTTGAGCCTCCGTTGTCAACTCACACATTTTTGCAACAGAAAAAGAGGGTCTAAAGTTTGTAAAAGAATAATCTAGATGATTTTTACTAGATAGGGCAAAAAAAATGCCATGAATGCACAACTAGAGAGTGAAAAGTAGACTTCACTCTTACTCTTATAGTGATTAATTCTAAAACTTATTTTTAAAAAAAAGAGTAATTCTAAAACTGTGATGTGTGAACTTTCATTTAAAAATAGAACTGTTGCAAACTGAATAAAGTTACGACCCGCAAAAAAAATACCACTAGGCACTAGGTTCAACAATGGCACGATCAAATTCAGCACAATATGACGCGCGACCAACGTGGGCGCATTATGTCACGATTGACAGAATCACGCCCAAATACTGAACGTTACACGTTGTCTGAACACATGCTCCACGGCTTACCGAATCTGCACTAGTATACTGACGAGCTTGTCCTAGTGGCCTTGTTGGTAGTAGGTGACAGTGGTTATTGCTTATTCTGGGAATCGGATCACTCTGCTGATCCTTGACTAAATTTAAGCGATTAGTTAATTAGCAATAACAAATTGCAGTATGTGGCGTTGTAAAGTCCACTTCAGTTATACTACTACCTCGGTTCCATAAAAAAAGCTGTATTTTGTTTGGTTTGACCAATACTTTGACCAATAATTAGTCTACTTATATATAATTTTTTTTTGACATATGATTAATATCATTGTATTTCTATTCAAAAATACTTCACTATGATTATGAGTTCTATCACATATGTCACATATTAAATGCGTAATCCTTGGTCAAATCATCGGTTAAACGAAGCGAAATAGGCCTTATTTTTTAGAATAGAGGTAGTAGTAAATTGCTCGGCTGCTCCGATTGCCATATGTGAAACATGCATGCATGGACTTTTTCTTAGGATATGATATGTCTCGTTTTTCAGAGAGTGAAAACAGATCTGCTTCTTCTTAGGTTCAGGGTACCTCAAAACCTGATTCAATACATCAATAAACTTGTAGAAACATTTTAAGTTTTTTGTGAGCCTTTGGTTCTAACCTTGCTCATTAATTAGACCTATGTAACTATCTGTGTTAATATATACCATTGGCATAGAAAAAGGTAATCAGCATGCATGGACTCTCTTTTTCTTAGGTTTATTGATATGATGATATGTCTGATTTTGGTCGAACTGTTTATTGCGAAATTAACCTTGCCGTCTCGCTCTTTTCCGCAGACGTTTGATGCGGCGGTGGCAGACATCACCATGACCGCGAACCGGTCGACCCACGTGGACTTCACGCTGCCTTTCGAGGCAACGGCCATCGCCATGGTGGTGCCGGTACGCGACCAGCGGAGCAGTAAACGGACGTGGGTTTTCCTCAAGCCGCTCCGCTACGACCTCTGGCTCGTCAGCGCCGTCTTCTTCCTCTTCACGGGCTTCGTGGTCTGGGCCATCGAGCACCGTGCTAACGACGAGTTCCGCGGCCCGCCCTCCTACCAGGTCGGCACCCTCCTCTACTTCGGCTTCTCCACCCTCGTCTTCGCCCACAGGGAGCACCTCAAGAGCAACCTGTCGCGGCTCGCCGTGCTGGTGTGGGTCTTCGTCGTGCTCATCCTGCAGTCCAGCTACACGGCCAGCCTCACGTCCATGCTCACGGTGCCGCAGCTGGAGCCAGCCGTCGCCGACTACGGGGAGCTGCTGAGGGGCACGCAGATGGTCGGGGTCATGAACAACTCCTTCATGAGTAGGGCCATGACGGCGTCGGGTTTCCCGCCCGACAGGCTCAGGCGGTACCCGAACGCGCAGAGCTTCCACGAGGCGCTGCTCAACGGCAGCATCGGCGCCATTGTCAACGAGACGCCCTACCTCAAGATCTTCCTCAAGACATACCGCGACAACTTCACCATGACCGCCCCGATCAACAAGACGGGCGGTTTCGGCTTCGCGTTCCCCAAGGGGTCCCCGTACGTGACGGACTTGTCGCAGGCCATCCTGAAGCTCACCGAGAGCGACGAGATGAACATGATCGAGCGCAAGTGGTTCGGCGACCCTGACGAGGACGGTGCCGAGCAGGATGGCGGGCCGTTCACGTCGGACAGCCTCAGCTTCAGCAGCTTCTGGGGCCTCTTCCTCATCACCGGTGCCACCTCGCTACTCTGCTGCGCCGTCCACCTTGTCAAATTCGTCGTGACTAACCAACGGGAGCTCCCGTTGCACTTGTCCTGGAAGGGCAGGCTACTGAGGTTGGCCAAGACCTTCGATGATAAGGACCTCTCGTCGCACACCTTCAGGGTCAAGGACGATGGTGGTTCCGTGGCTGGACGGAACGACGTGGCTGTCTCCCCTACTATCGCACAGAGTGAGCTTGGCAGCCCGCTCAGCGCGCCATACACGAGCGACTGGTCAGTGGAGACTGCAAGCCCGGCGAACGGTGAGATCGAGCTGGCCGCCGGTGGCGAAGAGAGGGTAGAGGTAGCTCCCAACACCGACGGCTCTGGACAAAATGACAGAGGTCGGTAACTGCCACTCCGACTTCTTGCAGTAAATGGACGGTGCCTGTTGGATGCTCTGTTGTAATTAGGGGATTGCCAGATTGACTGGCGTTAGTAAGCAGTGACCAATTACTTCAAATTGTACTGTAGATAAGCAACTGTAAATTGTAAAATTACATATGTCTCTTAGGAGTTAGGACTATACATCACCTAATCTGCAATATCCACTGTAGTGATTCTACTGCTTAGGGCATCTCCAGCCGTCCCCTCCAGAGCCCCCCCAAGAGGCGTTTTTCGCGCCGTTTCGCGCCGTTTCGCACCAGTCGCCCCCCAGGAACCGATTTAGCGCCGCTTTCCGCCGTTTTTCGTGCCGTTTGGCGCCGCCGAACCCAGGCCGAACCCAACGCGCTGGGTTCGGCTTGGGGGGGGCGAAATACGCGCGTGGGCCACGCCTGTCGGCGACGGAAGACGATTTCCCTCCCTTTTTTCGACGCTTCCCTCCACTTTTCCCCCACATGTACCTCTCCCCCCGTCCATTCCCGCCATTTCCCCCCGCCCCCGAGATCTAGACGCCATGGCTCCCGCCCGATTTACAGGTCCCCGCGCCGCCGCCACCGTCGTATCCATTCCCGCGGCCTCCGAACCGGTCAAGAAGCCGCGCAAGCCGAGGGCGCCGAAGGAGCGGCCGCCCGGCATGTCGAACAAGGAGTGGATCGCCGAGAGGTCGCGCCTGGAAACGGCCAACATCAAGCGCCGGGGGAGGGAGGCAGCGCAGCGGCAGAGGCAGCTGATGGCGCAGCTGCAGGCGGAGGAGCAGGCCGCCGCCGAGGAAGACGAGCTGGAGGACGAGGAGGAGGAGACCGCGTCGGACGAGCCACCTACGCTGGTCGCCTCCGCGGCGTCGCTCGCCAAGAAGAAGAGCCCTCTCGGCCCCAGGTTCGCCAACTGGAAGCAGTCGCCATCGCCATCACCACGCATGTCACCGCACCCGCCGCCTGCCTGGTTCGTCGAAGGCGACCCCCTGGGAGGTTTCAACCCCAACCTCACCTTCCCCTACCACCCGCCGATGATGTATGGTGCCGCGCCGGGCTACGCAGCTTCCCCGTCCCACCGTCGTGCGGTTCTCGCCGGGCTCGATGGCGGCGGCTACATGGAGGAGATCATCGCGTCCGACTCGATGGCGGCGGCGGCGAGCCCGGGCTTCCTCGAGCACAGCGGGGAGTTCTTCGCGCAGGACGGTGGCGACTACGGTGAAGGCTCTGGCACGCAGGCGACGGGGGAGTAGGGCGAAGATGACGAGGTGGACGAGACGCCGGTGGTGCCAGAGGGGACAGACCAGACCTGCGATGGCCGAAAGCGCCGGGGTCCTGGCCGTCCCCGCAAGGAACCCAAGGTGCCCCTGCCCCCCGCCAAGCCTCGCATCAAGTGGCTGAACAGGGAGGACGCACTCCTCGCCGAGGCGTGGAAGACGATCAGCTTGGACCCGATCGTCGGCGCGAACCAGCACGTCGACAACTACTGGAAGCGGGTGAAAACGGCGTACGACGAGCGCCACATGATCGACCCCTACTACGCCTGCTGCATCACCGACCGCGGCCAGAAGGCCATGGCGAACCATTGGGCGAACATCCAGGCGTCCTGCAACAAATGGCACGACATCCAGGAGGAGATCTCGATGAGGCCGCAGAGCGGCGCCAACCGCGAGATGGAGATCGTCCGGATGCTGGAGGCGTACAAGAACGACGAGGGCTCCGACTTCAAGTTCCTCCACGTCTTCGTCCTCATCGAGAAGTGCGAGAAGTGGGCGGAGGTACGGCGGTCAATCGGCAAGGGCAAGGAGTACGTTCCCGACGCTGTGGTTGCAGGTGCGTCCGAAGGGCGTCCGCCGATGGGCCACAAGAAAGCCAAGTTGGCGAGGGACGGCGCGCCGGCAGCGGCAAAGCTCCAGGTGTCGATCGAGACCTGCATCGCCGACGCCCAGGCCCAGGCCGTCAAGAGGGACGAGGTCTCCAAACAGCGGTGGGCGGCGCTCATGGCCAACTCGCAGGTCAAGATCGACCTCCTCAGGACTGGCACCGCGGCGAAGAAGAGGAACAATGACCTCGCCTTCCTCACGGGCGGCGACCCGGCCGCGATGACCCCCGAGGTGAGAGCTTGGTTCCTGGCGCAGTGCAACCTCATCCTGACCGACATCAGCACGCCCCCGGCCCCGACTACGTCGTCTGGTGGCACCAGCTACACCACCGCGCCGACAAGCCCGCACGCCGACCTGCAGGATGCCGCGACCGTCGTCGACAAGGATGTCGAGCCCGTCGTCGACCTGGAGAATGACGCGCCCGTCGTCGACAAGGATGCGGCGCCCGCCGTCCACTCCGACGCCGTCATCGACCTGGAGGCTGCTGGGCCGAGCTCGCCGCCTGCTCCGACGCCGGCCGACGCTTCTGCCTGATCGCCTACGTTTGCCCACGCCGCGCGCGCCCGTCTGTGTGATTCGATCTGAACTATATTTGATCGCCCACCTATGGCGTTTTTTGTAATATGATCGCCCGAAACTATGGCTTCTGATCGCCGAACTAGGGCTCTATTTTTTGGGACGGGAAGATGAACTTTCAAATGATATCGCCGGTTTCTTTTCTGGGCGGCCGAACGGCTGGTGAAATCCCCCCCCCAGGTTTTGGTGCGGCCCGGCGCTATCGCTAAAAAGCGCCGATATGAAACCTGGGGGGGCCGAACGACTGGAGATGCCCTTAGAAACAGAGCTGTTATGACCTGGAAAAGGTAACATAGCTTCGCAATGGTATTTGCCAGTTTGCCACTGTACTATTCCATGTCTGGCTACATGGTTCGGTGGTGCTGATCCACTTTTACCAACAACTAAAAATTCTAACTTTTTTCGATGAAAGGGGCATCATGCCCCCAATTTCATGTCCTGAAATGATTCTGTTAAAGCCAGCCCCTATCTCACGGTCAGAATCCAAACTGGATAGACACAAAAACAATATGACCACTACATTTTCATCAACGACAGCATAACATCTACTAGCCGAAGCTTCTCTCCAGCACGTTCATTCCAGTCGCAGTCCTCAAACCTGACGCACCTATGGAAGAATTGGAATTCAGACGCCATCAACCTTTCCGTAAGCCCTGCTGCATTGTCTTTTTGTAGATTTTGTCTCTGGATGCCAGACCAAAAGGAAACGCAGTGAGTTATTTGGAACACTACACTCCCGTGTCATGCGGGAAACTTTGGAACAGACATCATTTCTGGCACGCCAGATTGCCCATATCAAAGCTACCACCCCAAGTCCCCAACTGAAATTAAAACTCTACTAGTTCTAGGGAAACTTACCAAAGCAGGAATACCAGCGAAAGAAACAGGAACTGTAATTAAACCAATGGAGCACTTTACTGCTCCCCAAATGTACTGAGTGAACGAGTACTGACCAAATCTTACTATCTATTTGAAGAGGTAGATTAGAGATTTTCCCCAAGCATATTAACTTTGATGCCTGCACATTGTCGTCTGCTACTGTTGCGCGCACATTCACCACTTCCATGCCATTCTCCGCCCTGCAGCAACCAACGGCTCCTTCGATGGCGATTTTCCTCTTAAGGAACTGACAGACATTCTGCCATCCGTACAGATAGTTGTGCCTTGCTTTGTTACCGAGTTCCGACAGCTGAAGCTGATAGCTAGAGCGTAGCTCGATTGTCCTCCTCAACGAATCCCATGGGCCCAGCAACCTAGTCAGCTCGAGCCAGTTCATCCTAGGTTGAATGTATATTGATTAAAATACCCACCATGACACAGTGTCTGCCCCTGGTACCGTCAGATCTTACGGGATTAATCTGCATCCTAAATCTCTATGATCCATATATGTGCATCATGGCAGCTCATATTCATGCCCCTGTGGGCACCCAGTAAATTTGCAAAGTTATTTCCAGCAATATCAATGTTCAAGTTGCATCAATCTGTTATATCTCGGATTTTTCCAAAAACAATATTCAAATATGAATATACTTCTTACTCGGTTACTCCACAGAGCAATATGCCAAGTTTGCTAACACTCAACGGCCATTGACTAACTTGTTCTCTCTTTTCTTGAGAAGAATTGATTAACCACAGTTAGCTAACGGCCAAGGAGAGAGCATACGTTCCAAAAACAAACCTTTCACTATATATATGCACAAGCACGGAAGAATAGTACAATTTCTCCCAGTAGGCAAGGTTCCCTTGACTTCTTCCTAGCAAGCCCATTTCTTAAGGATCGGAGATTCAACGGATGGAGGAATTTCCCAAGCTCTTTCTTCTTCAGTTTGTCACAGGAACTTTCCATGAATTTGCAGAGTCATCACTTCAATGTGCAGGTATCAACTACTTTATACTATTTATAAATGGAATGACAGCGTGATCCTTCCAAAACAAACAAGATAGCCTGAACAGATAGTTGACATTATAGTTCAGAGCTGACCAAGACTTGGTTAGAATAATGCCAACGATAACGATTGTTGCTCCGTCAGTGCGATAAATAATGAGAATCGTGACTATAAGACTATGCATTGGCCACATAGATTTTGTAGAAACAGCTTGAGGATGGATACAGCAGCTAAGACCACCTCGTTGTTGCTGTTGCTACTGTTGCTGTCCCTCAATCTCAGTGTCGCTCAAAATGCTACCCAGAGTGGAGCAGGTATACTCAATGTTGGAGCTATCCTCAATCTGCAGTCTTTGGTGGGCAAGATAGCACGCACTAGCATTTTGATGGCTATGGAAGATTTCTATGCAGTCCACAGGAACTATGCAACAAAGCTAGTTCTCCACATCAGGGATTCCAATGGAGATAATATCCAAGCTGCATCAGAAGGTACGTATCAAAATTTGTGAATCACTATTGGATTCTCCACTGAATAAAGCTTGAAACTCAAGAAACTACTGTTAAATTGAATCCTATGGAGTTCGAATTGTATTGCAGCATATAATCATAATATCAGAACATTCATGAACTTTTTCTTACTTAACTTGAATAAAAATTTGGATATAGAGTGAAATGAATCAAAGAAGCACTGCATAAATAATTTCCTTTAATTTCATTAGTATTTTACTTTTGCACTTGTATTGCTACAGTTTCTGTTACCACTGCAAGTGTGAAACAAATTAAAGGGATTTTACAAAATAGTCCAAAACAGACGACAGTGAATCTGTTGGATTAAAATAAGGCACTTTCCCCATAAACCTGAGTTCGTGATATATTTATATTCCAAAATATCTGAAACCAGTACCTCAAAAGCAATGATCATATAGTCCAAGTCATTATATTAAGCTATAACATCACGGGTAGCCTAATGTTTATAAATGCACAAGATACCGTGGTTTCTTCAAATCATTTTTTTTTTCTTTTTTACTGGATTGCACAGCTTTGGACCTGCTGGAAAACTACTATGTAGGGGCCATCATCGGTCCACAAAAATCTTCGGAGGCAACTTTTGTGTCTAATATTGGGAACAACAGTAAAGTCCCTGTTATCTCCTTCACAGCAACGAATCCCGCTCTTTCATCTGGTAATGTGCCATATTTTTTGCGAGCAACTCTAAGTGATGCTGCTCAGGTGAATAGCATTGCTGCTCTCATTAAAGCATATGGCTGGAGGGAAGTGGTTCCCATCTATGAGGACACAGACTATGGCAGGGGCATCATACCTTACCTTGTCGATGCCCTCCAAGAGTTTGGAGCTTCTATGCCATATCGCAGTGCAATCTCTCAATCAGCAAACAGTGACCAAGTTGAACAAGAACTATACAAGCTAATGACAATGCAAACAAGGGTTTACATTGTGCACATGTCATCAGCTATTGGCTCCATTGTCTTCACAAAGGCCAAAGAGTTAGGAATGATGAACGTGGGATATGCGTGGATTTTGACAGATGGAATAACAAATATTGTTAACTCACTAAGCCCTTTGGTTCTTGATGCAATGGATGGTGCATTGGGTGTGAGATTTTATGTGCCTAAATCAAAGGAGCTTGATGGTTTTACTTCAAGATGGAATATGAGGTACAAAAAAGATAACCCGAATGACCCACCATCACAGCCAAGTATTTTTGGGCTATGGGGTTATGATACTATTTGGGCCTTGGCACAGGCAGCAGAAAATATAAGCATGACCAATGACATATCCCAGAAGCAGCAACGCAAGAAAAACTCAACGTGTCTTAGAACTTTGGGTATGTCGACAATTGGTTCAAAACTCCTTGATGCAATCTTACAACAGAAGTTCAGAGGCTTAAGTGGTGATTTTGACCTTACAAACAGGCAATTGCAAATTTCCACATTCCAGATAATCAATGTGGTTAGAAGAGAGCCTAAAGAAGTAGGTTTCTGGACAGCAAAGGATGGAATTTTGAGGAATTTGAATCAAAATGTATTCAAACATACATATATAAACTCTATACCTGATCTTAGCACAGTTTTTTGGCCAGGAGAAGTGCATGTAGTTCCTAAAGGCTGGCAAATTCCAACTAATGGAAAGAAACTCCGAGTAGGTGTGCGCACAAGTGGATATCCTGAGTTTATGAAGGTGGAAAGGGATCCTGTAACCAATGCAATAACTGCCACAGGGTATGCAATTGATGTATTTGAAGAGGTGTTAAAGCAACTCCCATATGCAATCCCTTATGAATATGTAGCATTTGATACTGCACAAGGAATAAGCAATGGTAGCTATAATGATTTTGTCTACCAAGTTCATCTTGGGGTAAGAAATTTTGCTTCTTCAATTGTCAATATCGTTAAGTTGGAGACATTGGGCGTGCTCCTTTTTATTTTACTAAGTTTACTAACCCCACCTGTACAATTTAATCATATTTAATCAATCTGCTTTGGTCTGAAAATGTTACTCGTTTTGGTATTCTAGGGAATATTTTCCACCAATTAATTAGTCCAACTGAATGTACAATGCGGTTAAAGGAGGAAGTTCACTCCCTTAAGGCCTTAATTGAAGGTTGTTAGGTAGAAATGAGGCACACTGTGGAGGCTGCACCTCGAACGCGAGTGGGTGAGCTCACGAGTATGTGCTCTAACCAACCGGCCACTGCTCGGTTTTCAGTCCAACTGAATGTTGACTGGTACAAGTATTAGATAGATGGGTATTATGGGATAATATGTGAAAATAAAATGTATTACCTCCCTCCTTGTTCAATGTGAGTATTGCTGAAGGGCTGGATGGATCGACTGTTACTAATAATTACTAATTGGGTTTTTTGCCAGTTAAGGTGTAAAGTTACTAGATGTATGCCCAACACATGGATGACAGTACTAGTGTTTCTGTTAAGATTAGGATAGAATTGATTGTTTGCTGATGGTTTCCACGAGCCTTCTAATTCACAATTTCTATTGAGCTTGAGCATTATACTATTGATAAACTGACCACTGTTTGAAAAAAAACCTGGCTACACACTTATGAAACAATAAATGATTTGCTTTCAGGTAATACGATGCAGCAATTGGGGATATAACCATCAGGTACAATAGAACTTCCTATGCTGACTTCACACTGCCTTATACTGAATCCGGAATAGCAATGATTGTGCCAGTCAAGGACGAAACGACTAAGGATACATGGATATTCTTGAAGCCATTAACTACTGACCTGTGGTTTGGAAGCATTGTATTCTTCATATTCACAGGCGCTGCCATCTGGCTATTGGAGCGACGAATTGACAACAGTGAACTGACTGGTTCCATCTCCCGCCAACTTGGGATAGCAATATATTTCCCATTCTTTGTGGATAGTAAGTGATGATGTCATCAAATATATTAAATTTTCTTATTTCCATATAAAATAGCATTTTCCACATATAGTAGAATCTCAAACAAGATGTTTTAGAGGAAAAAAATAATTAACCTGAAGAGCAGGAACTAGTACAGAATTAGTTAATATATTTTTCAACTCCTATGTCAAAAGTCCAAGACCACGGAACCGGAACGTAATGAGTGCTGCAACGAACAACAAGATTTGTCCTATAGCCTCACTGTCCCAGAGCCATGATCCAGGTAGGTTAGGGTTGAAACACCAGCAGTGCTTCTCCAACCAACTGGCACAATCCATTCACTGACCCTGACCAAAATCACAAAACTAGCACCTACTTGTATACACTTGCCAAAATAACACTCGGTTTGCCCTGAGATATACTCTTTACCATTATGTGCAAAGTGTAGTCGATTGTGAAAAGAACATTCCAGAAAGTCTGAGTGATTGGGGTAGGGCGTGAACCCCCTTCTACAACAGAGACAAATGGTGGAGGTTAAGTGGGTAACAAAGGAGGAAATAAGTGTTATTTCGGTAAAGTGTCAACAACTTGATGGTATGAGGTCAACTTTCCTAAATTAAAAAACCTGGTGCTTAGTGACTACTTATCTACTGCTTGTGAAAATTACTGCATGTTCATAACTGTTTAAATGAAAGAAATTTCCATACAAAGAGTAATTTTCTCATGTTCACTTTAAAGTTGCTGATACCTGGTTACTCATTTTGCAGAGGAAAGGGTGCAAAGTATTTTGTCTAGATTGGTTATCATTGTATGGGTGCTGGTCTTATTGGTAATTACGTCCAGTTATACGGCCAATTTATCATCCATGCTTACAGTGCAGCAACTTCAACCCACAGTTACGGATGTTCATGAACTCCTGAAGAAGGGAGAATATGTAGGATATCGTAAGGTTCTTATGTAGGGGACCTATTAGAACAGCTTGGTTTTGAAAGAAGAAAAATCAGGGCCTACCTTAATCCAGATGATTTTGTCGATGCACACTCCAAAAGGAGCAAAAATGGTGGTATTGCTGCAGTTATACATGAAGTTCCATACATCAAAATATTTCTCGCTAAGCATTGCAAAGGTTACACAATGGTTGGACCTATTTACAAGTCTGAAGGGTTTGGCTTTGTAAGTTACCTACACCACATACATTTTGGTACATTATGTTATATACCTCTAAAGTATAAGTATAAAACTCTAGGAAATATATACTTGCAAACTGCCTAGACTTCAAAAAAATGATCAATTCATACAAGATACTTGTCAAAACATAGAACACATACGGAAATACAAGCATACATTAACAAAGTTGTTGCATGACCAATGTACAGTGCAAATACCCAAGATGGTAACAAACAAGTGCACTCAACAAGGGTATGCTGGTATGGAACTCATCATTCCGCATGGTCATCTACCACAACTAGAACTTACAAAGACTTTAAGTCACTCATACTGTCACTCGAAGAAATTTTCTTCGACAAGCAACTTATAGTGACAAAAACTATTGGCTAGTGTATTATGGTGCACATTGTTTCTACAACAAACTTAGTAGAAGCATGGAAGTTCTAACTTCTAAACATATAGGTACACTTAGGTAGGAGCATATGTAGTGAAGATCATATGTTAAGTAATTTGGTACTACATTAAAACTTACTGATAAAGACGTCAAATAATAACTATAGGAAGTAGAGTGACCTATGACCAAGACACCAACGGAAATTCCATATCGGCATATCCTAATTTGATTGACACAAGGAGAACCTTAAAATAAAAACATCAGCTAGAATAAATTTCTTTTAAAAGGAAAGGCAAATGGTAGCCCTTTACTATGAGATTTATGCTCCTTCGAACATCGAAAAAAATTGAACCTGGAACCTCAAATGACAGTATATTGCTCTTCATAACATTGTTCTGAATACTTTTCGTGTTTGAAATTAATAATGTTTAATATACCTCATTAATTATGTATTAATACATCGTATAGAACATGACTAGTCTCATAGAGACTCTAATGCATATCATCTTCTTTTAACTAAACATTGAAACAACATGTTCCAGAAAAACTGAATTCACACGCACTTGTTTGCGAGAACTGGAAAGTGCAGTAAGTACCATGTAATTCATTTATCTTAAGTACATTTTTGTTGTGAATTTAGGAACAATCTTAGAATAGACCACCACGGAATTTATTTACCTTTAATGTATTTTCCTTGCAAATATTATCACGGATTCCCGTTACTTAAGTAGTAGGTGAATTAATGAATATGTTATACTACTTGCTTAGGCATTCCCCAAGCGGTCCGCTCTGGTTTACGACTTCTCAAGGGCAATCCTAAGCATAACAGAGGGAGATGCCATCATTCAGATAGAAAGGAAATGGATAGGAGACCAACATGCCTGTCAGAATGAAGGTTCCATCATCGGCTCCAGCAGATTAAACTTCAAAAACTTTTCAGGACTCTTTCTACTCACAGGAGTTGCTTCAACTTCTGCCCTTTTAATAGCCCTGGTGATGTTCCTCTACAAAAGGTACAAAATAAGGAACAGTGTAGGCCCCGATCAGATTCTGATGGGATATGGAGAAGAGGATATAAATGAACGAACTCAAGAAAGGACTCCAGGAAGTAATCCCTCCCAGAACATGCAGTTAACTGTGCCAGATGGTTCAGATGGCAACGCCTGCCAACAAGAGATAGAAATATCCAGAGAACTAAGTCCTAGTTCGGAAGCCCAAACAACTCCAGATTTTACACCTCATGGAACATCAAGCAATGGTTTGTACTTTGTAGTGCCTTGCTAAGTCAGCCATATTCAGGTTCTCAAGTCTCCTGAATACGCCATGTCATATGTTGTTCTTTTGTGTATATTGCATGCCTAGTGTATATGAATGCTGACAGTGATGCCTGCAACCTGCATATCAGTGCAGCAGCAATGCAACTGTAGGCTTATCATGTATTCTCATTTTGTTCAGGTTCCAAGTGTAAGTCAATAATCCATCTGCGTAAGACAGTTTTGTATCCAAGGAACTACCAAGATAAATGTAACACATGATTAAATTTTGTAAATCAACTCCATCCACTACTTGTCTGTTTAACTGCCATGCCACTTTCAGAGAAACAAGCATAACAAACTTGTCCAGGGCATGTGATGCGGACCATGCCCTCGTTTCACAAGAAGTGACAGCTTATGCCACCTCGAAATTGTCTCGCGGCAAGAGAGTACCACGGTAACCGGAACTGAATTTGGCGCCTCTGCACTGTGTCCCTTCTCCGGGTCATCCAAAAACACCATCCCCTTTTCTTCCAGATTCAGCCGTGAACGGTCTACGACTCAGCCTGAATCAATGCTAACGTTGATCGAGCTCAAAAAAAGGATAGCGATTTCAACACATGTACGACAGTGTATGCAGTAAAATCTCGTAGCCCGTAGGGTGAAATAGTAATGGCTGGAATCTCCACTAAGCTCAGCTCACCTTTCAGATGTTCCTAGGAGCAGGAGGAATCCCCATCGCTCGACCGAGCTGCGCGCGTGCCTTCGCCAGCGGCGGGGAGACCCTCCGCAGGGTTTTCCGCGAGATCCGGACATCCGGTGGCCCAGCCGCCGCCGCTGCTCCTCCAAATCTGAAGGATTTTCCCTGCTCGAGGTGCGGCGCCATTTTTACACGGCCGGTGTGGGCTACGGACTTGGAACGAGAAAATTGCACATGAGACCACACTTTGCTGCCACACGGAATCAGAACCCTTGTTGCAGTTTTTTTTTTGCTAATTTGTTACAACCAGCCCCAAATTGATATTTTAGGCCCTTAGCAGTTATGCCCTCGGCAACCCTTAGGACCACTATTTTAACCCCAAAAATTGCCAAGTTGCGCCCCCACGAACTCGTTTAGCGCCGGATTTGGAAAAAATAGCATCCGGCGAACTCAGACCAAACCTAGGATCTTGGGGACAGCTGGGGAGAAGAGAGAGTGTTTTGCATGTCATTTGGCCCACCGTCAGCCTCTCATCCACTCTCTCCTCACTTTTCGTCTGGGTCCCACCACACTCCATTTTCTTCTCTTCTCCGTCCACCAACTCTCACGCGCAGATGCCTCACTCTGTCGCCCAGCATGCCGCCGACCTCGCCTCGCTCGGCACGCCCCCCTCGAGTCGTCTCGCGCCGGCCCGCACCCCTCCGATGTGGTCGGCCGCCACTCCCTGCGCCTCGCGGAGCTCGCGCCCAGGTCTCGCGCCACCCCGCGCCCCTCTGATGGCGTCTTGGTGCTTGAAGCCGTACTCCCGCGAGCGAGATGGAGAGCCCGACAACGGCGGCCGCGGCCTGTGTGTGGCCCGGGTGCACCTCGCTGCTGCGCCAATGGAGAGGCCGAGGGCGGGCGGAGCCTCCCCGCGTTGCCTCCTCTGGTGGTGAGCACGACGAGGCTAAGAAGGATGGCTCTGCCGCTGTCGGCGCCATCTTCCCGGCGATGCGTAATACGTCTCCAACGTTTCTATAATTTCTGATGTATGTCAATTGCTACATGTTTTCTTCCTTCTTTATAACATTTTTACACGTTTTTCGGGACTAACCTATTAACAAGAAGCCAAGTGCCACTTCCCTGTTTTCTGCTGTTTTTTATTTCAGAAAAGTTGTTCTGGAAATATTCTCGGAATTGGACCCCACGAATCCCGAAGTTCCTATTTCCCCGGAAGCATCCAGAAGTCCGAAGAGGAGTCGAAGACGGACACCAGGGGGCCCTCACCATAGCCAGGCGGGGTGGTAAGGCCACCCTGGTGGCCCACTTACAACGCCCTTTCGCCTATTTATTCCCATCCGAAGGAAAACCCTACGGACCTGATTAAAAATCCCCAAAAAGTTCTGCAGCCGCCGTCGTCGTCAACCCTAGATCAGGGGGGTTCTGAAGCTGTCTCCCAGCACCCTGCCGGAGAGGAGATCATCACCGGAGGCCTCTTCATCACCATGTATGCCTCCGAAGTGATGCGTGAGTAGTTCATCCTCGGACTACGGGTCCATAGCAGTAGCTAGATGGTTGTCTTCTCCTCCTATGCCTCAATGTTTAGATCTCGTGAGCTGCCTAACATGATCGAGATTGTTCTTATGTAATTCTATGTGTTGTGTTTGCTGAGATCCGATGAATATTGAACTTATGCCAAGTTGATTATAGTCTTTATTGCATATGTTATTTGTGATCTTGCATGTTTTCCGTTGCTAGTGGTTGCTTTGGCCAAGTAGTTGCTAGTTACTCCAAGAGGGAGTATTTATGCTCGATAGTTGGGTTCATGCCTCGCCTGTGCTCGAGTGTCAGAAAGTGACGGGGGAGTATGTGTTGTTGCCACTAGGGAGAAAACAACAGTGTGAGTGCCCGCGTGCACAATCATTGCTTACATTACACACATTGCTTAATGAGATTATCTGTTGCTTGCAACTTAATACCTAAGGGGGTTCAGATGATAACCTGAGGGTGGATTATTAGTCATAGATGCAGTTGGATTACGGTCTATGTATATTGTTGTAATATCCGCACTAAATATCATAGTAGTCATCATGTCATGAATGTGCACTATGGTGCAACCTCTGTTTGTCAATTGCCCAACTGTAATTTGTTCACCCAACATGCTATCTTTTATGGAGAGACACCACTAGTGAACCTATGAACCCCGGTCCATTTTTCCTACACTTTTAAACAAACCACTACAATTCGCTGCTTTCTTTACTTACTGCAAGCATACACCATTTTCCACACTATACGTCTAATCTTTGTTGCCATCACCACAGTCAGTGGCATCAACCTTCCGAAGATTCTCTTTCTCCTACTGGATTGATAACCTTGGTTCTTAACTGAGGGAAATTCTTACTGTTGTACTCATCACACCCTCCTCTTGGGGTTCCCAACATGCCATCACAAGCATCAAGAATTTCTGGCGCCGTTGCCGGGGACTTAAAATTCATCATCATCAATAAGTCTCCCCGTCAAGGCACCATCAAGGTGTAGCAAAGAATTTCTGGCGCCATTGCCGCGGAGAAAGAAGTCTTCTGGCAAGGGGAGTCTCTCACTCTCAACCTCTTTATTTTGTTTATTGTCTTGTTTTTATTTTTTTTTGTCTTGTTTTGCTGCTTTGTATCAAAAACAGACAAAACAATAGTTTACTTTATAGCTGTTATTTATTTGCTTGCTTTTATTTTGCTAAAATGAGTTCTCTGGGAATACTAAGTTGTGTGACTTCACTAGCACAAACAACAATGATTTTATTTGCATACCTATTTCTCCACCTGCTCCAACTGTTGCTTTCTTGTAAATTAAACCTGCTTTATTAAATCTTGTTACGAAAGAGCAATTTTCCGGTGTTAGTACTGATGATGCTGGTGCTCACCTTAATAATTTTTTTTGAACTATGTGAGATGCAAAACTATAAAGATGTGAATGGAGATATTATTAAACTGAAATTATTTCCTTTCTCTTTGAGAGGAAGAGCTAAAGAATGGTTGCTATCTTTGCCTAGAAATAGTATTGATTCATGGACTAAGTGTAAAGATGCTTTCATTGGAAAATATTATCCTCCTGCTAAGATTATATCCCTGAGAAGTGACATAATGAATTTAAATAATTTGATAATGAACATGTTGCTAAAGCTTGGAAAAGAATGAAAATTATCGTGAAGAATTGTCCCACTCATGGACTGACTACTTGGATGATTATACAAACCTTTTATGCAGGACTGAATTTCTCCTCAAGGAACCTATTGGATTCAGCTGCTGGAGGTACCTTTATCTCCATCACTTTGGGCAATGCAACAAAGTTTCTTGATGATATGATGATAAATTATTCAGAGTGGCACACTGAGAGAGCTCCACAAGGTAAGAAGGTAAATTCTGTTGAGAAAACCTCCTCTTTGAGTGAAAGGCTTGATGCTATTATGTCTATGCTTGTTAATGGTAAAGCTCAAGTTGATCCAAATAATGTTCCTTTAGCCTCTTTGGTTGCTCAATAAGAGCATGTTGATGTGAACTTTATTAGAAATAATAATTTTAACAACAATGCTTATAGAAATAATTTTGGTGGAAACAATTATAAGCCCTATCCTCCTAATAATGGTTATGGTAATTATTATGGAAATTCCTCCAATAATAATAAAAGCTCTACCTCTGATCTTGAAAACATGCTTAGAGAATTTATTAGCTCACAAACTGCTTTTAATAAATCTGTTGAGGAAAAGCTTGGTAAAATAGATGTTCTTGCCTCTAAAGTAGATAGCCTAGCTACTGATGTTGATTTTCTAAAACTGAAGGTTTTTCCACATGATGTTAAAGAAAGTAAAACTTTGAATGCCATCCAAGTTCGAATTAATAATAATGTTAGATTGATGGCTGAATTACGTGCTAGGTGGGAAAGAGAAGATGAATTGGCTAGAAAGAATAATATTGCTAGAGTTTGCACTATCACCACCACTAGTAAAAATGAAGCTCCAAGTGCTAGTAAACCTCCTACTATCAATGGTAAAGTAGTTGGTGTTAACAAAGTCTCCACCACTTCGGTGAAACGTGCTAAATTGCCTCAATTTGCTGAAATTGCTTCTAATAAAAGTGCTGAAATGTTTAGAGATGTGGGAGATAATGGTCCCATTACTTTTGATGATAATAATTTTGATTTTGATGATTGCAATATCTCTGAAGTTACTATGTTTCTACAAAAGCTTTCTAGAAGTCCCAATTCTAGTGCCATGAATATGGTATTTACTAAACATATTACCAATGCTCTCATGAAAGTTAGAGAAGAAAAGCTGAAACTTGAAACATCTATCCCTAGGAAATTAGATGATGGTTGGGAGCCCATAATTAAGATAAAAGTAAATGATTTTGATTGCAATGCTTTGTGTGATCTTGGTGCTAGCATCTCTGTTGTGCCTCAAAAGCTTTATGATATGCTTGATCTACCACCGTTGGAACACTGTTATTTGGATGTTCATCTTGTTGATAATGCTAAGAAGAAACCTTTTGGTAGAAAATATGATGTTCTCATTATGGTTAACAATAACCTTGTCCATGCTGATTTTGTTGTTATGAACATTGAATGCAATGCTTCTTGTCCTATTGTTTTGGGAATACCTTTTCTTAGAACTGTTGGTGCTGTTATTGATATGAAAGAGGGGAGTATTAAATATCAATTCCCACTCAAGAAAGGGTATGGAACACTTTCCTAGAGAGAGAATGAAGATACCTTTTGACTCTATTATTATAGAAAGTTATAATGTTGATGCTTCCTCACTTGAAAATACTTGAGTTGCTTTCTATGCCTAGCTGAAAGGCGTTAAAGAAAAGCGCTACCGGGAGACAACCCATTTTATTTCGTCGTTTTCAACCCGTTTTCCGTCGTTTCTTTCTGTGTGTTTTGCACCTGGGTGTTGTCTATTTCCTTAGCAACCTCTCTGTATCTTTTCTTTTATCTCTTTGTTGATCCAATTAAAGCCTCTAGTGGAAAGTTGAGACTATATTTCGAATTTCTGCGTAGGAAACAGATTTCTGCTGTCCACTGTTAAATTTGTATAAAATCACAGAAAATTCAAAATGACCTGAGTTTTTTTATGCGTAATCCTGGGATATATACGCAACATTTCTTAGTTGAACACTTTTTCATTTGAGCAACAGAAGATTTTCTAAAAAAATCATCTTTACCTGTTGTCCTGTTTTGACAGATTTCTGCCAATAATTGCATTTGCATGTTAATCTCTTTCTTTTGGTGTTCTTTTGAGAAAAGGAGTTTTAAAAGAAATTGTGACAGTATTTAATGTGTTTATGAGTGTTGGGCTTGTGTTGAAACTTAATCATGTGAATTTATTATTTTGATTGCACTAACGTTGCTAATGAAGATTGTGAGAAGTTTGGTGTGAAGGAAGTTTTCAAGGGTCAAGAGAAGAGGATGATATGATGTGATCAAGAAGAGTGAAGAGCCTAAGCTTGGGGATGGCCCGGAGGTACATCCCAGCAAATTCCAATAAGCCTCAAGCGTCTAATCTTGGGGATTCCCAAGGCATCCCCTTCTTCATCGACAAATTATCAGGTCACTTCTAGTGAAACTATATTTTTATTCGGTCACATCTTATGTGCTTTACTTGGAGCGTCTGTTATTTTTGCTTTCAGTTTGTTTTTATTTTTGCAATAAGATTTGTTGGACCCCAGAATTCTTTTATTGGAGAGTGACACGCTCCGCTTTTTCATGGGAATACTTTCTATTCTTAATCTTTGTCTGGCTGCTGCATTTATTTAGCTCCTGTTTTGCATTCATCTCTTATTTAGAGTTGTTAGTACTCTATAGTTTTCATTGCTATATGCTTAGATAGAGTTTTTGTTGTCTCATATATGTGCTTGGTTTGGAATAGAAATGATTATGTGATAGTTGGTATAGTGGAAAAATTCGCATGGTCTTGTAGATCACTAAACTACTTCACTTGAATCACTGCTGTTGTTTTGAGATATTAATTTTCTTAATGGATAAACGGGAAGGACTAGTAAGTAGAAAATTTTAATGTTTGGTTTAAGAAACTTAGAAATTGTGCCACACTTAAAATTACCAGCTGATAGAAACAATGGTATATGATTTCTACGAGTGATACATTTCTGATCGGCCTTTTGTTACGCGCTACGGTCGGGGTAGCTAACAGTGACTTGTCACTGCCATGGACCCTCTTGGAGTGATTTGCATTGTTCCTTGTAAAGATGATTTTCTTGTTGCAACTTTTTAACTCGTGAGTCTATGTTGCGGTTCCTGTCACTTCCACCATCCATATTTCTTAGCCTCTTTGGTACTGTGCATTTCCCTTTCTCATGGAGAGTTGGTGCAAACTTCGCCAGTGCGTCCAAATACCGTGGGAGGACTTTGTTCTCCTACACATAAGTCCATATATTCTTCCTCAAAATAGCCACCATACCTACCTATCATCCCATAGCCATTCCGAAATATATTGTTGCACAACATCCACATCCATTATGTTACTTGATGATGAGCTTCATGGTTATTTATGCATACTGCTACACTGGTAGGAGCATGCAGTTGGATACATCATAGATATTCCATTATGAGTTTATGAGTACTAAAAGTGTGATGATTCATTGTAATATAGGATGTTTCCCCTACCGGTGAGGATATATCAAATAAAATAAAATAAAATAAAATAAAAGTGAAAAAGCCAAAAAAGAAAAAGAAAAAGAAAGGGCCAAAGAGAGAATAAAGAGAGAGGGGGCACATCACTATCCTTTATACCACACTTGTGCTTCATGTTTAGCACCAATGCTTCAGTTTGGAGAAAGTTTTCATGTTATCATTCATTCATAACTATGTGGGGAACTTTACATTATAGAACTTGGCTTGTATATTCCAAGGATGAGCCTCCTCAAATGAGCTCTAGGTCTTCGTGAGCAAGCAACTTGGATGCACCCCCGCTAGTTCCATTGGAGAGCTTTCATACACTTATAGCTCTATGTACATCCGTTGTGTGGCAATCCCTACTCCTTGCATAGCTTTGGTTGTAAGACTTTCTCTTGTCTAATGACCACTTTCAGCTTTGTGAGCCTTTCTTCCATTGACCTTCCAAACCCCCCATAATGTTATCTTTGCCATAACATCCCGGTGCCAGGGACCAACGCAGAACACTTGCTTGTTTTTAGTGCGCAGATAGTTTAAGATTCAAGCATTGCATCGTGTGGAAAGCTTTACTTGATCCTAACAGGGGTTGTGAAGATCGTTTGACGTGCATGATATTGTTGTTCTTGAAAGCTTAAATCATCTCTAATGAATTTTGCACGGTTGATAGTCTTTTAGTATTGATTCATTAAAAGTTTTTCTTTTTTCTTCTTATTTGTTTATGCATTACTTGTTGATATCAAATATAGATCACAGCTTTAGTTCATTTGATCCTAGTTTACATGCTCTGCTTTACATATTATGATCAAGATTGTGTGGTAGCATGTCACCTCAGAAATTATTTTGTTTTATCGTTTACCTACTCGAGGACGAGTAGGATTTAAGCTTGGGGATGCTTGATATGTCTCCAACGTATCTATAATTTCTGATGTTCCATGTTAATATTATGCCAATTGCTACATGTTTTCTCCCTTCTTTATAGCATTTTTACACGTTTTCCGGGACAAACCTTATAACAAGATGCCAAGTGTCAGTTCCCTATTTTCTTCTATTTTTTATTTCAGAAAAGTTGTTCTGGAAATATTCTCGGAATTGGACCCCATGAATCCTGAAGTTCCTATTTTCCCCGGAAGCATCCAGAAGTCCGAAGAGGAGTCAAAGACGGGCACCAGGGGGCCCTCACCATAGCCAGGCGTGGCCCCCCTTAGCCGCGCCTAGGGGTGGTGAGGCCACCCTGGTGGCCCACCGACGTCGCCCTTTCGCCTATTTATTCCCCTCCGAAGGAAAATTTTACAGACCTGATAAAAAATCCCTCAAAAGTTCCGCAGCCGCCGTCGTCGTCAACCCTAGATCCGGGGGGTTCTGAAGCTGTCTCCCGGCACCCTGCCGGTGAGGAGATCATCACCGGAGGCCTCTTCATCACCATGCATGCCTCCGGAGTGGTGCATGTGTAGTTCATCCTTGGACTATAGGTCCATAGCAGTAGCTAGATGGTTGTCTTCTCCTCCTATGCCTCAATGTTTAGATATCGTGAGCTGCCTAACATGATCGAGATTGTTCTTATGTAATTCTATGTGTTGTGTTTGCTGAGATCCGATGAATATTGAACTTATGCCAAGTTGATTATAGTCTTTATTGAATATGTTATTTGTGATCTTGCATGCTTTCCGTTGCTAGTGGGTTCTCTGGCCAAGTAGTTGCTAGTGACTCCAAGGGGGAGTATTTATGCTCGATAGTTGGGTTCATGCCTCCTTTTCGCCTGTGCTCGAGTGACAGAAACGTGACGGGGGAGGATGTGTTGTTGCCACTAGGGAGAAAACAGCGGTGTGAGTGCCTGCGTCCACAATCATTGCTTAAATTACACACATTGCTTAATGTGATTATCTGTTGCTTGCAACTTAATACCTAAGGGGGTTCGGATGATAACCTGAGGGTGGATTATTAGTCATAAATGCAATTGGATTATGGTCTATGTTTATTGTTGTAATGCCAGCACTAAATATCATAGTAGTCATCATGTCATGATTGTGCACTACGGTGCAACCTCTATTTGTCAATTGCCCAGCTGTAATTTGTTTACCCAGCATGCTATCTTTTATGGAGAGACACCACTAGTGAACCTATGAACCTCGGTCCATTTTTCCTAAACTGTTAAACAAACCACTACAATTCCCTGCTTTCTTTACTTACTGCAAGCATACACCATTTTCCACACTATACGTCTAATCTTTGTTTTCAGCAAGACCGGTGAGATTGACAACCTCACTTTACCGTTGGGACAAAGTATTTTGGTTGTGTTGTGTGCAGGTTTCGCATTGTTGCTGACACCTGTGAGGTGCCATCACCACCGTAAGTGGCATCAACCTTCCGAATATCCTCTTTCTCCTACCGGATTGATAACCTTGGTTCTTAACTGAGGGAAATTCTTACCGTTGTACTCATCACACCCTTTTCTTGGGGTTCCCAACACGCCATCAAAGCATCAAAAATTTCTGACGCCGTTGCCGGGGACTTAAAATTCATCATTGTCAAGAAGTCTCCCCGTCAAGGCACCATCAAGGCGTAGCAATGCGCTGCACAAGGAGGCGGATATCCTCGCCAAGCTCAGCACCGTGCTCCCCGGCGAGTGTCGTTCAACTAAGCAACATACTCCCCGGCGACGCGCCGAACCCGAACTACTTCGACCCGCGATACCTGTTGTCCATGTACAACCCTAGGCACGACGAGGCCGAGGGCAACCGGCGCGAAGCTGATACGTCCAAAACGTATCTCCTTTTCCGAACACTTTTCTTATTGTTTTCCTCTAAACTTGTGAGTTTTGGATACCACTAACACGGACTAACCTTGTTTTCAGTTGAATTACCTTGGCGTCTCGTTTTTGTGCAGAAAAATCAACTTTCGGGAAATTTCCCAGAAAAGATCCCATTGAGCTTAAAACACCAAAAGACCCCGGGAGCCAGAAGGAGGGCCGGAGAGGGGCCAGGAGGGGGACACACCACCCCCTGGCGCCCCCTCCTTGGTCGCGCCGCCTACAGATGTGGGCCACCTAGGCACCCCTCGGGCTCCCCTTTCGACTACTTATGCCCCGTAACCTAAAAACCGAGGGGGTTCGTCGGATTGCACAGAAACACAACAGGGCGCCGCCGCCACCTCGAAACTCGATTCGGGGATCAGAAGTTCCTGTTCTGGTGCCCTGCCGGGACGGGGATTCAAAGGAGATCATCGCCATCGACACCGCCACCTCTTCTCCATCAACCATCCAGAATTCCACGTCCAAGTGTGAGTAAACACCGCTGTAGGCTGAGAGAGATGGAAGGGATTGGATGAGATCGATCATGTAATAATGCCAGATTGTTAGAGCATAGTGCCTAGTATCCATTGTTAGTGTGTTCTACCGTTGTTGCAGCTTGTTATGCTTAATGCTTGTCACTATGGCCCGAGTGGCATGACCTTAGATCTGAACATGTTATTGTTTCATGAGTATAATTATGTTTCTTGATTTATATCTGCAAGTTGTTTACACATGTCATTGTTTGGAACCCGAGGCCCCAAAGTGACAGAAATTGGGACAACCGGAGGGTATGGTTGTGATGTGAGGATCACGTGTGTTCACAGAGTGTTAATGCTTTGCTCCGGTGCTTTATTAAAAGGAACACCTTAATTACCAGTAGTTTACCTAGAGGCCCCGCTGCCACGAGCTGGTAGGACAAAAGATGTTGTGCACGTTTCTCATTGCGAGCACGTATGACTATATTGGAACACATGCCTATGGTTTGCCTAGAAGTTGGATGCTTTATTATTATTATTATCTGCAATGCCTATGTTTAGATTATTACATGACCTATGTTATTCATGCAACGCCCGTTCATCCATTCCCTCTATGCCTACGATACTTCACATCCTGCTGTTTTTCGCTTTTGCTACTGTTACTATTTTATTCCTGCTGTTATTTTATTTCTACTGTTGCTATAAAACTGTTACCACTGATAAATTGTTGTGAGCAAGTCTACTTTCAGGTGCAGCTAAATTGACAACTCAGTTTTTAAGGCTAATAAATATTCTTTGGCTCCTCTTGTGTCGAATCAATAAATTTGGGTTTTACTTCCCTCGAAGACTGTTGCGATCCCCAATACTTGTGGGTCGTCAAAACTATTCTGGCGTCGTTGCCGGGGAGCATAGCTTTATTTATTTGCTCACTTGATCGTAATATTGTTCGCTGCAAGCCTTTCACCATGGGCAAGACTCGTGATGGAAAAGTCTCTATATTACCATCCACTACAAGGAGAGGTACAACTCTGAACACCTCTATTGCTCTTGATTCACGGTCTTTTATGTGTAAGCTTCTTACTCCACCACATAATACATGTACTGTTACTTCTGCTGAGTCTGAAAATGTTTCTGAGACTTTTGATGATGCTTCTACTGTGCTCGATGATACTATTTCTCTAGGTCCTTTCCTAGACGCTACTATTGCTAAATCCAAACAAATTGAAAATGCCGAAATTTCTGTTGAAAATATTGGTACACCTGTTAATTCACCTGAGCCTATTGATGACCTTGATGAAACCTATATTGAACTTAATGATGATTTTATTGAAGAAGTTCGTGCTACTACTGGTGCAAGTGCTCTTAAGAGTCTTCTTGCAAGACATGCTGTGAAATATAAATCTTCTCTTGATGCTAAGTTTGCCACATCTCTCATACACATTAGAGACAAGGATTATGATTTCTCTCTAGATTTATCTTATATATCTATTGTTGCGAACGAACCTTTTTGTGGAACTGAAAGTAAAAGTGCTATGGAACACATGAATGAGCTTTCATCTTTGAGTAGTTTATTTTCTGATGATACTAAACTACGTACTTATTTTGTTACCAAGATCTTCCCTTTCTCATTGAAAGACGAAGCTAAAACTTGGTTTAACAATATGTCACCTGGATCTATTACTAATCCTATGGATTTGGTTAATGCTTTCTTTCAAAATTATTTTCCTGCTAGTGCCCAACATGCCGTTGTGCAGGATATCTTTAACTTTGAGCCAATTGAAGGAGAAAAATTGCCTAAATCTTGGACAAGGTTTTGTTCTTTGATAATAGCTAGACCTGGATATCCATTACCTAAAAATGAGCTCCTAGGTATATTTTATAATGGACTAACTGTTGAATCTAGGACATACCTGGATAGTTGTGCTGGTTGTGTTTTCAGGAACAGAACTCCAGAAGAAGCTGAGGAATTAATGGCTAAAATAGCCAAAAATAATGATGACGGGAATATACCTGAGCCTACACCTACACCAGAGCCAACACCCAAGAAGAGAGGGATGTTTGAATTAAATGATGAAGTGATGAAGGAAGCCACGAAATCTCTTAAAGAGAGGGGTATTAAATCTGAAGATGTGAAGAATTTACCTCATATAGAAGAATTATGTAAGTCTATTCCTCATCCATCAACTATTGAGGTACACTGATACGTCCAAAACGTATCTCCTTTTCTGAACACTTTTCTTATTGTTTTCCTCCAAACTTGTGAGTTTTGGATACCACTAACACGGACTAACGATGTTTTCAGCAGAATTACCTTGGTGTCTCGTTTTTGTGCAGAAAAATCAACTTTCGGGAAAATGCCCAGAAAAGACCCCATTGGCCTTAAAACATCAGAAGACCCCGGGAGCCAGAAGGGGGCCAGGAGGGGGCCACACCACCCTCCGGCATGCCCCCCTTGGCCGCGCCGCCTAGTGGTGTGCGCCACTCCCACACCCCCTCGGACTATCCTTTCGACTACATATTTCCTTCAACCCTAAAACGCGAGGGGGTTCGTCATATTCCACAAAAACACAACAGAGCGCCGCCACCACCCCGAACCTCGATTCGGGGATCAGAAGTTCCTGTTCTGGCGCCCTGTCGGGACGGGGATTCGAAGGAGATCATCGCCATCGACACCGCCACTCCTTCTCCATCAACCATCCATGTTTACCCCGCCCATGTGTGAGTAAACACCGCTGTAGTCTGAGAGGGATGGAAGGGATTGGATCAGATTGATCATGTAATAATGCCAGATTGTTAGGGCATAGTGCCTAGTATCCATTTTTAGTGTTTTCTACCGTTGTTGCAACTTGTTATGCTTAATGCTTGTCACTAGGGCCCGAGTGCCATGATTTTATATCTGAACATGTTATTATTTCATGAGTATAATTATGTTTCTTGATCATATCTGGAAGTTGTTTATACATGTCATCGTCTGGAACCCGAGGCCCCAAAGTGACAGAAATTGGGACAACCGGAGGGGATGGCTATGATGTGAGGATCATGTGTGTTCACAGAGTGTTAATGCTTTGCTCCGGTGCTTTATTAAAAGGAGCACCTTAATTACCGGTAGTTTCCCTAGAGGCCCCGCTGCCACGGGCTGGTAGGACAAAAGATGTTGTGCAAGTTTCTCATTGCGAGCACGTATGACTATATTGGAACACATGCCTATGGTTTGCCTACATGTTTGATGTTTTATATTATTATCTGCAATGCCCACGTAATTATTACATGACGTATGTTATCCATGCAACGCCCGTCCATCGATTCCCTCTATGCTTATGGTACTTCCCATACTGCTGTTTTCCGCGATTGCTACTGTTGTTACTATTTTACTATTGCTGTTATTTTATTTCTACTGCTGCTATAAAACTGTTACCACTTATAAATTGTTGCTAGCAAATCTACTTTCAGCTGCATCTGAATTGACAACTCAGTTTTTAAGGCATATAAATATTCTTTGGCTCCCCTTGTGTCGAATCAATAAATTTGGATTTTTCTTCCCTCGAAGACTGTTGCGATCCCCTATACTTGTGGGTCATCAAGACTATTTTTGGCGCCGTTGCCGGGGAGCATAGCTTTGTTTATTTTCTCACTTGATCGTGATATTTTTTTCTGCAAGCCATTCATCATGGGCAATACTCGTGATGGAAAAGTTCCTATATTACCATCCACTACAAGAAGAGGTACAACTCTGAACTCCTCTGCTGCTCTTGATTCACCGTCTGTTATGAGTAAGCTTCTTACTCCACCACATGTTACACGTACTATTACTTATGCTGAGTCTGTGAATGTTTCTGATACTTTTGATGATGCTTCTACTGTACTTGATGATACTGGTTCTCTAGGTCCTTTCCTATATGCTACTATTGCTAGATCCAGACAATGGAAAAATGCTGAAATTTATGTTGAAAATATTGGTACACCTGTTAATTCAACTTAGCTTATTGATGATCTTGATGAAACCTATATTGAACTGAGTGATGATTTTATTGAAGAAGCTTGTGCTACTACTGGTGCAAGTGCTCTTAAGAGTCTTCTTGCAAGACATGCTGTGAAATATAAATCTTCTCTTGGTGCTAAGTTTGCCACATCTCCCATACACATTATAGACAAGGATTATGATTTCTCTTTAGATTTATCTTATATAACTATTGTTTAGAAGGAACCTTTTTGTGGAACTGAAAGTAAAAGTGCTATGGAATACATGAATGAACTTTCATCTTTGAGTAGTTTATTTTCTGATGATACTAAGCTGCGTACTTATTTTGTTACCAAGATTTTCCCTTTCTCATTGAAAGATGAGGCTAAAATTTGGTTGAAAAATCTATCACCTAGGTGTATTACTGATCCTATGGATTTGGTTAATGATTTCTTTCAAAAATATTTTCCTGCTAGTGCCCAACATGCTGTTGTGCAGGACATCTTTAAATTTAAGCACACTTGAGGAGAAAAATTGCCCGAATCTTGGACAAGGTTTTGTTCGTTAATAAGAGCTAGCCCTGGATACCCTCTACCTAAAAATTAGCTCCTAGGTATGTTTTATAATGGACTAACTTTTGAATCTAGGACATACCTGGATAGTTGTGTTGGTTGTGTTTTCAGGAAAAGAACTCTAGAAGAAGCTGAGGAATTAATGACTAAAATAGCCAAAAATAATGATGATTGGAATATACCTGATCCTACACCTACACCAGAGCCAACACCAATACCAACACCCAAGAAGCGAGGGATGATTGAATTAAATGATGAGTAATGAAGGAAGCCAAGAAATCTCTTAAAGAGAGGGGTATTAAATCTGAATATGTGAAGAATTTATCTCCTATAGAAGAATTATGTAAGCCTATTACTCATCCATCAACTGTTGAGGCACACTCTCTCCAATACTTTGATAATAGTGATATTCCTTATTCGAAACCACCTGATCAATGCTTAGATGAATTTGATAATTATGTTGTTAAGCAAGACAACTTTAATAGGAGAGTGCAAAATCACCTTATGGAAAAATCTAGAGCTATTGATAATTTGCATGGTATTATTGAGAGAACCTCTAATGATGTTAAAATGCGTTAAACATTTTCAAATGTTTCAAACTCAAATTGATCAACTTACTAAAGTGCAAAAAGACATGCTAGCTAATTCTTCTAGAGATAAACATGTTTGTGAAATAATTACTAGAAGTGGTGTTTCTACTCAGGACCCCATGTATCCTGAAGGACATCCTAAAAGAATTGAACAAGATTCTCAGCAACCTAAAAACAATAGTTCTCCTTCTAAGAAAAAGAAGAAGAGGCATAAAAATGTTGTAGAATCTCCTGAACCTGCTAAAGATCCTAATAGTATATCTATTTCTGAGGCTGAAATTGAAACTGGTAATGATAAAAGTGATGTTTTTTATAAAGAAGAACATGTAGCTCAACCTGAAAAGCAAACTAAAACTGCAAATTATACTAAGGAGGATTTCATTGCGAATAAACATGGTAAAGAAAGAGAGCCTTGGGTACAAAAAGCAATGCCTTTTCCTAATAAGAAACATAAATCAAAGGAAGAAGAACATTATAAAAACTTTTGTGAATGGATGAAACCTCTGTTTTTGCAAATCCCTTTGACTGATGCTATTAAACCGCCTCCTTATTCAAAATATATGAAAGATATTGT
Organism: Alopecurus myosuroides; assembly: GCA_028641055.1. Lineage (NCBI taxonomy): Eukaryota > Viridiplantae > Streptophyta > Magnoliopsida > Poales > Poaceae > Alopecurus > Alopecurus myosuroides. The sequence goes on along the minus strand of CM054063.1, from coordinate 231,358,068 downwards.
CTCCAACAAAAGGAAAATTCCTAATGAGGAAATTTCCACTATGCTTGCTAATTACTCTTTCAATGGCAAGGTTCCAAAGAATCTTGGAGGTCCTGGTATTCCTACTATCCCTTGTTCTATTAAAAACAATTATGTTAGAACTGCTTTATGTGACTTGGGAGCTAGAGTTAGTATTATGCCTTTCTCTCTTTATAAGAGACTCTCTCTTGGAAAATTGATACACACTGATATATCTTTGCGAATGGCTGGTAAATCTACTGCTATTCCTGTTGGTATATGTGAGAATGTTCATGTGCAAGTTGCTACTAATTGTTTGATATTAACTGACTTTGTTGTTTTGGAAATGCCTGAAGATGATAATATGCCTATTATCCTTGGGAGACATTTTCTTAATACTGCAGGGGCTGTTATTGATTTCAATCAAGGAAAAGTAACTTTTAATGTTAATGCTAAAGAGCATATTGTTTATTTTCCCAAGAAGATTGATAGAAGATATGGTTTAAATTCAATTGAAAATATTGAGACCATCAAGATTGGAGAATTTTATTGTCCCATTCCAGCACCACCAAAAGAATATGAAATTATTATGATTGGGACTATGTCTATCAAGGTTGAGGTAACATAATTATTTAGTGATTAGCAAAGTTTTGCTTCATATGAAAATTGTTCTGGTAAAAAGACTTGATCACCCTTGTTAACAAAATGATTTTGAATGAAGAGGACAATGTTTTCACTATGTTTTCACCTTCCCCACAATGTTTTCACAATGTTTACCTCTGTTATCACATTGCCACTTGAGTACAATCATGCTTTCCACCATCATTATGCATGTTTTCACCCTGATTACTGTGGTTATGCATGTTTTCACCACCCATACTTTTGTTTTCACCACTACCACCTTTGTTTTCTTTGGATATTTTTCTATTAGAGTGTCATAGAACCTATGTAGTTTTGGTTTTGGTTTTGTTTTCCACCTTTTAACTTTTGTTTTCCTGGTTTTTATTAATTGTTAAAATTCTGGAAATACCACAAAAATAAAGTTTCTTGAAAAATTCTAGAAAAATTATAATAAAATTTTACGTCAAAAATGAGGCAGAGAGCCACCTAGGAGGCCCCAGGGGGACCCACCAGTCAGGCACACCATGCGGTGGCGCGGCCTGCCCCTGGTGGCGCCAGCACATGGTGTGGGGCCTCCTGGTCACCACTAACTCTCTCCCCTGCCAAAGTCTTCTCTCTCACCCACCAAACTCAACACATTTCCTGGAACCCGAGTTCTTGTTTTTCTTCCTCGAATTTTTTTGATCTCTTTGCTCATCCCATCTTTTGTGTTGAAATCTGGTGCATTTGCTCTCCGGTATGTGACTCCTCCGATGATCCAAGTAGAATTTTATTTGGTGAAGTATTTATTGAGTATTTTGGTACTGTAGGTGACATCTTATGTGAGTTTGCATGCTTTATTTGAGAAGAAATAATGTAGTTTTGATGTATGTTTAGCTCTCATATAAGTCCCTATGGTAGTTTCCACCTTATAGTTGCTTGAAATTAATTTTTGTGATGATTGTTGAAAAATTTCAGAGATGGAGCACAATGTTCATCAACTAAACCAACATGAGCTGGAGTTGCATGAGGTCATGCCCGTGCACCGCGAAGTGAGAGTGTTCCCATCAATTTATCTGTGTCAAGAATTCATGAGGATTATGACAATTTTGTAGGATTTTAACACTCTTGTGCATAATGCAGGCTTGGACCATTTTATTGAGGATGAACCTATCCAACATGTGAAGCTAACTATGTCTGTGGTGCAGGATTTTCGTTTTAAATGGTCCTCAACTAACCCTATGGTTCACTACAAAATTTACAATAAAGATGTAAACTTGCCTTTCAGTGATTTTTGTGCATCTATCAAGGTATTGCGGCTCGCAAGATCCGCAGTTTATCAACAAGCGCTACGCAACTATCACAGTCGCCGCATACGCCACAGGTCATTCGTGGTAGGTGACTTAGTATTGCGGCTCAAGCAGAAGGAAGGACACAAACTCGAACCACCTTGGGAAGGACCCTTCATTGTACACGAAGTTATCCCAGGAGGAGCCTACAGGCTCAAGAATCCAGCGACCGGAGGAATCTATTCCAATCCATGGAATATTGCACAACTCCGCAAATTCTACCCCTAGGTTTACTTGTTTCTACAACAATAAGGCTATACTAGCCAATTTTGTAGCTCGAATACATAACTTCTCAGTCATTGCAATAAAAATACATGATTTCCTCATCATATTTACCCGAAGCTTCTTCTTTACTGCATGCTAAAAGTCACAGGTACACACCCCATCGCATACACACGGGGGCTACACCTAAAAACTTAGCATCTCAAAGAAGTATCATCAAATACAAGGTTACACACCTTACAACAATTTTTACAAACTATAAACAGTTTACAGGATATTCACATCCGACAGATCAGTCAAAACGATGAGCATTCTCAGTCGCTAAGACCCTATCTACCTCTTCAGAGGTCATTCGGATAATCTTCTCAGCTGCAGGACGTACAACATCATAAAAAGGTGTGATGTCCTCGATTGCATAATCTGGGCGCCGAGCTGCGGAGTTCAAATCTATCTCAGGATGCCATATTCGGACAAAAGAGAGAGCCACAACCGCGCCGCACGTAATCTATTTGCGTACGCACGTGCGAATCTCCCCTTCCCGACTAAACAGCCTGAGTAGATAGCTCCAGTCTTCGGGACCCCTTTCGAGCGGATAAAAAGCTGCATTCATTGCGATCAAGACCTCGTGAAAAGAACTCACGAGAATTCTCGCCTGCAGAACTCGGAATTTCAAGGTGGCCATCACAAACCCTCGACTGCGATCAGACCAGAAGTTATTCGCATGAGGTTTCGGGCTGTTAGCTTCTTGATGAATGTGGTTTTCCACCCACTGCTTTTCCTCCCTGTCATCCGGTCTAACAACTGAAGAGCAGACGCACTTAGTCAGCTGAAGAATACAAAGGAAGAAAAATGCACGGGGGCTGCACCACTTACATAGCAACTCCCTCGCAACTGAAGACAGTTCATCCATCAGAAATTGTTCGCGCTCAGCCGCCAATTTCTGTTTGGATATCGCCACATCAGCCACCCCGCGCAGAGCTTTCAGCCTACGCTGGCCCTCCTGAACCTTATCACGGAGGCCAGCAAAGGTGCCCACGGCGGCCACAAGTGGATTTACTGGATTACCACGTCCACCAGAAGTTTCCGCGGCAAACACAGTAGCCTGGAAGAAGTACAAGGAAAGAAGTGAGATGCCCTACTCGAGTTGTTTCTAGTCGCACATCTGACTAAACACGCTTGGGGGCTACTCCCATCGGGAGACAAGGCACAAACAAAAAGAATAAAAACTCCAAAGGATAAATGCTTCGATTAAGGACAACAAAAGTACGGGAATACATCCCAAGGTTCATTACATTCAAGGAAGGGAATAAGAAGAAAAAAAAACTACGAAGCTACATTGGTGCTCCCACTAGCGCCAGTCGACCCTCCCTTCTTCCGAGCAAAAATCTCAGAAAGCTTCCGAGCAAGAATGGCGGCTTGCTCGCCAAAACGGGAGAGCCGTACCTTTTTGCCCGTGGAAGGATCGACTGGGATGGACGAGTAAGCCTCCTCCAACCCTTCGACTCCGTGCGCCAGAGCAAATTGGATCGCAGTCTTCGCGCCAGCTTCTGATTGAGCGACTGCGAAGGCATTCAGAAGACCGCCTTCCGAAAAAGCCTTCAGCAGTTCATCTAGCGCAGGCGTAGGAGTGCCGCTGGCAACGATGCGACCATGCACTTGCACCAATGCCTGGGAGGCATCGTTAATCAGAGAGAGAATTCCATCGGAATGTCTCTTGAGTTGTGCAAGTGTGTCGGTTAGCACGTCCACCCGTTGGAGCCCAGAGATCTCTAGAGGGACGTCCAAAAGACCTGTGAACAAAGAAGATCGAACTTAGCAAAGTTCAGTGGAATAAAATATCAGAAGTCGCAAAATGCACTTACCCGCAAAACGTTCCGCGAGGGGACGGAGGAACTCGACAATGTTACTGTCGGCTTTACTGCCAGCCTCAACTTGCTCCTTCAGGGCCTTCCGCGCATCCGCAAGCTGTCGACTAAAATCTTCCGATTGCATGCGGGAAGCCTCCAGCTCTTGGCGAACGACCGTAAGGTCAGCCTCCCGAGCAGTTACCTGCTCAGAAAGTTTGACCCTTTCGGATTCCGCAAATTCAAGTCGAGCTGCGAAAGGATGCTTATCAGAAATCAAGAATTCACAGGACAGTGAAGATAAAGAGATAATAGAACTTACCCTTGAGGAGGTCGTTTTCAGCTTGAAGTCGGCTACGGTCCGTTCGAAGGGACTCGCAATCCGATTCAGCGAGAATGACGCGGCGGCCAATCGCCGCAAGAGAATCAACGAGCGACTGCAAAAGCGTGAAGACGGAAGAGTTAAATGGATTAAATTTGAGTCTGTACCCGATTATTTACAATCGACTACAGCCTCGGGGGCTACTCCCATCGGGAGCACTGCCGTGCACCCGATAAAAACACAGAGATAAAGAAGAAAAAGAAACTAGATTCAGAGCCTGTAGCCGATCGCTTGCAATCGACTACAGTCTCGGGGGCTACTCCCATCGGGAGCACTGTCGTGCACCCGATAGAAAATTCGAAGATACAAGATGACGTTTACCTGGCCAGAAGCGCGAAAGAGCGGATCCGCGGAGCTGTCCGTCACTTCCTTAGAAGCTGAAGTTCTGACGGCGAAGCTGGGGGCTCCACGCTCCACAGTCGCAGTTTCAGGAGCCGCTCTGGGAGAGTTTTGAACGGTGCCCGCGGTGGGAGTTTCACCCGCATCCTTGGCTTTATTTCTCTTCTCGGGAGGAACGGCAGCGGCGTACCTGCGAGGACTGATCATCTGTAGACTGCACCGAAAGATAGAAACAATCGATATTGAAGCACAGAAAATGTTCGACCAAGATTAAGGAAGAAACACTTACTCGTCATCCTCGTCGTATTCCAGCAAGTCCGCGTTCCAAGCGGGCGTCATCACTGGGAACGGAGGCGAGGGAGCAAGGGAGCGAAGTGGAGTCGCACGGATAGGAGCTTGACTGGGCGATGCTTCCAAGGATTTGTCCTTGGAAGTAGCTTCGTCCTCATCTACCCGACGACGTTTCGTCGGAGCGCCATTCGAGTCCGCAACGTCGTCCGAAGAATCGTGCTCTGAACTCGAAGAGGCATTGGCGACGCTGGTGTCAATCGGGCCGTCTTGATGGCTCGACACTTGTTCTGAGGCGCCTTCCCCCGTGGTTGGCGGATAGCAGTCCGCCATGGCTAAGCTCTGCAAATGCAAGGAAAAGACAAGGAAACTCTTATCGACTAGGACTCTGAACGGAGAAAAAAGGAACAATACAATGACGAAAGAAGAGAAAGAAGCTAACCTCGGCTGGGGGAGGATTTGAGGCAGCGAAGGCTTGAACAGAGCAATCGGGGAATTTCTCTCCCACCTTCAGTCGAGTGATACCCGCGATTTTCTTCTCGAATTCTACATTCGAAAGTTCCTCGCGGCTTACTCGACTGGGATCCTCTGAGCCTTGATACTCCCACATGGCGGAGGGCCTCTGTTGGAGAGGCTGGATCCTGCGCTTCAAAAAGATGCTCGCCAGATGCATCCCGTTGAGCACAACTCCTGCGGTCTGATCCCGAAGAGCAGATACTCTCGCGAGTAGAGGCGCAACAGTCTGGGTCTCTTCGGTTGACATCTTGTGCCCCCAAGACTTTCGCCTGGTCAAAACAGCGAACGGGTGGAATTCTACAATCCCACCCGAGCTGTTGTCGACGACGTAGAACCACCTTTTCCGCCAGCTTTGGGCGGAGTCGACGAAGTGCATGTTGAAGTAGCTGCCTTCTTGTCGAGCTTGGATCCCGAAGCCGCCGGTGCGAAGCGGTTCGCCAAGCTCGGACTCCACCCGCGACTTCTCGCGGAAGATCCGGACCTTGAAGAGCGCCTTCCACAGCGCCCAGTGCGGGCGAATGCCAAGATAGCACTCGCAGAACACGATGAAGCACGTAATGTGCTGCACCGCGTTCGGGGGGAGATCGTGAAGCTGTATGCCATAGACACACAGCAACCCGAGGAAGAAGGGATGAAGGGGAAAAGAGAGGCCCCGAGTCACGTGGTCCACAAAGACCACGCGCTCGTTCGACTGGGGATTAGGTACCTCTTCCTTTTTCCCGAGGCGGACGCGCTTCTCCGCCTCCGCCGGCAGCAACCCCTCCCGCTGCATCTCCTTGATGCATTTTGCGGTGGTGTTGGGAGAACGCCAGTCGCCGGCGCGGGGCGTGGGTTGCGCGGAAGGTTCGCCGGACGCAGAAACGGCAGCGCCGCGCTTCTTTCCGCCAGCCATTGTTTGCAGCAAGAGCTCGAGCACGGGGAAGATGAAGATGGGCGCGAGGAAGAAGATGAAGACAGAGAGCGGGGAAAATTTTACTGCGGCGCTAACACCCCTATTTATACACGGGGCAAGGCAATCTCAGCCGTACGATGCGCTACATGGCACCTATCACGGCTGCCACGCGTAAGGATGAAACGAAGCGGCGGCCTGCGCTGTTTCGTGCCACGATCTTAACAGAAAATCGTGCGCATTTACTGCGCGTTTCGCGTAAAAAACGGGAACGACGTCTCGTTTCCCGGTCAAAAAGCTGACAAGGTGGGCCACCATCGGCTACCACTCCGTCACGTCCCATCGGGAGAAGAGGAGTGCGCCATGACGTCATGGCAGGCGTCATTCAAAATTGAGATCTTTTCGACTGGAAGTTCAAACGCGAAATTATCTTCGTACGAATATCAATTCCTTCGGATAAAAGCAACTTTTCCATGAACAGTTCATAAAGAAAGACCTCTTCGAACAGAGAGGAAAATACCCTATGCACGAAAACTCTTTCGTATGGGCACAGCATCCCGAACATGAAAACTCTTTCATACGGACTTGGTTTTTTCCAACACGAAACTTCTTTCGTATGGAGCTCAAACAAATTCATCGGGTGGAAAAAACCTACCTCTCCTACACGTGATAATTATACATCATAAAAACCTGGATTTTTCAGCCGACTAGGCACATCTGGATGCCGTATTCTTCGAATACGAAGGTAAGACCCAGAAAGATCTCTCTTTTGGGCCTGGAATCGCACTCGAAAGCTGCGTCCTCCGGCATAGTTCCGTGTCAACAACACGAAGAAAAATCCTAGCGGACGCGCCGGGTACCCTCATAGGTTAAGTTCGACTCGATAAGTCCACAACGGCCCAGTCGCAACAATCACCTCATCGGGTTCGAGTCGGAGGTCTCGAATCTGTGTAGGCCAGGAATGTTTTTGCCCTAGTCGCAATTAATTGGCCCTGATCTCTCGGGAGAGCCAAGCTACTGTGCCGCATCCTTCTGCGATAAAAGCCGCAAAAACAGGCACCTATGCTGCTCGATACTCGAGCGTTACAACTTACAATGCAGGGGATACACCCTTCGAAGACAACAACTGTCGAGCTGAACTTCCAAGAAGAGATCAAAAAAGGTCTGACCGTCTACCCGACTGGACATAATTCCCAGTCGAGCACACGCTCGGGGGCTACTGACGAAGACATGGATCTTGGACCCTGCGGGTAAGGACACCCCCTCTAAGGCCCAGTGTCAAGGCCCAAGAAGAGGCGCCCTTGGAAGACTCCAGAAGGCCCACCAGAAGCCCACCCGCACTAAACTTGCGGGTTAAGTTAGGCAGTTTTGTAACCGACCTAGCTAGGGTTTGAATCCTCTCCGGGTAGGACTCGAGACCTGGCCATCTATATAAGGCCAGGAGAGCCCTCGAGGAGAGGACCAAGCAATACGGCACGACCAAAAAGCCTCGGAACTCGAGATCTACTCTCGATTCGAGCAACCTGTAACCGATCTAATCATCCAATACAGATCGACAAGAGGCAGGAGTAAGGGTTTTACCTCTACGAGGGCCCCGAACCTGGGTAAATCTCGCCCCCTGTCTAGCCGACGATCTCACCAGCGTCCATGAGTTCTCCTAATCGAAACCCGATAGGGTCACCTAAGGGACTTGTCGAGTCAGGGATTCGACAGTGGGTTTACTTATGATTAACAAACGTTATCGAGGACACATGGGAGGTTTCTGTCAAGTGCTTTTGTTCCATGCAGGTGAATAATCTTAGGTGTTTTGATAAGTGTTGTGTGGGTGAACCTATGCTTTTGTTCCATCCAAGACTAATACATACTTGTGATTATACCCCTTGAAAGCATCCGTAACTACAAGAAAGTAATTAAGAAATAAATCTAACCACGGCTTTAAACTCCGGGATCCTATGCTCCCTCATGTAATGGTTTCCTAACGGGGGTTTAGGTTTTTGTCACTCCGTCAACCCAATTAGTAGCCAAATACACGATGCATCCCCCTAGGCCCATAAATGGTGAAGTATCATGTACTCAACGTTCACATGACACCACTAGGAGAATAACACCACAACTTAAATACCAAACATTAAATATTACTCAACATTACTTCACTACTAACAACTTGACTTCTCCCATGTCCTCAAGAACAACACGAACTACTCACAAGACATCATATGGATCATAATCAGAGGTGATATAATGGATGATAACAATCTGTTCATAATGTGCAAACATCGATAAATCTCACAAGCATCAACTACTAACAAGTAATCCACACCGGGAGAGAGATCTAATGTAAAATAACAATAGAGGCCCCTAATTGTTACAGCGGGATGATGGTGGATGATGAGGGTGATGGTGATGATGATGATGATGGTGATGATGATGACGATCTTGATGATGCTCGAAGCGATGACAGTGACGATGGCGGTGATTTCCCCTCTCCGGAGAGGAATTTCCCCGGCAGATTTCTCCCTGCCAGAGAGCTTTTCTCTCTCGGGTGTTTTCCGCCACGAGGCGGCGGCGGAATAATTCTTCCATGATGGTTTTAGGCTTAGGGTTCTCTCGGGGCCAAGTACGCCAAAAATATCCACCAGGGGTGGGCCAGGGTGGCCACACCACCTGGTGACGCGGCTAGGGGGCACGCCACCTCATGGTGTGGGCCCCTCGTGGCCCCCTGTTGGATCCTCTTCTGGATGGACTCCTCCTCTGAACTTCTAAGACACCCCGGATGTCCCCCTTATTCTTCTGATCTTCTGAAATATGGTATCTCGACGGTGCTTTTCGATCAGATTTCTGGTCCCGACGTTTATTCTCCAAAAAATATGAAACATGCAAAATACGATAAAATAACATAAGGGATGCATCATAACATGAAATATATCAGTGAATAACATAAAATTATGATATAAAATAGTGATGCAAAATGGACGTATCAACTCCCCCAAGCTTTGACCTTGCTTGTCCCCAAGAGAAATTGAACTCAGTAAACATGACCACAGGTTTATGGAGTGAAGAGTCGATAAATAAAATACGGACAAGAAGCATGACATTTATTTATGCACCAATCATTATAGATAACAACTTCCTCTCATATAACTTAACTTAAAACGAGTAATGGGAGTCACAAACAAAGATGCAAAAGAGAGAATCAAAATTGGTGACGGCAAACTTTGTTCTTGGTCAGAGAACATTTGATGATATCATGCTTATATTAGGTGAAATCTTTATAACAAGGCTTTTATTGTCGAGCTTAACATGTTTAATTATAAAAATTCTTTTTACAGTAATATTCATTCAGATAATAAAGCATGTGCTAAACAAAGAAGGATAGAAAACATGATTGAATAAATCAACATATAGATGGTGAGATCACAACAACTCAAATGCTTGCTGCAGACAGAAGGAAATGGGTTTACTGACTCAACATAAAAGTAAAAGATAGGCCCTTCGCAGAGGGAAGCATTGATCACTCATGTGCTAGAGATTTTATTTTAATAAACAGAGGTATAAAATGCATGACACTCCTCCCATCCATCTTACACAAACCATGGCTAACCGAATCCTTGGGTGCCTGCCAACAATCACAAACCGTGGAGGAGTGTCTAAATTTTGAGAGAGGTGTATGCTTATGTCAACGAATGGCAAACGGAAAATACAGTACATCACAAGCCAACTAGACTCAGAAAAGCGGCTCCCATTGAAGGACGCAACTGGTATAGAAGGCCATCCCTCTTTCTCTTTTGTTTGCACAATTATGCGTTGGCTGATAAATCAGGGGCAAAAATAGTGAAGAGAATTTATATTATTATTTGTGGCTGGGAACCCCACGCCAGCTCTTCTAGCATTCGGATAAGTGGATGAAGCAACTAGTCTAGGTGTGTGAGTCCAATCAACAAGTGATATAAAGATTCTCTATTTGTGTCCTCATGAGCTAAAACAGGAACACAAAACAGTGATAATTTGAAAGTTTTAAAGGTAGCACATGAGCAATTTACTTGGAGTGGCGGTGAAATACCACATGTATGAAGGTATGGTGGACACAAATGGCAAGGTTTTGGGGTTCAAGGTTTGGATGCACGAGAAGCATTCCCTCTTAGTACAGGGTTTTTCGCTAGCAAGGCTGGGTAGCAAGCATAAGAGTTGAGGGAAAACAACAAATATACATTGATGAAAACCAATCATGCAATCTTCATTGAAAGCCCAAGCGATCTTAACTTGTGAATACTAAGTTTATGAGATAATAGGCAAACTCCTCTTTCTTATGCTAGCATCTCAAGTTATTATTTCTACTGACCCAAGCTAAGTTTGCCAAAACCAACTAGATTAACTTGATGATATCCACAGTGATACCAAATACTAACAACAAGCTCAACCATATGACAGAAATTGAAAACTAAAATAATGTGTGCAGAAAGTAAATGATGAAACTTCTAATTAATATTTCAAACCGGCAATTTGCACCAAGGGATACAATGATAACCAACTAAAGAGAGACAGTTCCATAGTGCAAACCATCCTATATGATAACCTCTCTACTCATGATATGACTCTACTGAAAAAGTAAAAAGATGAAAGATAGTGATGTGATACGCGACACTCCCCCAAGCTTGGAACAAGCCAAGGGGATGCCAATACCAGTGATGAATCAATTCCTCGGTGGTGGTGGTGAATCCTTCTCGATGAGCTATTCAACCGATTTATTCAGATCTTCAATTGCGAACATAAGCATACGCATCACCTCCGTATTGCGATCAATACAGTTTGCATGCCTGTCAAACTATGAATCCCAGCCACCAAGATTTTTCCCCCACTCTTCCTTAGCTTGAGAGCTTCCTTCATCTGCACGGTTAGAACGATTGATATCCCACATAGAGGGCACATCCCTATGGGGCACCTTTTTGTACTGATAATCATGAATTAATGTATGGAAGTAGTTCTTGACGCCCACAACAGGCGTCCTCGAAGCTAAGGAGTGACGTGGAACCTTCCCTCCGGTGCTCATCCGCGCGCCTCTCTTGAGCTTCAAGGGATTAGCCACCACTCTAATGCTTGCGATGGTGGCGCGTGGATGCACTCGTGGGTTTTCTTCTACATCTCCTTCAGCTCCACTCTCGATCTCCTCCTCCGGCTCCAGGTCTTGGACATCATCCTCCTTTGGTCCCTTCCCCTTGTTGTCGTTGGAGGAGACCACGATGCTTCTAAAACCGAAAACAGATCCTGGAAGAAATATCTCGAAACAGAAACACGACGAGAAAATGATATGAGGACCTCGGGGGGTCCGGGGGATTATTTAGCAAAAACTTTCATAAAAAAAGGAAAGTCCAGGTCAAAAACGAGTCGGAGAGGGGCTCCGGGGCGCCCACACCATGGGCTTGCGCGGCCAGGGGTGGGCCCGCGCCACCCCATGGTGTGGAGCCTCTAGGCTCCATCTCCCTCTCGTTTCCGGCTCATAATTTTTCATATTTTCCAAAAACAGTAAAAATAAAAGTTGGAATATGTTTTGCGAACGTTTTCTTACCAAAACTGATACCTTTTCGAAAACTGACTCTGCAGTTTCTGAAATATGCTTCTTAATAAATTCCTCCGGGAATATGGCTTGAATACAATCAACATTTTCATTATAAGGATCTCCAGAAATAGAATGCTTGAGTCTTTGGCCATTCACCACTTGTGGAGTGTTTTCTTCAAGGGAAACAATTTTAATTGCCCCCGAACGATATACCTATTCGATAACAAAAGGTCCTTCCCATCTCGAGAGTAATTTTCCTGCAAAAAATCTGAGACGAGACCTATAGAATAGCACTTTCTCACCAACATGAAATTCTCTTTTAATGATTCTATTATCGTGCCATCTTTTAATTTTCTCTTTGAAAAGCTTAGCATTTTCATATGCTTCACTCCTCCATTCATCTAAACTTAAGTCAAGCAACCTTTTCTCACCAGCAAGTTTAAAATCTCTATTTAGGTCTCTCACTGCCCAATAAGCTTTGTGTTCTAATTCTAGGGGCAAGTGACAAGCTTTTCCATAAACCATTTTATAAGGAGACATGCCCATGGGATTTTTATAGGCAGTTCTATAAGCCCACAAAGCATCATTTAATTTCTTAGCCTAATTTTTTCTAGATTTGTTAACAGTCTTTGGCAAGATAGATTTGATTTCTCTATTTGATAATTCTACTTGCCCACTAGTTTGAGGATGATAGGGTGAGGCAATTCTATGATTAACATCATATTTAGCAAGAGTCTTTCTAAAAGCACCATGAATAAAATGAGAACCCCCATCAGTCATAAGATATCTAGGCACACCAAACCTAGGGAAAATAATGTCTTTAAGCATTTTTTAATGAGGTTTAACCATAAGCACTTTTAGTAGGTATAGATTCTACCCATTTAGTAACATAATCAACAACAACAAGAATATGGGTGTAGCCTTTTGAAGGAGGGAAAGGACCCATAAAGTCAAAACCCCAACAATCAAACGGTTCAATAACAAGAGAATAATTCATAGACATTTCATTACGTCTGGAAATATTTCCAACCCTTTGACATTTATCACAAGATAAAACAAACTTTCTAGCATCTTTAAAGAGAGTAGGCCAATAAAAACCTGATTGTAGAACCTTATGTGCAGTTCTAACTCCAGCGTGATGTCCTCCATAAGCACTATTATGACATTTTCTCAATATATCTCGTTGTTCATTTTCAGAAACACATCTTCGCATAATACCATACACACCTTCTTTATATAAGTGTGGGTCATCCCAAAAATAATGCCTCAAATCATAGAAGAATTTTCTTCTTTGCTTAGATGTAAAGGTAGGAGGCAAATACTTGGAAACAATAAAGTTAGCATAATCAGCATACCATGGACTCTCTTGAGAGCTCACTTTTGTTGCAGCTAACTGTTCATTAGGAAAACTATCATTAACAGGAATAGGGTCATTAGAGATATTTTCTAATCTAGACAAATTATCAGCAACATGATTTTCAGCACCTTTCCCATCCACAATATGTAAATCAAACTCTTGTAAGAGAAGCACCCATGTAATAAGCCTAGGCTTAGCATCTTTATTTTCCATAAGGTGCTTAATAGCAGCATGATCAGTATGAATAGTAACTTTAGAATCAACAATATACTGCCTAAATTTATCACAAGCAAAAACTTAAGCTAGGAACTCTTTCTTAGTGGTAGCATAATTCTTTTGAGCAGCATCAAGAGTTTTACTAACATAATGAATAACATTTAACTTCTTATCTATCCGCTGTCCAAGAACAACACCTACGACATAATCACTAGCATCACACATAATTTCAAACGGTAAATTTCAATCAGGGGGTTGAATAAAAGGGGCAGATATTAGAGCCTTCTTTAAAATTTCAAAAGCTTCTTTACAATCTTCATCAAAAACAAAAGGTACATCTTTTTGAAGAAGATTAGTAAGAGGCTTTGATATTTTAGAGAAATCTTTAATAAACCTTCTATAGAAACCAGCATGACCAAGAATACTACGAATACCTTTGACATCCCTTGGACATGGCATTTTCTGAATAGCTTCAACTTTAGCTCTATCAACTTCAATACCTCTTTCAGAAATTTTATGTCCAAGAACAATTCCTTCATTAACCATAAAATGGCATTTCTCCCAATTAAGAACAAGATTAGTCTCCTCACATCTCTGCAAAACTTTATCAAGATTCTGCAAACAATTATCAAAAGAAGTTCCATAGACGGAGAAATCGTCCATGAAGGCTTCCACAATTTCTTCACAAAAACCATGAAAGATAGCAGACATGCATCTTTGAAAAGTAGCAGGTGCATTACATAAACCAAAATGCATACGTCTATAAGCATAGGTTCCAAAAGGACAAGTGAAAGTTGTTTTCGCTTGATCAGGCTTCCTAACAGCAATTTGAGAGAACCCAGAATAACCATCAAGAAAGTAGAAATGAGTTTTTTTACACAACCTCTCTAACATTTGATCAATAAAAGGCAAAGGATAATGATATTTCTTAGTAACTTTATTAACTTTCCTAAAATCAATGCACATCCTATAACCAACCACCACTCTTTGAGGAATAAGTTCATTATTTTCATTTGGCACAACAGTCATCCCTCCTTTCTTAGGGACACAATGCACGGGACTAACCCATCTACTATGAGCAATAGGATAAATAATACCAGCATCAAGGAGTTTCAATACCTCGTTTCTTACCACATCCTTCATCTTAGGATTTAAACGGCGTTGATGTTCAACAACTAGCTTTGCATCATGTTCAATATTAATAGCATGCTGACATATAGCAGAATAAATACCCTTCAAATCATCAAGAGTATAACCAATAGCACCTCTGTGTTTCTTCACTATTCCCAATAATCTCTCCTCTTCTTCACCAGAAAGGTTAGAACTAATAATAACAGGATATAATTTCTTATCATCAATATGAGCATATTTAAGATTGTCAGGAAAAGGCTTTAAATAAAAAACAGGATCCTCCTTGGCTGGTAATGTGGTACCAAAGTCTTCCACCGGTAAATTATGTTCCAGCATCGCTGGCTGATGTAGGAAAATCTCGTCAATTTCATTCCTTTCTTTCATAAAGACATCACTTTCATGGTCTTCCATGTATTGCTGCAAAGGATTGCTAGGAGCAAGAGCAATAGCAACCAATTGTTCAAGTCTATAATTATCATTAGGTAATTCAACTTCATAAGGTGCTTTAGCAAATTTGGAGAAATTAAATTCATAAGACTCTCCATCAAACTTTGTAAGGATTTTCTCCTTTTTACAATCTATAACAGCACCACAAGTGTTTAAGAAAGGTCTACCAAATATAACAGGACAAGTTTCACTAGCAGAGGTGCCTAGTACTAGAAAATCAGTAGGATATTTAGTTTTACCACATAAGACCTCCACATCTCTAACAATACCAATTGGAGAAATAGTTTCCATATTAGCAAGTTGAATAATCACATCAATGTATTCAAGTTCACAAGAACCAATTTCATGCATGATTTCTTTATAAAACTCATAAGGAATAACACTAGAACTAACACCAATATCACACAAACCATAATAGCAATGATCACCTATCCTCACAGATAGCACAAGAACACTAGGTTCCCTAGATTTACTAGGATGAGAGACAATATTAGAAGCATCTTCACAAAATATAATGTGTCCCTCTTCTACATTTTCAGAAACAAGGTCCTTTACTATTGCTACTGTAGGTTCTACATTTATTTGTTCCTCGGGTTCTACAGGTTTCCTTGCACTTTTATTAACCACACTAGCTAACATAGAATGTTCTTTTACCTTAGCAGGGAAAGGCATTTTCTCAATATAAGGTTCAGGCACAATAGAATCAACAGTATGAACTTCTATATCTCTAGCAGGAACACAATTAACAGTATCTTTATAAGGTGCATGGTACTTGTCCCATTCCTTTTTAGGAAAATCAATATAAGAAGCAAAAGCCTTATATAAGTTTGCAACAACTTGAGAATCAAGACCATAAACAATACTAACATTATGAAAATCATCGGATGACATAAAAGTTTTAATGCATTCATAATCATAATTTATACCTGACTTTCTATCTTTGTCATTCTCCCATCCTTTAGTGTTTTCTTGAATACGGTCAAGAAGATCCCATTTAGCTTCATCCTTCATACGTGTAAATGATCCAGAACAAGAAGCATCCAATAAATCCTTATCATGAAGAGAAAGCCTTGCATAGAAATTATTAATACCAATATTACTGGGGAGCTCATGAATGGGGCATTTGAGCATTAGTGACTTCAATCTCCCCCATGCTTGGGCAATACTCTCTCCGTCATGAGGCCAAAAATTATATATATAATTTTGATCTCTATGAATTTCACTAGGAGGATAGAATTTAGAATAAAAGAGCGGCACAATTTCCTCCCATCCAATAGTCTGGCTATTTTTCAGTAGTTTGAACCATTCAGCGTCTCGGCCTGTCAATGATATAGAGAATAATTTCATCTTCACTTGGCCCATTGTAATACCTTCACACTTGAACAACTCGCACAATTCATGTAAAAAGAGCAAATGATCACAAGGATGGACAGTTCCATCACCTGAATAGTAGTTATTCCTAACATGTTTAACAATATTTTTAGGTATTTTACAAGGATCCAAATCATCAGGCGGTGGGTCACTTAATACCCTAGCAGTGGCAGCAGTGCCCGCAAATAAGGACTCAAAAGGAGATCCAAACATAGTGTAATAAAGCAGTACATAGTAATAAAAACAACACTTACATCAAAAGCTTCCTTTATCAATTCCACTTCCCAATAGCGCATCACTCCCCGGCAACGGCGCCAGAAAATAGTCTTGATGACCCACAATTATAGGGGGTGTATCGTAGTACTTTCGATAAATAAGAGTGGTGAACCCAACGAGGAGCAGAAGGTGTTGATAAGCAGTTTTGATGAAGGAATAACTATAAATACTGAAAGATAGATTTGTAGGGCTTTTTGATATTGCAGATAAATAAAGTGCGAGTAAATAAAATGCAGTAGTAATAATTGCATCAAGTGGCCCAATCCTTTTTTTCAGCAAAGGACAAGCCGGTGGATTTACTTATGATTAACAAACATTCTCGAGTACACACGGGAGGTTTCTGTCAAGTGCTTTTGTTCCATGCAGCTGATCTTTAATCTTAGTTATTTTGTTAAGTGTTGTGTGGGTGAACCTATGCTAATGTACCGTCCCATCCAAGAATAATACATAATTTTGATTATACCCCTTGCAAGCATCCGCAACTACAAGAAAGTAATTAAGAAATAAATCTAACCACATCTTTAAACTCTGGGATCCTACGCTCCCTCGTGTAATGGTTTCCTAATGGGGGTTTAGGTTTCTGTCACTACGGAAACCCGACAATTAGTAGCCAAATAAACGATGCATCCCCCTAGGCCCATAAATGCTGAAGTATCATGTAGTCGATGTTCACATGACACCCCTAGGAGAATAACACCACAACTTAAATATCAAACATTAAATATTACTCCACATTACATCACTACTAACAACTTGACTTCTCCCATGTCCTCAAGAACAACACGAACTACTCACAAGACATCATATTGATCATAATCAGAGCTGATATAATGGATGATAACAATCTGGTCATAAAGTGCAAACACCGATAACTCTCACAAGCATCAACTATTAACAAGTAATCCACACCAGGAGAGAGATCTAATGTAAAACAACGATAGAGGCCGCTAATTGTTACAGCGGGATGACGGTGGATGATGAGGGTGATGGTGATGATGATGATGGTGATGATGATGACGATCTTGTTGATGCCCGGAGTGATGGCGGTGATGATGGCGGTGATTTCCCCTCTCCGGAGAGGAATTTCCCCGACAGATTTCTCCCTGCCAGAGAGCTTTTCTCTCTCGGGTGTTTTCCGCCCCGAGGCGGCGGCGGAATAATTCTTCGACGATGTTTTTAGGCTTAGGATTTCCTCGGGGCCGAGTACGCCAAAAATATCCACCAGGGGTGGGCCAGGGTGGCCACACCAGCTGGTGGCGCAGCCAGGGGGCACGCCACCTCATGGTGTAGGCCCCTCGTGGCCCCCCTTTGGCTCCTCTTCTGGCTGGACTCCTCCTCTGAACTTCTGAGACACCCCGGATGTCCCCCTTCTTCTTCCGATCTTCTGAAATATGGTATCTCGATGGTGCTTTTTCCATCAATTTTTTGGTCCCGGTGTTTATTCTCCAGAAATTATGAAACGCGCAAAATAAGATAAAATAACATAAGAGACGCATCATAACATGAAATCTATCGATGAATAACAGAAAATTATGATATAAAATAATGATGCAAAATGGACGTATCAATCTTCATTATTGCTCGTCACTTGTGGCTCAAATAATATACAATGAAAACAAAGCTCCAATGGAGTCTCGAATGACTATTGAACTCTGCAGTAAACTTTACAAAACAAAAGAAGAACAACAAATATTTTTGGGTTTTTCAATTAAAGCACGAGAAAACGAGAACAAGAAAAACAAAGCAAAATCTTTTTGGTTTTTTTAAATGAAACAAGAACAAAAGAAAGCAAACAAACAAAACAAAATATTTTTGGCTTTTTGAATATTAAACTGCAACTAAAGGATAAATCAAACCAACTAAAGAAACAAATAGAGAGAAACAACAGAAATGTTTTTGGTCTTTTTGTGTTTTGGAAAGCGAAAACAAAACAACGATAACAAAAGAAAGAGAGAGAAACAGAAAATATGAATGTACAAAGAACCGACTGAATACGATATATATATATATATATATATATATATATATATATATATCCCAAGCTTAGGCTTTTGGCCTAAGTGGGGCTCAATCATAGCGATGGTATTGGCTCCACGCCGGTGGATCGTACTGGGCATGCTCATAATCAGGGTCCCGCGAAGAAGAAAATGAAGACGTGTAGTCGTAATCCGAGGGATGCCGTGAACTCTCTGCAATGTCGGGGTGGCTGGACAGCATTTGCTGCGGCCTCCCTCTTGGCTTCCTCTGCGCGCTGATATTCCTCAATGTACGCATCGATTTCTTCCTCCGTTAGTGACCATCCTTCCCTTTTATCAAGGTCAAACAAAGCACGTCCAGGCAAAGGGGCTACTCGCTCTGTAGTGGATCCCCACCGTGATTTCTTAGGGAATGAAATATCATGTGGAAAACTATACGTGTCAGTCCCATAAGCAATAAAGTGATGATGTAACATGGAATTAAGATCAAGCCTCTCTAAGGGAAACTGAACATCTAAGCGATGTGGCAACACACCATGAAAAGCTAATAATCAGGAGGCAATGAGACCTCCACAAACTCCTCCTTTATCACGGTTAGTGGCAAGGCGATAAGCAATTAAAGCTCCTAAATTATAAATCCTATCTTTCCTCAAGGCAGCTGACAAGAATGATAACTCATGAGCAGATAATTTACTTGCTACCTTCCTAGCTAGAACACACTTTGAAATAAACAGGGCAAAATATCGATTGGATGGGAGATGTATATTACAAAATTTTGCATTCTCCTTCGTGAAGCTTCTCCCGTCGTAGATTTCTGCATATAAATCCTTCAATGGCTTGGGATATCCCTTTATATTCTCGCACGTTCCCCACTGCTCCACCTTAATTACTGCAGAAAAAATTCTAAAGGGCAGACTGACAGGTTTGTTATAAATTTTGTAATGCACCATGGGGTTAGGTGAAGGCCAATAAAAATGAAAATCCTGCACCACGGACATAGCCATATTTCGCATATTGGCTTGGTTCGTCATCAACAAAATGTGTCAATCCTGCATTAGATAGTAATGTTTTATAATCATGCATAATTCCTGCAGCACTCATGAACCCTGGGCATGGGTAGACCGCCGGAAACACGCCCTCTTTGCGATGAACTCTCATAATCTCTGTTACCACTAAGTCATGCTGGTTAAGTTGATATGCACTTGCCTCCATTTCTGAATTTTTTAACAAGCAACTTAAGAAAATTATTTGAATCAACTATATGGTAGCAACTACTATAGAGACTTGTATGAGTACTAAACATGCATCAAAACTAACTTAATCAAGCATCAAACAAGCATGCAAGCTCACATAACCTGTCACCTATGGCAGCAAAATACGCAAGAAATACTCCACTAAACAAAATTCTACTTGACTCATCGGAGGAGTCACATACTGGAGAACAACTTCCCCAAATCTCGGCAGAAAAGATGTCTGAGCAAGGAGATCGAAAATCGCGAGGAAAAGTACCAAGAACTCGGGTTTGGATGAACTGGTTGAGTTTCTACGGGCAAGAGAAAGGTGTGGTAGGTGGGAGAGCAAGTTGGGCGCCAGGGGGCCCCCTCACCATAGGCAGGCGCGCCCAGGGGCAGGCCGCGCCTGGCCATGGTGAGCTGGCCTGGGTGCCCCCCTGGGGTCACCCCAGGTGGCTTTCTGCCTCTTTTTACGCAAAAACTTCGAATATAAATGTTTCGGGATTTTTCGAGAAACTTTATTTTTCGGACTTTTCCAGAATTTTAATTAACAATAATATCGCTAGAAAATGAAGATGGAATGATGGAAAAGGTCAGCAAAACCAAAACTACAGCAGTTCTAAGATACTCTACTAAACATATACCCACTGAAAACGGAGGAAAACGTATGGAAAACGTGATTGGGGATAGCGAAAACGTGGGTAGACGATGGAAACGAGCTCAAAACGTGCGTGGAAATGAGTGAATATGGTGAAAACAATATGAAAACATGATATACTTTATGGAAGCACAGCGAAAACGAGCATATGAATAAGAAAGCGTAACGAAAACATAGTGATAACAATGTTTCCTTCATTTAAAATCACTTTGTTAACAAGGTTGATCAAGTCTTGCTACCAAAATAATTTTACATGAAATAAAACTTTGTTTCTCACTAAATATTTATGTTACCTCAACCTTGGTTGATAAAGTCCCAACCATGACGATCTCATATTCTTTGGATGGCTTTGGAATAGGGCAATAAAATTCTCCAATGATGGTCTTGATATTTTCAATTGAATTTAGACCATATTTCTTATCAATCTTCTTTGGAAAACAAACTGCGTGCTTTTTATCATTCACATCAAAAGTAACTTTTCCTTGATTGCAATCAATAACAGCCCCTGCAGTATTAAGAAAAAGTCCTCCAAGAATAATAGACATATTATCATCTACATGCATTTCCAACACAACAAAGTCAGTTAATATCAGACAATTATTAGCAACTTGAACTGGAACATCCTCACATATACCCACAGGAATAGCATTGGATATATCAGTTGGTATCAATTTTTCTAGGAGGAGTCTTTTATAGAGAGTAAAAGGCATGACATGAACTCCAGCTCCCAAATCACACAAAGCAGTTCTAACATAATTATTTTTAATAGAACAGGGACTAGTTGGAATACCAGGATCTCCAAGCTTCTTAGAAACCTTGCCACTAAAAGAGTAATTAGCAAGCATATTGGAAATTTCCTCATTAGGAATCTTCCTTTTGTTAGATACAATATCTTTCATACATTTTGCATAAGGAGGCAATTTAATAGCATCAGTTAAAGGAATTTGCAAGAACAAAGGTTTCATCCATTCACAAAACTTGTTGTAATGTTATTCTTCTTTTGATTTGTGTTTCTTATTAGGATAAGGCATTGGTTTTTGTACCCAAGGTTCTCTCTCATTACCATGTTTATTAGCAACAAAATCTTCCTTAGTGTACTTTGTATTTTTAGTTTGCTTTTTAGGTTCCTCTTCAATTTCTTCTTTATCAGAAGCATTATTATCTTCATTACCACTTTTAGTTTCAACATCAGAGATATATATACTGTTAGGATCTTTAGCAAGTTCAGAGGATTCTACAGCAGTTTTATGTTTCTTCTTCTTTTTCTTCTTAGTATGAAGAACATTATTATTAGTTTGCTGAGAATCTTGTTCAATTCTTTTAGGATGTCCCTCAGGATATAAAGGATCTTGTGTAGCAATACCACTTCTAGTTCTTATTTCATAAGCATGTTTTTCTTTAGAATAATTAACTAGCAAATCTTTTTGCACTTTAGCAAGTTGATCAATTTGAGTTTAAACCATTTGAAAGTGTTTACCAGGCATTTTAACATCATTAGAGGTTCTTTCTATAATACCCTGCAAATTATCGATAGCTCTAGAGTTTTCCATTAGGTGATTTTGCACTCTAATATTAAAATTATCTTTCTTAATAACATAATTATCAAAGTCACCTAAACATTGACCAGGAGGTCTATTATAGGGAATATCTCTACTATCAAAATGTTGGAGAGAGTGTACCTCAATGGTGGATGAGTGAGGGATTGGCTTACATAATTCTTCTATAGGTGGAAGATTCTTCACATCTTCATATTTAATACCCCTCTCTTTAAGAGATTTCTTGGCTTCTCTCATCATTTAATTCAATCATTCCCCTCTTCTTGGGTGTTGGTGTTGGTGTTGATACTGGAGTAGGGGTCGGCTCAGGCTCAACCATAGTCCAATCATCATGATTTTGGCTTACTTTAGCCATTTATTCCTCAGCTTCATCTGGAGTTCTTTGCCTCAAAACACAACCAGCCCAACTATCCAGGTATGTCCTAGATTTAACAGTTAGTCCATTATAGAACATATCAAGAAGTTCATTATTTTCTAGCTTATGCCCAGGTGTAGCCCTAACTAAAGAATAGAACCTTGCCCAAGATACATGCAATTTCTCTCCTACCAATTGCTTGAAATTAAATATATTTTGTAAAGCAGCATGTTGAGCATTAGCAAGAAAATATTTCTGGAAGAAAGCATTAACCAAACCAATAGGACTATCAATAGATCCCGGAGACAAATTATTAAACCAAGTTTTAGCTTCATCTTTTAATGAGAAAGGGAATATTTTAGCAACAAAGTAGCTACGTTTCTTAAGATCACCAGAGAATAAACTACTCAAAGAGGAGAGCTCATTCATATGTTTCATAGCACTTTCATTTTCAGTACCACAAAAAGTTTCTTTCTCAACAATAGATATATAAGATAAATCTAGAGAGAAATCATAATCCTTATCCCTAATATTAATGGGAGAAGTGGCAAACTTAGCATCAGGAGATAATTTATATTTAACAGCACGACTTTCAATAAGACTTATAACAACATCTCTATCCTTCATAGCATGTATTTCATCAATAAGATCATCATTAAGTTCAATATAGGAATCATCCAAATCATCACTAGGATTCTCTCTAAGCTCAGGTGAAACAGCAGGAGTAACTGGATTTTTATCAGGAGTTTTAGTGTTTGCAATATTTTTAGCTTTAGCAATATTAGCATCTAAGAAAGGACCAAGAGAACCACTCTCATCAAGCACAGTAGAAGCATCATCAAAAGTATCAGAAGTATTTTCAGATTTAGCAGAAGTAGCACGTGTAGCATGTGTATGTGGTGGTGTAAGCAGCTTACTCATAACAGACGGTGAATCAAGAGCAACAGAGGTGTTCAGAGGATGGTAATATAGGAAACTTTCCATCACGAGTCTTACCCATGATGAATGATTGGCAGTAGATAATAGCACTCTCTGGTGAGATCGCAAATAAAGCTATGATCCCCGGCAACGGCGCGAGAACATAGTCTTGGTAACCCACAAGTATAGGGGATCGCAACAGTCTTCGAGGGAAGTAAAACCCAAATTTATTGATTCGACACATGCGGAGCCAATGAATATTTGCGAGCCTTAACAAGTGAGTTGTCAATTCACTTGCACCTGAAAGTGGACTTGCTCGCACTGGTTTATCAGTAGTAACAGTTTTATAGTAGCAGTAGTAGTGAAATAATAGCAGCAGTGAAATGAAAACAACAGCAGTAGTGTTTGAAGTAAACATCGGGATTAAATACTGTAGGCATAGGGATAGATGAATGGGCGTTGCATGGATAAGATAGTTCATATAATAATCAAGACATGGGCATTGCAGATAAATAAGATAAAGCATCCAAGCACTAAGTAACCATAGGCATGTGTTCCGTAAATAGTCGTACATGCTCGCGATGAGAACTTGCACAACATCTTTTGTCATACCAACCCGTTTTCAGTGGGGCCTCAAGGGAACTACTGGTAATTAAGGTGTTCCTTTTAATAGAACACCGGAGCAAAGCATTAACACTAAGTGAACACATGTGATCCTCACATCATAGCCATCCCCTCCGGTTGTCCAAATTTCTGTCACTTGGGGGCCTTGGGTTCCGGACAACGATATGTGTAAACAACTTGCAGGTATGATCAAGAAACAATAATTATCATCGTGATTCAATAACATGTTCAGATCTGAGATCATGGCACTCGGGCCCAAAGTGACAAGCATTAATCATAACAAGTTGCAACAATGTCAATAGCACTAATAGAGGATACTAGGCACTATGCCCTAACAATCACGACATTATTACATGAACAATCTCATCCAATCCCTACCACCCCCTTAAGCCTACAGCGGGGGAATTACTCACACATGGATGGGAGAAACATGGATGGTCGATGGAGAGGCGTTGGTGATGACGATGGCGATGATCTCCTCCAATTCCCCGTCCCGGCAGGGTGCCAGAACGGAATTTCAGAACCCCAAAAAAGGATTCGTGATGGCGGCGGAGCTAAGGACTTCTTTCTGGAAAACGATCTAACCCCCTCGGGTTTTTAGGTTTCGGGGCATATGTAGTCGAAAGGGGAGTCTGAGGGGGTGCCTGAGGTGGTCTCACCATGCCTATGCGCGGGCCCACCTTGGCTGTGCCTGGGGGTGGTGAGGGCACCCCCTTGCCCCTCTTCGACTCATCTTCTGGCTCTGGGAGTCTTCGGGTAAAATATGGATTTTCCCTTCGTTTCCGGGTATTTTCCTAAAAGTTGATTTTCTGCGCAAAAACGAGACACCAAAGTAATTCTGCTGAAAACAATGTTAGTCCGTGTTAGTTGCATTGAAAACACACAAGTTTAAAAGGAAAACATTAGCAAAGTGTTCGGAAAAGTAGATACATTTTTGACGTATCACCGTCGATCCATTCCCTCTATGCCTACGGTACTTCCCATGATGATGTTTTCCGCGACTGCTACTGTTGTTACTATTTTACTACTGTTGTTATTTTATTTCTACTGCTGCTATAAAACTGTTACCACTGATAAATTGTTGCGAGCAAGTCTACTTTCAAGTGCAGATGAATTGACAACTCGGTTGTTAAGGCATATAAATATTCTTTGGCTCCCTTGTGTCGAATCAATAAATTTGGGTTTTACTTCCCTCGAAGACTGTTGCGATCACCTATACTTGTGGGTCTTCATATAGTCTCTCCAATACTTTGATAATAGAAATATTCCTTATTCTAAACCACCTGATGAATGCTTAGATGAATTTGATAATTATGTTGTTAAGCAAGACAACTTTAATATGAGAATGCAAAACCATCTTATGAAATACTCTAGAGCTATTGATAATTTGCATGGTATTATTGAGAGAACCTCTAATGATGTTAAAATGCTTGTTAAACATTTTCAAGTGGTTCAAACTCAAATTGATCAACTAACTAAAGTGCAAAAATATATGCTAGCTAATGCTTCTAGGGATAAACATGTTTGTGAAATAATTACTAGAAGTGGTGTTTCTACTCAGGACCCCTTGTATCCTGAAGGACATCCTAAAAGAATTGAACAAGATTCTTAGCAACCTAAAAACAATAGTTCTCCTTCTAAGAAAAATAAGAAGAGACATAAAAATGTTGTAGAATCTCATGAACCTACTAAAGATCCTAATAGTATATCTATTTCTGATGCCGAAACTGAAAGTGGTAATGATAAAAGTGATGCTTCTGATAAAGAAGAAACTGTAGCTGAACCTGAAAAGAAAACTAAAACTGCGAAGTATGCTAAACATGGTAATGAAAGAGAGACTTGGGTACAAAAAGCAATGTCTTTTCCTAATAAGAAACACAAATCAAAGGAGGAAGAACATTATAACAAGTTTTGTGAGTGGATGAAACCTCTGTTTTTGCAAATCCCTTTGACTGATGCTAGTAAACTGCCTCCTTATTCTAAATATATGAAAGATATTATCCCTAACAAAAGGAAGATTCCCAATGAGGAAATTTCCACTATGCTTGCTAATTACTCTTTCAGTGGCAAGGTTCCAAAGAAGCTTGGAGATCCTGGTATTTCTACTATCCCTTGTTCTATTAAAAATAATTATGTTAGAACTACTTTATGTGACTTGGGAGCTGGAGTTAGTGTTATGCCTTTATCTCTTTGTAAGAGGCTCTCTCTTGAAAAATTGATACATATTGATATATCTTTGCAAATGGCTGATAAGTCTACTGCTATTTCTGTTGGTATATGTGAGAATGTTCCTTTTCAAGTTGCTACTAATTGTTTGTTATTAACTGATTTTGTTGTGTTGGAAATGCCTGAAGATGATAATATGTCTATTATTCTTGGGAGACCTTTTATTAACACTGAGAGGCTGTTATTGATTGCAATGAAGGAAAAGTAACTTTTAATGTTAATGATAAAGAGCATAGTGTTTATTTTCCCAAGAAGATTGATATAAGCCATGGTTTAAATTCAATTGAAAATATTGAGACCATCAAGATTGGAGAATCTTATTGTCCCATTCCAATACCACCAAAATAATCTGAAATCATTATGATTGGGACTATGTCTATCAAGGTTGAGGTAACATAATTATTTAGTGGTTAGCAAAGTTTTGCTTCATATAAAAATTGTTCTGGTAACAAGACTTGATCACCTTTGTTAACAAAATGATTTTGAATGAAGAGGACAATTTTTTCACTATGTTTTCACCTTCCCCATTATGTTTTCACCATGTTACTTCTGTTATCACCTTGATACTTTAGTATAATCATGTTTTCCATCGTCCATAGTCATGTTTTTACCCTGGTTACTGTGGTTATGCATGTTTTTGCCATCCATATTTTTGTTTTCACCACTTCCACCTTTGTTTTCTTTGGTTATTTTTCTATTGGAGTGTATTAGAACTTCTGTAGTTCTGGTTTTTGTTTTTTTTCACCTTTCCATAATTGTTTCTAGCGAAAGTTGGAGTTGGTTTTGGATTTCTTCGTAGGAAACAGATTTCTCCTGTCCACCATGAAAAATCGTATAATTCACAGAAAGATCAAAATGACCTGAAACTTTTTGTTATTATTCCTTAGCTAATTTTGAAACTTTTTCGTTCTATACGTTTTTCGATCTGAGCAACTTAAGTGCCCCGAAAATATTCGTCTTTACAGACTGTTCTGGTTTCGGCAGATTCTGCCATTTTTCTTGCATTTGCTCTTTTACTACGTCGAGTGGATTTCTTTTCTTCACAAAACATCAGTGGCCGTAGCTAATGTTTAAAATTATCAATATAACTTGTGCCCTTGCAGAACCCACGAATTTTTGATTATGCACTAACCCTCTAATGCGAATTACTTTTAGTGTGGTGTGAATGGAGTTTTCAAGGGCCAAGAGAATAGGGTGATATAATATAATCAAGAAGAGGCCAAAATCCTAAAATTGGGGGAAGGTATATTGACATCACACTCATCTCTATAACATGTTTATGCCGGTTCTTTGTATATCCATGTTTTCGTTTTCTTCGTTTGTTTTCATTTGCTTTTGTTTCTTTTTGTTTTTATTGTTTTGCTCTTGCTTTCCAAAACACAAAAACACCAAATATATATATATATATATATATATTTTATCTCTTTGTTTGCTTCTTTAGTTTCTTTTGTTGGTTTTCTTTCTTTTCTCATTTCGGTTTAATATTCAAAAATCCAAAAATATTTTGTTTTGTTTGCTTGTTCCTTCTGTTCTCGTTTTAATTCGAAAACCCAAAAATATTTGTTTTTCTTCTTTGGTTTTGTAAAGTTTGTTGCATAGTTCACCGGACTTTCGTGTCTCCTTTGGAGCTTGGTTATCATTCTATATTATTCAATCCAGAAGTGAAGAGAAATAATGACGATTTACGGCAATCCAAGTTGTGGTGAGAGGTTGGTATGAACTCTATTTGTTTTATTTTTGTACGTATACTCATCCATGTGAACATGCCTAGTTCATTCATGTAAGGTGAATGCTATTTAATTGATGCTTAGTAGTTCGTTCTCTCACGTGTTTAGTTCCAACTTATTAATATAAGATATTAAGTTGTATGGATGTTTGCTTGCATTGTTTTATTCATAGAAGGGTATGACATTGTGGTATCTCCCTCTGATTGTTTCGCTTGAATCGACTTGGCACATGCTCGCGCATGCTATGACTGAAAATAAAAAAGTCAATTAAGCCTCGATGATTTATTTTGCCTTAGAGTATTTGTATATTTTTATGCCTCTGTTAATTTTGTTTTGTCGCAAGCATGATTGTGAAAATTTTGCTCTCTTGATTATCGCTCCCCGTCTATTGCTAGCCTTCACCTATACTGAGTATGAGCTCTACTCGTGCATCCAACTCCCAAAAACCAAAGTATTTAACCGCCACTCCAAGTAAATTTCTCGTGTGCTACCTTTAAAACCTTTGAAAAATTATTCCTGTTTTGTGCCCCTGTTTTAGCTCATGAGGACGTAAATAGAGAATCTTTATCTCACTTGTTGATTGGATTTCACACCCTGGACTAGTGGCTTCATCTGCTTATCCAAATGATACAAGAGCTGGCAGCGGGGTGCCCAACCCCAAATTAATACAACAAATTCTCTTCACCATTTTTGCCCCTGATTTATCAGTCAAAGCATAATTGTGTAAACAAAAGAGAAAGAGGGATGACCTTCTACCTAGATGCGTCCTTCTATGGAAGCCGCTCTTGTGAAGTCTAGTTGGCTTGTGACGTACTGTATTTTCTGTTTACCATTCATTGACATAAGCATACACCTCTCTTAAAAATGTTTTCAATACCTCTGTTTAATAAAATAAAAAAGCTCTAGCACATGAGTTAATCCCTGCTTCCCTCTGCGAAGGGCCTTTCTTTTATTTTTATGTTGAGTCTTCACCTTCTCGCTTTATGCACCTTCTTGAGAGCATGGGTGTCATTCTTAGTGTAATGTGCTTGTCCCAAAACACGGTTGATTGTGGTATAAATTTGATGCTTGTATCTTTGATATCTTTATTTCTAGTCTTCATTTGAACTTCAGAGGTGCCCTAGAATTTATGTTTTGCTCCATTATTAAGGGAAAACGAGTACACTTTATCATACCCTATTATGAGCATTGCAATCCTGCAATTTGATATACTTCATGTTGTTTATTATTAGTTTGTTGGCATCTCTTCATGGTTTGCATAACTGCTAGGTGACTTTTATCTTGCATACATCTTATTATGAATTGCCTCGGCACTTGATCATATAGTGAGTATATTTACATCATATGAAACAAATGTGTTCGTAAAAGTCTTTTATCGCACTCAGTTGTTGTCGCACCCGGACTTCTATAGGATACTCACCGTACGAACTGAACAGTATTCTGATGGGATTACGGGGCTTTCCGGCACCCGCGTCCTCTTACGAGTAGGCCAACACTTATGTGTGACAACCCATCGCTACTGTTCACCGTCGATGTAAACTATCCTGTAGAAATCAGGACACTACCATTGACGTACTTCATACCATACACACATGGTACGTCAACGGCTTTGAACAAAGGATAACACAACATGCCTCTACGACACAAAAGATAGAAATAAGTTGCAAATGGCCCTCACTAGGGCAGAGATAGCAAATACAATCATCCAGAGGACACCTGTCCCAACATAGCATCATTACATCTCAGCGGAAGCATTCAAAGGGGTCTGAGTACAGACAAAATCCAAATAGGCTTAAGAAGCCAGAAACTGAAATAAAGACGGAGCCCATCCACGATGTCTCGGATCCTGCCCGGGTCCGCTAACTACTCGTCAGCAGCCTCGTCAAACTCCACGTAGTAGCCGTCACCTGGATCCTCGTAATCGTAGTCTGCGGAAACCACAACCCCAAAGGGGTCAGTACATAGACGTACTGGCAAGCAAGACTCACAGTTCACCAAAGTATAGCCCGTCAACACAAGCACAGATGACTTGGGTTCAACATAGGGAAAAGGGTATATAAAAGATGCTGCAACTGGCTGCGCTAACCAACTACAGAGATTCTATCACTTTCAACTAACAGAAAGGGGATAAGATCGAGTGTTGTAACCAACTGACAGATAACATCAAACAAACCCATCCTGGATCTCGCCCCTTATCCGAAGAAGCAATCCGAGGATAACTCACACAGTTGGATTAAAGATGAACCAAGTTATTGTGACAATAATCCTATTACTAGTCAAGTTGATAATCATGGGGTGTGAGATTATGAATCATTAGGTTTAAGTTGTCCTGAGTACTTGTTAGCCAGTACTTTCACCAAGTTAACCATAACCGCGGAAAACACGGCTTCTCGAGAAGATTATCCCTGCAGGGTTGCACCAATTTGGCCGTACACGTATGAATAACCCGCCAGATGGGATGCCTCCCACCAAGCGGGGCACTCAACACAACTCAACTCTTCTTCGCATCAAGCCCAAAGCACCTTGGGCGCACGGCTAATCGAGCCCAGAAGAAAATGGACTCTCATAGCACTCTAAGAACGTGTCCCCCTATATGCCGACTACAAAAGTTCCACCCTGCGCTGGGCTCGCAAAAACATGCATGCGGCAAATAGAAAGCACGAACTAAATGAGATGATTTGGACGAGATGCGAATCGAATCAAATTGAGGGGGGCGCCCATACTCGCTTCCCACATGCGGGTAGTGCGCTCATCATGGATCAGTAGACAAGACCCTTTTCCTATTAGGGTCGACACTAGCAGGCCTCAAAACCACACAGGGCCTCCTGCCGGTGCCTTATCATCAAATTATTATTAACAGTAATATTAGCATGATTGATTGATTGATTAAACATCGAGCCCCCAAAACATAATGAAAATATAGTAACTGAAAGTAACGGGTAACAGACTCGAGCAAAACAACCTAAGCATGCTAGTAAGACACTGGCTCAATCAACAGGGTTGTAGGAGGGGTGGTGAGGCAATATCAGGGTTAAAGGATTCATGTGATAGGTTCGTAACAGAAACAACTACCACTAAGGCTAGCAGAAATAGACAACGGAAAGTATCGGTAACCAGGGTTGAAAGGAACACAATGGTTCATGTGAGTGATAACTTGCCTGCGAACTCAGCAGCCTGGTACTGAGCTAGATCCTCAGAAGGGGTGCTGTAAGGATCGTCTGTCTCAACGTCGTCGTCTATTTGAGAAGAAGCAAACAAACAAAACAGGACTGTAAACAATCATTGCCATGGCATTGTGCACAATCAAGATGATGCATGACAAGTTAATGGTTGCATCAAAATAACTAGCTAACATGATAACACAGTTTAGATGGACCTCTATGCAATTGGATTTGCATATGGAAAAGGTCCATTGAAATAAGTGGAAACAATTGATTTACAACTAATTATTATGTGAAAATTGTTAGCATGATGCATGCATGATGGTAATAACAAAATAACAACAAATAACAATAATAGATGCAAGTAATAAAAGGGTTTAACAAGTTTTGGAAATTATTTATTAAGTTTAGAAATTTTGGTTACTTAAACATGTCACATAAACAACTATTGTTTACATCAATTCAAAGTGTGCAAAACAATTAACAAAATTTATATTTGAAAAGAACATCAAATTTTAGTTGGATTACATGTTTCAAATATTGAAATTTGAATTAGGATGAATTTATTATGAATTAAACAATATTAAACAAGTTTTAATTGAATTTAAAACAAGTTTGAATATTATTTGAATTTTATTTGTTCAAATCATAAATTCAAATTCACATTTGAAAAGTTCACACTTTGATGGTTTGAAAACATATTTTGCATGTTCAAAAATATTTTATTTTGAGCAAGTTATGATTTTTATCAAATTTAATTGAATTAAACAAGTATTAAATTACTTAGGCAATTTAAATTATTCAAACAATGAAACAAAATTTATATTTGAATAGGTTATTCAAAATGGTGTGAAAAACATATTTTATTTGCCTTATTTGGAATTAGTATGAATTATTTATGAATTGTGGCAAATTACATTTGAATTATTCAAATTTGAATTTTTAAATGTATTTGGAAAATTCAAAACAGTACACATTTGGAATAATTGGATAGACAATAAAATTTGGAGCAATAAACATATAAAACTTTTATTTATTGGACTTATGGATTAAAAGTTATTAAAGATTTGGTTTTAGGGTGTTATTCTGCTATTTAAAAGAAATAGGAATTAAAAATAGAAAAGTTTTAAACTTTGGTTACGGGCCAGCACCCTAGCCGCAGCCACTGCAGGGTGGGCCACGGCCAACGTGGTGCTGAGCGAGTGCCTGCGTGGCCACCAGTGCCACTGACTGGTGGGCCACTGGCGCAGGGAGAAAATCTCCAAAAGAATTTTGCGCGGCGGGGACTCGAACCCACGACCGCTCGCTGCGCGCTCGATACTCTGAACCAATTGCGCTGTGCGCGCTCGCTTGACAGGTATAGGGATTCAGAAAGGATATTGTTCAGCCCCCAGTTACTGACGAAACTGACGAGCAAAAGCTTCCACGACTGAACAGCGTTCGTTGCTCGCCGGCGTTGAGAGGACCATGGCCGTGCGCGATCTAGTGGTGCTGCTGTGGTGAGGATGGACGTGTGCGCGCGATGCAGAAGGGCAACAGAGAGGGAGGAGACGGTGGAAGCTCACCGCGGTGCTGCAGAAGGTGGTCGACGGCGAGATGGGGCCGCGGCGGTGACGATGACGACGTCGCAGATCCAGCGACTCCCCGTGCCCTCGCAGGTGTCCAACGTGTAGAGGAAGGAGTGGCGACTCGGTTTCAGTAGGTGGACAGGGAGTGGGGAGGCTAGGTGGGCGGCGCCATGGCGAAATTCAGAGGAGCTGCCTCCGGTGAGGGTTTCAGAGAGGAATCTGAGCCAGCGAGGAGACGATCGACGGCGGGAGAGAGGGGAAACGGCGACCTAGGGCTAGGGTTAGGCCTGCGGGGTGCCCTAGGTACTTATAGACGCGGACGACGAGGTGGATGCCGTCGGCTGCCGCCGTACTGTCGCGGTGGCGCAACGGATGCGCGCCGTACTTCTAACAGACGACGGCACGATTATTGAAGCGGTAAGTGAGGGGTTAGACGGGCTGGGCTGCGCGCGCTGTAGCTTAGATGGGCTGGGTAGTGCTTAGCTGCCGCGCGCGCTGTAGATTTTCTCCTTTTCTTTTTCTGTTTTATTTATTTTTTTTGCGTAAAACAGATTTGGAAGAATTTGATAAGTTGTAGGTTAATAAAAATTCCAGAAAAATTTGGTTAAGCCTTTTAAAACATTAGCAAACAAATGCCAATATTAATTTGCAAAAAGTTGACATTTAAAATGGTGTTTGTATTTGAATCCAAATTTGAAAGAATTTAAATATTAAATAAACCTTATTGAGAACAACATTTTTAATAGGGTTACCCCTAAGAATTAATGTGATTAAGGAGTACATTTGTTTGGTGAATTCCATAGATTCAAAAGGGTACTGATTTGAAATACATTTGGTTTGAATTTGAAGTGAATTAGAATTGAGTGATTGGATTAATGGTTTGATTAAAACCAACAAATTAAGGAGTTATCAACATGGAATAAAATGGAACAATTTGGTTGTTTTCATTTGTTTTTTTTATTCCAAAAGTTGTAACAGATCAAGTATGAAAATAGCCATTTGAATTTGTTTGAGTTTGATTATGAAAACAAGATAAAACAGATGCAAAACAAATAGTAACAAATGCAAACAAGTAATTAAACATGATGACATGATGCAATACTTGAAATAAAACAATAAATCAAACATTCTAAGGGGTATTTCATACTTGGGATGTTACAAAACGCCCCCCTTGAAGGAATCGCGCCCCGAGATTCCTTACTGAGTAGTGAAAAGGTCCGGATACTTCTTGCGAAGATCCTCTTCGGTCTCCCACGTTGCCTCTTTATCGGAATGATGCGACCATTGCACTTTCAAGAACTTGGTGCTCTTGTTGCGAGTCTTACGCTCGGTCTCATCGAGAATACGAATAGGGTGCTCCTCGTAAGATAGATCATCTTGCAGTTCAATGGAATCATGATCAACTGCACGATCTGGATCTTTGAAACACTTCTTGAGCTGTGACACGTGGAACACATCGTGCACCTTGGATAGTTTTTCTGGAAGTTCAAGACGATAAGCATTTTCTGCACGCCTTGAGAGAATGTTGAAAGGACCAATGTATCTTGGTGCAAGCTTTCCTTTCACACCAAAACGACGAGTGCCTCTGAGGGGAGTTACACGGAGATATGCCTTATCACCAGGTGCATAGATCATATCCCTGTGCTTGCTATCATAATAGCTCTTCTGACGAGACTGAGCAATCCTGAGATTGTCACGAATGATACGAACTTTCTCCTCGGCTTCCTTAACAATGCCAGGGCCTAAGAGTGAACGTTCACCAGCTCCAGACCAATTGATTGGACTCCTGCATCTGCGACCATACAGTGCCTCAAATGGTGCCATGCCTAGGCTTGCCTGGTAGCTGTTGTTGTAGGAGAATTCAGCATATGGAAGGCAATCCTCCCATTTCATGCCAAAGGAGAGACCACATGCTCTGAGCATATCCTCGAGAATCTGATTGACTCTTTCGACTTGCCCCTGAGACTGAGGGTGATAAGCTGTTCTGAACAGAAGTTTAGTGCCCAAAGCTTCTTGAAAGCTTTTCCAGAAATGAGAAGTGAAGATACTTCCACGGTCTGAGCTTATTTCCAATGGAACACCATGAAGAGGAACAACCTTTGATGTGTAGAGCTCTGCTAACTGGCTAGCTGAGATAGTTTTCTTGACAGCAAAGATGTGAGCTACCTTAGTGAGACGATCAATAACAACGAAGATTGCATCGTTGCCCTTTTTGGACTTTGGAAACCCAGTAACGAAGTCCATTTCAATCATGTCCCACTTCCACTCAGGAATTTTCAGAGGTTGGAGTAGACCTGCTGTTTTCTGATGGACTGCCTTAACACGTTGACAAACGTCGCATTCAGAAACGTATTGAGCAATTTCACGTTTCATGCCAGGCCACCAATACAGAGCCTTGAGATCCTGGTACATCTTTGTACTTCCAGGGTGAATGCATAGAGGAGTTTCATGAGCCTCCTTGAGAATGATATCCTTGAGACTTTGAATCTGAGGAACTGCAATGCGTCCTTCTAAGTACACAGTTCCCTTGTCATCAATTGAGAAGGACTTGAATTTATCATTGCCCTCCTTGATGTGCTCTACAATCTTCTTGATTTCAGTATCACGAAGTTGTTCAGAACGAATCTTGTCCTCGAGAGTTGGACTGGCTGTCAAGCTAGCAAGGTATCCTTCAGGGACAAGACCAAGGTTCAGCTTCTGGAATTCTTCATGAAGTGGAGGTTGGCTTCCCATGATCATGAGATTATTGCAGTAGGATTTGCGACTGAGAGCATCGGCCATAACATTAGCCTTGCCTAGAGTGTAAGAAATGGTGAGATCAAAGTCTTTAATCTTCTCAATCCATCTCCTTTGCCTGAGGTTCAGATCTGGCTGAGTGAAGATGTATTTGAGACTCTTATGATCGGAAAAGATTTCAGTTTTGTTACCCAACAAGTATTGTCTCCATTTCTTGAGGGCAAACACAACTGCTGCAAGTTCAAGATCATGTGTGGGATAGTTTTGCTCATGTGGGTTCAACTGACGTGAAGCATAAGCCACAACTTGACGTTCTTGCATAAGAACTGCTCCTAGGCCTTGGAGAGATGCATCACAGAATATCTGGAAAGGTTTGGTAGTATCTGGGCCAACTAGAACAGGTGTGGAAGTTAGTTTAGTCTTCAAGAGATTGAAACTTTCATCACACTGTGGAGTCCAAACGAACTTCTTGTCCTTCTTTGTGAGATCAGTGAGAGGTTTGGAAATCTTAGAAAAGTTTTGGACGAAACGACGGCAATAGCTAGCCAAGCCAAGAAAACTTCTGACTTGCTTCACCATCTTAGGGGGTTTCCAGTCAACAATTGCCTTAACCTTTTCCGGGTCAATGGCTATGCCTTTGGCAGAGATGATATGACCAAGATATGCAACTTATGGAATCCAGAACTCACATTTAGAGAACTTGGCATATAGACGATGCTCGCGAAGTTTCATGAGAGTGAGACGAAGGTATTCTCCATGCTCTTCCTCGGATTTTGAGTAGACTAGAATGTCATCGAGATATACCACAACGAACTTGTCGAGGTATTCATGGAAGACATAATTCATGAGTCTTGAGAACGTTGCCGGTGCATTGGTGAGACCAAAGGACATGACGGTGTATTCATATAGACCGTACCGAGTGGTGAAAGCTGTATTTGGAATATCTTCCTTTCTGATCTTTATCTGATGGTACCCCATCCTCAAGTCCAACTTTGAGAATATTGAGGCTCCAGCAAGTTGATCAAAAAGATCATCGATACGAGGAATTGGATACTTGTTCTTGATGGTTTTCTCGTTGAGAGGACGATAGTCAACCACGAGTCTTTTTGTTTGATCCTTCTTGGCAACAAACAGAGTTGGGCAACCCCAAGCGGAGGAACTAGGCTGAATGTAACCTTTCTCCATGTACATATCGATTTGCTCCTTCAACAATTTCAGTTCAGGAGGAGCTATCTTGTATGGATGCTTAGAGATTGGAGCAGTACCTGGCTCAAGCTCGATCACGAACTCAACTGCTCTGTCCGGAGGCATCCCTGGCAACTCTTCTGGAAAGACGTCAGGGAATTCACAAACCACCGGAACATTTTCAATTGCAGGAAGGGGTTTTGCATCAAGGTTGAACAGCTGAACAGAACTTGATCCATATGGAGAATAGACTATCTGGCCTGAAGTGTGAGAGAGAGTTATTGACTTTTGAGCACAGTCAATTTTAGCTTTGTCGGTCTTCAACCAATCCATACCCAGAATGACATCAATGTCAGAATTTCCCAGCAAAATTAGTGAAGCAAGGAATATGCGACCTCCAATTAGGATCTGATTGTCCATGCTTATCTTGGAAGTCAACATTTGCGGTCCCGGAGAGTGAACAGTCATTTGATTGCTTAGCGGAACCATAACTAGGTTGTATGCTTTTGCAAAAATCTTTGACACAAACGAATGCGATGCTCCAGTATCAAACAACACTTTAGCTGGAATAGAGTTTACGGGTAATATACCGAGAACGACGTCAGCAGCTTCCTCAGCTTTGTCGGCCTTGATATGGTTCACCCTCGCGGTCCTCCCGACAAGCTTGTTGTTGGAGTTGAAGGCTTTAGCCGGGGGAGCACGAACCATTGCCTGGTTGGTGTTGGGGCGAGGAGGTGGTGGAGGTAGCTGCCTCTGAGTGCACTTATCAGCATAGTGTCCAGTCTCCTTGCACTTGTAGCAGGTGACGACACGAGGAGGACCTGGCCTTGGCTGCCCCATTTGAGCCCTCTGACCCTGCATCTGAGATGGGTTGGGTGGGCGGGGACCAAAGCCTGGAGAAGCTTGGGCATTTGGAGCCCGAGTGACAGCACCATTTGTCACCCAGATGCGGCGCTTCTGCGGAGGGGTGGTCATGTTGGAGGAGGAACCACCCTCACGCGAGTGCTTACGGGACTCTTCGAACGCCTTGCACCCATTCTCCTCATTGAGCGCGGTGTTCACGAGCTCCACGAAGTCCTTGCACTTGATGTTGGTGAGAGCGTACTTCAGTTCCGGGTTAAAACCTCGGCGGAACCTTGTCATCTTCTTGGCTTCAGTGGACACCTCGTCACTAGCGTATCGAGTGAGACGATTGAACTCGTTCTGGTAGCCGAGGACGTCCAGCTTGCCCTGTTTGAGAGAGCAGAATTCCTCACGCATCCTTTCCATGAGACCATCTGGGATGTGGTGCTTCAGGAAGGCATCCTTGAAACAACCCCAGGTGATAGGATAGCCAGCTCTCATGGTCTGGTAGTTCTCCCACCAGGTAGCTGCCTGACCCTTCAGTAGGTAGGTGGCATACTTGACCTTATCTTTCTCAGCAACATGAGCAATCTCCAGAGCCCTGTTCATCTCCCTGATCCAGTCATCAGCATCCAGAGGCTCACGTGTTGCCACGAAAGCTCTCGGCCCCATGCTCAGAAACTCCTTGATGCTGACTCGCGGAGCATTCTGGTTGTTGTGCTGGTTAGCCTGGATCTGGGCCATCTGAGCCACGACCTGAGTCATCTGAGTCAACAGCTCCGTGAGCGGAGGTGGCTCAGGCGGGTTGCTCCTTGTCGGCGGCATCCTGAATAGACATTCATTTTAGCACAACCACAGAAAAAGGATAGACTTGGTAACCGAAAGATAGATTATTCCGACGCATGAATAGATAACCAACAGGTACACCATCACATGTTCAAATACATCAGAATATCCAACACACCAATACATGGTTCGAAAGACAAAGGATAACTAAACATAGCTAGGAATGGATACATCGGTACTCCCATGCTCATCACGCAGGACGGCGGTGAGTAGTACGACGAGAGATACGGTGCGGAGGAATCCCCCGGAAGTAGGTATGACGACGATCTACGTAGAGCGGGACTGCTCTGAGAGCAACTCTCGGTGTGGTGAAGTAGAAAGCGTCGTCTCCCTGTGCTCCAAAGCGGGGAATCCCAGTGTAACCAGCTCCGAGGTCGAGGAGTGGACCTCTGATCGGCTCGTAACCTCCAGCATCTGGCAGCGGGAACCCAGCTGGCTGAGTGAAACGTGCAAAGCGCTCGTCTCCAACGAAGTCTGTGGTGTACGTAGCCAGACGAGTCAACGCCAGATAGAGCTGCTCCCTGACTGAGGCTAACTCCTGAGAAAGTGCGGAAGCAACTGCGTCACTGTGCCTCACAAACTGAGCAGTGGTGTGCAGCCTGGAGCTATCAGACTCGTAGGTATCCAGGTTTCCGTGGAGAGTGAAGTGAACTCCCGCTGACGTGATGTAACCATGGGGGATGTGGCGATAGATGGAATCATCAAACCCCCAGTAGTCAGCACGGAGGACGGTGAGACTCACGTAAGCTGCCTGCTGCACGGCCATATCCACTGTGGAACCTACTGCCTCATAGCGGTGGACAACGCTCCTGCCATCATCCGACAGAATGTAGACGATAGCCTGGTAGTAGGTATGTTCAAACTCTCGCTGCTGCTCGTAGACCTGGTACTCTGGTGCCCAATGGAACCCCAGATAGGTAACCATGTCTCTCAGCATCTCCGGATAACCGGCGGTGCTCTCACAGCGAGTCATCCGAACCACCTGCGGGAAGAACCTGAGATCCATCTGCAGATGATCGAGGAAGTTTTGATTAGACGCCGGTAGAGAATTGATGTGGAAAGCAACAACAAGGTTCAACGGACGATAAGGATGTTGAAAAGAACATGATATTGAAGCAACATCGGGAAACACGAGACCAAAAACTCCTGAGGTACTACGGAGAACCCAAAACACGTGAAATCCTAACTTGAAAGTTTAGGTGAGAACAGAAAACAACGTTGCACTTCCTTACCAGAAAAGGGTGGGTGGGTGGGGAAAAAAGAAACATGGCAGAATTCCTACTCTCACGTTTCATTTTCCCTATACATCTACAAAATAGTTTCTAGACTCAACTGCGACCAGTAAAAAGGGATCCTACAGGCAGACAGGCTCTGATACCATTTGTCGCACCCGGACTTCAATAGGATACTCACCGTACGAACTGAACAGTATTCTGATGGGATTACGGGGCTTTCCGGCACCCGCATCCTCTTACGAGTAGGCCAACACTTATGTGTGACAACCCATCGCTACTGTTCACCGTCGATGTAAACTATCCTGTAGAAATCAGGACACTACCATTGACGTACTTCATACCATACACACATGGTACGTCAACGGCTTTGAACAAAGGATAACACAACATGCCTCTACAACACAAAAGATAGAAATAAGTTGCAAATGGCCCTCACTAGGGCAGAGATAGCAAATACAATCATCCAGAGGACACCTGTCCCAACATAGCATCATTACATCTCAGCGGAAGCATTCAAAGGGGTCTGAGTACAGACAAAATCCAAATAGGCTTAAGAAGCCGGAAACTGAAATAAAGACGGAGCCCATCCACGATGTCTCGGATCCTGCCCGGGTCCGCTAACTACTCGTCAGCAGCCTCGTCAAACTCCGCGTGGTAGCCGTCACCTGGATCCTCGTAATCGTAGTCTGCGGAAACCACAGCCCCAAAGGGGTCAGTACATAGACGTACTGGCAAGCAAGACTCACAGTTCACCAAAGTATAGCCCGTCAACACAAGCACAGATGACTTGGGTTCAACGGAGGGAAAAGGGTATATAAAAGATGCTGCAACTGGCTGAGCTAACCAACTACAGAGATTCTATCACTTTCAACTAACAGAAAGGGGATAAGATCGAGTGTTGTAACCAACTAACAGATAACATCAAACAAACCCATCCTGGATCTCGCCCCTTATCCGAAGAATGTCGCACCCTGATTTCTAGGGGATACTCACCGTACGAACTGGATAGCAGATGCTTGGATTATAGGGCATAACTGCTCCCACGTCCCAGCTTCCTGGTAGGCCTGCGCTTATGCGCGACAACACAAGCCCTGCTATTCCATCGTCGATGTAAACTATCCACTGGAGATCAAAGGCACTTCCGTCGACGTACTTCAAACCATACACACATGGTACGTCAACGGCGTTTAACAAGTGATATCACAACAGATCTCTACGACACAAAAGATTGAAACAAGTTGCAAATGGCTCTCATTAGAGCAGAGATAGCAAATACAATCATTCAGAGGGCACATGCCCCAACAATACATCATTACAACACAGCGGAAGCATTCAACATGTCTGAGTACAGACAAGAACCAAATAGGCCTAAGAGGCCGGAAACAAACAGACGGAGCCCATCCACGAAGTCTCGGATCCTGCCCGGGTCCGCTATCTACTCGTCAGCAGTCTCGTCATACTCCACGTAGTAGCCACCATGTAGATCCTCGGAAACGTCGTCTGCGTAAACCACAGCCCCAAAGGGGTCAGTACATAAACGTACTGGCAAGCAAGACTCACAGTTCACCAAAGTGTAACCCGTCAACACCAAGCACAGATGCCTTGGGTTCAACGGAAGAGAGGGGATATAAAAGATGCTGCAACTGGCTGCGCTAACCAACTACAGAGATTCTACCACTTCCGGCTAACAGAAAGGAGATAAGATCGAGGATTGTAACCAACTGAAAGATAACTTCAAACAAACCCATCCTGGATCTCGCCCCTTATCCAAAGAAGCAATCCGAGGATAAGTCACACAGTTGTATTAAAGGTGAATCAAGTTATTGTGTCATCAACCTATTACTAGTCAAGTTATTAATCATTGGGTGTAACATGTTGGATCATTATGTTTAAGTTGTCCTGAGTACTTGTTAGCCAGTACTTTCACCAAGTAATCCATAACCGCGGAAAACACGGCTTCTCGAGAAGATTATCCCTGCAGGGTTGCACCAATTTGGCCGTACACTCATGAATATCCCGCCAGATGGGATGCCTCCCACCAAGCGGGGCACTCAACACAACCAACCATTCTTCGCATCAAGCCCAAAGCACCTTGGGCGCACGGCTAATCGAGCCCAGAAGAAAATGGACCCTCATAGCACTCTAAGAACGTGTCCCCCTATATGCCGACTACGAAAGTTCCACCCTGGCCTGGGCTCGCAAAAACATGCATGCGGCAAATGGAAAACACGAACTAAATGAGGCGATTTGGACGAGATGCGAATCAGGTCAAGTTGAGGGGGGCGCCCATACTCGCTCCCAAATGCGGGTAGTGCGCTCATCATGGATCAGTAGACAAGACCCTTTTCCTATTAGGGTCGACACTAGCAGGCTTCAAAACCTCTCATGGGCCTCCTGCCGGTGCCTTATCATCAAATTTATTATTAATAGTAACATTAGCATGATTGATTGATTAAACATCGAGCCCCCACAACGTAATAGAGATAGTAACAGAAAGTAACGGGTAACAGACTCGAGCAAAACAACCTAAGCATGCTAGTAAGACACGGGCAACAAGCAATGGCTATAGGTATGGAGGTGAGGCAATATCAGGGTTAAGGGATTCATGTGATAGGTTCGTAACAGAAACAACTACTACTAAGGCTAGCAGAAAAGAAACAACGGGAAGTATCGGTAACCAATGTTGAAAGGAACACACTGGTTCATGTGAGTGATAACTTTCCTGCAAAACCCAGTAGCCTGGTACTGAGCTAAATCCTTAGAAGGGGTGTCGTAGGTATCGTCGGTCTCAACGTCGTCGTGTATCCGAGAAGAAGCAAACAAACATTGCAGAAAGATAAACAATCAATATCATGGCATAGGTGCACAACCAAAGATGATGCATGACAGTTTAATTGATGCATCCAAAAGGAAATAGTTGACAAGATAGAAACAGGATTAAATGGACCCATATGCAATTGGATTGCATATGGAAAGCCCATGAATTATGGTTGAATTAATTGTTTTACAACTAATCAAATTGTGTAAGTGAATTAGCATGATGCATGAATGAGGAAAACAACAAAATAACAACAATAGAACCAAATGGAAATAAGGCTAAACAAGTTTGGAAATTCATTTGTTAAGGTTGAGAATTTTGGTTGATTAAAGGTGTCACACAAGCAGTTGTTGTGTTCACCAATTTTAATTGTTCAAAATAGATAACAAAGTTCATATTTGAAAAGGTTATGCTTTTATGGTTTGAAAACATATTTTATATGTCCCAAAAGAATTTGTTTTGATCAAGTTATAAATTTAGCAATATTAAATGAATTAAATAAGATTTAAATTATTTAACCAAGTTTAATTATTCAAATCATGAAACAAATTTTATATTTGGAAAGAGGGTTTAATTTTGCATGGAAAACATATTTCATTTGTGGAAATTGGATTTAAAATGAGCAAGTTATTATTTTGGCAATTTTAAATGCAATAAACAAGAAACAGTTGTTTTCAGCAATTTAAATTATTCAAAACAGCAAACAAAAATTATATTTGGAAAATACATGAAAAATTGATTGGAAAACATATTTGGTTTGTGAAATTTGGAATTTTTATGAGCAAGTTATGAATTTTGCAAATTTAAGTGAATTTGACAAGTTTTCAAATTTTGCACCAATTTAAAATATTCAAAACTGTGAACAAATTTTATATTTGGATAGAACACTTAATTTGGTATTGAAAACATATCAAAAATGTTGGATTTGGAGCTAAAATGATTTTATTATGCCATTTACAAGAAATAGTGCAAATCTGCCATTTTTTAAACCATTAGGGACTTAGAAATAAAAAGCACAGGGCCTGAAAAGAAAGTACAAGGACTTAGATGAAAGCTGACAGGGACCTGGGTGTGAAAAGCAAGTTGTGCTGGCTGTGGAAAAATAAAAGGAAAATCGGGTTTTAATCCCGCAGGGGGTGGGGATCGAACCCTCACCCTCCTGGCTCGCGCATAGGGCCTCTGCCACTGCGGTGGTGATTGATTTCGTGACAGTAGAGGGGTCGGGGGTGTATCAGCTGTGGCTGCGGCCTGTTTTCTGAAATAACTGAAAGCGAACAGATACTGCAGTCGATCAGAACCAACGAACAGGAACATGGCCAGCGAACAGAACCAGATCGGCCAGCGATCGCTGCTGCTGCTACCTTGGTGGCGCCGGGGTGCTGCTGCTCGAGGTGTGCGTCGTGTGCGTGATGGTGCGGACGTGAGAGGACATGAGGGCAGGGAGAGGAGAGGAGAGGGTAGGAGGGGAGCGGATCA
Organism: Alopecurus myosuroides; assembly: GCA_028641055.1. Classification (NCBI taxonomy): domain Eukaryota; kingdom Viridiplantae; phylum Streptophyta; class Magnoliopsida; order Poales; family Poaceae; genus Alopecurus; species Alopecurus myosuroides. The sequence continues at coordinate 231,314,150 of CM054063.1, read as the reverse complement.
CCTGAGGCTCGCTGTAGACGTTCAGGTCGCCGGGCAGAAACGGAGGAATTGCCGGCGACGGCGCGGCCTCCACGGGCAGCCACGGCCGGTGGTGCCTGCAGCAAACTTGGGGAGGATGATCTCCTCGTTCCATTCCCGGGGATAGAGGTTCCTCGAGGTGGACAGATGGTGGCCGCGGTGAGAGGGCAGTGGAGCTCACGGTGGTCGGGTTCAGAGAACAGATAGGAAACGAGGGGAAGAAAGAAATCGGCGGCTGAAGGAGGGGGGAGGAGCTAGGGCCTAGGGTTCACGAGGTGGTCTCGGGAGGGGTAGATATAGGGGAGGAGATGCTTGTACGGCATGCATCCAGGAGGGGGAGAGGAGATCGTGTGGCTGTTTCTGTGTTCGTACTGTGAGGAAGAAGACGACAAGGGGTAGGGGGTTGGGCCAGAAGGAAAAAAGAGAGTGGGCCTGGGGGAGAGAAGGGAAAAGGGGTTGGGCTGGTTGATTAGTGGGCTGGGGGTAGCTGCTGCCTCCTCTCTCCCTTTCTATTTTGTTTGTTTTTTTTTTTTTTTGTAGCCTTAGCTTTAGGAAGAAAAACATGGCTTTTGAGTTACTAAAAATTACAGAAATTAGTTTTAGCATTATTAGGTAATTAGAAAACATATTGCCAGCTTGGATTTCAAAAATTGAGTTATATAATGATAGTTGTTTTTGAAACCAAATTAGAGGAATTTTAATATTAATAACCCACTAAGAAAACCATGCTTTGGAATAGGGTTACCACTAGGATTTTTGAAGGGTTTAAAGAGTGCAAAAGGGGTGGTGAATTGTATGGATTCAAAAGGTTAATGATTTTGAGGATTGGTTTGGATTTGAAAGCAGTTTGGGAAGTAATTGATTGATATTGAAAACAAAGATATTAATAGGGTGAACCCTATGTTAAATTTGATTAAAGTAGTTGATTTGATTAGATGATGTTCACAAGTTCAAAGTTGTTCTGTTTGATGCATTTGATTTGAAATTGAAAGTGATTTGGGATTTAATTGATTGAATAAAACCAACAATTTAATAGATGAACATTATGGAAGAAAAGAAAACAATTTGGTTGTTTTTATTTGAAATAACATTTTGGAAATTGTAACATCACAAGGATGAAACAAAGGGTTTGAATTTTGAGTTGAAATTCAAACAGAAAACAAAGGAAAACAAATGAAAACAGTTGGAAAACAAATGGAAAACAAACAAAACAATTGCAATCAACATGATGCCATGATGCAAAACATGAAATAACAGACAGCAACCATTCTAAAGGCTATTTTTCAGACTTGGGATGTTACAAAGAAGCAATCCGAGGATAACTCACACAGTTGGATTAAAGATGAACCAAGTTATTGTGACAATAATCCTATTACTAGTCATGTTGATAATCATGGGGTGTGAGATTATGAATCGTTAGGTTTAAGTTGTCCTGAGTACTTGTTAGCCAGTACTTTCACCAAGTTAACCATAACCGCGGAAAACACGGCTTCTCGAGAAGATTATCCCTGCAGGGTTGCACCAATTTGGCCGTACACGTATGAATAACCCGCCAGATAGGATGTCTCCCACCAAGCGGGGCACTCAACACAACTCAACTCTTCTTCGCATCAAGCCCAAAGCACCTTGGGCGCACGGCTAATCGAGCCCAGAAGAAAATGGACCCTCATAGCACTCTAAGAACGTGTCCCCCTATATGCCGACTACAAAAGTTCCACCCTGCGCTGGGCTCGCAAAAACATGCATGCGGCAAATAGAAAGCACGAACTAAATGAGATGATTTGGACGAGATGCGAATCGAATCAAATTGAGGGGGGCACCCATACTCGCTTCCCACATGCGGGTAGTGCGCTCATCATGGATCAGTAGACAAGACCCTTTTCCTATTAGGGTCGACACTAGCAGGCCTCAAAACCACACAGGGCCTCCTGCCGGTGCCTTATCATCAAATTATTATTAACAGTAATATTAGCATGATTGATTGATTGATTAAACATCGAGCCCCCAAAACATAATGAAAATATAGTAACTGAAAGTAACGGGTAACAGACTCGAGCAAAACAACCTAAGCATGCTAGTAAGACACTGGCTCAATCAACAGGGTTGTAGGAGGGGTGGTGAGGCAATATCAGGGTTAAAGGATTCATGTGATAGGTTCGTAACAGAAACAACTACCACTAAGGCTAGCAGAAATAGACAACGGAAAGTATCGGTAACCAGGGTTGAAAGGAACACAATGGTTCATGTGAGTGATAACTTGCCTGCGAACTCAGCAGCCTGGTACTGAGCTAGATCCTCAGAAGGGGTGCTGTAAGGATCGTCTGTCTCAACGTCGTCGTCTATTCGAGAAGAAGCAAACAAACAAAACAGGACTGTAAACAATCATTGCCATGGCATTGTGCACAATCAAGATGATGCATGACAAGTTAATGGTTGCATCAAAATAACTAGCTAACATGATAACACAGTTTAGATGGACCTCTATGCAATTGGATTTGCATATGGAAAAGGTCCATTGAAATAAGTGGAAACAATTGATTTACAACTAATTATTATGTGAAAATTGTTAGCATGATGCATGCATGATGGTAATAACAAAATAACAACAAATAACAATAATAGATGCAAGTAATAAAAGGGTTTAACAAGTTTTGGAAATTATTTATTAAGTTTAGAAATTTTGGTTACTTAAACATGTCACATAAACAACTATTGTTTACATCAATTCAAAGTGTGCAAAACAATTAACAAAATTTATATTTGAAAAGAACATCAAATTTTAGTTGGATTACATGTTTCAAATATTGAAATTTGAATTAGGATGAATTTATTATGAATTAAACAATATTAAACAAGTTTTAATTGAATTTAAAACAAGTTTGAATATTATTTGAATTTTATTTGTTCAAATCATAAATTCAAATTCACATTTGAAAAGTTCACACTTTGATGGTTTGAAAACATATTTTGCATGTTCAAAAATATTTTATTTTGAGCAAGTTATGATTTTTATCAAATTTAATTGAATTAAACAAGTATTAAATTACTTAGGCAATTTAAATTATTCAAACAATGAAACAAAATTTATATTTGAATAGGTTATTCAAAATGGTGTGAAAAACATATTTTATTTGCCTTATTTGGAATTAGTATGAATTATTTATGAATTGTGGCAAATTACATTTGAATTATTCAAATTTGAATTTTTAAATGTATTTGGAAAATTAAAAACAGTACACATTTGGAATAATTGGATAGACAATAAAATTTGGAGCAATAAACATATAAAACTTTTATTTATTGGACTTATGGATTAAAAGTTATTAAAGATTTGGTTTTAGGGTGTTATTCTGCTATTTAAAAGAAATAGGAATTAAAAACAGAAAAGTTTTAAACTTTGGTTACGGGCCAGCACCCTAGCCGCAGCCACTGCAGGGTGGGCCACGGCCAACGTGGCGCTGAGCGAGTGCCTGCGTGGCCACCAGTGCCACTGACTGGTGGGCCACTGGTGCAGGGAGAAAATCTCCAAAAGAATTTTGCGCGGCGGGGACTCGAACCCACGACCGCTCGCTGCGCGCTCGATACTCTGAACCAATTGCGCTGTGCGCGCTCGCTTGACAGGTATAGGGATTCAGAAAGGATATTGTTCAGCCCCCAGTTACTGACGAAACTGACGAGCAAAAGCTTCCACGACTGAACAGCGTTCGTTGCTCGCCGGCGTTGAGAGGACCGTGGCCGTGCGCAATCTAGTGGTGCTGCTGTGGTGAGGATGGACGTGTGCGCGCGATGCAGAAGGGCAACAGTGAGGGAGGAGACGGTGGAAGCTCACCACGGTGCTGCAGAAGGTGGTCGACGGCGAGATGGGGCCGCGGCGGTGACGATGACGACGTCGCAGATCCAGCGACTCCCCGTGCCCTCGCAGGTGTCCAACGTGTAGAGGAAGGAGTGGCGACTCGGTTTTAGTAGGTGGACAGGGAGTGGGGAGGCTAGGTGGGCGGCGCCATGGCGAAATTCAGAGGAGCTGCCGCCGGTGAGGGTTTCAGAGAGGAATCTGAGCCAGCGAGGAGACGATCGACGGCGGGAGAGAGGGGAAACGGCAACCTAGGGCTAGGGTTAGGCCTGCGGGGTGCCCTAGGTACTTATAGACGCGGACGACGAGGTGGATGCCGTCGGCTGCCGCCGTACTGTCGCGGTGGCGCAACGGATGCGCGCCGTACTTCTAACAGACGACGGCACGATTATTGAAGCGGTAAGTGAGGGGTTAGACGGGCTGGCCTGCGCGCGCTGTAGCTTAGATGGGCTGGGTAGTGCTTAGCTGCCGCGCGCGCTGTAGATTTTCTCCTTTTCTTTTTCTGTTTTATTTATTTATTTTGGTGAAAACAGATTTGGAAGAATTTGATAAGTTGTAGGTTAATAAAAATTCCAGAAAAATTTGGTTAAGCCTTTTAAAACATTAGCAAACAAATGCCAATATTAATTTGCAAAAAGTTGACATATAAAATGGTGTTTGTATTTGAATCCAAATATGAAAGAATTTAAATATTAAATAAACCTTATTGAGAACAACATTTTTAATAGGGTTACCCCAAAGAATTAATGTGATTAAGGAGTACATTTGTTTGGTGAATTCCATAGATTCAAAAGGGTACTGATTTGAAATACATTTGGTTTGAATTTGAAGTGAATTAGAATTGAGTGATTGGATTAATGGTTTGATTAAAACCAACAAATTAAGGAGTTATCAACATGGAATAAAATGGAACAATTTGGTTGTTTTCATTTGTTATTTTTATTCCAAAAGTTGTAACAGATCAAGTATGAAAATAACCATTTGAATTTGTTTGAGTTTGATTATGAAAACAAGATAAAACAGATGCAAAACAAATAGTAACAAATGCAAACAAGTAATTAAACATGATGACATGATGCAATACTTGAAACAAAACAATAAATCAAACATTCTAAGGGGTATTTCATACTTGGGATGTTACAGTTGTCACTGAATTGCTTGAGGAAAAGCAATAAGCTAAGCTTGGGGGGAGTTGATACGTCCAAAACGTATCTCCTTTTCCGAACACTTTTCTTATTGTTTTCCTCTAAACTTGTGAGTTTTGGATACCACTAACACGGACTAACGTTGTTTTCAGCAGAATTACCTTGGTGTCTCGTTTTTGTGCAGAAAAAACAACTTTCGGGAAATTGCCCAGAAAAGATCCCATTGAGCTTAAAACACCAGAAGACCCCGGGAGCTAGAAGGAGGCCCGGAGAGGGGCCAGGAGGGGGCCACACCACCCCCTGTCGCCCCCCTTGGCTGCGCCGCCTATAGGTGTGGGCCACCCAGGCACCCCCTCGGGCTCCCCTTTCGAATACTTATGCCCTGTAACCTAAAATCCGAGGGTGGTTTGTCATATTCCACAGAAACACAATAGAGCGCCGCCGCCACCTCGAAACTCGATTCGAGGATCATAAGTTTTTGTTCTGGCGCCCTGCCGGGACGGGGATTCGAAGGAGATCATCGTCATCGACACCGCCACCTCTTCTCCATCAACCATCCATGATTCCCCCGTCCATGTGTGAGTAAACATCGCTGTAGGCTGAGAAGGATGGAATGTATTGGATGAGATCGATCATGTAATAATGCCAGATTGTTAGGGCATAGTGTTTAATATCCATTGTTAGTGTTTTCTACCGTTTTTGCAACATGTTATGATTAATACTTGTAACTAGGGCCCGAGTGTCATGATCTCAGATCTGAACATGTTATTGTTTCATGAGTATAATTATGTTTCTTGATCATATCTGCAAGTTGTTTATACATGTCATTGTCCGGAACCCGAGACCCAAAGTGACAGAAATTGGGACAACCGGAGGGGATGGTTGTGATGTGAGGATCACGTGTGCTCACAGAGTGTTAATGCTTTGCTCCGGTGCTTTATTAAAAGGAGCACCTTATTACTAGTAGTTTCCCTAGAGGCCCCGCTGCCACGGGCTGGTAGGAAAAAAGATGTTGTGCAAGTTTCTCATTGCGAGCATGTATGACTATATTGGAACACATGTCTATTGTTTTCCTAGAAGTTGGATTCTTTATTATTATTATCTGCAATGCCCATGTTTAGATTATTACATGACCTATGTTATCCATGCAACGCCTGTTCATCCATTCCCTCTATGCCTACAGTACTTCCCATCCTGCTGTTTTCCGCGATTGCTACTGCTGTTACTATTTTATTCCTGCTGTTATTTTATTTCTACTGCTACTATAAAACTGTTACCACTGATAAATTGTTGAGAGCAAGTCTACTTTCAGGTGCAGCTGAATTGACAACTCAGTTGTTAAGGATAATAAATATTGTTTGGCTCGCCTTGTGTCGAATCAATAAATTTGAGTTTTACTTCCCTCGAAGACTGTTGCGATCCCCTATACTTGTGGGTCATCAGGATCTCGCATAGCCGGTGCACGGACGGTGCACATCAGCGAGTCTGGCCTATGGCCATGCACTCCGGCGCGCGGACAACACATACCAGCGAGTTGCCACGCACTCCGGTATCGTCCTCCGGCGTGGCCATGGCTGTGGTGCACCCGCCCTATGGCATCGTCCTTGCTTGGTCGGCAAGCCACCCGCAGCTATTTGTTGTAATGACCGGCAAACATGAATTAAAAAACGAAAATATCTATCTACTGGGTGGACGGCTTGGAAGTTTGCCTCCCCCATGACAAAAATTCTGTCGGCGCGGCCTCAGCCGGCGAAAAAATGGCCCCTGGGGGGCCAAACGGATGGAGATGCTCTTAATGTGTATGTCAGATGTGGACCTAGCTTTATGGACTGTATCCCTCATGTACAACCATCCTCTTTTGTACAGACTACATAGATGCTCGGGGCTGAATAATCCTAAGTTCCGCCCTAATTTTGGATTTGGATGGAGCGACGTATATGTGCAGTCACTTTCTTAATTGGAAGCTACTTTACTTATGGATGTACAGCTCCAGCTTATATTTCTTGGAAAACTTAACTAGAACCTGTAAACTCCCACGGGACAATTAAAATTTGGAGTTTCTATCTATGTGTCGGCTTTTGCCACAGTATGGCTTCAGTGGCCCTTGGCTGATTTTGGAATCTTGTGTGATGCACCCACAAATGTTCTTTGTGATAGTACCGCTGCGATTCAGATTGCCAATGACCATGTGAAGCATGAGCTAACCAAGCATATTGGCGTGGATGCCTCTTTTACCCGCTCACATTGTCAACAATCAACTATTCGTCTTCAATATGTTCCGTCGGAGCTTCAAGTGGCAGATTTCTTCACCAAGTCCGAGACTAGAGAACAACATCGTTTTCATATTCTCAAACTCAAAGTTTCCGACCCACCTTGATATTAGGGGGGGGTTGGTGTTAAGAGTATATGTATGTTCATGTATGGCTTTTAGGTCCATGTGGCCTTTAGGCCCAAGGCCATACCTCTATCTGTATATGTACTAGTCTTGCTATGAGAAAAAACGATTTGGCCATTTTGTTTTGTTGACAACACTAACATAAAATTTCTTGCAAATATGCATCTCGTTGTGTGCTAATTAGATAAACTGCGACTTTTTCTCCCTGTTCTGTGTTTTGGGCAGATCATACTTTGCAGATATGTCGTATAGTGTCAAAATCACTGGTTATTAACTTATTATAGCAGCATAGTGTCATATATCACCATCATTATGAGCTTATCATATTTTTGTTTCCAAATAACGCCTTCATGCCGCGGGAATCTAGGAATCAAGGAGACCAAGATTTTTTTCTTAAGAATATATATAGAGTAGTGTGTGCTTATTATGTAGCAGCGCCTCCATTTCGTTGGAAACATGTATATGTATAAAGAAAATTGTGCTTGTACACATAAGTTTCAAATGTAATAATTGTATAGTAATTACATTGTTTGTGCTTTTGCTTTGCAGGTTTTCGTAAAGTTAGCCAATTAAAATGTATATAGAGGTTGGTGGTCGAAGTTTCAGTAGAGTGATCAGTTCCAGCAGCAAGGACAATTTGGAGTGATCAGACTCACACATATGTTCATTTTTCCGGTGAGCAAACTTCTTCTGTTTTATTTCTCAACCTAATTAGTATTTCCAGTGTCATAACCATAACTAGACACAAAATATATACTTGATGTTGCATTATTTGTGCGAATCGACAAGCATAGGTCAAGATTGTGATCTTCATGTGTTGATGTGGTTTGAAGTATTTGGCTAATTATTTTCTGTTGGTTTCATGTTTCCTGACTTTAATTTTTTTAATTATTCTCTATCTTTTTTTAGTTCTCCCTCCGTCTCAAATTAATTGTCAAAAATTTTGACAAAATTGGATGTATCTTGTAACATCCCAAGTATGAAAAATAGCCATTAGAATGTTTGCTCTCTGTTATTTTATGTTTTGCATCATGGCATCATGTTCATTGCATTTGTTTTGCTTGTTTTCCTTTTGTTTTCCTCTGTTTTCATTTGTTTTCCAACTGTTTTCATTTGTTTTCCTTTGTTTTCTATTTGAATTTCAAACCAAAATTCAAACCTTTTGTTTCATCCTTGTGATGTTACAATTTCCAAAATGTTATTCAAAATAAAACAATTGTTTGTTTCCATTAAAGTTGTGATTCCAAACTGTTGTTTTGTTTCTATCAAAAATTCATTTAATATCAAACCCCTTTCAAATTCAATTAATTTCCAAAACAACAACCCTTTTGGAAGTTATGAAAATTGCAAAAAAATCAATCATTTTGTTTCCATTAAATCCCTAAGGTTCAACTATTTAAAAATTGTGGTTTTAATAATTCACTTAATCCAAACTTAATTCAAATTGCCTCCAAATTCAAATCACATTCTTTCCAAAAAGCAACCTTTTGGAATTAATGATAATTACACAACAATAATAATCATTTGCTTCCAATTAAAACTACATGTTCACCCCATTTAAATTTTGTTTGCAATAATCACTTAATCTTCAAAATCATTTAACTTGGAATCAAATTTCAAACAACACCCAATTTGAAAATTATAAAAAATTACCAAAACATTCTAATCTTTTGTTTCCATCTATTTCAAACTAAAGGTTCATGCCATTTAAATTCTTGTTTTTAATATTTCAATCAATAATCAAATTCATTCCAAATTTGAGTTAATTACAAACAGCAAGTTGTTTTTGAAATATTTGGAAAACAGAAGTTGACATTTGGTTGCTGTAGACCTAGTCAACTAACACAAATTTTTCTAAAATTTTAGTAACCCAAAAACTCACCAAATTCTTCCTATTTCTAATCCTGCAAAAAAAAAATAACAAAACAAAAATAGAAAAGGGAGAGAGAGGCAGCAGGCCCAACTCTCCCCCCAAGCCCACTTTCCCTCTCAGCCCGATACCCTTTCTTCCACCTCGATGTCATCCTCCTGTACGACCAATTCCCCACCGTGAGATCCTTCCCACCCCTCCTCGATGCCCTGCCGTACCGAGCTCCACCTCTCCATAAAACTGGCCTCCCCCTCTGCCCTAGCCTAGCCGCACATCCTCCCTCCTTCTCCCATCGCCGCCGTCCCATCTCATCTCCCTTCCTCGAGCATCTCTGTACCTGCTGCCATGGCCGGAGTTCGTCGAGGTTTGGGTTTGGTTTGTGGTCACCGTCAAGGGCAGCCCGCCGCGGGAATGGAAAGCCCTAGCCTTCCTCGTCCTCCTCGCGTGCACGGCGTGGCCCGAACCGCACCGGTGCGCCACCGCCATCTTCTCCAAGTCGCCGGCGACCACACCTCTGCCCCGACGCCTCCTGTCCGCTCGAGGCCATCGAGGTGCGCCTCCCTCTCCTTCCCTTCCCTCTCGCTACTCGCCTCTCTCTCCTTCTCTCTACTCGCCAAGCACACGCACTAGGCGCCCACGGCCACCGCGCACGGCGCCCACACCGTCGAGGCGCAGCAGCCATCGCTGCCGCCGGCCGATTCCCCGTCTGTACCAGTACAGGTTCAGTTACGTGCAGAAAATTCAGAAAACAGCCGCACCAACACCATATCCTCCCGAGTTCCCCTCTGCTATCACCATCCAAACATCCACTCCACTGGTATGGCGCGCGCGCAGCGAACCCACAGCTCGCGGGTTCGACTCCCCATCCCCACCTTTTCTCTGTTCATTCTTTTCCAATTAAATTCAGTTCAGCTCCTAACCCTTAAACCCCTCTTTTGCCCATATCTGTCAACACAGCAGCCCTAGCCCAGTTGGTTGGTTCCTTTGCTCAGCAGCTGGAGGTGCTGGGTTCGATTCCCCCTCCCACAACTAAACCAAAACTTTTATTTTGCATTGTTTTGGTACAGAAACATCTCAGTAATCACACATAAGTCCCTGAACATTCTTTTAGGCCCCTGTTTAATTTTCCTAAGTCCCTAATGAATTAAAAATGGCAGATTTGCACCAAATCTTGTAAAATGCATAATTAATTCATCTTAACTCCAATTTTAACTTTTTAAATATGTTTTCTGTCCCAAATTAAATGCTCTATCCAAATATAAAATTTGTTTACTGCTTTGAATATTTTGAATTGTTGAAATATTTGAAAACTTGTTTAATTCACTTAATTTTGCAAAATTCATAACTTGGGCATAAAAATTCCAAATTCCACAAACTAAATATGTTTTCCAATCAACTTTTCATGTAATTTCCAAATATAAATTTGTTTTGCTGTTTTGAATTATTTAAATTGCTGAAAACAACTGTTTCTTAATTATTGCATTTAAAATTGCCAAAATAATAACTTGCTCATTTTAAATCCAATTTCAACAAATGAAATATGTTTTCCATGCAAAATTAAACCCTCTTTCCAAATATAAAATTTGTTTCATGTTTTGAATAATTAAAATTGGTTAAATGATTTAAATCTTGTTTAATTCATTTAATATTGCTAAATTCATAACTTGATCAAATAAAATTCTTTTGGGACATATAAAATATGTTTTCAAACCATAAAAGTATAAACTTTTCAAATATGAATCTCACTTAATGTTTTGAACAAATAAAAACTCAAATAAGTTCATGTTTGAATTAAATTCATTTAATTCTTGCTTAAACTTGTTTAATTCATAAATAATTTATTCTAAATCCTTTTACAATAAGTGAGACATGTAATCCACCTAAAATTTTGTGTTATTTTCAAATATCAACTTTGTTATCTATTTTGAAAAATTAAAGTTGGTGAAAACAACAAATGCTTGAGTGACACCTTTAAGTAACCAAAATTTCTTAACTTAATAAATAAAATCCTAAACTTGGTAAACCTTATTTCCAATTGCTCCTATTGCTGTTATTTTGTTGTTTTCATCATCCATGCATCATGCTAATACACTTTCACCTATTGGTTAGTTGTAAAACAAATGTTTCAACTTAATTCATGGGCTTTCCATATGCAATCCAATTGCATGTGGGTCCATTTAATCATGTTGTTATCTTGTCAACTAGTTTATTTCTGATGCATCAATTAAATGGTCATGCATCATCCCATGTTTGTGCACTATGCCATGTTATTGATTGTTTGTCTCCTTGCGTTGTTTGTTTGCTTCTTCTCGGATAAACGACGACGTTGAGACCGACGATACTTACGACGCCCCTTCTAAGGAGTTAGCTCAGTACCAGGCTACTGGGTTTGCAGGCAAGTTATCACTCACATGAACCACTGTGTTCCTTTCAACATTGGTTACCGATACTTTCCGTTGTCTATTCTGCTAGCCCTATGAATAGTTGCTTCTGTTACGAACCTATCACATGAATCCCTTAACCCTGATATTGCCTCACCTCCACTCCTATAACCCCGTTGTTTGAGCCTGTGTCTTACTAGCATGCTTAGGTTGTTTTGCTCGAGTCTGTTACCCGTTACTTTCTTTTACTACTCTACTATGTTCTGGGGGCTCGATGTTTAATCAATCAATCATGCTAATGTTATTGTTAAATAATAACTTGATGATAAGGCACCGGCAGGAGGCCTGTGTGGTTTTGAGGCCTGCTAGTGTCGACCCTAATAGGAAAAGGGTCTTGTCTACTGATCCATGATGAGCGCACTAACCGCATGTGGGAAGCGAGTATGGGCGCCCCCCTCAATTTGATTCGATTCGCATCTCATCCAAATCGCCTCATTAGTTCGTGTTTTCCATTTGCCGCATGCATGTTTTTGCGAGCCCAGGCCAGGGTGGAACTTTTGTAGTCGGCATATAGGGGGACACGGTCTTAGAGTGCTATGAGGGTCCCTTTTCTTCGGGGCTCGATTAGCCGTGCGCCCAAGGTGCTTTGGGCTTGATGCAAAGAAGAGTTGAGTTGTGTAGAGTGCCCCGCTTGGTGGGAGGCATCCCATCTGGCGGGTTATTCTTGCGTGTACGGCCAAATTGGTGCAACCCTGCAGGGATAAATCTTCTCGAGAAGTCGTGTTTTCCGCGGTTATGGACTACTTGGTGAAAGTACTGGCTAACAAGTACTCAGGACAACTTAAACCTAATGATTAACAACCTTACACCCAATGATTAACAACTTGACTAGTAATAGGCTTATTGACACAATGATCTGAACCATCATTAATTCAACTGTGTGAGTTATCCTCGGATTGCTTCTTTGGATAAGGGGCGAGGTCCAGGATGGGTTCGATTGGTGGTTAGTTATAGTTGGTTACGATACGCGATCTTATCTCCTTTCTGTTAGCCGGAAGTTGTAGTATGTTTCTGTAGTTGGTTAGAGCAGCCAGTTGCAGCATCTTTCATATCCCCTTTCTTCCGTTGAACCCAAAGAATCTGTGCTGGGTGTTGACGGGTTACACTTTGGTGAACTGTGAGTCTTGCTTGCCAGTACGTTTATGTACTGACCCCTTTGGGGCTGTGGTTTCTGCAGACGACGTTTCCGAGGATCCCCATGGTGGCTACTACGTGGAGTATGACGAGACTGCTGACGAGTAGATAGCGGACCCGGGCAGGATCCGAGACTTCGTGGATGGGCTCCGTCTTTTCGTTTCCGGCCTCTTAGGCCTATTTGGTTCTTGTCTGTACTCAGACATGTTGAATGCTTCTGCTGTGATGTAATGATGAATTGTTGGGACATGTGTCCTCTGGATGATTGTATTTGCTATCTCTGCTCTAATGGGAGCTATTTGCAACTTATTTCAATATTTTGTGTCGTAGAGTTCTGTTGTGATATCACTTGTTCCAATGCCGTTGACGTACCATGTGTGTATGGTTTGAAGTACGTCAATGGAAGTATCTGGATTTCTACGGGATGGTTTGCGCAGACGGTGAATAGTAAGAGAATGGTTGTCACACGTCTACGTGTTGGCCTGCTCATATTGAGATGCGGGTGCCGGTATGCCCCGTAAGCCATTTCTCTACTGTTTCGCGGACTGTGAGTATCCCCTAGAAGTCCGGGTGCGACAAATGGTATCAGAGCCTGTCTGCCTGTAGGATCCCTTTTTACTGGTCGCAGTTGAGTCTAGAAACTATTTTGTAGCTATATAGGAAAAATGAAACGTGAGAGTAGGAATTCTGTTCTTTTTCTTCTTTCCCCACCCACCCTCCCTTTTCTGGTAAGGAAGTGCAACGTTGTTTTCCCTTCTCATCTAAACTTTCAAGTTAGGATTTCACGTATCCCGGTTTCTCTAGGATGGTTATATCTACTAGACCATAGGAATGGAGGTGGTTGTGACATGATTTATCATGTTGCCTACTCACGATTGAGAACGGAGGCGTGTAAGCCCCGGAAGCAAATCCTCTATTCCTTAAGCACTAGTTATTGATCCTTTAGAAGCCCGGATGGGGTTTCCGTAGTACCTCAGGAGTTTTGTTCTCGTTTTCCCCGATGTTGATATCCTGTTCTTCTCAACATCCTTTTCGTCCGTTGAAATCTTGTTGTTGTTTTGCACTTCAATTCTTCTACCGGCGTCTAATCAAAACTTCCCAAATATCAAGTCTATCTGGCCAGAAAGGTTGTTGTTGTTTCGAAAACTTCCAGGCTATGAGAGCTGGCATTCCTATCACCTGGGGTTGTTTCGAGGAAGCATTCCTGAAGCACCACATTCCAGATAGTCTATTGTCCAAATGAATCAAGTTCTATTCAGCTATACACCCTCAATACAAAACCTCTCCCTTTACTTGAAAATGTTCCGGTGGTTTGCGAATTCCCTGACGTCTTTCCAGAAGAGTTGCCAGGAATGCGTATCATCTTGAACTTCCAGAAAAACTATCCAAGGTGCACAACGTGTTTCACGTGTCACAGCTCAAGAGGATCTTCGCAAGAAGTATCCGGACCTTTTCTTTTCTCAGTAGGAATCTCGGGGCGCGATTCCTTCAAGGGGGGGCGTTTTGTAACATCCCAAGTATGAAAAATAGCCATTAGAATGTTTGCTCTCTGTTTTTTATGTTTTGCATCATGGCATCATGTTCATTGCATTTGTTTTGCTTGTTTTCCTTTTGTTTTCCTCTGTTTTCATTTGTTTTCCAACTGTTTTCATTTGTTTTCCTTTGTTTTCTATTTGAATTTCAAACCAAAATTCAAACCTTTTGTTTCATCCTTGTGATGTTACAATTTCCAAAATGTTATTCAAAATAAAACAATTGTTTGTTTCCATTAAAGTTGTGATTCCAAACTGTTGTTTTGTTTCTATCAAAAATTCATTTAATATCAAACCCCTTTCAAATTCAATTAATTTCCAAAACAAGAACCCTTTTGGAAGTTATGAAAATTGCAAAACAAATCAATCATTTTGTTTCCATTAAATCCCTAAGGTTCAACTATTTAAAAATTGTGGTTTTAATAATTCACTTAATCCAAACTTAATTCAAATTGCCTCCAAATTCAAATCACATTCTTTCCAAAAAGCAACCTTTTGGAATTAATGATAATTACACAACAATAATAATCATTTGCTTCCAATTAAAAATACATGTTGACCCCATTTAAATTTTGTTTGCAATAATCACTTAATCTTCAAAATCATTTAACTTGGAATCAAATTTCAAACAGCACCCAATTTGAAAATTATAAAAAATTACCAAAACATTCTAATCTTTTGTTTCCATCTATTTCAAACTAAAGGTTCATGCCATTTAAATTCCTGTTTTTAATATTTCAATCAATAATCAAATTCATTCCAAATTTGAGTTAATTACAAATAGCAAGTTGTTTTTGAAATATTTGGAAAACAGAAGTTGACATTTGGTTGCTGTAGACCTAGTCAACTAACACAAATTTTTCTAAAATTTTAGTAACCCAAAAACTCACCAAATTCTTTCTATTTCTAATCCTGCAAAAAAAAAAAATAACAAAACAAAAATAGAAAAGGGAGAGAGAGGCAGTAGGCCCAACTCTCCCCCCCAAGCCCACTTTCCCTCTCAGCCCGATACCCTTTCTTCCACCTCGACGTCATCCTCCTGTACGACCAATTCCCCACCGTGAGATCCTTCCCACCCCTCCTCGATGCCCTGCCGTACCGAGCTCCACCTCTCCATAAAACTGGCCTCCCCCCTCTGCCCTAGCCTAGCCGCACATCCTCCCTCCTTCTCCCATCGCCGCCGTCCCATCTCATCTCCCTTCCTCGAGCATCTCTGTACCTGCTGCCATGGCTGGAGTTCGTCGAGGTTTGGGTTTGGTTTGTGGTCACCGTCAAGGGCAGCCCGCCGCGGGAATGGAAAGCCCTAGCCTTCCTCGTCCTCCTCGCGTCCACGGCGTGGCCCGAACCGCACCGGTGCGCCGCCGCCATCTTCTTCAAGTCGCCGGCGACCACACCTCTGCCCCGACGCCTCCTGTCCGCTCGAGGCCATCGAGGTGCGCCTCCCTCTCCTTCCCTTCCCTCTCGCTACTCGCCTCTCTCTCCTTCTCTCTACTCGCCAAGCACACGCACTAGGCGCCCACGGCCACCGCGCACGGCGCCCACACCGTCGAGGCGCAGCAGCCATCGCTGCCGCCGGCCGATTCCCCGTCTGTACCAGTACAGGTTCAGTTACGTGCAGAAAATTCAGAAAACAGCCGCACCAACACCATGTCCTCCCGAGTTCCCCTCTGCTATCACCATCCAAACATCCACTCCACTGGTATGGCGCGCGCGCAGCGAACCCACAGCTCGCGGGTTCGACTCCCCATCCCCACCTTTTCTATGTTCATTCTTTTCCAATTAAATTATGTGCAGCTCCTGACCCTTAAACCCCTCTGTTGCCCATATCTGTCAACACAGCAGCCCTAGCCCAGTTGGTTGGTTCCTTTGCTCAGCAGCTGGAGGTGCTGGGTTCGATTCCCCCTCCCACAACTAAACCAAAACTTTTATTTTGCATTGTTTTCGTACAGAAACATCTGAGTAATCACACATAAGTCCCTGAACATTCTTTTAGGCCCCTGTTTAATTTTCCTAAGTCCCTAATGAATTAAAAATGGCAGATTTGCACCAAATCTTGTAAAATGCATAATTAATTCATATTAACTCCAATTTTAACTTTTTAAATATGTTTTCTGTCCCAAATTAAATGCTCTATCCAAATATAAAATTTGTTTACTGTTTTGAATATTTTAAATTGTTGAAATATTTGAAAACTTGTTTAATTCACTTAATTTTGCAAAATTCATAACTTGGGCATAAAAATTCCAAATTCCACAAACTAAATATGTTTTCCAATCAACTTTTCATGTACTTTCCAAATATAAATTTTGTTTGCTGTTTTGAATTATTTAAATTGCTGAAAACAACTGTTTCTTAATTATTGCATTTAAAATTGCCAAAATAATAACTTGCTCATTTTAAATCCAATTTCAACAAATGAAATATGTTTTCCATGCAAAATTAAACCCTCTTTCCAAATATAAAATTTGTTTCATGTTTTGAATAATTAAAATTGGTTAAATGATTTAAATCTTGTTTAATTCATTTAATATTGCTAAATTCATAACTTGATCAAATCTAATTCTTTTGGGACATATAAAATATGTTTTCAAACCATAAAAGTATAAACTTTTCAAATATGAATCTCACTTAATGTTTTGAACAAATAAAAACTCAAATAAGTTCATGTTTGAATTAAATTCATTTAATTCTTGCTTAAACTTGTTTAATTCATAAATAATTTATTCTAAATCCTTTTTCAATAAGTGAGACATGTAATCCACCTAAAATTTTGTGTTATTTTCAAATATGAACTTTGTTATCTATTTTGAACGATTAAAGTTGGTGAAAACAACAAATGCTTGAGTGACACCTTTAAGTAACCAAAATTTCTTAACTTAATAAATAAAATCCTAAACTTGTTAAACCTTATTTCCAATTGCTCCTATTGCTGTTATTTTGTTGTTTTCATCATCCATGCATTATGCTAATCCACTTTCACCTATTGGTTAGTTGTAAAACAAATGTTTCAACTTAATTCATGGGCTTTCCATATGCAATCCAATTGCATGTGGGTCCATTTAATCATGTTGTTATCTTGTCAACTAGTTTATTTCTGATGCATCAATTAAATGGTCATGCATCATCCCATGTTTGTGCACTATGCCATGTTATTTATTGTTTGTCTCCTTGCGTTGTTTGTTTGCTTCTTCTCGGATAAACGACGACGTTGAGACCGACGATACTTACGACACCCCGTCTAAGGAGTTAGCTCAGTACCAGGCTACTGAGTTTGCAGGCAAGTTATCACTCAC
Source organism: Alopecurus myosuroides (assembly GCA_028641055.1). Lineage (NCBI taxonomy): Eukaryota > Viridiplantae > Streptophyta > Magnoliopsida > Poales > Poaceae > Alopecurus > Alopecurus myosuroides. Next base: position 231,296,472 of record CM054063.1, on the reverse strand, counting down.
ATGAACCACTGTGTTCCTTTCAACATTGGTTACCGATACTTTCCGTTGTCGATTCTGCTAGCCCTATGAATAGTTGCTTCTGTTACGAACCTATCACATGAATCCCTTAACCCTGATATTGCCTCACCTCCAATCCTATAACCCCGTTGTTTGAGCCCGTGTCTTACTAGCATGCTTAGGTTGTTTTGCTCGAGTCTGTTACCCGTTACTTTCTGTTACTACTCTACTATGTTCTGGGGGCTCGATGTTTAATCAATCAATCATGCTAATGTTATTGTTAAATAATAACTTGATGATAAGGCACCGGCAGGAGGCCCTGTGTGGTTTTGAGGCCTGCTAGTGTCGACCCTAATAGGAAAAGGGTCTTGTCTACTGATCCATGATGAGCGCACTAACCGCATGTGGGAAGCGAGTATGGGCGCCCCCCTCAATTTGATTCGATTCGCATCTCGTCCAAATCGCCTCATTAGTTCGTGTTTTCCATTTGCCGCATGCATGTTTTTGCGAGCCCAGGCCAGGGTGGAACTTTTGTAGTCGGCATATAGGGGGACACGGTCTTAGAGTGCTATGAGGGTCCCTTTTCTTCGGGGATCGATTAGCCGTGCGCCCAAGGTGCTTTGGGCTTGATGCGAAGAAGAGTTGAGTTGTGTAGAGTGCCCCGCTTGGTGGGAGGCATCCCATCTGGCGGGTTATTCTTGCGTGTACGGCCAAATTGGTGCAACCCTGCAGGGATAAATCTTCTCGAGAAGCCGTGTTTTCCGCGGTTATTGACTACTTGGTGAAAGTACTGGCTAACAAGTACTCAGGACAACTTAAACCTAATGATTAACAACCTTACACCCAATGATTAACAACTTGACTAGTAATAGGCTTATTGACACAATGATCTGAACCATCATTAATTCAACTGTGTGAATTATCCTCGGATTGCTTCTTTGGATAAGGGGCGAGGTCCAGGATGGGTTCGATTGGTGGTTAGTTATAGTTGGTTACGATACGCGATCTTATCTCCTTTCTGTTAGCCGGAAGTTGTAGTATGTTTCTGTAGTTGGTTAGAGCAGCAGTTGCAGCATCTTTCATATCCCCTTTCTTCCGTTGAACCCAAAGCATCTGTGCTGGGTGTTGACGGGTTACACTTTGGTGAACTGTGAGTCTTGCTTGCCAGTACGTTTATGTACTGACCCCTTTGGGGCTGTGGTTTCCGCAGACGACGTTTCCGAGGATCCCCATGGTGGCTACTACGTGGAGTATGACGAGACTGCTAACGAGTAGATAGCGGACCCGGGCAGGATCCAAGACTTCGTGGATGGGCTCCGTCTTTTCGTTTCCGGCCTCTTAGGCCTATTTGGTTCTTGTCTGTACTCAGACATGTTGAATGCTTCCGCTGTGATGTAATGATGAATTGTTGGGACATGTGTCCTCTGGATGATTGTATTTGCTATCTCTGCTCTAATGGGAGCTATTTGCAACTTATTTCAATCTTTTGTGTCGTAGAGATCTGTTGTGATATCACTTGTTCCAATGCCGTTGACGTACCATGTGTGTATGGTTTGAAGTACGTCAATGGAAGTATCTGGATTTCTACGGGATGGTTTGCGCAGACGATGAATAGTAAGAGAATGGTTGTCACACGTCTACGTGTTGGCCTGCTCATATTGAGATGCGGGTGCCGGTATGCCCCGTAAGCCATTTCTCTACTGTTTAGCGGACTGTGAGTATCCCCTAGAAGTCCGGGTGCGACAATCTAACACTAAATTATGTAGATACATCCACTTTTGTCAAACTTTGTGATAATTAATTTGAGACGAAGGGAGTATTTTTGTGCAAGTATTCCTGGATTTTGTATATATTTTGTTTATAGGTCCGCGTGTGCTGAATTTTCCGTGATGTGCATATGTAACGAGTTACTCTAGGCTCCACTGTATCTTTTATTTATTTTTAAGAGAATTTGCACTTTATTTATCACATCACATCATTACAGAGTTAAGACCGGATGAAATCCGGGATAACATCCAAAGATAAATTACATGAAAAGAGTTCTGAAGAACCAGCTAAACAGTGTGCTACTACATTCAAAGTACGAAGAACATGATTGAAACGGCAGGATTTGAAGCCACCTGCCAAAGTTTTGATGTCGAAGCCCAACAATGATCGATCGCGTGATCTGGATGAGAGGCGCCGGACTAAAGAAAGGCAATCAGAAACAATCACCACGTCCAAGAAGCCCCAATCATGGAGAAGCGTCAGCGCCCCCCTCACCGCCATGCCTTCTGCAAGTTGAGGAGTTGGGAACTCTCCGAACTCCGAAGCCCTCGCTCCATTGTATCTGGGACTGGGAGTGAAGTTGTTTGCCAGTTTTAGGCCGGTGTTTCCTGAATCTATAAGGCCACCTGAAATCTAAGTTAGCCATTTCAGAGCTCGGAAACATTTGGCATATTACACTGTGCTTCCAAATCGGGCGCTAGCAGTATTATCCATCGTAGCCGTAGTCTTCCGCAGCAAACTTGTCCTCGGGGAAGTAGTCATGAACAACCCTCCTCCCGGCAAACCACCTCCCATCCAACATCGTCCTGCACCGGATCGAGTCGTTGAGGCACCTGTACTTGAGAAACACCTTCCCGACTCCTCCAGAGACGGCGGGATCGCCGGGCCGTGGGATCACCACCTCCAGCAGGTCGCCGTACTTGCACACCTCCGCCGTGATGTCCTCCAGTGCCTCTTCGTACAGCACGTCGTCTCGGAGGTCGTCCGGCGAGAGCATCCCGGCCAGGCGCACCACCCTCGTCGCCCCGCCCACGACCTCGTGCGGCAAGGGAGGCAGAGGACGACCCGGCTGCTCGCGCGCGTGCCTCGCGGAGGAGTCAATGTCTAGCCAGTCCTGTTGAACACCGTCTGGCATGCTGTAGAGACGTAAGACGATTTGGGTGTTGGAATTTTTACATGGGCTACTATATGGGCTCACATGTCTAGCCCACTAAGCCCACTAAAAATCCTGAAATTGTCATGGCCCATTCATGAATAATGAGTGGAGTGAGTGGGACTAAAGTTTAGTCCCACATTGCTAGTTTGGAGAGAGTGGAACCACCTTATAAGGTGAGCCATTCTAGCTCATGTATGAGTAGGCAAGGCAAGAGGAGAGGTGTGCCACACGCGAGCTCCTCCTCCGCCGCCCGCCTCGCCACGCCTCGCCTCGTCACGACACGTCACGACGCGCCGCGGGTTGCGGGAATGAGCCGAGCCGAGAGCGTTTATTTTGTCGGTTGGGAAAAACTTAATGAGTCATTAATTTAGTAATTAACGGACGCGTTAATTCCAAAACCGTTTCCGTTTCCTTTCTGGATCGTGGAGCCGAACCGACTCAGACGTGGAGTTACGCCCACGTCTCTCCCAGCCCGCATATAAATACGCGCATACGGTAAACCCTAGCCGCCACTTCGTCATATGATTTCGCACCACCGTTCCAAAGCACTGCGCCGCCAATCAAGTCTTCTCCATCCCTCCTTCCGGCGTGCACCGCGAGAAGGGACAGCAGGCCTCCGGAACCCCGCCTCTTGTGATCCTGTACGGGAGAGGGGCGATCAGGTTTTTGGGGAGCGCACTCGCGCGACTGCTGACGGCGACTACTTCCCCAACGACGATTTCTTCCCCGACCTCGGAAACCTCTTCATCGACGACATGGCCGACGTGGACAACAACAACGGCGGTGCCGCTACCGCTCCATCGTACGTAACTCTATTCCATCTGTATGAGATATTCCTGGAATTCTTATGTCTAGTTCTAGCTATAGATTGGATCAGTCTGTCTACTGTACTAGATCTAGATATTTGCATGATTACTGTATTTGCTACTGTCGCAATTCATCTGCTGCTATTTCGAATTAAATCATGTGCTAAATTGCTAATATATTCAACAATCCAAAAACCTGATTATAGGCAATTTCTTGCACCTGCGTCGTCTGTCATTGCGGCCACAAGGCCAATCCCTTTCAAGGGTGTGGACTATAAGAGGTGGCGCATGAGAGCAGTGCTATGGTTTCAAACCTTGCGCTGCTATGCGGCCACCAAGGGCAAGCCTGAGGGCGATCTCAATCCAGCACAGCTAGAGGCCTTTGAGAATATGGACACTATGTTTAAAAGTGCCCTCCTCGGTATAATTGATGATTCCATTGTGGATCCGTACATGTCGTTTGATAACGGCAAGGATATGTGGGCTGCACTCGAGGCCAAATTTGGGGCCTCGGATGCTGGCAGCGAGCTGTATGTCATGGAGCAATTCTATGACTACAGGATGACTGATGAGCGCTCTGTTGTTCAACAGGCTCATGAGATACAGTCACTCGCTAAAGAACTTGAGCACTTTAAGTGTATGTTACCGGACAAGTTTGTGGCCGGAGGCATTATTGCCAAGCTTCCATCTTCATGGAGCACCTTTGCTACTTCTCTAAAACACAAGAGACAGGAGTTTTCCGTTATGGACCTCATCGGATCTCTTGATGTGGAAGAGAAGGCGAGAGCAAAGGATACACGTGCTCGGGTTGCTGAGGTAGGTTCTTCTGCTCATGTGGTACAGAAGAAACATTACCCGCCCAACAAGCCTAAATATAACAAGAAGAAATCCGAGGGTAAAGGCAAGCCCGATGGCAAGTTTAAGCCGTCGCACTCTACCAACTTCAAGAAGAGAAAGGGGTCGTGTCATGTTTGCGGTGAACTGACCCATTGGGCTCCAAAGTGCCCTAAGCGTTATGAGCTGCAGCAGCAGGAGAACAGCGACAAGACCGCTAATGTTGTCATGGCTGACACTGAGATGAAGGACTCAGGGTACGGTATAGTTCCCACTATTCTTTCAGTTTGTCATTCACCTGAATGGTTAATTGACACATGTGCCAATGTACATGTTTGTGCTGATGCTTCTATGTTCTCTTCTTATCAGGTCACAGGGACTTCCCCCGTGCTGATGGGGAACGGGTCACATGCTACTGTTCGTGGTGTTGGTACGGTCGATCTGAAGTTTACTTCGGGGAAGATCGTGCGACTGAAGAACGTTCATCATGTGCCCTCCATCAATAAAAATCTCGTCAGCGGCTCACGTTTATGTCGAGATGGTTTTAAGTTGGTTTTCGAGTCTAATAAAGTTGTGATTTCCAAGTATGGACAATTTATTGGTAAAGGCTATGAGTGCGGAGGCTTGTTCCGCTTATCCTTGTCAGATATTTGCACCAAAGTTATTAATAATGTTTGCCACGATAATGATTGTGATGTTTGGCATTCACGACTTTGTCACATTAATTTTGGTTGCATGACGCGGTTAGCAAATATGAGTTTAATTCCGAAATTCAGTAATATTAAAGGTTCCAAATGTCAAGTGTGTGTTCAAGCTAAGCAACCTCGCAAATCTCATAAGACTGCGGAGGCGAGAGACTTGGCACCACTAGAACTTATACATTCTGAACTTTGTGAGATGAATGGCGTATTAATAAAAGGTGGAAAGAAATATTTTATGACACTTATTGATGACTCCACTAGATATTGTTATGTGTATCTTCTGAAATCTAAAGATGAAGCTTTAACTTATTTCAAGAACTATAAGGCCGAAGCAGAGAACCAACTTGATCGTAAAATTAAACGGCTTAGGTCTGATCGTGGTGGAGAGTATTTTTCCAACGAGTTTAATTCTTTTTGTGCTGAACAAGGTATTATTCATGAGAGGACGCCTCCCTACTCACCTCAGTCAAATGGGGTGGCTGAAAGAAAGAACCGAACGATGTCTGATTTGGTTAACGCCATGTTAGACACTTCGGGTCTCTCCAAGGCATGGTGGGGGGAGGCGCTAATGACTGCATGTCATGTCCTAAACCGAGTTCCCACAAAGAATAAAACCATTACTCCATTTGAGGAATGGGAAAGGAAAAGGTTGAAACTCTCCTACCTACGTACTTGGGGTTGTTTGGCGAAAGTCAATATACCAATTCCCAAGAAGCGCAAGCTTGGACCTAAAACCGTAGATTGTGTTCTTCTGGGCTATGCTTTTAATAGCATTGGTTATAGATTCTTGATAGTAAAATCTGAAGTATCCGACATGCATGTTGGTATGATTATGGAGTCGAATGATGCGACTTTCTTTGAGAACATATTTCCTATGAAGGATATGTCTAGCTTATCAAATCAGGAGAAACCTGTTTCATCTAGTCAGGAATTAGCTGAGATTCCTGAATCCACCATTCCGATAGAACACGTTGAGAATCCTGAGGAGGATGACAATGAAGTTCCTGTAAGGAGCAAGAGACAGAGGACTGCAAAGTCCTTTGGTAATGATTTCATTGTGTACCTCGTGGATGACACACCCAAGACTATTTCAGAAGCCTATGCGTCTCTTGATGCTGACTACTGGAAGGAGGCTGTTCGTTGCGAGATGGATTCCATCTTGGCTAACGGAACCTGGGAAATCACTGATCGTCCTTATGGGTGTAAACCTGTAGGATGTAAGTGGGTGTTCAAGAAAAAGCTTAGGCCTGATGGTACAATTGAAAAATACAAGGCAAGGCTTGTGGCCAAGGGTTATACCCAGAAAGAAGGTGAAGACTTCTTTGATACTTATACACCTGTGGCTAGACTGACCACTATTCGTGTGCTACTCTCACTGGCTGCCTCGCACGGTCTTCTCGTTCATCAAATGGACGTTAAGACGGATTTCCTTAATGGAGAGTTGGACGAGGAAATTTACATGGAGCAGCCAGATGGTTTCGTAGTACCCGGTCAGGAAGGCAAGGTGTGTAAGTTATTGAAGTCATTATACAGCCTCAAGTAAGCACCTAAGCAATGGCACGAGAAGTTTGAAAGGACTTTGACTGCTGAAGGCTTTGTTGTAAATGAAGCTGATAAGTGTGTGTACTATCGCCATGGTGGGGGCGAGGGAGTTATTCTATGTCTATACGTTGATGACATATTGATCTTTGGGACCAATCTTGATTTAATCAAGGAAGTTAAGGATTTCTTATCTCGCTGTTTTGAGATGAAGGATCTAGGAGTAGCTGATGTTATCTTGAACATCAAGCTGTTGAGAGATGATAATGGTGGGATCACACTGCTTCAATCTCACTATGTGGAAAAGGTCTTGAGTCGCTTTGGGTATAGTGACTGCAAGCCTTCTTCAACTCCATATGATGCTAGTTTGTTACTTTGAAAGAATCAACGGATTACTAGAGATCAACTGAGATATTCTCAGATTATAGGCTCGCTTATGTATTTGGCGAGTGCCACGAGGCCTGACATCTCTTTTGCTGTGAGCAAATTGAGCCGGTTTGTTTCCAATCCGGGAGATGATCATTGGCGTGCGCTTGAGAGAGTTATGCGCTATTTAAAAGGCACTGCGAGCTATGGAATTCACTATACCGGAAACCCGAGGGTTCTAGAAGGATATAGTGATTCTAATTGGATATCTGATGCTGATGAGCTTAAGGCCACTAGTGGTTATGTTTTTACACTTGGTGGTGGAGCTGTTTGCTGGAAGTCTTGCAAGCAGACCATCTTAACGAGGTCAACTATGGAAGCAGAACTCGCAGCATTAGACACAGCCACTGTTGAGGCAGAGTGGCTTCGTGAGCTCTTGATGGACTTGCCTATGGTTGAAAAACCAATACCCGCAATCCTAATGAACTGTGATAATCAAACTGTGATCGTCAAAGTGAACAGTTCTAAGGATAATGCAAAGTCATCAAGACATGTGAAGAGGAGATTAAAATCTGTCAGGAAATTGAAGAACTCCGGAGTTATTGCGTTGGATTATATCCAAACATCTATGAACTTGGCAGATCCCTTCACAAAGGGTTTATCACGGAATGTGATAGATAATGCATCGAGGGAGATGGGTTTGAGACCCACGTTATGAGTTGCCCACAGTGGTAACCCACTCTATGTGATCGGAGATCCCGTGAATTAGAAGTGGGAGACAAGCTGTTGGTCGGCTGAGAGGAGAGTATCCTTATATTTTATTCCACTCCATAAAAGATGCAATACTCTCCTGATCTGTATGGTAGGTTGACATTTGTCTTAATGTGTTCCCAGTGACTTATATATATAAGCAGAGATGTGTCCTACAGAACATCTCCTGAGGAACTCACCTATATGAGTCTGACTGTTAAACGTCGCAGTCTATGAGATACGGGTGCTCTCTAATAAACTCATGAAAGGCCTTCGGAGTATGACGCATACGCTCCAAACCGTGGGGAAGCCTTGCGGCAGCCTAGTATCGGTTCAGACGTTGTGTGAAACTGGTATCACAGCAAACTTGTAGTTCAAGGCGTAGTCCACTATTCAAGTTGTGAACTAGTGAAGCATTATGTTCTAAGTGGAAGTTCAACTTAACAGTCTCCACTAACACCGGTATATAAACAATGTTTTGGAACAGAGTTTATGAAATGTGCTAATGACACTTTGTGGGGGATTGTTGGAATTTTTACATGGGCTACTATATGGGCTCACATGTCTAGCCCACTAAGCCCACTAAAAATCCTGAAATTGTCATGGCCCATTCATGAATAATGAGTGGAGTGAGTGGGACTAAAGTTTAGTCCCACATTGCTAGTTTGGAGAGAGTGGAACCACCTTATAAGGTGAGCCATTCTAGCTCATGTATGAGTAGGCAAGGCAAGAGGAGAGGTGTGCCACACGCGCGCTCCTCCTCCGCCGCCCGCCTCGCCACGCCTCGCCTCGCCTCGTCACGACGCGCCGCGCCGCGGGTTGCGGGAATGAGCCGAGCCGAGAGCGTTTATTTTGTCGGTTAGGAAAAACTTAATGAGTCATTAATTTGGTAATTAACGGACGTGTTAATTCCAAAACCGTTTCCGTTTCCTTTCTGGATCGTGGAGCCGAACCGACTCAGACGTGGAGTTACGCCCACGTCTCTCCCAGCCCGCATATAAATACGCGCATACGGTAAACCCTAGCCGCCACTTCGTCATATGGTTTCGCACCACCGTTCCAAAGCACTGCGCCGCCAATCAAGTCTTCTCCATCCCTCCTTCCGGCGTGCACCGCGAGAAGGGACAGCAGGCCTCCGGAACCCCGCCTCTTGTGATCCTGTACGGGAGAGGGGCGATCAGGTTTTTGGGGAGCGCACTCGCGCGACTGCTGACGGCGACTACTTCCCCAACGACGATTTCTTCCCCGACCTCGGAAACCTCTTCATCGACGACATGGCCGACGTGGACAACAACAACGGCGGTGCCGCTACCGCTCCATCGTACGTAACTCTATTCCATCTGTATGAGATATTCCTGGAATTCTTATGTCTAGTTCTAGCTATAGATTGGACCAGTCTGTCTATCGTACTAGATCTAGATATTTGCATGATTACTGTATTTGCTACTGTCGCAATTCATCTGCTGCTATTTCGAATTAAATCATGTGCTAAATTGCTAATATATTCAACATTGGGAACCCTGCATATGCAAGCCAGCCGAAATTCGAGTCAGAGTAGTGCGTACGATGGAATCATGAAACAGCATCCAAGAACGAAAATTTAATTAGAGCGAATTCCCGCGGATCTGACGGATGAAATCGATTTTAGAGTAGATCGGGAAAGGGATCGGAGGCGCGAACGAACCTGCAGGATCTCCCGGTTGTCCTCGAAAACAAAGGGAACGCCAGCCATGCTACCAGGCAGCGGCGAGCGATCAGTCTTTAGAGATTTAGAGATTGATAGTGTGGTTCTATTGTGGTCCGGGGTGGAGGAGCCGGTCGGGCTGTTCCGTGCGACGGCTGGCTAGAAGATAGGGGCGACAGGGGGCTAGGGCCGCGCTCATATAACGGCGCCAGCGGGAGTCGGGTCAGGTACTCAGGTTTGGTTTGCTCTCCTCGACTCGGACTTGACACGTCACGCTGGAGAACTCGTTGTAGAAGGTGGGAGAGGTCGTTGGGGGCGTGTTTTGGCCGGAGTTTTCTCGATATAGACGGGTGTCTGTTCCTTCCCCTCTCTCCTCGCGGCGACTCTGCCTCGCTGCTGCTCCTCCGATGAACTGCCTGGCCGTCTGGCTGATAGAGGATCTCCTTGTACGAGAGGTGGAGGTCGTCGGGGGGCGTGCTCTACTGATATTATTTTGGCGTCCACCGCGCTTTGTTCTTCCAGATCCGACGGCGTCGATAGGTAGTGGATAGGTAGGCCCGACTCTCGGGGATGTAACTTTAGTGTGATATAATGTTGCGGTACTTGTTTTCTGATTTTTGCTGTTTGTTTTTTGCTATTAGTCCTTGATTTTACTACATCTTTTCCAGATCTGCGTCAACCGACAACTAAATCGGGTGTTCTATACCTGTACACCTACAGCAAGAGGAAATCGTGCTTTGCAGGTTAGCACATCGATCCCATATCACGAACTCCATCTGTTTTCCTGTGTTGCAAGATGTAATCTCTGTTTTTCATTAGTACAAGTGTAGTATTACTGAAGGCGGTAGTGTAGAAGTCAGAATGGATATGAACATGGATTGGTGTGTTTGTTGTTGTAAATTAACTGTATAATTTTTGTTTCATGGCACACAACATGTAAGACATAAGCAGTTCGTTTATATCAGTTTCGATAGCATCACCGGGATTGTAATTTAGTGTGATGATTTTTTTCTGTTCAAATTGTATCTAGCATGGTTGGATATGTGTGCAGGCTCGCGGTGTTTGGTGCAGTCATCACCTAACATCAACGCACACCAATTACATCATCGGGTTGTAATTATTAGAAGTCTTCTTTAGGATTTTTTATTGATGTGCATTAAAATGCAGTCCTTACTGGGTTGTCATTGCCATTAGGCTCATAGATTTTGATTGAAGTCCTCTTGATTTTACATTGGTGGCTTGTAACTATGTTGAGAGTTTACATGAAAGGGGTGTATTGTCAGTAGGATCATAGGATTTTTTTTCTTCTCTGCCCAAATGTAACTTTATTTTGTAACTGAAGTATCTAGTATAGTTTACATTAGAGTGCTGTAATTTTTTTTGATGGATTACATGAGAGGGTTGCAATTGTTAGTAGGATTTTTCTTCTCTTTGGTTGCCAAAATGTAGCTTCAATTTTTTTTGGATTGTTCCGTAGAGTTTTAGTTTAGTGGGTTGTAACTATTTTTGGGAGTTTTACATCATAGGGTTGCAATTGCGAGTCAGTAGGCATCTGCAAAAATATAGCTTCAATATTAATTGAATTGTTTAGTACAAGTTACATTATCAGCCTGTAATTGTTTTTTTAGACTTCTACTTTAGTGGGTTGTAACTATTTTTGGGAGTTTTGCATCATAGGGTTGCAATTTGTCGGTTAGCAGTCATCTGCCAAAATGTAGATTCAATATTAATTGAATTGTTCGGTACAAGTTACATTATCAGGTTGTAATTGTTTTTTGGGAGGTTACATTAGATGCTTGCAATTCTTAGCCAGTAGGCATTTGTAGGATATATGCCGATTAGGGGTATGTTCGGCATTGGCCTAAAAGCCGGATTACCAGGGTGGCCCATAGGTAATGGATCATAGTCCATTTGGCGGTCGAGTAAGCTGACACGCAGGAATCCGGATTCTAGAAGAACCCGGACCACGACCCAAAGTGGTGCGGCTTGGAGGAGAAGACGGATTCCTTACTTTCCAAGTTAGATACTTTCAGTAGTCTTCTAGGTTTCCTTTCTGTAAGCACTAATCCGGCTATCTATGTAAAGCCGGACGGGAGTAAGAACAGATAGACAATTAGCTAGAAGCCAACTCGCCGAGAAGTTGATCCTCACCGAGTTAGTGAAACTATACTCACATTGTACTTTGTATACTCCAGGCTTCATCCCTGATTTAGTAAGGTTGCAGGAGTAGTAACGTCACCTAGTTGCGTCGTACTGAACCTGGGTAAACTCGGTGTTCTTGTTTGCAGTGTTGTCACGTCCCCCGCGGTTCTACAAGTAGGCTCATGGCACCCCTGTTTATGAACTCTACTACGATGTCTCGACAGTTGGCGCCCACCGTGGGGCCAGCGGCGTCAGGAGTCACGTTTCGATCGGGAATACTTGGCGGAATCGGCAGCTCGATCACTGTTGGAAGTCTGCAATTCGACGGAAACGTCGGACGCTTCCTCAACAACGGATCGTACATGCCGACACAGAATCACCTGGTAATTGCATGCATTTTACTGATTGGATCTACTAATATTTTTATCGGTTTAACAACAGAAACTATGGGATTCCGTGGTGGAAGTAATTTTATCCCACCATCCCTATGCCCAGTAGATGAAGGTTTTAATGACGGATTATGTTCAGATCTGCCCTATTCATACATAGGAGCAGATCAAGCTTTCATACTTGCATACCGCCAAAATACATCTGGATTTGCTGCCTCTTCGGAGATGCCTGCAACCAGATCCCAGTTCATTGGTATGGTGCAGTCTGAGATCCCTGAAAACACGGAAGACGAAAATCCCGTGGAAAAGGCAGAAAACATTGATCCCACAGAAAAAGTGGAAGATCCGACAACCGTCAATGAGATGACGAACTCGGAAGCCGACTCTGTATTAGCTGCTATAGAAGCAAGATTGGAGTCAGAACCCGGATCTGAAGACGTAAATTCCGAAGACGAAGATGAAGATGCTTTCAAAAGAAAAGGTCAAATCTATGCAAGGGAGTTTTCATGAAGTACTTATGGCAAAACCGACTGAAAAATCGGATGCTGAGGAACATGAAGATCCCAAAACACCTCCGCCAGATGAGGAAAATAAGGATGGCGAAGCTAGTCCAACTTACCCGGATGTTAGAGAACTGACGGAGGAAAAACCTAGCAAGAAACCTCCTTCTTTCAAAAAGAAAAAGAAGAGTGCTAAGAAACTCCAATATAAACTCCAGAAGAAAAAGATGAAAAAATTGGCAGACATCGCCAACCAAAACCTAGAAGTAGGAGGAAACAGCTTAGTCAAACCTACAGAGAAGAAAAAGAACGAAATCCCCATTCCCCAAATGTCGGAACATGATGAAATTGATTTGATCAAAACCCCGGTGGCACGAGAAGAGCCCCCGAAAGTGCTGGAAGCCAGGAGACAACCTCTACAGGGGCAGCATCAACATCTATTCCGAGCTCAGGCTGACATTAAATTGCAGCAGGAAGAAATAGAGGGATACGAGAGAAGGAATAGATCTGGAATTAAAACTACGCGGTTACCCAGAATTTCAAAGCCGGAAGAACTGCCAGCAAGAAAGAGGTCTGAAAACCCTTCTTGGCAAAGGCAGGTTAACGACGTTAATGCCAAGGGCGAACGCATATACAAAACTGTAGCAGAAAACGGGAAGGCGCGTTCGTCATCCTTAACGACGATTTGTACTCCAATGACGAAAAACTTCAGGGAGTATATGCTTTCCTAGGAAAAGCATTACATCAGCAACATCGAGGACATGCACGATCAGGAAAGTTACATGATGACTCAGCCCTATGCAAAACTGCCACATGCGCCACTGGAGCACCTGAACCTGGTGAACCTAGAGATTCAGGCGACTCTTAAGGAACAGAAATAAGATCCTAAAAAAGACAAGAAAATCCGAGATAACAAGGATGCAGCGTCTAGAACAGGGTCCCATCTGCCGAAAGACGGAAATAATCCCCGTGACTATAAGGAACGGGAGGAACAAAACCGAAAACACGAAAAAATAATGCCGCCTCCGAGACGCCCAGCGCATAAAGCCGGAAGATATGACAATCCTCACAGGCGTGAGAGATCCCGTACTCCTCCTAGGAACAAAGAAAGGCCGGAGTAGAACTCCGCCTCATTCCAAGGGACACGATAACAGAAGAAAATAGGGATAATCCCAGAAGAGCGCACTCGCGCAACAACGGACCATGTCGAGACATCGTGGTAGTTTTCATAGACTGGGGTGCCATGAGACTACGGTAGAGACGTGGGGTAACGGGATAGCGTAGTAATACAGAACACGGGATTTTACCCAGGTTCGGTACGTCGCGACAGTACGGCGCACCTACTCCTGCACTTCTCACTATGTGGGACTAAAGCCCGTATAATAAGGTTACAATGTAAGGGAATAGATCCAGCTACTCGTCGAGGATGAACCTCTCGGCGAGTTGCGTAAGGCTTGAGCTTGAACCTAGAACCTTGGAACTAAAAGAACTTATGTAATCTATCTCCCGTCCGGCTTTATATAATAGCCGGATTAGGGCTTACAGAACCAGAAACCTAGAAGACTACATTTAACTTGTAACTTGGAAAGTAAGGAATCTGTCTTCTCCTCCAAGCCAGATCACGCGGGCCGTGATCCGGGTTCTTCTAGAATCCGGCTTCTGCGCGTCGGACTACTGGGCCGCCCAATGGACCTAAGCCCATTACCATGTAGGCCACCCTGGTAGTCCGGCTCTTTTGTCTACCATCTTCTATACCCCTATTCAGTATATATCCGACAGTAGCCCCCAGGAAGGATCAAAACTCTGAAACTCCGCCTTTCGTCAAATACATTTTGTCCGGGAAAACTTGATTCAGCAGCCTTGATTCTTTCTTCTTTCCTTTTAAAGGAGATGGTAACATAAAACTCGGAACTATGAAAATCCGGCTTTTCTTCTCGCGATCCTTCGCGGAAAAGGAACTTATGACATCAGCGCCTCAATCACGCTGACGCAAGCGCCGCTTGGTTTCACGCGGGAAACCCTGCAACGTATCTCTGACAGATTCTCACGAGAACGAGGAGATAGCCATCATTCCTCTGTCGTTCCGTTTCCCGGATTTTCCGGCGAGCGACACGCGTCGAACATCCAACGGTCAAAAGAGCCGTTGGCGCGTATCTAGAGGTTTTCAGGCTATAAATAGCCGTCCTCGTCGTCATCGGAAATCTTTCCTCACTCCACACTGCCCACGCCATTGACGCAAACGCGAGCACGAGAGCAAGAACGAGACCTTGCCCCGACGAGCCCTTTGCACGCCGGAGCGCTCACTCGCCACCGAAAAAGATGGCCTCTCCGTCGTCCTCACCGGCTCGCGCCTCCATCGACGAGCTTTTGGGCGACCTAGATCCACAGCTGGGGTCGCCCAAGCATGCCGGCGGCGGGCCGGAAAAGACCACTTCATCCGCGGCGGGCGGAGGAAACGCTTCCGCCGCCGCGGACATCGCGGGCCCAAGCGCCACGACAACCCCGCCGTTCGCACCTGAAACGGCGGAGGAGAAAATCGAGCTCCTTGGCGAGAAACTTGCCGCCGCGAAGGCCGCCGCCGCTGCCGCCGCCGGAGCAGACGAGGAAGAGGAAACTGCAGGCAACTGGAGTGCCTGCAGTATTCCCCCGGCTCTCCTTCCAAACTTGGAGAAGGAGGGCTTAGTTCTGAAAAAGAAGTGGCGGCTCCCGGAAGAGGAGACTGAACCCATGCCACAAGAGGGCAAAAGGGTGCTTCTTACCTCCCACCTTCTACGAGGTATGGGGCTGCCACCTTCCTCTTTCTTCCTCCAGGTTCTGTCACACTACAGCATCCAACCTCATAACCTTCCTCCCAATTCTATTCTATACATGGCCGGCTTCCAGGCCTTGTTCGAAGGTTACCTAGGAATAGAGCCTAGGTTAGATTTTTGGCTGTATTGCTTTGGGGTGAAGCGTAACTCTTCGGAGGGCGCACTCCCAAATTGCGGGACCATTTCCTTTACTCTTCGGAGATTCCGAGAGGATTGGTTCCCCAAAATCAAAACCTCAGAATCCGTCAAATTTTGGACGGGTTCTTTTTTCTATCATCCCGACGTGTCTTTTCCTAAAAAGGCCGTCGGGGTTCCACCTTTTGTGAACTCCGCCGCCGTTCCCCAGGATAACTGGGTAACAGAGGCCGTCCAAGTTCTGCCTCCAGATCTGCTAAGGATCAAGAGGCGCATCGCCAAGATCACCTCCTCCAAACCTCCTTTGACCGGTATGGACACGGTCTTTTGCTGGCTGGATAGGCGGATTCAGCCATTAGCAAATCACGGAGGCCGTCTCCTGTGTGAATACACGGGAGCCAAGGATCCAATGCGGACAACCGACAAGGATTGGCCCGCAAAGGAACTTAGGCGGCGCATCAATCAGTTGGTCGCATCACGCGACCAATACACGGAGAGTCGGCCAATGTACACGGCCGACAACCCAGCTCCTAAGGTAAATTTTCCGTCATTTGGGTATAATCTCACTTCCTGGATAATCTACCTTTTGACTCTGTTTTTCCGACAGCTTGTGGATCTTCCAGACTCGGAGTTAGCCTCCGAGGCCGAGCTGGATGCGCTGCGCTCCGCCGCTACGGGTGGGCGCAAACGCAAGAAGATAATTTCTTCGGATGAGATTATCGACCTTGACGGAATCCCCGTCGCCACTTCCAGGTTATTTTCTTCTGGGTTTTTTCTTTTATGGGATCTTTTTCGTCCATCTTCGGTGTTTTAACCTTTTCCGGGTTTTTGGTTTTTAGCCTACCCCCTTCCAACTTGAAGCCGAGAAAGTTGAAGAAACTCAGAGCTTCTTCCAACCGAGGCAGCCAACCATCTCCCGCCGTCGCCCCGGACACGCCGCAGACAATGGCGGAAGAGCCTACTGCAGCCACCACCACCAAGCCCCCAGAGCCCAGCCAGCCCGTTGTGTCCGAGTCGGACACGAGGGAAAGGGCGGCTCCAGAGGTGGGGAAATCTTCTCGGACTTTCGACGAGGAAATCCCCACCTTTGCCAAGGATTTTAAGGCTATAAATGACGGCTTGGACGCAGCCGGAAATCACTTCGCGGAATACGCGAAAGAATTCCAAGAAAACTTAGCAGGTTTGCAGCGCATGAGCCAGGTATGTAACTCTAGCCCCCAAGCATTAAACAAAATGCATGCTTTTTTGCTTTGATGTTTTTTGTTAACCATACTTTTCCTTGCTGTGTTTCAGCAAACCTCCGAGGCCATAAACCTGGAAGTTTTCAGGAAGCTCACCATCAAGAATAAAGAAGTTCGAAGTCTTCTTTCTATTCTTGAGGAGAAAGAGGCGGAGCTGGAATCATCTCAGCTCGCTTTGACAGAAACGAAAGGTAAGCTTTTTTCGTTTTGAAATTTCCGATTTAAGACTTTGTCTAAGTTTTTTCCCGAGGAAATTGATCAACTCGGATTTTCCCTTGCTTTTCAGCTGCCTTAGCTGAGGCTAAACAAGCAGCGGAAGATTCTGGCAACGCTGAAATTCTCCGCAATGAGAACATTGAGCTTCACAAGAATCTTGTGAAAGCTCAGCAAGACCTGGAAGCCAGCAACCTGGCTCTTGGAATGGCTAATTCCAAGGCTTCCGAACAGGCGGAGAAAGACAAATCCACCATTCAGGATTTGACTGAAGCTCTGAACCTTCGCCTGGAGGAAGTTTCCGAGATCGACAAGCTCATCGGTAAATTTCTTACCCTTTTCCTCATCTTTCCATGGTTTGCTTTCTCTGTTTGTCTTCTTAACCCTTTTGTATGTTTTATTGGATCAAACAGGAGACACCCCAGATGGCACTCGGGCTGCAGGCATCCGAGCTTTCGGGGAGACATGGAATTTGGTGAAGGCTGCTGCAACGCAGCTAGTAGGCAAGTTTCTTCCCGATAAATCTGGGGAATGCTCGGAGGTTGAAAAACTTCCGGGTATCATCATGGAGGTGGCGGAGTCCAAGGAGTCTATTCTCCGCTCCGCTGCACGGGGTGGTGCGCGCATGGCCTTAGGCCTTATGCGCATGCACTATCCTAGTGCCAAATCCTGGCGTGTGGCCACCGGTGTCCCTCAGGGATACACGGATGCGCAACGATCCACCATTTTTGGTGAAGTTAAGGGCCACGCCACCCAGATTGCCGCCATGGTAAATGTCGCCGTCAACTATCCAGAAGAGGAAGCTCCTCCAATCCCCGATGAAGAAAGCAGCGAGGAGGAGTCGGATTCTTGAAGGGTTACCTGGAACCTGGATAGAAAAATTAGACAATAGGAGCATTACTGTTCTTTCATTTGTAATCCAAAATGTAATGCTTCTTATGTATTAATGAAAATTCCGCCTTTTGCAGTTTAAACTATGAAATTACTTTGCAAGTTGTTTGGATTATTCCTTTATCTTCTAAGTTCTCTGGTGTATATGCTTTAACTGTCCTTAGTGTTTGAAATGGCTCAAATAGCATTATGAATCGTTATGCCGAGTAACTGGGGACGAACCAATCAGTTTTGAAACTCGGAAACATGAATCATGCTAAAGGCATTTTTACTAACTAGTTCCAGTAACCCAGCGTACGCACAATCAGATAAGACTTAGAGAAACAAGGAAAGTTTTAAGTGAAACTTGGGCACGCAGGCAATTCAAGTTTCCTTTAGCCGTTAAAAGGCTGAAAAATCATTCAGTTATGTAACGCCGAGTACGCAAGCACAATTCGGGTTAACGTTGAGAAATTTGTAAGATCATTGGGAAATAGATGAGGCGGAAACACTTTGCACTTATAAGAAATATGGATGACAGCATTCCGACAACTTTATTTCATGATCTCAAAAGATGTTTACATAGATTTGAACTAAGTACGGAAAGGGACATAACTTGCTAGACGTTCCCAGGCTTCCGCAATCCACTTGACCTTGTCGAACTTCTCCAGCAGTTTGTGAAATGGTAAGGTTTTAGCCCCCAGCCAACTAAGAAATCTTTTTATGGCTATGGCGGAACCCGGCAATTCTGGGACATCTTTTTCACACGTAAGTTCTGAGATGTTCGAGATTGCCTTAATCTTTTCCGGGTTAACTTCTATTCCTCTATGAGAAACGATGAAACCCAGAAGTTCACTTGAGGGAACCCCGAATACGCACTTAGATGGATTCAACTTCATCTGGTAGGTGCGTAAGTTCTCGAAAGTTTCTCGCAAATCCTCAAGGAGTGTATCTTTTTCCTTGGTTACGACAGCAATATCGTCCACGTAAACATGGACATTTTTTCCAATCTGACTATGCAAACAACGTTGCATGCAACGCTGGTAGGTTGCACCTGCGTTCTTCAGGCCAAAAGGCATGGTTACGTAGTAATACGTCCCGTACGGGGTTATAAAAGAAGTCTTGATTTGATCTTCCTTTTTCATGCGTATTTGGTGGTACCCGGAGTATGCATCCAAAAAGCATAGAAGCTCAGAGCCTGCAGTGGCGTCTATTATTTGATCGATTCGCGGCAGCGCAAACCTATCTTTCGGACATAACTTGTTCAATCCTGTGTAATCTATACACATTCTGAGGGCAGTTGTGTCTTTCTTCGGTACTAATACCGGATTTGCGGACCAGTCAGTATGGATTACTTCCTTGATGAAATCCGCTGCTAATAGCCGGATAATTTCCTTGCCAATAGCCTTCCGTCTTCTTCCGTCAAATCGACGGAGACCTTGTTTGACGGGTTTTGATCCGGGAATAACCTTGAGTTGGTGCTCAGCAAGTTCCCTGGGTACGCCTGGCATGTCAGCTGGACACCAGGCAAAAATATCCCAGTTCTCACGGAGGAACTTGATGAGCTCGCCTTCCTATTTGTCGGTCATCCCAGTCCCTACAACGACGAATTTTGTCGGATCTTTGGGATCTAGGATTACCTGTCTTGTATTCTCGGATGCCTTGAAGCTATCTGTTGGCTTCCGAGTTTCTTTTCCTGCCGGCATTTCTTTCGGCGATACCTCCTTGGCTAACTCCTTCAGTTCTTCCTGAGCTATAACTCTTTGAGCGCAAAGGGCGTTTTGCTTTTCCAACTCGTTTGCCAGCTTGAAATCACCGGCAATGGTGATTACTCCTCCTTTGGGTCCTGGCATCTTCAGCTTGTTGTAGATATAGCAAGATCTTGCCATAAACTTGGCGAAAGCCGGACGTCCGAGTATTGCGTGATACACGCTCTCGAACGGCACAACTTCGAAGGATACTTTTTCCTGCCGGAAGTGATCTTTATCTCCGAAGGTGACATCTAGGGAAATTTCTCCTAGGGATCGTGCTTGCCTGCCAGGAACGATGCCATGGAAGCGTATATTGCTGTAATTGAGCTGGGACTCGGATATCTTCAAGTGCTTCAGTGTATCCAGGTACATTATATTGATGCTGGATCCTCCGTCCATCAGCACTCTTCTTAGCCTAGTGTTTTGAACAATAGGGCTTACAACAAGAGCTTGTGTGCCGGGTTCAGGGATGTTTCCGGGATGATCTGACTGATCCCAGATTATCGGTGTGCTAGAGTACTTCAAGAATTTTGGGGTCGCAGGAACAACCGCATTTATTTCTCGAAGTGTTCTTTTGGCCACCTTTGCTGACGGGGTTGCTAGGAAAGTTAACATTGCTTCTCCGTCAACTCTCGGAAATTTAGTTTCGCCTTTTCGCTGCTGTTCCTGGATTTTGTCATCAGTGTCCGATTCACTGTCTTCTTTTTCAGCTTCTGGCTTTTGTTTGGCAGGTTTCCTCTTGGAACCCTTCCCTTTATTTCCGGATCCTGCATTGCCTTTCATATGCTTGTTTAGCCGGCATTGCGCGTTTGTGTGGGTTGGTTTCCCAAACTGAGAGTGGTGGACGCAGGGTTCCGACTTAATTCTCTCCCATTCCTCAGGAGTGTAATTGATGGGATCCGGACTGCGGCCTTTCCACTTGTTCCCTTTTTCTCCTCCAAAGGCTAAGTTAACCTCCTTGGGCTTTGTTGTTGACTCCGGAGTTCCTTTTTTATCAGAACGAGGTGTTTTCTTGGCCAGTATCAGTGACTCAATATTGCCTCCTCTTGCTCTGATATCGTCTTCGGCTGCAGCATGCTCATTAGCGGTTGTAAGCATAGATCCGAGATCTTTGTGCTTTTTAGAACCAACCATGAACGGTACAAGTCCGGGTTTTAGGCCATTGACGAAAGCATGCATTGCTTGTACGTCAGTTACTCCAGAGCAACTATTCTTCATCGCAGTCCATCTGGAGATGAAATCCACGTATGGTTCGTCTTCAAATTGGGTGCAACGGTTCAGCTGGTTGATGCTATTTGGGCGTTTGTATGTTCCCCTAAAATGCTGGGTAAATACTCTCGCCATATCATCCCAACTGTCGACAGTTCTTGATGGTAAACCATTAGTCCAATCTCTGGCTCCGTCTAGCAACATTAGGGGAAGAAAATTGACAGCTTCCAGGTCTGTCCCGTTGTTGATCTGGACGGCTGTGTAATAGTCTGAAAGCCAGGTATCCGGGTTTGTACTGCCGGTATATTTTTGGTAGGTTGGACCAACTTTGGCGAAGCCAGAATGCAGGGTTATCCTTCGGATCCTGTCAGTAAAACACTTAGGACCAAAGTATAGATCATCCTTTTCTGCTCTATCAATATGTGCAGAATATCTCCCGGCTGAATGGACAGAAGGGGATCTGCTCCTTTCTTTTCCATTGTTGCGCGGACGCGTTTTTCCGAGGTTATCTCTATCTCTTCCGTTGTCACGCCCTCTGGGATTAGGTGGAGTCCTGCTCCTGTATCTTTCCTTATCTTTAGGCGGTGTCCGAGATCTTTCACGTCTGTGAGGTGTATCGTATCTTCCAGCTTTTTCAGCTGGGTTTCTTGGAGGTGGCATTATTTTGCCGTCATTCCGGTGTTTGTCTTCCCGATCGTGTGGTTTATATCCATCTTTCGGGAGATGAGGTCCGGTTCTAGACGCTGCGTCCCGGTTGTCGGGGTTTTTCTTGTCTTTTCTCGGATCCTCTTTTTTATCCGAATCTCCGGGTTCTTCCGGTCCAGGTGCTCCAGCAGCGCAAGTAACAGTTTTGCAGAGGGCGGAATTATCATGCAGCCTCCCTGATCGCTCTTGTCCTCGCTGTTGCTGCTGTAATGCTTTTCCTAGGAAAGCATACACCCCTTGGAGTTTTTCCCCGTTGGAGTACAGATCATTGTTCAGGATGGCGAACGCTGCTTCCGCGTTTTCAGCTGCGGTTTTGTATATTGGTTCGCCCTTGGCATCTTTGCCGTTTAACTGCTTTTGCCAAGATGGGTTATAGAACCTTTCTTTCGGCGGCAGTTCTTCCGGTTTTGCAATTCCGGGTAACCTAGTAGGTTTTAAGGCAGATCTATGCTTTCTCTCGTACTCCTCAATTTCTTCCTTCATGATTTTGATGTCATTATGGGTTTGTTGAAGATGTTGCCGAGATCTAAGCAGATGTTGCTGTTGCCGTTGGAAAGCTTGTCTCCTGGCTTCCAGCATCTCAGGGGGTTCATTGGGTCCCACTGGAGTTTGTAATAGTTCTTGCTCTTCCAGTTCTGTCATTGGCGGAGCAGTGATTTCCTTAGATTTCTTTTCCGTAGTCTTTGTGCCACTAATATCTCCAACTTCCAGGTTTTCATCAGCGAGATCAGCTGACTTTTTCTTCCGGAGTTTGTACTGGAGTTTTTTAGAAGCACGGTGCTTTTTCTTGGAAGACGGAGGTTTTTTGACAGGTTCATCCTCTGTCATCTCCTTGACATTAGGGAATATCGGAGAAGTTTCTCCGTCTTCCCTCTCTTCCACTGGCGGAGGGGTTTTAGGGATTTCCTGGCTGTCGGCACCCGTTGTATCAGCTGGTTTTGCCATTAGCACTTCATGGAATCCCTCTTGAAAGGACTTAACTTTTCTTACGAAGGCATCATCGTCTTCGTCTTCGGATTCGAAGTTATCCGATCCGGTTTCCGACTCCAATCTCGCCTCAATGGCGGCAAGCACGGACTCTGTTTCCGAATTCATCGTCTGGTTGACGGATGTCGGATCTTCCGTCTCTGTGACGGGTATTGGTTCTTCCGTCTCTGTGACGGGTGTAATGTCGTTATCTGCCTCTTGCACGGGATTTCCGTCATCCGTGTTTTCCGCGATCTCGGATTGCACCATGCCGATAAAGTGCGTATCACTGTTTTGTCGGCGATCTGAGCAAAATCCGGCATCATAGTCGTCTTCGACTGGGTATAGGGCGGGTGGGAAATACTTGCTTTCACCGCAAAACCCCATTGCTTCCGCGGTTAATCCGATAAAGATGTTAGCAGATCCAATCGGTAAAACGCAGGCACTTACCAGGTGGTTTTGCGCCGGTATGTAGGATCCGTTGTCGAGGAAGCGCCCGACGTCGTCGTTGAATTCCAAGCTTCCGACAGTGATCGATCTTCCAATTCCGCCTAGTATCCCAGATCGGAACTTCACGCCTGACGTCGTTTGCCCCACGGTGGGCGCCAACTGTCGAGACATCGTGGTAGTTTTCATAGACTGGGGTGCCATGAGACTACGGTAGAGACGTGGGGTAACGGGATAGCGTAGTAATACAGAACACGGGATTTTACCCAGGTTCGGTACGTCGCGACAGTACGGCGCACCTACTCCTGCACTTCTCACTATGTGGGACTAAAGCCCGTATAATAAGGTTACAATGTAAGGGAATAGATCCAGCTACTCGTCGAGGATGAACCTCTCGGCGAGTTGCGCAAGGCTTGAGCTTGAACCTAGAACCTTGGAACTAAAAGAACTTATGTAATCTATCTCCCGTCCGGCTTTATATAATAGCCGGATTAGGGCTTACAGAACCAGAAACCTAGAAGACTACGTTTAACTTGTAACTTGGAAAGTAAGGAATCCGTCTTCTCCTCCAAGCCAGATCACGCGGGCCGTGATCCGGGTTCTTCTAGAATCCGGCTTCTGCGCGTCGGACTACTGGGCCGCCCAATGGACCTAAGCCCATTACCATGTAGGCCACCCTGGTAGTCCGGCTCTTTTGTCTACCATCTTCTATACCCCTATTCAGTATATATCCGACAGACCAGAACAGAGCAGATCCCCTTCTGCCCATTCATTTGGAAGATATTCGCACACGTCGATAAGGCAGAAAGAGATGATCTATACTTTGGACCTAAGTGTTTCACTGACAGGATCCGAAGAATCAGTCTACACTCTGGCTTCGCCAAAGTTGGTCCAACAAATCAAAAGTATACCGGAAGTTACCGGAAGTACTAACCCGGATACATGGCTTTCAGATTACTATACTGCCATCCAGATCAACAAAGGGACAGATTTATAGGTTGTAAGGTTTCTTCCGCTAATATTATTGGATGGAGCTAGAGATTGGATAAATGGATTACCGTCAAGAACAGTAGACAGCTGGGAAGATATGGCGAGAGTATTCGCTCAGCACTTCCGGGGCACGTATAAACACCCTAAGAGTATCAACCAGCTAAACCGTTGCGTGCAATATGAGGATGAGTCGTACGTCGACATTATCTCAAGATGGACTGCAATGAAGAATAGTTGCTCTGGATTAAGTGATGTACAAGCAATGCATGCTTTCATCAACAGCCTGAAACCCGGCCTCGTACCGTTCATGGTTGGTTCAAAAGAGCACAAAGATCTCAGATCTATGCTTACCACCGCCAATGATCATGCAACGGCCGAAGATGATATCAAAGCGAGAGGTGGAAATATTGATGCATTGGCTCAAGCCAAAAAGGCGTCTCGTTCTGAAAAGAAAGCTACTCCAGAAGCACAGCCAAAACCAAAGGAAGTAAACTTAACCTTTGGAAAGGATAATGACAGCAGATGGAAAGGGAAAACACATAGCCAACCTCCCATTCTAAAGAAGGATGGGAAAAGATTAAGTCGGAAAACTATGTCCACCATTCGCAATTTGGGAAGCCTACCCATACCAATGCGCAGTGCCGCCTAAACAAGCACATGAAGGGCACTGCAGGATCCGGGAACAAAGAAAAGAATTCCAAAAGTAAGTTCAACAAGCAAAAGCCGAAAGTTGAAAAAGAAGAAAGTGAGTCGGATACTGATGAAAATCCAGGAACAACAGCGAAAAGGCGAGTCAAAATTCCTGAGAGTTGAAGGAGAATGTAACCTAACTTTCCTGGCAACCCCCTCAGCAAAACAGACGAAAAGAACACTTCGAGAAATCAACGCGGTTGTACCTCCAACCCCAAAGTACTTGAAGTATTCAAATACGCCAATTACCTGGGATCAGTCTGATCATCCCGGAAACTTCCCAGAACCCGGCACGCACGCTTTGGTCGTAAGCCCTATTGTTCAAAACACTAGGCTCAAAAGAGTGATGATGGATGGAGGATCTAGTATCAATATCATGTACTTAAGCATATTGAAGCAGCTACACATCTCCGAAACCCAGCTCAATCACAGTAACATATGTTTCCATGGTATTGTTCCTGGCAGACAAGCACAATCCGTAGGAGAAATTTTCCTAGACGTAACCTTTGGAAACAGGGAACACTTCCGTCAGGAAAGGATCTCATTCGAGGTGGTGTCGTTTGAAAGTGTTTATCATGCAATACTCGGACGTCCGGCTTTCGCCAAATTCATGGCAAGATCATGCTATATTTATAACAAGCTGAAGATGCCAGGGCCAAAAGGAGGAGTAATTACCATATCTGGTGACTTCGAATTGGCGAACGAGCCGGAGAAAGGAAACGCCCTTTGTGCCGAACAAGTGATTCAGAATGAAGAATTGAAGGGGCTAGCTAAAGAAGTATCGCCGACAGAAATGCCGGCAGGAATAGAAAGCCGAAAGCCGACAGATAGTTTCAAAGCCTCGGAGAATACAAGACAGTTCGTCCTAGATCCTAAAGATCCGACAAAATTTGTCGTAGTGGAAACAATAATGACTGATAAATAGGAAAGCGCGCTCATCAAGTTCCTACGTGAGAACTGGGACATTTTTGCCTGATATCATGCTGATATGCCAGGTGTTCCGAGGGAACTTGCTGAGCACCAACTCAAAGTAATCCCAGGATCAAAACCCGTCAAACAAGGTCTCCGTCGTTTGGATGGAAGAAGGCGGAAGGCTATAGGCAAGAAAATTATCCAGCTTTTAGCAGCTGATTTTATCCGGGAAGTCATACATACTGATTGGTCTGCAAACCCAGTATTAGTCCCAAAGAAAGGTAGTATTATTCTTAGGATGTGTATAGATTACACCGACTTGAACAAATTGTGTCCAAAAGATAGGTTCGCGTTACCGCGAATCGATCAAATAATAGATGCCACTGCTGGCTCTGAGCTTTTATGCTTTTTGGATGCTTATTCCGGGTATCATCAAATACATATGAAGGAAGAAGACCAAATAAAAACCTCCTTCATAACCCCATATGGAACATACTACTATATAACCATGCCTTTTGGCTTGAAGAACGCTGGTGCAACATACCAGCGTTGCATGCAAATATGTTTGCAGAGTCAAATTGGCGAAAACGTTCATGTTTACGTGGATGATATTGCCGTTGTTTCCAAGGAAAAGGATAACTCGTTGAAGATCTACCAGAAACCTTCGAAAACTTGCGCACTTATAAAATGAAGTTGAACCCATTAAAGTGCGTATTTGGGGTTCCCTCAGGAAAGCTTCTGCGTGTTGTCGTCTCTCACAGAGGAATAGAGGTAAACCCGGAAAAGATCAAGGAGGTCTTGAACATCACAAGGCCTACATGTCTAAAATATGTCCAAAGATTGACGAGTTCTGCAGCCGCCGTTAGCAGGTTTATAAGCCGACTTGGTGACAAAGCTCTGCCATTATACAAATTGTTGAAGAACTCCGACAAATTTGAATGGACAGAAGAGGCGGACAAAGAATTAACTCAGTTAAAAGAAACCTTGATGAAAAATCCGATTTTGGCATCCCCAAAAGACGAAGAACCCATGTTACTGTACCTTACAACAACTAACAGGGTTATTAGTGTAGTGATAATCGTGGAAAGATGAAAAGACGAGCAAAGTATTCCAGATCAACATCCGGTGTACTACGTCAGCGAGGTATTCTCCGAGTCAAAACAAAGGTATCTAGATTATCAAAAGCTGGCATATGGCGTATTTTTCGCATCTTGAAAACTCCGTCATTATTTCCAAGGACATTCCATAACAGTGGTAAGTAAAGCACCACTAGGGGATATTATAAACAATGCGGGTGCAACAGGAAGAGTAGCCAAATGGGGCATTGAGCTCGCTGCGTTCGACATTAAGTACCAACCCCGGACGACAATTAAATCCCAGGTGTTGGCAGATTTCATAGCCGATTGGACAGAAGCAATGGAAAACACACCAATGCCGGAGTCA
This sequence comes from Alopecurus myosuroides, assembly GCA_028641055.1. NCBI lineage: Eukaryota > Viridiplantae > Streptophyta > Magnoliopsida > Poales > Poaceae > Alopecurus > Alopecurus myosuroides. The sequence continues at coordinate 231,269,459 of CM054063.1, read as the reverse complement.
GAATATTGGATCATGCATTTGGATGGATCCAAAATGAAAGAAGGCGCTGGAGCTGGTGTAGTGCTTAAATCTCCAAAAGGCGACATAATGGAATATGTATTGCAAATACACTTCAACGCCAGCAATAATGTGGCAGAATATGAAGCTTTGCTTCATGGCTTGCATATTGCAAAGGAGATAGGCGTCAAGCGTATACTTGCTATGGTGACTCGGATTTGGTGCAGCACCAGCTGAACCAAACATGGATTCTAAAAGCCCCATTATGGCCGAATATCGGAGAAAAGTCGATGAGTTCGCCATTTGCTTCCTAGGATTTGAAGTACTTCACATCAAGAGGGAATAAAATTGGAACGCGGATGCTCTATCCTGCATGGGCTCGGAAAGAGTGAAGACTTTACCACCTGGTGTGTTCGTCCAACATTTTCATGAACCATCAATAAAAGGCAGAGATGTTGATTATCCTCTACTTTCCGAGTCAATGAAAGTCTTGCTTGTTAACCCGGATTGGACAATTCCATACCTAAACTTCTTAGTTGAGCAGAAGTTCCCGGATGGAGCAGACGAAGTCTTGCAAAGGCAGATACAACGCCGATGCAAAGGATACACGGTAATCAATGGTTGCATGTATAAGCACAGTACTATCGGAATTTTTCAGCGATGTATTTCGCCAGAAGAAGAACAAGAAATTATGTAGGAAATCCATGCAGGAGATTATGGATATCATGCTCAATCAAAAAGCATAGTTAAAAAGCATTCAGTGCAGGGTTTTTCTGGCTCACAGCCAAGACAGATGCGGAGCACACAGTAAATACATGTGCTGGATGTCAGTACTACGCTAGGCAAACGAATATGCCAGCTCTATCACTCAAAACTATCCCCATAACATGGCCATTTGCGGTCTGGGGGCTAGATATGATGGGACCATTCAAAACTGCCAGAGGCGGACTCACACATCTACTCGTTGCAGTAGATAAGTATACCAAGTGGGTGGAAGCAAAACCCATCAAAAAACTTGATGGTGTGACTGCCAGAAATTTCATCATTGATGTAGTCATGCGGTACGGCATGCCACATAGCATAATCACGGATAACGGGACAAATTTCTCCATTGAAGAGTTGACAAAGTATTGCCGACAAACGGGAATTTGCCTAGATCTTGCATCTGTGCCACATCCACAATCCAATGGACAGGTCGAACAAATGAATAGTTTGATACTGCAAGGAATCCACCCAAGACTCGAATATGCTCTTCATAGAGCAGCTGGAGCATAGGTACAAGAATTACCGTTCCGTGCTTTGGAGTATTCGAACGACGCCGAATAGATCAACATGGAAAATGTCTTTTTTCTGGTTTATGATGCAGAAGAAGTGCTTCCTACGGACATGATCCATGATAGCCCAAGAGTGCAGGCGTACGATGACTCGGATGCCGAAAACGCATGACAGGATGTCGTCGATCTCTTGGAAGATGAATCAGAACTTGTGCTACAAAGATCCGCCATTTATTAGCAAGGACTGCGACGTTATCATAGTCGGAAAATTAAACTACGTTCTTTCAAAGAAGGTGAGTTGGTGCTAAGATTGGTACAAGATAGGAAGTACAAATTAGCCCCAGTTTGGGAGGGACCATTTTTCATTAGCAAGACTATGAAAAATGGGTCATATTACCTTGTAGATATTCGAGATACGGAAGATGATCCAAAAAACCCGAATCGCAAGAGAAAAAGAAAGATAGATGTAGAACTAGGAGAGACAAATATTCCTTGGAGCATCCAGCAGTTACGTCCCTTCTACACTTAGTTCAAATTCTATGTAAACATCATTGAGATCATGAAATAAAGTTGTCGGAAATCCATGAATTTTTGTTTTGTTTGTTTTACTGTTATAAGCATATTTCCATCTTATCTATTTCCCAATGATCTTTCAATTTAGCTTCAATGTTAACCCGAATTGTTCCTACGTACTTGGAGTTATAAAGCTGAATGCTTTTTAGCCTAAGGAGGCTTAAGAACCCTAGATTGTGCTTGTGTGCCTGAGGTTCATACTTTTCAAATTTCTTATTTTTCCTAAGTATTATCTGATTGTTTGTATGTTGGGTCACTGGAATTAGTAAGTAAAAGTGTCTAATTATAACCCATGACTCCGAGTTTTGGATGATATGTTTGAACCCAGTCACTTGGCATGAAGATTTCATACTTTCGATCCACTTCAACACTAAGGAAAGTTAAAGCATACAAACCAGAGAACTTAGAAGGAAAAGAATTAAAACTCTAAAAAACTTTGCAAAGACTTAAAAAAATTACTGCAAAAGGATAATTGATTGTTCATACAAAATATAGAATGCATTACAATAGATATTACATTGTAAGAATAGTAATGCTTCTATTTTCTCGACTGGCTACGCAGGAACTAGGCGGCGTCCTCATACTCCTCGTCCTCCTTGTCGCTGTCGTTTGGGTTCTCCGGAGTCTTTGGAATCTCTTCCTCCGGGTAAAACGTGGAGGGTAGAAACCATCCGAGCAATTTTGGAAGCGTGCCCCTTGACTGACTCGAAGATTTCCTCCCTCTCTGCTTCCGTATAACCTTGAGGGATATCGGTAGGCACGCGCTAGGACTTCGAGGTGGTGTAATGCATATGCATCAGTCCAAGGACCATGCGTGCACCACCTCGGGTGGCAGATTGTAGCCAGGACTCCCTATGGTTTGCCACCTCTTCAATGGCTTACGGAAGTTTGCTGACTTCCGAGTAATCGCCAACTTTGTCTGGAATGCACTTAGAAATAAGTAGCATCCCAGCATTCTTCAGCTCGGAGACGATTTACCCGAAAGCCTAAATTCTGTCAATCCGGGTGAGCAAAGGATTCCCTTCTGTTAAAAACAACCAATAAAGGTTAGAAAAGCACAGAAGGAGGAAAAGGAAGGCGTGCTGCAAAAGTACAAGAAACACCTTGGTAAAGAAACAATAACTTACCGAGAATTTTGTCCATTTCAACGCGTTCTTCAAGGCGTTGGTTGAGGGCATTATCCAAGTCTCGGATAGTCGCCTTATCCTTCTCAGCTTGGGAAGAATCTCGGGACTCGGCCAGACCAACGGCCAGTTGGCTCGCCTCCAGGTCTTTTTGGAGCTTTACAGTCATCTTGTAAAGTTCCGAATTTTCCTCGCGGAGGGTTTCAGCGTTGCCGGAATCTTCTGCAATTTGTTTGGCTTTAGCCAAAGAAGCTGAAAATAATGAAAATTGAAGAGTTCAAAACTCGGAAAAAGACTTAGAAAATTTACCTGTTGTATCCTTCAGCTGCTGCTGAACTGCGACCAATTCGGAGTCTTTGTCATTAATAATACCAAGAAGAGATCTAACCTCATGGTTCTTAATGGTAAGCTTGTTCAAAACTTCCACATTTATGCTCTCGGCGTTTTGCTGAGAAATAGACAAAGGAAAAGATGCTTAGTAAAAAAATAAGCAGGAAAAAGAGAAAAGCATTAAAGGCAAAAACATAAAGAATAGTTTTGTATTTAATACTTGGGGGCTAGAGGTATTTACCTGGCTCATCCTCTGCAAACCAGCGACATCCTCGGAGAATTCCTTGGCGTATTCCGCAAAGGTAATCCTCATGTGGTGGATGTCGTCTTGTATAACCTGGCGAGGCGAGAACACATAATTATTCCATACAACTAGGCCGGATTGTGGCTAAGGACGAACCAAGGGAGCTCAGGCAAAGAGATTTTTTGCCCACGGATGAATATATCCGTGTTCGTAAAAACAATCTTTTTTGCTTTACCTTGAACTTTTCATCAAAGGTGGGGATGGGCTCTTACTTGGGAAGATTCGAAGGCCCAGCTTCATCAGGCGCCTCCCTTTTCCTCGCATCCATGTCGGATGCGATGGGCTGGCTGGACCGCAGGAGAAATTCATTCTCCCGTCCAACCGAGTTTTCCTCCCCAGCCGCCATTGGAGTGTCTGGGGCAGCGGCGGGAGACGGCTTTGCTCCCCTGTGGGTAACAACTTTTTGTTTCTTCTGGCATTTTCCCTTCAAGGTAGTAGGGGCACGGCTAGAAAATAAAAAAGGGAAGAAAATCTGAGATTTGAGATTCTGAGAAACAAGAACATGCAACAAAAAGCATACAAATGAAAAAACCTAGGTTTTTACCTGGAAGTGGCGACGGCCACGCCGTCAAGATCGATGACTTCCTGGGTGGTGGATGGCTTCTTGCGCTTCCGCCCTCCAGAATGGAAGTTGGCTCGTAGCGTAGCCAACTCGTCATTAGAGGCAAGCTCGCTTTCAGCAAGTTCAAGGAGCTGAAAAAGAAATAACCCAAAATCCGGATTAGTATAAACATTCGAGAAAAAGTGGAACTCAAGAAATTTCCCAAATGACAAAAACGTACCTTGGGAGCAAGATTCTTCGAGTGATACATTTCCCGGCTCTCCTCGTATTGGTCACGAGTTGAGACGAGTTGGTTCACGCGCCTTTTGAACTCCTTTTGGACAAAACATTCTTCGTCGCCCTCATCGCATCGTCTGGGCCCGTGTATTCACACAGGAGCCGTTTGTCGCGATAAGAGAGGGGTTGAATCCGCCTTCCGAACCAGCATATGATTGTGTCCATGCCGGTTAATGGAGAAGTTGAAGAGACGAGTTTTGCAATTCGCCTCTTGATTCTCACCAGGTCTGGAGCCAGAACCTGGACCGCATCCAACGCCCAATTGTCTTGGGGCGTGGCTGCGGAATTGACGAAAGGCGGAATGCCGTTTTCTTTCCAGGAAATGGAACATCCGCGTGATAGAAGAACGAGCCCGTCCAGAATTTGACAGACTCGGAGGTTTTGATCTTGGGGAACCAATCCTCCCTATTCCTATGGAGATTGAATGATATGGTTCCGCAAGTCGGAAGTATACCCTTAGAAGTATTGCGTTTAATTTTAAAGCAATACTGAAAGAAGTCCAGGCAGGTTCTATCCCTAGATAACCCTCAAAGAGGGACTGGAATCCGGCTAAGTAAAGAATAGAATTTGGCGGAAGATTGTGTGGTTGGATTTTGTAATGGTCTAAGACCTGGCAAAAAACCGCGGAAGGCGGGAATCCCATACCTCCGTTGATGTGGGATGCCAGAAGAACGTGTTCGCCGGGTTGTGGAGATGGATCGACGTCGTCTTCGCCAACCCTCCATTTGTCCTTCAGCATGAAGCCGTCATTCTCCATTGCTGGGAGAAGAGACGGAGCCACATTGTAGTGACTCCAATTGCCGGCATTCTCCTCGCCTCCGGCAATGGCGGAAGCGGCGATGTCCTCGCCGCCGTGAGAAGTGTTTTCCTCCTCCGTAGCTTCGGGGAATGGAGAAGGAGGAGGAGTGGTCGATGGCGGCGGCATGTTTCCGGCCACGGGAGGTGGATCCACGCCCGCCGGCTCGCTAGTGGTTCCCTCCAGCGCGCTCGCAACAGTACGCGGGGGAGAGTCGACGAGAGGATCCAGGTCGTTGATGATGTCCCTGATTTCCACGGCGGCGCTCGTAGAATCAGAGGCGCGGGGAGAGTCTCTGGTGACCATCTTTTGGCGGCACGGTCGCGAGTTGCATCCTCCAATGGTTTTTCTGGAGAAGAACTTGGGGGCTCCGGATTCTACATTCTCTGGAACTTAGGCTCGGGGCGCTAAGGGCTCTGGTGCTCTGGGTGCTCGAGGAGGGACAAGGTACGGAAGAAGAAACGGAGGCCCCAAGGTGGCTATTTATAGCCGAGGCGCACGGAGATTAGCTCCAACGACTCTTTTAGCCGTTGGATGCGCGACGCGTGTAACGCCCAAAATTTCCGGGAAATGAGGGGACGGGATGATTATTGCTATCTCCTCGTTTCCCGTGAGAGAATCTGTCAGAGGATATGGTTTCAGGTTTTGACTGAACCCAAACGTCTATGACATCAACAGGATTTCATCACTGACGTCGCGAGGTTCCTTCTCCGCGAAGGCTCGTGGAAGAAAAGCCAAATTTTGGTAAAATCTGAGTTTTGGATCAAGAGATTTTGGAGAAAAGAAGAATCAAGACAAAACGCCGACATTTCTGAAAATTAATACCAATACACGAAGAGCGGCAAAATGAAGTCTTAATCCTTCTTGGGGGCTACTGTCGGATATATGACGATTAGGGGTATGTCCGGCATTAGCCTAAAAGCCGGATTACCAGGGTGGCCCATAGGTAATGGATCATAGTCCATTGGGCGGCCCAGTAAGCTGACGCGCAGGAAGCCGGATTCTAGAAGAACCCGGACCACGACCCAAAGTGGTGCGGCTTGGAGGAGAAGACGGATTCCTTACTTTCCAAGTTAGATACTTTCCGTAGTCTTCTAGGTTTCCTTTTTGTAAGCCCTAATCCGGCTATCTATATCTTACTTTCCAAGTTAGATAGTTTCTGTAGTCTTCTAGGTTTCCTTTTTGTAAGCCCTAATCCGGCTATCTATGTAAAGCCGGACAGGAGTAGAACAGATAGACAATTAGCTAGAAGCCAACTCTCCGAGAAGTTGATCCTCGCTGAGTTAGTGAAACTATACTCACATTATACTTTGTATACTTCAGGCTTCAGCCATGATTTAGTGAGGTTGCATAAGTAGGAACGCCGCCTAGTTGTGTCGTACCGAACCTGGGTAAACTCCGTGTTCTTGTTTGCAGTGTTATCACGTTCCCCCGTGGTTCTACCAGTAGGCTCGTGGCAGGGGGGGTCTATGAACTCTACTACGATGTCTCGACAGCATTGTAGGATTTTCTACGAGGAAAAAAATCAATATTAATTGAATTGTTAAGCAGAGTTTTACATTAGCGGGATGTGATTTTTTTGGGAGCTTACATTAGATGCTTGCAATTCTTAGCCAGTAGGCATTGTAGGATTTTCTTCGAGGAAAATATGCGGCTTCGATTTTAACTCAAATTGTTACGTAGAGTTTTACATTAGCGAGCTATTATTTTTGGGAGTTTTACATTACATGGTTGCAATTGTCAGTCAGTAGGCATTGTAGGATCTTCTTCGGGCTAAAATGTAGGTTAGTTATTAACACGAACCGTTGAGTATATTTTTTTACATTAGCGGGCTGTAATTGATAATGGGAGTATACATCAGAGGGATTCCATCAGCTGGCAGTAATTATTCTTTCGAGTTTATCTTATTTTTTATGCCAAAATGTAGCAAAAGCTCTATGTGCTTTATTTTTACTTTAATTATGTGCATCAGTTGTTTTACATCTTCGAATTGTTCACACATACCCAGGTTCAAATATGACAAAGTAAAGCAGTTCTAGGAAACACAGCTCATCCAGAAAATATTCAAAATTCAGCATGTTACGAAGGAAACTAATACTCAAGAAAAGGAACTCTCCAGTACCATATAATGATACAAATCAATCCTCTTCAAAATCTGTTGTGGTAACTATAAGGTCTTACTCGGTATATTTCCACACTTCTTTTTGGATCCTACATATTATTGGTATAATTGTGCTGCTATGATGTTGTCATACTCAATGTAATCTAGCTGCTTTTACTCACTGATGTAAAGTCATTGCAAGAAAAAGAAAATAAGTTGTTTCAAAGAGGATCACCAATGAAGTTGGTTAGGATGTATTCGAAACTTCCTGAAGAACAAACCGATTTCATCCGACCTGCTGAATAAGGTGGACTTGTATCATTCAAATGTTCAAAGTTGCAGCCTGACTTGTGCAAGTATCTGATGAGGAGTTTCAACTCAGTCACATGTGAATTGGTCTTCCCACGTCGTGGCAAAATACCATTTAATGAACAGTCGGTGTTTGAGGTCCTTGGAGTTCCTTGTGGCGACTTCGAAGTAATTTACAAGATGGATAAAAAAGATGTTAAATTCATGAATGAGAAGTTAGGCAATGTAAGCAACAAGCAGATAACAGTTGTATCCCTGGGGAAGAAACCTGCTGCGATGAAAAATGTTGACAATAATTTCTTGAGACTTTTCATATTGTATGGGATGTGCTGTGCTCTTTCACCGAATACATGCACTAGAATCAGCCCTAGGTTATATGCATCGTTGGTCAACATAGCTGTAGAAAGTCGTCTAAACATGTGCAACTTTGTGATAAATATGTTAGTGAAAGCTGCTAGATCTGCTACAGATAAAGGCATGCAAAATTCATGCATGCTATACTTCATGGTAAATTTTTTTCTTCATGTAATTTTTATAAGTGTCAACGATTGTGCATCAGTTACTCAATTTGTTTTATTATCGAATTTTTCAGTGCTTTTTTTGGGTACCCAAACTGATCTAAATTGTAATGCAGGTCGGGTACTTGGACTCACTGAAATTGGAAAACATTGATTTTAGTGCACAAGGAACACGAGTCAACGTGTGGAAAAACGCCATGGTTTGGCGAGCCATTAGCCTGGATCAAAGAAGTGACAGTTCATTCGGCAATGCACCGGTAACTAATTTTTCACATGTTTTTTTCCTATAAATTTTATGTGGAAGACACGATTCCATAAGGGGATAGGCCAAGATTTTTTACTGTATATTTTCAAATTATGTAATATGTAACTCGTGTAATATATTTGAAGCAACCAAGTCAATTGCATCAAGCAGTAGATCCAGAGGAGGAACGAAAAGATTGTCGGAATGGAACAATCCTCTTCTCAGACTCTGAGGCTATTAAATGATTCATGCACTTGAATGTGCCTCAAGACAGCACGCCGAAAGTAGGTCCCCAATTCTATTTACATCAACCATACCATGTCATGCTTGTAACTCACTTTTTTCACCTTCCAAAAAAAAACATCTACAAAATTCCATACATGTGTAGGAACTGGTCACTTATAGGGAGGCAATCAGTGATGCATGCCATGCTTTTGCAAAAGGATTGCAAGACCTAATCTACAAGTTGTCACATAAGCCTAAAGAGAAGAAGAGGAAATGGAAAAATAAGAAATGAACCGCTAGCAAAAGGAAGAAGAAGGAGAGCTATGAAGAGATATCGGAAGCTACTGAAAATGACAAAAACAGTGAAGAGTCTGACGAAGACTACATATGTGAGGAGGAATACCTATACAACAATCAAACACCAGTTTTGTTGGTGGAGGAAGATTTTGATATGGATGAATCATGGATAAACAAGGTAAAAGTTAATGTCTGGAAAGGATTATAGGATAGTCTGTCGCACAAGTAGACAACAAAACAGTGTCATAAACAGTGAGCTCATGGATCATTCAGACATTCCACATTCCACCCCGAGTGCAATTTTTGGGCAGAAACACCCCATCCAACCCCACGTCGTGCAAGACACACACCAAGATGACACAATTGTTCATCATATCATCCCCACAGTTGTGTCTGTTCCATGCAGTTTAACTAAAGGTGTGTCTGTTCCATGCACGTCAACTGAATAGCAAGTGAAGCAAGTGCAGCATATTTCAAGTGACACCACTGGTTCATGTGTGAAGGAGAACTGTGAGTTACAAGATGGAGACACCGACAAGGTTTTGGATAGCAGCAACATCGAGCGTGTTCCTGAAGAAGCATCAGAACAACGCAAAACAACAAGCTCCAACACAAGTGCAAAACAACAGGAAATACATGAAGAGAGATTTGTCATTCTGGACAATGAGAAGTGTCCTTCTACAAGTGCTGCTATACAATGTAACTTATGAAGTGGATGAGGGTTCAAGCGACAGCCAAAAATTGATCCCACCGTTGTTAGCTTTACTTCGCGCTGAACCTACTGACATAGTTGATTTGCCAAGACACCTACATTTAGAACCACCAGTAATTATTGGCTTTGACATGGCGAGACCGGCAAGACAAGCATTCGACGACATCGTCACCTATATGAAAAACACAATACCGAGCCATCAAAAGAAGACTTGCCTAGCATACTAGATGGGAGGTTGACAGAAGAGTCGTCAAAGTTGCTAGCAGATATGGAGCCAAAGTATGAGAATACAAAGCACGAATCAGACAAGAAATCAGTGAATTTTGCTCGTCGGACAGTTAAAAAAGTCAAGAGCCCTCCAAAAGTTGCAAATTCTCCATCGAACTGTAGAATAAGGGCCACAGTTGCAGAAATTAATCTAAATACAAACAAGCTTCAGACCATCACTGATAGCCCAACAACTTCAAAATCCAGGACAAGAAACATGTCACCCTCCCAAGCTTCTCTTGAAAGTACTCCATGGAGGGTTTCTAGAGCATTAGCATCAAAGTTACTTTCAAAGTCAAAAAAAGAGGATACACCAAGCAAACCGAAAGCATTGCCAACGGAGCAGCAGCCAGCTATGGGATCGTCAGTAAATGTAACAACAACACCTACTGTGCCAATATCGGCAACACAAGACTCAATGAACAGAAAACTAGATTTTGAAAGCTCAGATTCAGATAGAAAGAAACAAGAACTGCTACGTGCGCCTGACCCTCCATCGTTTGATCTTGGTTTCGACAGTGAACCTGATGAAACTGTACATCCACCAAGACAAAAAAAATGATGTTGCATTGACACAAGAACACTTGTTGCAAGGTCTGACAGAACAACACAAACATACTGAAGATAACCCTACCATGATCCCAACTTGGCACAAGCATCACTCCTGCCTCAAACGAATACCAGAAGAGGGTATTGAAAGCCACGAAATTTCAGAAACCTCCATTTGTTGACTACGAGAACAAGAGGTCATTCAATGTGAGCAAACCTGTCAACGAGCTATACAACATGGTATGCAAGCATGGGTCAAAGTCCAAATCAGAAACAAACATGCATCCAGTTATCGATTTTGGGGATTTCTTTGTAATCCTAAGGGATCTTTCTGATTCAGTAACCCCGGGGAAGAAACTCATCAATGTAGTGTGTGAAATTGCCATCCATGTAATAAAAGTAGAGAACAAAAACCCCAAGAAGATTATTATGCCCTTACGCATCTCGGTAAGAAGTTTCCCTATAGGACATACATTTTTAGCACTTACATCACTTTGTTTTACAACTTTGTGACCTTTAACATGGTTTTTATACCTTTTCTTTTTTCCATAAATACTTGATTGATTGTCATTTCAGCTTTAAGGAGGTCAAGAAAATAGTCTCATGTAGTGCGGATAACAAACTAGACCACAAAGAACTTTTAAGCATAACATTTCAACTATTTACCTAAACATAAAACACGCTCATTCCATATATTACTTGTCAAAACCACTATGTTAGAGTTTTCCAATCTAACAGCTTTTGATGTTGTTTACTTTGTGAAATATACATACATATTTGTTTCTTAACTCTAAAATGCTGGGACGGAGCCAGTGATACACCAACCATTCATTACTTCCTAGTCAATGTGAATATAAAAGCAAGAAGATTTGAGATAATTGAATAAAAGACGGCGAGCCAATTATGATGGATTCATGCCATTGTCTTATCGCATCCATTAAGAAGATGTGGGGAAAAGAGTACAAAGCTTCAAGTATTGACATTTCAAATTTCCCAATACATATAATTCCTAGTCCAGCTCAAGGTAATGGGTAAGATTTTTATATTACTGCACTGCAACCAACTCGTTATCCGTCAGCTATTCAAATCATTTTCACATTTAGCATTCTAAATCTGAATTTTATTTCTGGTTTGCTGCTCTCATCGGTTGAATGCTTTTTGTCAGGTTTGATTGCGGATTGTTCATGCTAAAGATCGTTGAAGAGTGGCATGGCAGGGTACCACCATGGTATGAGCAAGACGATCTACCAAATATAAGGAAGCTCTTCACCAACAAGTGGATTCGTTTTCACGAGAACAAATCACAGTGGAAAGTGATCATATAACTGGCAGTAAGTTGAACAACTAGCTAAAGTTGCTTCTCTATTTTGCTTTCATTCTAAATTTGAGTTTACTTGTAAGTTAATCGCAATTAGCAGGTGTGTGTCCTTTTCTGAAAGTTAACAAAAAAAAATCTACACACAAGTATATAGCAGACTTTCAGTATTACATCCATGGTTTTTTGTGTGATTTTAATATTTTTGAAAGAACATTAAAGAAATGAGTATGACTGTTAAATGCATGAACCTAGGGAGAATTTAAATATTACATATGCTCGTTACGAATCAACCCATCGATAATAGTTACACATATCCATGAATGACGTATCAAGCGCTTGGTTCACAAAAAAAAAATACATGATCCAATCTTACATAAACGAAACTCTACTCAGTGAAACAAAGAAAACAACAATGGGAACTTCTCCGGATTAGCCAACCTGACTGGACATTTTCTAGCATCATGCTCTTTTTCTTTACACACACTACACACTGTCGGGCGTGGCGGCTGCAGCTGGAAACCTCCTTTCTTTCGTTTCTGACTTGGCCTCCCTCTACCACTAGTGAAAGGAGGATCTTGCGCAATCATGTTCTCATCAAGTGAAGGATTTTGTTGCATAGTTGCACTTCCTTCCATGTTGTCTTCAGGGATGGAAGTTTATGTAGTGTTAGTTTTCTTCCTCTTCAATGCATCAACACCTGCTTTCTTCATATTGGCCAATTCCTGTTTCAAAGCTATCATGTGCTTCTCAGCAACTTCTTTTGTTTTGTCTGAGGCTGCAACATCAATAGCTATCTTACAGAAATATTTACATAGGTTACCATAGCACAACATCCACATATCTTTCTGTGACAACTTACCACTAGGAACTTGTTGTGGCTCACATGGTGGCGCAACAATATCAGGAGCCGGCATAGACCATCTAGGGAGGATATAATGGTCTGGGATGTATTTAACAGCACCCAAATGCGACATTACTTTCATGGCATGGCAACATAGAATTTTGTCTCTGTTAAATTTGCCACACTGGCAATTGTAAACTTCATTCTGAAAATCTACTGCAACCATATAGGGCCTTCTACTATACCCCCAAACAGAACCTGGTATTGGAAAAACTTCATAAACACCACCACCAACTTCTCGAATATTGTAGGACATAATCTCGTGCAGCTCAACTTGAAATCGTCTGTATATTGGCAAAGTGTATGTTTCTAACAGTTGAGCCTCCATCGGATAGTCAGACCAGACTTTAGTAGTCCTATCCTCACCAACATACACATGCGTATATTCAGCAACCTCTATCTTTTCTTGCAATTTCAAATATTGTTTAAAGAAACGAAGAAGGTTGTCATGTGGGTTGACATACTTCTTGAGGTCTGCATTGAAACCTTCACTTCGTGGGGTAGTTTGGATGAAGGGGAAAATCCTTTCTCTGAAATAAGTCGGGACAAAAACTAATCTGATTTTGTAAATCTTGTCAAAAACATTATTTCCCACTAAACCATGTCTTTGAACCAACTCATCCCAATTAACCTCAAAGTAAGCTATGGTCAGACTGAAGTCGATCACCTCGTTGAAATTTAGGAGAAACTATTCATTATGGGCTATCAATGGACTAGCCTTCTCTTGCACTTTTTGCATTATGTGCCATCTACAGTTCCTATGAACAATATTTGTGAACACAATCATTATTGCAGTCCTCATAGCCTCACCCTGATCAGTAATGATGTTTAGAGGCTCAACACCACCTATAGCTATGAGAAACTGTTGATACAACCACACAAAGTTCCCTATTTTCTCATTTCTGATAAACCCACATCCAAGTTGAATAGACTGACCATACCGGTTAATACCTTTGAACGGTCTGCATGGCATATTATACATGTTCGTCATGTATGTAGTATCAAATAATACACAATCATGGTACAAATTTTACACCTCTCTAGCAGAACCGTAAACCTAGAACATCATTTCTATTATGCTCATTGAATCAAGCTTGAATTTGTAATAGAAGTTTGGATCTTCTTTTTTCAGCTCCTCGAAGTAGTCCAAAAGCCGAGGGACATCCTTGAACCTATCTTCATCAGTAGTTTTTGATGTGTAGTTGCTAATTTCTTTACTATCATAAGGAACATTTTTATGCTACCATATATCTCACCCATGATCTGGAGTATTCTGCCAGAACTAAGGTTTACATCATGCAGCAAGTCGATGAATCTTCTTTCTTCCTTAGGAATTTTCTTGTGTGATCTGAGGTATTTCTTGGGTGCAAATTTCTTAATCAGTTCATGAGTTTTCTCCTCAAGAAATTGTGTCACTAACCAGTTTGCACCTATTCGTTTGACCCGAAGTCTTGTCTTGCAACCAGTTAATTTAATTCGAGTACGAGCTCATTGTTTGACTGGAGATTGATCTCCCTCAGCAGACTTTCTAGCTTTATTGCAGAGAAATACAACCTTATGTTTCAATCAGTCGATTGCTGAATTTCTGGATGAGAAGATCTTGACCGAAAATCCAACATACTTGTCATATTTATTGTAGTGAATTAAAGCAGACTCGTGAGAATCAAACTTCTTGCCAACAAAAGGAGTTTTTGGAGCAAACCCTTCCGGTGTTGACTGTACTTCTCCATCACTATCACTGTTCTCAGTAGATATAGTCACTCCTGCGCCAGACCCACGTACCGGCCCCGTACCTTAAGTTACATTGTCAGTTTCTTCACTTACATGACTAGTAGCACGAGCATCAACATTCTCATGCCCACTTGATGAAGCCCCAACATTCTCACGCCCACTTGATGAAGCCCCAACATTTTGAAATTCTTGTTCAGTATGTTCTTTGAATGGTTTGTTAAAATCAATGCCACCGAACTATTTCATTTGGTTAAACTGCATAAGTAGAAAATAAAACAACAATGTGTTACAATTTTTTCAAACACAAAAACATAAGCATATCATGGCTCAATTAATGGTAACATTACTTTCTAGAGTACCATGTACAAGTTGTTTGCTAATAGTTTTCTAGGCATCAAAACAGACAAGCAAAATTACATTTCAGTGCAAGAAATAGAAATTTTCATTAGTACATAGCACTTTATTTATGTTTTGGCCCAAGTTGTTTGTTTTATCCAAGTGCTTGTTGATAACTATTACACAAGATTACATTCAGAGTGTAGTATCCATTATAGAGGCTTCTATTTAGCTTGTTGTTTGTATTACACAAATTGTTACCATTAACTTTTCTGAAAATCTACAAAAGTAGTCAATATTACATTCAGTATATCAAACAGAAAAGGATTCAGAATTAGTCAATATTGCATTCATAATAGCAACTAGTCTTCAGGTTTTTCCAATTTTATTCATGTTGTACTTTACAAAATTGTTAACATCTTCAAAATCTCAGTGCTATCATAATCTTTTGAGTTCTTACACTGGTCATGCTACACGAATCATTGGGGGGGGGGTGAAGCCATAGATGGGTGAGTAGATGTAATGAACAAGAAGAAGCAAGGGGATGACCGATGACAGATGAAGCAATCAGAAGTAGAAGCAAGGGAGAAAGGACAACAGTGAGCAGATGTAACGTACCAGGGAAGGAATTTTTCTAGCAAGAATCACTGGCAAGTATTTTTTGGTCGATCTGCCTGTAAAACTGTGAACCACCAAAATTAACCCTCCACTATGCTCTTTGCTTAATGTTGGATGTAAAATTTTATTTGTTGAATTTGGCACGGATCTATCAATTCATGTTGGATGAGCAAGTTCTTCTTGCTGGATAAGAAAGGAAAATCTTGAGGGAGATGGGTTCCTGCAGGGTAGATCTAGTGGGAGGGGCTAGAGGTTAGATCAAAAGGAGCTGGGAGTGGTTGGGTTTTGTTATGTTCTAATCCGTATTGTTACATCCCGCGTAATTAAGGTGGTGCGCGCGGCCTCGCGCGACTCTGGTTTCCAAGAAGTTTTGGGAGACCCATGATGGCGTGTAACACACGTTTGTTGGGAGACCCCAAGAGGAAGGTATGAATAGCACAGTAGAAAGTTTCCCTCAGAAAGAAACCAAGGTTGAATCGACCAGTAGGAGAAGAAATCACTTCTAAAAGTTGTTGGCAGCTGATGTTAGCATGGCACACTACCGGTTCAACAGCAACATGGAATCTACACAACACAATCAAGTTACTTTGCCCCAACGAAACAGTGAGGTTTTCAATCTCACTGGTTTTGCCGAAAACAGAGGATTAGATGTATAGTGTGAAAAACAGTACTTGTTTGCAGTAAATGAAAAGAGAACAGTGATGGCAGTGAATGAAAGGAAAACATTAATTGTAGTAGATGAAAATAGTGGTTGCAGTGGTTGTATTATCAGTGTAAAGAAATGGACCGGGGTCCACAGTTCACTAGTGGTGTCTCTCCAAAACAGATAGATAACATGCTGGGTAAACAAGTTACATTTGGGCAATTGACAGATATAAAGGCTGCACCTTAGTCCATATGCATGACATGATGATTACTATGTGATTCATGCGGGCATTACAACATAATTCATAGACCGTTATCCAACTATATCTATGAGTAATAATCCACCCTCGGAGCGTCATCCAATCAAACCTCGGGTATTAAGTTGCAAGCAACATATTATTGCCTTAAGTAAAGCGTGTAATGTAAACATCGTTGTTTTCTCCCAAATGGCAACATCACATCCCCCACCCGTTACGTTTCTGTCAGTCGAGCGTGAGTGAAAGGGAGGCATGATCCCACTATCGAGCATAAATACTCCCTCTTGGAGTTACAAGCATCAACTTGGCCAAAGCATCTACTAGTAACGGAGATCATGCAAGATCATAAATAACGTAAACATGATAGATTGATAATCACTGGACATAGCATTCAATATTCATCGGATCCTAGCAAACACAACATGTAGCATTACAATAAGATGATCTTGATCATGTTAGGCAGCTCACAATATCTAAACATGAGGCATAAAGAGGAGAGAACAACCATCTAGCTACTGCTATGGACTCGTAGTCCAAGTATGAACTATTCACGCATCACTCCGAAGGAAGACATGGTGATGAAGAGCCCTCCAGTGACGATTTCCCCTCCCGGCAGGGTGGCGGCGAGAGCTTCAGAACCCTCCCGAACTAGGGTTGATGATGACGACGGCTACGATTTTTTGGTGAAAAAAGGCTCTCGTATTTAGGGTTAACCCAAGGAGGAGCTTAAATAGGCGAGAGGGCAACATCGGTGGGTGGCTAGGGGGCCCATACCACCTGGTGGCGCGGCCAAGGGGGGGCCGCGCCACCCTATGTTGTGCTGGGATCTAGGACCCTGGGACTTTGTTTCGCCCAATTCCGATAATATTTCTAGAACAACTTTTCTGAAACCAAAAACAGCAGAAAACAGGAACTGGCTCTGTGGCATCTTGTCAATAGGTTAGTCCCTGGGAATCCATAAAAATGACATAAAGTGTAGAAAACATGTAGCATGTGGTATGAAAACAACATGGAACATTAGAAGTTATAGATACGTTTGAGGCGTATCAAACATCCCAAGCTTAGTTCCTAGTCGTCCTCGAGTAGGTAAAACGATAAAAACAAAGAATTTCTGAGGTGACATGCTACCAACATAAACTTGATCATCTAAATTGTAAAAGCATATGTAAGCTGAGATCATAGTACTTTAAACACATGCATGATAGATATAATTCTAACAATAAAACTTAGCAATCACTTTGCATCATGAAAAGTAACACAAATAAAAGATCATGAATAATAATGCACTTGAAAGTTATACGTTTGTTTCGAGCATAAAGAAAACATAGCAAAGTTATATTTCTCTTGTCCCTAAAACTGGGGCAAAACATAAATGCCAGGACACCTTCAAAGTTCAAGTGGATGACTAGAACAATTAATTTGAGAGCAAGTAATAAAACATCATGAATCAATCAATAATAATCTTTGGGACTGATCCACATTAAACTCAGAATGGCAAGTACGCTCCCTTAATTGTGCATAAAGTTAGAAGATGGAGACTCAACATA
This sequence comes from Alopecurus myosuroides, assembly GCA_028641055.1. NCBI lineage: Eukaryota > Viridiplantae > Streptophyta > Magnoliopsida > Poales > Poaceae > Alopecurus > Alopecurus myosuroides. Next base: position 231,251,648 of record CM054063.1, on the reverse strand, counting down.
AAAGTAAAAGAAATGCCCTTCGCAGAGGGAAGCAGGGATTAACTCATGTGCTAGAGCGTTTTATTTTATTAAACAGAGGTATTAAAAACATTTTTTAGAGAGGTGTATGCTTATGTCAACGAATGGTAAACAGAAAATACAGTACGTCACAAGCCAACTAGACTTCACAAGAGCGGCTCCCATTGAAGGATGCAACTGGGTTCAGAAGGTCATCCCTCTTCTCTTTTTTTACACAATCATGCTTTAAATGATAAATCAGGGGGATAATAGTGAAGAGAATTTAATAGTAACCAATTTTGGGGCTGGGCACCCCGCTGCCAGCTCTTCTATCAATTTGGATAAGCGGATGTGCCACTAGTCCAGGTGTGTAAATTCCAATCAACAAGTGAGATAAAGATTCTCTATTTTCGTCCTCATGAGCTAAAACAGGGGCACAAAACAGGAATAATTTTGAAAGTTTAAAGGTAGCACATGATAAACTTACTTGGAGTGGCGGTTAAATACCACATGTAGATAGGTATGGTGGAGAATTTTGGCAAAATTTGGTTTTTGGGAGTTGGATGCACGAGTAGAGCTCATACTCAGTACATGTGGAGGCTAGCAAACGACTAGGAGCGACAAATTAAGAGAGCAATAGTGGCCATAATCATGCATAGCGACAAAAACATTATTAATCAAAGCATAAATGGTATTACAACTAAAAAACTAAATGATCATAGAGGCTATAGGTGATTGGTTTGTAGTCATAAACATGGTGTAAGCATGCGCCAAGTCAACCAAATAAAGCATTCGAAGGAGAATACCACAATATTATGCTTCAATGTGATAAAACAACTCATGATTCTTTCAATGACACATTAAGCACTCTCAGATATTTGAGACAAGTCATGCTACAATAATAACTACTAAGCATTGAATTAAAATAACATCCAACATGACATGATAAAGTCTAGCCATAGTCTATACAAGCTTCTTTTTGCACCGTTATAAGCACGAAAATTGTACTAATTTCCAACATCAATCATTTTATGTAAACAAAAACTCTCCAAAAGATATAGCAATGAAACAAGAGAGTACTACTACTCTACTAGAACTAACAACTCTGAATAAGAGATGTAAGAAAAACAGGAGCTAAAAGGATTTGTAGCAGCTAGAATAAGAACTAAGAATACGAGTATGATAGAAAACGAGTATTCATATGAAAAAATGGAGCGTGTATCTCTCCCACACAAGAATGATGGGTTCCAACTAAGTTTATTGTAGCAAGGAAAATAAAAGAAAAGAAAACAAAACAAAAACATACAGACGCTCCAACTAAAGTGCATACGATGTGACCGAATAAAAATTTAGTTTCACTAGAATAAACCTAATAAGTTGTTGATGAAGAAGGGGATTCCTTGGGCATCCATGATGTCTACGCACGCTTCTATTCTTGTAGAAAGTGTTGGGCCTCCAAGTGCAGAGGTTTGTAGAACAGCAGCAAGTTTCCCTTAAGTGGATTACCCAAGGTTTATCGAACTCAGGGAGGTAGAGGTCAAAGATATCCCTCTCAAGCAACCCTGCAATCAAGATACAGGAAGTCTCTTGTGTCCCCAACACACCCAATATACTTGTTAGGTATATAGGTGCACTAGTTCGACAAAGAGAGAGTAAAATTCAAGTAATATGGACGATAATAAGTGATAATAGAAATCTGAAATAAAAAATGCCAGCAAGCAAACATGTAGCAGAACAGGCGGAAAACGGTGTTTCAATGCTTGGAAATAAGGCCTACGGATCCTACTTTCACTAGAGGACACTCTCAACAATGCTCACATAATTGAATGCATAAATATCATCTCTTCACTATGCTACTCCGAACCACTATCCGGTCGAATAACGAACACTAATCATTGGGTAGGGCTTTAACAACACTCCTCTGAGTATGAACTTTCCCAACCAAGTAATCCCCATGCTATCACCATGTGACCCAGATGGTTCCACGCAAACACCACAATTTCATAAGTTCATCTTCCAACACAAGATATAAATATCATGCTAAACCACACGGTGCACACACTATCACCTTTACCCCGTGATCAAAGTGTTTAAGGAGATAACAAAACCACTTGAGTAGCATAACAGATGAAGATCAATCTACAAATTCAACTAGATTACAAAGCTCATGATCACATAAAGATCACACCATGGGAGAGGGATATGAACCACATAGCTACCGGTAGACCCCTCAGCCCCGGGGGAGAACTACTCCCTCCTCATCATAGGAGATAGCAGCGACGATGGAGATGGCGGTGGAGTCGAAGGAGATGGCTTCCGGGGGCACTTCCTCGTCCCGACAGGGTACCAGAACAGATATCTGTCCCCTAAAACTTGTCGGTGGTGGCGGCGGAGCTAGGGATGTATTTTGCAGAGAAGGTCGATTCCCTTAGGGTTTATGCCTCGGAGAGTATATATGGGCGAAAGGGCGATGCCGGGGGGTGTCCAGGGGGCCCACACCCCTAGGTGGCGCGGCCATGGGGACCCTCTCCACCCCATGGTGTGGCCCCCCTCCGGGGCTCTTCGGGACTTCTGGAAGCTTCCGGGACTTTTAGGACTTCTGGAAGCTTCCGGGGCATTCGAATTTTCCAATTCCGAGAATATTTCTAGAACAACTTTTCTGAAACTAAAAACAACAGAAAATAGGGAACTGGATCTATGGCATCTTGTTAATAGGTTAGTCTCGGAAAACATAAGAAAATGTAGGAAAACATACGGAAAACATGTAGCAGTTGGCATAATATCAACATGGAACATCAGAAATTAGGGATACGTTTATGACTTATCAAGCATCCCCAAGCTTAGTTCCTACTCGTCCTCGAGTAGGTAAGCGATAAAACAAAATAATTTCTGAGTTAACATGCTACCATAAAATCTTGATCATAATATGTAAAGTAGAACATGTAAACTAGGATCAAATGAACTAAAGTTGTGATCTATATTTGATATCAACAAGTATTGCATAAACAAAGAAGAAAGAAGTAAAACTTTTAATGACTCAATACTAAAAGACTATCAACCGTGAAAATTTTATTAGAGATGATTTAAGCTTTCAAGAACAACAATATCATGCACGTCAAACTATCTTCACAACCCCTGTTAGGATCAAGTCAAGCTTTCCACACAATGCAATGCTTGAATCTTAAACTATTTGCGCACTAAAAAAAAGCAAGTGTTCTGCGTTGGTCCCTGGCATCGGGATGTTATGGCTAAGAGAACATTATTGGGGGTTTGGAAGGTCAATGGAAGAAAGGCTCACAAAGCTGAAAGTGGTCATTAGACAAGAGAAAGTCTTACAACCGAAGCTATTCAAGGAGTAGGGATTGCGACACAACGGATGCACATAGAGCTATAAGTGTATGAAATCTCTCCAATGGAACTAGTGGGGGTGCATCCAACTTGCTTTCTCACGAAGACCTAGAGCTCATTTGAGGAGGCTCATCATCAGAATATACAAGCCAAGTTCTATAATGTAAAGTTCCCCACATAGTTATGAATGATAATAATATGAAAAATCTCTCCAAACTGAAGTATTGGTGCTAAACATGAAGCACAAGTGTGGTATAAAGGATAGTGATGAGCCCCCTCTCTCTTTATTCTCTCTTTGGCCCTTTTTTCTTTCCTTTTTGGGCTTTTTCATTTTTTATTTTATATATCCTCACCGGTATATTACAATGAATCATCACACTTTTAGTACTCATGTAACATCCCTGATTTTTGGAAAATGCAAAAATCACAAAAATTTGAAACTTTTTGTTTTCATGTTATGCAAGTCACCCAGAACCAAATGAGAAGCAAGAAATAAAAGGAAACAATACATATTTCAATGTAGTTGGAATAAAGAATCCAAATTGCCTTAATTCCATAAACCCTAAAGTGCTAAAATATATGTTCCTCATGTGAATAAAATATTTTCTTAGCAAACACCTTTATCAAACATGTTCTCAACTCAACTAACATTTTTGAAAATGTTTATGATAATTAAAAACCAGAGAGTTACTATCTCTAATATTTTCTCCTTGTCTCCAAGAAATTATCTCACTATTATTATTAAACTCAAATGGATAAGAGGTGCTTAATTGTTTTCCAAGTATTATGTCAATCAACAAAGCAATAAAGTGTTATATATTATTGAGTTATGAAAACAAGTAAAGTGCCTTGGAAAAACAATGTTTTCAACTGGGAAAACAGCATCTTCATTAGAGAAAATCTCTCTGTTCTTACTCACCCTCAATTTAAAATTTATTAATAAAGTCTCTATTTTTATTATGTTAATAAGATACCATGAATGATTTGCTCATATGTTGAAAAAAATATTTAAGAGGGCCTAGAAAACAATAATTGGAACCACAGAAATATTTTCTAAAATCAGTTAAAACATATTTCAATAATTAACCCTCCTTTTTTTATTAAGTGACTATTCATGTTTTCATCATATTTTAAAATTATAAAAGGATGAAAACACTTTGAAATGGTTTTGGAAAATACTATTTGATCTTTATAAAGCCACTGAAATTTATCAACTTCATTTCCATCTTATTTGACATTTTCCCACTTAATTGGAATAATAAGACATTTATGAATTCTTTTGAATTTGTAATTTGAAAAAATTCACAAACATGGAAACCCCACAAAAATGGTACTGTTAGAAAGTATTTGAAATAATATGATTTTAGAATTTTGTTTCATATTAATTAGATTATTTAAACAGAAGTTATAAAATAAATAAGAAAACAGAAAAAAAAAATATATATATATGGATGACGTCATCATCGTCATCAACCTGTGGAAACGGAAGGAGACGTTTTCTCCCGAAAATTTCTCGCGTTGATTGCTCGCTGTTAAGTGCGGTATTGATTGCTCGCGTTGATTTGCATGTATTACTTTAGTTGAAGAAGTAATATGTTTATTCTTAGTGAACTCTTGGAACTCCCTCGACAAGTATGGTTATAATAAAGTTTGATCACTACAAACTCAACCTAGTCCATCCCAAGTTAACTCTTGGAAATCCCTTAACAAGTATGGAACCAAGAAAGAATAAATCTTTCGAACCCAAACCTTGTCCTAACCAACTTGGTTAAGCCCCTTTTGATATGTTAGTTGCTTTTCTACACTTGTATGTTTGTTTGCTAGGATGCTTGTTTATTTGGTTTTGTGTTGTCAATGAATAGATTGTACAGAGAGCAACGATCTTTTGTGAAGAGAGTGTGATATCTTCACCAACTTCAACAAGGCAAGTAACACATCATCAACTACCCATTATTTTCTATATGCATTAGTTGATTTTTGAGTAGTATGCACTGATAGGAAATTTTTACTAAGTTATATTATGCTATGCTATTATCCTAGTAGTATGTAGCCATCTCTTTTATCCTTGTTATTTATACCCTTAGAACTTGATAGATGCTATGCAATGAGACAAATGATTTTTACTTGATGTTGTGGAAAAATTCTAAGTAACAACTTCAATGAACCACCTGGGTGGATTTGGTTGTTTGGCTGATGAGAGTTGAGTGTCTCCCCGAGGGGTGTTCACTTGAGGAATGCCACCCAGGAACAAAGTGATTATGATGTTCCCCAAGTTTAGATTGATTCTAGTGCAGCCTTTAGTCATATGGGCTCTGTCTTGATCAACTAAGTTGTGAGGGTTCAGCCCGGGCTTGACAAGGAGATGTAGCATAACTATAGGTGGAACGGGTCTTGCCATTGGGTTTGATTCTTGCTTCTGAAAGATCTCGTCTCGATTCTTCTCCTTTCCTTAATGCACTCAGGGTGTATAGGATGTTTGGGTTGAGTTGGGTCTGAAGGTGAAAGTGCACAAGCTCTGCAGAGTCAACAAACTAAGATCTTAGCCGTGTCCCCGGTTATGGACAAATATGAGCAGCTGGACAAGGATGGACGGAAGAATCACATCACCATTTTCAATAAGTAAAATTTTGACCAAGTGAACAGTAGTTGTGGTGCTTGGATCTTAATCCAATGTTGCCACCCTTTGAAAAGATAAGTTTGTTTTACAAAAGTGATAGGAGAAAACTGGCTTTATGCAAACTTAGCCAAAACTCCACTCAGCCAAATGAGCATGTAGTATTAGTCTTGCCATTTATATCCACCATAGTGTTACTTGCCAATACATTAAATTGTATTGACTCCCTTGTGGCTGCATATTCCATATTGCAGATGTTTCTGAAGACGAGTGAGGATTTCGTTTAGGATCTCGAGACTATCGCCAACATGTTTTGCATGTGGCACATGAAGAAGATGGGCTCAATGTTGTTCTATGTTTTCCGCTGTAATACTTTGTTTTCTGCTAGTCTTCTAAGACTATGCAAGTTGTAATACTACTCCCTCCGTTCCGATGAATAAGGCGCGCGCGCTTTTCGAGATTTTCCTTTGACCAATAATTTATCCATATATATAATAGTATTTGGTATAAAATCAATATCATTGGAAAGTGTTTTTCACTACGAATCTAACAATGTTAAAGTTGCACTATATAGTCAAGATATTGTTACTTAAATCTTTCGGTCAAAGTTCGTCTTGAAATGCGTGTGCGCCTTGTTCATTGGAACGGAGGTAGTATATTGTAAAGACTGGATCATGCGATGTAATAGAATTTTATCCATTTGCATGATATTTCATTTTGTACTGTGGTGCTAGCAATTGATCCAGGGACTAGCACAATAACACATGTGTCCTTACATTATTTAAATGTGGGAACACTACAAAATGGTATCAGAGCATTGTGTTGCCTGTAGAATTCGAGACCCTAAGTTTGGAAAAGACCCTAGGATTGAAAATTACTATGTTCAAACTTCTAGAAACAAAACATCTCATCTTAATCTTTCTCATATCCTCTCATATATTATTCACCTTCAAAATTTTCTAGATGACCTACCCCTTGTTTTTTTTCATCAAGGCATGTTTGTTGAGGACCATACCATGAAGTGCAAGAAGTATTTTCACCACATGAAGACCTACACTCAAGACAATTGAAGAAAACTTGGAGATACACCAATACTTCACAACAATCAAGAATACATCAAGACACTGAGAGAAGAATTGAAGAAAACTCAAGAAGATATAGATGAGACCACCAATCTAGTTAGTTAGAACAACGTTAACATGTTAGTGTATTGATCATACCAGTGAGTGTTGTATGACAATACTAGTTGTTTTCTAAAACCTTGTTGTTTGGTGTGAAGATTGTTTGTTAGAGGTTGTTTGTAAGATGAGTTTCCTTGATCTGTTGTGTTGGGTAGATTTTTCTGTAGCTTTCTTTCTAATCTCTACTCTTTCATGCTAAGCCAAACCAAAACCCATACCACCAACCATAGTGAGCTACCATATGAAGTGCAAAAACAACCCTTTCACCCAAGAATTGTCATGACTAGTTCTCTATAGAGACACAAGCCATACAAATAAGGAGTGTCACAGATTTCAAGATCCTTTTGTGTGAAGGAACAATCACATCCATGATCAATGCCAACTACATCATAAGGAGCAGCAAACCAATCAAGAAGTGAAGATAGACAAGTGGACTCAAAGTTGCATGAGCTATGAAGATTTCAGAGCCAACTACACCAAGAGAAGAAATAATGAAGAAACACAACTATCCAGCTTGAGTTACATAGGAGTTTTACGAAACCCACTAGTTGAGAAATGATAGTTAGCTCAAGTTTGTCTTACAGATTTGAAAATTTCTGTTAGACAAGTGAGGTGACCTAGTGTTATTAAACAAGATTCATCAATCCAAGTTCAAGGTAATGATTGAGTGCAACATGGATTGGCCCCCATGGTGACTACTCACATTATTTACTTTTGCTATGAGGAATGTTAAGTCTGAGTGACATACCTATTAGAGAGACGACGATGTTAAACTTGAACAATAGAATGGTAGAATACAATAATGACCCTATGTTAGTGTTGCTAAAAAACGTACTATTTTAGGTGAGGATCAAGCCAACCTTGGAGGTATCAAGCAAATGGCAGATATTTCCTACCATGAGAGAGTTTCATTAGAAATAGCATGGTACTTGCTTTCAAGGATGACAACAACAAGATGGAAGATTGCCAAGGACATCAAAAGACCAAGTTGAGAGTGAACTAAAGGCTTTTGATTGACCCAAGAAGTGACCCCTTAGTGTCAAAGGTAGTCCAACATACCTATGTTGGTCTACAGCTCTACCGCGAAGGAAAGTTCTACTCAAGACAATCTCAAATCAATCTACAATCCAATCTAATGAAAATAGACTACCCACCAAAGCTTCTTTTAAGGGTGGTAGCCCACCCAGTTGTTTTGAAATCCAGTTACCCAAATCTTTCTTTCTAACCTTCCCAAATCTCGGGGCGAGATTTCTTTTAAGGGTGGTAGTCTGTAACATCACTGATTTTTGGAAAATGCAAAAATCACAAAAATTTGAAACTTTTTGTTTTCATGTTATGCAAGCCACCCAGAACCAAATGAGAAGCAAGAAATAAAAGGAAACAATACATATTTTAATGTAGTTGGAATAAAGAATCTAAATTGCCTTAATTCCATAAACCCTAAAGTGTTAAAATATATGTTCCTCATGTGAATAAAATATTTTCTTAGCAAACACCTTTATCAAACATGTTCTCAACTCAACTAACATTTTTGAAAATGTTTATGATAATTAAAAACCAGAGAGTTACTATCTCTAATATTTTCTCCTTGTCTCCAAGAAATGATCTCACTATTATTATTAAACTCAAATGGATAAGAGGTGCTTAATTGTTTTCCAAGTATTATGTCAATCAACAAAGAAATAAAGTGTTATATATTATTGAGTTATGAAAACAAGTAAAGTTCCTTGGAAAAACAATGTTTTCAACTGGGAAAACAACATCTTCATTAGAGAAAATCTCTCTGTTCTTACTCACCCTCAATTTAAAATTTATTAATAAAGTCTCTATTTTTATTATGTTAATAAGATACCATGAATGATTTGCTCATATGTTGAAAAAAAATATTTAAGAGGGCCTAGAAAACAATAATTGGAACCACATAAATATTTTCTAAAATCATTTAAAACATATTTCAATAACTAACCCTCCTTTTTTTATTAAGTGACTATTCATGTTTTCATCATATTTTAAAATTATAAAAATATGAAAACACTTTGAAATGGTTTTGGAAAATACTATTTCATCTTTATAAAGCCACTGAAATTTATCAACTTCATTTCCATCTTATTTGACATTTTCCCATTTAATTGGAATAATAAGACATTTATGAATTCTTTTGAATTTGTAATTTGAAAAAAATTCAAAAACATGGAAACCCCACAAAAATGGTACTGTTAGAAAGTATTTGAAATAATATGATTTTAGAATTTTGTTTCATATTAATTAGATTATTTAAACAGCAGTTATAAAATAAATAAGAAAACAGAAAAAAAAATATATATATGGATGACGTCATGATGACGTCATCATCGTCATGAACCTGTGGAAACGGAAGGAGACGTTTTCTCCCGAAAATTTCTCGTGTTGATTGCTCGTTGTTAAGTGCGGTATTGATTTCCGCAAGGCCTCCCCCTTATAGCCCCCGATCCCCTCTCTGTTTTCCCTCCCTCTTCTCTCCAAATCACGCGGCCACGTCGTCGTTATTTCTCACCGGAGTCACCCTCTGTCACGGCCGTGTTTTCCCGATTCCAGCAAGGTGAGCACCTACCCGAGGGCGAGATCCCTTCCATCCATATCCCCTAGACCTCGTGATGCTCCCAGACCCTTTTTCCCACTCGTGTGCGCAGAGGAGAAACGGTGTTGAGCTCGTCGGAGCCGTTTGCTGCCGCCGCGACGAGGATATACACCGCGCCGGCGATTGGAGCACCACCGGAGTCAACGGTGACCACCATCGAGTTCAGGGCGTCTACCTGCCCCTCCTGGACCACTCCCCGAGCTCGGAGATCGCCTGTACCGCCCGCGCCATCAAATTCCCGAGCCGCCGGCCACCGCCACGACCATTGCCGGCGAAGAGCTGTCCGGTGAGCCACCCATCCCCGTGTGTTTCAATCTCAGCCGTTAGATCTGAAACAGATGGACAGGATCAGATCACTTAACGAAAAGGTATAAGCGAATAAGATTAAAACACGTGGCAGCCCAGTCAGCGCTGGGTCAGCACCCAGTCAGCACGCCCATCCAATCACAGAGCCCCACGTGGCCAACCTTATCCACAGAGTTTCTGTTTATTTTTCCGAATAGAATTTAATTGGCAGATTTGTGGAATAGTCCCTGTAACTTGCAACCATCATAAATTTTTAACCACTTGGCCAAATTTAGCAATCTTGGACTTTTTGAAAATCCCTTGACAATTAGAAACTTTTGGCACTGGCCAAATTCAAATTTGAGAAACTTAAATTTGATCATTTTCAAATATGCTTGTTTGATGAAATTTGACATAATTCAAATTTTACAAATCCAAATATTGTAAATAAAATATATTTGGAAACCTTAGGATGTGTACTTTCATATCCTCTGTCCCAAAATAATATTTGAATAAATTAAAATTGAATTTAAAATTAAGTTGTCTATTTGAGTATTTTTGACATAGATTAATTTCTATAAATATTTTCAATATAGTTCCTTTTGCAAAATTGCTCCATTTGATAACCTTGAACCAGAAACAACCTTGCCCAACCATTTTGGACATCCTTGGAACATGGCCAGTGTTTTGACCAAAAACCCAACCTAGTGATTCATCCATCTTTACCATGTCTTAGAAATTGTTTTCAACTGTTATTCCTTGATGTTATGTCTATTTGGAGCCAAGCCAAGTCCTTAGAACGTGTCAATCACATATAGTACCAAGTAGTGAAATTTAGTTTTCTATCTACTTCTCCACTCCCCTTTCATGCTTCAAGAAATCATCAAGCTAACAAATTGGAGATCAAGACTCAAGCACAAGAAGAAAACTTCATCTCCAACTTAGTGGTAACATGAAGAGCTACAAAGAAGATCATTGAATAATTTGAAGTAAGGGAATTGTTCTTCACAACAAATAGAAGAAACTCAATGAACTACAAATGTATGAAGAAATGAAGAAGAAGACATCTTCCTCTCTATTTCTATCCTTCTTCTATTTTCCTTCAAATTGACTTAGTGGTATTTGTGCCCATCCCATACCCAAACCAATTAGTGAAGTAAAACACATGAAGAATCTATCAAGACCAAGAGAAGAATCCATCCAAGGAAAAAAAGAGACTACAATAGAAGCATGGAGATTATCTTCAAGAAAACAAGCATGTGAAGACTTGGAGAAATCCATACAAGTTGAAGAATAACAAGTTATTTTTGTCCAACCATTGACCCAAATGGAAAACCCAAAACTTAGTAATATTTTCCCTTTGATGATGAAGTTAGTAGGCCTACCCTAACCACAATGGAATATACTAACATAGTCACTCAAATATTTTTTGAAGGTGAATATGACCAAGTGTTTGCATGTATTACTTTAGTTGAAGAAGTAATATGTTTATTCTTAGTGAACTGTTGGAACTCCCTCGACAAGTATGGTTATAATAAAGTTTGATAACTACAAACTCAACCTAGTCCATCCCAAGTAAACTCTTGTAAATCCCTTAACAAGTATGGAACCAAGAAAGAATAAATCTTTCAAACCCAAACCTTGTCCTAACCAACTTGGTTAGGCCCCTTTTGATATGTTAGTTGCTTTTCTACACTTGTATGTTTGTTTGCTAGGATGCTTGTTTATTTGGTTTTGTGTTGCCAATGAATAGATTGTACGGAGAGCAACGATCTTTTGTGAAGAGAGTGTGATATCTTCACCAACTTCAACAAGGCAAGTAACACATCATCAACTACCCATTATTTTCTATATGCATTAGTTGATTTTTGAGTAGTATGCATTGATAGGAAATTTTTACTAAGTTATATTATGCTATGCTATTATCCTAGTAGTGTGTAGCCATCTCTTTTATCCTTGTTATTTATAGCCTTAGAACTTGATAGATGCTATGCAATGAGACAAATGATTTTTACTTGATGTTGTGGAAAAATTCTAAGTAACAACTTCAATGAACCACCTGGGTGGATTTGGTTGTTTGGCTGATGAGAGTTGAGTGTCTCCCCGAGGGGTGTTCACTTGAGGAATGCCACCCAGGAACAAAGTGATTATGATGTTCCCCAAGTTTAGATTGCTTCCAGTGCAGCCTTTAGTCATATGGGCTCTGTCTTGATCAACTAAGTTGTGAGGGTTCAGCCCGGGCTTGACAAGCAGATGTAGCATAATTATAGGTGGAACGGGTCTTGCCATTGGGTTGGATTCTTGCTTCTGAAAGATCTCGTCTCGATTCTTCTCCTTTCCTTAATGCACTCAGGGTGTATAGGATGTTTGGGTTGAGTTGGGTCTGAAGGTGAAAGTGCACAAGCTCTGCAGAGTCAACAAACTAAGATCTTAGCCGTGTCCCCGGTTATGGACAACTATGAGCAGTTGGACAAGGATGGACGGAAGAATCACATCACCATTTTCAATAAGTAAAATTTTGACCAAGTGAACAGTAGTTGTGGTGCTTGGATCTTAATCCAATGTTGCCACCCTTTGAAAAGAAAAGTTTGTTTTACAAAAGTGATAGGAGAAAACTGGCTTTATGCAAACTTAGCCAAAACTCCACTCAGCCAAATGAGCATGTAGTATTAGTCTTGCCATTTATATCCACCATAGTGTTACTTGCCAATACATTAAATTGTATTGACTCCCTTGTGGCTTCATATTCCATATTGCAGATGTTTCTGAAGACGAGTGAGGATTTCGTTTAGGATCTTGAGACTATCGCCAACATGTTTTGCCTATGGCACATGAAGAATATGGGCTCAATGTTGTTCTATGTTTTCCGCTGTAATACTTTGTTTTCTGCTAGTCTTCTAAGACTATGCAAGTTGTAATACTATATTGTAAAGACTGGATCATGCGATGTAATAGAATTTGATGCATTTGCATGATATTTCATTTTGTGTTGTGGTGCTAGCAATTGATCCAGGGACTAGCACAATAACGCAGGTGTCCTTACATTATTTAAATGTGGGAACGCTACAACTCATAACTCATAAAGAAATATCTCTGATGTCTCTAACTGCATGCTCCTGCCAGTGTAGCAGTATGCATAAATAACCATGAAGCTCATCATCAAGTAACATAATGGAGGTGGATGTTGTGCAGCAATATATCTCGGAATGGCTATGGAAATGCCATGATAGGTAGGTATGGTGGATGTTTTGAGGAATAATATATGGGCTTATGTGTAGGAGAACAAAGTCCTCCCACGGGATTTGGATGCACTGGCTATGTTTGCACCAACTCTCAATGTGAGAAAGGGCAATGCACAGTACCGAAGAGGCTAGCAAATATGGATGGTGGAAGTGCTAGGAACCGCAACATAGACTCAGGAGTTAAAAGATTACAGCAAGCAAATCATCTTACAAGGCACAATGCAAATCACTCCAAGAGGGTCCATGGTAGTGACAAGTCACTGTTAGCTACCCCGACCGTAGCGCGTAAGAAAAGGCCGATCAGAAATGTATTACTCGTAGCAATCATATACCATTGTTTCTATCAGCTGGTAATTTAAGTGTGGCACAGTTTCAAGTTTCTTAGACCAACCATTAAAGGTTTCTACTTACTAGTCCTTCCCGTTTAGCCATTAAGCAAATTAATATCTCAAAACAACAACAGTGATTCAAGTGAAGCAGTTTAGTGATCTACAAGACCATGCAAATTTTCCCACTATAACAACTAGCACATAAGCATTTCTATTCCCAACCAAGCATATATATGAGACAATAAAAACTCTCTCTAAGAATATAGCAATGAAAACTAGAGAGTACTAACATAACACTACTAAAACTAACAACTCTGAATAAGAGATGCATGAAAAACAAAGGCTAAACGCGGTACTAGCAAAAAGTGAACACTCACAGAACAATAAGAATGAAAACTAGATTGTTCTAAGCAATGAAAACGGAGAGTGTCTCTCTCCCACACAAGTATGATAAGATCCAACCATAATCTAAAGCAAATAAAACTAAACAAATTGAAATCAAAATAAAAGACGCTCCAAGTAAAGCACATAAGATGTGACCGAATAAAAATATAGTTTCACTAGAAGTGACCTGATAATTTGTCGATGAAGATAGGGATGCCTTGGGCATCCCCAAGCTTAGACGCTTGAGTCTTCTTGGAATTTGCTGGGATGTACCACCGGGGCATCCCCAAGCTTAGGCTTTTCACTCTTCTTCATCACATCATATCATCCTCTTCTCCTGACCCTTGAAAAATTCCTTCACACCAAACTTCTCACAATCTTCATTAGCAACGTTAGTGCAATCGAAATAATAAATTCACATGGTTCATTTTCAATACAATACTAATACTCATAAACATATTAGCTAATGTCACAACTTATTTTAAAACTCTTTTTTCCAAAGTAACACCAAAAGAAAGAGATTAAGATGCAAATGCAATTATTGGCAGAAATCTGTCAAAACAGAACAGCAGGTAAAGATGATTTTTTTCGAAAATCTTCTGTTTCTCAAATAAAAAAGTGGTAAACTAAGAAAAATTTCTGAATTAGCTGAGGAATAATCACAAAAAAATTCAGATCACTCTGATCTTCCAGGATTTTATACGATGTTTTATGGTGGACAGCAGAAATCTGTTTTCTCCGCAGAAATCCGAAAACCAACTCCAACTTTCGTCAGAAACTTTACTTGGCACTACTAAAACATAAAAATAAATATACAAAGGAGTTGCTACAGAATTATACGACCCCTTGACTCAAATAAAACAGAGAAAAACAAAGGAAAAAACAAAACCATGGGTTATCTCCCAAGAAGTGCTTTTCTTTAAAGCCTTTTAGCTAGGCATGATAATTTGCGAAGATGCTCACATAAGAATTATGAATTGAAGCAAAATAGAGCATCAAGAAGAAAATCTAAAACAAATTTAAGTCTAAATCACTTCGTATGAAAAATAATCTTGTAGAAAAACAAGTCATGAAAGCACAAAACAGCGAGCATAGGTAAGCAAAACAAGTGCAACTTCAGAAATTTCAACATAAAGAGGGGAAACTTGATATGTTAAGATGCATACAATTATGTTTCCCTGTCTCATAATAACTTTTAGAGGCATCATGAATAAAATTAACAATATAACTATCACATAAAACATTCTTATCATGGGCCACATGCATAAAAGAATTATTACTCTCCACATAAGCATAGTCATTCTTATTAATAACAACGGGAGTAGGATTATCATAAAGAACTCGAACATGATAGAAAAGTTGCATATTAAAGAGATGGTTTTGGGTAATCCCACCATAACTATGGCAGGTTTCATGAGGATGATTATAATTATAGCCTATGTTATAACTTTCTTTATAATAATTATCAAAGACTGGAGGCATATTGAAATCATAATTAATTTTCTCCTCAATAGTAGATGGACTAAAATATCATATTCATCATTGCAATCATCATCTATTGGAGGCATAGTATCATCACAAGCAATAAAATAGTTGTCTTCAAAAATGCGTTCATTTGTAAACATATCATCATTTTTTACTAGAAGGAGATGTATCAAGCATATAATCATTAATAGCAAAGGGATTTTCAAACACATCATCCACAAGTTTAGAGCTTTCTATATCATCATTAGAAGGAACATGGATGGTACTAATAGTACATCAATTATTATCATAATTTTCAGAATTTGTACCAAACAAATTTTCAATATAAAAAGTAGTGTGTTTCTCCCAATCATGATCACTTTCATAAATAACATGCATAGGAAAATCATCGAGTTCAGACTCATCAGCAAAAGTTGTAATACTAGCAACATGCTTAGGGGGAGATATTGTTACCTCTCTCTTTTTACTCCTCCTCTTCTTCTTCTTCCTCTTCTTCCCCTCTTTAGGAGGGAGAGGCTTAAAAGGGAGTTTCTCCACATACCCTGGCTTATTATCAGAAAGAACTTTGGAGGATTTCTCCTCTTCATTAATAAGAACAAAACACATATTATTCCTGTCATATTTTGGTAAAGTCTCCTCTTTTAAAATATTTTGCATGTAAGTATTTTCATGGCAATTATCAACACAATAAAGATGGCATCCATGCAAGACACTATTCATATCAAAAGCACTCATATCTATCGAAGAAGTTTTTCTTAATAACTCTTCACACCCCAAAAATAATGTAAGTTCATCATGCTCATTAGGGGTGATCATGTCATCACAATAGAAACTTGCAGTACTCATAGGATTCTAAAGGCTACTATCATGGCCTGAGCATTGGAAATTAAAATGACCCACTTCATAGCAAAGTTCACAAATAAAAGGATAGAGGCATAAACTTTTTCACCAAGATCATTTAGAGCCCTATCCCACTTTCTAGTTTTTTCATTCCTATGATGGATTCAATATTCTTCTACAGTTTGATTCTTTTCACAAGGTCTAAGTGCTCCACGAAAATGAACATGCTTATAAGAAATAGTACTTTCAGAAGTTTGAGCATGTCCATTGCAATCATTAATAACAGTTTCATTTTTCATGCAAGTGTCTTTAAAAGGTTCATGATATATGTCCCCATTTGATTTAGGAACAATAATATAAGAAGCAAAGAATCTATACCAACCAATAATCATTTGAGGATCAAGACCATATTTAACACTAAGCTCTTGAAAATCAGCAGTTTCAGCGAAAGACTTAATGCAATCATACTCATAGTTTATACCTGATTCTTTACCTTTGTCGTTATTCCAACCTTCATTATTGGTTTCGATTTTTTCAAGAAGATCCCATTTAGCTTCAACCTTCTTACTTGAGAAAGAACCCTTTGAACAGGCATCTAGATAATCCTTGTAATGTCCTGAAAGCCTTGCATAAAAATTAGTAACAATTATTTCCTTAGGAAGCTCATGGTTAGGACATATAAGTATTAATGTTTTCAGTCTTCCCCAATATTGAACAATGTTGTCTCCATCACGAGGCCAAAAATTATAAATGTAATTCCTATCTAAATACAGTTCATGAGAAGAATAAAATTTAGAATGAAATAGATATTTGAGCTCCTTCCACTCCAAATGATGAGGATCATCTAGAAGCTCATACCACTCCCTTGCTTTGTACTTAAGAGATAAAGAGAATAACCTCTTTTTAACTTAGTCCATTGAAATACCTGCACACTTGAACAACCCGCATAATTCATGTATAAAGAGTAAATGATCACGAGGATGGACAGTTCCATCTCCAAAATAACAGTTATCCATGACAAGTTAAACAATTTTCTTGGGTATTTTAAAAGGAATGCTTTCAGTAGGAGGATTTAAAATATCACAAGCATCATTAGGTTTATCACATATGGGAGATAAAGTATCATCAGACAAAATTTTCTCCTCTAAAGCTGGGGAAATAAAAAGTTTATAGAAACTAGCTTCCCCAAGCTTAGACTTTTCCATAGTACTAGAAATAATGGTATCCAAATAATTAATGCTAATAACATTGCTACTAGTGATGCGGGGAAGATACCTACTCCTATCATTGCGCCACCACCGCCATCTATGTTGACAGTTGGAGCCTTCAGATTTGCAATCCCTCCAGTAGATGAGGTGAAACCCAACTTTAGAACACCACCGTTGATGTTGCAGTTTGGACCAAGGCGTGAGGCCAAACATTGTTAGTGTTGGGTGCTGCAGCGTGTTGCATACAGGATGACCAACGTTTAGATCACATTCGTCTAAGTATGTACACGTTTTATTAAAGGCATGCGTGCCTTATTATTTGGCCGAGCCTTCTAATAGGCCGGTTTGTATCGCGTGTGTTAGGTTCGAGTCGGTTGAGTGTTCAGTTTGGGCCTGTCCAACCGAGCCCTTTGTGGCCTCCTATATAAAGGAGTGGCGCCTAGGGTATTAGGGTAGACAAGAATTTGAGACTAAAGTTATAGAGAGGCTCCTCCCATGATGGGTCGCCGTTTGCGTGTTTATACTGGTTTTGCTTGCTGATCTTGTTGATATGTCTACAATTGCGTGCGTGGGATTGATTCTTTATCTATCCAACGTTGCTGTTCTTCGATCGTCGTGAAAGATTGGGCCAAAACCCCTCTCGGATCACGTTGATCCGTATCAACTAGAATGCAAATAAATCTCTCTCATATTTTTGTTGTTTTCCATTAAGACTAACTAGTAAAAATAAAAACAAGCAGCAAGTAAAAAATCAGCCTAACTAGTGAAAACAAGAAACAAAAAGATATAATTGCAGAATCTAAGGGAAATAACTTCGAGCACTCACAAAGGATGTGAGTACCTTTTACCTTACCTCCCCGGCAACGGCGCCAGAAAAGAGCTTGATGTCTACGCACACTTCTATTCTTGGAGACAGTGTTGGGCCCCAAGTGCAGAGGTTTGTAGAAGAGGAGCAAGTTCCCCTTAAGTGGATTACCCAAGGTTTATCGAACTCAGGGAGGTAGAGGTCAAAGATATCCCTCTCATGCAACCCTTCAATCAAGATACAAGAAGTATCTTGTGTCCCCAGCACACCCAATACACTTGTCAGGTATATAGGTGCACTAGTTCGGCGAAGAGAGAGCAAATGCAAGTAATATGGATGATAATAAGTGATAATAGCAATCTGAAATAAAAATGGCAGCAAGCAAACATGTAGCAGAACAGGCGGAAAACGAAGTTCCAATGCTTGGAAATAAGGCCTACAGATCCTACTTTCACTAGAGGACACTCTCAACAATGCTCACATAATTGAATGCATAAATATCATCGCTTCACTATGCTACTCCGAACCACTCTCCGGTCGAATAACAAACACTAATCATTACGTAGGGCTTTAACAACACTCCTCAGAGTAAGAACTTTCCCAACTAAGTAACCCCCATGCTATCACCATGAGACCCAGATGGTTCCACGCAAACACCACAATTTCATAAGTTCATCTTCCAACACAAGATATAAATATCATGCTAAACCACACGGTGCACACACTATCACCTTTACCCCGTGATCAAAGGGTTTACGGAGATAAAAAACCACTTGAGTCGCATAACAGATGAAGATCAATATACAACTTCAACTAGATTACAAATCTCATGATCACATAAAGATAACACCATGGGAGAGAGAGATGAACCACATAGCTACCGGTAGAGCCCTCAGCCCCGGGGGAGAACTACTCCCTCCTCATCATAGGAGACAGCAACGGCGATGGAGATGGCGGTGGAGTCGAAGGAGATGGATTCCAGGGGCACTTCCCCATCCCGGCAGGGTGCCAGAACAAAGATCTGCCCCCGAAACTTGTCGGTGGCGGCGACGGAGCTACGGATGTATTTTGCGGAAAAGGTCGATTCCCTTGGGGTTTATGCCTCAGTGAGTATATATGGGCAAAAGGGCTATGCTGGGGGGTGGTCAGGGGGCCCACTCCCCTAGTTGGCACGGCCAGGGGGGACCCGCGCCACCCCATGGTGTGGCCACCTTGTGGCCCCCCTCCGGGGCTCTTCGGGACTTCTGGAAGCTTCCGTGACTTTTAGGACTTCTGGCTTTCGAATCTTCCTATTCCGAAAATATTTCCAGAACAACTTTTCTGAAACTAAAAACAGCAGAAAACAGGGAACTGGCTCTGTGGCATCTTGTTAATAGGTTAGTCCCGGAAAACATAAGAAAACGTGGGAAAACATACGGAAAACATGTAGCAATTGGAACATGTGTGGAAAACAGTAGGAAAACAATAGGAATAGTATGAGAGCAGTATGAAAGCAGTAGGTGTTTTATTAGTATGAAGAAGAAGGACTGGGGTCCACAGTTCACTAGTGGTGTCTCTCCGAGAAAGATAAATAACATGTGTGGTGAATGAATTACCGCTAGGCAATTGACATAAATGTAGGTTGCACCGTAGTGCATATGCAATACATAAAGATTACTATGTGATTCATGCGGGCATTACAACAAAATACATAGACCATTATCCAACTGCATCTATGACTAAAAATCCACCCTCCGAATATCATCCGAACAAACGTTGGATATTAAGTTGCAAGCAACAGATAATCGCAGTAAGCAAAGTGTGTAATGTAAACAATAACATCATCCTTAGACAAAGCATTGTTGTTTTCTCCCTAATGGCAACATCACATCCTCCATCCGTCATGTTTCTGTCACTCGAGCATAGATGAGAAGGAGGCATGAACCCACTATCGAGCATATATACTCCCTCTTGGAGTTACTTGCATCTACTTGGCCAGAGCATCTACTAATAAAAGAGAGCATGCAAGATCATAAATAACATAAGCATGAAGATAATATGATAGATTGATAATCAGAAGACATAGCATTGAACATTCATCAGATCCCAGCAAACACAACATGAAGCATTACATAAAGATGATCTTGATCATGATAGGAAGCTCGCAAGATCTAAACATGAGGTACAAAGTGGAGAGAACAACCATGTAGCTATTGATATGGACCCGTAGTCTAGGGATGAACTACTCACGCATCACTTCGGAGGAGGGCATGGTGGTGTAGACCCCTCCGGTGATGATTTCCCCCTCCGGCAGGGTGCTGGGGAGAGCTCCAGAACCCTCCCGATCTCGGGATGACGGTGACGGCGGCCTCGGGTGTTTCTCAGGGAAAAGTGGGATCTCTCTAGAGTTTATGTCTCGGGGGGATTAAATAGGCGAAATGGTAGAGGCGGTGGAGGCCTGGGGGCCCCACACCACCCCCCGGTGCGGCCAAGGGGGGCAACACCCTATGGTCTGGGCCCCCTGAGGCCCCCCTCCGGGTCTCTTTGGGACTCCGTGGAACCTTCGGTAATTCTAAGACTTTCGGGCTTCGAATTTTCCAATTTAAAGAATATTTCCAGAACAACTTTTCTGAAACTAAAAACAACAAAAAATAGATAACTGGCTCTGTGGCATCTTGTCAATAGGTTAGTCCGGAAAATCGATAAAAATGACATAAAGTGTATAGCAAACTTGTGGGAAACAATAAGAAAACAACATGGAACATCAGAAATTAAGGATACATTTATGACATATCAACATCCCCAAGCTTAGTTCCTAGTCGTCCTCGAGTAGGTAACGATAAAAACACAATAATTTCTAAGGTGACATGCTACCAACATAACTTGATCATCAATAATGTAAAAGCGTAAGTAAGCTGAGATCATAGAAATTTAACACAAGCATGATAAATAGAACTTTAATAATAAAGCATAGCAATCACTTTGCGTCATGAGAAGTAACTCAAATAAAAGATCATGAATAAGAATGTAAAGAAAGATATACGTTTGTTTCAAGTATAGAGAGAACATGTCAAAGTGATATTTCGCTAGTCCTTAAAAGTGGGGCAAAACATAAATGCCTAGACACCTTCAAAGTTCACGAGGAAGACTAGAACAAATAATTATAGAACAAGCAATAACACATCATGAATCAATTAATAATGTTTCTGGGAAAAATGCACATAAAACTCAGAATGGCAAAAATGCTCTGTCAATTGTGCATAAAGTTAGAAGATGGAGACTCAACATAAAAGTAAAATAAAGGCCCTTTGCAGAGGGAAGCATGGATCACTCATGTGTTAGAGCTTTTATTTTATGAAACATAGGTATTTAAAACTTGACACTCCTCCGAACCATCTTTCACAAACCATGGCTAACTGAATCCTCGGGTGCCTGCCAACAATCACATATTGTGGAGGAGTGTCTATATTTTAAGAGAGGTGTATGCTTATGTCAACGAATGGTAAACATAAAATACAGTACGTCACAAGCCAACTAGACTTCACAAGAGTGGCTCCCATAGAAGGACACATCTGGGTAGAAGGTCATCCCTCTTTCTCTTTTGTTTACACAATTATGCTTTGACTGATAAATCAGGGGCAAAAATAGTGAAGCGAATTTTTGTTATTAATTTGGGGCTAGGCACCCCGCTGCCAACTCTTCTATCATTGGATAAGCGGATTAAGCCACTAGTCCAGGGTGTGAAAGTCCAATCAACAAGTGAGATAAAGATTCTATATTTATGTCCTCATGAGCTAAAACAGGAGTATAAAACATGAGTAATTTTGAAAGTATTAAAGGTAGCACAAGAGCAATTTACTTTGGAGTGGCGGTTAAATACCACATGTAGGTAGGTATGGTGGACACAATGGGAAAACTTTGTTTTTTTAGT
Source organism: Alopecurus myosuroides (assembly GCA_028641055.1). Lineage (NCBI taxonomy): Eukaryota > Viridiplantae > Streptophyta > Magnoliopsida > Poales > Poaceae > Alopecurus > Alopecurus myosuroides. Next base: position 231,229,403 of record CM054063.1, on the reverse strand, counting down.
TGGATGCACGAGTAGAGCTCATACTCAGTACAGGTGGAGGCTAGCAAAAGACTGGGAGCGACAAATCAAGAGAGCATAAGAGGCATAATCATGCATAGCGACATAAACATCATTAATCAAAGAATAAGTGGTACCACAAGTTCAAAAACTAAATGATCGTGGAGTCTATTCGTGACTGGTTCATAGTCATAAACATGGTGTGAGTATGCGCCAAGTCAACCAAATAAAACATTCAAAGAGAACACCACAAATTTATGTTTGAATACGACAAGAACAACTCATGATTCTTTCAAAGAACATCAAACACTCTCAGCTATTTGAGGCTAATCATGCTACTCAATAACCACAAGGATTTAAAACTAAAATAACATCTAGCATGATATGAAAAATTCTACCCACAGTCTATACAAGCTTCTACTTGCACCGTTAAAAATTCTACCTCAAGCAGCAGTTTGTTTTCCCAACAAGCACCATACAAAAAATGCTTTAACAAAAAATCTCTAAATGCTACAGAAAGCAAACATGAGAGTACTCACATAACAATACTAAAACTAAAAGCTCTGAACAAGAGATGCAATGAAAACAAGAGCTAAACAGGAATTTTTGCAGCTGCTAGAAGAAAAACTAAGAATACTAGCATAGCAAGTATTCAAACGAAAAAGCGGAGCGTGTCTCTCTCCCAAACAAAGAATGCTAGGATCCAAATATATTATTTCATCAAGGAAAAAAATAAAACAAAGGAAACCGAAAGAAAACAAGAGAAAAACAAACATACGCTCCAAGTAAACTTCATATGATGTGACCGAATAAAAATATAGTTTCACGAGAAGTGACCTGATAGCTAGTTGATGAAGAAGGGGATGCCTTGAGCATCCCCAAGATTAGATTCTTGAGTCTTATAAAAATATGCTTAGATGAACCATGGGGCATCACAAATATCACCTCTTCTGTTGACCCTTGAAAACTTCCTTCACAGCACACTCAAACAACAATTCGCATTATAGGGTTATTGAAACTGTTAAAAATCCATTGGTTATGTATGGCACAAGTGCTATTGTTACTTTTGAACATTAGCTACAGCTACTGATGTTTCGTGAAGCAAACAAATCCACTTGACATCGCAAAAGAGCAAATGCAAGAAAAATGGCAGAATCTGTCAAAACCAGAACAGTCCGTTAAGACGAATTTTTTTGAGGCACTTGCGTTGCTCAGATCTAAAAACTTAAGGAACGAAAAATTTGCGTAATTATCCAAGGAATAAGAAAAAAATTCAGATCATGGATATTCTAGGATTTTATATGATTTTTTACAATGTACAGCAGAAATCTGTTTTCCGCACAGAAATCCGAAAACCAACTCCAACTCTCGCCAGAAATCTTACTTGGCACTACTAAAATATGAAAATAAAGATACAAAGGAGTTTATACAGAAGTATACAACCCCTTGACTCAAAGAAAACATAAAAAAACAAAGAAAAAATAAAACCATGGTTTATCTCCCAAGAAGTGCTTTTCTTTAACGCCTTTTAGCTAGGCCCAGAAAGTGGAATCAAGTATTTTGAAGTGAAGAAGCATCCAAATTGTAACTTGTTCGAATAACAGAATCAAAATGCAACTTCATTCTCTTTCTAGGAAAGTGTTCCATACCTTTCTTGAGTGGGAACTGAAATTTAATATTCCCCTCTTTCATATCAATAACAGAAGCAACAGTTCTAAGAAAAGGTCTTCCCAAAACAATTGGAGCAGAAGCATTGCATTTAATATTCAAGACAACAAAATCAACGGGGACAAGAGTATTATTAACCATGATAAGAACATCATCAACTCTCCCCAAAGGTTTCTTTCTAACATTATCAATAAGACGAATATCCAAATAACAAGGTTCCAATGGTGGTAAATCAAGAATATCATAGATTTTCTTGGGCATAACAGATATACTAGCACCAACATCACATATAGAATTGCAATAAAAATCATTCACTTTCATTTTAATAATAGGCTCCCAACCATCATCTAGCTTCCTAGGGATATAGGCTTCACATCTTAATTCATCTTCTCTAATTTGCATGAGAGCATTTGTAATATGTTTTGTGAAAGCCATATTCATAGAACTAGCATTAGGACAACTAGAAAGATTTTGTAAGAACTTAATAACTTCAGTTATGTTGCAATCATCAAAGTCAAGATCATTTTTATCAAAGATAATGGGACCATTTCTCCCATGTTTCTAAAAATTTCAGCACTTTTATCAGGAGCATTTTTAGCAGTTTTGCATTTTTACTAGCTGAAGTAGGAGTGTTTCCAACACCAATTACTCTACCATTGATAGTAGAAGGTTTTATAGCATGAGAAGCTTCAGTTTTACTAGTGGTGGTAATGGTGCCAACATTAGCTATATTATTCTTTCTAGCTATTTCATCTTCTCTTTCCCATCTAGCATGTAATTCAGCTAACATTATGATCAATTCAAATTTGGATAGCATTCAAAGTTTTAATTTATTAAACATCATGAGGCACAACCTTTAGTTTCAGAAAATCAACATCAAGAGCAAGACTATCAACTTTAGAAGCAAGAACATAAATTTTGCCAAATTTTTCCTCAACAGATTTATTAAAAGCAGTTTGTGTACTAATAAAATTCTTAAGCATGTTTTCAAGATCAGGGGGTACACTTTTATTGTTGTTGTAGGAATTACCATAAGAATTACCATAAGCATTTCTATTATTGGGAGGATATGGCCTATAATTGTTGCTACCAAAATTATTCCTATAAGTAATATTTTTAATGAAGTTCACATCAACATGATCTTCTTGAGAAACCAAAGAGGACAAAGGAACATTATTTGGATCAATAGGAGCATGGATATTCACAAGCATAGACATAATATCATCAAGTCTTTCATTCAAAGATGAGGTTTCTTTAACAGAATTTACCTTCTTACCAGTTGTAACTCTCAGTGTGCCACTCAGAATAATATACCACCATATCATCAAGAAGCTTTGTTGCTAACGCCAAGGTCATGGACATAAAGGTTTCTCCAGCAGTTGAATCCAGAGGTTTCTTGAAGAAAAAAATCACACCCGCATAAAAGGTTTGGATGATCATCCAAGTAGTCAGTCCATGAGTGGGACAAATCTTTACCAAAGATTTCATTCTTTCCCAAATTTTAGCAACATGCTCATTATCAATTTGCTTAAAATTCATATTGCTACTTATTAAATATATAATCTTAGCAAAAGGATAATAGTTTCCAATGAAAGCATCTTTACACTTAGTCAAAGAATCAATACTATTTCTAGGCAAAGACAACAACCATTCTTTAGCTCTTCCTCTCAAAGAGAAAGGAAACAATTTCAGTTTAATAATATATCCATCTACATTTTTATATTTTTGCATCTCACATAGTTCAACAAAATTATTAAGATGGACAACAACATCATTAGTACTAACTCCAGAAAATGGCTCTCTCATAACAAGGTTTAACAGGGCAGGTTTTATCTCATAAAAGTCAGCAGTAGGAGTAGGTGGAGCAATAGGTGTGCTAATGAAATCATTGTTGTTGGTGCTAGTAAAGTCACACAACTTAGTGTTTTCAGGAGTAGTCATTTTAACAAGACTAAGAACAGGAATAAAACTACAGCTAGTATAAGAACTATTTTTTTTTGTGTTTTTGATAAAGAGAAGCAAACAAGACAAAATAAAATAAACTAAGCAAAAAAAACAAAGTAAAGAGATTGGAAGTGAGAGACTCTCCCCTTGCATAAATTCTCTTCCTCCCCGGCAACGGCGCCAGAAAACTTGATGGTGCCTTGACGGGAGGCTGCTTGCTCTTAAAAACTTTGTTCCGCGGCAACGGCGCCAAAAAACTTGTTTATGGCGTGTAGTTGACGCCCTCGTTGGTAAACCCCAAGATAAAGGTTGTGAAGAGTGTAGCAGGAAGTTATCCCTCGGAAAAGAAACCAAGGTTGAATCGACCAGTAGGAGGACAAGAAATCTCTGAAGGTTGATGCAACTGAGGTGGCAGGGCGCACTACCGGTTCAGCAGCAACGTGGAACCTACACAACACAATCAAATCCCTCTGTCCCAACGAAGCAGTGAGGTTGTTAATCTCACCGGTTTTGCTAAACACAAAGAGGTTAAACATATGGTGTGGAAAACTGTAGGAAAACAGTAGGAACATTATGAGAGCAGTATGAAAGCAGTAGGTGTTTTATCAGTATGAAGAAGAAGGACCGGGGTCCACAGTTCACTAGTGGTGTCTCTCCAAGAAAGATAAATGGTGAACGAATTATAACTGGGCAATTGCCAGAAATGAAGGCTGCATCATAGTGCATATGAAAGACATAAATATTACTATGTGATTCATGCGGGCATTACAACAAAATACATAGACCATTATCAAACTGCATCTATGACTAAAAATACACCCTCCGAATATCATCCGAACAAACGTTGGGTATTAAGTTGCAAGAAACAAATAATCGCAGTAAGCAAAGCGTGTAATGTAAACAGTAACATCATACTTAGACAAAGCATTGTTGTTTTCTCCCTAATGGCAACAACACGTCCTCCATCTGTCACATTTCTGTCACTTGCACAGATGGAAAGGAGGCATGAACCCACTTTAAGGACCCCCGAACCACTGTTCAAGGATCTCCAATATGCATACATTCACGATCCCAAATCACGCCAGTCGTGAACAACATATCAAGTTGGCATTCAGATACAACATCCATTACACGTTTACACAAAGGTATTACAAGGGAGACCTGGTCACATAACCAAGTCTAACACAACTGCCACGCAGGGCAAGCACACAACACACACAACGGAAGACAAAACACACACAACATAGTAGAGCCGAAGACACGCCTTAACCTACAGGCTGCTGACTGGGAGACGATCCTAGTTCGCAAGGCCATCAGTGTAGTACTCCTCTTCGTAGAACTTATCCTGAGGCTCCTCCTCGAAGTCTGGCAAGTAAATACCAGGGACGAAACCAATATGAGTACATTTGAATGTACTCAGCAAGACACCCATCATGTAACTTACGGGATGCAAGTATGCTTATATGGTGTAGTAGGTAGGCTATACATAGGGTTCACTATCTATGATATATGAAAGATATATCATAGTTGATTTTGAAAATATCTGTATCTTTGTTGGAGAAGATACTTCAAAAGAAAATAATATAACTTTCCTTTCTCTTGTAGATATCACATGTACAAGAGGTTTTGTAAAAACTTTGTTAAAAGAAAGTTTTTTCTCTTTGCAAAACTTCTTGGAATCAACTTCTAGTTTTTGGTTTGGAAAAGAAAGATTTTCTTTGCAAAACTTCTTGTAAAGCAACTTATGGCTTTTATTCAACGGTACCTCCACGGTACAAGGTTCCTTCTTTCAGCACTTCATAAATTCAACTCCTTTTTGAAACTCCTTTTTGAAAACACTGACACAATGCTAGCTACATGGCCATTCAACTGTCCATATCCGAGGACGCGGCTATTCCGAATAGTTCTACTCTGCAAAGGTGTACACATCCACCAGATTCAGTACATCCGCCGTGAACAACCACAGACTGTAACAATAGTATGTAAACATCAGATAACCAATCCTAACCATCCACTATGTTCAAGCTAGAATATGTCTATCTCTTACGTCGAGTGTACACTCCCCGGCATCCGGCCTCACCTCGCCAAGACAGGAGCCCCAACTGCTGCAACCAGAGGAGAACTTAATCCCACACATTTTATATTTTGTATTCCCCTCCTAGCGACAATTGGTTCGAGGCACGACGACCCTTATAGCAAATCGAGATAGAACACACACTAAAAAAGAACTTCAAGTTAAGCCCCGTACCCATGTTGAGGTAGGGTGGTAGTACGGTAAAGGTTGTCCGGCGAAGACTAGGTTATGTGTCATTTTTGTAAAACACCTTTTTCCCAAAAATGACCACTTCAACATTCCTCCGGTGGATAAGGCTCAGCCTTTCCATCGGGTTTTCCATAAAGCCTTGTTTTGCAAAAACATATTCTTAGGGTGTCCACTTAGGGACTTATACTTTTGGTGGTAATAAATACCATATGGTGGCTATGGCCTTGGTAACACCAAGTATCAACTACTGGCATAGTAATAGTATAATAGTAGTAGTAGTAACTCAAAAATAGTTTTTGGTAATAAAAGTTTTTGTAAAACTTTAAGAAGTAAAACATGCATGATAGATAATGATAAGGGTATTATAACAGCAAGCATCGGGATGGCTTGCCTTAAAATCTTTGTGTCCCTGGCCTTGAAGCAGCTTGATCTTGACACTCAGCTCTACAACTCCTCCTTCTTCTTCTTCGTTTTCAAACGCCGTAAAAGAATAAAAGAAACACACTCAGAACTAGAGGGACAATCAAGTAAACAGAGCAACACATACAGCAAGCACTTATACTAGCCCAAACACTCATAAAGTTATCGAGAGAACTATCTCACAAACTCTCAGGGTACAAAACTATCGTTAGAAAAACATATGGCTGAAAAACCATATTCCACATCCCAATATCATAGGTTGAGTGGGTGTACCACTATCATACCAAGATATTTAAGAAGCTAAAAATATAGCTTGTGTTCACAAAGGTGAGGCTACTAAAGTACTCATAACAATCAAAGCAATACCAATCATCAAGGAAATATCTATGGCAGTGGGTATTAACAACAACACAAGCAATCAACCCAAACAAGTTTACCACTAACCTTAAGCATAGATAACAAGGTACTTCTAAATATAATAATAACACTAGTACCAAACTTATGCTAAGATGAACACTCAGACAATTCCAAACAGCAAAGCAAACAAAACACAGATGAATCAGCTAGCTACTGACTATGCTTATGTCTACACAAAAGCTAAGGAGTCACTCAAGCATCAAAGTAACCCAAAAAACTAGTGGATCAATTAATTTTAACAAGTCCTAATACACACTCTAAAACATAATAACAACAAGAGACATTACACCTAGCAAAATAACAGAATAACAAGAGTCCACTATGAGCATACCAGTATGAAAATTCTACACCAGCATGCTATAAGAAACAATTGCATTCTACAACCCATCAACAAACATCAAATACAATATCTATGCCACAATAACAGAATTTAAAACATCCTAAGCATACTAGGACAATCAAACACTCATAAAAATAGAAGGACAACAATAATGGAGCAAACTCAAAATTTAGTGGGACACTAATGCAACACTAGAGGAACAATCAAAACTATAAGGATGCATTTTTCTAAACAAGAAATCATGAATATAAATACCTACTAGCAGAACACACACCTTACACATTCTAGTGAGAAAATATACTAAAATAATTCTACGAAAACAACTACTCATACTAGTGAAAACAACATAGTTAAATAAATCAAGCAAAGTTACACAAGCTCTCCTATAAACTAATGTGTAAGCTAACAGAGGTGATACCATCACCGCATAAGTAAAAAAATGGTACTGGACTCAACATAACCATAACAAAAACCTAGGTACTAAACATAGCAAGATTAGCTCACAAAATCGGTTCCACAAAAATACTAGAAAACAATAAGAGACTATTTCTATTTGTTTTCCAATCATGCACAAACTTCCTAACATACTTGTAATGAAAGAAAACAACCTAATAACAGAGATCAACACATCTACACATGCTCAAAAACAAGTTTCTAACAAACAATCATTTATTCACAAACAAACACACAAGATTTAAAATAAACAGAAAAGGTGTTGTTTCTAGAAATGCACACCAAAAAATAATCTAGAGCTCTAAAAATTATGCCAAGCTAGGATTACATATATCTAATCACACACAAGCTCATCCAATTGGATCCACATCAAAAATAATTTCCTAGAAATGCCTACTGGTCTTTTACCAAAATGGATGGAATTTCCAAATGGTAGCTCCCCTTGATGCAAGTTCAAGTCTCACTGATAGATCTATCCAAGGTCTACTCAAAACAATTTGGTTTGCAATATATGGCCACTTAAAACACAAGTTATGATCAAAATGGTGAAACAGAGTGCTTCTGCCATTTTTCTTAGTTCTCCTAAAATATAGCACAATAAACATTTCTTTAAGTTGGAGGTGGTTAAGAAATAGTAGATCCATCTCTGTGATTTTTGGTGAGGCAAATTTTACTTGTTTACATTTTCATTTCGATTTAAAGTAACAAGCCAGGAATAGCTCTGCAGAAAAAAAAAAGGAAAACATATCAACCTGCAGGGAAAAAGGGTTAATGGGCTAGATCTGCTGCGGGACGCAATCCAGAGGCCGGACTTGAGGATCTGGGCCAGCCCACGAGGCTTCCCACGCGGAGGAGGGTTCAAGCGGTTGAAGGTGGACCGCGGCAGGGCCAGCCCGTCGTTTAGAGCCATCCGGCGAAGGGGTAAGGAACCCTTGGATCGAAATACAACGGCTATCGATGAAGGCGCCGGCGACGACCACAAACCACGATGGAGTCCGCTCCTGCCGCCGCGGGAGATGCGTGGGATCACCGCCGTGGAAGCACGCGGTCCCCTGGATGCTTGGACACCACCGGCAGGTTCCGGAGAACGCCGCCCATCCAATGCCCACTTGCACGCAAGGCAGCAGGGACAGGGGCGTGCCCCGCCATTGATGGCGCGGGAGAAAACTTGAGGTCGACGTTGGCGGCGGCCCGACAAGGGACCAAGGATCAAATTGATAGGTTCACGAGTCTTCAGGGAACTCAAGAAAGGTAGGGAGGGAAACGACACCTCCAGAAGTGGCCCATACTAGTGGCTTGACGAGGAGCTCGCCGACGGTTCGTGGCGCTCGATTCCGGCGATGGGTGGAGAAACAGAGGGGTCTTTTGATGCCATCAAGCAATTAGGATAGAGAGTGAGTGGTGTGACAAGGAGGCTAGCAAGGAGAGGGCTTGGTGACGTCTGGCCGCAGAGCATGGCCCCTCGGCGTCCATGGCGGTCACCGCGGCGTGGGCAAGCAGGCCAGAGAGGATCTCCTCGGGCAAGACGTTGCCAAGGAGGTAGGGCATGGTGAGGACATCTCACTAGCCAGAGGAGACGACAGGAGAAGCACGGGGGTGTCGAAAAACAGTGGTGCCCCAGCACCCGTAGGTGTTTGACATGAAATAGAGAGGGAAGGGAAGGGATCAGGGAGGGAGGAATGGCATGGCGAGCTCGTGGGGAGTCATTGACTCCAGAAGATAATGGTGAGGGGCAACAAGGTATGGGGGAGGTGGTGTGGCATGTCAGCCCATGCCATGCTTGTTGTTCAAGCCATGAGGATGACGTGGAAAAGTATGGGAGCGGTGCAAGCTTGTACAATGAAGTCAAGGTGGTGGGGCCAGGTGACTAGGCATCCAAGGAAACCAATAAAGATTAAATGGAGTAAAAATCATCCACCTAAGGGTCTCTTTAGATTTTGGCCAGAAGGTGTTTGTGATTGTTTTGTCCACATTCTTGAACACAACACATGCATGAAAATACTTTTTGATTCCGTCTAAAATCTATTTTACGGTATAGGCGCTTATGACCTCCACCTCTATGCCTTGCGGTAATGATTCCTCTGGAATTACGACCTTTACCACAACGGTGCCGTCCATGGATCAAATTATTTCGTGGATTGGATTTCACTTGCCTGTCTACGGTTCCCTTGCGTGTGCTCGGGCCCTCCACTCGTGCCTACTTTCACTAACCTATAGCTATTGCATGCAAGCTCAATCTTCTATCTCGCGTTGCTACGCGCTCGAAACAACAAATTTGGTCTTATAGCTAACGGAACCCATAGAGTTGTCTAGGAGGTAGGGAATGAAAATTGGAGTATGGTAGTGGTGGTCTCCCACTTTTCTTAAATTGTTTTCTTTGAAAACTTTCAAATTTCCAAAAACCGTTGTTTCTGTTTTTGGATGTTTTCTCCAAAATTTTGAATATAAGATATGCTTGAAAACATGTTTAATGGATATAGAATCCGAGTATAGGGGTGGTGGTCCCCAATTTTTTTGAAAATATTTGTTTCACAAAATTTTGAAAATTCAAAAAGTGCTGAAACTGTTTTTGGATGTTTTCTTCGAAAAGTTGAAAATGAGAAGCAAATGTTTTTGGATAACTAGGTCACATATTACCCTAGGTTTGTTGGGAACTTCCCCAAAAAAATTAGAAATACTTTTATTAACAAAATCATTAAAAGTCCATTTCTGGTCTTTTGGAAAATAACATTTAATAAATAGGAAAATGTTTATAAATCAAGTATTTTTTTAGTTGGGGTGAGAGGGTATATAATATAGGTCACAAAGGTGATTTTTAATAAACAACTCCTTTGGAAAATATTTGAGTTACCAAGTGTAAAAGGGTGATAACAAGAGTTTACTCAATAGGCCAAAAACCCTAAGAGAAGAATAATCACCTGGTCATGGGAAGATAAATGGATCACATGAATATGATGTATAACTCATGAAGATGAGAAGGGAGGGTTGATGGAGCTCAAAATATATAGGAGTGATTTTTTTAGGAAGACTAACAAAAGGCATCATGATAACAAGGACATGATCCTATTTGTTGGGATGACCTCAAGAGGGCTTTGGAAGAAAATGTGAATGGGTTTATATTCAATCCAAACATTAGGATATGACTCATAGATATGTACCATTATACCCATGATGGTACATTGGTCAAAGATCAAGATCTCTCCATTATGGCAGGAGGCCAAAATAGAGAAGTTAAAGAGAACACAAGATGAGATGGAAATAGGATATAACATGCTACTGATGTCTGGGCTTGTTATTTGTAGATCTCATTCATTTAAAAGAACTCACAATCATCCAAAACATTTATAAACACTTTGAGGAAAAGAAAAAGATAAGGTCACCTCATAAGCAGATAATAACCAGACTTAACAAGTTTACTTAAGCAAGAGAGTTCTTCAATTTAAATTCTTGGAGGTTTCCCTCAAGTGTTAAAGAAAGTTAGTGATCAAACCAAACCATTTTAGGAGGATTTTATAAAAGAGGTTCAGCTCAAATCTTGTTATTTATGTAAACATTTTATTTTGGTTTTGTTCAAACACAAACACTCACGGTCAAACAAGGCAAAGAGAGGTGAAACAAAATTAATAGTTAAGCATTTCAAAAAGTTTTTGTTGGCCCTAGTTTTTGACTCTCCAACAACTGTATTTTGTTGGTTTTCAAAAAGTGGGGTGTGACAGATCTCCCCCCCTTAAAATGAATCTCGTCCTCGAGATTCGTAAGGGAAGCAAAGGAGTGGGTTTTCTCAACACATAGCAACACAAAACACTCAGGAGCTAAAATTTTCTTTACCCAAGAAAAACAAAACAATATTTCATAAAAAGGCTTAGCAGGCCAACTTGATCCAGAAAAGTTTTTCTCTGGTACTGCAAAATAAAATTCCACTCTAATTTTGATAAAAAATTCTGGCCACCCATAAGTGGTCACAGAAACCTCGTGTTGCAGGGTAGAGGCTATAAACAGCTAGCGATCTTCCCATGATTTGAAAGCAAAACCCAGGAGCTAGGTACACCCAGAGTTTTCTTGAGTGTTCCGCTGACGTGTGGGACCAGGCCCACTTGGCAGTCGATGCCCTCCTCTCTTCTTCTTCTCCTTCTTTCCTTTCCTTCTCATCTGGTGCGCACACCCTTTCCGTCAGGGTGTCCTGCCCATTGTGAGTCCATGGTGGGCTGACACCTTGCTGTGGGACTGCTGCGAGTGTGACATGTTGATTCTTTGGCCACCTGGGGAGAGATGCATCGGTGGTTTCGCGCCATTTGCGAGCACTGCAGCTAATTTCTTCGGCTTTTCCCGCGTAGTGCTCGGTGAAGGAGAGGGCTCTGCTTTCGCTGCTATAAGAAGGGTCGCCGAGGTTCCCTAAATCGCACCACACGATGAGCTTCATTTCCCAGTTAATTGATGACTTCTTCAAGGAGTACGTCACCCTGCTAGAGCGAGAAAATCCCTTGGAGCACTTCTTCATCGTGATGTTCTTCAGCTGTGGCCTGGTGGGATGGGTCACCATGATCCTGGTAGCTGTGGTCTGCGCTTTCTGGGGCATCCATGACTGGTGGTATGGTGCCAGGAACAAGACCATGGTGGAAGAAGGACGAGCGGTGGTGCCGGTGGCTGCGCCGGTGGAGACTCACGCCGGTGACACTAGGCCTGGAAGACTGGAGGGGCTTCGTCGTTGCCTGACTCGGGGTTCTACATCAGGTGAGGCTAGCTCACCTTCAGACTAGGCTCCCACCAGTGAGAGCTAGGCAATGTCAGGGTCTACACTAGAGTAGGTGTAGTGGTTTGTGTTGGAAAACAGACTTGTATCTTACTTTTCTGAAACTTTTATCTATTAGGTGTAATGTTATTTCTTGAATAATGTATCCCTTTGAAGTCCCTGTGAGATTTGTAGTTCTTCATGATCCTTCTTCTGCTTGTGGAGTTTTGTGGCAAAGCAAAGTGCAAAGTGTCCCTGCGAGATTTGTAGTTCTTCATGATCCTTCTTCTGCTTGTGGAGTTTTGTGGCAAAGCAAAGTGCAAAGTGTAGTCACACCAGGGCAGGCATGGAAGGGTTTTACTTTCAGTAGTACTTCAGAGGATTTTTCTAAGAGAAGGTTAGTCAGAGATAGCTCAAAGCCTCCTAGGTTGCTTTGGGCAACAGAGTGATGTGGTTGTACTAGTTTTGTTAAGATGATGAAACACAGGTGCAAAAGTTTAAAGTGGAAAGTTTTTTCACACTGATAAGTAGAGAAGAGAAAACTACTTCACCAAAAACAGAGCAAGGAAACACCATCACACACAATTCCTAACAATCAGCACTCAACAACAAGCAAAACAGGTACATTAAATACCAGCAGACGTCTAGAAAAAATCGCGGAGGAAAAGGGGTAGCCCAGGTGAAACAACTGAGCAAAACCTATGGATCCTCTGGGTCTGAGTCAACCAGTGTTGTTTGGAAATTTCTTGTCGTTTCTTCCGATCTCGAGGATTTTCTTCACCTTGTTCAGGTTGGAGAGAGACTTGATGGTAAGATCACTTCTGTGTAAGAGGTTGTGGCACATCTTCATTCCTTGCATTGAAATTACCTGGATGATGAGGTTTCTAGAAGGAAACTTGGGCTTCTTCAGGTTGTTAATTGCTAAGGTCTCCTTGGGCATTGTCAAGTAGGTAATTTTGAAAGTTGACAGAAGAAAAACCTTTTTGGCAAACCTTTACATAAAAACCAAAGTTTTATTCAGCTCATGGTTATAATTTTTTTTGTCAAAATGTTCCGAGCCAGGAAAACAAAGGAGAAAAAGGACATGTGTACTATTTTCTCTATTTCCCAACTCTCGGTGTTGTAAACTAGGCAATAATATTGGGAGTAAGGGGAGAGTAGAACCTATGCTTAGGGTTTCTTTGGATAAAACAATTTAGGTTGCAATATAGTTTTTACCAAAAATATTTTTATTTCCTATCTGACGTCCATGCTAACTAAGGTCTCCTAAAGTCAGGATAGCTTTGATACCAACTCTGTAAGGACCCCCAAACCACTGTTCAAGGACCTCTGATATGCATACATTCACGACCCCAGATCACGCCAGTCGTGAACAACATATCAAGTTGGCATTCAGATACAACATCCATTACACGTTTGCACAAAGGTATTACAAGGGAGACCTGGTCACATAACCAAGTCTAACACAACTGCCACGCAGGGAAAGCACACAACACACACAACGGAAGACAAAACACACACAACGTAGTAGGGCCCAAGTCATGCCTTAACCTACAGGATGCTGACTGGGAGACGATCCTAGTTCGCAAGGCCATCAGTGTAGTACTACTCTTTGTAGAACTCTTCCTGAGGCTCCTCCTCTAAGTATGGAAAGTAAATACCAGGGACGAAACCAATATGAGTACATTTGAATGTACTCAACAAGACACCCATCATGTAACTTACGGGATGCAAGTATGCTTATATGGTGTAGTAGGTAGGCTATACATAGGGTTCACTATCTATGATATATGAAAGATATATCATAGTTGATTTTGAAAATCACTGTATCTTTGTTGAAGAAGATACTTCAAAAGAAAATAATATAATTTTTCTTTCTCTTGTAGATATCACATGTACAAGAGGTTTTGTAAAAACTTTGTTAAAAGAAAGTTTTCTCTTTGCAAAACTTCTTGGAATCAACTTCCAGTTTTTGGTTTGGAAAAGAAAGATTTTCATTGCAAAACTTCTTGTAAAGCAACTTCGGTCTTTTCTTCAACGGTACCTCCATGGTACAAGGTTCCTTCTTTCAACACTTCATAAATTCAACTCCGTTTTGAAACTCCTTTTTGAAAACATTGACACAATGCTAGCTACATGGTCATTCAACTGTCCATATCCGAGGACGCGGCTATTCCGAATAGTTCTACTATGCAGAGGTGTACACATCCACCAGATTGAGTACATCCGCAGTGAACAACCACGGACTGTAACAACAGTATGTAAACATCAGATAACCGATCCTAACCATCCACTATGTTAAAGCTAGAATATGTCGATCTCTTCAGTCGAGTTTACGCTCCCCCGCATCAGGTCTCACCTCGCCAAGACAGGAGCCCCAACTGCTGCAACCGGAGGAGAACTGAATCCCACACTTTTTATGTCCTATATTCCCCTCCTAGCGACAATCGGTTCGAGGGCACGGCGACCCTTATAGAAAATTGAGGTAGAACATACACTAACGAAAACAAACTTCAAATTAAGCCCCGTGCCCATGTTGAGGTAGGGTGGCAGTACGGTAAAGGTTGTCCGGCGCAGACTAGGTTATGTGTCATTTTTGTAAAACACCTTTTTCCCAAAAATGACCACTTCAACATTCCTCCGGTGGATAAGGCTCATCCTTTCCATCAGGTTTTCCATAAAGCCTTGTTTTGCAAAAACATATTCTTAGGGTGTCCACTTAGGGACTTATACTTTTTGTGGCAATAAATACCATATGGCGGCTATGGGCTTGGTAACACCAAGTATCAACTACTGGCATAGTAATAGTATAATAGTAATAGTAGTCACTCAAAAATAGTTTTTGGTAATCAAAGTTTTTGTAAAACTTTAAGAAGTAAAACATGCATGATAGATAATGATAAGTGTATTATAACAGCAAGTATCAGGATGGCTTGACTTAAAATCTTTGTGTCCCTGGCCTTGATGTAGCTTGATCTTGACACACAGCTCTACAACTCCTTTTTCTTCTTCTTCTTCGTTTTCTAACGCCATAAAACAATAAAAGACACACTCAGAACCAGAGGGACAATCAAGTAAACAGAGCAACACATACAACAAGCACTTATACTAGCGCAAACACTCAGAAAGTTATCAAGAGAACTATCTCACAAACTCTCAGGGTACAAAACTACCGTCAGAAAAACATATGGTTGAAAAACCATATTCCACATCCCAATATCATTGGTTGAGTGGGTGTACCACTATCATACCAAGATATTTAAGAAGCTAAAAATATAGCTTGTGGTCACAAAGGTGAGGCTACTAAAGTACTCACAACAATCAAAGCAATACCAATCATCAAGGAAATACCTATGGCAGTGGGTATTAACAACAACACAAGCAAACAACCCAAACAAGTTTACCACTAACCTTAAGCATAGATACCAAGGTACTACTAAATATAATAATAACACTAGTACCAAACTTATGTTAAGATGAACACTCAGACAATTCCAAACAACAAAGCAAACAAAACACGGATGAATCAGCTAGCTACTGACTATGCTTATGTCTACACAAAAGCTAAGGAGTCACTCAAGGATGAAAGTAACCAAAAAAAACTAGTTGCTCAATAAATTGTAACAAGTCCTAATACACACTATAAAACATAATAACAACAAGAGACATTACACCTAGCAAAATAACAGAATAACAAGAGTCGACTACGAGCATACCAGTATGAAAATTCTACACCAGCATGCTATAAGAAACAATTGCATTCTAGAACCCATCAACAAAAATCAAATACAATATCTATGCCACAATAACAGAAGTTAAAACATCCTAAACATACTAGGACAATCATACACTCATAAAAATAGAAGGACAACAATAATGGAGCAAACTCAAAATCTAGTGGGACACTAATGCAACACTAGAGGACCAATCAAAACTATAAGGATGCATTTTCCTAAACAAGAAATACATGAATATAAATACCTACTAACAGCACATACACCTTACACATTCTAGTGAGCAAATATACAAAAATAATTCTATGAAAACAACTACTCATACTAGTGAAAACAACATAGTTAAATAAATCAAGCAAAGTTACAGAAGCTCTCCTATAAACTAATGTGCAAGCTAACAGAGGTGATACCATCACCACATCAGTACCAAAATGGTACTGGACTTAACATAACCATAACAAAAACCTAGGTACTAAACATAGCAAGACTAGCTCACAAAATCTATTTCACAAAAATACTAGAAAACAATAAGATGCTATTTCTATTTCTATTTGTTTTCCAATCATGCACAAACGTCCTAACATACTAGTAATGAAATAAAACAACCTAATAACAGAGATCAACACATCTACACATGCTTGAAAACAAGTTTCTAACAAACAATCATTTATTCACAAACAAACACACAAGATTTAAAATAAACAGAAAAGGTGTCGTTTCTAGAAATGCACACCAAAAAATAATCTAGAGCTCCAAAAATTATGCCAAGCTAGGATTACATAGATCTAATCACACACAAGCTCATACAATTGGATCCACATCAAAAATAATTTCATAGAAATGCCTACTGAAATTTTACCAAAATGGATAGAATTTCCAAATGGTAGCTCCCCTTGATGCAAGGTCAAGTCTCACTGGTAGATCTATCCAAGGTCTACTAAAAAAAATTGGTTTGCAATATTTGGCCACTTAAAACACAAGTTATGGTCAAAATGGTGAAACAGAGTGCTTATGACATTTTTCTTAGTTCTCCTTAAATATAGCACAAAAAACATTTATTTAAGTTGGAGGTGGTTAAGAAATAGTAGATCCATCTATGTGATTTTTGGTGAGGCAAATTTTACTTGTTTACATTTTCATTTCGATTTAAAGTAACAAGCCAGGAATAGCTCTGCAGAAAAAAAAGGAAAACATATCAACCTGCAGGGAAAAAGGGTTAATGGGCTAGATCTGCTGCGGGAGGCAATCCAGAGGCCGGATTCGTGGAGCTGGGCCGGCCCACGAGACTTCCCACGCGGAGGATGGTTCAAGCGGTTGGAGGTGGGACACGGCAGGGCCATCCCGTCGTTTAGAGCCATCCGGCAAAGGGGTAAGGAACCCTTGGATCGAAATTCAACGGCTACTGATGAAGGCGCCGGCGACGACCACAAATCTCGACGGAGTCCGCTCCTGCCTCCGCGGGAGATGCGTGGGCTTGTCGCCGTGGAAGCACGCGGTCCCCTGGATGCTTGGACACCACCGACAAGATCCGGAGAACGCCGCCCATCCAATGCCCACTTGCACGCAAGGCGGGAGGGACAGGGACGTGCCCTGCCATGGAAGTCGCGGGAGAAAACTTGAGGTCAACGTTGGCGGCGGCCCGACAAGGGACCAAGGATCAACTTGATAGGGGAACGAGTCTTCAGGGAACTCAAGGAAGGTAGGGAGGGAAACATCACCTCCGGAAGTGGCCCATACCGGTGGCTTGACGAGGAGCTCGCCGGCGGGTCGTGGCGCTCGATTCCAGCGGTGGGTGGAGAAACGGATGGGGCTTTTGATGCCATCAAGCAATTAGGATAGAGAGGGAGAGGTGTGACAAAGAGGCTAGCAAGGGGAGGGCTTGGCGAGGTCTAGCCACAGAGCATGGCCCCTCGGCGTCCATGGCGGTCTCCGCGGCGTGGGCAAGCAGTCCAGAGAGTATCTCCTCGGGCAAGACGTTGCCAAGGAGGTAGGGCATGGTGAGGACATCTCACTAGCTAGAGGAGACGGCAGGAGAAGCACGGGGGCGTAAAAAAAGTGGTTCCCCCAGCACCTGTAGGTGTTTTACATGAAATAGAGAGGGAAGGAAAGGGACCAGGGAGGAAGGAATGGCATGTTGAGCTCGTGGGGAGTCAGTGACTCCAGAAGAGAAGGGTGGGGGCAACAAGGTATGGGGGAGGTGGTGTGGCATGTCAGCCCATGCCATGCTTGTTGTTCAAGCCATGAGGATGATGTGGAAAAGTATGGGAGCAGTGCAAGCTTGTCCAATGAAGTCAAGGTGGTGGGGCCAGGTGACTAGGCATCCAAGGAAACCAATAAAGATTAAATGGAGTGAAATCATCCACCTAAGGGTCTCTTTAGATTTTGGCCAAAAGGTGTTTGTAATTGTTTTCTCCAAATTCTTGAACACATCACATGCATGAAAATATGTCTAGGAGGTAGGGAATGAAAATTGGAGTATGGTAGTGGTGGTCTCCCATTTTTCTTAAATTGTTTTCTTTGAAAACACTCAAATTTCCAAAAACTTATGTTTCTGTTTTTGGATGTTTTCTCCAAAATTTTGAATATAAGATATGCTTGAAAACATGTTTAATGTATAGATAATAAAAAATTGAGTCTAGGGGTGGTGGTCCCCAAATTTTCTGAAAATATTTGTTTCACAAAATTTTGAAAATTGAAAAAGTGCTGAAACTGTTTTTGGATGTTTTCTTCAAAAACTGAAAAATTAGAAGCAAATGTTTTTGTACAACTAGGTCACATATGACCCTAGGAATGTTGGTGAGCTTCCCCAAAAAATTTAGAAATACTTTTATTAACAAAATCATTAAAAGTCCATTTCTGGCCTTTTGGAAAATAACATTTAATAAATAGGGAAATGTTTATAAATAACATATTTTTGAGTTGGGGTGAGTGGGTATATAATATAGGTCACAAAGGTGATTTTTAATAAACAACTCCTTTGGAAAATATTTGAGGTATTAAGTGTAAAAGGGTGATAACAGGAGTTTACTCAATAGGCCAAAAACCCTGAGAGAAGAATAATCACCTGGTCATGGGAAGATAAATGGATCACATGAATATGATGTATAAGTCATCAAGATGACAATGGAGGGTTGATGGAGCTCAAAATATATATGAGTGATTTTTTAGGAAGACTAACAAAAGGCATCATGGTAACAAGGACATGATCCTATTTGTTGGGATGACCTCAATAGGGCTTTGGAAGAAAATGTGAATGGGTTTATATTCAATCCAAACATTAGGATAGGACTCATAGATATGTACCATTATACCCATGATGGTACATTGGTCAAAGATCAAGATCTCTCCATTATGGCAGGAGGCCAAAATAGAGAAGTTAAAGAGAACACAAGATGAGATGGAAATAGGATATAACATGCTACTGATGTCTGGGCTTGTTATTTGTAGATCTCATTCATTTAAAACAATTCAAATCATCCACAACAGTTATAAACACTTTGAGGCAAATAAAAAAGATAAGGTCACCTCATAAGCAAATAATAACCAGAATTAACAAGTTCACTCAAGCAAGAGAGTTCTTCAATTTAAATTCTTGGAGGTTTCCCTCAAGTATTAAAGAAAGTTAGTGATCAAGCCAAACCATTTCAGGAGAATGTTATAAAATAGGTTCAACTCAAATCTTGTTATTTATGTAAACATTTTATTATGATTTTATTTTCAAACACAAACACTCAAGGTCAAACAAGGCAAAGAGAGGTGAAACAAAATTAATAGTTAAGCATTTCAAAAAGTTTTTGTTGGCCCTAATTTTTGACTCTCCAACAACAGTATTTTGTTGGTTTTCAAAAATTGGGGTGTGACACCCACTATCGATCATAAATACTCCCTCTTGGAGTTACTAGCATCTACTTGGCCAGAGCATCTACTAATAACGGAGAGCATGCAAGATCATAAATAACATAAGCATGAACATAACATGATAGATTGATAATCAGAAGACATAGCATTCAACATTCATCAGATTCCAGCAAACACAACATGTAGCATTACATAAAGATGATCTTGATCATGATAGGCAGCACACAAGATCTAAACATGATGTACAAAGTGGAGAGAACAACCATCTAGCTACTTCTACGGACCTGTTGTCCAGGGATGAACCACTCACGCATCACTTTGGAGGAGGGCATGGTGGTGTAGACCCCTCCGGTGATGATTTCCTCCTCCGGCAGGGTGCCGGGGAGATCTCCAGAAACCTCCCGATCTCGGGATGACGGTGATGGCGGCCTCAGGTGTTTCTCGGAAAAAAGTGGGATATCTCTAGGGCTTATGTCTTGGGGGATTAAATAGGCGAAAGGGCAGAGGCGGTGGAGGCCTGGGGGCCCCACACCACCCCCCGGCGCGGCAAAGGGGGCGCCGCCCTATGGTGTGGGCCCCCTGAGGAACTCCTCCGGGTCTCTTCGAGAC
This sequence comes from Alopecurus myosuroides, assembly GCA_028641055.1. Classification (NCBI taxonomy): domain Eukaryota; kingdom Viridiplantae; phylum Streptophyta; class Magnoliopsida; order Poales; family Poaceae; genus Alopecurus; species Alopecurus myosuroides. The sequence goes on along the minus strand of CM054063.1, from coordinate 231,208,971 downwards.
TCCGTGGAACCTTCGGGAATTCTAAGACTTCCGGGCTTCGAATTTTCCAATTCCGAGAATATTTCTAGAACAACTTTTCAGAAACTAAAAATAGCAGAAAACATGGAACTGGCTCTGTGGCATCTTGTCAATAGGTTAGTCCAGAAAATCGATAAAAATGACATAAAGTGTATAGCAAACATGTGGGAACCAATAAGAAAACAACATGGAACATCCGAAATGAAGGATATATTTATGACGTATCAAGATCTCATAACAAAACCACTTGAGTAGCATAACAGATGAACAGTAACATCTACTTATTCAACTAGATTACAAATCTCATGATCACATAAAGATCACACCATGGGAGAGAGAGATGAAACACATAGCTACCGGTAGAGCCCGCAGCCCCGGGGGAGAACTACTCCCTCCTCATCATAGGAGACAGCAACGGCGATGAAGATGGCGGCGGAGTCGATGGAGATGGCTCCGGGGGCACTTCCCCGTTTCGGCAGGGTGTCAGAACAGAGATTTCTGTCCCCCAAAACTTGTCGGCGGCGGCGGCGGAGGTACGGAACTTTTCGTGGAAGGGGGCCAATCTTTTTTTAGGGTTTATGCATCGGGGGGGCATATATAGGCGAAAGGACGATGGCGGTGGGAGCCCGAGGGGCCCACACCACCTCCCGGGGCGGTCAAAGGCCTACCCGCACGGAGGCATGGTGTGGGGGCTCCAGGCCCCCCCCCCTCTGGGTCTCTTCAGGACTCCGTGGAACCTTCGGGAATTGTAAGATTTCCAGGCTTCGAATTTGCCAATTCCGAGAATATTTCTAGAACAACTTTTCTGAAACTAAAAACAGCAGAAAACATGAACTGGCTCTGTGGCATCTTGTCAATAGGTTAGTCCCGGGAAATCGATAAAAATGACTTAAAGTGCAAGAAAACATGTAGAATATGGCATCAAAACAACATGGAACATCAGAAATTATAGATACGTTTATGACGTATCAACACCCCCAAGCTTAGTTCCTACTCTTCCTCGAGTAGCACTACGAAATTCCGCGCGGTCAGGGACGTTTTGAGTGCGACGTTTTGATAACCTCGCGTGTTTCCGTCGCTGATGGCTGAAAAGTGGAGTTTGCTCTCGATGTTTTGGTTGGTCCGCCGCAGACTGGTTTTGCCCAACTTTTTGCTAGTTTTACGTCACGCCAAGCAGCCCACTAAGAGCCCAGTTGCCTTCGACGAAACTGGCTTGGTCACGTAGAACATCGCGCATTTTCGTCGAACCACACATCCTGACCTGTTTGATTGCTTTGACCGGCAACGACCATGCCCTTGGTGCCTGGCCCCACCTTCAGGCCGTGTGCACCGTTGTAGCCGTTGATACTGTGGGACCCAATTTAGCCGTTGACACAGCTGAAATGTACCAATTAAATAACTCGACCACGCCACAGCAAAACCACTGCCGTCAATCCTCCGTCGCCGCTGCCGTAAATCCTCCACCGTTACCACACCGCTGCCGCTGACAAGGGAATGCAGCTAAAATTCCCTCTCTCCTTTTTCTCCCTTGGAGATTCTAGGGTTCTTCCTGTCTCCCCTGTCTCACATGGTGCGCAGGGTAAGCATGGCCGCTAGCGGCGAGAGTTCGTGCTCGTCGCACGAAGTGGGGGTTTCCTCCTCGCCGCCGCAAACCGGTCCCATACACTCCGACGCCCTTGGACCACTCCAATGAAACAAAATGTGAGTGCGGTTTGAAGATGGCCATGTGGATTTGTTGGACCGACCATAATCCAGGCCGGAGATTTCTGACATGCCAAAGACGCTTGGTAAAGATTCATGCTTTAGTTTCAGTTTGGTTGCAAGATTTTGCTTTTGGTTAAATTTTATCTTATTTTGGTTGTAGAAGTCTAGCATTCCTTATGGTTGTAGAAAGTTCTCATGGCATGACCTGGAATGGACAGAATTCCAGGAATAAGTGGTTCTTCAACTGCATAATGCAGTGTTTAGAGAGATGGACTAGAATAGCACATTACAGGAAGAGATAAATGCACTGAGGCAGAAGCTAGATCAGGTGCTGCGGCGAGGAGTACACCTGGAAAACCTGCTCATGAAGCCAAGATTCAAGATTCTGGCCACAATCTATTGATGATTTGGATTTTTTCAGTTTTATTTGCAATGTGTCTTGGCATGATGATGTCTAGCAGTTGAGTAATCGCATATTAGAAATGTGCGGAAGATAGTTGGGTAATGGTACCACTTGAGTAATATCATGTTCGCGGTCAATTTTATCAGCACTTGTATGTATTTATGTTTAATGCTATGGTTTTGACATATACGAGACAAATAGTTGAAAATCACACAAACAAAATTCAAAGAAAATGCAAGAATGTACTTCAGTTCAACATGAGCATGCAAGCAGGCATGCCCAACAGTTCAACGCACATCATGCAAACAGACATGCGCATCAGTTCAACACACAGCTTGAAAACACGCATGCGCATCAGTTCAACAGAAGCATGCACATAAAGCATGCAAAATCAGTTCGACACAAGTTTGCACACAGGCATGCAACACTAGTCTGCATCGCTATCATCTGCGGGCAGTGCACCCGGTTCACTGTCATACTCCTCATACGTGTCGTCTACTTCATCGTCACTGGCTTGCAATTCATCGTCACCGTCTTCTACTTCTTTGACACTATCTTGTACTTCACCTTCCTTATGCTGCACAGACACTTTTTCCTATCTTTGATATAAGTCCAAATCTCATCTCCTGAGAGGATGCGGGGACCATGTCAGTGCGTTCCAGAGTAGCCGAAGGCGAAGGATGGGATATCGGGTCAGCAGGAACATCCTCATTGTCAGAGACTTCGACATCTTGATGTGCTAGAATAATAGACCTCTCCTCCTCATCATTGTCCTCCTCATCTTTGTCCTTATCATGTTCGGACACATCAAAGGTCCGCCTATGCTCAAATTTTGGACTATCCGCCAGTGTTCCCCCCTACATTGTCTGGCACATAAAACACTTCATGTGCCTAGGTTGACAAGATATACTTATCATCCTCGTACCACAAATTGGAAATGTTGATGCTCCTGAACAGTTTATCATACTTTTCCAGTTTAAACCTGCCCATGCCCTTGCCTCCTTTAAGACGATACTAGTCACAGCCAAACAGAGCAACTCTCCGTTTATGTTTCTCGGTAGAGATATTAGTCAGCTCTTTGATTTCCTTGAGGACGCCATAAAAATCTCTTGCAACCCTGCTGTGATCTCTAGCAGCCATGACTCCACTGTTTTGTGTTTTCTTGCTCTTTTCACGCTCAGCGGTGACAAACCGAACTAAGTTCACATGACAAACTGAATTTGTTTTAACTTTGCTGTGTGGGCCAAGTGCAATTGCGAACAACTCATCTTCATGAACTTCTGGTCTTCCCGTGCCTTGTTCATCATCTGTGTACCAAAGAAAAAAAGAAAAAGAAACAATATGGTCAAAATCATGCAATGAAATGCAAAAGGTCAGAGAGAAATGCAAAAGGAAACTTGCATGCTCTTTGAACCATCTTGGAAAATCCTGCTCAACCCTAACTCCAACATCGGGCATCCCTTCTTCCTCCAACTTTGTCCCGAACTTTCTGCAAACCAGAGAGTGTAATTGTGACAAATAACTACAATGTGTAGGGTAACATAAAATTCAGACGTGGGGAAGGGAGAATATACTGGATATAGCCTGTAACCTTGCTGCAATTGTTTAGGACATACCAAGCCATTCTATGAAGCTCTGTTGATAGGGTCTCAGTGCTATCATGATTGATCGCAGTATATGCTCCAACTAAACGCGCACCATGGCCAAACACGTCATAAGACGATTCTTCTCGTTAAACTTTTTTGTTTAACCTCATATCTCTGTCGCCGGTCTCGGTATCTTCTTTCAAGTATCTAGAGGAAAATGTCAAGCACTCGGAGGCAATGTACGCCTCTGCAACTGAACCTTATGGATGTGTCATGTTCCTCACATATCTCTTCAAAGTACACAACATCCTCTCGATTGGATACATCCACCCATAGTTCACAGGGCCTCGGAGCAAAGCGTCGTCAGGTAAATGTACAGCCAGGTGGACCATAACATCAAAAAACGCCAGCGGGAAGATGTTTTCAAGCCTGCACAAGATAACTGGGATTTCATCTTTCAGCCGGAGCGGAACACTTCTTTCCAACCTTTTACTGCACAAGTCCTTGAAATTTTTTCCTAGGTCACCAATCGCCCAATAGATGTCGTCTTTCAATAATCCTCGTAGCCCAGCAGGTAATGTTCTCTGCAACAGGATGTGGTAGTCATGGGGTTTAAGTCCCGAGATCTTGCGTGTTTGTACGTTGACATACTTGGACATGTTGGAACAAAAACCATATGGATATGTACACTCAAATAGAAACTGGCACAGCTGTGTCTTTGCATCTTTTTTAGGTATACAGTCCATATTGCATTACTCATTTATATTTCTTCGGGTCCACGTTCGGGGGCATATTTGGTGGATCCAGCTGCAAATAATTTCTAATGCCAAGGGTATAAAGATCCTTCCTGGCATTGATGGTGTCCTTATTCTTCCCTTCCAGTTCAAGGACGGTTCCAAGGATGTTGTCTAAGATGTTCTTTTCGATGTGCATCACGTCGATATTATGCCGAAGTTTCAACTTTGGCCAGTACTCCAAGTCCCACCAACCAAGCCTACGCTTCCAAATCGGTGTAGGTTCTCCACGCTTCCTCTTCTTGCCGATGCTCTGGGGACCAATTCCTGGTTTTAGATGCCTAACCTTCTCCATCTCAGCTTCTAACTCTTTATCAGTAAATGATTCTGGCCGCTCGTTCTTGACGAAATGTTCACCTTGAAGGTATGTCTTTCCCCGCCAGTATTGGTCATGGGGAGGAAACGATGGTGCCCAATGCAGCACAATTTGTTGGTTGTGGGCATTGATAGAGGATCTTTGTCACAATGCAGGCATGCATCATAGCCTTGAGTGGTACGCCCAGACATAGTGCCACAAACTGGTTAATCGTGTATGCACCAGAGTACCGCAACACGAATATCAAACATTTCCCTAGAAAATGAATCATAAGTCTGCACACCCTTCCAAAGGTCTTGCAAATCTTCAAGCAACGGTTGAATGAAAAGACCAAAGTCCTTTCCAGGACTTGTTTTGCCAGGGATTAGCAAGCAAAACATGTAGTATGATGGATCACTGAACTCCTCTGGTGAATGGTTGTACGACACAGCAAACACATGCCACATGTTGTAGCTTGTGCATATGGTTCCATAGGGATTGAAGCCTTCAGAGGCAATGTTGAGCCTTACGTTTCTAGGATCGCCCGCAAATGTTTTGAAGTCATCGTCGAAAGCCTTCCGCGCTGCACCATCAGCCGGATGAGTCAATATGTCCTTTTCAGGCTTCCTCTTTAACGCATGCCACTTCATGTTCTCTGCTGTTTTCCTCGAAGCAAACAATTTGTTCAGCTTAGTGCCAAAGGAAAATAATGCAACACTTTAACAACAGATCTCTTTCTCTCCGGATACTTCCACCTCGATTCTTGACACTCTGGGCAGTTCTCCTTATCAGCATAATCCCCTCTGAAAAGTATGCAGTTGTTTGGGCACACGTGTATGCTGTCATATGAAAGACCCATCTCCTTCATATAAGCTTTTGCTTCCCTATATGATTTGGGCAGTGTATTGCCGTCCATAAGTGTCTTGGCAAATATACGTATCCAAGCATCAAAAGCAGTGTTGCTGACCCGGTAATATGATTTGTGATGAAGTAGCTTTATCATTAATGCAAGTCTACCAACGTGTTTATTTCCCAGGTAAAGCGGGCGCTCTGACTTTACCAACAATTTTTCAGATACTTTATAATACCCACCTTCGACCTTAGCTTCTGTTTCTTCATGGGTTGTTGCTCCCATGAGGTCTTTCAACATTTCTTCCATTTCATCGGCTTCTCTATCTGCCTCATATTCGTCATCCATATCAATATTATGATTCCCATGATCGACATTATCATCCTCATCACCACCATTGCCATCATTATGTGGATGATCTTCAATAATCACGACATCACTTGGCTCTCCATGATGTATCCACCGAAGGTAGGTACTGGGAAATTTGTGGATCTGTAAGTGTCGGGTCATCTCTCCAAAATGCTGCATCTTCATTTTTAGGCACCTCGTGCATGGGCATCGAACACGACAATTATCGCCGTTTTTCTCCTTGACTAAGCTAAGAACTCTTTCATTCCATCAACATATGGAGGGGTCCAAGGTCTACCACTTGAAATCCAACGCCTATCCATCTATTAAAGAGATAAACAAGCTATTATTGAATTTGTATGAAAGGGGGTACTCATTTTTTATAACAGGCTAGTCAATTTGCAGAACAAACTAATCGAGTTTAACGAACATAAAATCACTAACCATGAACAAACTAATAACAAACCATGAGCAAACTAATCAATTGGCAGAACAATTTCCAGAACAGTTCTTGCTATTCTTAGGAAGTAGCACAAGGATGGGAGGGTTCTTTACCTTGGCTTGCAGAGGCGGCCGGAAGAGGAGCCCCAACTAGTCGAACAGTACAGGCGTGCGCGGGGAATGCAGCCGGAAGGGGAGCATCGATGATTTAAGCCGTGGAGGGTGGGCGAGGAGTCGGCGGACGCGGAGGGGGGCGGAGGTGGGGGCGGCGAGATGAGCCTTTGGCGGCTTGCACAGCCCCAGGGAGAGGAGTCGTGGATGGCTTACGGGGAGAAAAAAGGACGGAAGGGGTGAGCTCCGTGGAGAGCACCGTCCGCCGCCGCCGCTGCAGCCAAGGGTGGAGAGAACTGGATCTAGTTTCCAAATGTGATTTTGGTCTGAGCCGTGGTGGTTCCCACATGCCAGCCCCTCTAGCTCCGCATGCTGGGCGGCAATGGGATTTTCGTGGGTTCTCCACGTGTTTCCTTTGGCCCCATATGTTTGCCACAGGTTGATTTTCGCTGGACTTTATTCTCCACTTTAGTTAATAGCCAAACAGACGAGGAGAGAGAGCACTCTGTCCCGTTCTAGTGAGAGAAAACCCCTGCCATTATTCTCCATGGGGAGATAACCGTCGCCGTTCTTCTTCACAAGCAGCGAGGTTCTTCCATTTCCTTTCTCCTTTCTTTTTCCTCCGCACGCATGGCGAGCGCGAGGAGAGAGAATCTCACATTTTCGCGTGCATGCATGCAACGGTACGTGTGGCCGAATCCGCCGATGGGTTCATCATCGGGGACGACGCAAAGGGTCAGGAAAACACTGGCGACAACGCTCTTCACCATCGTAAGCACCCTCTTCATCGACGGTCATCATCGGTTTGAATCTACTGGGGTTATTTTGTCGGCGATGGTAGATGAACAGTACAAGTAGTACTACTACCTCCTTTCCATAAACTAGCTTGCTAGAAAGGCTTAGCACAACGGAGGGGAGTACTAATTAGTACTAGTATTTCGCAGGGGTTTCTGCAGATTGTGCTGATTTAGTACTAAAATTGTAGTATTTATGCAGATTAGTACTAGTAGAAATAATTGTGTTGATCATTAGTGTTGTTATTTGCTTATCTGTATCATGGAATCTGTTCTAATTAATATGGTTGTTTTTGTGTTCAGAAATCAGGAATGGCACAAAACCTATGTGAGTTCTGTTATCATGAACCTGACATGTGTCTCGTCAGCATTGAACTGCCATTATTGACTTTTAGAGTGAGGATGAGGGTGTCTATAGAATATTGTCATCAAGCGGCAGTAAGTATCCTTGACATTCCAATTATGTTGTTCCAGAGCTTTTGATTTGTTGACGAATATATGTGTGCTTATTATTTTAAATTATATATATGTGTACTATGTAGGATCTTCCTTGTTCTTTTCATAAGCGTATAGAGCAATTTGCTGTTGGTCCACATAAGGCATGGATTGTCTGTGATGTCAATGAATACCACTTCTACGTGGAACATGGGCCTGGAAGGACTTATATATGTGGACCATATTGGACATCATTTTGTCAAGCTTATGGCATTCAACCGAACGATCTTGTGAGGTTTGATTATGATGATCAATTCGGTATGTTTGACGTTCAAGTAACTAATGCAAACAAGGAGGTCAAATCTTGGGTTCTAGACCCTGGTATGTAATTGCACATTGGCTTGTTTTCCTTACACGTTAATTTACTAGCTAGTTAATATATACGTTTCAAACTTTCCAAGATGGCCTTGGTTATGTAATTGCACATTCACATGTTTTTCCCTTTGCGATCAGAGTATCGTCCTATCGTACCATCTTGCAAGATGACACTACAGAAGAGCATATTTGAGTTCCCATGTGAGGTCAGTGGTTCTGAAATGAATGCGATATCCTGGGCTTTTTACAAGCAGAATAAGACGGGCCTAGAAAATGGGGAGCATATTTTAGTCCCTCGATTCTTTGTGCACAGGGTGCAGGATCAAAAAGAACTTAATGAGTTGGTTAGTTAATTACATGATCATTCTTTTCCTGCTTAATTTGAAAAAAATGTCATTTAGCTATCTATGCGTTTCTGATATCAGTCTTAAATGTACTTGCTCAGGATGTCCCTTTGAAATGCATAAATGGGTATATACTTCCAAGAGACGGGCAATCTCGCATGTGCATGAAAGCTGGTGGGGCCAACGAACTATTGGGTTCATATCACATTGATGAAGAAGAAGAACCTTATTACTTCAAGTTCACTGAGGGCTGGTCTGAATTCATTGTTCAATCACGAATCCAAATAGATGATCTCATTGTCATACAGGTAAAGGTGACACAGGACTATATCAGGCTGGTCGTAGAGGTGGTCAGTGACAATTCGGACGACGACGTCGAATCACAGGAGGACGATATCGATGGGGGTAGTGAACTTGGCAGTGTAGTCTGTGAGAATTTCTGAGTAATTTTAGAGAATGATAACAAAATTGTGTTGTTGTTTTATCAGCTAGTTTGGTAGTCAGAACTTGTGATAAATTATTTAATTAATTAGCATGTATATTCCCCGTGTATAGATGTAGTAGTAACAGAAATGTTGTCTTTTGTTGTCCTACCAAAACTATCTCATATGAACTTGTAGTAGTACCAGAAATGTTTGTTTTTGTTGTCCTACCAAACTGTCTCATGAGAACTATTGTTGCAAACTATCTCATGTGTAGTGATTACTTTCAAACATAGTCGAAATATTCCTGAGAATTCTTAAGAAACAAATTATTGAGATAAACTATAAAATTAGTAAACACAACTTAAACATAGTTCGAAACAAATCTGCGATAAACTTGCCAGTGCACACACATCAGGTCTTAAACTGAAAGAAATGGATAGCAGGTAACCTGGGACAAGCCCAAACACGCTCACGCAGGAGCAATGGAGCTTAATTGGAAGCCTCACTCTGGAATGAACGTCCCTTGCTTGGCCAATTCGACTTCCCTGCAGAGGAGAACAATTTCCCTGTTTCAGCTCAATCTTCTTTTCGAGGAATGAGACCGTGCTCAGTATGTCGATGTTTTGCATCAGCTTCTCATTCAGCTCACGGCATGTTTCCGACGCAGCCCTTTCTGCCTCCTGATCGCAGGCAATAGCTTCTTTAGCCTTGCGACCATTCTCCATGCACTCCTCTTCCAGATTCTTTAATTCCTCCTCCAGTTCTGCCAAATGGGTCTTGAGCGAATCGACGACGCCCGATCCGGTGCGGGCACTGGGACCACCGGCCCTGCACGAAGGGGAACCAGATGTTGAAATAAATCCAAAAGGAATTGAAAAGGTGTCGAGACCGTCTGTGAGGAAGTGGAGAGGGACATCAAGAGGATGACGAGCATGGGTCGGCCCGTCCTCCATGCGGATCTGGAGAGATTGCTGGCCAGCCCGCCATTGTCCTCCGGTGGCGCGTGCATCGCCATTGCTGCGAGTTCAAGCTCTGTCTCTTAGGCTCAGCCGCGTCGCGTCCGTTGGCCGGTGGCCGCGAGCTCAAGCCCTGTCTCTTGGACTCGGCCGTGTTGCCGCCGTCTGCTCGTAACGCCTCGCCACCGTCGGCTCGTAACGCAATTTTGCACTGCTTCGACCTGCATCTGTGTCTGTAACCAGAACATCGGCCTCCATGACGGTCGCCAGCACGCGCATCGCCCGCAGTTATTTTTCTTCTACGTGCGCATCGCGTTGTCTTTTTTTTTCTTGCACCGCGTTGGCTTCAGATACGAGAAGATAATTGTGGTCGTGTACGCGAAATATTTTTCTTTTAATTTAAAGCGGTGGCATAGAATGTAATTAGGACGGAAAAACAGGGGGAATTATAAGACGGACGAAAATTTTGCAAGAAGCCTTAGTGCTTTTATTATTTTGTGCTGGATAACTCTATGAAATTTTGGTGTTTGCATGGAACCATATGGGTCCCATGGTGATAGCATGGGGGTTACTTTGTTGGGAAATTTCTTACTCTGAGGAGTGTTGTTAAATCCCTACGCATGGATTGGTGTTGTTATTCGACCGGAGAGTGGTTAAGAGTAGCATAGTAAAGAGTTTGATCATTGTTGAGAGTGTCCTCTAGTGAAAGTAGGATCCCTAGGCCTTATTTCCAAGCATTGAAACACCGTTTTCCGCATGTTCTGCTACATGTTTGCTTCCTGCCATTTTTATTTCAGATTGCTATTATCACTTATTATGATCCATATTACTTGCATTTTACTCTCTTCGCCGAACTAGTGCACCTATACAACTGAAAATTGTATTAGGTGTGTTGGGGACACAAGAGACTCCTTGTATCTTAATTGGAGGGTTGCTTGAGAGGGATATCTTTGACCTCTACCTCCCCGATTTTGATAAACCTTGGGTAATCCACTTAAGGAAAACTTGATGTTGTTCTACAAACCTCTGCATTTGGAGGCCCAATACTGTCTACAAGAATAGAAGCGTGCGTAAAAATCAAGCTCTTTTCTGGCGCCGTTGCCGGGAGGTAAGGTAAAAGGTTCTCACATCCTCGGGTGTGAGTGCTCGAAGTTATTTCCTTTAGATTATGCAATTATATCTTTTTGTTTCTTGTTTTTATTTTCACTAGTTAGGCTTATTTTTACTTGTTACTTGTTTTATCTTTATGCTTAAATGGAAAACAACAAAAATATGAGAGATCTTTATAATCTTTATCTTGAGTTAGGACATGAAGTGTTTGAACAGAAAATTTAAAAACCTATGGAGCTTTATTTGCATGCTAATAGCTATGTTATTAGTATGAATTCTTTGAACACCATTATTGCTAATGCTATGGAAAAGTATAAGCTTGGGGAAACTAGTTTATATGAAAATGATCTTTTTAGTCCCCCCAAGTTTTGAGGAGGAAATTTTCTTTGATGATACCTTGCCTCCAATATATGATGATTATAATGATTGTGGTATTCTAGTTCCACCTGTTTACAATGATGAATATAATATTTTCAGTCCACCTACTATTGAGGAAAAAATTAATTATGATTACAATATGCCTCCTATATTTAATAATTATGGTGATGAGAATAATAATGATAGCTATTTTTTTGAATTTGCTCCCACTACTATTAATAAGAATGACTATGCTTATGTGGAGAGTATTAATTCTTGTATGCATGTGGCTCATGATAAGAAATTTTTATGTGATAGTTATATTGTTAATTTTATTCATGATTTTACTGAAAATTATTTTGGGAGAGGGAAACATGGTTTTATGCATCTCAACAATATTAAGTTTCCCCTCTTTATGTTGAATTTTTTGAAGTTGCACTTATTTTGTCTTCCTATGCTAGTCACTTTGTGCTTCGTTGACTTGTTTTTCTACAAGATTATTTTTCATAGGAAGTGGGTTAGACTTAAATTTGTTTTACATTTTCTTCTTGATGCTCTCTTTTTCTTCAATTTATATTTCTCATGTGAGCATCTTCTCAAATTATCATGCCTAGCTGAAAGGCGTTAAAGAAAAGCGCTACCGGGAGACAACCCGTTTTATTTCTTTGTTTTCAACATGTTTTCCTTTGTTTTCTTTTGTGTGCTTTGCACCTGCGTGTAGTCTATTTCTTTAGCAATACCGATGTATCTTTTCTTTTGATTTTTTGTTGAGCCAAGTAAAGCCTCTAGTGGAAAGTTGAGGCTATATTTCGGATTTCTGCACAGAAAACAGATATATGTTGTCCACTGTTTATTCCGTATAAAATCACAGAAAATTCGAAATGGCCTGAGTTTTTTTGTGCGTAATCCTGGGGTGTATACGCAACTTTTCTTAATTGACAACTTTTTTATTTGAGCAACAGAAGATGTTCGAAAAAAATCATCTTTACCTGCTGTCCTGTTTTGACAGATTTCTGTCAATAATTGCATTTGCCTCTTAATCTCTTTCTTTTGATGTTATTTTGAGAAAAAGAGTTTTAAAAGAAGTTGTGAAAGTAGATAATGTGTTTATGAGTGTTAGGATTGTGTTGAAAGTGAACAATGTGAATTTATTATTTCGATTGCACTAACGTTGCTAATGAAGATTGTGAGAATTTTGGTGTGAAGGAAGTTTTCAAGGGTCAAGAGAAGAGGATGATACTGAAGAGCCTAAGCTTGGGGATGACCCGGTGTTACATCCCAGCAAATTACAAGAAGACTCGATCATCTAAACTTGGGGATGCCTAAGGCATCCCCTTCTTCATCGACAAATTATCAGGTCACTTCTAGTGAAACTATATTTTCATTCAGTCACATCTTATGTGCTTTACTTGGAGTGTCTTTTATTTTTTCTTTCAGTTTGTTTAGTTTTATTTTTTGTAGTTTATGGTTGGATCTTATAATACTTTTGTGGGAGAGAGACACGCTCCGTTTTCATTGCTTAGAACACTCTAGTTTTCATTCTTATTGTTCTGTGAGTGTTCACTTTTTGCTAGTACTGTGTTTAGCCTTTGTTTTCATGCATCTCTTATTGAGAGATATTAGTTTTAGTAGTTTTATTTGATTACTCTCATGTTTGCTTTCTGTATCATGTAGAGTATTTTTGTTAAAACATATCTTGTATGGTGCTTGTTTGGAAAATAAACTGCTGCTTGAAGTAGAATTTATAACAGCGCAAGTAAAAGCTCGTATAGACTGTTACTAGAACTTTTTCATGCCATGCTAAATGTTATTTTAGTTATAAAGCCTTGTGATGTTGAGTAGCATGAATATCCTCAAATAGCTGAGAGTGTTTAATATGTCATTGAAAGATTCATGAGTTGTTCTTGTCATAAGCAAGCATAAATTTTTGGTATTCTCTTTCGATTGTTTTATTTGGTTGACTTGGCGCATGCTCACACCATGTTTATGACTATGAACCAGTCATGAATAGCCTCCATGACCACTTAGTTTTTTAACTATGATACCGCTTATGCTTTAATTAATGATTTTATGTCTCTATGCATGATTATGGCTCTTATGCTCTCTTGATTTGTCGCTCCCAGTCTTTTGCTAGCCTCCACCTGTACTGAGTATGGAGCTCTACTCGTGCATCCAACTCCCTTAAACCAAAGTTTTTCCCATTGTGTCCACCATACCTACCTACATGTGGTATTTAACTGCCACTCCAAGTAAATTGCTCATGTGTTACCTTTAAAACTTTCAAAATTACTCCTGCTTAATGTTCCTGTTTTTGCTCATGAGGACGTCAATAGAGAATATTTATCTCACTTGTTGATTGGATTTCACACCCTGGACTAGTGGCTTCATCTGCTTATCCAAATGATAGAAGAGCTGGCAGCGGGGTGCACAACCCCAAATTAATGCAAACAAATTCTCTTCACTATTCCCCCCCCCCTCCTGATTTATCAGTCAAAGCATAATTGTGTAAACAAAAGAGAAAGAGGGATGCCCTTCTACCCAGATGCGTCCTTCATATGGGAGCCGCTCTTGTGAAATCTAGTTGGCTTGTGACGTACTGTATTTTCTGTTTACCATTCGTTGACACTAGCATACACCTCCCAAAATATAGACACTCCTCCATGGTATGAGATTGTTGGCAGGCACCCGAGGATTCGGTTAGCCATGGTTTGTGTAAGATGGATCGGAGGAGTGTCAAACTTTTAATACCTCTGTTTAATAAAATAAAATCTCTAGCACATGAGTGATCCATTCTTCCCTCTGCGAAGGGCCTTTCTTTTACTTTTATGTTGAGTCTCCATATTCTAGCTTTACGCACAGTTGAGAGAGCATTTTTGCCATTCTGAGTTTTATGTGCATTTGTCCCATAAACATTATTAATTGATTCATGATGTGTTATTGCTTGTTCTCTAATTATTTTTTCTAGTCTTCCTCATGAACTTTGAAGGTGTCCTGGCATTTATGTTTTGCCCCACTCTTAAGGACTGGCGAAATACCACTTTGCCATGCTTTCTCTATACTTTAAACAAACGTGTATCTTTCTTTGCATTATTATTCATGATCCTTTATTTGAGATACTCTTCATGATGAAAAGTGATTTCTTTGCTTTATTATTAAAGTTCTATTTATCATGTTTGTGTTTGAAGTTCTATGATCTCAGCTTGCATATGCCTTTACATTTTTATGATCAAGATTATGTTTGTAGCATCTCACCTCAGAAATTCTTGTTTTATCGTTTACCTACTCGAGAACGAGTAGGAACTAATCTTGGGGATGCTTGATATGTCTCCAACGTATCTATAATTTATGATGCTCTATGATAATATTATGCCAATTGATACATGTTTTCTCCCTTCTTTATGTCATTTTTACACGTTTTCCGGGACTAACCTATTGACAAGATGCCACAGAGCCAGTTCTTGTGTTCTACTGTTTTTAGTTTCAGAAAAGTTGTTCTGGAAATATTCTCGAAACTGGACGATTCGAAAGCCAGAAGTCTTAGAAGTCCCGGAAGCATCCAGAAGTACCGAAGAGCCCCGGAGGGTGGGCCACAGGGTGGCCACACCATAGGGTGGCGCCACCACCCCCTGGCCGCGCCACTAGGTGGTGTGAGCCCCCTAGCCACCCCCTGGCATCGCCCTTTCGCCTATATATACTCCCTGATGCATAAAACCTAGAAGAATCAACCTTTTCCACAAAATACATCTGTAGCTCCGCCGTCGCGGCCGAAAAGTTTCGGGGGAAAGATCTCTGTTCTGGCACCCTGCCGGGACGGGGAAGTGCCCCCGGAAGCCATCTCCATCGACTCCATCGCCATCTCCATCGCCGTTGTTGTCTCCTATGATGAGGAGGGAGTAGTTCTCCCCCGAGGCTGAGGGCTCTACGATAGCTATGCGGTTCATCTCTCTCTCCCATGGTGTGATCTATATGTGATCATGAGCTTTGTAATCTATTTGAATCCGTAGATGTTACTCTTCATCTTTTGCTACTCAAGTGCTTTATTAATATGAACTTTGGAGTCACCTTGTCCCGCGGTGTGAAGGTGACAGTGTGCACATCGTGAGTGTCTCCTCTATGAATTGTGGTGTTTCTCTAGTACCTTTTGGGGCGCTCATAGTGACAGCGTGGGGTTAACTAGACATGGGAATGCTTACTTTAAGGAATGCTTTTTGCATCCCTACGCAATGATTAGTGTTCATTATTTGTTATGAGATCTCCGTAAACGCTTTGATCACGGTGTAAAGGTGACAGTGTGTACACCGTGTGGTTTAGCATTATATTTATATTTTGTGTTGGATAACCCTATGAAATTGTGGTGTTTGCGTGGAACCATCTGGGTCCCGTGGTGATAGCATGGGGGTTACTGTGTTGGGAAAGTGCTTACTCTGAGGAGTGTTGTTAAAGCCCTACGCATGGATTGGTGTTGTTATTCGACCGGAGAGTGGTTAAGAGTAGCATAGTGAAGAGAAGGTATCTAGTTATTCAATTATGTGATCATTGTTGAGAGTGTCCTCTAGTGAAAGTAGGATCCCTAGGCCTTATTTCCAAGCATTGAAACACCGTTTTCCGCCTGTTCTGCTACATGTTTGCTTGCTGCCATTTTTATTTCAGATTGCTATTATCACTTATTATCATCCATATTACTTGCATTTTACTCTCTCTTTGTCAAACTAGTGCACCTATACAACTGAAAATTGTATTAGGTGTGTTGGGTACACAAGAGACTCCTTGTATCTTAATTGCAGGGTTGCTTGAGAGGGATATCTTTGACCTCTACCTCCCTGAGTTCGATAAACCTTGGGTAATCCACTTAAGGGAAACTTTTTGTTGGTCTACAAACCTCTGCACTTGGAGGCCCAACACTGTCTACAAGAATAGAAGTGTGCGTAGACATCAGTGACTCATACGTTACAAATGTATCTATAATTTTTTATGCTCCATGCTTTTTTTCTACCCAAACCTTTTGTTTTCCACATGTTTTCCTATGTTTTCCGGATGGTTTCATAGACTAGCCTATTAACAGGATGCCCCATGCCAGTTTCTATTTTCTGTTGTTTTCTATTTCAGAAAAGTTCTTAAGAAAATATTCTCGGAAAGGGCTGAAAATCAACGGAGATCAATTTTTACCCGAACGAAGACGGAGTCCAAAGAAGAGATGGAGGGGAGCCAGGGGGCCACCAGGTGGGCACTAGGCGCGGCCTCCCCCTAGGCCGCGCCCAGTGGGCCCCTAGGAACCCGGCCAACGCCTACGTCCCCTCTTCTCCTATAAATTGCCTTTTACCCTAAAAATTCGGGGACAGAGTTATTTGCCATGAAAATTATAGAGAGGCACTGTCACCTTGAAAGTCTAATCTAGGGATTCTGGAGTCCTCCTCCGGTACCCTGCCAAAGAGGGGGGGTCGTGATCGGAGATCTTTACATCACCATGATTGCCTCCGGACAGATGCGTGTGTAGTTCATCTCGGGACTACGGGTCCATAGCAGCATCTAGATGGTTGTTATCTCCCCTATGCTTCCATATTTAGAGTCTCGTGAGCTACCTCACACGATCGATATCACCATTATGTAATTATGCATGTTGTGTTTGTTGGGATCCAATGAACCATGATATTATTATTTTGTTCATGTCAATATGAGATGCTTCACTTATATTTGTAGAGAGTTTTAATCTTGTCTTGCAATTCTCTCCGGTGTTTATGATTACTTTAGCCACGTAACTGTTTTCATCTCCAAGAGAGGGTTTATACGCTAGATAGTGGGTTCATGCCTCCTTGTTGCCTGCGCTCGAGTGACAAAAACGTGCGGGGGGGATGTGTTGTTGCCACTAGGTACAAAACAACGGTGCTATTGTCTACGAATGGGAACCGCTGCTTACATTACGTATTTATCTTAATGAATTTGTCTGTTGCACACATATCAATCACTTTGTTGCTGCAACTTAATACCAAGGGATTTGCTCGATAGCTTTCTTGAGGTGTACTTTTAGATATGGATGCATGCTGGATAGAGGTCCATGTGCCTTGACGTAAGTCCTACAATGTTAGAACCCGTGAACTTTATCTCGTCATAATAGTATTGTTATACATTCATGATTTGTCAATTTCCCAGCTGTAATTTGTTCACCCAGCATGTTTGTTTTCTTTGGAAAGACACCACTAGGGAACCTATGGCCCCTGGTCCTATTTTCCTCATATTGCAAACCCTATTTTAATCATTATTTTCTTGTTGTTCCGTTTTTAATTTTATTGTTTTCCAAGACTCTACGTTTAATTCTCCTGTTTTCAGCATGACCGGAAGATTGACAACCTTCCGGAATGTTGGGGCAGAAGAGAGTTTGTGCTTGTGTGCAGGTTCCACGCTTCATCAACCAGTACTTTTCTGGCGCCTTAGATAAAGCAACCTTCTTCAAGACTATGAAGTCCTACTGGTTCGATAACCCTGGTTCCATACTAGGGGAAAACTTACTCTAGACTACATCATACCTTCCGCTTGGGGTCTCCTAACGAGCATGTGATCACGTCAGCATCAAGTACTTTTTTTGGATCCGTTGCTGGGGAATTCTAGCTTGCTGCAAGGGGAGTCTCACACTTCCACTCTATTTTTTTTGTTCTTGATTAGTTTACTTTTGATTAGTCGTGTTGTCTCTTTGTCAAACAACCAAAAAAAATAGTTCTCTAGTTTCTAGTCTTTTATGTGTGTAATCTTGCAAGCATGGCTACCAATGATAACACCAAGATTTGTGACTTAAGTAGTACCAATAATAATGATTTCATATGCACACTAATTTCTCCACCTGCTTCTTCAACAGACTCTTATGAAATTAAACCTGCTTTGTTGAATCTTGTCATGAAAGATCATTTTTCTGGTATTGGAGAAGATGTTGCCTCTCATTTAAATAAATTTGTTGAGTTGTGTGAAATGAAAAAAATATAAAGAGGTATATGGTGATACTGTGAAATTAATATTGTTCCCTCTCTTTAAGAGGAAGAGCTAACGAATGGTTATTGTCTTTGCCTAGAAATAGCATTGATTCTTGGACTAAATGCAAAGATGCTTTTATTGGAAAGTACTATCCACCTACAAAAAATATACAACTTAAGAGTAACATTATGAACTTTAGACAAAATAACAATGAACGTGTTGATCAATCTTGGTAAAGAATGAAAACTATGGTTAAGAATTGTCCCACACACGGACTAACTACGTGGATGGTTGTCCAAACTTTTTATGCAGGATTAAATTTTTCTTGGAGGAATTTAATTGATTCAGCTGTGGGAGGAACCTTCATGAACCTAACATTAGGCTCAACAAACAATTTATTGGATGATCTAATGACATAACATTCCCAATTGCACATAGATAAGGCTCCAACAGGTAAAAAGTTAAATTCTATTGAGGAGGTCTCTTCTTTGAGTGATAAAATTGTTATGCTTGCTTCTTTGCTAGCTAAACAGGGTCCAATAGATCCTAATAATGTTCCCTTAAACTCTCTAGTTTCTAATGAGAATGATCAAATTGATGTGAATTTTATTGCTAGAAACAACTTCAACAACAGTGCTCACAAGAATTACTTTAATGGTAACAACTATAGGCCATATCCTAATAATAATGACAATTCATATGGGAATTATTATGGCAATACTTATAAAAATCCTTAAAGTTCCACCTCTGATCTTGAGAACATGCTTAAAGAATTTATCACTACCAAAAAATATTTCAATAAAACTGTTGATGAAAGGCTTGAAAATTAGATAATCTTGTGTTGAAAGTTGATAGTCTTGCTCACAATGTAGAAATTTTAAAAATTAGGACTACACCCCTTGAGGGCAAGAAAACTGAACCTATAAATTATTTCCAAGTTTAAATAAATGAGAACATGAGATTGTTAGCTCAAATACGTGCTAGAAGAGAAAGAGAAGCTGAAATTGCTGAAAAGGCTGCTAAAAGTGAGCCTGTTAAAATTTATACCATCCAACCCTTTGAGGAAGTGAAAAAATTCAGTACCAATGAGTATCCTAATTCTTATAAAAAAAATATGCCAAAAGAAATGGTATTGGGGGGGTCATGACTTTATGTAGAAGGAGTCCCAAAAGTTCGGAGATTAAAAATATTTCTAGTGAGAAAGTTGTTGCAAGTGGGATTGAGGATAATATGACTTTAGGAGAAAATTTTCCCACCCTATTTGAGGATGATAAACTTTATTTTGATAATTGCACTATTTCTGATGTTATAAAGTTCGTACAAAAAAATTCTAAAGATCCTTATGCTAATAAGATAAATATTGCTTTCACTAAACATATCACTAATGCTCTCAAGGAAGCTAGAGAAGAAAGGCTCAAACTTGAAGCCTCTATTCCTAGAAAATTACAAGATGGTTGGGAGCCCACTATTAGAATAAGAGTGAATAATTTTGATTGCAATGCTTTCTGTGATCTTGGTGCAAGTTCTTCTATTATGCCTAAAAGTTTATATGATATGCTCGATTTGAAACAAATGGGATTGGAGAGGATCCTCTTCTAGTGCATCTTGTATTCAAATGAAAAATTATGTATAGTGCACAAGTTGTGGGAGAGCTATCTTATTTCTTTTATAATACTACCTTTTAAATTGGATCTTCTTGCCATTTCATGAATGTGTATAGTGTATGAATATGGGGAGTGATGATCCCATATGTGTACAAAATCCAAAATCATGCAGAAATCATGGGGGAGTGATGATAACATTTCATGAATGTTTGACATCTCATCATAGATATTTCCTTCGATTGTCATCTCTTTGAATTTAACATGTTTCATTTGATGTCTATTGGGATTTCAATATTTTACTCTTTGATGATTCTTTTATTTGGTATATTTTTCCAATTGGTTTCTTATTAATCATGAGTTGATTTGGTTTGGTTTCAATTGGTATCTCCTTTCATGAGTTGATTTGGATCTTTGATGTAATTTGGACAACCTTTATGTCGTGCCACACCCTTGTGTGCATATCTTGGGTTACTTGGTGTTTTGTCCAAATTACATCACTTTTGGTTCCTGAAAGTGTTTGCATGCATATTTACTAATGTATATGTTAGGACTTGTTTACTTTCTTGAACCAATATATAGTGTAAACTCCATAAAATCCTAAATCGGCTAACATGTGCATGCAATTCAATTTCATATTTATATGCACATATTCATGTGGACTTTGTCCTTTTCTATATTGCAGTTTATCTAACTATTTCGGACCCAATGAGTTTGGGGACCATTTTGTACTTGAATATGTTTCAGGTACATTGGAGATGCATTGGATGCTTTTCTCGTCTCCAAGGACGGCACATGCTTATTGGAGACAAGCTAGATGATGTATGAATTCTTATCTACTACAACATCACCAATACTATCTCGGTAACGATTATCTACCTCATGCATATATTTTATTATCTCAACCTTTTGTAGATTGTATCATGGCATGAAAAATATTTATACTTTATGATACTTGTTGCTTTTATCAAAAGATCCCAACTATCTATTGTTCCCTTATTGATGTTTGTGATGTCTTTGATGTGCTTGTTATTTATATACTTGAAGATAAATTTAAGCTATGCACTATGCTATCAAGCAAATATCTTATTGTCGTATTTATATCTTCCTTTTGGACATCTCGTTCTTTCTCTTTGTAACTATTTTTCGTGTAAATGTTTCTTTATGGATGTACATCATATGATTGTGGTCTACTTAGAAATCTATACACATGAGAGTAGCTACATGTCTTAATTATATCATAATGCTTCGGTGTCCATTCTATATTCTTATTTTTTTGTGGCCCTGAAAAGAACTTTCCCTATGAGTGCTTGTTTGATTTACCACATCTTTTTCACTCCTATTTATTGAAGTTTTTTTATCCTCATGCTTTCCTTGGTGAGCATGTTAGTTTACACTTGCCATGATGGTGTCATAAGCTTTGCTTCTTTATTTTACACCTTATTAAGCCTGTGACCCTAGCTATTTTTATTTGGTTTGAAAACCTCTTCTTATGCGTGGAAAAGACCCTCTTGGCTATATGCCTACCACTATATTAAGACTATTATGATGCATAAATATTCATCATGTTATTAGTCTTTTATCATGCCTTGCCTTGTCTTACACACATATATGTACGGTTGAGCCTCGTCTTAAGTCACATCCTTTATTGGTATCTTCTCTTGTTGCTCAACCACCTTTTTATCCCAAGTCTTATTCATCATTTTCAAAATGCAATATTTATAAATCATGCGCAAATATTAGGGAGCTCCTATATTTTCTTTAATAACACTCATTTTCTAAAACCATATCATTTGTTCATTTGGCTTGTTGGATCCTTTTGATTACTTTATTTTCCTTCTAAAAAGATTAGAGATTCTTATAACGACTTATTTGCAATCTTTGGATCCTCAATATAGTTTGATTTCCTCCCATTATTAATCATTGGATAAGTGTAGCTGATTCCACTCATATTATGAGAAATGCACATCCTATAGAGGAACCTTTACTATATTGACCATCTAAATTTTCTATGATCCCATTTTGGCAATGGATGCCAATGGGGGGGAGAAAGTTTAGAGGTTTTAAGGGGATTTGGTTTTATGCTTTGGTCTTGTTCTTAAGCATTTTCCTTCATGTGCATGCATCCTTTCTTGTTTCTTGCATGGTTGCTCAAATTCATTATATAAACCCTTGTAAAAGAGATTGTCATCAATTAAAAAAATGGGGGGAATTTAAAGAGCATGGTTCCCCTTGTGTTCTTTTGCTAATTAATGACAATATCTATGGACTAATGGTTGAATTGAGTTATACTTGTATAGTTTGTCCATAGGTAATGCTTGATATCCATGTGTTGGATTCAAGAAGATCAAGTGATGACCAAGGTTCTACTCATGGGAATATCCGAAGAATGGTCATGAGATAGTTGAGCATATTGGAAGTATGCCTTGAAGAAGATATCTTCAAGACATCATTATAATGACGAGAGAAGAAAAGATACACGTTTGATCAAGGAAAAGTGTTAAGACATGATTAAAGTTCACCAACTCACAAAGATAGAAGATGTACCATGTGGGTTCATGGTATGGTAAGTACTTGTGCAACTGTCTTTGTGAACTAAACCATGCTATGTGTGTGTGGTATATCTATGTGGGGTTAGGTATATTTCCATGGGCTTGCATCAAAAATAACATTTCATATAGCCCATGGTGGATGACGTCAAATTGTGGACGTCAACAAGTTTGTGAAATGCAAATCCAAGAGGATCATCTCGAAGAGGTCATATTCTTGAAGCTTGCTACCAATTTGGAGATAATGGCCAAGTGAAGATGGAATTAAGATAGCTTCTCCCATAGTGGCTTATGGGGGAGAAATCTACGTGTCTTCACCGGGCAAAGCGAAATCTAGAAACATGTTCCATCTCAAGATTTTCATCATTTAGATCAAGTGGAATGCTCAAGGAAAAGGTATGGTATTGATAGGTTTTTTATTTTACCGGTCTCATAGCATTAGTTGGGAGACCGAGTTATAGGATAGTTAATCGTACTATCAAGAGGGGCTCTCATACTAGCAACTTGATCGTATCAATCGGAGAGCGCTCAAACCTTTGCATACTTGGCATCATCTTTATTGGATCTTATTTGTGTTTTCTCCATGTGTGATTTTATATATTTTCATGTTCTTTAAGAAAAGCTATTCATCAAAAATGGATTTTGTCTAAAAACTTATTGCATTTTTATATTAGAGGTTTTATCGGTTGTTCCTTTATACAGAGGTCAAACCTTTCATCATTTTGTTTTATCCTCCAATGCTTGACTATGATTTTTCTTTGCATAATATTGTAGTTCTCATTGTCTCGATTTTAACAAGACCAAGATCATCGAAAACGGAGTCCAGAAGCAAAAGATATCGCGTTTTTAGTATAGGTGATTTTCTGGAAGCAGAGAAGCCAGCCTGTGAGGCCAGCCAGACCGGGAGGCTCTGTTAGGTGGCCAGCCTATGTGTAGAGAGGCCAGCCTAGGCGGGCTTTCAGCCCGGGACGCACAGAGAAGCCAGCCTGGCCGGGCTGCCAGGCCGGGTCGCGTAGAACTGCCCAACGGTCAAATTTTGGAGGGACCTATTTAAGGGGTCTTTTTCCCCATTGGTTCCCTACTTCTCAAGCAAGTTTTTTCCCATCATTGTTGACCTTTTGGAGTTTGCTTTCTCTTTATTCCTCTGTGATTCTTGTCTCCAACTAAAGTGAAAAGAGAGAGGAGATCTAGATCTACATTTCCATCAAACCATCTCTCCTCTTAGTGAGGGGAAGCCTTTGGGATCTACATCTTGGAGATTCATTTTTTGAGTTCTTCTTTGTTCTTCCTCTTTGCTCCCCCATAGCATTTGTTGATTTGGTGGGATTTGAGTGTGAAGGATTTGAGCACTTCTTGTATTCTTTCCATTGCATATGTTGCATCGGTTTGAGTTCTCCACGAGGATTCGTTCGAGTGAAAGGTTGAGAAGCTTGTTACTCTTGGGTTCTTGAAGTTCCCTAGAGCTTGTACTCTTGGGTACTTGGAGTGCCCTAGACCGTTGATTGTTTCCTCGGATCTTTTGAAGCTTTCGAGTCCTTGTTCCTACCTCGGAGCTTTGGTAGTGCGGGATATTGTTGGGAGCCTCCAATTGAGTTGTGGAGATTGCCCCAACCTTATACGGGATCGGTGACCGCCCTCAAAGGTCCCATAGTGGATCGTGGCACTCCGCATAGGTGGAGGCACGAGGAGAATAAGGTGAGCCACTTGGAGTCATTGTGACTCCACAGCTCTCCAACGGAGATTAGCTTCCATTGGGAAGTGAAATTCGGGATAAATCATCGTCTCCACGTGTCTCAGTTATTTCTATACCTGATCTCTTTACTTATGCAATTTACTTTGTGACAGCCATCGAGATTGAAGTAACATATCTTGCTATCATATAGTTTCTTGAATTGTTTAGCATAAGTTGTTGGTGCACATAGGTGAACCTAGTTTGTTTAGGTTTTGCTTTGATAAATTAAACGCTAGTTTTATTCCACATTTATTCAAGTCTTAACCGTAATTATTTTAAACGCATATTCACACAACCCCCCCCCCCCCCGTTAGGCGACATATGTATCCTTTAACTCGTGTAACTCTCTCTCTCTCATCTATTAATCCAAAGGTTTAAATGCCTAGACCTCCCTCTTCAATCACCAAAACTTGATGTCCTTCAAAGCTTTGGTGTAGAAGACCTAGATCTGCCCTTTCACCAGCCAAAAATCGACCCCCCTCCCCCCTCATTCCCTTGTGGAACGTGTTACTATTGGGTATACTTACCCTAGACGGAAGATTTCCTCCGTGAAGCTCTCTATTGGTTTTTGTGAGTTTTTGGTGGAGTTAGGAACGTCCAGTTGAGTTGTGTAGTCGGTCCCAACCTTGTGGTAAATGTTTGATCATCGCGTGGAAGGAGCTAATCCCTCATGGAAAATCTCACGGAGAATAGGGTGAGCACATCCATGCTATTGGAGTACCTTCGTGGCTCCACATCCCTCCAACGTACACGTACTTCCTCTGAGAAGGAACTACCGGACATATCTCCTTACGTCCACCTTGCGTTATCTTCTGCATTTACTACTTGTATCAGATGTGCTTATTAATTTATATTGCATCACGCTGGTTGCTTATTTAGTTGCACATCTATATAATTGTAAGCCCTAATTAAAAAGAAAAACATAAAAAAATGTTAGTTGCCTATCCATCCCTTCCCCCTCCAGTCGATCATACCTTTCTTTCAGCATACTCTTTTTCGCTTTTTTTGGATGAGTGTATTTTTTATGTCTTGGCCAGCTCTTGACTTTACGTTGTTACAAAGCTCAGCTACAACATGTATATTTTTTATATCAATATTATTCCCTTTACCCCCCTTGATAATTAGAAGACCTACATTCTCTTCCAAAACCAACAATTGCATGAATTGGTGGCATTGAAGTCGATCAGCAATTATGTACTCCCTCCGTCCAAGATTAATAGTCTCCTAAGGAAGAGCATCACGACCAAGGCCCAATTTTACTGGTTCCTATTCCACCAATCAACATGACAGTTTCTCATTTTATAATTAATAGTGCAATTAATTTGGCCATGCAAACCAATCGAGGTGTGGCTTAGTGGGATTTCACAATTATTACGACATGGTTAATTAGGATAATAAATGATTGTGAGTCTTATTTGGAGCTAATTTTTGGACAAATAGTTTTTCACTAGGGGACCTCTAAACCTTGACGGAGGGAGTAGCTGACTTTGACTATGAACATCTAATTCTTAAATGTCTAGCAGAATCTTTCAGCCACCCAATCACTGTCAGTTTTAAATTGCCTCACAAGAAAATCCCCGTTGCCTTGACATTGCAACCCATAGAAGGAGTTTATTTACTTACATGAAAATAAAATAAGCGCAATCGACAAAAATGTCGTTCGTTTTTTTAGACCTACATTTACTTAAGCACCTACTCCGTACAAGAGTACATACTTCTTACAAACGAAAAGTCGTACTACAAAGCCACCGGTAGAGCCAAATGCAAGTTCCTTGACTTCTTTTCCCGCGATCCCATTGGTTAATTCAGTAATCTATCCAGCTCAGCCTTCTTGGGTTCGCCATAGGGAGTTTCCTTGAATTTGCACAACCATCATTGCTTCAAGATGCACTTCTTTTTCTACACGACACAAACGGTCATACGGTACTATTGCATTTCTATTTGTGAAATTCGCGTAATAGCATTACCGCCATTCATGGACATGGAGGCTTTTCATGGTTTTTGGAAGTTCCAATTAGTTGCATCAACTAACATGTGGTTGTCCGTGCAACCACTTTTGCATCAAATCTGTGTCCAAATCCACTTCCAGTGCAATTATTTTCCAACAAACTATTCGACCCGAAGGCCAAAGTTCCAAAATTAATGACAGATTGCTTGAACCCAAATGCCCTACTGACTGGTAGCTCTTTTTTCAGCAGGGAAAAGAAAGCTTAATTAAACAACAGGTGGATCGAGTAACAATTATTGTTTATCGCCATAGCAATATCCACTAAGGTAGTCTCGCAGCAACGGTTCATTTCTACCCTGTACTCTACCTATCGCAGCTAGACCGTGACTGGCACAGTTCGCATCACGGCTAACATTGAGGATACAAATCTCCCTTTCCCTCCTACTCTCACGGATAATTTTGACACACATGGCATATCTCGATGAATTAGGAGAGGCCTCCTCCATGGCCATCAGCTCTGCTTTAAGCGCGACCTCACTGATTGTTTATCAGTTATTTCCATCAACAGACAAATTGTGCGATGACTTCACTTAGTATATACGGCGGATTCACATAGATAGATGAGTTCGGAGGAATCTGCAAAAGAAAGGGCAATTTCTACTTATAGTTTGCCCTATAGCCCTATAGGCCTATACATAGGGTATGTTTACACGGGATGGAGTGCAACAGGTTAAATCTAAACCCCTGTCAAAGAAACGTCAACGCTCCTCTAAAAGAAAACAAGAAAACCTAGCGTCAACGTTTACTTCCCCAATTCACCAACAAAAGAAATTATCTCGGTTATTTGGACAGACAAGTTAGGCACGGCACCCTTTCCCAGACGTCAGCACATGTTTTAAATTTCCTGAAGACAGAGTCCAACCGACCAAATCATTCTATGCATCTTTCTTCTTTTTTTTTGCAAATTCATTTATGCAGAGGCAACTCAGGGTGAAATTCCAAGTACTTTCGCTGCAAACGAACACCACAAGTCTAGCGAGAGAAAACTTTCACAGCTCAGATGATTGCAACTTTCAGTTTGACCATTGACACCAATGTTAACAAGCGTAAGTCCTCAGCAAGTATACCGTTATATAAGAGAGTGCAACGGATCTCAGCACAAAAGAATTGCAAACCGTGCAGGCTCCAGGTAATGGAGAAAGCACCTCAAGCCATCCTACTCCTGTTACTCATTGTCGATTTCGGCTTAGCTCAAAATACAACCAGCAAAACAGACGAATTCCATGTCGGAGTAATCCTCGACCTGGGCTCATTGGTGGGAAAAGTGGCACGAACCAGCGTCTCCTTGGCAATCGAAGATTTCTACGCGGTGCACCGCAACTACAGCACACAGCTTGTTCTCCACATTAGGGATTCCATGGGCAGTGATGTCCAGGCTGCATCAGCAGGTATGTGTTCTGCAGTGCATGCTGTCGGGATTTAGGAAAACCGAAGAACTTCTTTGCTACTTCCCAACTAAACTTATCAAAGAAGGAATATAGTTTTTGGTTAGTCTGGTCAGTTTATCAGTTGGGAATACCATACTGACCTTAGACGAAACACAAGATGTATGAAAATCACAGATACAGAAAAAAAAAAAGGTTTATTTTCAATTGCACAAGCATACCTGACTGAAAATTTTCTCCAAATGGGTGCATTTCAAACAATCCCTACTCTATGCAATATTAGCGATAAGCCAAAGCTACATGGGCATCGTTTGTAATAAAGCTATGAAATAAGTATTATGAAATCTTTGAAAGTCAACAATAAGTTTCATAGGAAATAGAAAAATACAGTGTACTCAAAACAATCCAATGCAATTTAAATAGCACAGTTAAAGAGACTACATTGTCTAGTTACTAAATGTAACAACGATGGTAATTTTGCTACGTGCGGATGGGTTAATATTTCTGCCTTTCTTGTCTGGTATCTCGTATTGTGAACAGAAACTGCTTGTAAATATCTCTTCGTAGTGTTACCCTTATAATTCTAATATATTTAACAAACAGCAGGGCTTCCTCTTGCGTGATTTCTCGAAAGAGGGTTAGGTACTGTATTTCCATGCACATGTGTGTTGTATCAAGCCTTTACATTTTGTAGACTATTTGCTCTGTGAAGGGGACATAGAGGAAAAAATGCACATTAACTTGCCAAGAAATTTGTAGTTTTTCACCAAACAAAACCGGAAGGTCGAAAACTAAGTTCTCCATATCTTAAGAGAACCGGTTAACATGCTGCATACTACACACTATCCCTCTGATATTATTTTGATCAAAATTTTCTTTCTTGTTTCCTTCCAAAAGCTATTGAATTACTGGAGAATTACAAAGTGCAAGCCATCATCGGTCCCCAGAAATCATCAGAAGCTGTATTCATATCTAATCTTGGAAACATGGCACAAGTCCCCACAGTGTCCTTCACAGCAACAAGTCCATCTCTTATTGCTGATAGTATGCCATACTTTGTGCGTGCAACATTGAGTGACTCAGCTCAGGTGAATAGCATTGCTTCACTTATACAAGCCTATGGATGGAGAGAAGTAGTGCCATTATATGAGGATAGTGACTATGGAAGAGGCATTCTATCATATCTCATTTATGCACTTCAAGAAATTGATGTGCGTGTTCCATATCACAGTGCCATCCCTTTGTCATCAACAAGTGAAAACGTTATGCAAGAACTCAATAAATTGATGAAAATACAAACAAGGGTATTTATTGTTCATATGTCATCCACTATGACTTCCCTTCTCTTTACAAAGGCCAAAGAAGTAGGGATGATGAGCAAAGGATTTGCATGGATTACCACGAATGGAGTAACAAACATCCTCGACTCACTAAATACAAGTGTCATTGAGGCAATGAATGGCGTACTAGGAGTAAGGTATCATGTCCCCAAATCAGAAGAACTTGATAACTTCTCCATAAGGTGGAACAGAATGTACCAACAGGATAACCCAGAGGAATCACCTTTTAATAAATTAAGCATTGTTGGCCTGTGGGGATACGATACGGCATGGGCATTAGCACAGGCAGCGGAAAAGTTTGGGACATCCAGTGTAAAGAAAAAGCAGACAAGGTCCGGTAAAAACTCCACATGCTTGGAATCCATTTTTATTTCCACAAATGGTCCTGAACTCTTAACAGAAATTGTACAGAACAAGTTCAGAGGTTTAAGTGGTGAATTCGACCTGACAGACAGACAGCTTAAAGTTTCTGCTTTCCAAATAATAAATGTGGTAGGGAGAGGTTGGAGAGAAATTGGATTTTGGACTGTGAAAGGTGGCCTTTCACGGCAGTTAAACCAAAATGGCTGGAGAAAATCAGGATCAGCCTCAATGCTTGATCTGAATCCTGTAATTTGGCCAGGGGAGTCAACAGAAATACCAAAGGGCTGGGAAATTCCTATAAGTGGTAAGAAGCTTAGAGTCGGTGTGCACACAAGTGGATATCCACAGTTTATAAAAACACTAAGAGACCCTGTCACAAATGCAACAAGAGCGAGTGGCCTCGCAATTGACATATTTGAGGAAGCGGTAAAGCGGCTACCTTTTGCACTTACTTATGAGTACCTAGCATTTGACACAGCTGATACAGCAAGTTCGGGGAGCTACAATGACTTTGTTTATCAAGTCTATCTTCAGGTAAGGAATACATTATAGAAAGATGTATCTTCCATGTGCATGAACTATAAGCTGGCATTTCACTGTTAAGAAAAGGCTAACCTGTACTTTTTTTTGCATGCTAAATTATTGCCTTTTGTTGAACAATTAAGCTAGTGTCTAATCAATCTTAAAAGCCACATACTCATTTTTATTTATTAAAATTTAAAGCTAACTAATGTTAATGTCATCACAGAAATACGACATAGCAGTTGGAGACATAACTGCAAGATACAATAGAACATTGTATGTCGACTTCACTATACCATACACAGAATCTGGAGTATGGATGATCGTTCCAATCAAGGAAGACATGATCAAGAATATGTGGATTTTCTTGAAACCATTGAGCACTGGAATGTGGTTTGGCAGCCTCGTATTGTTTATGTACACAGGACTTGTTGTCTGGCTGCTGGAGTATCTAAATGGCAATGAACATTTCCATGGCCCCTTTTCACTCAAACAGATAGGGATTACAATGTTTTTCTCCATTTTTGAAGGCAGTTGAGTAACTATTACAGTTTCCTAGATCTTTGCAGAAATTTGAACAAGTATTTCAGTTGCATAGACAAATTGTATGCTGCACTACATTAAATTAAGAAAGCACCTAAATGTTCCTGCAAGAAACATTACTACATTGATCTGACCAAGCTACGGCTCTATAAGTTTTCGGAAAGGAAAATTCACCTCTAGGATTCTTATTTATTCGAATTCGTCTAGAATTTTATTCCGAAATAAGAAGTCAAATCTCTATAATTAACATTTTTGAACAAATGCATATTAAGTATAAGAAAGGGAAAAATAAATATTGCTATTTTGATCCACTGAAAAGGCGTTTAGCTGCATGTTCTTCATAATTGCAGTTCACTAAAGAGAAAATCCATCTTTAGCCCTCGGTTTGCATCAGTTCAAAAACTGATGGTAAGACTTGCATTTGTCATCTAAATAAGTAGATAGTTACATATGCTTTCCAGCAAGTCTTGAAATAGCGTGCACTGCAGCATCCCATCTTTCAAATTTGTTTAACGTCTTAAGTCTTAACACTAACTTTATTGTTATTTCTGCAGAAGAGAAGCTGGAGCGCTTTCTATCTAAAATTGTTCTACTTGTATGGATGTTTGTACTTCTGGTACTTACATCAAGTTATACAGCAAGCTTTGCATCAATGCTAACTGTACAGAAGCTTTCACCAGCAGTGACTGATGTTCATGAACTCCAAAAGAAAGGAGAATATGTGGGGTTCCACCGTGGTTCCTATATAGAGGGTCTACTGGTGGACATTGGTTTTGAAAGATCACAGATCAGGCCCTATGATACACCTGACGATTTCTTTAGTGCTCTTTCTAAAGGAAGCAAAAATGGTGGAATTGCTGCGCTTGTACATGAACTTCCGTACATCAAACTGTTTCTCGCAGAGTACAACAAAGGTTACACAATGGTGGGGCCTATTTACAAGAGTGCAGGATTTGCATTTGTAAGTTTAACTACCCCTACTAGGAAGTTTAATTTTAGTCCCTTGAAAATGTGAAAAAAAAAACACCCACTATATCTAACTCTAGTCTGATTACGAAACATCGCAGCAGAATTTCACAGCTTCCTTTAGAAAAAATAAAATAGGATGTGGTCTGTGTGTCTGAACAAATACTACAGCTTGTACCTTCAGTTGAGGATAAAAAGAACACAATCTAAGCTTAAAAGCAACCCTAGCCCATATGTCAATTTACTGGATCTTTGTACTATTTAAGAAAATTTAATATGATTATCTTATGGTATAGTACTGCTAGAAAATAGCATTAATTGCCAACTTTCATTGTATCATGCTAGCTAAGAATGTTGGGTCCTGTAAGAAATTTTACTTCTCAGGCCTTTATTGGGCCAGGTATTACGATGTGGAATTATTTATATGCTAGCATGTGCAAACTTATGACAATGATATTTTTGGTGATTAGGCGCTTCCCAAGCAATCTCCACTACGTGCAGAAATGTCAAGGGCAATACTCAACATCACAGGAGGAGATAGTATCTTTGATATTGAAAAGAGATGGATTAATGAAAATAGCCATCAAAATGAGGATACAACTGATGGTTCAAGCGCTATCACTTTTGGAAGTTTCGGAGGATTGTTTCTCCTAACTGGGATTGTGACAACCTGTTCCCTTTCTGTAGCCATGCTGCTGAACCGCTACAAAAAATATCAAGAAAATACAGGGGGCGAAGGAGATGATATAGAGAACCAAACAGCACTGTCAGTGTCTCTAAGTTCAGACACAAACAGTGACCAGCTACCAGACAACAGATGCACAGAAAATAAGAAGGCAGCCTCACTGACTCATATCGGTTCACAGATCATTCACAGGAGACATAAACGTGGTATGTCATATTAAGTGGCTCAAGTTAGTTCCAGGCTTAGAAAACTTCACCTTGCAACTTTCAAGCCCAGAGATCAAACAACTAACTGCGGGGGAAGCTGGCCGGGCTGAATTTGTGTTTCCGAATATGATCATTCTGAATTCTGTTCTACCCCCGCTTTTTTCGCATTATAAAAGAATCATGTATAATAGGTGCACATAGAGGATCCTTAGGTGAATAACTTGCTTGTAACGATCTCGGAAAGGTTTACCTAGGCATTCTAACGAACACCTTGCCCCCATCAGTTCCAGCTTATGAAACTGTAACGTTCCACGAGGTGCTACGCCGAACTGAAACATTCGCGAGCGCATCCACTAGAGGAACGAACTCGAACGCCAGAGCCTGAAGCAAAAGAGTTGGCTTTGGGAGTACTGCGCTACGCAGAACCTATGTTGGATTATCAAGTTTTGTCGTACCTCACCGTTTGCCGCCAGGCTCGCCGCGCGCCGGATGGGTCCTCCTCCCTCCATCGCGATGGCGGATGGACGAGGTCCGCCGCATGCCGATGATCCGTTGCGGTGGCAGGGTCGGAAACAAGGTGGATGGCGGGTCGTATGCAATGGTCCCACGTAATATAAATCTGACCAGCTGTTCTTCAGGACTAGTGATTGGGGGAATTGTCCTGATCCAACCTGAATCTCCGTCTATTTCTACAAGCCCGTTTGGTTTAGTGTATTCGACCAGTTTTACCCTCACTTTTTTCTACTCTTTGATTTGACATGGGAAACAGCTCCCATCATTTCTTTGACTCTTTTTCGTGGAAGTTATAATTGTAAATAAACCACGATCAAATCTATGGAAGCATTGGTTTATACGTTCCTTTTAGTTTCTACTTTAGGGACTCCATCTCATATTAAGTGACACAAAGTTAGACAAAAATGGATATATCTAGACATATTTTAATGTTACATACATCTACTTTTATCCAACTTTGTGACAATTAATTTGGGACAGAGGGAGTAGAATTTCTCAAACACCGGTGTATATTTTATAACGGTCAATACACTACCCCTTTCTAATGGATTGGAGATAAATGAGAATTTGATGTGTAGGGTCCCATCCAATATGACGATTATCCGTATTAATCTCTGAAAACCCGACTACCAAACAAGACTTAAAAAGTTTCATAGAGCGTCTCCAACAGTCTACATTTGAACCATGCCAGTGTGCTTCATATTGAATGCTTGTTTTGGTGACGTGGAATAATAAGAAGAGAAATGAGAGGCTGAAGTTAGTGTTTTAAGAAGCGACGATGTTGCTAATCACAGACCGTAAGGAACAACCAAAACTCATGTCGTAAGCTTCGCTATTTCCTAAAAACAAAAAACAAAAAATTGAAGACTAGTCATCGTGAAGCACATAGGCAATAATTCATATTGGCTCCCAATCTCGCATACTCCTGCCTGATTAAATATTCAAAAAAAATATACCATTTCAAAAATCTTGTACTCCCTCCGTCTCAAAATAATTGTCTCAATGTTTGATAAAAGTGTATGTATCTAGATATATTCTAGTGTAAGATACATCCATTTTTGTCCAACTTTGAGACAATTATTTTGAGATGGATGGAGGGAGTATATGTTCGACTGGGTCGCGCCGAGGACACGTGCTCGTGGTGTGCCCTACTTTATCTCCTCTGGACGCTTCCCCTCCGCTTGTTCATCTTCCCCATTCCATTTCGACACCGCTCCATCCCCCATTCACAATCCCTGCTTCACATGTTCTCCTTCTCTCCTACCTCCAGAGAGCAATGAGCTCCGCACCACACACGCGTTGATGCTGCTATGAGGGGGGCATCTCCGGCTACAAACTGGCATTGCGAGACGGCGAGGACCGGTGCGGCGGCATGGTGCTTCGATGCCATTCGGGTGAGATTCAGGTCTGTTGCAAGCGGTAAGAGGCGATGCTGCAAGGGAGACCTGGCGGCGCTATGAAGAAAGTGCGACAATGTTGCGAGGGAGATCCAGTGATGCTATGAAAAAAACGGCAGTGCTGCAAAGGAAGTGCGGCAGTGCTGCTAGCCCTTCTATGAGTAGATGAATTGCGGTTAATTGAAATACCTTTTGAAGGTCTAACCCGATTACTAGAACTTATTGGCGGAGCTAGACAGATCATAGAGCCTGGGCAGGGAATGAAGGCAATGAGCTAGCTTAGTGTTTGCCCGTAATTCTCCTAACATAATCTTCATATTTTGGTCAATTCTAGAATTTCTAGCTTCCACAGCTGACCACGGGCAGCGCCGGGAGCTAGAACTAGTAAAGGCTTCTCCTAACAACCAACTATATTACGCAGCTCAGCAAAAATCTATAAATTCCAGATGCCAAGCTACTGTGTCTTTAACCTGTAGTTGTGGCAATTTTATTTCAGTATCTGCTCAATGCCAGCAGGAGGAAGATGCTTGGTGCTCAGTAAGCCTATATGGCTACATGTCAATGCCAGATTCTCTGTGTGTTAACAACAAAAGGCACATCCATTTCAATGTAACTGGGTTTACTGATGTCTCCCATGGGATCCAGTTATCTTGTATCTTGCCATTTTTGGCCTTTTTTTTCCCGTGGCGACCCTCTATGTTAAGCCTCATCAATATCTGCACAGTTCATTTAGAAAATAGAATGAGAAAAGGAGATCCCAATTCATAATCAACAAACAAACCTTCCACCAAGAGAAGGGTTCGGTCATGCAAGAGTTCTTATAGAAAAGGGACAAAGATTTACACTTCCTTGTTTTAGACAAGTTCTATATGGAGATGGACAAAAGTACTTCATAATAAGGGGAACCCATCTGAACTCAGCACTCGTTGCCTCTTGCACTAACAAGAGGGAAAGAAGTCATAGTGGTGAGATCAGGCTATAGGACTTTTTCTCCAGAGTTGAATATGTGCATTGCACCGACAAGAGAGAACAACTATATCAAATGCCAATTGAGATAAATAAAAAGTTATGACATTCAGCCAATCATAACTACAAGGCCACTTTACTAATGCAGTGAAGTCAACCATCACAGGTGCCAGCACAAAAGACTGCAATCGAAGTCTTTGACTGCCTTCGAGGAAATAACTTAATAGATCAGATGTGACTACTTCTGGGGAAGAGACTACTAAAAAGCCTATGTAACTGAGCCCAATGGGTGCAAGCAGGGTCTGCAAGCCTCATGCCGTGGCTCGACTGATGGAGATCACGCGTAGTCTCATCCTGCTCCTCTTGCTACCAATTAACTTGGCTATTGCCCAAAATGCTTCTACACAAGGAGTACAGGAATTCCATGTTGGTGTTGTCCTTGATTTGGGGTCCATGGTTGGCAAAATAGCACGGACCAGCATTTCATTGGCTATGGAGGACTTTTATGCTGTTCATCAGAACTATAGCACCAAGATAGTCCTCCACATCAGAGATTCCATGGGTGATGACGTCCAAGCTGCATCTGAAGGTACACCTTCTGAACTCTTTGTCATGCGTTCACTGCATAATGGGCCTATGCTATTGAAATGCAGTAGTTGAACACTCCATTTCTAAACTGTGCATCTTTGGACTGAGCTCAACTCAGTGTGGACTGGGGGTAGTGGATATTGCAAGTGGTTATGGGTGAACCAACATGGGGAAGAGCTCTAATTACACACACAATGTTTGCAATGATTACGGCGTGAAACCTGAAAAAACAAAATAGAAATAGGAAGTTACACAAGACACCTGGGGATCAAGAAACTACCTGTTTTAACAACTCTACAGGTTACATTCGACAGGGACATGCAATGGAAGCCTCTGACCGGCTCTGACAAAATAAGAATTTTAGCATACTGTTAGGTGGAGATTCTGAGGATGACTAGAAAAATTGGTAGTAAATCTGAAATTAGTAGAAGTAAAATAATGCTAGATCATATTTATCCATTCATGAGATCGCAGACAGAGAGACAAGCAATTCATTGTGTGCACCAAGAAATAATATTTCGGAACCATCTAGAGGGCAATACAAAATCTAATATGATATAAACCATCCTAATTTGGAATCAGTTAACTATTTATGTAGTTAATCACCTATGCCGCTCTTCTACACGCTGTTCATATCCGTAAGTGGTAGCATTTGTGAAAACACGCATGTCAACAGTTGGATTACATCTGGTGATCTGGAACTTTTTGTGTGAGTGCAACTTGGCGACTTCCATGGTTTTCAAGGCGTCCCTGAGGCGACACTTAGGCGGAAACCATGGCGACTTCTTCATCTCATTATTTGGTATTTATGCATACTATGAATTTTATTCAATGTAAGATCTTCATCTAAAGCTTGTCTCCATATATGATTATGCAGCTATTAACCTGCTGGAAAATTACAATGTAGAAGCCATCATCGGTCCTCAGACATCTTCGCAAGCTATATTTATCTCAAAACTTGGAAATAAAAGCCATGTCCCAGTCATATCCTTCACGGCAACAAACCCATCTCTATCATCTGGAAGTCTTCCATATTTTGTGCGAGCAACAATAAATGACTCGGCACAGGTGAATTGCATTGCCTCCATAGTTAAAACCTATGGATGGAGAGAGGTGGTGCCTATCTATGAAGACACTGACTATGGTAGAGGTATCATACCATATCTTGTTGATGCCCTACATGAAGTCGATGTCCGTATTCCCTACCGAAGTGTGATCCCTCTGTCAGCAACTAGTGAAGAAATTACCCTAGAACTATATAAGTTGAAGACAATGCAAGCAACAGTCTTTGTTCTGCATATGTCAATTACATTGGCCTCCCTCTTCACCATAAAGGCAAAAGAAGTAGGGATGATGAACAAAGGACATGCATGGATCATGACAGATGGACCAACCAATCTAATAGATTCAATGAATCCTTCTGTTCTAGAATCGTTGAATGGTGCCTTAGGTGTTGAGTTTTATGTTCCCAAATCAAGGGAACTTGATGACTTCACCATGAGATGGAATATGAGGTTTCGAATTGAGAACCCAACTAATCCACCATTGAAATTGAGCATCTTCGGACTGTGGGGCTATGATACAATCTGGGCAGTGGCACAAGCTGCAGCAAAAGTTGGACATGAAAACACCACATTTAAAAAACCAGGTATTGAAAGAAATTCAACAAGCCTGGAAACCTTGGAAACATCTAGTAATGGTCCAAAACTGTTGCAAGCAATCCTGCAGAATAGATTTAGAGGTCTCAGTGGAAATTTTGACCTTTCATATAGGCAGCTGCAAACTTCGAGATTTCGAATAATAAATGTAGTAGGGAATGGATGGAGAGAAATTGGATTCTGGACTGCACAAAATGGAATCTCACGGCAATTAAATAAAACCAGACTGGCAACAGCACATTTGGGTTCAGTGCATGATCTAAACCCTGTGATCTGGCCAGGAGAGTCCATAGAAGTACCCCGGGGTTTTCAGATTCCTGTGAGCGGGAAGAAACTTCAAGTTGGTGTGTGCACGAGTGGATATCCAGAATTTGCAAAGGTTGAAAAGGATCATATCACAGGTGCAACTAAAGCAATCGGTCTTTCAGTGGATGTATTTGAAGAGGCCGTTAAGAGACTTCCTTATGCACTCCCTTATGAATATGTACTATTTAGTACCAAGGATGACGCAAGTACCAAAGATTACAATGATTTTGTCTACCAAGTTTATCTTAAGGTATGAAAGATTTCAATTCGTGTGCATTCCCTACTTGATTTTATGTAGTTAGTTAACAGTTTAGGCCTTCAAGCATCAAACTAAACTTCGACATATGCCATTTAACATTAGAAGCATGATACTCAATATTTATATAGGATGATGATGGATGTTATAGATAATCCTAAAGTTATTCGATTTGGTATCGTACAACCATTGGCATCCTTCTTCACTACGAGGAGACTGTTCAATATGCTAGTCTCAGTATCTATTTTCAGTAGTGTCACGTAAGCCTTAGGCACTAAGTCTGCCAGGTTAGCAAGTAGCAGTAAGGTACTAAGTCTGCCAGGCTAGCAAGTAGCAGTAGCAAATTCCAATTTGCCAGGTTTGCTGTGCACACGTCTTACCCCTGTACCCTCTATATAAATAGATGAAGTATGTGAGATGCAGTTGTGAGCAAGCAGAAAAATCTATCCACTGGCTTACCTGTGTGTGTGCGTGGGAAGAGAGGGATTTGTAACAAATAGTAGGTTCTCATAACAGCCTACTAACCATGCCACATTATTTTTTGGTGTGTACAACCAGTTATATGGTACTCCTATTGAGAGAAAGTGCGACTACATATTAAGTCCTGCCCTCAATTAATTCCCTGTATTCCACTACCACTCTAGCATTTTTAGTAAGAGAATATTTAAGCCAGAAAAAAGTTTCTGTCTGCTCAGCTAATGGTTCATTTTCGCCTTTACAGATATATGATATGGTAATTGGAGATATAACAATAAGGTATAACCGAACATTCTACGCTGACTTCACCCTGCCATACACAGAATCCGGAATAGCAATGGTTGTTCCAGTCAGGGATAGCAGAAACAAGAATACATGGATTTTCTTGAAGCCACTAGCACCTGGCATGTGGTTTGGAAGCCTTGTATTTTTTATCTATACCGGTGTGGTCGTATTAATATTGGAATTTCTAGGGAATAACGAGAACGTCCGTGGGCCAATTCCCAGACAGTTGGGGATTATGATCTTTTTCTCCATATTTGAAGAGAGTTGAGTACACTTACTACAATGTATCCATTTTCCATGGTGGTGCATAAGTACATCATTTAGTATCAAGCTGAGAGGTATAGGAAGAAAATTATAAATCCCGATGAATTAACAAACAGACAACATTTGAAATTTCTCAAAACACGTCTGGGTAACTTCACATTTCTAAAATTGTGATAGGTTCATTACGCTGTAGCACTAGATATTTCATATGCACTAAAAGAGGACAGCAGAGTAACTATCATATACTAAACCATGAAACAGAACCATGCTCCACCATTGACAATTATTATGACATGGATGTTGTGGTTTTCAACTTTGGAATAGCACACAAAAAAAACTAAATTTATTTTCCGCAACTTTTGCAGAAGAGCTTGTGCAACGATTTATGTCCCGGATAGTTTTGATCGTTTGGCTCGTTTTTCTGATGGTACTTACATCAAGTTACACTGCGAGCTTGACGTCAATGCTAACCGTACAACAGCTTCAGCCAACTGTGACAGATGTGCATGAACTCTTAAAAAGTGGAGAATATGTAGGATATCACCGTGGTTCGTACGTCAAGGGACTTCTGGAAGAACTCGGTTTCGACAGGTTGAAGATCAAGCCCTATGATTCCCCTGATGATTTTCACAATGCACTTTCCAGGGGAAGCAACAATGGTGGTATTGCTGCCCTTGTCCATGAGGTTCCATACATTAAACTATTTCTAGCGAACCACTGCAAAGAGTATACCATGGTGGGACCAATTTACAAGGCCGCAGGTTTTGGATATGTAAGTTTAACTGCATTAGATATGCTTCTTTCACATTATGTCCCTACAGAGAAAGTAAATATAAGCTAATAAATTGGATCCTCATAGGGAAATGAATGCAGCTAGCAATCACGTGAAATACGTTTGAGCATCCTTTATCTGTCTTGGTATAATATAGCCTACTAATTATTGTGCCTACTACCTAGTAAGAAATTGCGTAGAGGTTAAGGTCAGACGGATTACTAATATATAGTTTTACTAACATTGGTACTAAGTTCAATTACGTTTGTGTAGTTATATGTTTACTTGTGTCAGACAAGACATAATCCAGTGTCGTCTGTTGGTGTAAATGAGTCACTAAATGGCCATATTTCTTGCAGGCATTATCGAAGGGAAGTCCCTTACTTGGCGATATCTCAAAGGCAATCCTCAATGTAACAGGGGGAGATACTATGACTCGAATTGAGAAAAAGTGGATTGGAGGTCAAAACAACTGCCAGAATGTGGGCCCTGTCACTGGTTCAGGTAGACTCACCTTTGCCAACTTCAGAGGACTATTCATCCTTACTGGAGTTGCTTCAACTTCTTCCATTTTGATAGCACTGGTAATTTATTTCTACAAAAAGAACAAGTCAACAGAGATCATATTAGACAATTTGAATCGACCAGAAGACAGTGGAACAAGTGAAGAAAGCAGTGAACACCAAGAAGGAAATCAAGGAGGAAGAGTTGAAGAAAATGCACAGTTAGCAGGCAGAGATGAAAATGGACTAGAAGAACAAACCAGTGTAGAACTGGTATCTGACACGGAGTGACTGGCGAATATAGTTGTGTCCAGAAATGGGTCAATTAGCATTTTCAGAGGTGGAAGAACTTGTGGTCAGCAAGTGGAATCCACCTAAAGTTCAGTTTATTTTTTCATCAGCTGTTCTCTTAGTGAGCTCAGCTAGCACGCTCAACTGAGCCATAATTTCCCAATGATCTCTCCAATTTCAACAAATTATGTATGTAATAGAACGTTTTTGAAAGTGCATCTATTTCACAGGTTCAATCCAAAGTCTGCTACAGTTTGTAGGGCTAGTACACAAGTGATGTGATGTGGTGTGGTGTTATGATATATTGATCCAATGCCATTCATCCTCTATGAGATTAATAAGTCATACCTCATCCAACCAGAACAGCCACTCCAGTGATGGTGAATGATAACATGCATCCCAGCTGACGCAACAAGTTTACACACACCAAAAAAAAAAACCAATCGATGCATACCTTCTTAGAGAAACTTAACCTATCTTTGCTTCTTGCCAATTTACACTTCCACCATGCATCTCAGATTCTTGATGTTACGACACCTCTTTTAAACTTGCTATTTGACAGCTGCTTAGTTTTCAAGCCAATACACATCAAAAGAGATGCACTTTAATGCTACATGAATACACATATAAATATAAATCCAAAACTTTAATAAAGAAAACGATTATATTGCCAATTCCAGTATATTCTCTACAAGTTCAGGTGACTGCGCGAATTCATCAGCCTCATGAAGTGTACAACATTGTGCTCCTACGAATATACCGAAAGTTTTTCCTTTCATTTTTCGCGTTTGTTTGTTTGGCTATATAGTCTGCACCATTTTGGCGTCTTTTAACACAAAAAAAAATGGCACCCACACGGGGTGCATGTTCGAGAAAAAAACTCTCCTACAAAGTGCTGAGTTTATCCCTCCATGTCATGTAGCAACACCTGTTTTGGTTTGTAGAATTATGAAGAAGGGTCGCATTGTCAACAACAATGTTGGAATTTTCATCAATTTTGTATGACACATCAATTCCTTCCAGATGAAGGTGGTAGGCAACCTCAGAACATGAGTTAGTGGCTTCACAATCTTCGTTCTTTCTGTAATCATTGTCGGATTTGCTAGCATAATTATCAGTCTCGCGTTCCATGGTCACCTGGTGAGGGCGGATTCTCTGAGACAATGATCTGATGTCCCAGGAGAGCACCTCCTTGATCAGATCCTGAAACTCATCTATTGAGGCATAGAGTGTCTGCTTTTGCTGAAACAGATTAAAGTTTCATAACTGTAAGTCAGAAAGGCTTGGTAGTGTATACTTATTTACCAAAAAACAACATGTTTGTAAGGTGTGCATAAAGAAGCAAATATATATATGTATGTGAAGGACTATAACACTTACTACATGCACCCAACAGTTGGAAAGTGAAGAAATGGAGTGCTCAGAGAAGTGGATGGACCCCACAGCTAATGCACCATCAACCTACTTGGAAAAAATATCAAGCATTAGTAGGTGACAAACAATCCAGGCAACACAAGAGTAAATTGGTTGGAACATTGTCATACAAGGTGAACAAGTCATCCTGGCACATGAAGATTCTATGTAGCAAACAAAGTATATGTGATACTTTGACAAGAGCACAAAAACTTAGACATCGCTGCAAGATTATGCCTGCCATTTGGTCAGGAGTCCGCAGTCAGACAACTAAACAAGTGAATTTTCAGCACACATTGCATAAATAAGATAGGTCTATTGGATTTTTGAGATTTGGACCTTCCTCTAATATCAACTCAAGCTTCGAAGCAGAGAAGTTTGTAAGACAAAAAAAATTGCGGAAACTTTGTAAGAGGTAGAGAATACATATATTTGTTCATGTAAGGGCGTTTAGACAATGGGAACCCATCGCTGGGCGCCTTGATGTCAATCATCAAATCCGAGGCTCGCG
Source organism: Alopecurus myosuroides (assembly GCA_028641055.1). Taxonomy (NCBI): domain Eukaryota; kingdom Viridiplantae; phylum Streptophyta; class Magnoliopsida; order Poales; family Poaceae; genus Alopecurus; species Alopecurus myosuroides. The sequence goes on along the minus strand of CM054063.1, from coordinate 231,166,565 downwards.
ACTGGGTGACCGCGGGGGCAAAAGGACTCGGTCTGTTCCTACCCTAGTCTAGTGGTCCTGCTTAGTTCAATGGGTTGAGTTGTACCGTGCGGGTGGCCTCTTCGTAGGCTTGTACATAAACTTTCTTTCTATCAACGCAATGAAACGCAAAGCTTTTGCGCTTTCGCGAAAAAAGGGCGTTTAGACAAGACTAGGAGAATCATCGTCTCAAAACAGAGGAGTAGCTAAGCATCTATCAATCTAGAAGGCGTACCATGATGTACTTGCACTATTATACAGAATACACATGTTATTAACAAACAGAAAATAAATTGTAAAGATCAAAAGAGTACTGCATGGACTAACATGCCACATAGAGTGTACCTCTTGACTCAAAAGAAAAACAGAGTGTACCTCTAACCATTCCGGGATAGCCGCACCTTTAACACTATCAGAATATGGCAGGTATGGTTTAATATCAAGTACAGGCTGTAGATAGAGGAAACAATGTATTAAGAAGAGTTCACAGCTGACATTTATAAATTATGATAACTGTACAATGATGGAGAACAAAAGCATTCAGTATGATACCGTGCCATCAACCAAGTCTACTCCAGAAAGTAAAACTGCGTGTCCATCCACTGCTTCTACCTACAAAAAACTCAATTGCAAATTAAGAGATAAAAAAATCTCAAAATATTATAATATGCTAAACACACTATAATTTATCGTGTGTGGTGAACTGGTGATACATAGGCATGCCGTTCAATTCTCATGAAAATCCAAACAGCATATAAGTTACTTCTCTTATAGAAGTGACAGTGCTTCATATATTGCAGCATTGGTGACAAAACAACTTTTCCAGATAGCATGCGAGTGTGGACATCCTTAGGAAAAAACATGTACTCCCTCTGTTCCATAATATAAGATGTTTTAGCTATTTCACATGTTGTATAGTTACACACTAAAGTGAGTGTACATATACACTAAAATGTGTCTAGATACATGTGTATGTATATGAATGTGGAAAAAGTCTAAAACATCTTATATTGTGGAACGGAGGGAGTATAAAAAAGCAACATCAACATACTTATAGCTATGATAATTCGAGTTACTTTCTACTCCCTCCGTTCCTAAATATAAGATGTTCTAACTATTTTTCATGGTGACTAGATACACACTAATATGAGTGAAAATGTATACTAAAAGTTGTCTAGATACATGCATGCATATGTGAATGTGGAAAAGAGGTAAAACATCTTATATTTAGGAACGGAGGGAGTAGTTCACAAAGCCCTTCAATCCTAAGACTAAGTATGCTTATATGTCATGGTTCGTCAATCTATGCCCAAAAACTGCAATAGTATTTGGATATAAAGTTATATACTCCCTTTGTCCCAAAATATAAGGCGCTATTTTTATGCTGGTCTTTGATGCTCAACTTTGAGCACTAATATATACAAAATTATATGGATTGAGAATGTCTAAATGGTACTGTTAGAGACTTCTTGCAAAATCCTTTCATTTCATATTTCATTATACTAATTTTGTAGCCATATTATAAGTACAAATTATGGTCAAAGTTGTACGCTATTGACCAACAAGGGCGCCTTATAATTTGGGATGGAGGGAGTACATTAAAAAAAATCAAGTGGCACTTCCAATCCATCCTAAGCGGCATAGGCTACACTAAGAAGAAGACAATACTGGATCTAAGAAAGATACTCATTACTTACCTTTGCAACACTGAGTCCAATTGGATTAGGCCTATGTGGAGACCTAGTTGCCAAAACGCCCATCTTAGACCCTTTCAATCTAGGGACTCTCACCTACCATAGAAAAAGAAGAATTCACTAGTTCAGTCACATATCCACAATAACATTCAGAATAACAACTTATCCATTAAGAGCTAGAACCAACTAAGGGCCAATAAACAGATCACACCTTTGCTTTCAGCTTGGACCTAGCAGGGTCTTTCCACATTTTATCAAGATCAGTGTTCAGATGAAATACATAGAGGATCCAACAATGTGAGTAACCAGCGAGCCCCTCTAGCGCTTCGGCTGGGACACGAGCCGGATTAAGAACCACGGTCGCTCTGGCCAGCGGCACCACCAAAGGCTGTCTCGGTGTACCGTTCCTGAAGAAACAACAGTCATACACATGAGCACCAGACGCCTTAAAACATACATCAGCAACTCCGGCTAATCAAGTTCGCCGAGTGACAGAACAACACCTAGTGGAGAAGCAGGACTGCACGGTGCCAATCGGCGCCATCGGGTACGACGCCACGGCCTTGGCCGGGTTCGCCTTATCCGGGCTCGCCCCCTGCTCGCTCAGAGCCTTCCGTAATGACTGCAGAAAAGAAGCTAAGGCAATATGAGATGAAATGCTCAAGCTTAGTATTATATATGCGGAGCTCGTAGAGGGCCGACCTGCTGAGCTCGAACCCTGCCGCGGCGCTCCCCGGCAGCCTTCTCCGCGGCGTCGGCCAGGGCGTCCTCTAGCTCCCGGACCCGCGCGGTCAAGCGAGCGCATTTGCGTCTGTAGAGGAGGCCTGCAGAGATAGGTGCGTTGGTGGGAAAGGAGAGGTGAGTGTTCGATACTTGGATCGATGAGGCGAGAAGAGGGCCGGAGTACCTGAGAGGACGGCGGCGGCCGCTGCGGCGGCGAGGGCGGCGAGGCTTTGCCACCGCGCCATGCTGGAAGGTGTCGAGGACGTCAAGGCCGGTCAAGACAGTGGTGGAGGGTCGTAGCGGCCTGGCCCGAGGATGGACGAGTCGGGCCGCATCTCCAACGGAACTCCCACTTCCCCGGCCGAGAATCCAGTCTTACCCCAATCGTCCGGCCTGCCTGACACCCACGTAAAATGGGTTATGCTCAAAAAAAAACGTAGGACAAAAATGGGTTAGACGGGTCCCGAGGTTAGGACGGTAATCACTGGAAAATTATCTATAATCACGAGAAAAAGGAAAATCTTTCAGAAGGTACTACGTATTGTTGTTACAACATTTGTCGCGTTTTTACTTGTCGTTCCTCTCTGGGCGCCAAATGTCACCTTCTCCCTTCATGAAGTCCCTATGCAGGTGTGAAAAGTGTCATAATCAGAGAATTTTAGTGGGATTTCTCCAACCCGCAAAGGGACGGGATACGGAAGCTGCAGAAGCATTTATTTCGAGATTTTTTTTAGAAATGAAATATCTTGAGAACCGTCTATCAAAATTATGAGCTGTTTTCGTATTTGTGATCCTCGCGTCAATATTTTTAAAACTAGATCATATGTTAGATAGGTTTCAAAAAAATTGTTCTCATACTTTATACAACTTGTTCTTTATGCTTTGTATTTCCAGTAGTACCGTGCACATCAAGTAGCAGTGTGGGTGTACATCCAGTAGCAATGTGTACTTTCAGAGCGTGGGTATACTTTCAACGTGTATGCGCTTTTCAAGTATAGTGTGAGTGTACTTTCAGTTACAGCGTGGGTGTGCTTTCAGTACAACGTGGGTTGCTTCTAGGTCGTGATCGTGCTTCAAAAAAATTCATGGATTTGAAGATCAGCTCGAAGAATGCCACTAGTAATTGGACTCCTAATCTATGTGGGAGGCTCAAGAAGAAGAAGATGAGCCTTCATGCTTCATGGTGTACGGGTATACTTCGTGATATTCCACACCTCTCCTCCCCAAGAAAGCACAGGAATACATTATCCTCACGCTGTCTCATATTACTTTGACGTTAAAATTAATGTATCTATTTGACTTATTTTAGTGTTAAAAATATCTATTTCAGCGTCAAATAAATGGGACGCATGGGGTACATATTTGTCTCCCCTAAAGCCTAAATGCGAGATACGTCCACATCAAAGAAACGTCAACCTACTATCGAATGGGGAAAGAAGTCCAGCGTCAACGTTTACATGCACATGCATCCAAAAAAGAAGTCGTTTATCTACACGGAAAAATTAGAAATCAAAGATACGTCGGCACGCAACCCTTACGGCGATGTCAACACGCGTTTTTGTCATTTCCTGATGACAAAATCCATTATATTATATACATCTTTCTTCCTCTCTTTTTTTTGGCGAGTAAATCATTGATGCAGCGACAACTCCGGTGAAAATTCCCAGTACTTTCGCTGCAAACAGACAGCAAAAGTCTAGTAAAGGAAGAAACTTGAAAAATAAACAAGTGACGTGCGTGTCAACCTTGCAAGTTGCAATTTTCAGTATGACCACTGACACCGATGCTAAGAAGCAAAGTCCTCAACAAGTACAGCCCTATATAAGAGGGTGAATGCATCTCAGCATAAAAGGATTGGAAAACTTGCAGGCTCCAGGTAATGGAGAAAGTACCTCTAATGGAGGCAGCACCTCGAGCCATCCTCTTCCTGTTATTCATTCTCGACTTCGGTGTAGCTCAAAATACCAACAGCAAAGCAGATGAATTCCACGTCGGGGTAATCCTCAACCTGGGCTCACTGGTGGGAAAAGTGGCACGAACCAGCGTTTCGTTGGCCATTGAAGATTTCTATGCAGCCCACCAGAACTATAGCACAAAGCTTGTTCTCCACATTAGGGATTCCATGGCCAGTGACGTCCTGGCTGCATCAGCAGGTATTCTCTTGCAGTATGTCACGTTGTCTGGATTCCCAAATAACAGATACAGAAAACCAAATAACTTCGTTTGCTACTTCATGAAAACCAAATAACTTCGTTTGCTACTTCCCAAATAACAGATACAGAAAACCAAATAACTTCGTTTGCTACTTCATGAAAACCAAATAACTTCGTTTGCTACTTCCCAAATAACAAAAAAAAGATATTTTGTACTTGGTTAGTATAATCAATTTCTCAGTTGAGAATACCCGAGTGACCTTAGAAGAAATATAGATGCATGACAATCACAGATACAGAAAAATGAGGGTTGTTTTCTATTTGCAAAACCATACCTGAGAGACATCTTCAAATGGATCCAATGAATCATTGATAGTCTAGCCTGCAATGAAAAGATGATGTCAAGCTCTCCCCACTCTCCGCAATGATGGCTTAACACGCAAGTAAAAGCCAGAAGCCTGTGTTTGTAGTAAAGCTATGAGACAAGTATTATAAGATCGCGGAATGTCAATGAAAAAATTCAAATGGAAGATAAAAATACTGTGTACTCGAAATCTTCCTATCCAATTTGACTAGCCTAGTTAGATACAATATATTCTAGTTTACTTAAAGTCACAATCTTGGTAATTTTTCTACGAGTGGACCGGATAATATTGCTACCTTTCTATCGTCGTTATCTCATCTCCCCTACAAAATATCTTTATAGTTTTACCCTTACAATTCTAATATATATAACAAACAGAGGGTTCTCCCTTCATGTGTTGCCTAGAAAGAGGACCCATGTTGATATTTGCTTGCACATGTGTGTTGTACCAAGCATTGGCGTTTCGTAAAATTACTTGATATGTCAAGGGAGCATAGAGGCAAAATTGTTACATTTTGGCAGAGAAGTCTGTAGTCTAAATTAGATCCTTTACCGAACAAAACCAAATCATTATACATTAGTCCCTTCTTCGAATCTTTAAAGAACTGGTTAAGAAGCTGAGTACTACTATTACACATTAGTCCACTGATAGTATATTGACTCGCGTTATCTTTCGTGTTCCCTTCCCAAAGCTATTGAATTACTGGAGAAGTACAAAGTGCAAGCCATCATAGGTCCCCAGAAATCATCAGAAGCTGTATTCATATCCAAACTTGGAAATATAACCCAAGTCCCCACAGTATCCTTCACAGAAACAAGCCCCTCTCTCAATTCTGATAGTATGCCATATTTTGTGCGTGCAACAATGAATGACTCGGCTCAGGTGAACAGCATTGCATCGCTTATATAAGCCTATGGATGGAGAGAAGTAGTGCTAGTATATGATGACACTGACTATGGGAGAGGCATTCTACCATACCTCATTGATGCACTTCAAGGAATTGATATACGTGTTCCATATCGCAGTGTCATCCCTTTGTCAGCAACAAGTGAAAATATTATGCAAGAACTGTATAAATTGATGACAATGCAAACAAGGGTATTTATTGTTCATATGTCATCTACTATGGCTTCCCTTCTCTTTACAAAGGCAAAAGAGGTGGGGATGATGAACAAAGGATTTGTGTGGATTATCACAAATGGAGTAGCAAACATCCTCGACTCACTAAATCCAAGTGTTATTGAGGCAATGAATGGTGTACTAGGAGTAAGGTATCATGTTCCTAAATCACAGGAACTTGATAACTTCTCCATAAGGTGGAGCAGATTGTACCAACGGGATAACCCAGATGAATCACCCTTTAATAAGTTAAGCATTGTTGGTTTATGGGGATATGATGCAACATGGGCATTAGCACAGGCAGCGGAAAAGGCTGGGATGTCCAGTGCAAGGAATAAGTGGCCATTGTCCAGTAGAAACTCCACATGCTTGAAATCCATGTTTATTTCTACAAATGGTCCTGAACTCTTAACCGCAATTGTGCAAAACAAGTTCAGAGGTTTAAGCGGCGACTTTGACCTAACAGACAGACAGCAGCTTAAAGTTTCTGAGTTCCAAATAATTAATGTGGCTGGAAGAGGTTGGAGAGAAATCGGGTTTTGGACGGTGAAAAGTGGACTTTCACGGCAGTTAAATCAAAATGGTTTGAAAATAACAGGATCAACCTCAATGCTTGATCTAAATCCTGTAATTTGGCTAGGAGAGTCAACCGATATACCAAGGGGGTGGGAAATTCCTACAAGTGGTAAGAGGCTTAGAGTTGGTGTGCACACAAGCGGATATCCAGAGTTTATAAAGACATTCAAAGATCCTGTCACAAATGCAACAAGAGTGAGTGGCCTTTCAATTGACATATTCGAGGAGGCGGTAAAAAGATTGCCTTTTGCACTTACTTATGACTACCTAGAATTTGACACAGCTGATACAGCAACTACGGGGAGCTACAATGATTTTGTTTACGAAGTCTATCTTCAGGTAAGAAATACTTTATAAATTATATAGCTTTCGATTTCTCAATCCGCCATGTGCAGAAACTAGAATCTGCATACTTTTCACTGTTAAGAAAAAAAATCTTTAGCACCTCAAACATTTTACAATGTATTAAATGTGTGCTCCAGTTTTCCATCCAGTGTTTTATTGTTTCAATTGAAAGCAGGCTGTTATTTCGTTTCACATAGAAGGATATCCCCATTGAGATTAATATTATATAATTAGTCTTAAAATAGAGATACTCCTTTATTAATTTCTCAAATATATAAAGTTGACTAATGCAAATGCCATTGCAGAAATACGACATTGCCGTTGCGGATATTACTGTAAGATACAATCTAACATTGTATGTGGACTTCACTATACCATACACAGAGTCAGGAGTAGGGATGATTGTTCCAGTTAAGGAAGACATGATCAAGAATATGTGGATTTTCTTGAAACCACTGAGCACTGGAATGTGGTTTGGCAGCATCATATTCTTTATATACACAGGAACGGCTGTCTGGCTGCTGGAGTATCTAAATGGCAATGAGCATGTGCATGGTCCCTTTTCACTCAAGCAGCTGGGGATTACAATGTTTTTCTCCATTTTTGAAGAGAGATGAGTAAACATTACAGTTCCATATATTTATGCAAAAAATTGAACAAGCATTTAAGTTGGATAGAAAAAGTATATAATATTGCACTGAAAGGTTTCTGCAAGACAAATTACAATGTTGGTCTGACAAAACTGCATCTCTGTAAGTTGTAGGAAAGAAACAAATCATCTCTAAGAACGCTTATTTAGTTTAATTTATTTCCAAAATAAAGAATTATATCTGTCTAATTAACATTTCTTAACAATGCAACATTAAGTATCAGAAAGGAAAATGAAGTAATGCTAGTTTGCTGCTGAAAAAGTGTTTACGTAGTGTGCCTGTTCTCATAATTGCACTTCACTAAACAGAAAATCTATCTCTAGGTCGTCCTATTTGCCTCAGTTCAAAAACTGATGGTAAGACTTACATTTATCATCTACAGAAATAGATATTACCTATGCTTTCCAGCAAGTCCTGAAATAGCATGCATTGCCGTATCCCCGTTTTAAATTTGTTTAGTGCCTTAATAATAACGTACTGTTATTTCTGCAGAGGAGATGCTGGGACGCTTTCTATCTAGAGTTGTTCTACTTGTATGGATGTTTGTTCTGCTGGTACTTACATCAAGTTATACAGCAAACTTTGCATCAATGCTTACTGTACAGCAGCTTTCACCAACAGTGACTGATGTTCATGAACTCCAGAAGAAAGGAGAATATGTAGGGTTCCATCGCGGTTCCTATATAGAGGGTCTACTGGTGGATATTGGTTTTGAAAGATCAAAGATAAGGCCCTATGATACACCTGATGATTTTTATGGTGCTCTTTCTAATGGAAGCAAAAATGGTGGCATTTATGCGCTTGTACTTGAAGTACCATACATCAAACTGTTCCTCGCAAAGAACAGTAAAGGGTACACAATGGTGGGGCCTATTTACAAGAGTTCAGGTTTTGCACTTGTAAGTTTAACTACACCCAGTAGGACCTTTATTTCTTATCTCTTGAAATATGGAACAAAAATTGATCTGCTGCTACGGTACGGTACCACATTCAGTTTGAGCAAGATTGACACAATTGCCAAGAATTGTCATTTTTCCACTCTGTATGGCCCTTTCTGTACTCTTCTTTGATCGTCTCATTTTTCAAAATCTTTGGTTGAGATTTCAAGCACCTTGCTTGATCCCTTTGCCATCAAGATCAGTTTTTCCTTCTTTTTCTCCTTGAACAATTCAGCTAAGTTGTCAAGAAATTGCTCAATAATTTGATTCTCCTCCATTGTTTAAGTTATACACCAACCATCTGCACAACAAGCAATTATCTTCCTTGCCCAAAAAACTCAACACCCAGGCACCGGTAGAAGCTGCGCTCCCTTCTCTCTCTTTTCCAGGCTAGCCAGCAACAGAGCCCCCTTCTCTTTCTCTGTTCTTGCAGCAACCAAAGGAACAACAAATCCAAGTCTGCAGCCCATCGCACGAGCTGTCTTCCTCTTCTCTAATTCTTGCAGCAATTTCCCACTGGCTGCACCAGCACTGCTACCGCCAAGTGATAACAGCTGACCTGCAGGTCGTATTCGCACGTTGCCAACCGTCGCCTCCGCCACTCCAGTACCTCTTCCTGTGCAGAACTCCACCTGGGCCTACCCTGTTGGAGCTTGTCCTCCGCCTGCAATCGTAGTCGCCAGAGCTCGGCCGCAGATCACCAATTTACCGCCAGCGAGCGGCGAGCACAGCAATATCAGTAGCAGCTCTCTCCGACTTTTCTCTCCGCTGCAGGACACCACCAGCTCTGCTGCAGCTTCCTCCTAACCACAGGTATGAACGCCGCTGTTCCTCTCGTCACCAGCCGCCACCGGCTCCGCACCTCCGCCTGAGCCTGTTGCCGTCAGCACCAACTCACCGCCAAGGCGCCAACGAGGTCCCAACACTGCCTGCTCTGATACCATGTGGTATTTTGACGAAATTTCACACTTTCTCTTGTCCCCTTGCTATACATAGACAGGTACTTGGGCCTCATGGGCCACTACACACACAACTTAAGATAACTCAACAAGAACATATGAGATGTCATTTCGGACTTCAAGCATTCGATAATACTATATCTAACTCCAATTCGGTTAATGAAACAGAGTAATAGACTTTTCAAAAAAAATCTTTTAAACCACTTTAAAGTAACTAAGGCTAAAGCAGCCCTATGGTCAGTCACTAGATTTTGGACTATTTTCAGCAACCTTACTATAATTGTCTCAGGGTATGGTACTGCTAAACAGAACCATCATTTATATCTTTCATTAGATCATGTTAATTAAGCTTACAACAATTTTTCTTTTTTTGCTGATTAGGCACTTCCCAAGCAATCTCCATTGCGTGCTGAAATATCGAGGGCAATACTCAACATCACAGGAGGAGATAGTATCATTGAAATTGAAAAAAAATGGATAGATCAAAATAGCTATCAAAATGAGGATAAAATTGATGGTTCAGGCGCTATCACTTTTGGAAGTTTTGGGGGATTATTCCTCCTAACCGGGATTGTGACAACTTGTTCCCTTTCTGTAGCCATACTGATGAACTGCTACAAAAAAAACCAACAAAATGCAGGGAGCAAAGGAGATGACGAAAATGAACGTGAACATAGGCAACAAGGAGAAAACAGAGATTCACAAGGAGAACGAGAAGATCAAAACTGCGATGAAAACAGAAAGTCCAGTGATATTGAGAACCAAACAATATTGTCAGTGCCACTCAGTTTGAACACAAACAGTGGCCAACTACTAGACAGTGAGAACAAAGATATAGGTTGTAGTTGCAAACAAAGAAACAAGGAAACATCAGTGATGCATATTGGTTCGCAAATAATTCATGGGGGGACAAAAGTGGTATGCCATTAAGTGGCTCAAGTTAGTTCCAAGCTGAGCAAAGATCACCTTTCAAGCTCAAACAACCACAAATAACTGTGGAGGATGCCAGCCTGGCTGAAGTAAGATATGCATAATTTGACATACGTGCAAAATCAAGTAAATTTCAGTTTACATATGCTTTAAGCTTCAGCCTTATAGGCATCGCTAAATCGACAGCTGAAAAGCTAACCGGTCTTATTATATCATGTACTTTTACCTTGGAAAATGTCAAAGTTCACTATGAACTAGGCTGTATACTCCTCCAACAAGATTGTGCCTTGAATACTTTACATTTTTTTTGAAAACAAGTTGAATACTTTACATTAGTGTTTTCGCACATGATCATTCTGAATTCTGATCCACCCCCGGTTTTTTTCACATTACGGAAGAATTGTGTATAACAGGTCCACATGGAGCATCCATAGGTAAATAACTTGTTTGTAACGATCTAATATAGATTGTGTTGGCATTCTAACGAACACCTCGCCCCCCATCAGTTCCAGCATATGCACTGTAGCGTTCCACGAGATTCCACCCATTTCACGGGAATTTTTATGTGCTACGATGCTGAAACATTCACGAGCGCGAGTCCGTAGAAGATCAAACTGGCCAGAACCGGAAGCAAGAGTGGGCTTTGGAAGTTTTGCACTACGCAGAACTCATGTTGGATTATCAAGTCTCGTCGTACCTTGCCGTCTGCCGTCGGGCTCGCCACGCGCCGGATGGTTCGTGGCTCCGTCGCCATAGGGGATGGGCGAGCACCTCAGCGCCGCACGGTGAGGATCCGTTGCGGTGGCAGCAGGAGAGGGTGGCCACCGAGCTCTAAAATAGCGGACAAACAAGGCACTCGTCATTACGGGTGGTATGCAAAGGTCCCACGTAAAATCTTAAATCTGGGGGCTCCTCCCGACGGGTTTAGGGTGGTATCCTGCGTCAGTTTTGGGCTGCCTAGCACCAGGGACGTGGCGGCCATATTGTCCATTTTATTTGGTTATTATGGACACGTGCCTAGTCCTCCCCGCCTCGTCGGCCGTAATTCTGTTTCTCCTCAGCTCACCGACACCTGGTAGACCAGCTGGTCACCTCATGCCGGCTGGTGGCGCAGGATGAGTATCACGAGGGCGGCGCACGGCGAGGCTTCCGCAGTTGATGCATGTTAGCCAGATGCAGTGCACCGAGGACGGCGCCGTGGCCGAGGGGCGCTGGGACTCGGCACGGGGCTTACTCTGCCTCAGAGCGTGCCGGGTGGGCGGTGCCGGCCGTGGGGCGGAGCTGGCCGCGGGCACCATGGGCGGAGCTGGGCGTGGGACGGAGCTGCGGCTGGACTCGGGCCATCGGGCGTGAGGAGGAGCTAGGCGCGGGGCGGAGCTGCGGCCGGACTCGGGTCATCGGGCGTGAGGAGGAGCTAGGCGCAGGCGGAGGGGCGGAGTGCCGGGGCGGGAGGTGACGCTACAAACTGTGGCGAGGAGGCACGTGGCGTAGCCGACCAGGGCCAGGAACACGGCCGCCGGCAATAAGGAGCCCGAGTTCGTCGGCGAGCTCATCCCCGCTGAAGATATTGGTTGTGATGATTGTGAATAAAATAATAAATTAAATGAAAGGAGACTAATCAATGATGAAGTAAATGGAAATTTGCAATAGGATTAAAGACGGTCTCAGAAAGGATTGGTTCTACCGCTAGCATATATCTGAATTGATTAGTCATGCATGTTGTTTACATATGAATACTTTGTGAGGCGGAGCCCCGTGTATTAGTGTGCCCTGAGTGCCTCTAGGCTACACACTACTCACAACCACCACGTAGCCCAGATGATAAGCGATTCGCCTATTGGCACTAGTGATTAAGGGTCTCCCCGTGGATGTGGTATTGGTATGGTGAGTTCTCCATTGATCCCATGTCAGAGATTGGCAAAAAGGAGGGACGACTTTCTGTACTGTCATACCTACTCGTTCGATTCGCCGCAAACTAACACGAACAACCACGTCATGGCCTGGTGGCAGTATATTATGAGGTGCACAACTCACAATAGCATGAGGATTGTTATCACAAACTAGTCAATAGAAAACCATGCATCTTTATCTCAATTCATAGTAATATTGGGTTTTCCCCATCTCCCCAAGAACGAAAAGAACTACTCATACATAGGGGCACAAGACATCATGGATGAAAGATTGAGAGGTTAACTAGAGGGGGGTGAATAGGTTAACTACAAATTTTAGCTTCTTTTTTTATTTAACAAGATAGTGCTCAAATATAGATTGTCTAGATTATGCAACTAGGTGAACAATCTCATATGTTGAGCAAGTACAACTAGCACAAGGTGAACATATAACTAAGCTAGTAGCAACGAGTAAAGGTAAGTTGAGGAATAACCAAACACAATGACGCGGAGATGTATCCCGAAGTTCACTTCCCAATGGAAGCTAATCTCCGTTGGAGCGGTGCTGTGCCACCAATGTGGAACACCGAGTAGCCCTCAAATGGCACACCGTATCTCCTTCGAGTCCTTCCACCGATGTGGAGAGGCTCGAATCACTATGTTGCCATTGAGGTTGACAACTAAAACCTTTACAAGGATGAGGCACACTCCACAACTTTGGAGGGTTCTCACCAAATACCGAAAGCCACCAAGACTCCGAGAAAAAAGATCCACGAGCACAAGAGCTCCGGGGATATCAACAAGGCTTTGAGCTCTGATGAGCTAAGAGCAACAAGGTTCTTGGCTCCGATGAACTAAGAACTACAAGATCCCGAAGGGATGAGTGGGGTGATTTCTAATCGCCTTGGTGGAGTTGTAGATCGGGGATGTCTCCTCCAAATCCCAAAGTATCACGAGTTTTGGTTGGGGATTTGGAGAGATGCTTGAGCTTGAGTGTGGTAAATCAATGGTGGACGGAGTGAGTTTAATTGACACTTTCTAAAGGTAGAGGATGAGATCCTTTTATACTGGAGAGGAAGAAAACGGTCGTTGGGGGGAATCCCCTCGCTGCAGCCCATCCCGGCCTGGCCGGCCTGGCTGGCTAGGGCGGTCGGGACAGCACCACGTTCCCACCCCGGCCTCGAGCCACTGTGGGGCCGGCTGGCAGCCGGTCTGGGGCCGGCGGCCCCCTTCCCACCCCGGCCTAGAGCTGGCCCGGCCTGGGGCCGGCGTGGAGACGAAGCGAGGTCGGGGCAGCGCCCGGAGCACCCGGCCTAGTGCCCGGCCTAGGAGGTCGGCTCCTCTGTTTTCTCTTCTCCTTTTCCCATTTCTTTTCTGCCTTTTCTCTTTTCTTTTCTTCCTTTTTGCTGTCAATCACATAGATGTCCATCGAGGTGTATGATTGTATTTCTCCATGATAGGCTCTGAACATACTTAGGGAAAATATTAGATCTTCCATATGTTGTGATAAAACACCGAAAACAAGATTAGGGACAAATGTCCTTTCAATCTCCCCCTTTTTGATGTTTGATGACAACACATGGATTTGCATTACGAATAATTTATCATGGATATTTGTAAGGAGATAGAACTTATAGAGGTACTCCCCCTATTTGTGTGCCCAATCATAAGATATATATTTGATGAACAAATGGAGTGCCATGATTATGGTTCTCATCTCTTTTTATGTTTTATAGGTCAATATGATATGTGATGCTAACAAGATATTCATATGTGAAATGTGAAGATGATTCGAGAATGATCAAGCTATGAGTTTGTTGAATCAACTTTGAACCAAGTAGTGAAAATACATGTATAGGCATGATGACATCTTATATAAGTGATTGTATTGCACACAATAAAAAAAACTCACCATAGCTTTCATCTCATAGTAGATAGATAGATAAAGAATAACCTCATTATGGTCTTCATCACATCAAGTAGTGGGTAGATAGAGAGTATAATAACCTTACTATCATCTTCATCACATCAAATATCACATCACATAGTAGATCAACTAAGATCGTGGAAAGAAATAGCGATGATAAGACGGAAATGGATGCATGATATGCAATGCAATGTGTTTAGGATCCTAATATTTCTCCCCCTTGGCATCAAGACACCAAAAAGGGAGAAAATGATGCACGTCCAATCACTCGTCATCATCCGGCGCGGGAACTTCCTCAGTAGGTGCCTGACTGGAACTAGCTGCAGCTGCAAAGGAGGCCCTAAAAAGCCCGAGAGAACTAGCATCATCACCAAGCCAGAAGGTGTGCTTTGACTTCCATGCGTCCTCCGTGAGCTCCTCCGAGCTAGGAGAGCCGAGTGGAAGCTGAAGAGCTGTCATGATTTCCCGCTGGTTGCGACGATAGGCCTTGCCCTTGTGATAGGAGTGATAGTCTCGTTGTTGCTTGTCAATGAAGAAGCAATTCATCTTCTGAAGAGCCCGCTTGATCCTGAAAGTGCTAGAAGCGGGGACAGTAGGATCTGGGGAAGAAGAGCTGGGGATACCCTGAGATGTACTAGGCCCAATGGACAATGTGAGGGTACGCTTGGGACGTTGAGCAGCAGCTATCTCAGCCTCAGCGGCCGAGAGAAGAACAAACTGTTTGGGAGTCACCTTGGAGTAGTTGTTGATGAGACCAGCTGGGATCTTAGACTCAATGAGTATCTGAAGGTATGAGCCATAGATGGGTACCCTCTTGTCACGAACACAGTCCTCATCTCATGCCACATGTAATCTAGAATACCCAAAGGCTTGTTGTTCCTCATAGCAGTGCCAATATGAAAGAGGAGATTCACCAACCATTTGCGGACCTCACCCTTCTCACCAAACTTGACATTGATAGTGTTCCGTAGAATTGTGTGCACAATGTACCAAAATTCAGTGAAGTACTTGACCTTGGGAATGTGCTGAGTTCCAGTACCTTCTGGGTAGCAATGAGCACACCATCTTGAGCCTTCATAAGGTACTTCGGATCACCATGAATGTGAATGAAGTTCATGGCATCAAAGATAACCGGAGGAAGACCGAGAAGGGAGCCAAACTCAGTCATGGTGGCGGTACACTTGACACCACCACTCATCCAAGTCAAAGTACGAGGTCCCTAAGTGGAGAAGAAAACAGTGGCATAGAATTCCTTAAGCAGCTCGGGTGCAAATGGGCGAGAGTTAGTGGTCCCCATGAGAGCAGTGATACCATGAAAATCCATAGGCTCCATAACCCCTGGTCAATGCTTGCGGGTTGTTTCCACATCAAAGAAGTGCTGATCAACATAACTGTTCTGGAGTTTACCCAGGATGAACACATACATAACCTGATGCATCTTGCAGTAGAACCGGGGATCGGCACAAGTACTCTGCCCAAAATCATAAGGATTGAACTTCAAACGAGCAGTCTCAAAATCATCAGCACTCAGGCCGCCCCAATTAGTAACCACTGGCTCAGCTGGATTGACGGGAAGTGGAGCACCCTGTCTCTGAGAAGGAGTAGAGCCAGCAACACTAGCAGCACTTTTCTTGCGGGGGCGAAGAGCATGTGGTCCCTTGCCACTTGGTGCATTGGCATCGCCTGAGAGGAATGATGCATGGATATGGAAAATTATAGTAAGTGCACATGGTCGTTGTTGTATTAAGAAAAAAATGTTCCATGGTGATGAGTGATAGTGAAAAGAGCGGGAACAAAAATCATCTAGAGAGGACATCGTGAGTGCATCATAACATAGCAAGTTGGAACTACATCATAGCATAGAATGAAAGAAAAAAGTGTTGCATTTTCTAGCATGACAAGAGGAGAGTGGCAAGTTGGGACTACATCATAGCATGGCAAGTTGGGACTACATCGTGAGGATCACAACTAGATGAAAGTGATAAATCTAAGGTATGGCTAGTGTGACATATTAACTAGATGAGGAACCCTAAGTGAGATCTATCATAAATACTAGATGCGATTTGAACCCCAAAAACAATGAACCAAACCAGCATACCGAGAGAGATATAGAAAATAAAACACAGTATAGAAGAGGAGCCCTAGAGATTACCCGAGTTGGAGGCCATCTTGAAAAAAGTCCACAAAATCAGAGGAGAGGATCTCCCCCAAGAGGGCACCAAAGAGGATTCCACGGGGAGGAGAGTGTGGAGGAGTCCGAGGGCTTGCAGATCTGTGAGTTTGGGTGGTAGGGAGGGTCTAGGGTGTGGGGGGGAGGGGGAAGGAGAGCTCCAAGGAGGGTCTCTAATGGTGGGGGTGTGTGGGGGAAGAAGGGGGAGGTTAGGGAGGGGATCGTGTCCCTCCCTTTGTGATGTGCGTGCGCGTGCGAGTGCCTGGCCTGGGGTGCCGGCCAGGCCGGCGTGGGGGTGCACGGGGTCGGGCTGGTGGCCGAACGCCCCGGCCTAGGGCCGGCGCGGGGGTGAGCGGGGCCGGGCGCGCAGCCGGGCGACCCGGCCTGGAAGTCCGGCCTGAGGCCGTCGTGGGGAGCGGGCGAGGCCGGCCGGGAGGCAGAGACAGCCGGCCTTTAGAGCCGGCCAGGCCGACCGCCCAGGCCGGATACGGGCAAAAAATTTGTTTTCTTCCCCCTTTTTAAAATAGGCATACTTCCTCCCCGGAATTGTTGAATTTTTTTTTAGAAAAAATAAAAGTTCATTTAAACGAGTGATAGAAGGTAAATTTTCTTTTTTTATGTTAGCAAGTTTTACTCGACCATGTGCACAAATGTGATGAGATGAAATGAACATTGTGATTTCCATATGCATCCAATGGAAAAAAGTGAATTAAACAACATTGGATGCAATATGAAATATGAAAAACGAAAATGCATATGAGTGTAACACAAAATGTTTTATCAATATGAAAAACCAAAACACTCGAATCTTGAATTTGGGCAGTGACCTTAGCCACCATGTATGAGTATGTTCGATATGACACCGCGAAGGTATATCTTGGGTGCATTGTCGAGACTCATCATTGAAGCACATTATATCATTTGAAATGACCATTATGTATGATTTGTTTATTTATACATTATAGGAGTAGTGTTGAGTCATTGATTGAGCTACACTCCCCCTATTTCTATGCGTACATCTAAGAGCCAAATACAAGTCTAGTAGAGGTGTGTATGCAATATTTTCAATCAACTAAAATTGCTTGCACATACGACATTGAGCTCACTCCTTAATTGCTTGAATCTCTTCTCATCTAGAGGTTTTGTAAGAATGTCGGCAAGTTGATCTTTGGTGTTGATATAGGAGAGTGAGATATCTCCATTGGCCACGTGATCTCGAATTAAATGATATCAAATCTCAATATGCTTGGTCTTGCCATGAAGTACCGGATTCTGACCAATCTTTATAGAACTCTCATTGTCACATAAAAAAAAGGCATTGTCTTAATCTCGATTCCAAAATCCTAAGACATTGCCTCATCCATAAAAGTTGAGAGCAACAAGTAGCGACGGAAATATACTCCGTTTCCGTGGAGGAGGTGGCAATGTAATTTTGCTTCTTGGAAGACCAACACACGAGTGACCTACCAAGAAATTGGCAAGCACCCGAGGTTGATTTTCTATCCACCTTGTCCCCTCCCCAATCTGCATCCGAATATCCCACAAGATCAAAAGTTGTGTTTGGTGGATACCAAAGGCCATGTGTAGGAGTGTCAACCAAATACCTAAGAATCCTTTTGACCGCAATCATATGGCTTTCCTTGGGGTTAGATTAAAATCTTGCACACAAACCCACACTAAACATAATATCCGGTCTAGATGCACAAAGGTAAAGCAAATATCCAATGATAGAACGATAAAGTTTGGGATCAACCAGTATACCTTCGTGATCCATAGTAAGATTCACGATTGTTGACATTGGATAAGCTAGTGGCTTGGCATTGTTCATATCAAATTTCTTGATCATGTCTTGAATATATTTTGCTTGACAAATAAAAGTTCCTTCATAATATTGCTTTATTTAAAAACCAAGAAAGAACTTCAATTCTCCCATCATAGACATCTCAAACTCACTTGTCATTAATTTGGAAAATTGTTCTACAAAGCTCACATGAGAAGATCCAAATATAATATCATCAACATATACTTGACAAACGAAGAAATGTCCATCTACACTTTTGGTATAAAATGTGGGGTCAATTACCCCAAGTACGAAACCACGATCTACTAGGAACTCCTTTAGATGATCATACCAAGCATGTGGGGCTTGTTTGAGGCCATACAAAGCCTTATGGAGGAAGTAGACATGGTTAGGATACTTGGGATCCTCGAACCCCGGGGGTTGTTTAACATATACCAATTCACTTAGAGGACCATTTAGAAAAGCACTTTTAACATCCATTTGATGCAAGATGAAGTTATGGCTAGTGGCATATGCAAGTAATATAAAAATGGATTCAAGTCTAGCTACGGGAGCGAAAGTTTCACCGTAGTCAAGTCCTTCGACTTGAGAGTAGCCTTGAGCAACCAATCGAGCCTTGCTGCGAATCACTTGCCCATGAGAATCCTGCTTGTTCTTGAACACCCATTTTGTTCCAATTACATTTTGATCCTTGGGTCTTTCCACTAGTGACCATACTTTGTTTCTCTCAAAATTATGGAGCTCTTCATGCATGACTTGAACCCAATCTTCATCTTCAAGAGCATCATACACTTTGATAGGTTCAACATGAGAGACATATGAATGAATACCACAAAACTTGAGCACTTGTCCACGAGTGGAGACACTTCTTCCCAAGCCATCAATAATATTCTTTTGATAATGTGACTTTTGTTGAAATCTTGAGGCTTGAAGAGTCATGATACGAACTAGTGCATCATCGACATTCTCATTTGGAGGGATATGCTCATCATTTCCTTCATCAAGACAATGATCCATGCGGAGTGGAGTTCTTGGTGAAGAATCACCAAAATCATTTCCACCATTATCATTGGGTGGATCTTGATCATTTTCTTGATGAGGGGTATCCACTTGAAGGTCTTGTTCTTGTTCTTGGTCTACCCTTTGATTGGTGGTTGATGTAGAGGGATCCACTTGCGTAGAGCTAGTCCCATCCACATTTGCCACAAAGTGTCCCTCAATGGGTATAAGTGGACCTATACCCATTCTTCCTATGGCTATGGAGGAAGGTTCATCACCTACATCATCACAATTTGCTCCACTTGGGAGCCATTATCCTCATGAAACTCTACATTCATAGATTCTTCAACACACCCGATGGATATGTTGTAGACCCTATAAGTGTGAGAGTTCGTGGCATAACCAACAAATATACCTTCAAAAGTTATAGGATCATATTTAGATAATCTAGCTCCTTTAATGTAAACTTGACATTTACACCTAAAAACTCGAAGATACTTGATGTTGGGTTTGTTACTGGTTAGGAGTTCATATGGAGTCATACCAATCATCGGACGAAGGAAGAATCGGTTAGATAGATGACAAGCAGTGTTGATGGCTTCGGCCCAAAAGTTATATGGGGATTTGAACTCGGCCATCATAGTTCTTGCCATATCAATAAGTGTGCGATTCTTCCTTTCCGCTACACCATTTTGTTGAGGGGTGTACGCAACGGAATATTGATGTCTTATCCCATCTTCACTCAAGAATTCATCCATGGTGTAGTTCTTGAACTCGGACCCATTGTCGCTCCTAATAGACAAGATCTTGGTGTCATATTGGCGTTGCACTTCCGTGGCCAAGGATATGAACCTTTCTTGAGTATCACTCTTCCTCTTGATATAGAATACCCAAGTGTATCTTGTATAATCATCAACAAACACCAAACAATACTTTTTGTCACAGAGACTATCATATATGGGAGGCCCAAATAAGTCCAAGTGAATACGCTCAAAGGGCCTTGTTGTGGAGATGATTGATGTCTTGGGATGATTCTTCTCATGCATATTTCCGCCAATACAAGAGCCACAAGGGAGATCTTTGGAAAAATTCACACTTGTTAGTCCTACCACGTGCTCACCCTTCACAAGAGTTTGTAAATTTCTCATACCGACATGGCCCAAGCGGCGATGCCAAAGCCACCCCACGTCGGATTTAGCCATTAGACAAGTGGCGATATTTGTAGTTTCTTTCGAGAAATCCACTATATACATACCGTTTTCCACAAATCCAACAAAGGCTACTTTAAGAGAAATGGTGTGAAGAACAAGCACGTGATGTCGCCCAAATACACATGTAAAATTGCATTCACAAAGTTGCAAGACAGAAAGAAGATTATAGACAAGGGACTCAACAAGGAGGACTTTCTCACTGGATGAATCCAGAGAAATGACCACCTTGCCATGTCCTAATACCTTAAATTGTGAGCGATCACCGATAGTTACATGAGCAAATTTGAGGAGTTGGAGTTTTAAGTCATTCAACACTTCCTTGCTTCCAGTCATATGTGCGGAACAACCACTATCAATCATCCATGATGTTCCTCCGGAAGCACAACCCTACAATGAATCAACTTCTTGTTTTAGGTACCCATTTTTGGATGGGTCCTTTCTTATTAGTCACAAGGGTCTTAGGAACCCAAATAGCATACTTGTAATCATCACCATATGAGGTGCCAACATATTTTGCATAAACATGACCATCAATAGATTTAAGAAGCACATAAGATGGGATATACTTTCCTGCAAAGTTGTTGTGAGTAGTGGTGTTCCTAGGTACAATACTCTTAGTAATCATATCAAACTCATCTTCATCATTAGCCAACTCCCCCGCCTTCACAAAAATAATAGAGTAAGTGGACGAAGTTGACTTCTTCTTGTAGGCCACCTTGGAAGTTGAACCAAAACCAAGGCCTTCCTTGCCAATAACTCTCTTTTGACTACTCAAAAGATCATTAAGGTTCTTTTGCCCTTGGATGCATGTGGCAAGACCTTTGTTGAGTTGTGCCTTCAACCTATTGTTCTCCTCAATGAGAGTTGCCTTGACACGCAAAGGGTTAGTAATACAAGAGTGTTCATCTACATTTTTAACCCTTTCAAGGTTTTGAGCTCATTTGAAATTGTTCGATGATCAATTTTAAGCTTATCAAAATCCTTAATGGGTTCATTGTAAACTTGGTTAGTTGCATCATTTAAGGCCATGAATTCTGTTACCTTAGCAAAAGCATGCTCACAATCAAGTTTTACTTTAGCTATGTCAATTGCAAAGGTTTTCTCTATGCTTTCTCTAAAGCAATGTGATTCATCTAGAGCTTTCTCAAGCTCCTCAATTTTACTAGCATCATCACGAGAAAAATTTTCAGGTAAAGTTAGTTTCTCCTCATGTTCATCAATGAGGCCATGTGACTCACTTAATTGATCCATGATAGAGACAAAGATAGATTTAGTTTCTCCTTCTAGTTTCTCCACAAAGTTTATCAAGGGGTCTTCCTCGACACAATTTAATAGTGAAGGAGTAGAAGAGTTTGCAAGTTTGAGTGTAGGAGTCACCTTTGGGGGTATACCCTTGACCATGAAGCACTTGTGACTCGAGGGACCCTTGTTGTCATTAGAGTTGGAGAAGAGAGAGCTTAAGTTAGGAGGTACGACACCCCTAGCCATGGCCGCCATACCTACTTTTTCATCATCACCATCACTCTCTTCACCACCGGACATGTACTCAACTTCTTTTGCAATCATTTCCCTAGGAGGGCCTCTCTTGATGATGTTCTTGGACTTGGGAATGAAGGTGGATTTCTTGATGAGTCTTCCACCATTTTCAATTCTACTCTTGAAGGGACACTCGGCAACAAAGTGCTCGGTATCTCCGCAATTGAAGCAAGTCCTTGCCTTCTTCATGCTTGAGACTTCTTTTCCCTTGTTCTTGGTGGCATTTGATCTAAAATCTCCTTTCTTCCACCACTTGTGTTGAGCAAGGGCCAAGCAGTGTTCATGTGATGTATTCATATCTTTCTCGGAGACCTCCTGTGTGGATCCACCATCATCACTTGAGTCATTTTCTTCATAGGGAGTGGCCTTGGACTTAAAAGCAAGATATGGTTTCTTCATTCTGTTTACATGGGCCATGACATCATCGAAGGTTTGCTTCAAGACTTTTAGAGTGATGAAGAGACCCAAAACATCATTGGGGGATAGATCCAAGTAATTGGCCCTTGATTGCACATTCATCACCATGTTTTCATTGTATGGAATCAAGGTGAGTAGAAATTTCTCCTTGACCCAATCATCCATACAATCCTTGAAGCCACAATCTCTCATGTCGTTTACAAGAGCCTTGAGTCTTCTAAACATGTCTTCAATGTTCTCTCCATCACCCAAATGAAAGTGTTCAACTTTTCTTTGGATGATTGACTTCTTGGATCGTTGGAGATTGATGTTGTCGTCATACATATCAACAAGGAAATCCCAAGCTTTATTTGCACTTGAGAAGGACCGAATGTGCTCAACTCCTTCCTTTTCCATTGCCTTCTCCAACATGTGCATGGCATGAGCGTTGAGTTGCCCATCTATGATGTCACTTGAGCTTAAGTTCTTGGGGTCCTTTGGCTCATACCCCTTATCAGCAATTCTCCATATTTGCATTAAAGAGCTGAACATGTAAGACTCCAATTAGTAAAACGATTCCTATCTACCATAGGAGGTGGACCAAGATGATTAACATGTGGATGTTGAACATTTGGAGTATTGTTATAAGCAAAGCCAAAAGAATTTCCACCACTACCACTTCCGGGTGCCGATGTTGCGGACCCTTCCTTAAATGGAATGGGGTTTCCATGTTCATCTAAGACAACATTTTCTCTAGATTGATTAAATGAAGATGCCAATTCCTTTATTAGTCCCTCAATCTTTTTCTTGGAGCTAACAATCATAGCTTGGATTAGCTTTTGAATCCCCTCCATGGTGACGGGATCATTAGCCATCATTTCCTCCTCTTTAGGCGGTAAAGCCCTTAATAAAGAGACGAGGCTCTAATACCAATTGGAAGATCGAGAGGTTAACTAGAGGGGGGTGAATAGGCTAACTACAAATTTTAGCTTCTTTTTCGATTTAACATGATAGTGCTCAAATATAGATTGTCTAGATTATGCAACTAGGTGAACAATCCCATATGTTGAGCAAGTACAACTAGCACAAGGTGGATATATAACTAAGATAGTAGCAACGAGTAAAGGTAAGTTGAGGAATAACCGAACACAATGACGCGGAGATGTATCCCGAAGTTCACTTCCCAATGGAGCTAATCTCCGTGGGAGCGGTGCGGTGCCACCAATGTGGAACACCGAGTAGCCCTCAAATGGCACACCGTATCTCCTTCGAGTCCTTCCACCAATGTGGAGAGGTTCGGATCACTATGTTGTCGTTGAGGTTTACAACTAGAACCTTTACAAGGATGAGGCACACTCCACAACTTTGGAGGGTCCTCACCAAATCCCGAAAGCCACCAAGACTCCGAGAAACAAGATCCACGAGCACAAGAGCTCCGGGGATATCAACAAGGCTCCGAGCTCCGATGAGGTAAGAGCAACAAGGCTATTGGCTCCGATGAACTAAGAACTACAAGATCCCGAAGGGATGAGTGGGGTGATTTCTAATCGCCTTGGTGGAGTTGTAGATCGGGGATGTCTCCTCCAAATCCCAAAGTATCACGAGCTTTGGTTGGGGATTTGGGGAGATGCTTGAGCTTGAGTGTGGTGAATCAATGGTGGAGAGAGTAAGTTTAATTGACACTTTCTAAAGGTAGAGGATGAGCTCATTTTATACCGGAGAGGAAGAAAACGGTCGTTGGGGGGAATCCCCTCGCTGCAGCCCACCCCGGCCTAGGGGGGCCGTCCAGGCCGGCTAGGGCGGCCAGGACAGCACCACGTTCCCACCTCGGCCTCGAGCCACTGTGGGGCTGGCTGGCAGCTGGTCTGGGGCCGGCGCCCCCTTCCCACCCTGGCCTGGGGCCGGTGTGGAGACGAAGCGAGGCCGGGGCAGCACCCGGCCTAGTGCCCGGCCTGGGGCCGGCGTGGGGCAATCTGGGGCCGGGGCACTGCCCGAGCAGCCCGGCCTAGGAGCCCAGCCAGGCCGGCCAGGGAGGCCGGCTCCTCTGTTTTCTCTTCTCCTTTTCCGATTTCTTTTCTTCCTTTTTGCTGTCAATCACATGGATGTCCATCGAGGTGTATGATTGTATTTCTCCATGATAGGCTCTGAACATACTTAGGGAAAATATTAGATCTTCCATATGTTGTGATCAAACACCAAAAACAAGATTAGGGACAAATGTCCTTTCAATCTCCCCCTTTTTTATGTTTGATGACAACACATAAGCAATAAGTAAAGGTATAAGATAGACAATAACAATAGTAGTAGAAGCATGGGGAAAGGATATAATTCTCGTAGTTCCTTCCCAAGTGAAGTAAGTCTATGTCGGAGGGTCACTAGTATAAAAAAACCCAACGATTTTTAGCTCTAGTCCCCATGAGCCTACCAAACGGGACCAGAGGGGGGTGGCACGACAATGGCCCGCCTCGCTCGAAAGCTTTTAGTCCCGCGCCGTAACACGAGCCGGGACTAAAAGTCCTCTAGCAACCGTTCCCGTCGCCTCGCAGACTTTTAGTCCCGGGTCGTAACACGACCCGGGACTAAAAGTCTTCGTGGCAACCTTTCGCCAAGACGGGGAGCATTTAGTCTCGGGTGGTGTTATCGCCCGGGACTAAATGCCCAAACCGTTTGTCTACCGCGCGCTTTGGAAGTTGATCCACGG
This sequence comes from Alopecurus myosuroides, assembly GCA_028641055.1. NCBI lineage: Eukaryota > Viridiplantae > Streptophyta > Magnoliopsida > Poales > Poaceae > Alopecurus > Alopecurus myosuroides. Next base: position 231,141,465 of record CM054063.1, on the reverse strand, counting down.
GCAGGTTTAAATACAGAGAAACGCGCCATTGCTACAGTACCGAGCGCCTCTCTCTTCTCCCTCCTTGCTCTCCTCTCTTTATTCTTCCACATTCTCCACTATAGGACTAGAGATTATGGACGTGGACACACATGGTCGGAAACTTGATGTCGCATACACCAACAAGAGTAGGAGGGTTCCGGCCTATCTTGACCTCATGAAGAAATGGTTTCGCGAGGATGGAGGGGGTTTTCTAGGCCTTGATTTTGAGTACACGGCCGATCAAAAGGACGTGACTCTCACCCAACTTGCTCACAAGAGGCGTGTCTTTCTCTTCCAATGGTCAAGGTAAGCCATCTTATCGATCGTCTCCTCTCTTTCTCTTTTCCCATGTTTCTCCTTGATATTATTTTGATTGGATCGGAAATTGTATAGGATAGCAACATGTACGTGTGTGTATTCATATATAGCAATGTGTATTGGAAATTCCGTTTGGATTCATATAGCAATAAATATATATATTGGCCGAAATTGCATAGAAAGCAATATATATATCCATGTGTACATTCATATATATAGCAATGTGTATTGGAAATTCATTTGTATTCATATAGAAATGTATATTAGAAAATTCCATTTGTATTCATATATAGCAATAATGTATTGGATGGCCGAAATTGCATTGGAATTGAAAGCAATATATTCATATAGAAATGTTTTATTGGAAAGAATAAATTTGTTTCATTGAAACAATATACTTTTGTTGCATTGAAACTTATACTTTGTTGCATTGAAACCTATACTTGTTGCATAACATTTGATCCAATTTGTTGTTGCATATATAACATTATTTGTTTAACATTTGTTCCATTTTTTTGGTTGCAGTAGTGACAAGCATTATCGAGAACTGGTGGATTTCCTTGTTAACAGCGGCATACGTTTTGCTAGCGTTGACATAAGGAATGACAAGATGAAGATGTGGAACACCTGGCGTATTGAGATACCATCTCAATGCCATATTGATATCCAGGACCTGTTCCAGCTTGATTATCCGAGGACTGGAATGGATGCTATGGCAGCCGCGTTGATCGATGAGAAGTACGGTACCATGAAGAAAAAATTCACTAGTTCGATGCACAATTATTGGGAGAAGTGCCGACTTGACCAGATCAACATTGAGTACGCATCTGTCGATGGGTTTCTTTCCTACGAGTTGTACCGTATCATCAGTGTCTTCAGCTACGGGCAGCGTAACCTTGCCCCCCGGTCTCCTACTGTTTGGGACGATTCGGAGGACGAGCAGTCCGTGCAGATGGGAGCCCTCGTGACGGCATATATATGCATATTATGTATTGCTTAGTGTGTGATGTTTATATATATATTCGATCCCTAGAAGACATATGTACGTGTCCTTGTGTAATTATATATATCTATTTTAAATGCTCTTATTTAATTATATATATATATATATCCAAAATTGCCAGCTACAAAGGAGGGTAGCTACCTCCCCCTCCAGAGTCGTTGGATTGTTGCATCAAGATCCGCTCTCGGTCAAAGCATCATACTACCTATTAATGTAATGAAAGTTTTAATATGAAACGTGTCCCGGATGTTAGACAGGCTCCTGCTGTGAAGTTGGACGGCCGCCGTTCCTTCTGTTCTTTGTTTCGTGTTGATTTCAGCTTTACTCGTAGACTGAATAAAGTCATATTTGCACTGACATTGGCATACACAAAGTCTTCTTTGCACTGACATAGGCAGTGTGAATAAAGTTAGTATTACATTGTATATATGGTCAGAAGTTATTTTTTGTGCATGACGTAGAACTTTACTTCTTAGGGTCTATACATATCCGTGAAACCAATCAAATCTTTTATGCATGTATCTATTTGGGTCACGTGCTCTATAAATTCTATACGGGCCGAGTGTTTTTTTGTTTTGGCAGTGAAAATCGTCTCGGTCCGTAAAGTTTCCTGCAAAATAAAAATCCGCATGGAAAGTGTTCGGACCTAATTCCATTTTTAGTACTTCTGCCATTAAAGATGTTGCAGTTCTTCCAGTATTGCTTCATACCCATTGACGGCCCACACGACTGAAATTCAAATGCATATTCAATTTTTTCTCTATGCCTGGCATGCACATTGTTATCTTCTCGTGTAGTATTTATAAATTGTATAGTATGTGCGCTGTGTAAAAATCTTGCGAGTTAAAATATTTTTCGAGGATAGTTTTCACCGGTGCAAGTGAAAGTAAAAAGACCGACCGCTTACGCATGGAGACTAGATAAATTTGAGGACACGTGTACTCGCTACGTGAGACGGAGCAATTCAGATAGTTGTCGGACATTAATTAAAGTTGGCCTCACCAGGAATAAGCACAGTTCCTATCGGCAGTACTAGTACGGCCTCGATGCATTCGATGTGCCGTGTGTGTCTTCCGATTTCAGTATGATTCATGGCCCGAGGATGCATTGACCACGTGGATCCCACGTGCAGTCGAAACCTACTTTACCACACAGTACTGCTGGGGTAATTTCCCCATATTAAGTCGACCAAGGTGTCTGCTGAACTGAAGTTTGGTAATGATCCTGAGTGAGTCGAGCTGAATGAGCATAGCTTATATATGACCAGAAACAAGGTACCAAAATTTGGCGGCAGATTTAGAATCTCACAATTCCACGCGCGGGAAAAAGAAAAAATTGTGCAGTAGCTTTTAGCAGTACCTGTTATCAGCACGTACATGCTAACGCGGGGAAATGAAGCGCACCAGCTTTTAGAAATTTGTGACATCAGTACGTACATGCTAATAATAGCTTTCACAGCTTACCAGGAATGGGTTCGCACATGCAGATGCCATGCACGGACGAGGTCGTTTTCACGTCTCCGTTATGTCAGAACGGCACACATGGAATAGCTAGATTAGCCACATGTGATAACCATAAACGTAGTCAAACCACCTGACACATGCGCATGGATGGCACGAATCTTACAGACAGAATCTATGGTCCAGAATGGTGCGGTAGATACCCCCTTTTCATTAAATCCACACTCATATATATATATATATATATATATATATATATATATATATATATATATATATACCTAATAATAAAGGGAGAAAGGTTTCTTTCTCCTTTTTTCGTACGTATTTCGTATGTCATCCTTTTACGTTTTCGTACATCTGCCCTTTACGTTTTCTTTACCATCGCTGGTTTGTTTCAAGATCCAGATACGATAGATCCAATAATCGCCATGGAATCCTTTTCCAGTTTTAGTCCTTCCCGGAAACGGCTTAGTCCAACCCAATTTCTTCCCCTGCCGCACGCCACGCCACACCTCCTCTACTTATATGCGCGCTTCGATCGATCTATCTCCTCTGTTGATTTTCTTTATCCTTCCGTACGATTCCGCATGATTTTCGTTTGAGAATTTGTTGTTCTCCACGATTTCGGTAGGATCCCTGCGCAGACGGCCTCGCCAACGGATCTCTCACCTCCGTCACTAGGATTCTACACGAACAGGCGCCGCCAAAGCGCTGCCGAGCAGGCATGCACGGGCATGCCCAGACCGCGGCCAAACCTTCACGATTTTAAGTCGACAATGCTCGCAACTTCCGCGTCATGTTCAAGACACGGAGCTGTGGGTTCTCATGGGACACCACACGCCGGGGAGCCAACATCGTCCGCTGCATGATTGCCAGGGCACCAACGAGGCTACGACGCACTCGCCCGGCCCGTGACGCGCGGTTACGACCCCGGCTTCCCAGAGATCGATGGCCGCACGGCGTTTGCCGTCCACCCTGTCGTGGCGTGGGCTGTCAAGAGCCGTGTGTTCATGGAGGCTGCTGGAAACAAGCCAAAGACATGGCTTTGGTGAGGAGCTTCCACTGGCAGCGGCGGCTGGTCCGCCTGACGTTCAAGGACGAGAACATGGTCAACGTTGATTTAGGCCGCGCCAGGTACTGTCCTGACGTCCGCAAGAAGCCGTCGCGATCGATGCAGGTACTGGAACTGGTTGTTGTTGCGCTGCGCATGGTGGCCGAGGCTTCCTGGAGTCCCGATGGGTCATGTTATGTTTCCAGATTATTGTGGGCCGATGCATCAAGTGCAGTTCTAGCCGGCTAATCTCTTTCCCCTCACCGAGATTTGTACTTCGATCGGCAACAAGCCATGTCATGCTATTGATTCTCTCACAAAAATTTATTCAGCACTAGCTTGATGCAATTGGTAGCATCTTCTTTTTTCTACATGACAGATTGACAGGTACCGTACATCGTTGCAGGGAACTAAGGATAGAGAAGCACGGCCACGTTCTTGGATCCTTTTTTTAATATTTGGTTGGAGAGGATGAATTGCAACATTACTTATCACACTTCTCCGAACCAGTGAGATGCGATGTTCTCATGGTAGCTAATGGTCAAGGAAATATAGGGAGAGTGATAACTTGATGCGTGCGTGCGCCGTCGTGATGCTGGGCGATCGGAAATCCTACACCTACGGACTGAACCTATGGACTGAGCCTACGGACAAAACGTGGCTTCACGTGGTTGCAGAGAATTTGGGACCGGTTACTTTTCTAGCAAATCACGACGCACCACTGCTAGCCACCTCGTCCTGTAAGCCTATTTCGTAAGTAAACTGCCCGTAGATGTAGCATCACTCCTGGGCGATCCATTCCGGTCGCGATTTCTTCTCCCGCTTCTGCCAGAAAAAAATCGCATTCCCTAGCGCGGCCCGATCAAAACATCAATAGGGTGGCTATATCTCTTCCTCCTATGATCCCTTCACGCGGAGAGTAAAGGTGGCGAACCACTCCTAGGGTTTCGACACCGTCGACGGCTTGTATTTCTAGCCACGTGCCCACCCTATTAGCGGTCTGGTTGGTTATGGCCAGCGGAGGCCACATTTGCTGGCTGACTTTTTCAGTAACATATTAATAAAATTGACCAAACATAGCTAGCTCACGTAGTTTGTTTTTTTGCAAAAATACTTTATGAGCAAATAAAGCTCATGTTTAATTTTATTTTGATGTTTATAGTTTTCTATTTATGTCAATTCGCAATGTGCAAAATTTTAGCAAACCGACTTGATTTCTGTTGCGAAGAAATAAAGAGAATATAATAATATTGAGTATATCAACAATAACATATTTATGAGGCTCTTCCCCGTCGCATGAGCACGTTTACTAAAGGGAGTTTAATAAGCTAACTAGAACCCTTGGTCCGCCAACAAAAACCATCCTAGCAAATTCAGTGATTTTCCCCTGCCCTCAGCAAGGATCAGAGGTGTTGTACCCTATCACCAGTTACTTCTGCCCGGAATTAGTCATAATTCCCCTCCTTCCGTCCGGAAGTAGTCATAATTTCTTTCCTCCAGTTCTGTTGCAATGTGATGGAAGAGAGGCATGCCTACTCCTTCGTTGTCGTTGGAGCGACGGCGAGCTGATGGCCACGACAACCTAGATGTCACGAAAAGTAGTACATGGAGCACGAGCTCGTTATCATGGCGGTTGCCCTCACGCTCTCGCAGTGTCTCACGCTGCCAGTGGTGCAACCGTGCACGGCGAACAAAGTGCATAGGAAAAATCTTTCCCGTTGCAACGCACGGGCACGTTTCCTAGTGTGTGTGTGTGTGTGTGTGTGTATATATATATATATACACGGCGAACAAAGTGCATAGGAAAAATCTTTCCCGTTGCAACGCACGGGCACGTTTCCTAGTGTGTGTGTGTGTGTGTGTGTATATATATATATATATGAGTGTAATGGAAAGGAGGGTAGCTACTCCACCAACGTAGGCCGTCGATCCTACCTCTGAGATGTGTGCTATAGAAATAAGTCTGTCACTAGCTTTGACCATGTTAACGGGGACGCCAGACACTTACCGTTATGAAATAACGTCTACCATGAACGGAAATCATGCGGACCATATATGGACTTTATATATTATATGGGTGTATACGTGCTAGTTAAAATAACTTTATAACTTTATCTGGAGAACCTAGGGCATATCGCTAAGAAATTGGACTTTCATCACCTTTATCTGGTCTGTGTTTTCAACTTTTCTGTTACCTGTACACCCTGCCCAGGAGACGTGGGTTATGTCGCGCAGTCGCCTGTCGGGCCAGGTTGCTCGACGCTACCACATCAGCGTGTGGAGGAGCTCCAGCGGTGGGTCAAGGCGCGTGCAGGACAACCCATTCTCGGCGCAGTCTGAAGCCGTGGCGCAGACCATCTCTCCAGGAAACACACATGCCAGGACGGTAACGATGGCGGACGATGTACCGTTGATGTTCTCGTTGCACTCCTTCCTGCGGACCAGGCTGGACATGGACCACGAGACGCTCCATATGGGTTGCTACTCTACATCTTGACCATGTTGGTGATTGTTTATGGTACTCGTTCGGAAAGTGTTTTGGCCTATACTGATATTAGCACGTACTCCTTCCGTTCAACAATAGATGACTTCAATTTGTCCAAATATGGATGTATGTAGACAAAAACATGTCTAGATACATCCATAGCTAGACAAACAGAAGTCATGTATTGTTGAACGGAGGGAGTACACTGTTATTGTTAAGAATTTAGGCAATTTACAAATTAAATTAGTCCAAGACATGACGTAAATATACTGATATTTAACCATGTTCGTGCATACTAGATTTATAGTAGATAAATCTACGCGAACTACTAGTGTTGCACACATGGAAATAATAATGACAGGGATAAACGTGTTATACCCTGCAGTTGGCCAATTGGCAGTAGCCGTAGCAGAGGCGGTGGCCGCGGCGGCAGCAGCAGCTCGTTCGACTTCGGTGGCCATGTTGACGATGAGGACGATGAGGTAGTAGTCGAAGTAGATGTACAGCAGCAGCGAGCAGTCGCGTAGTAGACGCTCCCCAAAAACCTAACCGCCCCTCTCGCGTACAGGATCTGGAGAGGCGGGGTTTCGGAGGCCTGCTCTCCCATCGGCCGTGTACGCGGTAGACGGGATGGGATCACCCGCGGCAGCAACAGGAGGTGGAACGACAGTGGGCGCAAAGAGGCGGCGTGTGTGAGTTGTGTGTACTGCGTCCGCCTGAGCCTCCAATTTATAGGCACGGCCGAGTAGGAGAACGGTCAATTTAATTGGCGTTTACTACAGCCGTTACCACGTGATAAAGGCGGCGTTTTACTGCGCGCAGTTATCACATGCGATCAATACGGCTGTTACCAATATAAATGTGACGCATTTAGACAATAATAATTATGACGTCTCATATTATTGTTGTGTCTGTTGACTCCCCGTTTTCCGACTGCCAAAATAAAGGCATCGGCTCGGCTCATTCCCGCAACCCGCGGCGCGTCGTGACGTGTCGTGACGAGGCGAGGCGTGGCGAGGCGGGCGGCGGAGGAGGAGGAGCGCGCGTGTGGAACACCTCCACTACTCCTCTCTCTTCATACCAACTCACACTAGTGGGGAGAGAGCTCACCTTATAAACTGGTGCAAAACTCTCCCAACTAGCAATGTGGGACTAAACTCCCACCATTTGCTATGGCAGCATGGGCCTTTGGGATTAAGTGGAAATTGGCTAATGGGGTTGTAGGTCCATCCGAATTTCAGCAATCCCCACCAGATCCCGAAGACCCATGGTGTTGTCCTCTGTTCCATTCACTGTTTTTATATACTGGCATTTTCAGTAGAGACCCGTTAAGGTTGAACATCCACCTAGAACAAGTAGTTACACTACATCACAACTGAACAATGGACTATGTCTTGAATTATCAGTTTGGCGTAAAATAGTTTCACTAAATGTCTTGCTAGTACTAGACTGCCGAAGGCTGACCCCTCGGGTGGAGCATATTAGTCATACTCCTGGCCTATTCATGAACTTATTAGAGATCACCCAATCTCATAGACTGTGACCAGCAGTCAGGATCATATAGGTGTGTTCCTCCAAAGATCGCTCTGTAGGATAGCATCTTGCTTATACAAGCCTTGGAACACATTAAGACAAAAGTCAACCTGCCATACAGTTTTTGAGAGTACTACATCTCCAGTGGAGTGGGTTAGTAAAAATTACTCTCCTCAGTTAACCACTAGCTTGTTTTTCCAGGTCCCACTTCACGGGATCTCCGATCACATAGGTTGGGTTACTGCCATGGCAACTCATGTGGGTCTCATACCCATCTCCCTCGACGCACTTTCTATCACAACACGTGATAGCCCTTTAGTAAAGGGATCTGCCAGATTCTTAGCTGACTGGATATAATCCACCGCTATCACTCCAGAGTTTCTTAAATGTCTGACAGTTTTTAATCTCATTTTTATGTGCTTTGTGGACTGTGCATTGTACTTTGAACTCTTCACCTTGACAATCACTGTTTGATTGTCACGGTTCATAAGGATAGCCGGTACTGGCTTTTCAACCATAGGCAAGTCCATCAAAAGATCTCGAAGCCATCCTGCTTCGACACTAGAGGTGTCTAATGCTGTTAATTCTGCTTCCATTGTCGATCTTGTTAAGATCGTTTGCTTGCAAGACTTCCAGGAAACAGCACCACCTCCAAGGGTAAACACATACCCCGTTGTGGCTTTCATCTCATCAGCATCAGAGATCCAATTCGCATCACAATAACCTTCAAGTACCGAAGGATATCCACTGTAGTGAAGTCCATAGTTCACGGTACCTTTGAGATAGCGCATAATTCTTTCTACAGCGTGCCAATGCACATCACACGGATTGGAAACAAACCGGCTTAGTTTGCACACAGCAAACATGATGTCAGGCCTCGTAGCGCTCGCTAGGTATATGAGTGAACCAATTACTTGAGAATACCTCAGCTGATCCTTAGCTGTGCCTTCGAACTTTCGGATCCGCACACTAGGATCATATGGCGTTGGAGAAGTTTTGCAGTCCGAATATCCAAAACGACTCAAAACCTTCTCAACATAATGGGATTGCAGAAGTGTAATCCCACCCTCATTGTCTCTCAATAGCTTGATGTTCAAAATAACATCAGCCACACCAAGATCTTTCATCTCAAAGTTCTGGGATAGAAATGACTTAACCTCATTGATTACTTTGAGGTTGGTCCCAAATATCAGTATGTCATCAACATACAAACACAATAGAACTCCTTCGCCCCCACCATGGCGATAGTATACACATTTGTCAGCTTCATTAACAACAAAGCCAACAGATGTTAAAGTTGTATTGAACTTCTCATGCCATTGCTTAGGTGCTTGTTTCAGCCCATATAAAGATTTCAGTAACTTACACACCTTTCCTTCTTGACCATCTAACACAAAGCCATCTGGCTGTTGCATATAGATTTCCTCGTCTAACTCTCCATTTAGGAAAGCCGTCTTAACATCCATCTGATGGACGAGAAGACCATGCGAGGCTGCCAACAAGAGTAATACTCGAATGGTGGTCAATCTGGCCACAGGTGAATAAGTATCAAAGAAATCTTCATCTTCTTTCTGGGAGTAACCCTTGGCCACAAGTCTAGCCTTGTACTTTTCAATCGTACCATCAGGCCTAAGCTTATTTTTGAACACCCACTTACATCCTAATGGTTTACAGCCATAAGGACGTTCAGTGATCTCCCACGTTCCATTAGCCATGATGGAATCCATCTCGCTACAGACCGCTTCTCTCCAGTAGTCAGCATCTGGAGATGCATAAGCTTCTGAAATAGAAGTGGGGGTATCATCCACAAGGTACATAAGGAAATCATCACCAAAGGACTTTGCAGTCCTCTGTCTCTTGCCCCTACCAAGGGTTTCCTCGTCATCCTTCTCAGGATTCTCATCATGTGTTTGTTCATAATATTCCATAGGAATGGCAGGTTCAGGAGTCTCCTCTGATTCCTGTCTAGAAGTGCTTTGCATATCTCTCATAGGAAAAATATCCTCAAAGAATGTAGCATCTTTAGACTCCAAAATCGTACCGACCTTCACGTCAGGTACCTCAGATTTCACTACTAGAAATCTATAGCCAACGCTATTCTTAGAGTATCCCAAATTAACGCAATCCACAGTCTTCGGTCCAAGTTTACGCTTTTTGGGGATCGGCACATTGACTTTTGCCAAACAGCCCCAAGTACGTAAGTACGAGAGTGTTGTTTTTCTCTTCTCCCATTGCTCATAGGGAGTGACCTCATTGTCTTTCGTCGGAACTTTATTCAGGAAATGACATGATGTCAATATAGCCTCCCCCCACCATGCCTTGGATAAACCCGATGTATCTAACATGGCGTTAACCAAATCTGTTAGAGTACGGTTTTTCCTTTCGGCAACCCCATTTGACTGAGGTGAATAGGGAGGCGTCCTCTCGTGAATAATGCCATGTTCCGCACAGAAAGAGTCAAACTCATTAGAGAAATACTCTCCACCACGATCTGACCGGATTCGTTTAATTTTCTTTTCAAGTTGATTCTCAACTTCTGCCTTATAGATTTTAAAGTAGTATAGAGCCTCATCTTTAGTGTTTAACAGATATACATAGCAAAACCTAGTGGAATCATCTATTAACGTCATGAAGTATCTCTTTCCACCTTTAGTCAACACACCATTCATCTCACAGAGATCAGAATGTATGAGTTCTAATGGCGCCAAGTGTCTCTCCTCCGCAGCCTTGTGGGGCTTGCGAGGTTGCTTTGCTTGTACACACGAATGACACTTAGAACCTTTGGCTAAAGTGAAACTTGGAATTAAATTTAGTTTTGCTAACCGCGTCATGCAACTGAAACCAACGTGACAAAGACGTGAATGCCAAACTTCTGTTTCATTAACACTCGAATGAATATTGTTCACGACTTTATTACAAAAATCAGCGAGGAAAAAGCGGAACAGACCTCCGCACTCATACCCTTTTCCAACAAACAGTCCATATTTCGTTACAACTACTTTATTGGACTCGAAAACCAACTTAAATCCTTCTCTACATAGAAGGGAGCCACTAACGAGATTCTTCTTGATGACGGGGACATGCTGCACGTTCTTGAGCTGCACGATCCTTCCCGAAGTAAACTTCAGATCGACCGTGCCAACACCAAGTACAGAAGCACTTGCGCCGTTCCCCATCAATACGGACCCGTTCCTTGTGACCTGATAAGAAGAAAACAATGAGATGTCGGCACACACATGAATGTGTGCACCTGTGTCAATCCACCAATCAGTAGACTGACAAACTGAAAATACAGTAAACAAATTACCATACCCAGATGCCCCATTCTCATTGTTGCTCACGATCATCTTGACAGCCTTGGAATCCTGTCCTGGCTTCACATACTTCTTTGGGCACTTCCCAGCCCAGTGTTCCAGTGAACCACAAGTGAAGCAGCCATCTTTCTTCTTATCCTTCTTGAAGGTCTTCTTAGCCTTCTTCTTGAAGTCGGTATTCTGCTGGACACCAGTCTTCGCCTTGTTCTTGTGGGAGTTATAGTTCTTCTGTACCATATTGGCCGCAGAAGTCTCTTCATTCCCTTTTCCATGCGAGTCCTTTGCCCTCGAATTCTGCTCAACACTCAGATGGCCGATGACATCCTCTACTGAGAATTCACGCCTCTGATGTTTCAGAGTAGTGGCAATTCTCCTCCAGGAATTAGGCAGCTTGGCGATTATGCATCCCGCGACATACTTGCCCGGTAACACGCACTTGAGAATTTCAAGCTCCTTAGCGATACACTGTATCTCATGAGCCTGCTCCAAAACAGAACGGTTTTCGACCATTCTGTAGTCATGGAACTGCTCTATACTGTACATCTCACTGCCAGCATCGGTTGCCCGAATTTGGATTCGAGCGCCTCCCACAAGTCCTTGGCAACCCGCACATGTAAATATGCGTCAACAAACTTCTCTCCGATCACGTTTAGAACGCATCCAACAAAGACAACGGTGGCATCCCTAAACGCCTTCTCCTGTTCAGGAGTAATCGTTTCCGTGGGAGTGACACCGACGACGCAGAACACGTTCATAGCCGTGAGCCATAAGAATGTTTTGGTCTGCCAACGCTTAAAGTATGTCCCCGTAAACGGGTCCGGTTTCAGTGCAGTAGCAAAACCATGAATCGAAAATTGCCTATACATATTAGGTTTTTGGATTGATAAGAATTTAGGCAATTTACAGATTAAATTAGTCCAAGTATAAATCATGAACATGACGTAAACATACTGATATTTAACCATGTTCGTGCATACTAGATTTATAGTAGATAAATCTACGCGAACTACTAGTGTTGCACACATGGAAATAATAATGACAGGGATAAACGTGCTATACCCTGCAGTTGGCCAATTGGCAGTAGCCGTAGCAGAGGCGGCGGCCGCGGCGGCAGCAGCAGCGTTGGCGGCCTCGGTGGCAGTTGCGGCGGCAGCAGCAGCTCGTTCGACTTCGGTGGCCATGTTGACGATGAGGACGATGAGGTAGTAGTCGAAGTAGATGTACAGCAGTAGCGAGCAGTCGCGTAGTAGACGCTCCCCAAAAACCTAATCGCCCCTCTCCCGTACAGGATCTGGAGAGGCGGGGTTTCGGAGGCCTGCTCTCCCGTCGGCCGTGTACGCGGTAGACGGGATGGGATCACCGGCGACAGCAACAGGAGGTGGAACGACAGTGGGCGCAAAGAGGCGGCGTGTGTGAGTTGTGTGTACCACGTCCGCCTGAGCCTCCAATTTATAGGCACAGCCGAGTAGGAGAACGGTCAATTTAATTGGCGTTTACTACAGCCGTTACCACGTGATAAAGGCGGCGTTTTACTGCGCGCAGTTATCACACGCGATCAATACGGCTATTACCAATATAAATGTGACGCATTTAGACAACAATAATTATGACGTCTCATATTATTGCTGTGTCTGTTGACTCCCCGTTTCCGACTGCCAAAATAAAGGCATCGGCTCGGCTCATTCTCGCAACCCGCGGCGCGGCGCGTCGTGACGTGTCGTGACGAGGCGAGGCGAGGCGAGACGGGCGGCGGAGGAGGAGGAGCGAGCGTGTGGAACACCTCCACTACTCCTCTCTCTCTTCATACCAACTCATACTAGTGGGGAGAGAGCTCATCTTATAAACTGGTGCAAAACTCTCCCAACTAGCAATGTGGGACTAAACTCCCACCATTTGCTATGGCAGCATGGGACTTTAGGATTAAGTGGAAATTGGCTAATGGACCTGTAGGTCCATCCGAATTTCAGCAGTCATTAGCACGTATCGCTCTGCACACACGGCTAGTTCACCATGCTGGTGATGGCTACCGCTTTTTTTTAAAAGGAACGAGCTTAGCTAGAGAGAGTTTGGGATCGAGAGGCATAGCACATCGTTGCTATCTTTTTCTTAAAAAACTAAAGAGCTAAAAAGTGAGCTAGTTAGCTGGTCCTATCCTCTCGTGTGTTCTGTTTGTGTGTGGAGTGTCAACGGAGAGAAAAAGATGGTTCGGTGCAAGTGACGATGGAGGGGCCTACACAACAGTGATCACATGTCTGGATAGCTGGAGGTAGCGTGCTGTAGCAGATTCAGGGCCGGCCCTGAGGGGGGGCAGGGTGTGCGGCCGTCCTGGGCCCCCGAATCCAAGGGGCCCCTAAATTTTTCGTTCTAAGGCATACGCATCAGGGATTCAGAGCAGAACTTATTTGGCGGTGGCGCCATGGTTTCTGTAATGTTCTTGGAGTTCTGTTTAGTCAAAACGAAGCGTTAGGATATGTGTGCATCTGGACAGGAATTTGGGCCTCCGCCTGCTGACTTGGGCTTTTTCTTCGGTACACGTATGCTATTTTTTTTTGGTTAGCTAAAGGCTTAAGTAGGCCCGGTCAATTAAAATGCTAAGGTTAGATCGTTTACCCAAAAAGACGGGCGAGACATTAGGCGTACAATCTGCTCATATGGTAGACTAGGGCATAAAATATTACCTATCCAGTAATGCAGCAAACAATCTAGTCGATATTTTTCTTTCACAAAAATTATTGAACCCATTTTCCTTTTTACTACGCTTTGATTTCTTTGACAAATTTTTCACTGGATGTGTGTTGTGCACGGCGTTCTAAAATATTATCGATGCGATAATTAATATGGTTCATATTGATATGCATCATCTGTATTTTACATTTAGTAATGTTAGAAGAAAATTTTAGAACAATATGTAGATATCAATATCGCTTTATGCGCGTTTTAGGAATTATCGTTAGCCGCATTTGTTATACTTTGTATGTATTTTTAGATAAATAATACTTCATACAGGGGCGTACCCAGGTTAAGCTTACCGGGGTCATAGGACACCGGGTCCAAATTGCTTTCTTTGATTAATATTATCAGAATTTAGTGTGTGACACCTGTAAGTTTTGGTCAAAATTACTTGTGATTCACATAGTGACACCTGTAAGTTTTGGTCAAAATGCTTATAGTAATCGAAAAAAATTGATGCTTATAGGGCCCCACATTGTAGATCCGCCCTGGGCCCCAAAAACCTCAGGACCGGCCCTGAGCAGATTGAATTGGTCTCACGGATATATACAAACCCTAACAAGCAAAGTCCTGGCTCATGCACAAACAGTAAGTTCTGACTATAGAAAAAAAATGTAATACTCACTTTATTCATCCAGCCAAAGTCAGTGCAAAGATGCCTTTATTCAGTCTTCAAGTAAAGCTGGAATCATCGCGAACGAAAGAAACGAAGTAGCGGTGTCCGAACTTGACAGTTTGCTGCTCTAGGATTTGACCACGCGGTTCATTGCTTATCTAGTAGACCATGCTAGTGATCGGTACCAGTTTTTCTTAAAAACGAAACGAGCTAGCCATAGAGAGATACAGATGCGATAGTGAGTTAGCTAGCTAGGTTTGGAAAGGGATAGCAGATCGTTAATATTGTTTGTCAAAAAATAAAGAGCTAAAGAGACGTAAAGTAAAAAATGCCAGGCAGTGGAGCGCAGCAAGGCCATTCTCTGTACAACCTTTATTGTCGAGCATAACAACCACGTAAAACTAACTTTATTCACCCACCTTCTGTCAGACAAAAGCCAGCTTTTTTCAGTACTCAAAGTAAAGCTAGAAGCATGACTAGGCAAAGAAACAGATGAGACGCGGACTAAAGGCCGTCTATATCTAACGATACTGTAATCTCTAAAAGTATAGATACCTTCCCTATAAGTATCTAACTTTAAATTGATTACTAAGATGAGTTGACCGAGCGTAGATCTTGATGTACCGATCCAACGGCCGTGGAGAGGGAGGTAGCTACCCTCCTTTGTAGCTGGCAATTTTCGATATATATATATATATATATATGCATGATCGATCTGACCGCGCTTAATTAAGCAATTGATGTATATATATATGTGTGATAAAATTTCGGAGTAAGAGAAAAAAATATCTATCTAAAGATAATATAATATGTTGAAATGACTAACAATTTAGAGTAAATAATTATTATTTAAATTCATTAATTAACTATTATTTAAATTAATTAATTATTATTTTGATTCAAGACTATTATTACTTATTTATTTATGTTTAACTAAATAATTTTTGGATTCAAAAAATAAAGATTGCGCCATCATATCTTAAAGGTTAACATGATTGACATCATACTATTGTCACTAAAACAGTATTTGATTCTTGGAAGCTGAGAGTGAAGGAACCCAAAAGTTAAGTGTGCTCAGAGTGGAGTAGTCTGAGGATGGGTAACCTCCTGGGAAGTGTTAGTTCAGAGTGAAAGAAGAGTGAACAGAGTTAAAAATAATTGAGATTAAGGGAGAATGATTAGAGATAGAAATAATAGAGACTAAATGAAAAGGAAAATCGGAAATAAAAAATAAAAAAATAAAAAAAGTCGTACCACCCGGGACTAAAAATCCTGCCCCGAGAGCGCCCCGGGAGCTCCCCGTGGACTGCCCTCTAGTCCCGGTTCGTGGGCAGGTGGGACAAAAGGGGGCCTCTAGTCCCGGATGGCCATCCGGGACTAGAGCCCCTTACGTCCCGGGACTAGAGGCTCGTTTTCTACTAGTGGGTGAGGTGCCACTTCGGCGCTCCAATAGCATAGATGTACACACCATATTCTCCGTGAGATTCACCACTGAGGGATATGTTTGTTTCAACTATGAGGTCCTCTTGAAAGCGGTGACCAAACTTTCGCACATGAGTGAATGCTAAAACGATTTTTTTCAAATTATTTAATGTTAAAAGAATTTGGTAAAAAAAGGGCTTCATCACGATATTTTATGTTTGCACTCAAAGTTTCAGGAATAAAATATTGTTTTGTGCCTATGTAAAAAATACAATTTTGGTGCTAAAAATAATTTTCACAAGGCATATTTTTATCTTTTTACACATGCAACATAAAAATACTCCCTTAGTTGCAAGTTATAAGATGTTTCAGTTTTTTTTTCGAACTGCATATATTTAGACGCATTCTAGTATGTCTCTTCACTCATTTTATGTCATACGTATTCCATACTGAAATATCCAAAACATCTTATAATTTGGAACATGAGGGTATCTTATTGTTTTGCAAAAAAAATTACGTGAAATTATAATTTCTACATGTACATCCGAACTTTTTCTGTTTTTTATATTTTAAAATCCTGTTTTGGATAGTGGGACGTCGTTCGGTTCACGTGGATGGCACGTGTTCGTTGGATGGTATGCATCATGTTGGAAATATGCCATAGAGGAAATAATAGAAGCCTTGTTATTCAGTTTTATTTATGCTGAAGGGTTAATTTATAGTCTATGTTATAATTGTAATAGCCTCTGAATATGTGATTCATATGAAAAACATATTAACATGTGTAGAATTGTGAACACCACATAAAATCCCTATCCATACCTCTAGACTAGCTCGTGAGATTATTAGATGGTTCAAATTTCCTAATTATGAGCATAAGTAAAGAGTTAAAGGGTGCCAATAATCATGAGTACACACCATTAGTGTCACAATGTCTTAGATAGAATTGTTAAGATAGTACGAGATACATGATCAATACTTTGTTGGTCATTACTCATCGATTGAGTTCACGTTTTCTAGACATACTTAGACCATTAGTGTAACAAAGTTTGGGATACCAGAAGTATACTTGTGAGGATATCAAACTTCTCTCTATAACCACATGATCATACAAATATCATGTGGATCAGATATATCAAGATTGGGATTTACTCCTCTCATGATGGAGAGATTCACATAGATCCCTCTCGGTTCTTATGATGTTCGTCATGGGCAGGTATGTGACTATGTGTTAGTCATGGGGGCATCCGGATAGAGAATTTGAGTAAAGAAATACATGACAGGAAACGAGAACAACTAGGTATAGTGATCAAGGTGCTGATTATGGGTACCAACAAAGTCTCACCTCGGCTTGTGTGAAGTATCATGCAGTGAAGGGATTGGTGAATTTAACTAAAAGGGTCAAATGATAAGATCTTCGTAGGTAATGTGAGAGTGAGCATGGGTCTCGAGATTGTGATGTTCGTCGTTCAATGGAAAAGTTTCCTCTGCATGTCTACATCATCACAAACCTATAGGGTCACACGCTAAATTTTTAGCTTTAGGAGGTGATTGTGACATCGATAAAAACGAGAGAATGGTTCCAAATGTGTTTCACACAATCTCGGAATGGTTTTGGTATGTCACTGGTGATGCCCGAGGTGTCTGGAATAGTCCAAAGCTATATAGGGAAGATCCCCAAAAAATTTAGGTTCTAGAATAATGTTGAATATTCTAGAACACGGCAGAAGGTTCCCGAAGGGAGGACGGCCAGACACATGGGGGAGACTGAGTAGAGTTCTATTAGGTTGTTGTCTCGGGTATTATGGGTAGTTTCCCTTGATCACAAGCCATGTTCTTCATTTGATTTTTGTGGCTTGTGTACTCGCATTCTTATTTGTATTGTTGAACTTTTTTTTAGCTTTCGTGTGTGTGGTGGGCAAGTTTTCTTAAATATGTTCATGGATATCTATGCCAGTCCTCTTATTGTTGTGTGTGTTAATCCTATATTAGGTATCCATGTGTACCTTTTTCTCTTGCATATATTATGCCATGCCATACACTCCCCTCCGAATTTCATGATATTTGCATTGGAAAAAAAATCAACCAAGTGCACATATCTAGGAGGGGGGTGAGGGCTGAGTCTTTCTTATATATTTGAGGAATTTCTTTATGACCATATCTTTCCATCCATTGTAAGAACTCCACCTCGTGTTGTTGTCTTATACCAAAACGGGGGAGACTGAAAGGACATTTCGTCCCTTATGATATCTGGGTTAAGATGACACCAGAGTTAGAGAAGGACTAATGCTATCTCTAAATTATACTCAGGTTTTAGCCCTTAAATATGATGGTTGGAGACCCCCTCCCCCGGTTTCGAAGGAAGAAAAGGTGTCAGCGTGCGTCATAGCATTCTTTTTATTTATTTGAGTCATATGTGTGCTTAATTATCAAGAGGGGTTTCCTTGTTGGAAAAAAAATAGTTGATCGTGTAAAAGCCTCCCTACATATCTTACATGCCATACATAAAAGACAAAGGATGCATATCGGCCGAAAACAGGTTGTTTGCACACCTTTTGTACAATCCGAAATTGTGAACGGGTCAGAATATTCCCGTTGGGATTCGAGCGAGTCATAAATTTCCGACTAGATTCAGACTAGCTTCCGAAGGCTTTACAGGAGGGTCTAGCCTCTAGCCGAACCAGTTTAGAACTAATTCTAAAAAACACGAAAACGGTCTCAAACGACTACTTTTTAGTGGATTTAGTTCGTCTCTTATTCTCCGAAGATGTACCCATCTTTCAGAGCTGCATGAAATACTTAGTCTTCCTCTCTCCACCATTGTTGAGCACCTCAAAAGTTTAGGATATCCCAGTTCCTCTTCCCAAATTCAAATCTCTTTCGGGAATCAAAATAGGAGAAGTAGATTTACACTTCCACCGAGCAAAAAGTGATCCCCCCTAAGTTCATTGATTTTTCTTGTTACTCTTGAGTTTGCTGGGAAACCCTAAGCAGCTAGGGTATCCCAAAAGTTTCTGGGATGTCTATTGTGCTTCGGTGAAAGATCGAGAGGTTAACTAGAGAGGGGGGTGAATAGGTTAACTACAAATTTTAACTTCTTTTTCGAGTTAACAAGATAGTGCTCAAATATAGATTCACTATAATGCAACTAGGTGAACAATCCTATATGTTGAGCAAATACAACTAGCACAAGGTGAATATATGACTAAGCTAGTAGCAACAAGTAAAGGTAAGTTGAGGAATAACCGAACACAATGACGCGGAGATTTATACCGAAGTTCACTTCCCAATGGAAGCTAATCTCTGTTGGAGCGGTGCGGTGCCACCAAAGTGGAACACCAAGTAGCCCTTCCACCGATGTGGAGAGGCTCGAATCACTATGTTGTCGTTGAGGTTGACAACTAGAACCTTTGCAAGGATGAGGCACACTCCACAACTTTGGAGGGTCCTTACCAAATCCCCGGAGCCACCAAGACACCAGGAAGCAAGATCCACGAGCACAAGAGCCTCGGGGACTTCAACAAGGCTCCAAACTCCAATGAGCTAGAAGCAACAAGGTTCTTGGCTCCAATGAACCAAGAACAACAAGATCCCTAGGGGATGATTGGGTTGATGACGAATCGGCTTGGTGAATTTGTAGATCTAGATCTTCTCCTCCAAATCCTAAGAGATCAATGTCTTTGGTTGGGTATTTGGGGAGAACCTTGAGCTTGGAGGTGGTCAACAATGGTGGAGAGAGAATGCTTGTTTGACACATCCAAAAGGTAGGAGACAAGTCCTATTTATTGTGGGGGAAATTAAGTGGCCGTTGGGGGAATCTTTGAGTTGTGCAGAGTGGCCGGCCTGGAGCCCGGCCTGGCCGGCTGGGAGGCCAGCCTTCCTACAGGGAGCCCGGCCTGTGCGCAGGGGGCCCGGCCTGGGCCGGCTGCTAGGCCGGCTACCCTACAGAACACCCCGGCCTGGGCCGGCTAGGCAGCGCCCGGCCTGCGTAGGGGAGAGACCGGCCTGGGCTGGCCACCAGGCCGGCTACCTAACAGAGCCCCCCGGCCTGAGCCCCGGCCAGGCCGGCTGTCAGGCCGGCCAGACAGTTTCTTCTTTCCTTCAATTTCTTATTCCCCCTTCTTGTTTCTTTCACCATTTTCTTCAACAAACAAGTGTTTTGACTTGTTTTTCTTTCTTCATTTTTGTGCACTCATAGCTTTGTATATTTGTCATTTGTTCACTAGAACACTTAAGCACAATGGTCAAATACTTCCAAGTGTTGTAACCAATCATCAAAAATTAGGATTAGGAAACATGTCCTTTCAATCTCCCCCTTTTTGATGTTTGATGACAATATATGGATTTAGAAAATAAATTGATTGAAGAATTTGTGAGGTAGTAAGAGTATAAATAAGCTCCCCCTATGTGTGTGCCCATAATCATAAATTGTGTTATTATATTGAGGGAACACATATTTGGGGCCATTTAAATCTTACTACATGCAATTATAATCTCTAGAGCTATATGTGTTTCCAACATTGATTCATGATAGAGAATTAAACGTCTTTAGCTCTAGAAATTTATCTACTCAATCCATTGACATTTTATCATCATAATAGGGTAGAATATGTATCCATAACAAAAAAATATGTCTGAAATGATATGTTATCATCTCACCATACTTCTCACCAAGAAATGAATATAGCTAAGATAACCATAATATGGATATTTGGAGAACGACATAGTCTTCAACATAGAATAGATATCCCGCAAACATAGTTTTCAACATAGAATAGATATCCCGAGAACGATATATTATTACGATAACATATAGAAATAACATCCATAAACCAAATAGGAAGTTCAAACTAGACGAAGAAAAATGGCAAATGGATGCATGTTATGCAAATGCAAAGATCACTAAGATAATTCTTCCCCCTTGGCATCAAGCACCAAAAAGGGAGAACTCAAATCTCGAAGTCCTCGTCATCTTGATCATCGTTGTCCTCGTCCTCATCATCATCATCATAGGGTGGTGGTGGAGGCTGACTCAAGCTTGCTTGAGAGGGATTGGCTTCCCAAAACTGACCAAGAGAGGTGGCATCATCGCCAAGCCAATAAGTATGCTTGGACTGCCATTTGTGCTCATCAAGTTCTTCTTCAGAACTCACAGGACCCGGAGGGAGATTCAAATGCTCCATGATCACACGCTGGTGATGACGGTAAGCCTTGCCCTTCTTATACTCCAGAAAGTCCTTGTGTTGTTTATCCACAAAGAAGCAATTCATCTTTTGGAGTGCCCGTTTGATGCTAAACTTTTTCGGACCTCGGAGAGCATGAGGTGGAGAAGCAGTTGGGGAACCATCAGAAGACACATCAACCTGAGGAGTAGCAGTAGCTCGTGAGGAGCATGGGGGCTGAGCAGCATTGTCCTGGGAGGCGCTGAGAAGGGGCTTCATAGTGGGAACAACCATGGCATAGTTGTTGCTGAGCTGAGCCGGAACCTTGGTATTGATGAGAGTTTGAAGATAGGACCCATAGATGGGGACCTTCTTGTCACGAACCGTGAGCTGCAGCTCATTCCACATATAATCCAGAATATCAAGTTGCTTGTTGTTCTTCTGGGCAGTCACAATATGGGAGAGAAGGTTGATCATCCACCCTCGAGCCATCCCCTATTCCCCAAACTTGCAATGAATGGTGTTGCGAAGAATTGTGTGAGTCACATACCAAAAATCTGAGAAGAAGGCAACCTTAGGGATGTGTAGAGAGCTAGTACGAGGGGGTAGCAGTGACTGACTCCTTCTTTGGCCTTCATGAGCCGCCGTGCATCACCATGAATCCGGACATGGGAGAAAAGGCAATGATGTGCCTCCGCAATACCAAACAGAGCACCAAACTCGGCCAAGGTAGCATGACACACGGTTCCTCCGCTCATCCAAGCCATGGCACTTCCACCTTCGGTAGATAAGTGAACAGTGGCAAAGAATTCCCGAAGGAGAGCAGGAGAAAACTGAACAGAGCAGTCCATAAGCTTGGTGATCTGATGAAAATCCATGAGTTCCATTACCTCGGGCCAAACTGTTCGAGCTGAATCAATGTGAAAATAATGCACAGGTACGTGGTCATTCTTCAGAGTGGAGACCACAAACTCATGAACTTGTTGATGCATCTTGCAATAAAATCGAGTATCACAACAAGTGCGGTGAGGGAAGGCATATGGGTTGAATTTCATGTGGTGCTCTTCCCAGTCAGTTGTGTTGAGACTCCCCCATTTATCATGAACTGGCTCGTCTTTATTGACAGGAAGAGGTCCCCCTTTGATTGAGAGGGAGTAGAGCCACAAGCCTCCTTAGCATTCCTCTTCATCCGTGTGCGAGCATAGGCCACAGGTTCCTTGCCTGAGAATGAATGAAAATGAAAGTGCATATGCAAGATGAGCGTACATGGTCATATGAAAAACATTGGGTTTTTTTGTTTGTTATGGGTGGATAGAATAATTATAAGTGGATAAAGTAAAGTGAAAGTACGAGTAAGAAAATACATCATGGGCAAACAAATTTCTTAGAGTTGGTTTGTTTTATGGCATAGTGGGATTTTAAACGGAGTGAAACATTGAGTACAAAGAAAATATTTTATGGCCATATGGTGTAAGCAAGAGACTAGATTATTTTCACATGGCAAGGGGTGAGGTAGCACTAGTGGCAACATTTTACTAGGAAATCCCTAATCATGGCATTACTTAGGCAAGAGATCCCTAAATATGATGGAGGCAATAGACACTAGTGGCATCATGAAATTAAAAGACCCTAAACAAGTAGGCTCTAGTTACTAACATAGCATTAGGCAATAAAAGGCCCTAAATCATAACCCTAAACATGCCGAAGCAATATCCCGAAAAGATTTAGCCATAGGACGTGTGAACCCTAAGCAAAAGGAAACTAGAAAGAGGCAAAGAGCAAGCACACACAAAATAGCCATAGTACCCGAATTGGAAGCCATGGGGACGTTCTTCAAGGATGGGATGGATCTCCTCTAACTCCCCACCAATGAGGATTCCGTGTGGTGGAGTGGGGGAGAGAGAGCCTAGGCTAGAAGATCTGAGGAGTAAGGGGTGGGATGGAGTCTAGAGGGAGGGGGTGGGTGGGGGAGAGCTTGGGGCATGGCTCCCATGGTGTGTTTTTGGGCGGGGGAAGAGGGGAAGAAAATGGACTCTAACCGCCCACCCACCCCCCCCCCACGCACGGTATAAGTGACCGCAGGGCAGCCGGCCTGGCCGGGCACCAAACCGGGCGCTAGGCCAGGCGCCTAACAGAACCGGACGGCCCCGACCCCGGCCTAGGCCAGGCACCCAGCGACAGCAAGGCCGGGCACCCAGCAGACCCCGCCGGCCTAGGCCAGCCCTTAGGCCGGATTTTCGATTATTTTTTTGATTTTGAATGTGTTGGTTCGTTCCCCCCTTTTTGAGTAAAACAAATTTAGGCACACTACTAATTCTAACATCATTCATACGAGAATTTGTTCAATTTTTTTATTTTAATCAAGTTGTTTGATTTTTCTTTTGATTTTTCTTTCTTTCTATTTTTTTATACTTTTTCCTTTTTCTCTATTTTTTTTTGATTTTTTCAATGACCTTTCAATCAACTAGGAGCAATAATATGATGGAAAATAAAAAGGTGGACAGAAATTTGATCAAAGTGAGCAGCCTGTTAGAGCAATAAAACAGCTAGTATTTGGGTTTTGGTACCTAAATATGGCTGTAGAATGGCTTTAGCTAGGGCTTATCAAAGATCAGATCAGAAACCTAGAGATAACAAGGAGTAAAACAAAAGAAAAACTAAAGAAAACAGATGTGGAAACAGCTCACGGCAGAGAATACTAGCCCACGGTTGCGAAAACAGCTCACGGCAGACTCACGGCAGCAATTTTGATCGAAAACAACGCACGGCAGGCTCACAGCAGACAGCAAACGGTGGTGTTGCGGTGGTATGGTGCGAGTGTGCTGTGGGTGGGCGCGCGGTGGGATTTTGTATGCGCGCGGTGGAGTTCGAGTTGGACTAGGAGCTCACGGCAGCGGCGGCAGCGTTTGCGCGCGGTTTTGAGCCCGCGGCAGCGAATCCGAGCGAGGCAAGGAAACTGAGTGCGGGTGGGGTGATGCGCGCGCTGGTAAGGGAAGTTGGGCACCGCGGGGGGCGTTTGTTAAGGTGGAGTCTGAGTGCAGTAGGGGATCGGTGGCGGCAGCGATTTGGTGAAAAACAGTGCCACGGTAGGAAACCGAACACAACTAGAACTCGAGCTAGCAAGAGCAACAACGCAACCTTATGAACCCTAGGAACTAGATCAACTTGAGAACAAGATGTAGGTCTAAAATTTCCAAAGGGTAACAAGATCCAACACAATATTTTTGGTGGAGAATTTTCAGTATAGATCTAAACAGAAAATAACCAGATGAACCCTAACCCTAAAAGATGAAAAACTAAGAACAGAAAAACAGGAACTGTCGGGGGGTTACCCCCGAGTAGGGTAAAGACAAGTGGTAAAAGCAACTATCAGAAGAGAGGTTTGGTCGAGTAGCCGCCTACCCGGTACTTGCTACCCGGTCGACTGCTACTCGGTCTCACCTCAAGATGACCAGAAGAAAGAGTCAATCAAGTTCTGTCCATTCGAGTAGAAGAGTTGGCCCGAGTAAAACTGGCGGGAACCTACTCGGGCCAGAAAGTCAAAGGAGCCGTTCTGACACAGGATCCCGCGTATCCTGGGTCCGTACTTGGCACTATTCGAACTACTGTTCATCTGGGACCGGCCTGCCTGACAGTGACAGCATGGAAGCAGGCGGTCGCAGGATAAGGGGGCCCTACTCTGTGTTTGGCACAGTGATACCAGTCTGTCCCCTTGGTTTTTCCCAACGACTTTACGGATGCAGCCAAGATTAGGAACCAAAGCTGTCAGCGGGAACCCGGAGGAAGGACAATGTGCACACTATGTCGACACTTGTCCATGTTTGGATGTATCCGGCTGGGCACCATGTATATAAGGTGCCCCGCCGCCTCCTGCGTGAGGGGAGAACACAATCGAACACATCGTGACCTAATTCTTGACCTAGTTCATCACGTAGAGAGAAGAGTGGCTACTCGGTAACAAGAACATTGTACTGTGGCTACTCGGTGGGACACCAGAATACATAGAGAAAGGCAGGAGTAGGGGTTTTACCTCCTCACGAGGGCCCTGAACCTGGGTAGATCGTGTTGTTTGCAGTGCTCAGTTCTTACCTCACGCGGCTACTCGTTGCGTGATCCCTCCCCGAGCACCTCCAGCGTCCTTCGTCCCCACATCTTTAGCCATCCTATGGCATCTGCCGTGACACCACCACGACAGGAACACAAATCAACAAAAAGCAGCAACTATGTAGATGCAAATTGGTGTTGATCTAGGCTCTCGCAAATTCTAACCCTAATATTTTTGGCTTTTTCTGGATAGGAAATAAAACAACTAAACTAAAGATAAATTTGCTCACCGAGTAAACCTGAGAATCTGATACCAAGATGATAAGGGGTGGCCCAATCTTCTCAATGGGCTTCTTTCTCTTTTTGTGGATTTTCTGATAATTGGATAACTAGTGCTACACTGAGACC
Source organism: Alopecurus myosuroides (assembly GCA_028641055.1). Taxonomy (NCBI): domain Eukaryota; kingdom Viridiplantae; phylum Streptophyta; class Magnoliopsida; order Poales; family Poaceae; genus Alopecurus; species Alopecurus myosuroides. The sequence goes on along the minus strand of CM054063.1, from coordinate 231,115,895 downwards.
TCTCACTTAGCAGACCCCTGTTGCCAGATGCAACAACAATCAAGCTCTTTGGATATTCTCAACGACACACTCTTGCACAAGTAATCAAATATCACAAGTGGTCATGTATCCCCCTATTCCCATATGGAATAACAAGATATCACGCAACTTTGCAGGGTAAACTTCAAGTAGTATGCTTAACAGCAATACAAACTAGAGGCTAGGGTTTTGTTGGTTTTGGTTTAAACTTGTTCTACCTATCCCACACGCAGGTGGAGGAAATATATAGGTGGTGGGTGCGGCCACAAGGGGTTCCTTGCGCAAGTTCCCACCTCCTACTAGGACTAGGACTCCTACTAGGACTAGGAGTCCAACTATGACTCAAAGAGCGATACAAACCGATCCACCATTAAGGGATTCGGCCAATTATGGTATACAAACCATACCTATTTGAAATAGGATTTTCTATGGCGCATTTGACTTGGTGGAAGCGCCTATCCCCTTGTCTTCATTAATAACAATTGTTTTCATTGAAATAACAATTGTTATTAATTGTTTTCACCATCTTGGACACTTGTTTTCACCATGGAAATATTGTTTTCACCATCTTCTAGCATTGTTTTCACCATGGCTCCTTTGTTTTCACCACTTGTATATTGGTCTTCTAGCTCCTCTTGATTGTTCTCCTCCATCATGTTTGTCTTATCAATAAACCTAATCATACATAAATGCATAGGCTTAGGTAGTATAAAATTCTCATAATCACAAATGGCATAACCAATAAGGAGTGAATTCACTTGTTGTTCTAGTAGTTTGGTCCTTGATCTTGTCATGGGTCCAAGTCTCACTTCATCTTGTTTAAGTGGCAATGTACTAGGGATGTCCTCATCATCGGGCCACCCCATATCACATGATGCTATGCACATTGAGCGAAGTGTTAGTATGATGATTTCCTCACACATCCCATGTAGGAAATAATAGAACCACAAACGTTACGAAGAGCAACATTGGATGTGTTATGGAATAGAAGAACGAATATGTATATGAGTTGCACACCAAATGTCTTGTCAATATGAACAACCAAGCAAAACTCGAATTTTTTATTTGGGAGGTGGCCTTAGCCACCATGTATGAGTATACTCGATATGACACCGCGAAGATATATCTTGGGTGCATTGTCTAAACTTATCATTGAAGCGCATTATATCATTTGAAATGACCATTATACATGATTTATTTATTTATGCATTATAGGAGTAGTGTTAAATCATTGATTAAGCTACACTCCCCCTATGTATATGCGTACATCTAAGATCCAAATAAGAGTCTAGTAGGGGTGTGTATGCAAGATTTTCGATCAACTAAAATTGCTTGCACATACGATATTGAGCTCACTTGCTTGAATCTCATCACGTCTAGAGGTTTTGTAAGGATGTTGGCAAGTTGATCATTGGTGTTGACATAGGAAAGTGAGATATCTCCATTGGCCACATGATCCCGAATTAAGTGATACCGAATCTCAATATGCTTGGTCTTGCCATGAAGTACCGGATTGTGACCAATCTTTATAACACTCTCATTGTCACATAAAAGAGGCATTGTATTAATCTCAATTCCAAAATCCTTAATACATTGCCTCATCCATAAGAGTTGAGAGCAACAACTAGCGGCGGAAATATACTCCGCTTCCGTGGAGGAGGTGGCAATGCAATTTTGTTTTCTTGGAAGACCAACACACAAGCGACCTACCAAGGAATTGGCAAGCCCCCGAGGTTGATTTTATATCCACTTTGTCACCTCCCCAATCCGCATCCGAATATCCCACAAGATCAAAAGTTGTGTTCGATGGATAACAAAGACCATGTGTACGAGTGTAAACCAAGTATCTAAGAATCCTTTTGACTGCAATCATATGGCTTTCCTTGGGGTTAGATTGAAATCTTGCACACAAACCCACACTAAACATAATATCCGGTCTAGATGCACAAAGATAAAGCAAAGATCCAATGATAGAACAATAAAGTTTTGGATCAACCGGTATTCCTTCGTGATCCATAGTAAGATTCACGGTTGTTGGCATTGGATAAGGTAGTGGCTTGGCATTTTTCATATCAAATTTCTTTATCATATCTTGAATATATTTTGCTTGACAAATAAAAGTCCCTTCATAATATTGCTTGATCTCAAAACCAAGAAAGAACTTCAATTCTCCCATCATAGACATCTCAAACTCACTTGTCATTAGTTTGGCAAATTGGTCTACAAAACTCACATTAGAAGATCCAAATATAATATCATCAACATATAATTGACATACAAAGAAATGTCCATCTACACTTTTGGTAAAGAGTGTCCCCAAGTACGAAACCACGATCCACTAGAAACTCCTTTACATGATCATACCAAGCACGTGGGGCTTGTTTGAGGCCATACAAAGCCTTATGGAGGTAGTAGACATGGTTAGGATACTTGGTATCCTCGAACCCCGTAGGTTGTTTAACATATACCGATTCATTTAGAGGACCATTTAGAAAAGCACTTTTAACATCCATTTGATGCAAGATGAAATTATGACTAGTGGCAAATGCAAGTACTATACGAATGGATTCAAGTCTAGCTACGGGAGCGAAAGTTTCACCGTAGTCAAGTCCTTCGACTTGAGAGTAGCCTTCAGCAACCAATCGAGCCTTGTTGCGAATCACTTGCCCATGAGAATCTTGTGTGTTCTTGAACACCCATTTTGTTCCAATGACATTGTGATCATTGGGTCTTTCCACCAGTGACCATACTTTTTTCTCTCAAAATTATGGAGCTCTTCATGCATGGCTTGAACCCAATCTTCATCTTCAAGAGAATCATATACTTTGATAGGTTCAACATGAGATACATATGAATGAATACCACAAAACTTGAGCACTTCTCCACGAGTGGAGACACTTCTTCCCAAGACACCAATAATATTCTTTGATAATGTGACTTCTGTTGCAATCTTGAGGCTTGACGAGTCATGATGCGAACTAGGGCATCATCGGGATTCTCATTTGGAGGGATATCTTCATCATTTCCTTCATCAAGACCATGATCCATCGGGAGTGGAGTTCTTGGTGAGGCATCACCAAAATCATTTCCACCATTATCATTGGGTGGATCTTGATCACTCTCTTGATGAGGGGTATCCACTTGAAGGTCTTGTTCTTGTTCTTGTTCTTGGTCTACCATTTGATTGGTGGTTGATGTAGAGGGCTCCACTTGCGTAGAGCTAGTCCCATCCACATTTGCCACAAGGTGTCCCTCAATGTGTATAAGTGGACCTATACCCATTCTTTCTTTGGCTATGGAGGAAGGTTCATCACAATCAATTTGCTCCACTTGGGTGCCATTATCCTCATGAAACTTCACATTCATAGATTCTTCAACACACCCGGTGGATATGTTGTAGACTCTATAAGTGTGAGAGTTCGTGGCATAACCAACAAATATACCTTCAAAAGTTCCCTTAATGTAAACTTGACATTTGAATCCAAAGACTCGAAGATACTTGAGGTTGGGTTTGTTACCGGTTAGGAGTTCATATGGAGTCATACCAATCATCGGACGAAGGAAGAGTCGGTTAGATAGATGACGAGCGGTGTTGATGGCTTCGGCCCAAAAGTTATATGGGGATTTAAACTCGGCCATCATAGTTCTATCCATATCAATAAGTGTGCGATTCTTCCTCTACGCTACACAATTTTGTTGAGGGGTGTACGCAGCGGAATATTGATGTCTTATCCCCTCTTCACTCAAGAATTCATCCATGGTGTAGTTCTTGAAATCGGACCCATTGTCATTCCTAATTGACAAGATCTTGGTATCATATTGATGTTGCACTTCAGTGGCCCAAGATATGAACCTTTCTTGGGTCTCACTCTTCTTCTTGATATAGAATACCCAAGTGTATCTTGTATAATCATCAACAATCACCAAACAATACTTTTTGCCACCGAGACTATCATATGTGGGAGGCCCAAATAAGTCCAGGTGAATACGCTCAAAGGGTCTTGTTGTGGAGATGATTAATGTCTCGGGATGATTCTTCTCATGCATCTTTCCGGCAATACAAGAGCTACAAGGGCGATCTTTGGAAAAATTAACACTTTTTAGTCCTACCACGTGCTCACCCTTAACAAGAGTTTGTAAATTTCTAATACCGACGTGGCCCAAGCGGCGATGCCAAAGCCACCCCACGTCGGATTTAGCCATTAGACAAGTGGAGATATGTGTAGTTTTTTTCGAGAAATCTACTATATACATACTGTTTTCCAAAATCTAACAAATGCTACTTTAAGAGAAATGGTGTGAAGAACAAGCACGTGATGTCGCCCAAATACACGTGTAAAATTGCATTCACAAAGTTGCAAGACGGAAAGAATATTATAGCCAAGGGACTCCACAAGGAGGACTTTCTCAATGGATGAATCCGGAGAAATGACCACCTTGCCATGTCCCAATACCTTAAGTTGTGAGCGATCACCAATAGTTACATGAGCAAATTTGAGGAGTTTAAGTTTTAAATCATTCAACACTTTCTTGCTTCCGGTCATATGTGAGGAACAACCACTATCAATCATCCATGATGTTCCTCCGGAAGCACAACCCTACAATGAATCAACTTCTTGTTTTAGGTACCCATTTTTGGATGGGTCCTTTCTTGTTAGTCACAATGGTCTTAGGAACCCAAATAGCATACTTTTAATCATCAGAGGTGCCAACATATTTTGCATAAACATGACCATCAATAGATTTAAGAAGCACATATGATGGGTTATACGTTCCCGCAAAGTTGTTATGAGTAGTAGTGTTCCTAGGAACAATATTCTAAGCAAACATATCAAACTCATCTTCATCATTAGCCAACTCCCCCTCCTTCACAAAAACAATAGAGTTAGTGGGGGAGTTGACTTCTTCTTGTAGTCCACCTTGGAAGTTGAACCAAATCCAAGGCCTTCCTTGGCAATAACTCTCTTTTGACTACTCAAAAGATCATTAAGGTTCTTTTGCCCTTGAATGCATGTGGCAAGACCTTTGTTGAGTTGTTCCTTCAACCTATTGTTCTGCTCAATGATAGTTGCCTTGACACACAAAGTGTTAGTAATACAAGAGTGTTCATCCACATTCTTTAACCCTTTCAAGGTTTTGAGCTCATTTGAAATTGTTCGATGATCAATTTTAAGCTTATCAAAATACTTAATAAGTTCATTATAACCTTGGTTAGTTTCATCATTTAAGGCCATGAATTCCGTTACCTTAGCGAAGGCATGCTCACACTGAAGTTTTGCTTTAGTTATGTCAATGTCAAAAGTTTCCTCTATGGTTTCTCTAAAGCAATGTGATTCATCTAGAGCTTTTTCAAGCTCCTCAATTTTACTAGCATCATCACGAGCAAACTTTTCAAGTAAAGTTATTCTCTCCTCACGTCCATCAATGAGGGCATGTGCCTCACTTAATTGATCCATGAGATAGATAAAGATAGATTTAGTTTCTCCTTCAAGTTTCTCCACAAAGTTTGTCAAGGGGTCTTCCTCAACACAATTTAATAGTGAAGGAGTAGAACAGTTTGCAAGTTTGAGTGTAGGAGTCACCTTTGGGGGTATACCCTTGTCCATGAAGCACTTGTGACTCGAGGGACCCTTGTTGTCATTAGGGTTGGAGAAGAGAGATCTTAAGTTAGGAGGTACGACGCCCCTTGCCATGGCCGCCATACCTACTTGTTCACCTTCACCATCACTCTCTTCACCACCCGATGTGTACTCAACTTCTTTTGCAATCATTGCCCTAGGAGGGCCTCTCTTGATGAAGTTCTTGTACTTGGGAATGAAGGTGGATTTCTTGATTAGTCTTCCACCATTTTCAATTCTACTCTTGAATGGGCACTCGGCAACAAAGTATTCAGTATCTCCACAATTGAAGAAAGTCCTTGCCTTCTTCATGCTTGAGACTTCTTTTCCCTTGTTCTTGGTGGCATTTGATCTAAATATCCTTTCTTCCACCACTTGTGTTGAGCAAGGGCCAAGCATTCTTCACATGATGTATTCATTTCTTTCTCGGAGACCTCATGTGTGGATCCACCATCATCACTAGAGTCATTTTCTTCATAGGGGATGGCCTTAGCCTTCAAAGCAAGAGATGGTTTCTTCAGTCCGTTTACACGTGCCATGACATCATCGGAGGTTTGCTTCATGACCTTTAGAGTGAGGAAGAGACCCAAAACATCATTGGGGGATAGATCTAAGTAATCGGCCCTTGATTTCACATTCATCACCATGCCTTCATTGTATGGGATCAAGGTGAGTAGAAATCTCTCCTTGACCGAATTCTCCATCCAATTCTTGAATCCACAATCTCTCATGTCATTTACGAGAGCCTTGAGTCTTCTAAACATGTCTTCAATGTTCTCTCCATCACCCAAATGGAAGTGCTCAACTCGTCTTTGGATGATTGACTTCTTGGATCGTTGAAGGTTGACGTTGCCGTCAAACATATCAACAAGATAATCTCAAGCTTTCTTCGCACTTGAGAAGGACCGGATGTGCTCAACTCCTTCGTTTTCCATTGCCTTCTCCAACATGTGCAAGGCATGAGCGTTGAGTTGCTCATCTATGATGTCACTTGAGCTTAAGTTCAAGGGATCCTTTGGCTCATACCCTTTTTCAACAATTCTCCATATTTGCATTCAAGAGTTGCACATGTAATACTTCATGGAAGCTTTCCAATTAGTAAAACGATGCCTATCCACCATAGGAGGTGGACCAAGATGATTAACATGTCTATGTTGAACATTTGGAGCATTGTTATAAGCAAAACCAAAGGAATTTCCACCACTACCACTTCCGGGTGCCGACGTTGCGGACCCTTCCTTAGATGGAATGGGGTTTCCATGTTCATCTAAGACAACATTTTCTTTAGATTGATTAGATGAGGATGCCAATTCCTTTATTAGTCCCTCCATCTTTTTCTAGGAGTTATCAATCATAGCTTGGATTAGCTTTTGAATCCCTTCCATGGTGATGGGTTCATTAGCCATCCTTTCCTCCTCTTTAGGCGATAAAACCCTTAATAAAGAGACGAGGCTCTGATACCAATTGAAAGATCGAGAGGTTAACTAGAGGGGGTGAATAGGTTAACTACAAATTTTAACTTCTTTTTCGAGTTAACAAGATAGTGCTCAAATATAGATTGTCTAGATTATGCAACTAGGTGAACAATCCTATATGTTGAGCAAATACAACTAGCACAAGGTGAATATATGACTAAGATAGTACCAACAAGTAAAGGTAAGTTGAGGAATAACCGAACACAATGACGCGGAGATTTATCCCGAAGTTCACTTCCCAATGGAAGGTAATCTCAGTTGGAACGGTGCGGTGCCACCAAAGTGGAACACCGAGTAGCACTCAAATGGCACACCGTATCTCCTTCGAGTCCTTCCACCGATGTGGAGAGGCTCGAATCACTATGTTGCCATTGAGGTTGACAACTAGATCCTTTACGAGGATGAGGCACACTCCACAACTTTGGAGGGTCCTCACCAAATCCCGAAAGACACCGGGAAGCAAGATCCACGAGCACAAGAGCCTCGAGGACTTCAACAAGGCTCCAAACTCCAATGAGCTATAAGCAACAAGGTTCTTGACTCCAATGAACCAAGAACAACAAGATCCCTAGGGGATGAGTGGGTTGATGACGAATGGGCTTGGTGAAGTTGTAGATCTAGATCTTCTCCTCCAAATCCCAAGAGATCAATGGCTTTGGTTGGGTATTTGGGGAGAACCTTGAGCTTGGAGGTGGTCAACAATGGTGGAGAGAGAATGCTTGTTTGACACCTCCAGAAGGTAGGAGACAGGTCTTATTTATAGTGGGAGAAAGAAAGTGGTTGTTGGGGGAATCTTTGAGCTGTGCAGAGTGGCCAGCCTGGAGCCTGGCCTCGCCGGCTGGGAGCCCGGCCTGGGCCGGCTGCTAGGCCGACTACCCTACAGAACACCCCGGCCTGGAGCCCGGCCTTGAGCCCGGCCTGGGCCGGCTAGGCAGCGTCCGACCTGCGCAGGGGAGAGCCTGGGCTGCCACCAGGACGGCTGCCTAACAGAGCCCCCCGGCCTGAGCCCCGGCCAGGCCGGCTGTCAGGCCGGCTAGACAGTTTCTTCGTTCCTTCAATTTCTTCTTCCTCCTTCTTGTTTCTTTGACCATTTTCTTCAACAAACAAGTGTTTTGACTTGTTTTTCTTTCTTCATTTTTTTGCACTCATAGCTTTGTATATTTGTCATTTGTTCCCTAGAACACTTAAGCACAATGGTCAAATACTTCCAAGTGTTGTAATCAATCATCAAAAACTAGGATTAGGAAACATGTCCTTTCATTCGGGAAAGTTTATGTGGGTTTGGAGGTCACTACTGATTGGAATCCTACTTCGTGTGGGAGGCTCAAGGATAAGATGAAGAGCCTTCATGGCGTACAGGTGTCCTTCGTGGTATCCCGCATCTTTCCAACGCAATGTATAGTTTTCCCTCAAGGAAACGAACACGGGAATACATCTTCGTATGTATGTGCCTCGGTTATTTCTATCTGGGCTATTTCATTATTGTATCTATATTTAGGATATCCTTCGATATTGAAGTAATGTATTGCATCATGTAGGGTGTTTCACTTGGTTGTTAGGCTCACCTTAGTTATTCGCATAGCTGCGAACTTGTGAAAATAGAAGTAAAATTTGCATAAACCTATTTACCCTCCCCCTTCCAGGTTACAGTCTCAATCCTTTCAGTCGGAAGATGAGGAGCTCGCTTTTCGCCATTCGCTGGACGACAAGAGATCTACATCGCAGGATTCCAGTGTGAATGCAGCAGGCGCGAGTTGGGAAACTCTAGCATCGGAGCTGCCTACTATTCGGCATGCCGATGGTTTGTACCTCTACGTCTCCTTTATCACTGTGGTTCTTGTTGGTTCAGTGCCGGAACCAAACCATCGAGACGGAATTTCTACTCCATCCATGGGGATGAGTTGTGCAAATATTGGTTGGCCATAAGCATGGGTCTTGTTGATGAAATAAAGGGCTCAGACTTTTGGGAAAATCCATCGATTTTACAATGAGGATCAGCATATAATCCACACCACGTGCATCGATGACTCTCTCCACCGCCATAGATGGGCATGCATCCAAGACTCCGTGCACAAGTTTTTGTGGTGCTATGCCCAAGTGCAAAATGTTTATGTTGAAAGAGGTGATTGACTCATTTTCGAATTTGTGATGACTTCGCTGATAAGTTTATGTTGAAACTCTACACTCATGTTTTTTTAGGGTTCTGATATGGTGTGCATGGTTGCGTGGCAGACATATAGAGGGTCAAATTAGCCCGGTCAAAAATGCTCTAAGAACTAAAAATAAGGACGCTTAAGAGAAGTTGTTTGGTCCAAAAATTTCTTATAAGGGCTCGATGGTTGTCATAGACTCATAGTAATCCATCAAAAGAGGTGAAAAAAATATTCACTGGAATCAAATGCAAAGTAGTCCTTCGACAAATTTCTTATGGGTTTTGGCCTTGCAATTCAACCAAGCTCAATAGGGAAAATTCTCACTAGTCAGAATCCTTCCAATGTTCTGTAACCAAACTTGCCACCGACCGGGATTAAAACTAGCGCGCAAAAAAAAAACATTCATGATTAAAACGCCTCCCCATTTGAATTCACAAGCAAACCAAAAACAGTGACAGTACTACTTCAAAGCTCAAACAAAGCCCAAAGAACTGATGCAACAGTTTTTAAACCAAGTACTATAAACAAATACTCCCTCTGTTCCTAAATGTGTTAGATGTTTTACCCTTTCTCCGTTAAATATAAGATGTTTTATCCTTTTTCCATATACACACATGTCTACATGTATCTAGACAACTTTTAGTGCACATGTTCACTCACATTAGCATGGACTCCCTCCGTATCAAAATATAATATAAGATGTTTTCGCATTTTGTAGATATAGTGTACCTAGACATGTTTTAGTGTGTAGATTCATAGACATGTTTTAGTGTGTAGATTCATATGCATCTTACACTAAAACATGTCTAGGTACAGGAAACGCTAAAACATCTTATATTTTGATACAGAGGGAGTATCTAGACAATATGAGCAATAGATACAACATCTTATATTTAGGAACGGAGGAGTATGAACCATAAAGCTTCTCTCCCCGATTTTGTGGTCTTCAGTCTTCACAAGGCAGATTGCAGAAATACAAGACTCACTTAAACTCTCATCATATTCTTTCATGACACAACTCAAATGAACCACATAACTTGCAAAAATAGGAAACTGTAGAAAATTGTCACAACTTGATATCAAATATAGGAGTGAATATGTAGTCCCCACTCCCATCATACAAACCAGATAACTACTAGTCCAAGTTCCTTGATAGGTTTATGATAAAAGCTACAGAAAAATACAGCAAACGGTGGATCAAGTTTAGAGCGCTGAGGAAAGAGTGTGATTCAAAGCAACCTTGCTCAAAATTTATCTCAGATTTATCAGACTTCTAAACTCTGCCAGGCCTGTTCAGGTTCACCATGCGTGCATTGCCATCCCCTCTAGACGAGGAACCACTCTGTGTGCGAGACCTTCCATCCTGGAACCGTGAACCACCACCGCCATAGCCCCCACGGGAACCCTGACCACCCCTGTCGTTCTGGTACCCACCACCCTGCCCACCTCCAGTTCTGCCACCGTAACCCCCAAACCTTCCACCACCGCGTCGCCCTTGCGACGATACAAAGTTCTCCTGCCACTTTCCCATATTGGATGAGTCTTGGCCATCACCACCCCTGCGCCTTGGTGGCGCACCCTCAAGGGCACCACCAGTCCTAGCCTCATATGCCCTCTCGTTGCTTTCCACAAGGACAGAGAGCCTATCCGTCATCTGAAAGATTAGTCCCTGCAGCCTAGTTTGATCCACGTTCTGGAAAATAATGCACTTGGTTGGCTGGTCCCAGCTTGCATGAAGCTCATCATGCATCATCATCTTGCTAACAATACTGTGAGCTTGCGCCTCACTAAGGTCAAACATAATAGTGACCTGGTCAAGGCCGAGGGATTCATAGCATGACGGGTAAGAGAAGAGATAGGTTCTTAGAGCTTCTTCCTTGATTTTAAGCTTCAGCATCTCAAGAATGTGCTCCTTGTTCCTCAGAAGTTTCCAGGTATCCAGAGAGCTAATGACACTGAAAGCTTTCTCGTGGTCACCCTTATTTAGGGCCCTTGTGGCAGCCATTACATGATCCCTCACAGTTTCTGGAGGTCCAACAAAAGTCTGCCTCTCACTCATTTCAAGAAGCCTCCGGAATGTTTTGCTCATAGGCCTCCGCTTGTCATAAGTAGTAGAAGCCATATAGGGCACCTCAATAAGCATTGCACAAATCAAGTGTGTGGCTTCCAAAAGTTCAAGGTTTATATGCATATGGTAAGGCATCATCCTTCTCCTCTCAAGTCTTTCCTGCAGGAGTAACTACGATGTGAGCATTGAAGCTGACTAACACAAAATATGTACTTAGTATTTGTACTGTGCACATATATGTCAATTCAATGGTATAGCTAAAATGAAGAGTTGACGAACGCAATATCAGTTCTAGGAAAACCAAGAGTAAGAGCAGATGGTCTTGAAGGGACCTTGATCGAGATACACAAAACACCAAGGAGCTCACAGGATAAGAAAATGGCATGTCATTATAACTTATCAGAGGTATTTTTGTGCAAACTCTTGAGCATTTGAACTTCTAGTAACACATGAAATAGATAAACACCTAAGACAAGAAAGTAAATGACTGAATATGGTCAAAATTACAGTTCCCTCTATCAACCGAAATAACTAGCAGTGAAAATTTTGTAACTACAAATTAGTTCTGTTCTAGGATGATGATGATTCAGCCAGACATGTATGTGATGAAGATACATACCCATACACAGTCAACATGTACCAGTCAGGCTAAGAGCTGAAATAATTTAAATCATTTGAATGCCCCGGTTCCGTGTGTCGACGTGGAACAATACAGGACACCCCTATAATGCAACATACTCGACTTAACCTACCTATCCCAGGTGCAGCACCAACATCTGAGCACATGGTGTTAAAAACATGAAGTACAAATAAATAGACCATATAATTGTATCGCTGTCTTCTGGGAAAATGGTGGTTCCTTGTTTCAGTATTGTATAGATGTGCCATATCAATGCTGCACAGGAGACTAGATGACATGCGTGCAGGTATTTGCATAAGATTGTGTTCAGGTATTTGCATGAGAAACAAGAGGAATGTTTACCTGTTCAGGAGTTCTTTCGTGGTAACGACTATACTGGACACCTTGCGCAAGTAACTCTTTCACCCTTCCAGTTGAATATAACTCGGACAAGCAACTATGAGCTTCAGCTATCAAACCAGACCTGAAAGCACATAACCCAAGTTGGGCCATGACCCTATTGTATAAAATCTGTGATGAGATGTCCATAAGTTGAATCCCATCTTGTAAGCGACTCATTAAGAGCAAGTCACGAGCAACTGAAAATTCATCAGAGATTGCATAGTGATATATGTGACACAGCATTGCCCGGGCTTTCGTCCTTTCATCTCCATACTTGTAAATTAGAGACATCAACCCATCCATCAAGGCTCTGCCACTCTCTGGGAAAGTAGGTTTCCTGGGCACAACCTCTGGAATCACAACAAATGGTGTTGGTCCTCTGTCATCAGCTGCTTGATGCTCCTCGCCAGCCTCGCTTTCTCCATCGTCCACACTAACCTCAGTTTGCTCAGCCAGTTTTCTCATTGCATCATATACTTCTTGAGGTTTGTAGTAGACTAGCTCAACACGACGCAGTGCAACCTTCGCAGCAGCCTTAAGATTCCCAACCCTCTCCTGGTAATCTTGCACATTCTGTGCAAGTACCAAAAATAAGGGTTCATCTCTAAGCCTCTGGACATAATCTTTGGTATATGGATCACTGGACTGTAAACTCTTGAAAAAATCTGAATCGATTCTCTCCAGGAATGCAACCAAGTCACCCGTAACATGGATTGTTCCATCATAATCAGCACCCTTCTGAGTTTCCTTCTCATCAGGCTCCACTGAGGTGTCCACAACAATATTAGGATATCTTTGCAGTATATCAAGCACAAGAAGCATATTATTAACACACTTCTTCCATACATTGACTGGCATATGCCCTAGTAAACTAGGGTTGACATCAAACTGGGCAGAGATCACATGAAAAAGAATTTCAAGCTTCTGAGCAGGCGTTTTTGCCACCCTAGTCAAAAATGTTAGCTGCTCCACACGCTCAACTCTCCCAGTGCCCTTCTTACCCCTCGATGCCACAATCTCCTTGAGCTTTTTATCAACTATATCCCATGTTATCTCACTCGGGTCTTTCAAGAACTGCTTGTCCATAACCTTATCTTTCTTGCTCAACTTCTTTTCCCAGCCTCCCCCTTCTTCACCTTCACCATCTTCTTTACCAGAATCTTCTGATTCAGACCCATCCATTTTCTCAGGATCCACAAGATCATCATCACTGTCATCATTATCAGAATCAGCCACGTCCTTGTCTTCTACAACATCATCTTCAAAACTCCCTGGATTCTCCCTGCACTTCAGAATCAGGTCTTCATACTGCTTGTTGTTCTTCTTAAGTTTTTGTTTCATCGCATTTAACGCCTTTGCGTTGCTGCTGCTCATCTTCTTCTTGGCTTCCTTGTTTGCAAGAGCCTCGGCCAGGAAGTCCTCCAGTAATACAAGAGTCGTGATATACCCATTTGGAATTTTCGCAGATTCATTGACACGAACAACTTTCTCAAGCTGCTTGTTGAGCTTGTCAAAACTCTCCTGCAAGCTCAGCCAGTCATTAATCTTCATGGCATTGCGCATCTGGTCAGCAGTAGCTTTCATCTCATCATTGCGCTTGTCCTTTAACGAACGAATCACACGGTGGTTCTCAGTATCAGACTCGTCACTGTCTTGTGTATATTTGCTCAAATAACGGTTCTTGGACCCATCACGTCCCGCATCACCAGCTTCCGACTTCTCATCATCGCTCCCTTGTTCTGACTCAATATCTTCAACCTCCTCCTCGGAGTCACTGTCTCCCTGATGTTGTGTAGAAACAGCTATGGGTATTAAGTAAGGCATTCAATGATCACAAAAGATATACATATCACTGCACGTACACAGGATAGAATTTCGGAGTCAGTGCAAGTGAGAAAACAATACCTGTCCCCAAAAACGAGAAGCCATGGTTTCGCCTGTTCTTTTCCTTCAACTGGATCTCCTAAAGCTCTGCAAAGTAGACCAGCTGAGATAATTATCATCAATACAAACTACAGAAGGAAGCACACCAAGTATATTTGCCACGCATGGAATTGAGCAAAGGCAAGAGAGAAACTACCATCGGAACACAGAAATGACACTCTTACAAGAAAAGTAAAACAATGTTTATGGGACGACTCAAATGGATGAATCTAACCTCATGAGGATTAAACAGTGCTTCATGAAAAGAAGTTAGCGAGAACCAGATCGAAGTTGTCCGTGGAATGATCTAATCCAACACACAATTCAGAGTGCGGGATGCAATGGTACAATCAAGCAGGCCAAGTACCCAGATGTGAACTTGGATTGTATAAAACGTAACTGCTACTCTACATTGATTTATATTTATATCCCAGAATATGAGTTAAAGTGACGGCAATGCCTCGAGGCAGCACATAGTTTGCTGCTGATTCATTGACAAGCCAATTTGGTGCAGCTTCACGTAAGATTTAAGTTCGCGTGCATGAGCAGAGAGCTAGACCTATAACCCGAACATAATAAACCGACTATAAACTGAGAAAAATCCTGAGACAGAACTAGCAAATGCACACAACCAAGGAAGACACGTCGACTCGCCCTAGGGTCAGTGAGATCGCAAGGAATCGGCCTGTCGCTCGTCCGTTCGTCCGCGACTGGGCCTGGGACGCACGGACGCAGCCGCTACGTCCAGCGCGCAGCGAGGCTGCGGCAAGGGCGCGGCGGCATGCAATCCTAACTCTGAGAACAAATCGACCAGGTCGGTTAACTTGCCTTGATTCGCCGCGGAGGAGGTTCGGATCCAGCGAAGAACGGAGGATTCGATCGGCGAAGGAGTCGAGCGCTGCCGGGTGCCTCGGCGGATGAGGGCGGATGAGAATGGAGGCGTTGAGGGGCCGGCGGCGTGCAGAGGGGGATGCGCGGAGACTGGAGGTGGAGCGGAGAGAGGCTAGGGTTTGCTGGGATTTGTGCGTTGGAGGCACGCTGGACTTTTTGGCAGGCTAGGTCGGTCCGTTGGTAGCTCTCGGACTAAATGGGCTAGGGAGATGGGCCTTGGGTTTTTTCAGTGGACCTAAAGTTTAAACCATTTGTGGTTCTGAAAAAGGACCTTCGTTTGCCTCAGGGCCTTAGTCACGGGCCAGATGTTCAATCGACAGGGACCCATCACGGCTGCAGCCTCAGGCCCTGAGAGAAAAAAAGTAAAAAAAAAAGGTAAAATGGTAGGACGAGGGGCCACTCGTTCCGCCCACTGTCGACGGACACAGGCGCCAACCTCCAGCGCGGACGAGAGAGAGAAGAGGGATTGTCGGCTGCGCCGGCGCCGCGTGGTAACCGTGGTAGCGCGCGCCCGGCCGGCAGATTGCGCGCGTTGGAGTTAACTGGGAAGTGGTAGCCGGCCGCGCATGGGCTGCGCGCTCGCGTCTAGCGTGGGCGGAGCCCGGTGATGCGACGGCCGGCCCCAGAAGGTGGTGGCAAGGCTGGCGGGGCGTCGTTTTCTACGGCCACCCGCACGCGCGGTGTACCGTCGTGTTCCTGCTCCCCTCGCCCGCGGTCGACACGTCCGGCCGGCGACGTTAAGCGCGCGCGGGGGACGCGACAGGAGTGGCCCGGGGGAGCCATCACGCGAACGCATCAGTCACATGATCGACCGGTGGTGCATGCCCCTGCACGGCCGTACCGTACTACCTCATGACCCAGCAATTTATTTACGACGACCGGCTCATCGCCGCCCACACTTCGTGCCAATCCATCCGCACATATATTTTTACAGTTTCAGGTTCAGTAGAAACGTACCCGATCCAGGCCATGCATGGTTACCTCTGTTTACCCACTAGATATAATTTGTGAGTGTACTTGCCACTAGTTCAAGGCTGAAGTGACGTGCATGCGATGCGATCGGACATGCATGGCTGCCGGCCCGCCGTGCGTGCAATCAATCATGGCCGACGAAACGTACCGATCCAGGCCATGCGCCACTGTGCGTCCATGAGAGCCCGAGCACCGGGGCATGGCGCGCGCACGTGCATGCGGCCTTAACTTCTGCCCACGGCCGTGGAGACGGCGACGTGCACATGCAGCGCCTGTACCCGCGCCTAAGCTAGCTGGAGTCCGCTGTTCCGCCCTTCCCCACCACTCCGGCCGGCCGGTGAGCTGAGCTCAGCTGCCAACCGTTGGCAGCACGACTACTCATCCGTCGGCCTCGCCCTTAATTACTTTCGACGACCTGCGGGTCGTCGTCGCATGCAGCTAGGTCGACGGGCGCGCCATGGCGCCAGTGATCAGGAGCTGCGCGCTTCTGGTGGATGGATATTCGAGCAGCAAATAAGGTTGAATTACGTACTCCTGATCACCACTGACGAGCGGTAAAATTAGGTTGAATCACTCCACGAAACTCTGCGATTTTGTCGTGTCTGTTTGATCTAACTTGAAAAGCCCTGGTGCTTCGGATCAACACCGGCCGTCCGGCCGGTAGCTACCTCAGTGTCGCTCTTATCTATTCACACAGTACTTTGTCTAGCTTGCATTGTACTCTCATCGCCCTCGTCGCCTGCATGCGAGAACAGTGTGCAATCAGTGACGGGCTACCTGCAGCTACAAAGGGATTAAGGGACCGCGCATTGGACCAACTGCCGGGGACGCGCTCCGGTCGTGCCTGCCCAACTTGACCGAGTATAGGAACTGTTTAGTATGATCACAAGTTCTCACTGGCTTTTAACAGATTCCATAAATTTCGTGCGTGTTTGCAACTCTTTCGATGCAAATCAAACGCGTGCAAATCCATAAGCCACACTCGGTCACTCGCAAACACGCGCGTGCGTTTCACACACATGTTCTTTTTTTAAGGGAACGAAGACAGAGTCCACTGGTCCCTTGTGTTTTGATTTGGAGATGCTTGATGTAGGATGCATACAGCATACTTGCGAAAACGAGTTCATTTTCTAAATAGAGAAGGTCGTAAACCATATTGCAATCTATGACATTGGCTCTACAAACTTTTTGAAACCCCCGTCTCCTGAAACCCTGGCAGCATCCATCAATACCCATTTTCACTACCGATGAAATTCTCGAGCCAAAAGACAGATGCATATGTTGTGTTTCAAATGATATCATATATATGGTGTATCGATTGCATAATTTGGATATAGCAATACAAAATCACAAAAGCTATTTAGAATAATTTAGAGAGAAGAAATGGTTCTTCTATCTAAACTAAAAGAATGTATAACCAAATCCATTGCACCGATAAAGAAAATCCAAATCCCTACAGGTGGCAACAACCGACTTCTCATGGCAAGCTAGTGTTGTATTCCACACAACATGGGGGATTTGGGGGGAGGGGGAGGGGGACAAAGCTCTAGTTCTATCTCATGTCCAACCCTAGAGCTGAGGAGAGGGGGTCATTTTATGGCCAGGCACAAAGAGGTACGAGGGGCCAAGGGGGAGTAGACGAGGTGTGCCTTTTCACTATGTGCACGTGAAAGTGTATGGTATGTCCACGTGTGGTTTTGGTAATTAATGATAATCTTTATGGACTAATAACTTCGTTGGGTTATACTTGAAGGGATTTTCCATAGGTAATGCCTAAAGTTTAGGATTCAGTGACTTCATTGTTTTTCAATATTTTAGATTATGATATACATGAAATTGCCTAAGTTTATTTCTCTATCTGATCTTTACTCATATGTTAGAGGTGAGGAGCTATACATAAAGTACTGCAATCAGCTTTTTACTGGCGTAATCTTTTTAAGAATGCTAAAAAAAATATTTTATCCTATAATGAATGTCAAAAGGTTGGTAATATTAGTAGGCGCAATGAGATGCCTACGAATTATTCTCTTGTCAATGAACCTTTTGATTGTTGAGTTTGACTTTATGGGTCCTTTTCCTACTTCGCACGGTAATACTCATATCATTGATGTTGTTGATTGTGTTACTAAATGGGTAGATGATATTCCAACTAAAAGTGTTGATCATAAGGCCTCTCTTAAAATGCTTAAAGAAATAATTTTTTCATGGATTTTGTGTGTCTATTTTATGGCTGGCGGAGGCTCTCACTTTATTCATGGTGATTTTAGGAAATTTTTGTTTAATATGATGTTAACCACATAGTGTCATCATATTATCATCCTCAAACTAGTGGCTAAGTAGATTTATCTAGTAGAGAAATTAAATTGATTTTTCAAAAGACTGTTAATAAATTTAGAAAGAACTTGTCTAGAAACTTAATGATGCTTTGTGGGCTTATAGAACTATTTACGCCTATGGGTGTGTCTCCTTATAAAATGGTTTATGGGAACGCATGCCATATGCCACTTGAATTAGGACACAAAGCTTATTGGGCTAATTGCTTGGTTGGTTGTGTTAGGTTAGCCCCAAGGAACACCCAAGACAATGGTAGGGCCCACCTCTTGGCAAGATTCCCGCTGTTCCGTCAGATCCGGGAGTTTTGGGCCCTGAGTAGTCCTGAAACCCACGAGAGAGAATCCGACGCTGGTGAAGCGATAACACAAAGAGTGAGGGAATCTTGTTCATCGAAGACCCATGACACACTCTAACACACATGGTATGGCATACCCTAGGCTTAGGTGTGATTTAGACGCTCCGGAGCCCCCCACTCCGGAGAAACCCTAGGCCCGCTGGAGAAAAGGACGGAACTGCTGTTCTGGACCCTCTACATGAGCCGGAAAGGGGTAGCAAAGTGGAACTAATTGCTTGGATGTGTTAGGTTAGACCCAAGGAACACTCAAGACAATTGTAGGGCCCACCTCTTGGTTAGATTCCCCCTTCAGTCAGATCCGGGAGTTTCGGGCTCTGAGTAGTCATGGAACCCGCGAGAGAGAATCCGACGCTGGTGAAGCCATAACACAGAGAGTGAGCGAATCTTGGGCATCCAATATCCATGCCACACTCTAACACATATGGTATGGCATACCCTAGGATTGGGTTGGATTAAGATTCTCCGGAGCTCCTCTCCGGAGAAACCCTAGGCCCTCTAGAGAAAAAGGACGGAACTGTCGTTCTGGACCCTATACGTGAGCCGGAAAGGGGTAGCAAAGTGGAACTAATTGCTTGGTTATATTAGGTTAGTCCCAAGGAACACCCAATACAGTGGCAGGGCCCACCTATTGGCAAGATTCCCCTCGTTCCGTCACATCCCGGAGTTTCGAGCTCTGAGCAGTCCTCGAACCCACTAGAGAGAATCCGACGATGGTGAACCCCTAACACAAAGAGTGAGGGAAACTTGGGCATCCAAGACCCATGCCACACTCTAACACACATGGTATGTCATGCCCTAGGCTTGGGTGGGATTCAGACGCTCCGGAGCCCCTCTCCGGAGAAACCCTAGGCCCGTTGGACAAAAGGACGGAAGTACGGAACTGCCGATCTGGCCCCTCTACGTGCGCCGGAAGGGGGTACAAAAGTGGAAATAATTGCCTAGTCGTGTTAGGTTAGGCCCAAGGAACACCTGATACGCGCATTTTGCATCACTATTTTATATTGTTATTTTCTGTTATTCGTCGATATATTTCATGTTATGATGCATCACTTATGTTATTTTATCTTATTTTGCATGTTTCATATTTTTGGAGAATAAATACCGGAACCAGAAATCTGATGGAAAAAGCACCATCAAGATACCCTATTTCAGAAGATCAGAAGAAGAGGGGAGACACCGGAGGAGTCTTAGAAGTTCTGAGGAGGAAGTGAGCCAGAAGGGCACCCGGAGGGGGGCCACCTAGGGCCCACACCACCAAGCGGCGCCCCCTGGCCGCGCCTGGGGGTGGTGTGGCCCCCCTGGCCCACTCTCGGGCACCCCCTTTCGCATACTTGACCCCCAGGGGACCCTAAGCCCGGGAACATCATCGAAGAATTATTCCGCCGCCACCTCAGGGCGGAAAACACCAGAGAGAGAAAAGCTCTCCGGCAGGGAGAAATCTGCCGAGGAAATTCCTCCCCAGAGAGGGTAAATCATCGCCATCGTCACCGTCATCGCTCCGGGCATCATCAAGATCGTCATCGCCATCATCCTCACCACCAGCACCATCACCCTCATCATCCACCTTCATCCCGTTGTAACAATTAGGGGTCTCTATCGTTGTTTTACATTAGATCTCTCTCCCGGTGTGGATTACTTGTTAGTAGTTGATGCTTGTGAGATTTATCGGTGTTAGCACTTTATGACTAGATTGTTATTATCCATTATATTACGTATGATTATGATCCATATGATGTCTCGTGAGTAGTTCGTTTAGTTCTTGAGAACATGGGAGAAGTCATGATGTTAGTAATGAAGTTATGTTGAAGTAATATCTCGTAGTTCGGTATTTAAGTTGTGGTGTTGTTCTTCTAGTGGTGTCATGTGAACGTCGACTACATGATACTTCACCTTTATGGGCCTAGGAGGGTGCATTGTGTATTTGGCTACTAATTGTGGGGTTGCCGGAGTGACAGAAACCTAAACCCCGTCAGGAAACCAATGCACGAGTGAGTGTAGGACCCCGGAGTTTTAAGGCTGTGGTTAGATTTATCTTAATTACTTTCTTGTATTTGCGGATGCTTACGAGGGGTATAATCACAAGTATGTATTAGTCCTAGTTGGGCGGTGCATTAGCATAGGTTCACCCACACAACACTTCACGAACCAATAAATATTAATCAACCGTAATGAAGCGAAAGCACTTGACGAAATTCACATGTGTCCTCGAGAACGTTTGGTAGTCATAAGTAGAACCGCCGGCTTGTCCTTTGCTCTAAAAAGGATTTGGCCACTCGCTGCAATATTATTTACTCGCACTTTATTTATCTGCTATATCAAAAGCCTCCAAAAACCCGTTTGCTAGTGTTTACAGTGAATCCTCTATCCAACCTGCTTGTCAACAGCTTCTGCTCCTTGTTGGGTTCAACACTCTTATTTATCTAAAGTACTACGATACACCCCCCCTATACTTGTGGGTCATCACGACTATTTTCTGGCGCCGTAATCGGGGAGTGAATCGCTATTGGTAAGTGGAATTGGTAAGAGAAACTTTTACTATGAGTGTTGTTTTTATTTGTCTGTTGTTTTCTTTCATTATGGAGAATACTTTTGGTCCTCTGTTTAGGGGTACTTCTACCGTTACTGCTAGGGTAGTAGTTTACCGTTAGCTGCTGAATTAGATCCTTATAAAATACCTATGAAAATTGTTGGACGTGTTATGGATAGCTGCTATTATGGTGATGGAACTGCCCATCCCGGTGATGATTTGCTCTTTATACATGAATTATGCGAGTTATTCAGGTGTGCGGGTATTACAATGGATCAAGTTAAAAGGAAATTATTTTCTTCATCGCTGAAAGGAAGAGCCACTGAATGGTTCAAATTACTAAAGAATGGTGAATCTATTGGATGGGAGGAAATTGCTCCTCTCTTTTATTCTAAATTCTATCCTCCTAGTAAGGTTCATAAAGACCGGAATCAAATATATAATTTATGGCCTCATGATGGAGAGATTATTTCCCAAGCGTGGGGGAGAATAAAGCTATTAATGCTCAAATGTCCTGTTCATGAACTCCCTTGTAATATTGTTATCAATAATTTTTATGCAAGGCTTTCTCTTCATGATAAGGACTTATTGGATGCTTCTTGTTCTGGATCATTCACACGTATGAAGGAAGAAGATAAATGGGATCTTCTTGACCGTATTCAAGAGAACACTGAAGGATGGGAGAATGATAAAGGTAGAAAGTCAGGTACAAATTATGATTATGAATGCATTAAATATTTTATGGGAACCAATGATTTCTATAATGTTAGTGTTGTTTGTGGTCTTGATTCTCAAATTTTTGCAAACTGTCTTAAAGCTTTTGCCTCCTATCTTGATATTCCTAAAAAAGATTATCACAAATATCATGCACCTTATAAAGATATTGTTCCTGCTAGTAATGTAGAAGTGCATGTTGTTAATCGTGTTGTTCCCGAGCCTTATGTTGAAAAAATGCCTTTCCCTGCAAAGGTGAAAGAACACTCTATGATAGCTAGTGTGGTTAATAAGAGTAATAAGAAATCTATTGAACCTGATGAACAAATAACTATTGAACCTCATGTAGCAATAGTAAAAGATCTTGTTTGTGGAAATGTAGAGGATGAACACATTGTCTTTTGTGAGGATGCTTCTAATATTGTTTCCCATCCTCATAGACCTAAGAAAACTAGTGTTCCTATGCTTTCTGTTAAGATTGGTGATCATTGCTATTATGGTTTGTGTGACATTGCTGCAAATTCTAGTGCTATTCCTTATGAGCTTTATAAAGAAATTATGCATGAAATTGGTTCTTCTGAGCTTGAAGATATTGATGTGATTATTCAGCTTGCTAATAGAGAAACTGTCTTTTCGATTGGTATTGTTAGAGATGTGGAAGTTTTATGTGGTAAGACTAAATATCCCACTGGTTTTCTAATACTTGGTAAGGCTGCTAGTAAAACTTGTCCTATTATTTTCGGTAGATCTTTCTTGAACACTTGTGGTGCTATTATAGATTATAAGAGGGAGAAGATATTGACTAAATTTGATGGAAAATCTTATGGGTTCAATTTCTCCAAATTTGCTAGAGCACCTTATGAATCTAAATTGCCTGGTGAGAAATTTAAAGTTGAACAACTTGTTTCTATTGCTATTGCTCCTAACAATGCTTTGCAGCAATATATGGAGGACCATGAAAAATGAGGTCTTTATGGAAGAGAGAAATGAGATTGACGATATTCTTCTTCGTCTACCAGTGATACTGAAACATTATTTACCCGTGGAAGACTTGGGTACCACATTGCCACCCAAGGAGGATCTTGTCTTTGGTTAAAAACCTTTGCCTAATGATCTTAAATATGCTTATATTGATGATAAGAATATATATCATGTTATTATTAGTGCTAAACTTTCGGGTGAAGAAGAGGGAAGATTATTGGGAATTCTGAAGAAACACCGTGGAGCTATTGGATATACTCTTGATGATTTAAAGGGAATTTCTCCTACTATATGTCAGCATGCTATTAATATTGAACCTGATGCAAAGCCAGTAATTGAACATCAACGCCATTTAATTCCTAAAATGAAGGAAGTGGTAAGAAATGAGGTATTAAAACTTCTTGATGCTTGTATTATTTTTCCTATTGCTGATAGTATATGGGTGAGTCATGTGCATTGTGTACCTAAGAAGAAGGAATGACTATTTTGCCTAATGCAAACAATGAGCTTATTCCACACAGAGTAGTAGTTGGTTATAGAATGTGCATTGATTTTAGAAAGGTTAATAAAGTTACTAAGAAAGATCATTATCCTTTACCCTTTATTGATCAAATGTTAGAGAGGTTGTCTAAGAAAACTCATTTTTTTCTTTCTTGATGGTTATTCTGGGTTTTCTCAAATTGCTGTTAGGGCAAAAGATCAAGAGAAAACAACCTTTACTTGTCCTTATGGTAGTTATGCTTATAGACGTATGTGATGGGGGGATAGTAACCCGGTAGGCCCACTTCAAGATATAATCCGGCCCGAGGTGTGCTGAGCGATACCCGGCTAGGGGTAAAGAGATTACCAGAAGGCCCAAAGGCTTGTGAGATTCGTAACCCGGATTGTGGGCTGCGACAAGGAAAGTTAGGGTTTGTATGTGGAGTTCGAGTAGGACTCAAGATGTGCCTTGGAGGGCAAGTTAGGGGTGTACGGGTGCTTTATAAACCGGCCCCTAGGTTTAGTTCGCTAGAGATTCAAGTCATAGTTGTAACACCTGTTATCGAGTATCCAGTATAATCATATCGAGAACCGGCGAGTTGCTTTCCGGTTCTTAGATTGCTTTCGCCATGTCCTCCTTCGAGCTAAACCCTCTCCCAAATACCTGTGTCGACTTGCCCCAAGATCAGTTACCCCAGGTAACATCTGCCGTGATTATCCCACGACAGTTGGCGCCCACCGTGGGGCCTGCGTCCAAAGGTGTTTACATCACGGGAGAAGCTCGGAAGAGCATGAAGAACCTCATCGTTGGAGAAGTCTACGTCAACAGCCAAGGAGAGAAGATGGTAGACGATTCTGGCTGGGGGCCAGAGTCGGATCACCTCGAAACCGGATCCGTCGTGACAGTCGGCCGCATCAACGTCTTCATCGGTATGGTATGTGCTTCCAATTCGAGTCATGATAACCTTGGATCTGATTCTGTGTCAGGGGAGGGCACGCATGTTCGATCGGAGAAAGAAGAATCGATCGGAACAACGGGTCCGATAGAGAGGGAGGATGATACCAAGTCTATACGGGATTTATCGGAGGACCGATATGAGAAGGAAAATAGCGAGGAAGAACAGTACGAATCTACACCAAGCATTGTGCGCCGGGTTGCAGTTTACGCGGCTCCCGCGATCAATACCGATCCAGAAAACGCAGCCGCGGCGCCAGTCGGGGCGGCGCAAGCGGTGGCCCAGCAGCAAGGTACGGTTGGCCCGGTCTTGGCCCAGGTCGATGGAGAATCGGCGTCAGTCACCAGTCGCCCAGCAGACGAGGAGCGGCACGCCAATATGTTTGGGTTCCAAGCAAACCGGACGCCGGGGGCGGGCCCCTCGAACCCGCGTCACCCGGCTCTGTTTGATAATAATTTGATCTTGGACCCCACAGTCCTCGCCTCGGTCATCACCCCAGAAAACGCGGCAGAGCGCGTAAGGGACCTGGACGTGGCTCGTCGCGCATTGGAGCAGCAAAGAAGGCAAGTAGAAGCAGAAAGGCAGGGGATGGCAACGCGGCAGCGAGAGTTGGATGATCTAGAGACCCGGCTCCGGGAGGAGACGACAAGGATGCACCAAAGGCACCGAACTATGTTACCGGCAACGGGAGGGGTTATTAACCCGACTGCCCTGGTGTTCACGCCTCAAGATCAGCCAATCCCACCGGCGAACCAAGGGACCATACCGCAACTAGCAACGGGAGCACAGCCGGTAAACCCGCCAGCCGGGTTACCCTTGCCTCGGACGGGGGCGACGGCCGGCAATACCATGCCGCCTCCACCGTCGCGATTCCGTACCCCAGCAGGCCACTACAACAATCCCATGGACAACGTGTATGCAGCAACGCTCGCGTTAAACCAGATTCCTGTAAGAGATTCGCCGCACGCAGAAGAAACCCGGCGAGCGATCGATCTGCTGCACACCGCGGTAGCACAGCAAGTCAATTATCCAGATCACAGAAGCGGAATGCATGGGACGCCGTACGTGAGTCAGCAACAGGGCAACATCCAAACAAGCACGGCACGACGAAGGGAAGAGCAACAGCAGATGCCACCCCCACCGCGCGTCCAGACAGTACCGGCAGTATCAGCAGCACAGGCAGTGGTGGACAGCTCCAGGGCCAGAAGAGCCGGGGCCGGGTCTGCAGCGCACGAGTTACCGGTGGTGCCGCACCCCGTGGCGCCCCCAGCTGGGTCACGTGTTTCCCGGGTAAGACCAGCCCCAACCACCCTTGCGGGACCCAAGTGCCTCTCGGACGATATCAGAGCAGAACCTTACCCGGAAAAGTTCAAAGAACCGGGGAAAGTAGTGAACTACGAGCCAACAATGGATCCGGAAACGTGGTTGAGCAGCTACGAGATGGCAATGTCAATTCGCAATGCATCCGAGAATCTCCAAGCCAAGTTCATGTACTTAATGATGTCAGAGGGAGCAGCAAAGTTATGGTTCACCAATTTACCGGAAAAGTCGATCAAGTCGTGGGAGGAGCTAAAAACCGCATTTATCAAGCACTTCCATGGGACATGTAGGAAATTATTCACCATTGATGACTTGGAAAGATGCGTCCAGAAGAAAGGAGAGTCAGCACGCAGCTGGGTACGCCGGGTTATGGAGATACTCCATTCGTCTACAGATATCCAACCAAAGGACGCGCTACAAGCTATGGCGAAAACATGTAAGTATGTTCCTTTAGTACAAAAGCTAACCCGCATGAAATCCAGTAGGAATGCAGCGGAGGTTACGATGGGAGAATTAATGGATGCATGCAATAAACACGCTGCAACGGATACTACAGAGGAGGAAGTTGATGACAAAAAGGCAAAAGCACACGCAAGTAGCAGTGGGAAAACCGGCAATGGATCGGCGCCAAACAATAATGGAAATAGCCAGAACAAGCGCCCGTTTGAGGGGAATTCCGAGTTTGTAGCCAATACGGAGGCCGGGTCTTCAAGGCCTAGATCCGAAGGGAATTTTAATACTGGAAATCACAATGGGGGACACTACCAAGGGCCTCCAAGACCAAGCAACAGTTGGGACATATTTAGGATGGCGTGCCCGAAGCATAGCAGGAATGGCAAGCCGGCCAATCATTCATTGGAGCAATGTGCCGACTTACAAAGGTGGAAGAACGAGGAAGTGAACAGAGCCATGCGAGGTGCGGGCCGAGGAGGAGGCCCGGGTCTAGGTGGAAATTTGGGCAACGGACCGCCCCCAGCCGGTAATCCGCCAGCTGGAAATCAAGGTAGCAACCAAGGGGGAGCGGGAGGTTTCCAAGCTAACCCCAAACAGCTGGGTCAGTATCATGTGCACACTACTGGAGGTTCTAGCAAGGATAAGAAGATAATGAAACAAGCAGTTAATTCGGTCTCTTCCGCTGTTCCAAGATATTTGAGGTGGTCAGAACAAGAGGTAACATGGAGCAGGAGAGATCACCCGGACCGGATTGATCACCCGGGAGTCTTAGCTTTGGTAGTGGCACCACAGGTCAACGGTTACGAGCTGAAGAAAGTCTTGATGGATGGAGGGAGTAGTATCAATATCCTATATTGGGAAACTTTTCTGCGCATGGGCTTAAAGGAATCACAGCTGCAAAAAAGTACAACAGTTTTTCACGGGATAGTGCCAGGTCATTCGGCATGCCCCGAAGGAAAAGTGGCGCTGGAAGTAGCTTTCGGGGAGTCAAAGGACAATTATCGAGTCGAGTGGCTTACCTTTGAGGTAGTAAAGTTACGCAGTCCTTATCATGCATTGTTTGGAAGGCCGGCTTATGCCAAGTTCATGGCAAGACCGTGTTACGTGTACCTACAGCTGAAAATCCCGGGTCCTAAGAAGACCATCACCATACATGGAAATCGAGATATAGCAGCTGAATGTGATGAGGGAGATGCGGCAATGGCCGAGCAAGCTTGCAGGAAGGAAGAGCTCAAACATTACCGTTCTAAGGTGGACCTAGAAGAGAGGACGACGTCAAAAAAGCCAACCCCTGAAGGGGACAAAGCAAAAATTAGGGCAGAAAAGGACCTTAAGATGGTAGGTTTCATCAGAGGCGAACCTTCCAAATCCCCTAACAGAGAAGAAGACGCACTGCCACATGCAGCTGATCACGTTTCAAGGACGGTATACCCGGATTGGCTAGCAAATCCGATATTCATTATGAAAAGGTCTAGCGAATGGAGAATATGTATCGGCCACGCCAGTGTGAGGCCGATTCCCGAAAACAACTAAAGCAGTGTAATCGACGGCAGGTTTCATACGCGCTCTTTTCCTTACCAGGGTACCTAAGGGGACTGGAAGGTTTTTAATGAGGCGGCCTGCTGATTCAAAAAGAAATTTTTATCAATAAAAGAAGATGGTTTCGGGTCTTATCATGGTCTTTGCTTCAGTTACAAGTAAGTAACATTGTTATTATCAATACATCAGTATCATCGAAATACATTGCGTGAATATAGGTCTCCGGGAGGTGATCTGCTTCAATAAGTAATCACAAAACCCGGAGACCCGGCCTTGATGCCAATGAGTTATAGGGGTCGGCTACTCGAAAAAACGAGTGCGGCTACAATCTTATAACCGGACAAAGAAGTCCAAATTTCTTGATTATTCTTACTTAAGCTCGATGTGACTCGCGCTAAAGTGGCATGATCTGTTCACTTACGATTACAATCAAACTATGCAGCCCAATGGGGCTTGCTTGATCTTGTTTTTCGTATAGATGCAACGACATGGTATCCACGCGAAAGCCGGCTTATAGTACAAGATAATCAAAAGGGTCATCTAAACCACAAGTCTATGCAGAGTATAAGGCTAAAAAAGCCGGAAACTCAACAAGTATTAAGCATGACTTCAGTATTTATGCGAACAGCTATTGGTCTTCAGCTTGGTAAACAGCAGTGTGTCATCTGAGAAAGGCCACGCCCCCATAGCTCGTACTTTGGGTCATGGGGGCTGGGGACTTCGAAACAGAAACAAACTGTTTAACTACTAAAGCCTGTAAACCTTAGTTTCCGAGTATTGGGGACTTAAAGAAAAGTCCGTCTATCAAAACCTCCGATACTCGGTTAGCCGAGTCTCAAAAGGGAATTAAAAACAAAAATTCAAAGTATCGAGAAAAAGCTTATACGTAACACGAGGATCGAGATTATCAAAAGCCAGGGGAGGCAAAGAGTTATCATAAGTTAACAAGCATACAGTCATAGTATCAGCATCAATGGTGCACAGGCGCACCGCAAAAAAATCATATCAGTCTCGAGAAACGCAAAGCACTAGGCAGCATCCTACTCGGCATCCTGAGAGCGGTCCTCCGGGTCTAAGTCTTGGACTTGCTCCTTGGCTTTGCCAGCAGTTTTGCCCGGGCTCTTCACATCCGGACGAACAGGCGGAGGCACGGCTGGGGTAGAGGTAGACGGCTTTACGCCCGGCTCTGCTTCCCTCTTTGCAGCCTCTTCCTTCCTCCTAGCCAGATCAGTCGACCATTTGTCCAACATATCAATAGGGGGGGTGCCTCCACCAGGATAACCTTGCCCTCAGAATCATACGAGCTCATAATCGTGTTTAAATCCATCTTGTCGGCCAAAGCTGTGGCTGAAGGACGTACCGCAGATTGTATAGCTTTGAAATCCTGGGGCTTGAATTTGGATCCGTCAGCTTTAAACTCTGGGAACCCGGATACTACCTTCGCCGGGTCAAGCTTTGGAAAATAAGCCTTCGCCAGCGTTAAAGCCCGGGTCATCCCAATTCGGCAGGACGAACGCTTCAGTATTTCAATCCATCCAGGCGCTGTGGAAAAGGCCTGCATAAGGTTCTCCTCGCCCAGGTATACCTCAGAAGGCCACTTGATAGCATCCAGCAAAAGTTTCGTACCGGCAAAAAACGTCCGGAGCACAGTCTTCAGAGTTTTAACTTGAGTAATGGCATTCTCCTCCGGAGTAGCAAGGTTAGCACCTGCAATCGAAAAACACAAAAGCATATCAGTAATTTTGATTATTACAACGGCAAAATGGAGGTAAGCAAGCTAGTTGCAAATAAACAAACTTACTTAGCAAAATACGGTAAGTGTCCGTAATCTGAGTCGATAAGTTCTTCAGCGAGGATTGGGCGGCATTGTACTTCTTCTTGTATGTGGAGACATCTTTTTTCAAAGTCTTTATCTCCGCTTCAAGGGCCTCCCTACGCTTAACTTCAGCCAGCAAGAGCTGCTCAGCCTTAAGTAACGCTTCATCTGACTGAGTAATCTCTGCCTGCAAAGGCCGGGTGAAGCTGTAAGCCGGATATCACGAGAGTATTTCCTCTGAGGAAATGATTACCGAAAAGTATTATGCGAAGTACCGAGGATAATTTAAAAAAATTATACTCGGGACTTGGGGACTGGATGTATAATAAGGAGTATCAAGTAAAAGTTACCTGATGTGCTGCAGCCATACGTTCTAAGACAGTCCCTTCTGAAGCTTTCATGGCGAGAAGAGCGCTCATCAGCTGGTTAAAGTCAGCGTTATCCGAGTTAGATGGCTCGGGTACCTGGAAAGTGGGAAAAGGAGCATTTCTTGTAACAGGAGGTGGCACCCGGGATATCCGAATGTCGGAGTTTGGTCCCCCTCCCGCGCTCGAAGCTGCTCCCGTTTCTTTCTCGCCTGCGTGCGAAGCAATGGGATACCCGGCATCATGCCTAGCCAGCTCCGGTGACGACGCTTGCTCATCGCCAGTAGCGGCGAATGCATCATCGGCCGGCTTATTCTCGACCCGGACCTCAGCCTTCGTGCCTTCTTCGTCGCTAATAACAACAGTGGCTCTGCAGAAGGTGCGAGGGTGCAGTTAGTCTTTGGTTGTGAAAAAGGTGGTAAAAGTTGGTATAAACTCTGAGGAAAGAAGTTTACCCGGTGTTCACCGGGAAGTCTGAGGGGAAGCCGCCGCTAGACCCGGAAGATACTAAAAAATGGCAAGAAAGGTCTCGGGTTACGTTGCAAAGGAATGTCCGGAAAGAATTTTTGTTTACGATAAATACCAGAGTGTCGAATCGGGGGCGACGAAGCGACCGGGTTAAGGGTCTCGTTGCCCGGATGGTTCCGGGTTACGCGGCGCCTAGTCGCGGGTGGCTCCTTCAGTCATGATCAAAAGGGGAGAAAATGGGGTTAGCCCCGGAGTGACGTTATGGGAACAAAAATCAAAGTGTAAGGAGATGAAGTAAGAACCTGGAGGGCTATCCTCTGAGATTTCCTCTTTGTTCCGGCTTTGGGGGTCGGTTCCGGCTCTTCCTCCTCGCTGGTGGACCCGCCCCTGCTGTCTTCTTCTTCTTCTTCTTCCTCTTCTTCGTTTTGGCCTCCTCGTTCTGAAAAATATCCGACTTATAGCATAAGGAAGAAGAAAAGGCAGGATATAATGCGTGCAAGGGATTAAGTATATACCTTCATCCGAGTTAACGACATCGTCTTCCTCCTCCGCGTCTTCGGAGTTAGGAGGGGTGTTAACCGTCCAAAAGTCATCATCGGCCTGAGGAGAAAATACCAGGGTAATGGTTAATATCGAAACAAGAGAAGCGGATAAAAGTAAGCTGTTAGAAGTCAAAATCAAAAGGTAGAAAACTTACTGCGGGGGCTGGATTCTCGAGGGTAAAAGGTTCTAATCCGGCTATGCCCCGGATTACCTCGAGTTTCTCTGTCAGGAAACCCTTAATTGTTTTGTTAATGTCACCCGGAGCAAGGGTGCTGGTAGAGAATCGGATTGGGTCCGTGGTTTGACCCGAGTATTCGCACATCAGCTTCTCACGAATGGAGTTTGGCTGAATGCGGAAGCTAACCCAGGTCTTCACCAGGTTTAGCCCGATGAGGCCTCGGGCTGACAAGATGGAGATCCTAGCTAGCAAAGGCAAGATCGCCTCCCTGTCCGAGTCAGGGGCGAAGGCGTTGAAAGTCTCGGAGATGTCAAGCTGACCCTCCGAGTAACCCGGTAACTTCTTTTCGCCGGGTGGAGAGGTATCCTGGCAGTAGAAGTATGAGAGCTGCCAGTGCTTCACATGAGAATTGAGTGTAATAGGAGGCATTAGGGAGTTCTTGCGGCGCTGGATGGAAACCCCGCCGCAAGTAAGAAGTGCGCCGTCGCCGCTTTCGCGACACGGCTTGCACTGAAAAAGTTCGACGAAGAGAGCCAGACTTGGCGGAGTGCACAAGTAAGACTCGGAAAGAACGATAAAATGAGAGATGTTTAAAATGGAGTTCGGGCCTATATCGAAAATACGGAGTTTGTAGTGGTCTAGGACGTCACGGAAGAAAGGGTGACCCGGAGGCCTGAAGCCCCGGGTCACGTGCTCAACGAAACATATTACCTCGTCCGTTGCTGGGGAAGGTCGGGTTTCGTTGCCTGGTACTCTCCAGTGGATAGCTTCCTGTGGAGGTAGGGTTCCAAGCTCGACCAACTCCTCCAGTTTGGCCGTGGTAACAGAGGACTTCCCCCAATTGGCTGATATGGAGTTTGTGGATTTAGCCTTTGCCGGCTGTTTCCCCTGCCTCTTGGGTGCCATAGGATTGACCTGGTAAAACATTGAAGGAAAGGGCGTAAGAAACAAAAACTCGGAAGTTAGCAGATAAGCAGTTACCGGCAATTTACGCACAAACCGGGTATTGCCTTGCCGAGTCAAGTATGATGTGTCCGGGTATTGTGTGCTATTACAAAATCTACGGAGCTTTCCGTAAAAGCAAATGTTTGGAGAAGTTAGGAGGGTGTTTATATGCCTACCATCTGCGAATGATCCGGAGAAGTGAGATTTTCTGAGGAGGGAGAACAAGGGCGGAAATTTTATATGGCCCGAGCCTGGATTGGGGGTCTTATTTCTAAATTTATGGCCATGTTAATGACTACTGGAGTCAGGAGAGTAATATAAGCTATGAATCCTATCTATGGGGATGTTTATGGTAAGTATCATTGAGCTAATCCGGCGCGGCCCGAGAAATCGCGGACTACTTGATTCAGATCTGATCTGAGGAAAAGATGAGAAATTGCGAGGATGAGCTGAGGGATACGAGGAACTTACCAAAGGGGATTGGAGTAGAGCTTTGCGGAGACAGATGGCGCAAGATTGATGTCCTTTCGAGGTTGTTGGTCGGCGAATCGGGCGCTTGGCGGCGGATTTGGGAGTTGGAGTGAGTCGCGCGGTGGCGGAGCGTAGGCGATGGCGGATGGGCTCCGGCGAGGTGCGTGGGGCTTCCGTGGTGGCACTCCGCGAGCTCAGATTTGAGAAGAAGTGGAATGGGGAAAATGAGCCGTTAAGAGTTGGGTTTGTTCCCTAAGCCCTTTTTATAACCGCCCGGATGGAAAAGCCTAGCCTAACGGTCGAGACCCGGGGGGTGCGGAGTACTAATTGGTCATTTCGAAATTTGAAAGGCGCATTCCATGCACAGACCAATATGATCCAGAGAAAAAGGAAGGGGAAATTGCCTTCCTGGTATCAGCGGTAATTATCAAGAAGGATGTAGGGTCAAGGAGTTTCCCATTAAGATTTAAGTCTGGGAGATTAAGGAAGAACCTTCAAGGCAGAGCCGGGTTTTTACCTGGCCTCCTTGGTACCAGTCACGGTTATTCGTCAATGCGATGCGTTTTGATCTTCATGTGCTTGTATCTAATATTTCTGTAGGGAATAGCCAGCGCTTCGAAGAGTAAATCTTGGAAGCCCAAGCTATTCTGGGGACTACTGATGGGGGGATAGTAACCCGGTAGGCCCACTTCAAGATATAATCCGGCCCGAGGTGTGCTGAGCGATACCCGGCTAGGGGTAAAGAGATTACCAGAAGGCCCAAAGGCTTGTGAGATTCGTAACCCGGATTGTGGGCTGCGACAAGGAAAGTTAGGGTTTGTATGTGGAGTTCGAGTAGGACTCAAGATGTGCCTTGGAGGGCAAGTTAGGGGTGTACGGGTGCTTTATAAACCGGCCCCTAGGTTTAGTTCGCTAGAGATTCAAGTCATAGTTGTAACACCTGTTATCGAGTATCCAGTATAATCATATCGAGAACCGGCGAGTTGCTTTCCGGTTCTTAGATTGCTTTCGCCATGTCCTCCTTCGAGCTAAACCCTCTCCCAAATACCTGTGTCGACTTGCCCCAAGATCAGTTACCCCAGGTAACATCTGCCGTGATTATCCCACGACAGTATGCCTTTTGGTTTGTGTAATGCTCCTGCTACGTTTCAAAGATGCATATCTGCTATTTTTCATGGTTTTTGTGAAGAGATTGTGGAAGTGTTCATGGACGATTTCTCCGTCTATGGAACTTCTTTTGATAATTGTTTGCACAACCTTGATAAAGTTTTACAGAGATGTGAGGAAACTAATATTTTTCTTAATTGGGAGAAATGTCACTTTATGGTGAATGAAGGAATTGTTTTTGGACATAAAATTTCTGAAAGAGGTATTGAAGTTGACAGAGCTAAAGTGGAAGCCATAGAGAAAATGCCCTGTTCTAGGGATGTTAAAGGTATTCGTAGTGTGCTTGGTCATGTTGGTTTTTATAGGAGGTTTATTAAAGATTTCCCTAAAATATCAAAGCATCTTACTAATCTTCTTCAAAAATATGTACCATTTATTTTTGATGATTATTGTAAGGAAGCTTTTGAAACTTAAAAGAAGGATTTAACTACTGCTCCATCGTTCAACCACCTGATTGGAATTTACCTTTTGAAATTATGTGTGATGCTAGTGATTTTGCAGTAGGTGTTGTTCTCGGACAGCGCATAGATAAGAAGTTGAATGTTATTCATTATTCTAGTAAGACTCTTGATGCTGCTCAAAAGAATTATGCTACTAGTGAAAAAGAGTTCTTAGTTGTAGTTTTTGCATGTGATAAGTTTAGACCTTATATTGTTGATTCAAAGGTTACTATTCATACTGACCATGCTGCTATTAGATACCTTATGGAAAAGAAAGGTGCTAAGCCTAGGCTTATTAGATGGGTGTTGCTTTTACAAGAGTTTGGTTTGCATATTGTGGATAGAAAGGGTGCTGAAAATCCTGTTGTTGAGAACTTGTCTAGATTGGAAAACATTACTTTTGACCCTATTCCTGTTAATGATACTTTTCCAAATGAACAGTTGGCTGCAATAAAATTAAAATCCCAAGATAGTCCATGGTATGCTAATTATGCTAACTTTATTGTTTCGAAGTATTTGCCTCCAACATTTACAGCTCAGCAAAGAAGAAAATCCTTCTATGATTTGAGGCATTATTTTTGGGATGACCCACATTTATATAAAGAAGGAGTAGATGGTATTATGAGAATATGTGTTCTGAATCATGAACAACGTGAAATATTGAAGAAGTGCCATGGTAGTGCTTATGGAGGACACCACGTTGGATATAGAACCGCACAAAAGGTTCTACCGTCAGGTTTCTATTGGCCTACTCTCTTTAAGATCCACGTGAATTTGTTTTATCTTGTGATGAATGTCAAAGAGTTGGCAATATTTCTAGACGTAATGAAATGCCTATGAGTTATTCTCTTGTTATTGAACATTTTGATTGTTGGGGATTTGACTTTATGGGTCCTTTTCCTCCTTCGAATGGTTACACTCATATTCTTGTTGCTGTTGATTATGTTACTAAGTGGGTAGAAGCTATACCTACTAAAAGTGTTGATGGTGAAACCTCGTTAAAAATGCTTAAAGATGTCATTTTCCCTAGGTTTGGTGTGCCTAGATATCTTATGACTGATGGAGGTTCTCATTTTATTCATGGTGGTTTTAGAAAAACCCTTGCTAAATATGATGTTAATCATAGAATTGCCTCAGCTTATCATCCTCAAACCAGTGGGCAAGTAGAATTATCAAATAGAGAAATTAAATCTATCTTGCAAAAGACTGTTAATAAATCTAGGAAGAATTGGTCTCATAAGTTGAATGATGCTTTATGGGCTTATAGAACTGCTCATTAAAATCATATGGGTATGTCTCCTTACAAAATGGTTTATGGAAAAGCTTCTCACTTGCCTTTAGAATTAGAACACAAAGTTTATTGGGCAGTGAAAGAACTTAATGATGATTTTAAACTTGCTGGTAAGAAAAGAATGCTTGATTGGAACCATCTAGATGAATGGAGATGTGAAGCTTATGAAAAAGCTAAACTCTCTAAAGAGAAAGTTAATAAATGGCATGATAAAAGAATCCTTAAAAGAGAGTTTCATGTCGGTGAGAAAATTCTATTGTATCGGTCTCGTCTCAGATTTTTTGCAGGAAAATTACTCTCCAGATGGGAAGGACCTTATATTATTGAAGAAGTGTATCATTCGGGTGCAATCAAAACTGCTTCCCTTAAAGATAACACTACACAAGTGGTAAATGGGAAAAGACTCAAACATTATATTTCTGGGATTCTTATGAAGAAGATGTTTATGTTATTCAAGTAATTGACTCCGGAGAAGTTCATTAGAGGGAAGATTCCAGAATCCGTAGAGTCTGTTTTGGAATAGGTAACAGTTCTGTTAAGAAAAAGTTCGCGGAATACCTTCCAAGTTATAATTTATTGGTTTTTGGAAAATATGAAAAATACTAAGCCGAAGAAGAGTAGGAGGAGGTGCCTGATACGTCTCAAACGTGTCTATAATTTCTGATGTTCCATGTTGATATTATGTCAATTGCTACATGTTTTCCGTATGCTTTCCTACGTTTTCTTATGTTTTCCGGGACTAACCTATTAACAAGATGCCACAAAGCCAGTTCCCTATTTTATGTTGTTTTTAGTTTCAGAAATGTTGTTCTGGAAATATTCTCGGAATTGGAAAATTCGAAAGCGAGAAGTCCTAAAAGTCCCGGAAGCATCTAGAAGTCCCGAAGAGCCACGGAGGGGGCCACAGGGTAGCCACACCCTAGGGTGGCGCCACCACCCCCGGTCGCGCCACCTAGGGTTGTGGGACCCCTGGCCACCTCCCGACATCGCCCTTTCGCCCATATATACTCCCCGAGGCATAAACCCTAAAAAATGACCTTTCTCGTAAAATACGTCTGTAGCTCCGTCGCCGCCGCCGACAAGTTTCGGGGGACAGATCTCTGTTCTGGCACCCTGCCGGGACGGGGAAGTGCCCCCGGAAGCCATCTCCATCGACTCCACCGCCATCTCCATCGCCATTGTTGTCTCCTACGATGAGGAGGGAGTAGTTCTCCCCCGGGGCTGAGGGCTCTATCGGTAGCTATGTGGTTCATCTCTCTCTCTCATGGTGTGATCTTTATGTGATCATGAGCTTTGTAATCTAGTTTAATAAGTAGATTGATCTTCATTTGTTATGCTACTCAAGTGGTTTTGTTATCTCCGTAAACACTTTGATCACGGAGTAAAGGTGACAGTGTGTGCACCGTGTGGTTTAGCATGATATTTATATCTTGTGTTGGAAGATGAACCTATGCAATTGTTGGCGTTTGTTTACTAATCTATGGCGCTCGTAGTGACATTGGGGTGCCCTAGAGAGGGAATATAAACCTAAGGAGTTTTGTTTAAGCCCTACGCAATGATTAGTGTTCGTTATTCGACCGAAGAGTGGTTCGGAGTAGCACAGTGAAGAGATGATATTTATGCATTCAATTATGTGAGCATTGTTGAGAGTGTACACTAGTGAAAGTAGGAGCCCTAGGCCTTATTTCTAAGCATTGAAACACCGTTTTCCGCCTGTTCTGCTACATGTTTGGTTCCTGCCATTTTTGTTTCAGATTTTTATTATCACTTATAATCATCCATACTACTTGTATTTTACTCTCTCTTTGCCGAACTAGTGCACCTATATACCTGACAAGTATATTGGGTGTGTTGGGGACACAAGAGACTTCTTGTATCTTGATTGCAGGGTTGCTTGAGAGGGATATCTTTGACCTCTACCTCCCTGAGTTCGATAAACCTTGGGTAATCCACTTAAGGGAAACTTGCTGCTATTTTACAAACCTCTGCACTTGGAGGCCCAACACTGCCTACAAGAATAGAAGCGTGCGTAGGCATCAGTGCCCGGAGGAACCACGCCACTTGGGGGCGAGGGCCCACCCTTGGCCGCGCCACCCTATGGTATGGGCGCCCTGGAGCCCCTCTCCGACTCGTTTTCGACCTGGACTTTCCTTTCGTTACGCATATTTTTGCTATATAACCCCCCGAACCCCCCGAGGTCCGTATATCATTTTCTCGTCGTGTTTCTGTTTCGAGTTGTTTCTGCCAGGATCTATTTTCAGTTTTAGAAGCATCATGGTCTCCGCCAACAAATACAAAGGGAAAGGACCGAAGGAAGATGATCTCCAAGACCGGTAGCCGGAGGAGGAGATCGAGAGTGGAGCTGAAGGAGATGTAGAAGAAAAAACACGAGTGCATCCACGCGCCACCATCGCAAGCATTGGAGTGGTTGCAAAACCTTCCAAGCAAACAACGAGGATGAGCACTAGATGGAATGCTCTACGTTGCTGCTTCGACCCAGAGGTTTCACTCCCACATATTATGAGACCTTTCCATACTTTAATTCATGAATATCAATATACGAGGGTACCCGAGGCAAAGTTGCCTTCTTGCTAGGATATGGATCGTTCTAACCGTGCAGATGAAGAAATCTCTCGACCTAAGGAAGAGTGGGGGCAAAATCTTGATGGCTGGAATTCACCGTATGACAAGCACGCGAACCGTATTGAGCACAACACGGAGATGATGCGTATGCTTATGTTCGCGATTGAAGATTTTAAGAAATCAATTGATAAGCTCATTGAGAAGGATTCACCACCACCACCGAAGAATTAATTCATCATTGGTATTGGCAACCCCTTGGCTTGTTCCAATCTTGGGGAGTGTCGCGGTATCACACTTTATCTTTCACCCTTTTTAACTTTTAGTAGAGTCATATCATGAGTAGAGAAAATATCATATAGGATGGTTTGCAGTATGGAAGTATCACTCTTTAGTTGGTTATCGTTGTATCCCTTGGTTTGAGTTTCCGTAATGAAATATTAATGAGAAGTTTCATCATCTACTTGCTCTACTTTATTTTAGTTTGCAATTTTTGTTATATGGTTGATCTTGCTATTAGTATTGGTATCAATTTTGGAGCTTCAAGTTAATCTAGTTGGTTTTGGCAAACTTAGCATTGGTGAGTAGCAACAATTTGTTGAGACTTAAGTAGAAAAGAGGGAGTTGCATGTAGATATATTATTCCATGATCTTTCTTTCTTGTTAGCCCATAAGCTTATTATTCTCAAATAAGTTTGTTTGCACCTTCAAGGAAGATTGCATGATTGGCTTTATCATATATGTTTTTGTTTGTTTTACCTCAATTCTTATGCTTTCTACCCAACCTTGCTAGCCAAAAACCTGTATTGAGAGGGAATGCTTCTCGTGCATCCACACTTTGATCCCCAAAACCATGCCATTTGTGTCCACCACACCTACCTATATGTGGTATTTCACCGACACTCCAAGTAAATTGCTTGTGTGCTACCTTTAAACCTACAAAATTATACCTGTTTTGTGCCTCTGTTTTAGCTCATGAGGACGAAAATAGAGAATCTTTACCTCACTTATTGATTGGATTTCACACCCCTGGACTAGTGGATTCACCCGCTTATCCAAATGCTAGAAGATCTCACAGCGGGGTTCCCAGCCCCAAAAATAATACAAATTCTCTTCACTATTTTCCCCCATGATTTATCAGTCAAAGCATAATTGTGTAAACAAAGGAGAAAGAGGGATGACCTTCTATACCAGTTGATTCATTCAATGGGAGCCTCTCTTGTGAAGTCTATTTGGCTTGTGACGTACTGTATTTTCTGTTTGCCATTCGTTGACATAAACATACACCTCTCTCAAAATTAGACACTCCTCCATGGTTTGTGATTGTTGGCAGGCACCCGAGGATTCGGTTAGCCATGGTTTGTATAAGAAAGGTTGGGAGGAGTATCAACCATTTTATACCTCTGTTTTACAAAATAAAAGCTCTAGCACATGAGTAATCCATGCTTCCCTCTGCGAAGGGCCTATCTTCTACCTTTATGTTGAGTAAGTAAACCTACTTCTTTTTGTCTTAAGCAAGAATTTGAGTTGTTGTGATTCATCCATCTATATGTTGATTTACTCAATCATGTTCTTTATTCTTCCTTGTCTGTACAAATGCTTTTATCTATTTTAATACCACTTTGAAAGTTACCAATGTCTGCAGAGAGACCGTTATAATTGAGCGTGATAAACTCTGCAATATAAGCTCTAATATAAAGACTCCGATCGAAAGATAAGTACATTGTTAATTGTTCTCTGACCGAGAACGAAGTTTTCCTTTACCAATTTTGATTTCCTTTTGCACCTTTATTGCGATTTCCTCTGCTTGTTTCAAGTTTAATTATATGAGAGGAACTTGCTGTCTAGAATGACTTGTTCTTTGTTAGATGTGATGCCTCTTGTCCGTATTTTATTTATCGACACCTCACTCCATAAACCTGTGGTCATGTTTACTGAGTTCAGTTTCGCTTGGGGACAAGCGAGGTCGAAGCTTGGGGGGAGTTGATACGCCTATTTTGTATCACTGTTTTATATTGTTATTTTCTGTTATTCATTGATATATTTCATGTTATGATGCATCACTTATGTTATTTTATCTTATTTTGCATGTTTCATAATTTTTGGAGAATAAACACTGGAACCAGAAATCTGATGGAAAAAAGCACCGTCAAGATACCCTATTTCAGAAGATCAGAAGAAGAGGAGGATACCGGAGGAGTCTTAGAAGTTTCGAGGAGGAAGTGAGCCAGAAGGGAACCCGGAGGGGGCCACCTGGGGCCCACACCACCAGGCGGCACTGATACGTCATAAACATATCCTTAATTTCTAATGTTCCATGTTGTTTTCATGTTGTTTCCTACATGTTTGCTATACACATTATGTCATTTTTTATCGATTTTCTGGACTAACCTATTGACAAGATGCCACAGAGTCAGTTCCCTGTTTTCTGCTGTTTTTAGTTTCAGAAAAGTTGTTATGGAAATATTCTCGGAATTGGAAAATTCGAAGTTCGGAGGTCCTAGAATTCCCGATGGTTCCACGGAGTCCCGAAGAGGCCCGTAGGGGGCCCACAGGGGCGCCACACCATAGGGCGGCGTGCCCCCTGGTCGCGCCATGGAGTG
This sequence comes from Alopecurus myosuroides, assembly GCA_028641055.1. Taxonomy (NCBI): domain Eukaryota; kingdom Viridiplantae; phylum Streptophyta; class Magnoliopsida; order Poales; family Poaceae; genus Alopecurus; species Alopecurus myosuroides. The sequence continues at coordinate 231,075,230 of CM054063.1, read as the reverse complement.
GTGTGGGACCCCCAGGCCTCCTTCGCCTTTGCCCTTTCGCCTATTTATACCCCCCGATACGTTAACCCTAAAAATATACCACTTCGTTCCGTGAAACACCCGAGGCCGCCGTCATCGTCATCTTGAGATCGGGAGGGTTCTGGAGCTCTCCCTGGCACCCTGCCGGGAGGGGAATTCATCACCGGAGGGGTCTACACCACCATGCCCTCCTCTGAAGTGATGCGTGAGTAGTTCATCCCTGGACTACGGGTCCATAGAAGTAGCTAGATGGTGGTCTTCTCCACTTTGTACCTCATGTTTAGATCTCATGAGCTGCCTCACATGATCGAGATCATTTTTATGTAATGCTACATGTTGTGTTTGCTGGGATATGATGAATATTGAATGCTATGTGTTCTGATTATCAATCTATCATGTTATCTTCATGCTTATGTTATTTATGATATTGCATGTTCCCCGTTATTAGTAGATGTTCTGTCCAAGTAGATGCTAGTTTCTCCAAGAGGGAGTATTTATGCTCGATAGTGGGTTCATGCCTCCTCTGCATCTGTGCTCGAGTGACAGAAACATGACAGATGGAGGATGTGTTGTTGCCATTAGGATGAAAACAACGGTGTTTACTTACTTTACATTGTTTACATTACACACTTTTCTTACTACGATAATATGTTGCTTGCAACTTAATACCCAACGTTTGTTCGGATGATATTCGGAGGGTGGATTATTAGACATAGATGTAGTTGGATGACGGTCTATGTATTTTGTTGTAATGCCCGCATGAATCACATAGTAATCTTTATGTCCTGCATATGCACTACGGTGCAGCCTTCATTTCTGTCAATTGTCCAGCTGTAATTTGTTCACCACACATGTTATTTATCTTTCACGAAGAGACACCACTAGTGAACTGTGGACCCCAATCCTTTTTCTCATACTAATAACACACACATTGCTTTCATACTGCTGCTACTGCTTTCATACTGTTTTCCTACTGTTTTCCACACCATATGTTTAACCTCTTTGTGTCCAGCAAAACCAGTGAGATTGACAACCTCATTGCTTTGTTGGGGCAAACTTATTTGATTGTTTTGTGTAGGTTCCACGTTGCTTCTGAACCTGTAGTGCGCCCTGCCATCTCAGCTGCATCAACCTTCTGAAGTTACTCCTTCCTCCTACTGGTCGATTCAACCTTGGTTTCTTTCTGAGGAAAACTTGCTGCTGCACTCTTCATACCTTCCTCTTGAGGTCTCCCAACGAACATGTGTTCACACGCATCAAGCACTTTTCTGGCGCCGTTGCCGGGGTGGAAGAGAATTTATGTAAGGGGAGTCTCTCACCTCCAATCATTGTTACTTTGTTATTGTTTTGCTTGTTACTTGCTTTATTATATTTGCTATCAATGTTTGATTCCTTTGAAACTAGATCTTATAGGCAAGGTGGGTTCACGGATGAACAACAAAAATATTATAAGGAATACCGTTTGTCACAAAAAGGGATACACTTATGGGAGAAAATTAATAAACTGCATGACCATGCTAAAAACTTGTGCTCTACTTATAATGTTACTTATTGCTTTGATAAATCTTGTTGCTGTAGGAGGTATAAACACATCCCTTTTCCATGCGTGTATAATGATGATGTTACCATATCTTCTTCTGTTAAGGGAAATTATGACTCTGATAATGTGGAACAAATTGAGGAATTTATTGCTTGGAAGGGTGCATTCGAAATTGTTTATTCGCTTGAAAATATTGATGAGGCACCTTATAAATATTAGATTTATGATATGCTTGAATATTGCTTTTATAATTACAAGGATTGTAATTACTACATACTTCAATATCTGAATCAATTCTCTCCCCCAAAGGGAGAGACTAATACCTTGCAGGAACCTATGGAAGAAGAAACTTCTGAATCTGTAAGCTCATTGGATGAAAAAGAGGAGGAGAGTGATGATCAAGAGGAGGAAGAATGGAGCGACCCATGTCTACCTCCCAATGAGAGTAACTCTTTAACTCAAACGTTATTTGATGAAAGTGATGATCCTATTAATTCTTTTGAAATATCCATTTTTGATGAAATTGATACTTGCTATACTTGTGCCCTTGATACTACTATGAATGAAACTTGTGATAATGATATTGCTACTATTATTTAGGATAATCCATGCTAATTTGATAAATCCTATGATAATCATATATTTATTCCAACTATTTATATGCATGATAATGAGGAAGTTTGCTTAGAAAAATTATATGATAATGCTCTAGATGATGGTCCTATGTTACTTGATTTTATAATTTATAATGCTACTGAAAAAAGGATTGCTATAATGTGTCATTTACCTTTTAAGAGTGAACAATCATCTCATTTTGTTATTGCTAAAAGTGGGGAAAAGGAGGAGCTGATTTTAAATTTTGATCCCACAGTTTTTTATCTTGATATGAATTGTGTGCTTTTAGGCCATGACAAACATGCTTTATATGATAATTATGTTGTTTTGTTTGTTCATGATGCTACTGAAAATTATTACGAGAGAGTAAAATATGGTTGTAAGAATTCTCATGTTACTAAAACACCTCTCTTTTTGTTGAAAGTTTTGAAGTTGCTCTTGTTCTACCTTCCCATGATTTCTAGTTTGAGCTTCTTTAATTTATTTATTTACGAGATTCCTATGCATAGGAAGTGGGTTAGACTTAAATTGGTTTTATACTTGCTTCTTGATGCTCTATTTTTCTTAATTCATATTTCTTATGTGAGCATCTTCTTCACTTGAAAACACTTGATTCCACTTTTCCGGGCCTAGCTAAAAGGCGTTAAAGAAAAGCACTTCTTGGGAGATAACCCATGGTTTTATTTTGCTTTGTTTTTATATGATTTCTTTGAGTAAAGGGGTTGCATACTTCTTTAGAAACTCCTTTGTATCTTTCTTTTCATGTTTTAGTTGTGCCAAGTAAAGTTTCTTACGAGAGTTGGAGTTGGTTTTTGGATTTCTACGCGGGAAGCAGATTTCTGCTGTCCATCGTAAAAAATCGTATAACTCAAAGAAAAATCAGAATGACCTGCAATTTCTTGTGTTTATTCCTCGGCTAATTCCGAAACATGTTTGTTCTTTAAGTTTTTCTATCTGAGCAACATAAGTGCCCCGAAAAAATTCGTCTTTACAGACTGTTCTGGTTTTGACAAATTCTCCCATTTTTCTTGCATTTGTTCTTTTACGATGTCAAGTGGAGTTCTTTGCTTCACGAAACATCAGTGGATGTAGATAATGTTTAAAAGTATCAATGGCACTTGTTCCCTTACAGAACCCATGGATTTTTGATTGTTGCACTAACCCTCTAATGCGAATTACTCTTTGAGTGTGGTGTGAAGGAAGTTTTCAAGGATCAAGAGAAGATGGTGATATATGTGATCAAGAAGAGTGCAAGGTAAAAGCTTGGGGATCCCCCGTGGTTCATCCAAGCATATTTTAAGAAGACTCAAGCATCTAAGCTTGGGGATGCCCAAGGCATCCCCTTGTTCATCAACAATCTATCAGGTCACTTCTAGTGAAACTATATTTTTATTCGGTCACATCGTATGAAGTTTACTTGGAGCGTATGTTTGTTTTTCTTTTGTTTTATCTTGTTTTATTTTGTTTTTCTTTCTGAAATAATATATTTGGACCCTAGCATTCCTTGTTTAGGAGAGAGACACGCTTCACTTTTTCGTTTGAATACTTATTATGCTCGTATTCTTAGTTTTTCTTCTAGTTGCTCCAAAAAATTCCTGTTTAGCTCTTGTTTTCATTGCATCTCTTGTTCAGATCTGTTAGTTTTAATAGTGTTGTGTGATTACTCTCATGTTTTTTTTCTGTAGCATTTAGAGAGTTTTTGTTAAAGCATGTTTTGTATGGTGCTTGTTGGGAAAAGAAACTGCTGCTTGAAGTAGAATTTATAACGGTGCAAGTAGAAGCTTGTATAGACTGTGGCTAGACTATTTCGTATCATGATACATGTTATTTTAACTCTAAATCCTAGTGGTTATTTAGTAGAATTATTAGTCTAAAATATCTGAGAGTGTTTAATGTGCCATTGAAAGAATCATGAGTTGTTCTTGTCATACTGAAGCATAAATTTGTGGTGTTCTCCTTTGAATGTTTTATTTGGTCGACTTGGTGCATGCTCACACCATGTTTATGACTATGAACCAGTCACTTATAGCCTCTATGATAATTTAGTTTTTGAACTTGTGGTACCACTTATGCTTTGATTAATGATGTTTATTGTGACGCCCCGAGATCGGGCACTATGCAGATTTCAGCATTCCCGCCAAAATCCACATAATAACCAATTCCAGGTTGCCACGTCTGATAACATTACAACAGTTCACGAATAATCCACAACAACAACAGAAAAGGATATATACAAGAACGACTCAACGAGCCAAGGATACAACTGGTACAATACAAAGATCCAAATAACAGCGGAAGAAACAACATATCGTCCGTCTACGGACAAGATACAAATTGGACTAAGAGTCCTGAAGATAACCGAGAGCGTCCAATCCCTGCCCAGGCCAAGCCGGAGGGATTCCCAAGCTAACGTCGTCAGACTTCAAACATGTTGACTGCAATGTTGAATATGCAGCCACGAAAAAGGATTCGTGGGTCTGTACGGTTAAGTACTGGCAAGTGGATAAACCCATACTCACAAGATACCGGCGTAGCCAGTCATCACAAGATACAAATACTTTGGGTTCAACGGAAAGGAAGGGATTATTGCAAATAAGCGGCAGCGGGCTGCACTAACCAACTACAGAGTCTCGATACAACTTCCGGCTAGAAGAGGGGGATAAGATAGCGTATCATAACCAACTACAACTACTCACCAAACAATACCCATCCAATGTCACCCCCTACTAAGGAAGCAACCCAAGGATAACTCACACTGTTGGATTAATGATGTTCAACTTATTGTGTCAATAAGACTATTACTAGTCAAGTTATTATCATTAGGTGTAAGTTGTCTGAGTACTTGTTAGCCAGCACTTTCACCAAGTCGTCACATAACCGCGGACAACACGGCTTCTCGAGAAGATTCATCCCTGCAGGGTGTGCTCCAGTACCCGTACACACTCAAGCCACCAACTAAAACTCAGGTTGGCTCGACACGACCCAAACCGTCTCTACAACCCATCCTAGGAGCCACGGAGCTATAAGGTCCCAGCCACGCAGCCGAATACTTAGCGCAGGTGTGCAAAACTCCCGCAGGACACAACACCCCGGCACTACAGGCCTCGCCCTATATGCATCATCATCATCATCAGTAACCATGGGGGATCCACCCATTATGCAAGGAGCAAATGGAACACCCGAACTAAGTGTGGCTCTTCGGACAAGCTGCAGATCAGGTCTAAGTCGAGGGGGGTCCCATACTACCACCCGGATGCGGTGAGCACGCTCATCATGGATCAGTAGACAAGACTCTTTTCCTAATTAAGTTTGACACTAGCAGGCTTCAAAACCCTAACCCGGGCCTCCTGCCGGTGCCTTAACATCAAATTATTATTACCCAAAACATTAACATGTTGTTGATTGAATTGAAACCCAACTATCAAACTAAACAGGTGATATGAAAAAGGACAACAAGACTCGAGCGCAAACAACACTAAGCATGCAACTACGACACGGGGGCCAACAAGGTAAACAAGCAACAGTTAATAGGAAGTGGAAGGAAGGCTATATCATGGCTGCAGGGTAAACAATATGATAGGATCGGGACACAAGCATCGAACATAAGGCTAAAATAAGAACAACGGAAAGAATCGGTAACAAGTGATGAAAGGCAGCCATTTGGCAGCAAGTGAGTATACTTGCCTGAGATCCCGCAAGGTAGCAGAACTTGTCGTTGCTCACATCATCTCACGTCCTATCCGCGAAGAAGCAACGAACCTCGAACAACACCGGATGCAACAATTACTACTACGGCAAAAGATCCAGCATGATCAAGATATGGATGCATGACAAGTTTGAAGATGCATCAACGATAAACTAGTTGACATGGTAACATAATTAAATGGACCCATATGCAATTTGGATTACATATGGAAAAGTCCATGAATTAAGGTTGAAACAATTGTTTTACAACTAACCAATAGGTGGAAGTGGATTAGCATGATGCATGGATGAGGAAAACAGAAAGAAAACAACCATAGGTTCAATTTGAAATATGGTTTACCAAGTTTGGAATTTTATTTATTAAGTGTTGGAATTTTGGGTTTCTTAAGGTGTTACACCAGCATTTGTTGTTTTCACCAATTTAAATTGAGAAAAATAGGTAACAAAGTTTATATTTGGAAAGAACACAAAATTTTAGTTGGAAAACATATTTCATTTGTTGAAAAGGGAATTAAAATGAATTAGTTATTAATTTGACAATTTTAAATGCATTAAATAAGAAACAGTTGTTTTCAGCAATTTAAATTATTCAAAACAGCAAACAAAGTTGATATTTGCAAAGTTCATGAAAAATGGGATGGAAAACATATTTTACATGTTGGATTTGGATTTGAATTGCCCAAGTTATGAATTTTGCAATTTAAAAGGTTTAATTAAAGCATTGAATTTTTGCACCACTTTTAATTAGGGAAAACAATAAACAAATTGCATTGAAAAGTTTGAAAACATGTAGCAAATGTTTCACTGAACATTTTGAGCTATTAAACATAATTTTTGGGTTATTATTGAATTTATTATGCAATTTTCCATAAATAGTCTTATTCTGCCCTTTTTAGTAAACAGAGGAAAACATGTTCAAATTTAATTCAATTGTGTCCAAATAAAATACCAATATGTAGAGTTTGTTAAGACAAATTTTTAGAGCCCAAGTTTGCTCAATTTGGATGAACATAACTAAAGTTATGAAATTCCAAAGTTTCCACTTTTTATTGCATTTTCAGTAATTAATTATTTAGTGCCAAAATTGTTACAGAAACATGTTGCAAACTTGACATTAACAGAAAGGGCTCAAGATTATGAATCCACAGGATTTTGAATCATTCAAATTGGAGCAATATTTAATTTTATATTGATTTTAGAAGTAATGGCTCAGACCTCTGTTTCTGAAATTCGGGCAGAAAAGAAAAAAAACAGGAATAAAAGGGTGGCTTGGGGGGAATCGAACCCAGGACCTAGGGTGTGCGCGCAAGGTTCGCTGCCAGTGCGCTACTGTCACGTTTGGTGATAGGTACAGAGGAGATTGATGTTTGAGGTGGCTTTCGGGCATGTTAACTGAACTAAATTCAGTTAACTGTACCAGGCTGCGGACAGAAACTCGCCGACGGTGACGACCTGCAAGCAGCGATCGATGGCGGGGGTCCTCCACGCGATGGTGGGTCACAGAGCAAGGAGGAGGGGAGGAGGAAGCCTTAGGGCGGAGGGGGCCTCACCTCGGGGCGTAGGCGACGAAGGGAAGCGAGGCGTCGTAGTCGAGCGGCAGCGGCGAGGCCGCTCCCTGGCACCTGCGTGGTCGGCGGCGATGGAGGCGCAGGGGGGTCCCCAGGGCGTCTCCGGCCCGGGCGAGGAGACGAGGAGGGAGCCAGCGCCCTAGGGGTTCCATTCCCGGCCCTTGGAGGAGGGAACCACGACCCCAGCGGCCACCTTGGAAGCTCCAAAATCGGCCATGGTGGCAAAGTTCAGAAAGTTCAGAAATTTGCAGCGAGAGGGAGAGGAGGTGAAGCGAAGGGAAGTGGGTGGCGGCGGCGCTAGGGAGGAAGAGGGAGGAGGGGGCGGCCTAGGGTTAGGGGAACCCTAGGGGCTAGATAAAGGGGAGGGGGGAGGAGCAGGTGAGGGCTCGGTGGGGTGACAGCGACATCTCCACTTCTCTGTACGGACAGAGGTGGAAGATGGAGATGTGGGCTGTGGGGGATGGGCTGGGTGGTGAGGTTGGGCCTGCCTCCTTTTCTTGATTTTTTTCCTTTTCCTCTTTCCTTTTTTTTTTGTAAGAGATAAAGAGAGGGAGAAAAAAGAAAAGGATGGGGTTGGTTGGTGTTTGCAAATTTGTAATTTTATGGAATTTCCAAAACAGCAAGGTTCCAAGGTTATATTAACATTATTTCCCAAAAATGTGAATTGGCCAAAAGGTTTAAAGTGGCTAGTTGAATTTTAAATAGGATTCATAAAGATTTGGTTTTTAAACAAATTTTATTCCATTAACTCAAACAATTATGGAAGCTCATTGAACTTAATTTGTTTGCAAGATTTTAATTGTTAAACCACAATTTGATCATGTCAATTATGAATGGATTTGAGTTGAAGTTAAAATTACCATTTGGTTGTTAATAGCAAGGAATTTTATCAACAACCAAATCAACTCCAAACTATTTGAAAACAAGTGTAGTTGGTTAGGTTGCAACTTTTAAATTGGGAACTTTGGACAATGTTTGAAAGTTTAAAGTGGTTTGAATTTTCCAGTTGTTTTTGAAAACAGGATGCAATGCTTATGATGCATGTGATGCCATGCAAAAAAGAAAACAGCCAACTCTACTAAGGGGGAACACCCCAGGTGTTACAGACGACACCACTAACAAGGGATTGCGCCCTCGCAATCCACCTACTAACCCGGGAGGGGAAAAAAGTTCGACTATCGATTCTTCATGCTTCCAGCTGATCTCCTCGACACCACTAACAAGGGATTCTTGCTCGGAGTAACGACGATGTTTTTCCACCAGGAATCTTCCGATGATCGAACCTATTAGGTTAAAGGCTCAGAAAACGTCCAACCCACGTAGGATGCTAACACTTGGAAAGATAGACAAGGGGGGAAGACTCCAAAACAAATAAGATGGGAGGGGAAATAGAATAGAGATAAGGAGAAAACAAGAATCCTATTGAGATGTTTTCCAAAATAGTTTAGTAGAAATAGCTTTTGACACTCTAGAAACAACGACCATTAGCGAGGTTATCCTACAGGCTTTGCGGACCCGTTGCTTCGATAACCATTCGTATCGAAACAATCTCGGGAATCGGAACCAAGGCTCTGATACCATTTGTGACGCCCCGAGATTGGGCACTATGCAGATTTCAGCATTCCCGCCAAAATCCACATAATAACCGATTCCAGGTTGCCACGTCTGATAACATTACAACAGTTCACGAATAATCCACAACAACAACATAAAAGGATATATACAAGAACGACTCAACGAGCCAAGGATACAACTGGTACAATACAAAGATCCAAATAACAGCGGAAGAAACAACATATCGTCCGTCTACGGACAAGATACAAATTGGACTAAGAGTCCTGAAGATAACCGAGAGCGTCCAATCCCTGCCCAGGCCAAGCCGGAGGGATTCCCAAGCTAACGTCGTCAGACTTCAAACCTGTTGACTGCAATGTTGAATATGCAGCCACGAAAAAGGATTCGTGGGTCAGTACGGTTAAGTACTGGCAAGTGGATAAACCCATACTCACAAGATACCGGCGTAACCAGTCATCACAAGATACAAATACTTTGGGTTCAACGGAAAGGAAGGGATTATTGCAAATAAGCGGCAGCGGGCTGCACTAACCAACTACAGAGTCTCGATACAACTTCCGGCTAGAAGAGGGGGATAAGATAGCGTATCATAACCAACTACAACTACTCACCAAACAATACCCATCCAATGTCACCCCCTACTAAGGAAGCAACCCAAGGATAACTCACACTGTTGGATTAATGATGTTCAACTTATTGTGTCAATAAGACTATTACTAGTCAAGTTATTATCATTAGGTGTAAGTTGTCTGAGTACTTGTTAGCCAGCACTTTCACCAAGTCGTCACATAACCGCGGACAACACGGCTTCTCGAGAAGATTCATCCCTGCAGGGTGTGCTCCAGTACCCGTACACACTCAAGCCACCAACTAAAACTCAGGTTGGCTCGACACGACCCAAACCGTCTCTACAACCCATCCTAGGAGCCACGGAGCTATAAGGTCCCAGCCACACAGCCGAATACTTAGCGCAGGTGTGCAAAACTTCCGCAGGACACAACACCCCGGCACTACAGGCCTCGCCCTATATGCATCATCATCATCATCGGTAACCATGGGGGATCCACCCATTATGCAAGGAGCAAATGGAACACCCGAACTAAGTGTGGCTCTTCGGACAAGCTGCAGATCAGGTCTAAGTCGAGGGGGTCCCATACTACCACCCGGATGCGGTGAGCACGCTCATCATGGATCAGTAGACAAGACTCTTTTCCTAATTAAGTTTGACACTAGCAGGCTTCAAAACCCTAACCCGGGCCTCCTGCCGGTGCCTTAACATCAAATTATTATTACCCAAAACATTAACATGTTGTTGATTGAATTGAAACCCAACTATCAAACTAAACATGTGATATGAAAAAGGACAACAAGACTCGAGCGCAAACAACACTAAGCATGCAACTACGCCACGGGGGCCAACAAGGTAAACAAGCAACAGTTAATAGGAAGTGGAAGGAAGGCTATATCATGGCTGCAGGGTAAACAATATGATAGGATCGGGACACAAGCATCGAACATAAGGCTAGAATAAGAACAACGGAAAGAATCGGTAACAAGTGATGAAAGGCAGCCATTTGGCAGCAAGTGAGTATACTTGCCTGAGATCCCGCAAGGTAGCAGAACTTGTCGTTGCTCACATCATCTCACGTCCTATCCGTGAAGAAGCAACGAACCTCGAACAACACCGGATGCAACAATTACTACTACGGCAAAAGATCCAGCATGATCAAGATATGGATGCATGACAAGTTTGAAGATGCATCAACGATAAACTAGTTGACATGGTAACATAATTAAATGGACCCATATGCAATTTGGATTACATATGGAAAAGTCCATGAATTAAGGTTGAAACAATTGTTTTACAACTAACCAATAGGTGGAAGTGGATTAGCATGATGCATGGATGAGGAAAACAGAAAGAAAACAACCATAGGTTCAATTTGAAATATGGTTTACCAAGTTTGGAATTTTATTTATTAAGTGCTGGAATTTTGGGTTTCTTAAGGTGTTACACCAGCATTTGTTGTTTTCACCAATTTAAATTGAGAAAAATAGGTAACAAAGTTTATATTTGGAAAGAACACAAAATTTTAGTTGGAAAACATATTTCATTTGTTGAAAAAGGAATTAAAATGAATTAGTTATTAATTTGACAATTTTAAATGCATTAAATAAGAAACAGTTGTTTTCAGCAATTTAAATTATTCAAAACAGCAAACAAAGTTGATATTTGCAAAGTTCATGAAAAATGGGATGGAAAACATATTTTACATGTTGGATTTGGATTTGAATTGCCCAAGTTATGAATTTTGCAATTTAAAAGGTGTAATTAAAGCATTGAATTTTTGCACCACTTTTAATTAGGGAAAACAATAAACAAATTGCATTGAAAAGGTTGAAAACATGTAGCAAATGTTTCACTGAACATTTTGAGCTATTAAACATAATTTTTGGGTTATTATTGAATTTATTATGCAATTTTCCATAAATAGTCTTATTCTGCCCTTTTTAGTAAACAGAGGAAAACATGTTCAAATTTAATCCAATTGTGTCCAAATAAAATACCAATATGTAGAGTTTGTTAAGACAAATTTTTAGAGCCCAAGTTTGCTCAATTTGGATGAACAGAACTAAAGTTATGAAATTCCAAAGTTTCCACTTTTTATTGCATTTTCAGTAATTAATTATTTAGTGCCAAAATTGTTACAGAAACATGTTGCAAACTTGACATTAACAGAAAGGGCTCAAGATTATGAATCCACAGGATTTTGAATCATTCACATTGGAGCAATATTTAATTTTATATTGATTTTAGAAGTAATGGCTCAGATCTCTGTTTCTGAAATTCGGGCAGAAAAGAAAAAAAAAACAGGAATAAAAGGGTGGCTTGGGGGGAATCGAACCCAGGACCTAGGGTGTGCGCGCAAGGTTTGCTGCCAGTGCGCTACTGTCACGTTTGGTGATAGGTACAGAGGAGATTGATCTTTGAGGTGGCTTTCGGGCATGTTAACTGCACTAAATTCAGTGAACTGTACCAGGCTGCGGACAGAAACTCGCCGACGGTGACGACCTGCAAGCAGCGATCGATGGCGGGGGTCCTCCACGCGATGGTGGGTCACAGAGCAAGGAGGAGGGGAGGAGGAAGCCCTAGGGCGTAGGGGGCTTCACCTCGGGGCGTAGGCGACGAAGGGAAGCAAGGCGTCGTGGTCGAGCGGCAGCGGCGAGGCCGCTCCCTGGCACCTGCGTGGTCAGCGGCGATGGAGGCGCAGGGGGGTCCCCAGGGCGTCTCCGGCCCGGGCGAGGAGACGAGGAGGGAGCCAGCGCCCTAGGGGTTCCATTCCTGGCCCTTGGAGGAGGGAACCACGACCCCAGCGGCCACCTTGGAAGCTCCAAAATCGGCCATGGTGGCAAAGTTCAGAAATTTGCAGCGAGAGGGAGAGGAGGTGGAGCGAAGGGAAGTGGGTGGCGGCGGCGCTAGGGAGGAAGAGGGAGGAGGGGGCGGCCTAGGGTTAGGGGAACCCTAGGGTCTAGATAAAGGGGAGGGGGAGGAGCAGGTGAGGGCTCGGTGGGGTGACAGCGACATCTCCACTTCTCTGTACGGACAGAGGTGGAAGATGGATATGCGGGTTGTGGGGGATGGGCTGGGTGGTGAGGTTGGGCCTGCCTCCTTTTCTTGATTTTTTTCCTTTTCCTCTTTCCTTTTTTTTGTAAGAGATAAAGAGAGGGAGAAAAAAAAGAAAAGGATGGGGTTGGTTGGTGTTTGCAAATTTGTAATTTTATGGAATTTCCAAAACAGCAAGGTTCCAAGGTTATATTAACATTATTTCCCAAAAATGTGAATTGGCCAAAAGGTTTAAAGTGGCTAGTTGAATTTTAAATATGATTCATAAAGATTTGTTTTTTAAACAAATTTTATTCCATTAACTCAAACAATTATGGAACCTCATTGAACTTAATTTGTTTGCAAGATTTTAATTGTTAAACCACAATTTGATCATGTCAATTATGAATGGATTTGAGTTGAAGTTAAAATTACCATTTGGTTGTTAATAGCAAGGAATTTTATCAACAACCAAATCAACTCCAAACTATTTGAAAACAAGTGTAGTTGGTTAGGTTGCAACTTTTAAATTGGGAACTTTGGACAATGTTTGAAAGTTTAAAGTGGTTTGAATTTTCCAGTTGTTTTTGAAAACATGATGCAATGCTTATGATGCATGTGATGCCATGCAAAAAAGAAAACAACCAACTCTACTAAGGGGGAACACCCCAGGTGTTACATTTATGTCGCTATGCATGATTATGGCTCTTATTCTCTCTTGATTTGTCGCTCACAGTGTTTTGCTAGCCTCCACCTGTACTAATATGAGCTATACTCGTGCATCCAACTCCCATGCCAAATGTGTCCACCATACCTACCTACATGTGGTATTTAACCGCCACTCCAAAGTAAATTGCTCATGTGTTACCTTTAAAAGTTTCAAAATTACTCCTGTTTTGTGCTCCTGTTTTAGCTCATGAGGACGTAAATAGAGAATCTTTATCTCACTTGTTGATTAGACTTTCACACCCTGGACTAGTGGCTTCATCCTCTTATACAATTGATAGAAGAGCTGGCAGTGGGGTGCCCAACCCCAAATTAATAACAACAAATTCTCTTCACTATTTTTGCCCTTGATTTATCAGTCAAAGCATAATTGTGTAAACAAAAGAGAAAGAGGGATGACTTCAACCCAGATGTGTCCTTCTATGGGAGCCTCTCTTGTGAAGTCTAGTTGGCTTGTGACGTACTGTATTTTCTGTTTACCATTCGCTGACATAAGCATACACCTCTCTAAAAATCGTCACTCCTCCACGGTATGTGATTGTTGGCAACCACCCGAGGATTGAGTTAGCCATGGTTTGTGTAAGATGGATGGGAGGAGTGTCAAATATTTTATACCTCTGTTTAATAAAATAAACGCTCTAGCACATGAGTAGATCCCTGCTTCCCTCTGCAAAGGGCCTTTCTTTTACTTTTATATTGAGTCTCCATCTTGTAACTTTATGCATAGTTGAGAGAGCATAGTTGCCATTCTGAGTTTTATGTGCATTTGTCCCAGAAACATTATTAATTGATTCATGATGTGTTATTGCTTGTTCTCTAATTATTTGTTCTAGTCTTCCTCATGAACTTTTAAGGTGTCCTGGCAATTATGTTTTGCCCCACTCTTAAGGACTAGCGAAATATCACTTTGCCATGTTTTCTCTATACTTGAAACAAACGTATATCTTTTGTTGCATTTTTATTCATGATCTTTTATTTGTGTTAGATCTCATGATGCAAGGTGATTGCTATGCTTTATTGTTAAAACTCTATTTATCATGCTTGTGTTGAAGTTATATGATCTCAGCTTACTTATGCTTTTACATTATTGATGATCAAGTTTATGTTGGTAGCATGTCACCTCAGAAATTTTGTGTTTTTATCGTTTGCCTACTCGAGGACGAGTAGGAACTAAGCTTGGGTATGTTGATACGTCATAAACGTATCCTTAATTTCTGATGTTCCATGTTGTTTTCATGTTGTTTCCTACATGTTTGTTATACACTTTATGTCATTTTTATCGATTTTCCGGACTAACCTAACAAGATGCCATAGAGCCAGTACATGTTTTCTGTTGTTTTTAGTTTCAGAAAAGTTGTTTTGGAAATATCCTCGAAATTGGAAAATTCGAAGTCCGGAGGTCCTAGAATTCCCGCTGGTTCCACGGAGCCCGAAGGGCCCGGAGAGGGGCCAAAAGGAGGCCACACCATAGGGAGGCGCGCCCCCTGGCCGCTCCATGGGGTGGTGTGGGACCTCCTGAAAGTGCATTTCGTTTTCCCGGTGTTTTGTGTGTTAGTTAACAATACTAAGTACATTATTTATCGAGGTGTTTAGTGTGCAGGTGTTATCTTTAACATCAGCATCGATCACCGAAAAGATCGGTGAAGATTGGGCTAAAAGATTTGGGACAGTGAGGAACCTGATTATTCTAACCGGATTATTCAGGGAAACCGGATATTCCGGTTAGGATTTTTTATATCCAGTCCGTGACAGAGAAGAGCCAGAATATTGGTACCGGGTTATTCATATCGGATCGGATATTCCGGTTGAGGAAGTTTCTGCTCAAAATCGGCTAAGGACTGAAGTTGGGACTCACAGAAGTGAACCAGATTATTCCGGAGAACCGGAATATCCGGTTCAGGTGCCTCCGCTAGACAGAAGCCAACCGGATTATTCAGAGGCAATCGGAATATCCGGTTTAAGTCAACGAACTCGCCGTGGATTTGAGTAAATATCCCGACCGGATATTCACTTCCAAACTTGGACCGGATATTCTGTTACCAGTTTTTCAGCCAAACGGCTAGATTTGAGGAGGGGGTATAAATACCCCTCCTCTTCCTCCTTGAGCTCTAGTTCTTCTCTCTAGCATTCAATAGCATTTAAGAGCTCACCAAATCCGCCATAACTCCCAATCCCTCCCACCAAACTTGTTGATCTTTGGGGGATTGAAGGATAAGGCCCCGATCTACATCTTCACCGTGTCGTTCTTCATTTCCCCCTCATTATCTTGATGGATCTAGCCTAGGGTTTCCTCTTGTGGAGAACCTAGGCATTTTGCTACTCTTGGTGATTCGAGATTGTTGGGAGCCCCCAATTTGGTTGTGAGTGTGTGCCCCAATTTGTTTGTAAAGGATTCGATTCCCGCCTCAAAGGGGATCAATAGTGTAAGGTGGACTAGGCCTTTGTGGCAGGGTTCATAGGAGAATAGGGTGAGACCTTTGTGGCGTTGAGTAGGCCTTCGTGGCGAGCTCACACCCCTCCAATGAGACGTACTCCCTTAACAAGGAGGAACTCGGGATTACATCGTGTCTCCGTGTGCTTCATATCGGTTACCTTGTTCCCTCCCTCCTTTACTTGTACTTGCATTGTGTTTGTTGTTATCCTTGTCATATAGGTAAATTCACCATAGTTGCATTATGTAGATAATTTACCTTTATGCCAAGCCTAAACTAGTTGAAAAATTAAAATTGGTCGTATCACCTATTCACCCCCCTCTAGGTGCCCATACATTACTTTCAATTGGTATGAGAGCCTCGGCTCTTTTATCGGGCTTAACCGCCTAAGAGTTAAGTATGGGAGATGAAACGGACACCACCGGTTCCGCGGTGCAAGTCTCTATTGATGATCTCAATGAGTTGAAAAATTCATTTACCTCATCCATGGAGAACAAAATCGATGAATTGAGACAACTCGTGTTTAAACTCATGAAAGCCAAGGAACCGGAAGTATCTACTTCACCTCCTCCGGACAAAGTTCCGGATGGCGCCGGAAAAGGGGATGATGGTGATCCATCTAAAAATGCTTCCGTTGACAACTCCACCAATAAGGGTACGGAAGGAGATGAAGAATATTACTCCGTCAAAGGACGTTATTCTCCCGATCCTCCCGTCCCACATCCTCATATAATTCCTAGGGGAGATCCACCTAAAATTGATGCCTTTTCTTTCCGTGAATGGCAATATTACATGGAAACTCACTTGAACTCTTCTTGTATAGAGCTTTGGAGGGTCACTTGTGATAGATACAAGCCTCATGACACCAAGAACTTGACAAGAAGAGAAGCCGTAGATTGTCAACTCAACTACACCGCCTTGTCAATTCTTCAACAAGCCGTGGGTCCTAACCACATGCCGCATCTTTAACAATATTCCACCGCCAAGGAAACATGGGACGCTCTTGTCATCATGTTTGTGGGCAATGAGAGCATGCAAAGGAATAGGTATGATGCCTTGAGCAATGAGGCCGAAGGGTTCTATATGAATGATAGAGAAAGCCATGAAGACATGCACCGAAGGCTCAAGACTCTTGCCTCCGCATTCTCCAATGTTGGTTCCAAGTACATTGATGATGCTTGGATCAAGAGGAAGTACATGATTGCTCTCATGCCATTTGAGCCTGCGGATTTGAAGAGCATTCAAGGAAGACAAGACTTTTCTTATTTCACCTCAACCCAAGTTATGCAAGAAGTGTGCTCCTATCAAGTGGAAACCAATAATGCCCTTAACAACCGTGCTAGTTCCATAGGAATGCACAAAGGGGCATCGGTTGCTTTGAAGGCCAAGGTTGTGTCAAGAGAGGTTGAGTATGAAGAGGAGGTCCATGAGGAATTGGCTCCATTGAAGTATCAAGAATATGATCCCGTGCTCAAGGATATCATTTCTCTCACATTGCAAAAGTTTTGGAGGAATCCTCCAAAGTCCAAGGCATATGTTGAGGAGAAGACTAAGTCTCGCTATGGAAATGATGGGACTCAACGAGTGAGGTCTTGCTTCAATTGTCAAGATAAGCACCATTTCATTGCGGAGTGTACCTATGAAAATAGAGAACTCCATGGTGGCAAGCTCATTCGCAAGGACAAGTCCAAGGTTGACTACAAGAAACCTAACTTCAAAAAGAAACCATTCAACAAGAAGTCCCCCACCAAGTTTGTGCTAGTGACTCAAGAGGAATATGATTCCGGAAGTGATGATGAAGAAGAAACCACAAGTGAAGTGGCCGCTCTTGCTATTGCATCTACCCCATCATCTTCATCTCTGTTTGAATCCGCCAATGAGAATCATCCTCACCCAAATGCCAAGTGCTTCATGGCTAAGGCCTCGGAGGTATCACCTTCTCCCAGCTCTAAGACCCCAAGTGAACTTGAAAATCATGCTAGTCTTAGAGTAGAAGATGAAATTGTCTCTTTTTGTCTAACATACAAGGAGAGACCAAGAAGTACTTTGATCATCTCATGAGCCAATTGGGTGAGGCCCATGAAGCTCTTGAGAAGAAAGGTGAGATCGAAAGAAGGGATCCAGATGAGATAGCATCTCTCTCTATGACTCTTGAGGAAGAGCATGATGGTAGAGTTTCTCTTGAGGAGGAACTAGAATCTTTTAAAGAGTCAAATAATGAACTTGTTTCTAATATTACTAAGGAACGTGACCTTGCAATTGCTAAATATAAAAAGGCTAAAAAGGATAAGGTTGATTTTGGTGTTGGTCATGGTAAACTAACCGAGGAGTTTGAAAAATTAACCAAGGCTCACAAGGCTTTGGAGAGTCAACATTCTTCCCTCAAAGAGTTGCATGAACAACTTCAAACTCGACTTAATCAACTTAACAACCCTAGCACCTCTACTTCTTCTTGTGATCATGCAAATATTATTGAGGAAAATGCTAGGTTGAACAAAGAGCTAGCAAGGCTCAAGGGCAAAGGCCCACAAGTTGAGAAGGTTGTGGTCTCTATCCACAAGTGGTTACCCCTAGCCCTCATGTGGTTGTTGCTAGACCACAAATGAGTGCTCCAAGGCAACAAGTGGTCAAGCAAGGTCTTGGCTATGTTTCCAAGAATAAGAAGAACAAGAAGAAGAGCAAGAAGAAGGCCAACAATGGTGCTTAGGGTGGTGTTGTCATTAGGGACAACAATACTCGTAGCACACCCGCACAAGCTAGCAATGTTGCTTCAAGTAGTGGTGTCATGAGGGACAACACTACTCGTAGCATTTCTGAGGGAACTAACAATCCACACCATTTCTTATATGTTTATTATTATGGTGTTGTGCAAGCTAAATATGTTGGTCCTATTGAGGGTTACATTGACTATAGCATTTGGGTTCCAAAGACCCTTGTTGCTAACATGAAGGGACCCTCCTCATGTCCTAACTCTAGTCAATGATATCTTGTAGGACTATGCTTCCGGTGGGTCTAAATGGATAATTGATAGTGGATGCACTAGTCATATGACCGAAAGCAAAGAGCTTGTGACAAAGTTGCGCCCAAATGATATTGATGCAACCGTCACCTATGGAGACAAGTCCAGGTCTAAGGTATCGGGGTTTGGAAAGGCTGTGATTTCTCCTGATATCACTATCGTGGACGTCATGCTTGTTGAATCCCTTGGTTACAATTTACTTTCAGTTTGTTCACTAGGAAAGATGGGTTTCTCCGTCTTCTTTGATCCTGATATTGTGGTCCTTTTGAGGAGCAAGACTCTTGACATCGCATACGTGGGACATGTTGAAAACGAGTTGTTCGTGGTGGACTTTTCGAAGTTTACCAACTCTCAATCAATGTGTCTTTTCGGAAAGGCGGACGTGGGGTGGTTGTGGCATCGCTGCTTATCCCATGTCAACATGAGAACTTTGCAAAGTCTTCACATAGGTGGCCTTATCCTCAGACTAAAAGAAAATGTTTCCTTTTCCAAAGATCGCGTTTGTAGATCGTGTGTTGAAGGAAAGATGCATGATGCCGCCCACAAGGCCAAGACTATTATCTCATCAAAGAGGATCTTGGAGTTTCTCCATGTTGATCTCTTTGGTGCCGTGCCCGAGGCAAGTCTTGGAGGCAAGAAGTATTGCTTGGTGATTGTTGATGACTACTCAAGATACACATGGGTCTATTTCTTCAAGTGCAAGAGTGAGACTCAACAAACCATCATCGACTTCACCAACCAAGTGCAACATCAACATAGTGTCCAAATCATGGCCATTAGGAGTGATAATGGCTCCGAGTTCAAGAACTACACCTTGAATGAATTCCTTAGTGATGAGGGTATTCGTCTTCAATATTCTGCCACCTACACCCCGCAACAAAATGTTGTAGCCGAGCGGAATAATAGAACTCTATTGGATATGGCAAGGACAATGTTGGCGGAGTACTCTTCTCCCCAATATCTTTGGGCGGAGGCTATTTCTATCGCATGCCACTCCAACAACCGCCTCCACATCCGCAAGGGCTTGGGCAAGACTCCATATGAGATGTTGAAATGCCTCACAGATTGTCATAGAATCTTGTAGTGTGGTTTTCGAGGAAACTGATGGCTCCCAAGTGGCGCAATTTCATGTTTCTAATGTAGATGTTGAAATGCCTCAAGAAGCCATAGGAAGGATGGGTGTGGGATTTTTCCGCCCCATTGAGGGACACCTTATGGAGACTCGAGAAGGACTATGCTCTACCCAAGTGGAGCCCTCCTCTACAATAGAAGAACAAGCCAAGGAGCCAAGTGATGCACATAACCAAGAACATGTTGAAGACCCTCCTCTTATTGATCAAGTTACTACGCAAGATGCAATCACTCCTATCATTCATGCTAGTCAAGATCAAGGCCAAGATCAACCATCCTCATCCTCCTCTCCTCAAGTTGAAGCTAGTATTGAAGAAGTTGTTGATGATGATGATGATGATGATCAAGGCCAAATTGGTCAAGACGGGGACCCAAATGATCAAGTGATTCCTCCTTGCAATAATGAGGAAATCGAAGCCCGGCGTGCTAGAAGGATAAGAAGAGATTTGAAGCAAATTGATGCTCAAGACAACAAAGTGTTGGAAGATGTTCAAGCTCGAAGATCCACAAGAAGGCATTTGGCACATTTTAGTGAGCATCAAGCTCACATATCTATGGTGGAACCAAAGAAAGTGTTTGAAGCTCTTGAGGACTCCGATTGGGTTGAAGCTGTGCATGATGAGCTCAATAACTTTAAGTGCAATAAAGTTTGTGATGGAGGGATGATAACCCGGTAGGCTAATGCCAAGGTGTAACTCGACCCAAAGGGGGCTGTGCAAGACCCGGCTTAAGGAGTTTCTAGAAGGCCCAAGAG
This sequence comes from Alopecurus myosuroides, assembly GCA_028641055.1. NCBI lineage: Eukaryota > Viridiplantae > Streptophyta > Magnoliopsida > Poales > Poaceae > Alopecurus > Alopecurus myosuroides. Next base: position 231,054,543 of record CM054063.1, on the reverse strand, counting down.
TGTAGGCCTCTCAACCCGGATTGTGGGTTTCGATAAGGAAGCTTAGGGTTTGTAAGCGGTGCCCGGGTAGGACTCCGAGTTTGCCATGGGCAGGAAGCCAGGGGCTCCGGATATTATATAAGCCGGCTCCTAGGGTTAGATTAGACACGGAAGAGATTCACTAGCTATTCGAGTATCCCTTGTATCACCAGAGTTGATATAATAAGATCTAGATCGGAGACTCGGCGACTTGATTGCCGGCTACCAGATCGTTTCATCACCATGATTTCCCCTGAGCGAAACCCTCTCCCAAACACCAGAGTCGAATTTCCCCAAGATAAGTTACCCCCGGTAACGTCTGCCGTGATTATCCCACGACAGTTGGCGCCCACCGTGGGGCCTACGTCCAAGAGTGTTTACATCACGGGAGAAGCTCGGGAGAACATAAAGAACCTCGTCGTCGGCGAGATCTACACAAACCCCGAAGGAAAGAAGATGGTGGACGATTTCGGCTGGGGGCCAGAGTCGGATCTGCTCGAATCCAGATCTGTCGTCACGATCGGCCGGGTCAACGTCTTCATCGGCATGGTACGTACGTCCGGTTCAATCCCTGATGATTTTGGATGTGATTCTGTGTCAGGAGAAGCAACCCGCGTTCAATCGGATGGAGAAGAATCGGTCGGAACGGTGGATCCGATAGAAGAGCCCACCACGAAGAGGGAACAGTCGGAGGAGCCGGCATGGATCCCGCGTGGCCGGGTCATGAGGGAAGATGATACCGAGTCAATCCTGCACTTGCTGGAGGACCGGTACAAGGAGGATAGCTGTGATGAGAAGGAATACGAGTCTTCACCAGGCATCGCGCGCCAGGTCGCGGTCTACACGGCCCCTGCCACCAATCTCAATCAGGGGGACGTGACTACGACCGCGGTCGGAGCGGTGCGAGCGCTGGCCCAGCAGCAAAATCCGGCTGACGGAAATCCGGTTCTGACCCGGGTTGACGGAGAGTCGGCTTCAGTCACTAGCCGAGCGGCGGATAGCGAGTTGCAGGCGAATATGTTTGGGTTCATGATGAATAGGACGCCAGGGGCGGGTCCCTCAAACCCACAACACCCGGCTCTATTCAGTAACAACCTAATCCTGGATCCCACGGTACTAGCTACGGTGATAACCCCGGAGAATGCAGCGGCACGTGCTAGGGATCTGGATGTATTCCGCCGTGCATTAGAGCAACAAAGGAGAGATGTGGAAGCAGAAAAGCAAGGGATAGCCACACGCCAACGTGAGCTGGATGCATTGGAGAACCCGGCTCCGGGTTGAGACAACCAGGGCGCATCAAAGATACCAGACAAGATTACCGGCAACGGGTGGAGTCATAAACCCGGCCGCGCTATTCATCACGCCCCAGGATCAGCCAATTCCGACTGTGAATCAGGAAACTGTACATCAGCCTGCAACTGGAGGAGGACACCCGGCAAACGTACAAACCGGGTTACCCACGTTGCAGACAGGGGTTGCTGTTGGCAATACAGTACCACCACCACCACCATCACGATTTCATACGCCACCAGGTCACTTCAACAACCCCATGGATAATGCATATACAGCGACGTTGGCATTGGATCGAATCCCCGTAAGAGAGTCACCGCATGCGGAGGAGACCCGGCGGGCGATAGATTTATTGCGCACGGCAGTGGCTTAGCAAGTCAATTACCCGGATAATAGGAGCGTAATGCATGGAACGCCATATATAAGCCGGCATAACAGAAACACCGGTAATATTCAGACAAGCTCAGCACGACGGAGGGCAGACCAGCAGCAAATGCCGCCTCCTCCCTGTAGACCAGCAACACCTGCAGTATCAGCCGCGCAAGCTATCGTGGACAGTTCTCAAGCCAGGCGCGCAGCAGCCGGGTCTGCGGTACGAGGGCCGGTAGCAGTTGCACCCCCCCGCCGCACCCGTCGCCGGATCGCACGTTTCCCGGGTAAGGCCAGCACCGGCAATTTTAGCCGGGCCTAAGTGTTTATCGGACGCCATCAGAGCCGAGCCTTATCCGGATAAGTTAAAGGAACCGGGTAAAGTGGTGAATTATGAGCCGACTATGGATCCAGAAACCTGGTTGAGCAGCTATGAGATGGCTATGTCGATTCGCAACGCATCTGAAAATCTTCAAGCCAAGTTCATGTACTTAATGATGTCAGAGGGAGCGGCAAAGTTGTGGTTCAACAATTTACCCGAAAAATCTATCAATTCATGGAGTGAGCTGAAAATTGCGTTTGTCAAGCACTTTCATGGGACGTGCAGGAAGTTGTTTACCATCGATGATCTAGAATGGTGTGTACAAAGGAAGGAAGAGTCGGCGCGCAGCTGGGTGCGCCGGGTTATGGAGATACTTCACTCATCCACAGATATTCAGCCAAAGGATGCGTTACAAGCTATGGCAAAGACATGCAAGTATACACCTTTAGTGCAAAAGCTAACACGCATGAAATCTAGTCGGAATGCTTCAGAGGTTACTATGGGAGAGTTGATGGACGCGTGCAACAAGCACGCCGCCACGGATACCACGGAGGAGGATGTCGATGACAAGAAAGCCAAAGCTAACGCAAACAACAGTGGAAGACCCGGCAATGGATCTGCGCCGGGTAACAATGGAGGAAACAATGGAAACAACCAAAATAAGCGTTCATACGAGGGAAGTTCAGAGTTTGTCGCCAATACAGAAGCCGGGTTTACGAGACCCAGGGCAGAAGGAAATTTTAACGGAGGAAACTTTAATGGAGGAAATTACCAAGGACCGCCAAGGCCGGCTAACCATATAGAGGCCTTCAGGATGCCCTATCCGCGTCACAGCAGGAACGGTAGGCCGACAAATCATTCCCTAGAACAATGCGTAGATTTACAAAGATGGAAGAACGAGGAAATACAGAAAGCAATGTGAGGCGCAGGCCGGGGAGCAGGACCGGGTCCGGGTGGTAACCCGGGCAATGGCCCACCCCCGGCAGGCAACCCAGGAGGTGGTAATCCGGGTAATAATCAGGGAGGAGCTGGAGGTTTCCAGGCCAATCCCAAGCAATTGGGCCAGTACCACGTTCACACCACGGGAACTTCAAACAAGGATAGAAAGATACTGAAAAAGGCAGTAAACTCGGTTTCCTCGGCTGTCCCGAGGTACTTGAGGTGGTCGGATCAAGATGTAACATGGAGCAGAAGGGATCACCCGGAAAGAATAGAACACCCGGGAGTCTTAGCATTGGTGGTTGCGCCACATGTTAATGGTTATGAGCTGAAAAAGGTCTTAATGGACGGCGGAAGCAGCATCAACATCTTATATTGGGAAACGTTCTTACGCATGGGCCTCAAGGAGTCTCAGCTACAGAAAAGTTCAACAGTTTTTAACGGGATTGTGCCGTGTCACTCAGCGTGCCCTAAGGGAAAGATCACCTTGGAGGTTGCTTTTGGAGAATCAAAGGATAATTTCCGGGTGGAGTGGCTCAGTTTTGAGGTGGTAAAGTTGCGCAGCCCTTATCACGCGCTATTTGGAAGGCCGGCTTACGCCAAGTTCATGGCCAGGCCGTGTTACGTATACCTACAGCTAAAAATCCCGGGTCCCAAGCAGACCATCACCATACATGGGAGCCGGGATATAGCGGCTGAGTGTGACGAAGGAGACGCGGCAATGGCAGAACAAGCTTGTAGAAAGGAGGAGCTCAAATACTATCGGTCTCAACTAGACCCAGATGACAAGACAGCGTTAAAAAGGCCAAATACGGAGGATGAGAGAGCGAAATTCAAGGCAGCACAGGATACCAAGATGGTGGCCTTTGTCGAAGGTGATCCCTCCAAGCAATTTGCTATAGGATCTAACCTGGACAACGAGCAGGAAAATGCACTCGTGGAGTTTATTCGTTCAAATCAAGATGTTTTTGCTTGGACGCCCAGCGATATGCTGGGTATCCCTACAGAGTTAGCGGAACATAGCTTGCACGTTGATCCCAAGTCTAGGCCCGTGAAGCAGGGCCTGAGAAAAATGAATGAGGAAAGAAGAAGGGCTATAGGGGAAGAAATTGCTCGGCTATTGACATCCGGCTTTATCATGGAGGTATTTCACCCGGATTGGTTGGCAAATCCGGTTCTAGTGATGAAAAAGAGCAACGAGTGGAGGATGTGCATAAATTACACGAGTCTCAACAAGCACTGCCCAAAGGATCCGTTTGCCCTTCCAAGAATTGATCAGCTCATAGATGCAGTGGCTGGAAGTGACCTATTATGTTTCCTGGATGCATATTCCGGATATCATAAGATCAAGCTCAAGAAGGAAGACTGGGAGAAAACATCGTTCATAACCCCTTTTGGGGCCTTCTGTTACAAAACCATGACTTTTGGGCTAAAGAATGCTGGCGCAACTTATCAGAGATGCATACAGAAGTGCTTTGAGGACCAGATTGGGCGCAATGTTCACGCCTATGTGGATGATGTGGTGATCAAGACCAGGAAAGCGGAAACGTTCATTGATGATCTAAAGGAAACATTCAAGAACTTGAGAAGGTATCAGATGAAACTTAACCCTACAAAGTGCGTGTTTGGAGTTCCAGCAGGAAAGTTACTCGGATTCATTGTTTCCGAGAGAGGAATCGAGGCAAACCCGGACAAAATCAAAGCTATCCAGAGTCTGAAAAAGCCGGAAGACCTAAAGCATGTTCAGAAGCTTACAGGGTGCGTAGCAGCGCTGAGCCGGTTTATATCAAGACTCGGGGAGAAGGCAATTTCATTATACCGGCTCTTGAGGAAATCTGATAAGTTTGTTTGGTACCAAGAGGCGGATGAGGCGTTCGAGGCGCTAAAGAAGCAGTTATCTGAGGCACCAGTTTTAGCAGCCCCGGGTCTCAAAGATCCCATGCTACTATACATTGCGGCCGGGCCCCGGCGGTTAGCGCAGTGGTTGTCATTGAGCGCAAAGAGGATGGGAAAGATCACCCGGTTCAAAGGCCGGTTTATTACGTCAGCGAGGTGTTATCAGAGGCAAAGCAGCGTTACCCACATTGGCAGAAGTTGGTTTTCGGGGTCTTCATGGCCAGCCGGAAATTGAAACCCTATTTTCAGGAACACCCCATAACAGTGGTTAGCTCTATACCAATGTCGGATATCATCAGAAACTCGGATGCAACAGTAGAATAGCCAAGTGGGCCATCGAGATGGGAGATTATCACATTAACTACGAGCCCAGGTCAGCAATCAAGTCTCAAGCTTTAGTTGATTTCATTAATTATTGGACTCACACTAGCATGCCCACAATGACACCAAGTTCCGAGTCTTGGGTAATGCACTTTGATGGTTCCAAGCAATACGAGGGATCAGGAGCTGGAGTGGTACTTACATCACCTAAAGGAGATAAGCTGAGCTACGTGTTGCAAATCCACTTTGATTGTTCCAACAACGTGGCCGAGTATGAAGCATTATTACACGGATTGAGAATAGCCAAGGAGATGAACATCAGGCGGATACGGTGCTATGGAGATTCGGATCTTGTGGTACAGCAGGTCTCAGGAACCTGGGATAGGAAGGATGCAACTATGGCAGCATATCGCAGAGAGGTGGACAAGGTTGCCGGGTGTTTTTCCGGGTATGAGGTGGAGCATATTGACAGGAGAAAGAACGAGGCAGCAGACGCACTCGCAAGACTCGGCTCGCGTAGAGAGCCGGTTCCACCCAATGTTTTCCTGGACGAGCTATGGCGGCCATCAATTAAAACCGAGTCTGAGGAAGAGGTGGCTAACCAAGACCCGGATTTGGAGCTCGTGGCCACAGTACGAGCTGTTCCCGAGTGGACAGAGCCGTTTCTGGCTTACCTATCACGGGGCGAGTTACCACAGCAGGAAGTATTAGCAAGGCAAATTCCGAGGCGAGCAAAAGGCTATTCCATCATCAATGGGGAGTTATATAAAAGGAGTGCTGCAGGAGTATTTTTGCGCTGTGTAGCACCAGAAGAAGGCCGGCAGATCCTGAAAGAGATCCACGAAGGCGACTGTGGACATCACGCATCCACAAGATCCCTTGTGGCCAAAGCATATAGGCACGGTTTCTTCTGGCTCACAGCCTTAGCAGACGTGGAACGCTTGGTGGCAAGGTGCGATGGATGTCAAAGGTACGCCCGCCAAATCCATGTGTCGGCTATGGAGTTGCAAACAATTCCTTTAACCTGGCCGTTTGCCGTTTGGGGTATGGACATGGTTGGCCCCTTTCACATGTCACCTTGCAAAAAGACACATCTCTTGGTGGCTATTGATAAATTTACCAAGTGGGTTGAAGTTATGCCAGTTACCAATTGTGAAGCAATTACGGCAGTCAAGTTCCTGAAAAGGATTATCTATCGGTTTGGGTATCCTCACAGCATAATCACGGACAATGGAACCAACATGTCCTTAGGCGAGATGGAAAAATTCTGTGGGAACAATGGAATCCGGCTTGACATAGCTTCAGTAGCCCATCCACAAGCTAATGGACAAGTGGAAAGGGCAAATCAGGAGTTACTTTGTGGATTAAAACCACGGCTGCGAGTCCTATGCATCAGAGCTGCTGGCGCATGGGTTGAGGAGCTACCATCAGTGGTTTGGGGAATTAACACCACACCTAACAGATCTACTCAGATGACACCGTTTTTTATGGTTTATGGTGCAGAGGCAGTATTGCCGAGTGATATCATTCATGATTCGCCTCGAGTGTCGGCTTACGTCGAGGTGGAGAACGAGAAGACCCGGCAGGACGCCGTGGATATGCTAGAAGAACACAGGGAACAAGCTTTGGAAAGATCAGCCATATACCAGCAGGACCTGAGGAGATATCATAGCCGGCGGGTCAAAACCCGGGTCTTCCAGGAAGGGGACCTGGTCTTGCGCCTGGTACAATCAAAGGAAGGAAAACACAAGCTCTCCCCACCATGGGAAGGACCGTTCATTATAAGCCGGAATCTGCACAATGGGTCGTATTACTTGGTAGATGCAAGGGAAGAGTCAGCTACTATCAATGACACCGCTCATACAACTTCATCTATGCAAGAAAGAGAAAGATCATGGAACGTGGCTCAGCTGCATCCCTACTACACCTAGAATAGACTAGATTCACAAGTGGAATTACACGATGTAACAGGCAGCAGGTTTCAGACGCACTCTTTTCCTATCCAGGGTACCTAAGGGGACTGGAGGGTTTTTAATGAGGCGGCTTGCTGACCTAACTTTTCTCATATCAATAAAGAGATGGTTAAACAATATATTGTTCTTTTCTGTGTGTTTTTTGTCAAGTTTTCATATTCATGTTATTTTTCTATTTTTCTTTCAGGTAAGTGTTGTTTATTGTTCGTAGTATATTAGTTTCTCTAGTAAATTGCATATATCTAGGTCTTGGGGGCTGATTGCTTGAATAGCACAGTTGCAAACTCAAAGACCCGGTCATGATGCCATTAGGTTATAAGGGCCGATTACTTGTAATAAGTACGGCTGCAAGCTTATAACCGAACAACAGAGCCAAACTTTCTTGACTTTTCTTGCTTAAGCTTGATGTGACTCACACTAAAGTGGCATGCTTTGCTAGCGTATGATTACAATCAGTCATGATGCCCAATGGGACTTGCCTGACCCTGTCTTTGTACATCTACAGCAACATTGATTATCCACGCGAAAGCCGGCTTATAGTAGAAGAAGGTCAAAAGGGTCATCTAAACCACAAGATATGCAGAGCACAAGGCTAACAGCCGGAAACTCAAAGTATATTAAGCATAGCTTCAAACCTATGTGAATGGATCTAGGTTTTGGGCCTTAGCAGAAACAATTTGTTCTTTTGGAAAAATCCAAAACCCCAGACTCGGAAATTCGGGCCTTGGGGACTTGGGAATTTGAAAAAAGAAACAAATTATCTAGCTAGTCAGCAAAAAAACCCAAAAATCCGAGTCTTGGGGACTTAGAAAAAGTCCACTTGTCAAAACCCATGAGACCCGGAAACCAAGTCTCGCAAAAGGAACCGTAGCGAAAGTCGGAAAACCAGGAATGAAAAAGCTCAAAGTTAAGAAATATCAAATTCACGCAAAGGCCAGAAGGGCCATGAAAGATATTAAGGTTTTAAACGTATTACAAACCAGGATAGTAGTATCAAAAAGTGCACAGGCGCACTATCAAAAGAATAATTGTTTTAAAGGCCCATTGGCCGAATGAAGCGTTTGAGACGGTAGCAGATAAAAGTTTACTCGGCCTCCTGGGTCGAGTCGTCAACCTTGTCCTTAGCAGCCGGGTCTTGGTCCTTGAATTTCTCTTCAACGGTCTTTGCGGCAGCAGCATCCGGGTCAGCAGCAGTACCGGCACGCGCGGGAGGAGGAACAACCGGCGTAGAGGTTGTAGGCGTAGTATCGGCCTCAGCCTTCTTCTTCGCGGCCTCTTCCCTCATTTGAGCAGCTTCCGCCTTCCACCGTGCTAGCATGTCATAAGGCTTAGGAAGATCCGTCTGAATTGGCTTATATTCAGCGTCGTATGGTGGAACAATCAGACTGACATCCAGACTATCGGCAATCAGACTAGCCGAGTGACGAACCTTTTTTTTGATGGCTTTGTAGTTCTTGGCTGAAAACTTGGAGCCATCATTGTTGAATTCTGGAAACCCGCCAACAAACTTTGCCGGCTCAAGCTTGGGAAAGTATGCTTTAGCTAGAGCAAGCCCCCAGGTTACTCCAACCCGGCATGACGAGCGTTTCCAGTGGTCGATCCACTCGGGGATGGTGGAGCACGCATCAAGTAGCGTGCTCAAACTAACATGTCCAGTACCCGGCCACTTCAAAGCTTGAAGAACCCATTTGGTGCCGACACAGAGTTGCCGGATTGTGCTCTTTATGGTCTTCAGCTTCGCTATGTCATCCTCATCTGAAATCTCATCATCCGGCCCTGCAGAAAAATAGAAAGATTCAAGTAAGGAATTCCGAGTGTTTATCAGAATGAAAAATCCGGGTTACTATTAGTGAGTCGGGAATCATTACCAATCAAAGCACGATGAGTATCGGCAATCTGGGCAGATAGCTTGGTCAGTTCATCCTCTGCAGCATGGGATCTTTTTATATACTTTCTCGCAAGTTTCCCCAGTTTCTTGGCATCAGCTTCAACTGATTCACGCAGCTTCGTCTCCACCTCGAGGAGTTTGGTGGTTTTAGCCAACACCTCCTCAGAGTGGGTTACGTATGCCTGCGTGGAAACACAAGGAAATGTTAGTCGGACAGAAAAGAAATATCGGTCGGATATGCTATGAAAGTTCCAAGTAAATTATGCATAAGTTCATTCGGAACTTGGGGACTAGACAAATATACGGGCAGTATTAGTTGAATTTACCTCGTGCTTGGCTATCAAGGCTTCTAGAATGCCTTCTTCGTCAGCTCTAAGGGTATGCAGAGCATCAAGCATCTCGGCAAAGCTCATATCCTCAGGTTTGGTACCGGAAGAGCCGACGGCCGGGTTACTTGGAGGTGGAGTCCTTTCCTGCCTCGGGGGGGATACCCGGGTTGCCCGGGTGTCAGGATTGGGAGTACCCATCCTTGCGCCCAGAACCTCGACATCGTCACCCCCGGGTCCATCTGATGGATTGGGAGACTCGGCCTCCTGCCTGGCCGAGTCTGCTAGTGGGTCTCTTCCTTGGTCTTCTTCTTCAGCGCCGCCAGTCGCGGCGTTCACATTATCAACCGGATCCTCAGTTTCCCGGTTATCCAGATCCATGTTGTCCGGGTCACTGACCGTGACCTGGACGCTAAGGAAAGTAAAAGAAATGGTCAGTAGTAATAAGCGAAGATTATCGAAAGTGCCAGTATATCGGATAGCAAGGAATATGGATTACCCAGTATTCACCACGAAGTCCGGTGGAAGCTCGTTGCTAGACCCGGACGAGGCTGTTACAGGATCTGAGAGTGAGACCCGGAATTGTCCGGCTAATGGATGATTGGGGGAAGGATGTCTTTGAGGTGAATTGGAAGGACGAGATGGAGAAGTACCGGCGCGGCGAGTTGGGGACGTGGGGATACCCGGGTTGAGGGGATCCTCACTCGGGGAGTTCCAGGTTACCCTGCGCTTGACCGGAGGGGGGTCCTTCAAGTATGGTGAATTGGATAATTGTTGATTAAGCTCACGCATATTAGCAAATGAATACGGTTTGGAGGACATGGAGGAATATGGAACCTTGAATACGACCCCTCGGGGTTTCCTCTTGGCCCCAACCACAGCTTCCGGTTCTGCCTCGCCTTCGTCACTCTCGGTCTCCTCCGGGTCTTCCTTGTCTTATTTGTCTTCCTTATCCTCCATTCCTGAGAAGCATAGTACACAGTCGGAAAAAGAAAAAGTGTGGGAAAATAAGTTAACAGGAAGTAAGATGGGTGAAACCCGGATGGTACCTTCTTCCGAGTCAGCCGCTTCCTCGTCCTCCTCCGGGTTTTCGGAGGTAGGGGGAGTCTCGATGTTCCAAAAAGCGCCATCTGCCTGAGATAAAGGTATAAAGATGAAAGTTAGTAGTTGCATCTGGTAAAAGCACAAGAATAGAAGAGTAAGTGCCGGGTCTTACCGCTGGAGCCGGGTTTTCGCGAGTATACGGCTCTAAGCCGGCTATGGTCCGGATCACTTCTGCTTTCTCAGTCAAGAAGCTTTTGATTATTTTGTTTGTGTCAGCAGCCGGATAGTTCCTCGGTGAATAACGGAGCGAATCCGTGACATGCCCCGAGTATTCGCACATCAGCTTGGGCCGGATGGAATTAGGTTGGATCCGGAAATTCACCCAAGTCTTAACTAAATTAAGCCCAAGGAGACCCTGGGCGGAAAGGACAGCAAGTTTGGCTAGGAGGGGTTGGATGGACTCCCTATCCGACTCAGAAGCAAAGGCATTGAAAGTATCGGAGAGATCGAGGAGGCCCTCGGAGAAACCCGACAATCTCTTTTCGCCGGGTGGGGAGATGTCCCGGCAATAGAAGAAGGACTTCTGCCAGTGCTTGACATGGGAATTGAGGCTCAGAGTCGGCATCGGCGAATTCTTCCGCCTCTGGATTGACACTCCGCCGCAAGCCAAGAGGGCCCCGTCACCGCTTTCGCGGCACGATTTGCATTGGAACAACTCAAGGAACAGAGCAAGGTTTGGGGGGACACATAGATAAGATTTGCAGAGCACGATAAAGTGGGTGATGTTTAACATAGAGTTGGGCCCTATGTCAAAAACTCGGAGGCCATAGTGGCTAAGAAGTTCGCGGAAAAAGGAGTGACTCGGGGGACGGAATCCCCGGATCACATGCTCTACAAAGCAAATTACCTCATTGGGGCCAGGGGAAGGCCGGGTCTCATCTCCCGGGACTCGCCAGTAGATATCCTCCTGGGAAGGAAGGACGCCCGACTCAGCGAGCTCGTCCAACTTGGCCTTGGTCACGGTGGACTTAGCCCAGTTGGCGGATATGGATTGTGTCGGCCTCGCTTTCGCCGGTTGTTTTCCCTTGGTCTTGGGTGCCATGTGCGTAGTCTACAAAACAGGAGATGAAAAGTGCAGAGTATAAGTAATTAAGACCCGGAAAATGATTGATTATCCGGTTAACCAAAGAGCGACTAAGAGATCCGGAAATTACGGATTATCCGGGTATAAAAGAGCAATTACGGGGATCTTTGGCAGATTGGATCTAGACTTAGAGATTTACAGAGAAATTGGTGACCACGACTAATGGAGGTATACTATTGATCTAATTTACACACTGGTTGGGAAGGAGCGGAACATGGACTATTCAATTGATGCGGAGCAAGAAAGCCATCTATGAAGCGGAACTAAGATCCAATCTAATTCGAGTAAAGTTCAAGGATTAGATTCATGGAAGAAAGAAACTCACCGGTGAGGCTTGAAGGAGAGCGCGGCAGCGACAAATGGCGCAGTTGCGGTGGCCTTCTGGATCTTCCGGTGTGCAGCTCGACGGCGCAGTGGTGGTGGTTGACGGCGGCGCGGCGCGGGCGGAAGCGGAGCGCAGGCGACGGCGGCTCGCTTCCGGCTGCTCCTCCGTGGGCTCCGTGGCGGCGTGGCGTCGAGGTAGAGAACAGGAGCACCGAGCGAGGTTGAAGGTGAAGGAGAGAGGAAGGGGGTGAAGAAATGGAACGTTAGGTCTAGGTCATCCCCTAAAGCCCTTATTTATAGGTGCGGGTGGGAAAACCTAGGTTGGTGAGCGGGAGCCGAAAATTTCGGAGAGGGATACCCGCCCGGATTTTTTGGGATAAGTGGTTAAATGCGTGGGCGTGATATCCGGAAAAGATCAGAGTGAGTCGTTTCCGTGATATCCGGACTAATTAGCGAACAAAGTGAGCCGGGTCTTCTGTGTTTTCCTCGGAGTGTTGACTCGGGAAAATGAAGATGGATTCGGAGAAAGCCGGGTTGTTATATGGACCACCAGTGGAGTTAGGCCTAGCTGTTTATCAAAGCAACCTAACCCGACCTTTTATGAACTTGTATGTTTGTTATTTTTGCAGGGAATAACATGCGCTTCAAGGAGGATCCCGTGAAGCCCAAGCTATTCTGGGGACTACTGATGGAGGGATGATAACCCGGTAGGCTAATGCCAAGGTGTAACTCGGCCCAAAGGGGGTTGTGCAAGACCCGACTTAAGGAGTTTCTAGAAGGCCCAAGAGTGTAGGCCTCGCAACCCGGATTGTGGGTTTCGATAAGGAAGCTTAGGGTTTGTAAGCGGTGCCCGGGTAGGACTCCGAGTTTGCCTTGGGCAGGAAGGCAGGGGGTCCGGATATTATATAAGCCGGCTCCTAGGGTTAGATTAGACACAGACGAGATTCACTAGCTATTCGAGTATCCCTTGTAACACCAGAGTTGATATAATAAGATCTAGATCGGAGACTCGGCGACTTGATTGCCGGCTACCAGATTGTTTCATCACCATGATTTCCCCTGAGCGAAACCCTCTCCCAAACACCAGAGTCGAATTGCCCCAAGATAAGTTACCCCCGGTAACGTCTGCCGTGATTATCCCACGACAGTTTGGAAGCTAGTTGAGAAGCCCAAAGATTGCCACAATGTTATTGGCACTAAGTGGATATTCAAGAACAAGCAAGATGAGCATGGAATTGTCATAAGGAACAAGGCAAGATTGGTGGCTCAAGGCTACACTCAAGTGGAAGGCATTGATTTTGATGAGACCTATGCTCCCGTGGCTCGCCTTTAGTCCATCTGTATCCTACTTGCGTATGCATCTTCGCATAATTTCAAATTGCAACAAATGGATGTAAAAAGTGCTTCCTTGAATGGTCCCCTAAAATAGGAGGTATATGTTCAGCAACCTCCGGGGTTCGAGAACCTCAACTTTCCTAACCATGTCTAAAAACTTGATAAGGCGATCTATGGACTAAAACAAGCACCACGTGTGTGGTATGGGCACCTTAGAAAGTTGTTGGTAGACCGTGGTTTCGAAGTTGGGAAGATCTACCCCACCCTTTTCACAAAGAGATTAAAGGGAGAGATTTTCATATGCCAACTCTATGTGGACGATATTATCTTTGGCTCAACTAACCAAGTTTTCAAAAATGAGTTCTCAAAGCTTATGACTGACAGGTTTGAGATGTCTATGATGGGAGATCTTAAATTCTTTCTTGGCTTCGAGATCAAGCAATTGGCTCATGGGACTTTTATTTCTCAAGCCAAGTACATCCAAGACATGCTCAAGAGGTTTAATTTCCAAGGTGCAAAGATGAAGCCATCACCTATGCAAGTCAAATGCCACCTCAAGTGCAATCCGGATGGTAAAGATGTGGACCAAAAGTTGTATCGCTCTATGATTGGTTCTTTGATTTACCTTTGTGCATCTAGGCCCGATATCGTTTTGAGTGTACGTGTGTGTGCAAGGTATCAAGCGGCTCCTAAGGAAAGCCACTTAGTGGCAGTCCATATGATCTTTCGGTATTTGGTTGATACCTCAAGATTTGGTTTGTGGTACCCAAAGGGGGCACAATTCTCTGTCAAGGGCTACACGGACTCGGATTGGGCCGGTGATCAAGATGATAGGAAGTCTACTTCCGGGGCTTGACAATTTCTTGGTAGGTCCTTGCCGAGTTGGTCTTCCAAGAAGCAAAATTGCATATCTCTCTCCACCGCCGAAGACGATTACGTGGCCGCCGCAAGTGCTTGCACCCAATTGCTATGGATGAGGCAAACCCTCAAAGAGTACGATGTTCACTTGGAGAAGGTTCCCATCATGTGTGACAATGAAAGTTCCATCAAGATCGCCTACAACCCCGTGCAACACACAAGGACGAAGCACATTGAGATTCGTCACCATTTCATCCGGATCATGTGGCAAGAGGTGATATTGAGCTAGCATATGTACCCACCAAGGATAATCTCGCGGACATCTTCACGAAGCCTCTCGATGATGCAAGATTCATGTTCTTGAGGAATGAGCTAAATATCATTGATTCTAGGATTTTGACTTGAAGATCTTGCACACACCCCTATAGTTGTGACGTGTTTGGGTTTAGGTGTAGGCATGGACATAGGGGGAGTGTTATCCTAACACATTGGGTTCTCCCTCCCCCAATTACGCCCAAAGCAAAAAAATGTTATCTCTCTTTTTCTAATGTTGAATTGTGAGCTTCAATCTCGAGTATTGGCCATGCACCCAAGATATATCTTCGCGGTGTCATACCATGATCTCTTACATGGTGGCTGATGACCCACAAGTATAGGGGATCGCAACAGTCTTCGAGTGAAGTAAAACCCAAATTTATTGATTCGACACAAGGGGAGCCAAAGAATATTTGTGAGCCTTAACAAGTGAGTTGTCAATTCACCTGCACCTGAAAGTACTTTTGTTCGCAGTGGTTTATCAGTAGTAACAGTTTTATAGTGGCAGGAGTAGTGAAATAATAGCAGTAGCGGTATGAAAACAACAGTAGTAGTGTTTGAAGTAAACAGCGGGATTAAATACTGTAGGCATAGGGATAGATGAACGGGTGTTACATGGATAAGATAGTTCATATAATAATCAAGACATGGACATTGCAGATAAATAAGATAAAGCATCCAAGCACTAAGTAACCATAGGCATGTGTTTGGTAAATAGTCTTACGTGCTCGTAGTGAGAACTTGCACGACATCTTTTATCCTACCAGCCCGTTTTTAGCGGGGCCTCAAGGGAACTACTGGTAATTAAGGTGTTCCTTTTAATAGAACACCAAAGCAAGGCATTAACACTCCGTGAACACATGTGATCCTCACATCACAGCCATCCCCTCCGGTTGTCCCAATTTCTTTCACTTCGGGGCCTCGGGTTCCGGAAAACGATATGTGAAACAAATTACAGGTATCATCAAGAAAAAAAAATTATCATCGTGATTCAATAACATGTTCAGATCTGAGATCATGGCACTTGGGCCCAAAGTGACAAGCATTAAGCATAACAAGTTGCAAAAATGTCAATAGCACTAATAGAGGATACTAGGCACTATGCCCTAACAATCACGACATTATTACATGAACGATCTCATCCAATCCCTACCATCCCCTTCATCCTACAACGGGGCAATTACTCACACGTGAATGGGGGAAACATGGATGGTCGATGGAGAGGCGTTGGTGATGACGATGGCGATGATCTCCTCCAATTCCCCGTCCCGGCTGGGTGCCAGAACAGGAACTTCTGATCCCCGAATCGAGGTTAGGGGTGGCGGCGGCGCTCTGTTGTGTTTCTACGGAATATGACGACCCCCCTACGGATTTAGGATTGTAGGCATTATGTAGTCGAAAGAGGAGCCCGAGGGGGTCTCTGGGTGGCCCACACCACCAGGTGGCGCGGCCTAGGGAGGGCGCCAGGGGGTGGTGTGGCCCCCCCTCTAGCCCCTCTCCTGGCCTCCTTCTGGCTCCCGGGGTCTTTCGGTGTTTTAAGACCAATGGGGTCTTTTCTGGGCAATTTCCCGAAAGTTGATTTTTCTGCACAAAAACGAGACACCAAAACACACAATTTTAGAGGAAAACAGCGTTAGTCCGTGTTAGTTGCATTCAAAACACACAATTTTAGAGGAAAACAATAAGAAAAGTGTTCGGAAAAGGAGATACGTTTTCGACGTATCAACTCCCCCCAAGCTTAGCTTATTGCTTGTCCTCAAGCAATTCAGTGAAAACTGAGTGCGATAAAAGACTTCTACGAACACATTTGTTTCATATGACGTAAATATACTCACTATATGATCAAATACTTAATTATGCTCATGATAAGATACATGCAATATACTGTCACTTAATAGCTATGCAAACCATGAAGAGATAACAACATATTAATAATAAACAACATGAAGCATAACTATTTGCAAGATTGGAATATTCATAATAGGATCTGATAAAGTGGCATATCGCTTGTCCTTAAGTGTGGGGAAAAACATAAATGCCAGGGCACCTCTGAAGTTCAAGGGGAGTCTGGAAGTAAAGATATCAAAAGATACGAGTATCAAAGTTATAGTACAATTAACCGTGTTCTGGGACAAGCACAATACACTAAGAATAACAACCATTGCTCTCAAGAATGTGCATAAAGTGACAATGTGAAGACTCAACATAAAAGTAAAAGAAAGACCCTTCGCAGAGGGAAGCATGAATCACTCATGTGCTAGAGCTTTTATTTTATTAAACAGAGGTATTGAAAACATTTTTAAGAGAGGTGTATGCTTATGTCAACGAATGGTAAACATACAATACAATACGTCACAAGCCAACTAGATTTCACAAGAGCGGCTCCCATTTGAAGGACACAACTGGTATAGAAGGTCATCCCTCTTTCTCTTTTGTTTACACAATTATGCTTTGACTGATAAATCAGGGGCAAAAATAGTGAGGATATTTTGTGTGTATTAATTTGGGGGCTGGGCAACCCGCTGCCAGCTCTTCTATCAATTGGATCAGTGGATGAAACCACTAGTACAGGATGTGAAATCCAATCAACAAGTGAGATAAAGATTCTCTATTTACGTCCTCATGAGCTAAAACAGGGGCACAAAACAGGAATAATTTTTCGCAGGTTCTAAAGGTAGCACATGAGCAATTTACTTGGAGTGGCGGTTAAGTACCACATATAGGTAGGTATGGTGGACACATTTGGCAAACTTTGGTTTTTGGGAGTTGGATGCACGAGTAGATCTCATACTTAGTACATGTGCAGGCTAGCAATAGACAGGGAGCGACAATCAAGAGAGCAACAACTATCATAATCATGCTTGCGACAAAAAAATAAATAACCGAGGCATGAAATTTATATTAGAACTCTGAGGCAAAATAAATCATCGAGGCTTATTGACTTTTTGTTTGCAGTCTTAGCAAGAGTGAGCATGTGCCAAGTCGATTCAAATGAAACAGTCAGAGGAGGCTACCACAATGTCATACCTTTCTACGAATAGAACAATGCGAACAAATATTTATACGACAGGTCATTTACTATTAATAAGTTGGAACAAAACATGAGAGAACACGAACTATTAAGCAGCCATTAAGTCACATATATCTTATATGAACAAACTAAGCATGCTCACATGGATGGATATATGTACAAAAATGAAAACAAATAGAGTTCATAGCATCCTCTCACCACAACTTGAATTTTCGTAGATCGTCATTATTGCTCTTCACTTGTGGCTCGAATACTATATAATGAAAACCAAGATCCAATGGAGTCACGGACGACTGTTGAACTCTGCAGCAAACTTTACAAAACCAAAGAAGAACAACAAATATTTTTAGGTTTTTTTAATTAAAACAAGAACAGAAAGAAGCAAGAAAACAATTGTTTTTGGATTTTTGAATACTAAGACGAAATAAGAGAAGAAAGCAAAACAAATAAAGAAACTAAAGAAACAAATAAAGAGAAACAACAGAAATATTTTTGGTCTTTTTGTGTTTTGGAAAACGAGAACAGAACAATAAAACAAAGAGAAATAAAAGAAACAAAAGAAAATGAAAACAAACAAAAGAAATAAAAACATGGATATACAAAGAACCGACCGAACATGATATATAAATGAGTGTGATGTCGGTATACCTCCCCCCAAGCTTAGGCTTTTGGCCTAAGTGGAGATCAATCACGGCGCGGGAAATATCCCCACTTTGGTGGGTTGTCCCTCGCGTGGTCGTACTCGGGCGCCCAAGAAGAAGATGAAGCAGCGGGCGCATCGTCATAACCGGGATGCTGGTATGGGATCCCCGTGGTGTCATAGGGCTGGACGAAATCACCATCGTCCCCTTCGTCGGCATCCTCCCCTTGCTGGGGGTAATGCTCAAGGTATGTGTCCAGCTCACTCTCAGAAAGCCTCCATCCTTGCCTGCTATTAAGATTAATAAAAAGAGGTGCAGGAAAAAGTACCTCCCTAACAGTTTTAATAACTCTCCACCCAGATCATTTGGAGAAAGTTAATTCAAAAGATAAATTATGTAAGTGAGCATGGGTAAAAAGAAACTTATGTTGAACCGTGGAAACAAGATCAAGCCTTTCTATAGGAAACTGCAGGTCTAGAGGGTGCGGCTCCAAACCATGCAAAGCTAGCAAGCGCGAGGCAATAAGACCTCCACAAACTCCGCCCTTCTCACGATTATGTGAGAGACGGTAAGCAACCAAAGCGCCCAAGTTATAATACCTATCACATCTTAAGGCAACTGCAATAAATGCCAAATCATAGACAGATAGCTTGTTGGCAGTTTTTCTAGCTAACACACATTTAGAAATAAAATAGGCAAAGTATCGAATGCTAGGGAGTTGAATTTCTTGAATTTTACCACTCTCCCGTACGAAGCTTCTTCCTTGGCAAATGTCTTCATCCGATTCTAGCAGTGGTTTAGGCTGCCCTTTTATCTTCTCACAAGAACCCTACTCTGGTACCTTGATAGCTGCACAAAAATCACTGAAAGGCAAGTTTACAGCTTTATTGTAAATTTTATAGTGGACCATTGGGTTAGTTGAGGACCATTTAAAACAAAAATCCTGCGCCATAGACATAGGTAGTTTCACATTTTGGATAGGTTCATCTTCATTGAAACGGTCCAAGCCTACATTATGCACAAGAGTGTTGAAATCTTGCGAAATTTCCGTAATCCTCATGAATTCTTGTCACGGATAAATTTATGGGAACACTCTATCTTCACGGTGCAGGGGCATGACCTCATACAACTCCAGCTCGTGCTGGTTTAGTTGATGAACATTGTGCTCCATCTCTGAAATTTTTCAACAATCATCACAAAAATTAATTTCAAACAACTATAAGGTGGAAACTACCATAGGGACTTATATGAGAGCTAAACATACATCAAAACTACGTTATTTCTACTCAAATCAAGCATGAAAACTCACATAAGCTGTCACCTACAGTACCAAAATACTCAAGAAATACTCCACTAAACAAAATTCTACTTGGATCATCGGAGGAGTCACATACCGGAGACCAAATGCATAAAATCTCAGCACAAATGATGGGCTGAAGAAGGAGATCGAAAATCCAGAGGAAGAATAGCAACAACACGGGTTTCAGGAAATGTTTTCAGTTTGGGAGGTGAGAGAGTAGACTTTGGCAGGGGAGAGAGTTAGTGGGGGGGGGACAGGAGGGCCCACACCATGTGCTAGCGCCACCCCATGGTGTGCCTGACTGGTGGGTCCTCCCAGGTGGCTCTCTACCTCATTTTTGACGTAAAAAATTATTATAATTTTTCTGGAATTTTTCGAGAAACTTTATTTTTGAGGTATTTCCAGAATTTTAATAATTAATAAAAACCAGGAAAACAAAAGTGACAAGGTGGAAAACAAAACCAAAACCATCACTACAGAGGTTCTATGACACTCTAATGGAAGAATATCGAAAGAAAACAAAGGTGGAAGTGGTGAAAACATCAGGAAAACATGCATAAGGATGGTGGAAAACATGATTGTACTCAAGTAGCAATGTAATTACAAAAGTAAACATGGTGAAAACATAACGGGGAAGGTGAAAACATAGTGAAAACATTACCCACTTCATTTAAAATCATTTTGTTAACAAGGGTGATCAAGCCTTGTTACCAGAATAATTTTCATCTGAGGCAAAACTTTGCTAATCACTAAATGATTATGTTACCTCAACCTTGATAGACATAGTTCTAATCATAATAATTTCATATTCTTTGGGTGGCTTTGGAATAGGACAATAAAATTCTCCAATCTTGATGGTCTCAATATTTTCAATGGAATTTAAACCATATCTTGTATCAATCTTCTTGGGAAAATAAACAGTGTGTTCTTTATCATTAACATTAAAAGTAACCTTTCCTTGATTGCAATCAATAACATCCCATGTAGTATTAAGAAAAGGTCTTCCAAGAATAATAGACATATTATCATCTTTAGGCATTTCCAACACAACAAAGTCAGTTAATATCAGACAATTATTAGCAACTTGAACAGGAACATCCTCACATATACCCACATGAATAGCAGTAGACTTATCGGCCATTTGCAAAGATATATCAGTTGGTATCAATTTTTCTAGGAGGAGTCTTTTATATAGAGTAAAAGGCATGACACTAACTCGAGCTCCCAAATCTAGGAGAAGTTCTAACATAATTATTTTTAATAGAACAGGGAATAGTTGGTATACCAGGATCTCCAAGCTTCTTAGGAACCTTGCCATTAAAAGAGTAATTAGCAAGCATAGTGGAAATTTCCTCATTAGGAATCTTCCTTTTGTTAGAGACAATATCCTTCATATATTTTGCATAAGGAGGCAATTTAATAGCATCATTTAAAGGAATTTGCAAGAACAAAAGTTTCATCCACTCACAAAACTTGTTATAATGTTCTTCTTCCTTAGATTTGTGTTTCTTATTAGGAAAAGGCATTGGTTTTTGTACCCAAGGTTCTCTCTCATTACCATGTTTATTAGCAATGAAATCCTCCTTAGTATACTTTGCGGTTTTAGTTTGCTTTTCAGGTTCAGCTACAGGTTCTTCTTTATCAGAAGCTTCACTTTTATCATTACCAATTTCAGTTTCAGCATCATAGATAGATATAATATTAGGATCTTTAGCAAGTTCAGAGGATTCTACAACAGTTTTATGTTTCTTCTTATTTTTCTTCTTAGTATGCATAACTTTATTATTAGTTTGCTGAGAATCTTGTTCAATTCATTTAGGATGTCCCTCAGGATATAAAGGATCATGTGTATCAATACCACTTCTAGTTCTTCTCTACTATATAATACGGCTTCGGGTGGTCGTCGTACGTCGCGGTTACTTTTCGTTCTATACCCCTTAAAAGCTACAAAATCAACCCGATGTCCAAGCTACAGCCAGAAAAAGAAAAAACATGGCCTCCTAATCAGTCGCCCACGATCCACTTCCGGCTTATGCCCTCCGCGCCTCCGGTTCCCCGCCACCGGAAGTCCCCCGTGCGTCTCCCTGGTTTCCTCGCCACCGGAAGGTGTCCGAGGACCTGCCGCGGCGCTTGCCCAGGAGCAGGCCTCCGGTTCCCCGCCGTCGGAAGGTACACACGCTTCTCTGCTTTCCGCGGTTGCCCAGGAGCAGGACGCTGGATGTACTAGACCCCCATAGCCTCTATCTACAGGTCGAGCGACGGGTTCTACCGCTGCCGGCAGGTTCCCGTAGTCTTGCCCCTCGCGCTTGGCCAGGAGCTGGCCGCTCGTTGCACGAGAGCTTGATGCCCTTGTCAGCAGGTCGGGCGAGACGAGCGCCATGGTGCCCGTGTGTAGCTCGGCGAGACAGCCTCCATAGCCCTTGTCTCCAAGTCGGGCGAGTCGAGGAGCGCGGGCATAGCACCCGCCACTCTCCTATCCTTTTCACCTCATGTCTGTCTGCAAGTCGCAGGCGTGTGCGAAGGCCGCGGTGGAGCACACAGATTAGATACGAGTAGTTGGGCCGTGTAGATGTAGCGGGTAGCAATATCTTCATATGTTGTTTTCTAAGGATTCAGTGAATGCTACCATATCAATGAGATGTATTTCTGAATCCAAATCTTGTCGAGCGAAGAACTACTGAATGTTGTTGGTAAGGAATGTGGTGATGAATTCAGACAGGCAGGATAGTTCACATAAAGATTTGTCTGTTGCCCGTGGATGAATACTTATAAGAATCGGCAAACCACGAGGAACTAAGTGGATTGAGTTGGTTATGATGCAGTCTGCACTTTACAATTCCTACCATGATGCTCGTCATGTCCTATGTGAGGATCCAGTGAACTTTTTACTGATCAGAACTGAATGTTACTGTGAAATATGAGGATAACTTTGTTAAAGATGATGATTGAGTCACATCCAGTTCTACTTCTGCATCTATTTTGTTGTCTTAGGATTTTATAAACAGTTCCTGAAAAAAAATAAGCTACCATATCAATGATAGCAGGTAGCAATATCTTCATATGTTGTTTTCTAAGGATTCAGTGAATGCTACCATATCAATGAGATGTATTTCTGAATCAGAATCTTGTCGAGCGAAGAACTACTGATTGTTGTTGGTAAGGAATGTGGTGATGAATTCAGACATGCAAGATAGTTCACATAAAGATTTGTCTGTTGCCCGTGGATGAATACTTATAAGAATCGGCAAACCACGAGGACCTAAGTGGATTGAGTTGGTCATGATGCAGTCTGCGCTTTACAATTCCTACCATGATGCTCTGAGCAATTCAGTTTACGTCATGTCCTATGTGAGGATCCAGTGAACTTTTTACTGATCAGAACTGAATGTTACTGTGAAATATGAGGATAACTTTGTTAAAGATGATGATTGAGTCACATCCAGTTCTACTTCTGCATCTATTTTGTTGTCTTAGGATTTTATAAACAGTTCCTGAAAAAAATAAGCTGGGATGGAGCATGCAGGTCAAAAATTAGTGAAACAATTTGTTACTGTGATGCTATTTTTCTGGTACATATTCTAAGCTGATTCCTCGATGGTACATCTTGTGAGTTCAGTTTAATCTCTAGGTAATATGCTAATTTTGTCGTTCTTTGTCCACATGAATTGAGGCTGACAAGATATAAACCAATATGAACCAGTGTGAGCTTTGTTTGGTCAAAGTGGTGTAGAAGTGTTGTACATTTGGTAAACTATTAAAGAAGATTAGACGATTGTACACATATAATCATTCAGACAAATGTTGACCCTTTGGTTTTGTATGTTCTGTTCATTTCCTTTCATATAGTTTTTTTCACTGTAACTGGCAGGCCAAGGCCAGTCTGAACACTTTATTGAGGAACTGTCAAACAATTTACAAAAGAGAGGTTACAGGGGGTGGGAGAAGACAGCATCTGATCTCAGGGCGGATCAAATAGCATACACAAGGCAAGAAGGCACTCCTTGATAGATGGATTGCTACAACGGTTGGACCAGAGTTTGACTTTTTCGATGCATTTATGAGCACTAGCCCGAGGCGGGTTGTCCAGGCCGTCGAACGCAGGGAGTTCTGGTGCTTCCAGATGTTCCACATGATGGCAGATAGGATGGTGAGCGCGGCCACGTCGAGAGGGAGGGCCTTCCAAGTTTCTCCGATGGAGATTGGAAGCATGGAGGGGGCGCAAGGCGGGAGAGCAGCCTAGCCTTTGATATAGTGATTGAGCACACTCCAAATACCAATGCTATCAGTTTTATCTAGAAATTATGAGGGTTCCACTTGACTACCATTTGTAATTATTATCTTCATTTCACTTACATTATCACTGAAAATATATTTCATATACTTTAAGTTATATCTGAACCAAGTTTCCTGTTCCGTAGCAACGCACGGGCTCTTTGCTAGTATTTCATAAGCATGTTTTTCTTTAGAAGCATTAACTAGCAAATCTTTTTGCACTTTAGCAAGTTGATCAATTTGAGTTTGAACCATTTGAAAATGTTTAACAAGCATTTTAACATCATTAGAGGTTCTTTCTATAATACCATGCAAATTATCAATAGATCTAGAGTTTTCCATTAGGTGATTTTGCACTCTCATATTAAAATTATCTTGCTTAATATCATAATTATCAAATTCATCTAAACATTGATCAAGAGGTTTATTATAGGGAATATCTCTACTATCAAAATGTTGGAGAGAGTGTACCTCAATGGTGGATCAGTGAGGGATTGGCTTACATAATTCTTCTATAGGTGGAAGATTCTTCACATCTTCAGATTTAATACCCCTCTCTTTAAGAGATTTCTTGGCTTCTCTCATCACTTCATCATTTAAGTCAATCATTCCCCTCTTCTTGGGTGTTGGTGTTGGTGTTGATACTGGAGTAGGGTTCGGCTCAGGCTCAACCATAATCCAATCATCATGATTTTGGCTTATTTTAGCCATTAATTCTTCAACTTCATCTGGAGTTCTTTACCTGAAAACACAACCAGCACAACTATCCAGGTATGTCCTAGATTCAACACTTAGTCCATTATAGAATATATCAAGAAGTTCATTATTTTCTAGCTTATGCCCAGGTGTAGCTCTAACTAAAGAACATAACCTTGCCCAAGATACAGACAATTTCTCTCCTTCCAATTGCTTGAAATTAAATATATTTTGTAAAGCAGTATGTTGAGCACTAGCAGGAAAATATTTCTGAAAGAAAGCATTAACCAAACCAATAGCACTATCAATAGATCCCGGAGACAAATTATTAAACCAAGTTTTAGCTTCATCTTATAATGAGAAAGGGAATATTTTAGCAACAAAGTTGCTACGTTTCTTAAGATCATCAGAGAATAAACTACTCAAAGAGGAGAGCTCATTCATATGTTTCATAGCACTTTCATTTTCAGTACCACAAAAAGGTTCTTTCTCAACAATAGATATATAAGATAAATCAAGAGAGAAATCATAATCCTTATCCCTAATATTAATGGGAGAAGTGGCAAACTTAGCATCAAGAGGTAATTTATATTTAACAGCACGACTTTCAATAGGACTTATAGCAGCATCTTTATCCTTCATAGCATGTATTTAATCAATAAGATCATCATTAAGTTCAATATAGGAATCATCAAAATCATCACTAGGATTCTCTCTAAGCTCAGGTGAAACAGCATGAGTAACATGATTTTTATCAGGAGTTTCATTGTTTGCAATATTTTTAGCTTTAGCAATAGTAGCATCTAAGAAAGGACCGAGAGAACCACTCTCATCAAGAACAGTAGAAGCATCATCAAAAGTAACAGAAGTATTTTCAAATTCAGCAGAAGTAGCATGTGTATGTGGTGGTGTAAGCAGCTTACTCATAACAGACTGTGAATCAAGAGAAACAGAGGTGTTCAGAGTTGTACCTCTTCTTGTAGTGGATGGTAATATAGGAAACTATCCATCACGAGTCTTACCCATGAAGAATGATTGGCAGTAGATAATAGTACTCTCCGGCGGGTTTGCAAATAAAGATATGTTCCCCGGCAACGGCGCCAGAAATTAGTCTTGATGGCCCGCAAGTATAGGGGATTGCAACAGTCTTCGAGCGAAGTAAAACCCAAATTTATTGATTCGACACAAGGGGAGTCAAAGAATATTTGTGAGCCTTAAAAAGTGAGTTGTCAATTCACCTGCACCTGAAAGTACTTTTGTTCGGAGTGGTTTATCAGTAGTAACAGTTTTATAGTGGCAGCAGTAGTGAAATAATAGCAGCAACGGTATGAAAACAGCAGCAGTAGTGTTTGAAGTAAACATCGGGATTAAATACTGTAGGCATAGGGATAGAAGAACGGGTGTTGCATGGATAAGATAGTTCATATAATAATCAAGACATGGGCATTGCAGATAAATAAGATAAAGCATCCAAGCACTAAGTAACCATAGGCATGTGTTCCGTAAATAGTCGTACGTGCTCGCAATGAGAACTTGCACGACATCTTTTATCCTACCAGCCCGTTTTCAGCGGGGCCTCAAGGGAAGTACTGGTAATTAAGGTGTTCCTTTAATAGAATACCAGAGCAAGGCATTAACACTCCGTAAACACATGTGATCCTCACATCACAGCCATCCCCTCCGGTTGTCCCAATTTCTGTCACTTTGGGGCCTTGGGTTCCGGACAAAGATATGTGTAAAAAACTTGCAGGTATGATCAAGAAACAATAATTATCATCGTGATTCAATAACATGTTCAGATTTGAGATCATGGCACTCGGGTCCAAAGTGACAAGCATTAAGCATAACAAGCTGCAACAATGTCAATAGCACTAATAGAGGATACTAGGCAATATGCCCTAACAATCACGACATTATTACATGAACGATCTCATCCAATCCCTACCATCCTCTTCAGCCTAAAATGGGGGAGTTACTCAGACATGGATGGGGGAAACATGGATGGTCGATGGAGAGGCGTTGGTGATGACGATGGCGATGATCTCCTCCAATTCCCCGTCCCGACAGTGTCGGATATATACCGATTAGGGGTATATCCCGCATTGTCCTTAAGAGTTGGATTACCAGGGTGGCCTGTTGGTAATGGATCACAGTCCATTAGGCGGCCTAGTAAGCTGACGCACAGAAGCCGGATTCTAGAAGAACCCGGACCACGGCCCAAAGTGGTGCGGCTTGGGGTAGAAGACGGATTCCTATTTTCCAAGTTAGATACTTTCCGTAGTCTTCTAGGTTTCCTTTCTGTAAGCCCTAACCCGGCTATCTATATAAAGCCGGACGAGAGAGAAGAAAGATAAATACAATTAGCTAGAAGCCAACTCGCCGAGAAGTTTATCCTCACCGAGTTAGTGAAACCTACTCACATTGTACTTTGTATACTTCAGGCTTCAGCCCTGATTTAGTGAGATTGCTGGAGTAGGAACGTCGCCTAGTTGCGCCGTACCGAACCTGGGTAAATTTGATGTTCCTGGTTGTCTTACTACCACGTCCCCCCACGTCTCTACCCATAGACTCATGGCACCCCCGTCTATGAACTCTACTACGATGTCTCGATAGTTGGCGCCCACCGTGGGGCCAGCGGCATCAGGCGTTATGTTTCGATCGGGGATACTCAGCGGAATCGGCAGTACCATAACTGTCGGAAGCCTAGAATTCGACAACGACGTCGGGTGCTTCCTCGACAACGGATCATACATGCCAGCACAAAATCATCTTGTAATTGCCTGCATTTTACCGATTGGATCTGCAAACATCTTTATCGGATTAATTGCAGAAGCAATGGCATTCTGTGGTGGAAGCAAATTTATCCCACCCGCCCTATACCCAGTTGAAGAAAACTATGATACCGGATTCTGCTCAGATCGCCAAAACTCTGAATTTGCTGCCTCTTCGGAGAGGCCGGCAATCAGATCACACTTCATTGGCATGGTGTAGTCCGAGGTCGCTGAAAACACGGAAGTAAGCAATCCCGTGGAAGAAGCAGAAAACAACATTCCCAGAGAACAAGTGGAAGATCCGATACCCGTCAATTAAACGACGAACTCGAAAGCCGACTTTGTACTAGCTACCATAGAGGCAAGATTGGAGTCGGAACCTGGATCTGAAGACATAGATTCAGAAGACGAAGATGAAGACGATTTCGAAAGAAAGGTTAAATCTATGCAGGGGAGCTTCCATGAAGTACTTATGGCAAAACCGACTGAAAACTCGGATGCCGGGGAAGATGAAGACCCCAGAACACCTCCACTAGATGAGGAAAGAGAGGACGAAGAAACCAGTCCCATCTACCCAGATGTCAAAGAATTGATAGAAGAAGAACATGGCAAAAAGCCCCCTCTTCCAAGAAGAAAAAAGAAGACTGCCAAGAAACTCCAGTATAAACTCCAGAAGAAAAAATTGGCAGATAATGCTAACCAAAACCTGGAAGCAGGAGGAGCAAGCGGAGTCACACCTGTCAAGAAGAAAAAGAAAGAAATCCCTATCCCCGAAATGTCGGAACATGACGAGATCGATCTGTTCAAAACCCAGGTAGGACCGTATGAGCCAACAGAAGTGCTGGAAGCCAGAAGGCAAGCCATTATGCGGCAGCAGCAACAACTATTCCGATCGCAAGAAAACCTCCTCAAAGCCCAAGCTACTGTAAAAGCAAAGCAGGAGGAAATTGAAGAATTTGAAAGACGGAATATGTCCGGGATAAAACCCACGAGATTACCCGGAACCGCAAGGCCGGATGTACTGCCAGCAAAGGAACGGTTGCAAAACCCTTCTTGGCAAAGAAAGGTTGACGGCGTAAATGCCAAGGCAAACGAATCTATAAAACCGCAGCTAAAAACGCAGAAGCCGCGTTCGCCATCCTTAATGATGATCTGTACTCCAAAGACGAAAAACTTCAGGGAGTGTATGCTTTCCTGGGTAAAGCATTGCAACATCAACAGCGAGAGCATGCAAGATCATCGAAGTTGCACAATGACTCCGCCCTATGCAAAACTGCCACATGCGCCGCTGGAACACCTGGACCTAGCGAACCTGGAGACACACGCAATTCTAAGGAGAAGAAAGGAGATCCGAGAAAGGACAAGAAAATTCTAGATCACAAGGATGCAACGTCCAGGACAGGATCCCATCTGCCAAAAGGCGGAATTAATCCTCGCGATCGGGAGGAACAAAACCGGAAAGACGACAACGCAATGCCGCCTCCAAGACGCCTAGCTTAAAAAGCCGGAAGATACAGCACTCCTCACAGACGTGAGAGATCCCGTACTACTCCTAGGAACAATGAAAGGCCAAGGAGCAGAACTCCACCTTATTCCAAAGGGCATGACAACGGACGAAATAGGGATTATCCCGGAGGAGCGTATTCGCGCAACAATGGACCAGAAAGGAGCAGATCCCCCTCTGTCCATTCAGCCGGCAGATATTCCGCCCACGTCAATAAGGCGGGAAGAGTGATCTATACTTTGGACCTAAGTGTTTCACTGACAGGATCCGAAGAATAACCCTACATTCTGGCTTTGCCAAAGTTGGTCCAACATACCAAAAACATACCGGCAGTACAAACCCGGATACCTGGCTTTCAAACTACTATACTGCCGTCCAAATTAACAAAAGGACAGACTTAGAGGCGGTAAAATTCCTCCCCCTAATGTTGCCGGATGGAGCCAGAGATTGGATCAACGGGCTTCCGTCAAGAACCGTGGATAGTTGGGATGATTTGGCTAGAGTATCCACTCAGCATTTTCGGAGAACATACAAACACCCCAAGAGCATCAACCAGCTAAACCGCTGCGTCCAGTTTGAAGATGAGCCGTATGTCGACTTTATCTCAAGATGGACAACAATGAAAAAAAGCTCCTCTGGAGTAAGTGATGTACAAGTAATGCATGCTTTCATCAATGGTTTAAAACCCAGCCTTGTACCGTTCACGGGTGGTTCAAGGGAGCACAAAGATCTCGGATCAATGATTACTACCGCCAATGAGCATGCAGTGGTTGAAGGCGACATTAGAGCGAGAGGTGGAAATGTTGATGCTTTGGCTCAGGCCAAAAAGATGCCTCGTTTGGAGAAAAAAGCTACTCCAGAAGCACAACCAAAGCCCAAAGAAGTTAATTTAGCCTTTGGAAAGGATAATGGCAGCAAATGGAAAGGAAGAAGCACAAAACCTATCTCCTACTCAAAGGAAGAGTGGGAAAAGATTAAGTCGGAAAACTGTGTCCACCATTCGCAATTTCGGAAACCTACCCATACCAATGCCCAATGCCGGCTTGATAAGCATATGAAAGGCACTGCAGGATCCGGGAACAAAGGAAAGAACGCGAAGAGGAAATTCTCCAAGAAAAAGCCAGAAGCGGAAAAAGAAGACAGTGAATCGGACACTGATGAAAAAATCCAGGAACATCAGCGAAAAGGCAAACCAAAATTCCCGAGAGTTGATGGAGAATGTAACCTAACTTTCCTGGCAACTCCCTCAGCAAAACAGGCAAAGAGAACACTTCGAGAAATAAACGCGGTTGTTCCACCAACTCCCAAATTCTTGAAGTATTCAAATACGCCAATTACCTGGGATCAGTCAGATCATCCCGAAAATATCCCAGAACCCGACACACAAGCTCTAATTGTAAGCCCTATTGTTGAAAACACTAGGCTAAAAAGAGTGCTGATGGATGGAAGATCACGTATCACTATTATGTACCTGGATACACTGAAGCATATGCGAATCTCCTAGACCCAGCACATACATTTCCACGACATCGTTCCTGGCAGACAAGCACATTCCCTAGGGGAAATTCTCCTAGACGTAACCTTTGGAGAAAGAGAACATTTTCGACAGGAAAAAATCTCATTCGAGGTGGTGTCGTTCGAAAGTGCATACCATGCAATACTCGGACGTCCAGCTTTCGCCAAATTCATGGCAAGATCATGTTATATTTATAACAAGCTGAAGATGCCAGGGCCAAAGGGAGGAGCAATTACCATCTCAGGAGACTTCAAATTAGCGAACGAGCTGGAAAAAGGAAACACCCTTTCCGCCGAACAAGTGATAGCAAAGGAGGAATTGAAAGAGCTGGCAAAGGAAGTATCGCCGATAGAAATGCCGGCAGGAAAAGAAAGCCGGAAGCCGGCAGATAGCTTCAAGGCATCGGAAAACACAAGACAGGTTATCCTAGATCCCAAAGATCCGACAAAATTTGTCGTATTGGGAACTGGGATGACCGACAAATAGGAAGACGCGCTCGTCAAGTTCCTCCGTGAGAACTAAGATATTTTTGCCTGGTGACATGCGGACATGCCGGGAGTACCGAGGGAACTTGCTGAGCATCAATTGAAAGTAATTCTAGGTTCAAAACCCGTCAAGCAAGGTCTCCGTCGTTTTGATGGAAGAAGACGAAAGGCTATAGGCAAGGAAATAATCCGGCTTTTAGCAGCTGATTTTATCCGGGAAGTTATCCATACTAATTGGTCTGCGAACCAAGTATTAGTACCAAAGAAAGACAATATTGTTCTTAGGATGTGTATAGATTACACCGACTTGAACAAATTGTGTCCAAAAGATAGGTTCGCGTTACCACGAATCGATCAAATAATAGATGCCACTGCTGGCTGTGAACTTTTATGCTTTTTGGATGCTTATTCCGGATACCATCAAATACGTATGAAGGAGGAATCAAATCAAAACTTCCTTCATAACCCCGTATGGAACATACTATTACATAACCATGCCTTTTGGCCTGAAGAACGCAGGTGCTACTTACCAGCATTGCATGCAACATTGTTTGCATAGTAAAATCGGCAAAAATGTCCATGTTTACGTGGATGACATTGCTGTAGTTTCCAAGGAAAAGAACACACTCCTTGAAGATCTACGAGAAACCTTCGAAAATTTACGCACTTATAAAATGAAGCTAAATCCATTAAAGTGCGTATTCGGGGTTCCCTCAGGAAAGCTTATGGGTTTTATCGTTTGTCACAGAGGAATAGAAGTCAACCCGGAAAAGATCAAGGCAATTTTCAACATCATAGGTCCTACGTGCTTAAAAGATGTACAAAGATTGACGGGTTCTGCAGCCGCAGTCAGCAGGTTTATAAGCCAGCTAGGAAACAAAGCTCTGCCATTATACAAATTGTTGAAGAAATCTGACAAATTCGAATGGACAGAAGAGGCGGACAAAGCATTAACCTATTTGAAGGAAACCTTGATGAAAGCTCTGATTTTGGCATCCCTAAAAGACGATGAACCCATGTTACTGTATCTTACATCAACTAACAGGGTTATCAGCGCTGTGATAATTATGGAAAGGCGGAAAGATGAACAAAGTATACCAGATCAGCATCCAGTATACTATGTTAGCGAAGTATTCTCCGAGTCAAAGCAAAGGTACCCACATTATCAAAAGTTGTCATATGGCGTGTTGTTCGCATCTAGAAAACTCCGCCATTATTTCCAAGGACATTCCATAACAGTGGTAAGCAAAGCACCATAGGGGATATTATCAATAATGCGGATGCAACTGGCCGAGTTGCTAAATGGGGCATCGAGCTCGCTGCGTTCGACATTAAGTACCAACCCAGGACAGCAATTAAATCCCATGTGTTGGCAGATTTTGTCGCTGATTGGACAGAAGCGATGGAAAACACACCAATGCCGGAGTCAGAATACTGGATCATGCATTTTGACGGATCCAAGATGAAAGAAGGCGCCGGAGCTGGTGTAGTGCTTAAATCTCCAAAAGGTGACATTATGGAGTATGTATTACAAATACACTTCAATGCCAACAACAATGTGGCAGAATACGAAGCTTTGCTTCATGGCTTGCATATTGCAAAAGAAATCGGCGTCAAACGCATACTATGCTATGGTGACTCGGATTTGGTGCAGCATCAGCTAAACCAAACATGGGACGCCAAAAGCCCCACCATGGCCGAATATCGGAGAACGATGGACGAGTTTGCCATTTGTTTCCTGGGATTTGAAGTACTTCATATCAAAAGGAAAGAAAATTGGAATGCAGATGCATTAGCCCGCATGGGCTCGGAAAGAGTGAAACCCCTACCACCAGGTGTATTTGTCCAGCATTTGCATGAACCTTCGATCAAAGGTGGAGATATTGATTATCCTCTCGTTTTCGAGTCAATTGAAGTCCTGCTCGTTAACCCGGATTGGACAATTCCATATTTAAACTTCTTAGTTGACCAGAAGTTCCCAGATGAAGCATACGAGGTCTTGCAAAGACAGATACAACATCGATGCAAAGGATACACGGTAATTAATGGTTGCCTGTATAAGCGCAGCACTGTCGGATTTTTTTAGCGATGTATTTCACCGGAAGAAGACCGAGAAATCCTGCAAGAAATCCACACAGGAGATTGCGGCAATCAAAAAGCATAGTCAAAAAAGCATTCCGTGCAGGGTTTTTCTGGCTAACAGCCAAGACAGACTCCAAACACATAGTAAACAGATGTGCCGGATGTCAGTACTACGCCAAGCAGACGAATATGCCATCCCAAGCACTCAAAACTATCCCCATTACATGACCATTTGCGGTCTGGAGGCTAGATATGATGGGACCATTCAAAACTGCAAGAGGTGGAATCACACATCTACTCATTGCAGTAGATAAGTATACCAAGTGGGTGGAGGCGAAACCCATCAAAAAACTTGACGGTGTGACTGCCAGAAATTTCATCATTGACGTAGTCATGAGATACGGTGTTCCACACAGCATAATCACCGACAACGAGACAAATTTCTCAGTTGGAGAGTTGGCAAAATATTGATGAAAACATGAATACGCCTAGATCTTGCATATGTGGCACACCCACAATCCAATGGGCAGGTTGAAAGAATGAATAGCTCAGTCCTGCAGGGAATACACCTAAGACTCGAATCTCCTCTTCATAGAGCAGCTGGAGCATGGGTAGAGGAATTACCTTCCGTGCTTTGGAGTATTCGAACAATGCCAAATAGATCAACAGGGCAAACCCCATTTTTCTTGGTTTATGGCGCAGAAGCAGTGCTTCCAACGGACATGCTCCATGATAGCCCAAGAGTGCAGGCTTACGATGACTCAGATGCCGAAAACGACGACAGGATGCCGTCGTCTTTTAGAAGAAGAATGAGACCTTGTGCTTCAAAGATCCGCCATTTATCAGCAAGGATTACGACGATACCATAGTCGGAAAATTAGACACCGTTCTTTCAAAGAAGGTGACTTAGTGCTAAGATTGGTGCAGGAAAGGAAGCACAATTTAGCCCCAGTCTGGAAGGGACCATTCGTCATTAGCAAGGCTATGAAAAATGGATCTTACTATCTTGTAGATATTCGGGATACAGAGGATGATCCCAAAAGACCGAATCGCAAAAGAAAGAGAAAAATAGATGTCGAACTGGGAGAGACAAAGAGACCCTGGAGCATCCAACAGTTACGTCCCTTCTACACTTAGTTCAATTTCTATGTAAACATTTTTGAGATCATGAAATAAAGTTGTCGGAATTCATGCATTTATGTTTTACATGTTTATTATAGTACAAACTATAAGTCCGTCTTATCTATTTCCCAATGATCTTTCCAAAAAAAAAACTCAATGTTAACCCGAATTGTGCCTGCGTGCTCGGAGTTATAAAACTGAATGATTTTCGGCCTAAGGAGGCTTAAGGAAACCCAGATTGTGCCTGCGTGCTTGAGTTTCATCCAAATTTAAAAATTCCTTATTTTTCTCTAAGTATTATCTGATAGTTTCTATGTTGAGTCACTGAAATTAGTAAGTAAAAATGCCTTAGTACAATCCATATTTCCGAGTTTCGACTGATCGGTTAAACCCAGTCACTTCGCGTGAAGATTAAGTACTATTGATCCATTTCAAACACTAAGGATAGTTAAAACATATAAACCAGAGAACTTAGAACGCAGAGGAATTAAAACCCGGAAAACTTGCAAAGACTTATAAATTAAACTGCAAAAGCGGAGTACTTGTTTATACAAATGATAG
The DNA here is from genome assembly GCA_028641055.1 of Alopecurus myosuroides. NCBI lineage: Eukaryota > Viridiplantae > Streptophyta > Magnoliopsida > Poales > Poaceae > Alopecurus > Alopecurus myosuroides. The sequence continues at coordinate 231,020,200 of CM054063.1, read as the reverse complement.
ATAGCATTACAATGAATATTACATTGTAAGAACAGTAATGCTTCTATTTTTCCTGCCATCTACCCAGGACTCAAGCAGCTTCTTCGGGATCCGAGTCTTCATCCTCGCTGCTGGAATCCTCACGAGTTGTCGGAACTTCCTCCTCGGGGTAGAAGGTGGAGATGTTCACCATTTGCGCTATTTTGGTGGCGTGGCCTTTGACGGAGTCGAAGATGCTTGCCCGCTGCGCGTCCGTGTATCCTTGAGGGATACCTGACACCACGCGCCAAGACTTGGCGGTGGTATAATGCATACACATGAGCCCAAGGGCCATGCGCGCACCACCGCGAGCCACGGAGCGGAACCAGGATTCCTTGCGATTCACCACCTCCTCGATTGCCTCCGGAAGCTTGCTGACTTCCGAGAATTCTCCTGCTTTGTCGGGAATGTACTTATTGATAAGTAGCATTCCCACAGCTTTAAGCGTGGTGAAGACCTTCTCGAAAGGCCGGATTCTTTCGATCCGGGTAAGTGAGGGGCTACCTTCTGTTTCAATCAACAAAAGAAAGTTAGGAAAAACAGAACAAGGGAAAAAGAAAATTTCGGTAAAAGTTTAAGAACTTACCGAGAATTATGTCCATCTCCGTGCCTTCTTCAATGCGCTGGTTCAGGGCATTCTCCAAGTCCCTGATGGTGGCCTTGTCCTTCTCGGCCTGGCTAGAGGCCTTGGACTCAGCAATGCCGACAGCCAGTTGGCTGGCCTCCAAGTCTTTTTGGAGCTTCACATTGATCTTGTGAAGTTCCAGGTTTTCGTTGTGGAGGTTCTCGGCATTGTCGGCATCTTCAACAATTTGTTTGGCTTTCTCCAAAGAAGCTGAAAAGCAAGTAAAATGAAGAGTTAAAAACTCGGAAAAATTACTTAGAAAAAAATCCTAAACAAAAGCAGAGACAAAATTATCTGCTCATTCATCCAGCTTTTGCTGAACGGAGGCCAGCTCCGAGTCCTTATCTTCAAGAATGCTAAGGAGAGTTTTCACCTCCTTATTCTTGATGGTAAGTTTACTGAAAACTTCCATGTTAATGTTTTCAACAGTTTGCTGAAACATGGAAAAGAGACAAAACGCTCAAGTCAAAAAACAAGCAAGGTCATGATAAAAGCATTAAGTCAAAAATGAATACATTTGGCAAAATGCTTGGGGGCTAGAGATATTACCTGGCTCATTTTTGTCAGATTTGCCAGATTTTCGTTGAACTCTTTTGCATAGTCTGCAAAAAGAATCCCGACGTGGCACAGGCCACCCTGGATGACCCGCCGAGGTGAAAATACGAAGTTATTCCTAACAATAAGTCCTCCTTGCGGCAAAGGACTGATTAAGGGAGCTGGAGCGAAGTGCTTTGTCACCCACAGATGGATATACCCGTGTTCGTCAAAGAGATCTTCCTTTACCTTGAACTCTTTGTCAAATGTCGGGATAGGCTCCTCCTCTGGAACACGAGAAGGACCTCCCGTTTCTGGCATCGCCCTTTCCCTCGCGTCCGTCTCCATCGTAATAGGCTGGCTGGACTACAAGGGGTATTCCTCTTCCCTTGCAGCCAAGTTCTCCTCCTCAGCTGCAGTCGAAGTATCAGGTGCAGTAGCAGGAGAGGGCTGTAGTCCTCTCCTAGCAACGGACTTTTGCTTATTCCGGCTCTTTGTCTTCAAAGTCATAGGGGCCAGGCTAGAAAGAAATACCGAGAAAGAAAAAAAGTTCCTGCAGCAAAAAGCAGAGAAAAGAAAAACCCGAATGATTTACCTAGAAGTCGCGACGGGAACTCCGTCAAGGTCAATTATCTCCTGGGTAACGGAAGGCTTCTTGCGCTTCCGTCCGCCTGCAAAGTTGGCACGCATTGCGTCCAACTCGGCTTCGGTAGCGAGGTCCTCCTCAGGAAGATCAACAAGCTGTCAAAGAAGACAAAAGTCCGGGTTAGAGAAAACATCCGAGAAAAGAGAAATGCATAACCAAAGCCCAAAATGCTAGAATCATACCTTTGGAGCCGGGTTTGCTGCCGTGTACATCGGCCAACTTTCCTCATACTGGTCACGAGTTGCGACCAGCTGGTTGACGCATTTCTTCAAATATTTTGTCGTCAAAGATTTGTTCGTCACCCTCATCGCGTCTTTGGGTCCCATGTATTCACACATTAGTCGGGGACCGCGGTGAGCGAGAGGCTACATCCGCCTTTCTAGCCATCATAGAACCGTGTCCATGCCAGTGAGTGGAGGGGAGGCAGAAACAAGCTTGGCGATGCGCCGTTTGATCCTCATCAGATCTGACGGCAGGGTTTGGACTGCGTCCACCGCCCAGTTATCCTGGGGAGTGGCCGCAGAATTGAAAAAGGGGAATTCCCGTCTCCTTTCCAGGAAACGCGACATCTTCGTGGTAAAAGAAGGAACCCATCCAGAATTTGATGGATTCCGAGGTTTTTATATTTGGAAACCAATCTTCCCTAAACCTACGCAAGGTGAAGGAGATGGTCCCACAGGTGGGGAGAGCGCCCTCAGAGGGGTTGCGCTTCACCCCGAAGCAATAATGCCAGAAATCTAACCTAGGCTCTATCCCTAGATACCCTTCAAAGAGGGCTTGGAACCCGACAAGATATATAATGGAATTGGGAGGGAGATTATGTGGTTGGATGTTGTAGTGGTTGAGGATGGAACCACATTGCAGTGGCTCCAGTTCCCGGAGTTTTCCTCCGCGTCTTCTTTGGCTCCGGCAGCGCTCGAGGCGGCAAGCTCCTCACCACCGGGAGTGATGTTTTCTTCCACAGGCTCGATGGTGAGGGGCGGAGCAGGAGCGGTAGAAGACGACGACGTGCTTTCGGCCGTTGAAGGAAGATCAACACGGGCCAGATCGCCGACATTTCCCTCGGGCGCGCTCGCGGTGGCGCGGCCGGGGGAGTACAACTGCGGGTCGATGTCGTTTATGATGCTGTCGATGTCCAGGGCGACGAAGCTCGTTTCCGTGGCGCGGGGTGATCCTCCGTTGGTCATTTTCGGGCGGCGCGACATTGATCCGGATACTCCGATGGTTCTTTTGGAGAAGATGGTAGCACTTGTTCTCTGCTCACTCTCGCAATCTCGAGATCGGGCTCTGTGGCTATGGCGATGGGGGCTTGAGGGAGAGGAGGAAGCAGAAGGGAAATCCGGAGGGCCCGAGGCGGCTATTTATAGCTGGAAATGCGTTGAGATTGTCTACAACGGCTATTTTAGCCGTCATATCCTTGACGCGTGTCACGCCCGGAAAATCCGGAAAACGAGAGGACGAGGTGATAATGGCTATCTCCTCGTTTCCCGCGAGAATTTGTCAGAGATACATTTCAGGGTTTTTTGACTAAACCCAACCGTCCGTGATGTCAGCACGATTTCATCGCTGACGCCATGAAGTTCCTTCTCCTCGAAGGATCATGGAAGAAAAAGTCGGATTCTGATAAAATCCGAGTTCTGTGTTATGAATGATTTTGGAAAAAGAAGAATCGAGACAAAGCGCCAACATTTCTCGGAAAAGAATGCAAATAGGTGAAAGGTGGCAGAATGAAGTCTCAATCCTTCTTGGGTGCCACTGTCGGATATATACCGATTAGGGGTATATCCGGCATTGTCCTTAAGAGCCGGATTACCAGGGTGTCCTGTTGGTAATGGATCACGGTCCATTAGGCGGCCTTGTAAGCTGACGCACAAAAGCCGGATTCTAGAAGAACCCGGACCACGGCCCAAAGTGGTGCGGCTTGGAGTAGAAGATGGATTCCTACTTTCCAAGTTATATACTTTCCGTAGTCTTCTAGGTTTCCTTTCTGTAAGCCCTAACCCGACTATCTATATAAAGTCGGACGGGAGAGAAGAAAGATACAGACAATTAGCTAGAAGCCAACTCGCCGAGAAGTTGATCCTCACCGAGTTAGCGAAACCCTACTCACATTGTACTTTGTATACTTAGGGCTTCAGCCCTGATTTAGTGAGATTGCAGGAGTAGGAACGTCGCCTAGTTGCACCGTACCGAACCTGGGTAAATTTGGTGATCCTGGTTGTCTTACTACCACGTCCCGCCATGTCTCTACCCGTAGGCTCATGGCACCCCGTCTATGAACTCTACTACGATGTCTCGACAGGCAGGGTGCCAGAACAGGAACTTCTGATCCCCGAATCGAGGTTTGGGGTGGCGGCATTGCTCTGTTGTGTTTTTGTGGAATATGACGACCCCCCTTGGGTTTTAGGGTTGAAGGCATTATGTAGTCAAAAGGGGAGCCCGAGGGGGTCTCTGGGTGGCCCATACCACCAGGTGGCGCGGCCTGGGGGCGCCAGGGGGTGGTGTGGCCCCCCTCTGGCCCCTCTCCTGCCCCCTTCTGGCTGCCGGGGTCTTCCGGTTTTTGAAAACCAATGGGGTCTTTTCTGGGCAATTTCCCGAAAGTTGATTTTTCTGCACAAAAACGAGACACCAAGGTAATTCTGCTAAAAACATCGTTAGTCCGTGTTAGTTGCATTCAAAACACACAAGTTTAGAGGAAAACAATAAGAAAAGTGTTCGGAAAATGAGATACGTTTTCGACGTATCAGTGGCTTAGGCCACCAACCTCTTCTTTGTGAAGAGATGGATCTTAGTTGGGGTTTATTAGATATTTCATTGCATTTCTCTTGATTTTTCCCTCGCTAAGTGTTTTTGTAGGAGAATCTCTCTCAATTGGTCTTTTGATTGTTTGTTTCTTGCAATAGAGTGAGATAAGTACTACTTTCAGCTTGGTGTTTCTATCCTAAGCCTTCCTACCCAAAAACTAAACTCTATCTAGCACATTTTTCAATCCATTGAAACTAGGAAGTTTTGAATCAAATGGTAGCCGGAATTTCCGGTTCTGTTTTGAACCGAAATATCCAGGTGGTACCGGAAAATCTGGTTCAAACTTGAACCAGAATATCCGGTCCGGCGCATCTACACTTATTCGGAGGGGCACGGGGAGAGAGGTAGTTCTTGCCTTTTTCTCTCCCAACTCCTCTTCTCCACCCCAAGCGCCGCCACCTTGATTCTTGGCCTCCCGGACTACTTCCTCCACAATATTTGCGAGTTCATGCCCGGATCTTGTTCCCCTCCTCCTTGGGAGCATTTCCATCCAAGCATCTTCATCCATGGACGTCGGTAAAGTTCAAATCCTTTGAATCTTGGTGCCATAACCCTACCCCTCCATGGATTTGTGTTTTCTTTGACAATGCTTGGTAGTGATTGCTCCTTAAGGTACCTTATGCATGCTAGAGACAATAGGTTAGATTCACATGTCACCGATCTAGTTTTCAACTCTAGTTTAGAATCAATCTAGTGCTGGTTTCATGCTGTCGGAATATCCTGCTCGGTTTTGGACCGGAATATCCGGTTGTGTTCTGTCGAGCAGCCGGAATATCCGGTTCAGTTTTGAACCGGAATATCCGTTGGTGTTCTGTCACACACTCGGAATATCCGGTACAGAACTGAACAAGAATATCCGGTTGAGTTCTGTCCCGAATTTCATCAGTACTAGTTTGATCCTAACTAGAATTAATTCTCGATCATACCATGGAATCTTCCCCATTGTTTTTACGTATGATTCCTCCATTGTTTGACATATGTGCACTTACCCCTATTGCTTCCTCTATATTTCTCCTTCACAGGTAGCTCTCACGCTGACAAGTTGGGCCCTCGCAAGTGCCCTTCATACAAAGACACTAGTGATGAGGATCCCAGTGACGCTCGCCCTCTAAGGAAAGCTATTGCCAAGGGCAAGACTCTCTCTCCTCGAAGCCATCAAAGAAGAAGAAAGCAAACGCGACTAGGAAAAACTACAAGACAAATATCTCCACTCAGGACTATGCTCAGATCAGGCAGAAGGATTGGTACAACACTCCCCGAGATGTGGAGTGTGAGGATGCTCGTTTCTGGTGCTTGGAGCATTCATATATCTATGCTGACATCTACTCCGACTACAAGTTTCCTATCCGTCAGATGCATCCTACCAAGTTTCAGATGATCAGGGACAAGGAAGTGTTTGCTGATGCTGCTGGTATCATAGAGAGGTTCGGTCTTGTGAGGCTTCTGGAGACCCGCTGCCCCTACAACACTGAGCTTGTTGTTCATTTCATGTCCACAATGGTGTTTGACAACAATATTTCTTGTGGTCTGAAGTGGATGACTCAGTCCACTCCTTGTGAGGCCCCATTCCACAGGCTGGGTCGTCTTCTTGGGTACTCACACAACTCTCATCCTCCACTTGGTCACCGTATGCATGAGGTGGAGAGACCACAGCGGGAGAGGTCCATGGCTGATATGTATGCTCCAGGGTTCACTATAGGGAAGCTGGAAGGGCTCCTCCCCTTCTATGATCAGCTTGTGCGTCTTTTCCGGTCCTTCTTGGTGCCTAGTGGAGGTAACAATGATGCTCTCACCAGTCCTTTGTGCAACCTTCTCATTTTGGCTAAGCAGTGTATGAAGGATGAGGATCGTAATGCCTATTATACTGTGGATATCATGGATATCATCTTTCATGAGTTGCGCAATGCTATGATTGGTGGGAACACTGATGTCTACGCACGCTTCTATTCTTGTAGACAGTGTTGGGCCTCCAAGTGCAGAGGTTTGTAGAACAACATCAAGTTTCCCTTAAGTGGGTCACCCAAGGTTTATCGAACTCATGGAGGTAGAGTTCAAAGATATCCCTCTCAAGCAACCCTGCAATTAAGATACAAGAAGTCTCTTGTGTCCCCAACACACCCAATATACTTGTCAGGTATATAGGTGCACTTGTTCGGCGAAGAGATAGTCAAATGCGAGTAATATGGATGGTTATAAGTAATAATAGCAATCTCAAATAAATATGGCAACAAGCAAACATGTAGCAGAACAGGCGGAAAACGGTGTTTCAATGCTTGGAAACAAGGCCTAGGGATCCTACTTTCACTAGTGGACACTCTCAACAATGATCACATAATTGAATAACTAAATATCTTTTCTTCACTATGCTACTCTTAACCCTCTCCGGTTGGATAACAAACACTAATAATTGTGTAGGGCTGCAAAAAGCATTCCTTAAAGTAAGCATTCCCATGTCTAGTTAACCCCACACTGTCAACTTGAGCGCCCTAGAAGGTACTAGACAAACACCACAATTCATACAGGATACACACACGATGTGCACACTGTCACCTTCACGCCGCGGGACAAGGTGACTCCAAAGTTCATATTAATAAAATACTTGAGTAGCACAATAGATGAAGAGTAACATCTACTTATTCAACAAGATTACAAAGCTCATGATCACATATAGATCACACCATGGGAGAGAGAGATGAACCACATAGCTACCGGTAGAGCCCTTAGCCTCGGGGGAGAACTACTTCCTCCTCATCATAGGAGACAGAAACGGCGATGGAGATGGCGGTGGAGTCGATGGAGATGGCTTTCGGGGGCACTTCCCCGTCCCGGCAGGGTGTCAGAACAGAGATCTGTCCCCCGAAACTTGGGTTGACGATGACGGCGGCTGCGGAAGGTTTCGTGGAATTCCGTTGATTAGGTTAGGGTTTTCGGGGGGAAGGCCTTAAATTGGCGGAAGAGCAACGCCGAGAGGTCACCAGGGGGCCCTCACCACCCCCAGGCGCGCCCTAGGGTGGAACCGCGCCTGGGCATGGTGAGGTCCACCCGGTGACCGTCTTCGACTCTTCTTCACACATCCGGAAGCTTCGGAGAAAAATAGGGACTTTGACTTTCGTGGCATCCAATTCCGAGAATATATCCAGAACAACTTTTATCAAACTAAAAACAACAAAAAATAGGGAACTGGCACTGGGCATCTTGTTAATAGGCTAGTCCCAGAAAACGTAAGAAAACATAGGAAAACATACGGAAAACATGTAGCAATTGGCATAATATCAACATGGAACATCAGAAATTATAGATACGTTGGAGACGTATCAAACATCATACCTTATGGACCATGTATCATGATGCTTATCAAGGACACAATGAAGAGGGAGTTCAATGAGTTGCCCAAGGAAGAACATCATTTCAAGAGGTTGTATATCAAGAGGAAGAAGGTTGTTCCTGCTCATGTTCCTCCTTCTGAGGGTGGTTCCTCTAGGGGAGGTGTGGACCCTTCTAGTGCTCCTCAGCCTGATCCCTCCACCACTCTGCGCAATGTCAAGAAGCTCTCCTGGTTTCAGCGCAACGTGCTATGCATGAAGGTGGATATCCACAAGGAGCAGTACCAGGCCTACCGTAGAGACACATCTATGTCTAGCACTCAGAGTCAGATCCTTCACCAGGTGAGTGGTGCTTCTGGTGATCTTCCTGCCCCTCTTGTTCCACAGTCCTACTCTTAGTGGTCTGCCAGAGACCGTACCCCTTGGGAGCGGATTGAAGAGGCTCTTCGTGCCATAGCTGCTTCTTCCCGTGCTCATGATGGAGATGGTTTTTATGAGGAAGATGAGGATGAGGACGAGGATCTGGAGAGGGAGGCCGAGGGTGCTTCTGACGCATCAGCTGGAGAGTCGTCTGAGCATTCCGATGCTTAGATCGTTGTTGGGATGCTAGCACCACTACCTATCTCCTTTTTGGTGTCTTGATCCCAAAGGGGGGGAAGTAGTAGTAGGCCTACGGGGATTTGCATGGGTTTCGGGCACACGCGTATGATTTTACCATTTCTTGAGAGCTTGTGTCCATTTAGTCTTATTCGTGAACTATTTCCTTTTATTGTCTCGTTTAAAACTATGTGCTATTATGTGTTGTGAGACTATGTTTATTGGTTATCATGGATCAGAGATTATCTATCTTATATGTTCAGGATATTATCTCCTTTTGTGCTTGGGTATTCTTGTTATCATCTCTACGCACAAGGTATATATTTCTCTCTTATCCTCAACATATTGGTTATATTGTTACTTTGGCATGTTTGCTACTTATTGGAAATTGCTCTCCTTGTATAATTGCACTTTTTGCATTTGAGGCAAACAAAAGATGTGCATATATATAGGGGGAGACATTTCCATTTTGTTTCAAACATGTACTCGTCAAGGTTTTATTTGCAAATCTTAGTATTGTCATCTAATACCAAAAAGGCGGAGATTGAAAGTGCATTTCGTTTTCCCGGTGTTTTGTGTGTTAGTTAACAATACTAAGTACATTATTTATCGAGGTGTTTAGTGTGCAGGTGTTATCTTTAACATCGGCATCGATCACCGAAAAGATCGGTGAAGATTAGGCTAAGAGATTTGGGATAGTGAGGAACTGGATTATTCTAACCGGATTATTCAGGGAAACCGGATATTCCGGTTAGGATGTTTTCTGTCCAGTTTGGGACAGAGAAGAGCCGGAATATTGGTACTGGATTATTCATATCGGACCGGATATTCCGGTTGAGGAAGTTTCTTCTCAAAATCGGCTAAGGACTGAAGTTGGAACTCACAGAAGTGAACCGGATTATTCTGGAGAACCGGAATATCCGGTTCAGGTGCCTGCGCAAGACAGAAGCCAACCATATTATTCAGAGGCAATTAGAATGTCCGGTTTAAGTCAACGAACTCGCTGCGGATCTGAAGAAATATCCCGACCGGATATTCCGGTCCAAACTTGGACCGGATATTCCGGTACCAGTTTTTCAGCCAAACGACTAGATTTGAGGAGGGGGTATAAATACCCCTCCTCTTCCTCCTTGAGTGTCGAGACATCGTAGTAGATTTCATAGACGGGGGTGCCATGAGACTACCGATAGAGAAGTGGGGGGACGCGATCGTATGATGAACAATGACACAGGGTTTTACCCAGGTTCGGTACGACGCAGTAATGCGACGTTCCTACTCCTGCAATCTCACTATTTAGGACTAAAGCCTGGAGTATACATAATACAATGTGAGGTTAGGTTAGCTACTCGTCAAGGATCCACCTCTCGGCGAGTTAGCCTTTAGCTTCTCGTCTATCTTTCTTATCTCCCGTCCGGCTTTATATAATAGCCGGGTTAGGGCTTACAGAGAAGGAAACCTAGAAGACTACGGTACGCGCTATCTTGGAAAGTAAGGAAACCGCCTTCTACTCCAAGCCGGATCATGTGGGCCGTGATCCGGGTTCTTCTAGAATCCGGCTTCTGTGCATCAGCTTACTGGGCCGCCCAATGGACCGTAGCCCATTACCATTCAGGACACCCTGGTAATCTGACACTTTAGACTACCATCTGATATACCCCTAATTGGTATATATCCGACATTGATCTCTAGTTCTTCTCTCTAGCATTCAATAGCATTTAAGAGCTCACCAAATCCTCCATAACTCCCAATCCCTTCCACCAAACTTGTTGATCTTTGGAGGATTGAAGGAGAAGGCCCCGATCTACATCTTCACCGAGCCGTTCTTCATTTCCCCCTCATTAACTTGAGGGATCTAGCCTAGGGTTTACTCTTGTGGAGAACCTAGGAATCTTGCTACTCTTGGTGATTCGAGATTGTTGGGAGCCCCCAATTTGGTTGTGGGTGTGTGCCCCAAGTTGTTTGTAAAGGATTCGATTCCCGCCTCAAAGGGGATCAATAGTGGAAGGAGGACTAGGCCTTTGTGGCGGGGTTCATCGGAGCATAGGGTGAGGCCTTTGTGGAGTTGAGTAGGCCTTCGTGGCGAGCACACGCCCCTCCAACGAGACGTACTCCCTTAACAAGGAGGAACTCGGGATTACATCGTGTCTCCGCGTGCTTCATATCGGTTACCTCTTTCCCTCCCTCCTTTACTTATACTTGCATTGTGTTTGTTTTTATCCTTGTCATATAAGTAAATTAACCATAGTTGCATTATCTAGAGAATTTACCTTTATGCCAAGCCTAAACTAGTAGAAAAATTAAAATTGGTCGTAGCACCTATTCACCCCCCTCTAGGTGCCCATACATTAATTTCACCCCAAACCTCCATCGCCTTTGCCCTTTCGCCTATTTATACCCCCGATACGTGAACCCTAAAAATATACCACTTCGTCCTGAGAAACACCCAAGGCCGCCGTCATCGTCATTTCGAGATCGGGAGGGTTCTAGAGCTCTCCCCGGCACCCTGCCGGGAGGGGAATTCATCACCGGAGGGGTCTACACCACCATGCCCTCCTCCGAATTGATGCGTGAGTAATTCATCCTTGGACTACGGGTTCATAGCAGTAGCTAAATGGTTGTTTTCTCCACTTTGTACCTCATGTTTAGATCTCGTGAGCTGCCTCACATGATCTAGATCATCTTTATGTAATGCTACATGTTGTGTTTGTTGGGATCTGATGAATGTTGAATGCTATGTCTTATGATTATCAATCTATCATGTTATCTTCATGTTTATGTTATTTATGATCTTGCATGCTCTCTGTTATTAGATGCTCTGGCCAAGTAGATGCTAGTAACTCCAAGATGGAGTATTTATGCTCGATAGTGGTTCATGCCTCCTTTGCATCCATGCTCGAGTGACAGAAACATCACGGATGGAGGGTGTGTTGTTGCCATTAGGGAGAAAACAACGGTGTTTACTTAGTTTACATTGTTTACATTACACACTTTGCTTACCGCGATAATCTGTTGCTTGCAACTTAATACCCACCGTTTGTTTGGATGATATTCGGAGGGCGGATTATTAGACATAGATGCAGTTGGATGACGGTCTATGTATTTTGTTGTAATGCCCGCATGAATCACATAGTAATCTTTATGTCTTGCATATGCACTATGGTGTAGCCTTCATTTCTGTCAATTGCCCAACTGTAATTTGTTCACCACACATGTTATTTCTCTTTCACGGAGAGACACCACTAGTGAACTATGGACCCCGGTCCTTCTTTTCATACTGATAACACACACACTGCTTTCATACTGCTTTCATACTGCTGCTACTGCTTTCATACTGTTTTCCACACCATACATTTAACCTCTTTGTGTTCAGCAAAACCGATGAGGTTGACAACCTCACTGCTTCGTTTGGGCAAAGTTATTTGATGGTGTTGTGTAGGTTCCACGTTGCTTCTGAACCGGTAGTGCGCCCTGCCATCTCAGCTGCATCAACCTTTTGAAGTTACTCCTTCCTCCTACTGGTCAATTCAACCTTGGTTTCTTTCTGAGGGAATCTTGGTGCTACACTCTTCATACCTTCCTCTTGGGGTCTCCCAACGAACGTGTGTTCACACGCATCAGGCGCCCCCTGGCCGCGCCTGGGGGTGGTGTGACCCCCTGGCCCACTCCCGGGCACCCCCTTTCGCGTACTTGAACCCTAGGGAACCCTAAGCCCCGGAACACCATCAAAGAATTATTCCGCCGCCGCCTCGGGGCGGAAAACACTAGAGAGAGAAAAGCTCTCCGGCAGGGAGAAATCTGCCGAGGAAATTCCTCCCCGAAGAGGGAAAATCATCGCCATCGTCACCATCATCGCTCCGGGCATCATCAAGATTATCATCGTCATCATCATCACCACCAACACCATCACCCTCATCATCCACCTTCATCCCGCTATAACAATTAGGGGTCTCTATCGTTGTTTTACATTAGATCTCTCTCCCGGTGTGGATTACTTGTTAGTAGTTGATGCTTGTGACAATTATTGGTGTTAACACTTTATGACCAGATTGTTATTATCCATTATATTACCTCTTATTATGATCCATATGATGTCTCGTGAGTAGTTCGTTTAGTTCTTAAGGACATGGGATAAGTCATGATGTTAGTAGTGAAGTTATGTTGAAGTAATATCTCGTGGTTTGATATTTAAGTTGTGGTGCTATTCTTCTAGTGGTGTCATGTGAACGTTGACTACATGATGCTTCACCTTTATGGGCCTAGGAGTGTGCATTGTGTATTTGGATACTAATTGTGGGGTTGCCGGAGTGACAGAAACCTAAACCCCCGTTAGGAAACCAATGCACGAGGGAGTGTAGGACCCCGGAGTTTTAAGTCCATGGTTAGATTTATCTTAATTACTTTCTTGTATTTGCGGATGCTTACGAGGGGTATAATCATAAGTATGTATTAGTCCTAGTTGGGCGGTGCATTAGCATAGGTTCACCCACACAACACTTCACGAACCAATAAATATTAATCAACCGTAATGAAGCGAAAGCACTTGACGAAATTCCCATGTGTCGTCGAGAACGTTTGGTAAGTAGAACCACCGGCTTGTACTTTGCTCTAAAGAGGATTGGGCCACTCGATGCAATATTATTTACTGCACTTTATTTACTCGCACTTTATTTATCTGCTATATCAAAAACCTCCAAAAACTCGTTTGCTAGTGTTTACAGTGAATCCTCAATCCAACCTGCTTGTCAACACCTTCTGCCCCTCGTTGGGTTCGACACTCTTATTTATCGAAAGTACTACGATACACCCCCTATACTCGTGGGTCATCAACACCCAAGACAATGGTAGGGCCCACCTCTTGTCAAGATTCCCCCCGTTCCGTCAGATTCGGGAGATTAGGGCTCTAACTAGTCCTGTAACCCCAAGAGAGAGAATCTGACGCCGGTGAATCCATAACACAAAGAGTGAGGAATCTTGGGAATCTAAGACCCATGCCACACTATAACAGTCATGGTATGACATACCCTAGGCTTGGGTGTGATTCAGATGCTCCGGAGCCCCTCTCCGGAGAAACCCTAGGCCCGCTGGAGAAAAGGACGAAACTGCCGTTTTGACCCATCTACGTGAGCCGGAAGGGGGTAGCAAAGTGAAACTAATTGCTTGGTTGTGTTAGGTTAGGACCAAGGAACACCCAAGACAATGGTAGGGCCAACCCCTTGGCAAGATTCCCCATGTTTTGTTAGATCCGGGAGTTTTGGACCCTGAGTAGTCATGGAACCCACGAGAGAGAATCCGACGCCGGTGAAGCCATAACACAAATAGTGAGGGAATCTATGGAATATAAGGCCCATGCCACACTATAACACACCCATGGTATGACATACCCTAGGATTGGATGGGATTCAGACGCTCCGGAGCTCCTCTCCGGAGAAACCCCAGGCCCGTTGGAGAAAAAGGACGGAACTGCCGTTTTGGACCCTCTACATGAGCAAAAAAGGGATACCAAAGTGGAACTAATTGCTTGTATGTGTTAGGTTAGGACCAAGGAACAACCAAGACAATGTTAGGGCCCACCTCTTGGTAAAATCCCCCCCGTTCAGTCAGATCCGAAAGTTTCGGGCTCTCAGTAGTCCTGGAACCCAAGAGAGAGAATCCGACGCCCATGAAGCCATGACACAAAGAGTGAGGGAATTCTGGGAATCCTAGACCCATTCCACACTCTAACACTCATGGTATGGAATACCATAGGCTTGGGTGGGATTAATATGCTCTAGAGCTCTTCTTCGGAGAAACCCCAGGCCCGCTGGAGAAAAAGGACGGAACTGCCGTTCTGGACCCTCTACGTGAGCCAAAAAGGGGTAGAAGATTGGAACTAATTGCTCGGTTGTGTTAGGTTAGGACCAAGGAACACCCAATACAATGGTAGGGCCCACCTATTGGCAAGACCCCCCCTGTTCCGTCAGATCCGGGAGTTTCGGGCTCTGAGTAGTCCTGGAACCCATTAGAGAGAATCCGACGCCGGTGAAGACCTAACACAAAGACTGAGGGAATCTTGGGCATTCAAGGCCCATGCCACACTCTAACACACATGGTATGACAAACCCTTTTTTGGGTGGGATTCGGACGCTCCGGAGTTATCATAGTATTCCCTCGGGATCGTCCGAAGGGGGATGGGGGTTGAGGTGTATGTATAGATCGCCTCTATGATGAGTTCAAGCTTCTCAAATTAAATAATTCTATTGATAATACTTGATTCGTTCTTCGTGTCTAGCTAAAAGACGTTAAAGAAAAGCTCTTGTGGGAGGCAACCCATTTTGTTTTCCTTTGTTTTATTTTTGTTTTCTTATGTTTTATTTTGTTTTCTTTGTGTCTTGGAAGTTTTTACCTCCGTAACAACCACTCCTTATCCTTTTTATTCCGTTTTTGTGCCAAGAGTAACCTCTAATAGCAAGTTAGTACGATTTGGGAAAGTTGTTGTTATCTGTCCAGATTTTTGTGCTTAACCAAAAACCTCGGTTCTCACAGACGGAACCCGATGAATTTTTGATATTTTCTGGAGACCTTTCTGCCAATATTTGCAGTTGCCTCTTAATTTTGTTCTTTTGAGATTCTTTAGGGGGGGGGGGGAGGGGGGGAGAGCCTTAAAGGAAGTTGTGACCGCTAATATTTTAAATTGAGTGTTATACTTGTTTTGAAACTTAACCAAGTGGATTTATTATTTTGATGCACTAACGTTGCTAATGAAGATTGTGAGAAGTTTTAGGTGGAGAAAGTTTTCAAGTGTAGGGAGAGAAGTATGATATGAGGAGATAAAGGATGGATAAAAACTCAAACTTGGGGATGCCCATGTCACCCCAAGACATATCCAAGAAGTACAAGCGTCAAAGCTTGGGGATGCCCAAGGCATCCCCTTCTTCGTCAACAAAAATATTAGGTTTCTTTCAAAAAACTATATTTTTATTGCTTCACATGAGATGTGTTATTCTTCGAGCGTCATTTTATTTTGCTTTCAGTTTGTTTTGTTTTCTTGCTATATTTTATGGTTGGATCCTAGCATATTTTGGTTTGGAGAGAGACACACTCCGTTTTCATTGCCTAGAACACTCTAGTTTTCACTCTTATTGTTCTATGAGTGTTAAGTTTTTGCTATTACTGCGTTTAGCTCTTGTTTTTCACTCGAATTTTGTTCAGAGCTTGTTAGTTTTCTTCAGTTATATATGGTTATCTCTCTGGTCTTTGATGATTATTTTCTTTGAGAGTTGTTTCAAATAAGTTGATTGGTGTTGGAGAATAGTAAAATATTTCATGCTTATAGTGGTGCAATAGGAAACTTGTTTTGACTATAGCTTAGACTTTGGCATGTCATGTTAGATGTTATTTTTAATTGTGTGCTTAGTAGTATATGATGTAACATGACTAGACTCAAATAGCTAAGCGTGCTTAATGTGCCATTGAAATTAAATCATGTGTTGTTTCCTCATATTGAAGCATGGTATTATGGTATTCTCCTTTGAATGATTTATCTGGATTGACTTGGCGCATGTTCAACCATGTTATGACTATAAACAAAGTCACATCTATCCTTGATGATCATTTGGTTTTTTTACTTGTAATATCAATTCATATTAATAATGTTTTGTCGGTATGCATGATTATGGCCGTTATTGCCCTCTTAGTTGGTCGATCCCGGTCTTTTGCTAACCTTCACCATGTACTGAGTATGAGCTCTACTCGTGCATCCAACTCCTAAAAAGCAAAGTTTTCCAATGTGTCCATCATACCTACCTATATGTGGCATTTCACCGCCACTCCAAGTAAATTTTTCGTGTGCCACCTTTAAACCTCCAAAATTAGTAACCTGTTTTGTGTTCCTGTTTTACCTCATGAGGAAGTGGTTTAAACTTTATCATGGTTTATGTAAGGAAAGTTATTCTCCCCTTATTTCACCCGATGAGTATGAAATCTCTGCTCATCTCAATTTGTAGAGAGCTGGTGCCAAATAATATGAACTAAAATAATACAAAAAGACACTTTTCCATGGTTTGATGAATGCTGGTGGGCACCCGTGGATATGGCTAGCTCTGGTTTGTGAAATAAAAGTTGGGGGAGGGAAGTGCCAAAATGCTAATGGAAACCGCTCTCAAAAGTCTAAAACTTTGCTTGACATGGATTATGATAAGTTTTTCATTCCATTCGTTGACATAGACATACACCTATCTCATAAATTGTTTTTAATACCTCCGTTTTATCAAATAAAAATCTCTAGCACATGAGTAATCCTTGCTTCCCTCTGCGAAGGGCCATTCATTTACTTTTATACCAAGTCTTCATCTTCCTACTTTATGCAAGAGAGCATAGTTGTCATTCTGAGTATAATGTGCATAGTCCCAAAATTTATTATTGATCGATTCATGATTATGGTATTGCTTGCTCTTAAATTATTTGTATCTAGTCACCATTTAAACTTTGAAGGTGTCCTGACATTTATGTTTTGCTACCACACGAAGGACAAACTGGATACCACTTTATTATGTTTTTCTTTATGATTGAAACAAACGTATCACCTTCAAAGCGTTAGTATTCATTGTCATTTATTTGTGTTACTTTTTTATGTGCAACATACTTGTTAAGTTTACATTAGTTTAAATAATAGTTATCATGTCTTTGTTAAAATAGTTTGATTTCAGCTTGTAATGGTTTTACATAACGTTGATCAAGATTGTTTTGGCTTCGTGTCACCTCAAAAATTATTTTGTTATCACTTATCTACTCGAGAACGAGCATGAGTTAAGCTTGGAGATGCTGATACTGGGGCAAACTCCGTTAGGGCATCTCCAGTCGTTGCGCCCCCCAGGGCCCAAACGCCGCCGTTTTGGGGCCGCCGCGGCGCCAAGCGGCGCTATTCTGGAACCTGGGGGGCAGGCTTCCCAGTCGCTCCCCGAGCCCAAGTTTCGGCCCAAACAAACGCAATTTGAAAACTAGGCGAATTTTATTGAATTTAGGCGAAGTGCGTACATATTCGGCGCGAATTTAAAAACTAGAACGGAAATTTAAACTAAACTAAATCTAATGAAGGCCGAGGCTCGCGGCGATGGCCTGGCTATAGTCGACGTCGTCGCCGTCGTCGTCGGGGCCGTCGCCGGGGCGCTTGCTCGGCCCCTGTCCGGCGTCGCCGCAGCCATCCCACCTGCTCGCCGCGAGGGCTTGCTGGATCTCGTCCTCGTCGTCGGAGTCTGGGTCCAGGACGACGTAGGCGGCCTCTTGCGGCGGCGGCGGGGGAGGGACGCGGAGGCGGGCCGCGTTGGCGGCGGCCTCCTTGTCGCGCGCCGCCTTGAGGTTCTCGGCCTCGGCGAGCAGGCGGCGAGAAGGCCTTGAGGTTCTTGAGCTCCAGCTCCGCCGTGGTGTTCTCCCGCAGGCTCCACGTCGCGGAGGCGTCGGCGTCGAGCGGCTGGAGCGTGTCCAAGGACAGCTGCTCCGTGACCTTCTGGTCGGGCCACTCGTCCTTGTCGTCGTCGGCGTCCTCGGTCTTCGGGCGAACCACGCGTTCGAAGCGTGGCTCGCCGATGCGAAGGGCGCCGCCGCTACGCCTGCGGGCAGGCGCGCCGGAGTTCAGGAAGGGGGAGGAATAGAGAGGGATTGGGCGCCGGAGGAGCTCGACGTCGCCGAGGAAGAGGAGGCGCCCGTCCGGCGCGCTTCCCACGCCTGGTTCTGCCGGGGCGGCATCTCCAGGCGCGGCTCGTTGCCGGCGTGGATGTAGTCGAGAACCCACTCGACGGTTCTGTTGGGGCCACTCCACCAGCGGCGGCGCCCGTTGGCGTTGAAGCGGCCGTCGACCGGCCCGTTGTCGTTGAGGGAGGCGATCTCCCTGTCGCGGAGGCTGGTGAGCTGATGCCACCAGAACTCGTCGAAGCCCGACTCCGGGAAGCGGTCGGGCACCGCCATGGCGTCGCGCGCCTCGCGGATGGCGCGCCGGAACTCGGGGTCCGTGTTGTGGAGGGGAGGCACGGGCACCCCGCCGCCGCTGAGCGCCCAGCGGCTCTGCCCAGCGCCGGAGCTCGGGAGGCGCATGTCCGGCGGGCACGGGTAGCCCGCGCGGTACATCGCCATCGCCTCGCTCCGGCGAAGGTGGCGGCGTGGGAAGCCGTTGGCCGCTGCGCCGTCCTTGTAGCTGGCCATTGCGTGGAGAACAGGGGAGAGGAGAGGAGAGCGCCGAGGGGAAGAAGAGAAGAGGAGAGCGCCGGTGGAAGAATGGCGAGCGTGGCGAGCGGCGGGGGGATTTTATAGGCGGCCGGGCGCGCGCGTCCCCTCGCTGCCGCCCGCCACGCCATTACGCCGGCAGCCTTTGAACGGGCGCATGCACTAGGCGGCCTTCACGCCATAAACGCCGAAAGCCTTTTGACCGCGCGGAAGCCGAGAAGATGATCACGGGGCAGTTCTGTTCCCGCGCTTTCTCCTCGCGTCACTGACAGAGCTGGCCCGCGCGCGCGGCCGCGCAGTTTCGCCCCCACAGGCCGAACCCAGCGGTCTGAGTTTGGACTGGGTGCCGCGGCGCGAAATAGCGCCGAAACAGCGCTATTTGGGCTTCTGGGGGGGGGGGGGGGCGAGTGGTGAAGAAATGGCGCTATTCGCCGCTTCCGGCGCGAAAAAGGCCGCCGGGGGGCTCTGGGTGGACGACTGGAGATGCCCTTATTTTTTTTAGAAACACACGAGAATGCACGTCTTTTTTTAGCAATCTCCGTTATTGGGCGATATTTTGGCAATGGCATGGTCAATAACAACAGAAATGACAGGGTGTTCAACAGGAAAGTGTGCTCTTAGACTCTTTGTAATGGGTTCAAAACTCTTTCTTTCATTTCGATCGTACTGGATGGTGCTATTGCCGAAAAAACGTACGGAGGCCTGGAAGGAAGCAACTTCAAGATTCCAGCTGCTGGTCTCTTCTCGTAGTGGAATAGGCTGATGGTTCTCTGTTTCTTCAGTAAATTTCTGTTTTTTTTTGGCTGGTTCCTGTTGCTCCTGTAGCCTGCGTGCTGTTTCTGGTGGACAGTTTGGTCAGCCTGCGTGCTGTTCCCCTGGTGGTGTTTTTATCGTAGTTGGTTTTGTACCGTGAACTCTATGCTTTCAATTTAAAGCAGGGCTCTTTGAGCCTCTTCTCTCTGAAAAAAAAAGTCAGTACGTCTGGCCTTTGTTGGTTAGACCAGCAAGACCGCTGTACGAGAGACAATCTTTTGTTGGAGGCGTGTCCTGGAGTACGGTGCTCCTATATTGGTTTACGCGCCGTCTCGCTAGGTGGACTTTGGTCCCCGATGACGAATAATGGCCATTTTATTTTTATTTTGTTATCGCTCTTTCATAAGCCCATATACTACTATATATACAACATGTTTTGCAAATGATTATTGTCGCGTGCATCGGCTGATACGGAGGCCGGGCTACTCAGGGAAAGAAAATAAAAAAGGATGGAAGAGCACATGTCGGTCGCCAGGCAAAACAATAATGCAACGGACCAGCAGTTCATACACCAACTCACACTCACTCACACACAGGCACACACACAGAGAGAGGCACTGAATCCAAAAGAGTACGCTGCATGGCCTGCCGCTGCTGCTCCCCGGCCGTGGTAACGCTGAGATCGATAAGATACGAGATCGGAAAATCAAATGATTATCCACGAGTTTCTGACGGGAGACTAAAAATGATGGACAGACTGATCATCTAATCTAAATATCTAAATCTACGCCGATCCGTGGTCGCTACGCACTCCACATCACGTACTTGCCCCGGCGCTACGCGCGCCCGCCTTTATGAAATGCCAAGGCATTTGCGCCTGTCCCCTGTTCCTGCATGCGAGCAGTGCGTTCATCGGTGCAAGCCCATGTTCCGCTCTAGCAGCGTTGGGCGAGTCACATGCCGTGTCCCTGGAACCGGTCTCTCTCCCGTTCCCTGTTGTGCTGGTGGTTAGCTCTAACCAGCAGATTAGGTTTAAGAGACATCTTTTCGTGAGGCATTAGAGTTAGAGAGATCACCATGGGATCATCAGTGTGAGTTCACAGGGAGTCCTCCTGATCGCAATAGAGTTTTCAGATCGATCGAGGAATATTACCTTTTCCCTTTCTCCAACCCTGATATGCAGCATACGAGTGCAGTATTTGGCGCTCGGTCACACTGATAGAGAGTGCCATCAAGCTGCAGTTTTCAGGCTGGCGATCATTTGCAAATAATGCTGACTGCTCGACGGTTTTGATTAGGACAAGAAAGACTTGTCCTGGGGCTAGCAGTAGCAGTGCGCAAAAACGACAGAGGGCAACTGCGAGAGACACATCTGTGCAGTGCGGTGCTTCGCTGGCTGTAGGGGGTCACGGCGATCGGTAGACTGTGCGCATACAGCGGCCTGCGCGCGGGCATACATAACGACATGGGATGGAATTGGGAAGAAAGAAACAACTACTCCCTCCGATCCATATTAATAGGTGTTGAAGTGGATGTATTTAGACATGTTTTATTGCTAGATACATCCACTTCACCACCTATTAATATGGAACGGAGGGAGTAACTTAATCCTGCCAGGCCATATCCATCCATTTCTCACAGCACTGTGTCTACAGACTACAGGCCTAAAGGGCATAGCAAAAACCAAGATCTCACCACCCTATATATCTTGGCCGACCTCGTCTCTAGGTTTCCCTCCGGGTTAAACTAACCAAACCAATACTACAAGTTGCAGCAGATAGCTGAGCCTGAGACACCGTGCAACGTGACTGCCGGCCACACAGTCCATGGCCTGTGAGCGAGACCTATGCTTACAGCTCAGTCTACAGGCCAGAACCTAGTCCTCGGCACATGGCCAAGTGAAACATCCCTTGGCTCTCACCTATATATAGGCCCCCTCGCGCTGCGTCTTTTAACACACACCCATCCTCCACACAGCACAAGCGTGCGTGACAGAGCAACTTGGAGGGGGAAGGGGAGAGGAGAAAGCGAGAGAGAGAGAGAGAGATGAGAAGGAAGACCATGTTCACCGTGGGGAAGACCAGGGGAGTGGTGGCGTCGCTGATGCACAGGAGGCCCTTCCAGCACATGGTGCTCCGGAGGCTGAGGGAGCTCAAGAAGATCGTTCCCGACGTCCGCGACGCCGAGGTGGACATGCTGCTCCAGCGGACCGCTGAGTACATCTGCGTGCTCGAGCTCAAGGTGATCGCGCTGCGGAGGCTCTCCGTCATCTACGGCGCGTGACGGGATGTCATGTCGCCGCACCACCGCCGGCCTCAGTATGGTCCACTGCAGCGCCCGCCCATGGTTAGAGGTTTTGAGCTCAGAAGTGGTTGCAATTGTACATTTAGTGGGAGGGAAGAACATTTTCTTGCCTGCTCATCTCTTGTGTACCCCCAGTACTAGTAGTATTGTTTGTGGCTTGTTGTGGCTCCTCCTATGTGCGGTTACACATAGGAGCTTGCTTGGCAGGAGAAGCCAGCCATTGTTTGGTGTTGGCTAGAAGAGCAATGATTTAAGCGACACTCAGCATCGCCTGTATTGAGTTGTTGTTTATTCAGTTTTGCTTTTCAACATTTCCTGGATGAAAGAAATTATTGCACAAATAATGCACTTCAACATAGACTAATTAAGGTATATATTTACCAGATTATGGATTTTTCTATTCCAATGGTAAATAATGTACTCGTATGGATTTTTCTATTCCAATAGAGTATTTAAGATCCTCAGAATGAAGAATATAGATGCAGTGCTCAAGACCATACCTCCAAGACACTGTAATCACAAGAAAATCCCGGCCAGTAACTTATTCTGAGCTCTTGCACAAACTCACAATGCAGGAAGATTCTTCAACATACTGTATTGATTTTATCTTGGATAACATCATATAGCTACACTGCACAAAGTAAAAATGTAAGAAAGCAACTAAAATAAAGATCAGTCAGAATTTCTGTCAAAAGCGAACAGAACATATTTTAGTCAAATTCCATTGCTTCAAGTACAACTGTAGGATTCTTTTTTAACCATGTAAGATATATGCTAATATGTGACATATGACAGAAGCAACACTGAGGGTAGATCTCACCTTAGTACAGTCCCACTTGTGAGGCGTCCAAGAATCAATGTTCGCCACAATTTCTCAGCCTTTCAGTTATCACTTATCAGAAAGGAAATAAAGCCTTGACTGGTCTCTCCCTAGATCATCAGGAACCACTGTCCACTTGCTACTTTAAAGTCTAAGTCCTCACGTGAACCCTTACAAACCAGGTGTCTGACAGCAACATGCAACGGAACTGCAATAATGCTGAATAAACTTTGATGGTGGTGGATACACCATGACAAGTAAGAGGATGATTCGAGGAGTCCAGTAACTTGCTATATCAAGTCTATTTCTAGAATAGAGTCTACATTACATCTTAACTTCATTCTAATAATCATGCCCCGAACAGAATTGCAAAGATGTTACACCTGCTGCTGAAGTACGTTAAAATGGCATGTAGTTGAGCTTACACAACATAGGAGTAGCAAGAGCGCAACTGCGCAAGGGAACATAACTAGAACTTCTACTGAACTGAAACATATGAAATACTCCAACACATGCAAGGAGTGTTTTACTCTTTTCTAAACGAAGTACCGCATACTGGACATCAGACATGCCAAAGACTATAGGTTCGTTGCAGTTTGATAGCCATAGTCTGTAGCAGCCCCAGTTGTCATTAAACTGCACTCAACTAAAATAGAGAACATAAGAACAAACTACATGTTGTAACCTGCTAGTATTTTCTTATTGCCACCCACATCCATATTATATACTATACCGGCATCACATATCTATGTCCAAGCAACTAAGGCATGCCTCCAGGCCTAGCAACAATACTTTCCTGATATGCCACATGTACAATAACTACCCCATAAAGTACAACACCTTCAGTGATCGTTGTACTATAAAACAAGTCAAGTCCGAGATAGGATGAGAAAAACCAATATCAAATACCTGACTTGATGTACACTAAGCTCCGAGGTGAAAATATTTCTTCAATATGCTGCAGTGCTTCTGTGGGCTGGCATCAGCTCTACTCAGCCCGCTTCTCTTGGAGTGTACGGGAGTAAACCAGCTAAGCTGGCCCCGGTAGTAAGATTCCCTATTTACAGTCATAGCCATGCCAAAAAAAATATTCAGCTAACTAACAAAAAAAAAACCACTGCTACTGACATAATAGTTGTACTGAGTTATAAGCCTGACATATTGCATATGTGATGCCTGGGTCTTCAACTATTCTGCGGAATCTCAGATGCCTGACATTAGATTTACATCACTCAGCTGTTGGCATTATAGCTTCTGATGTGAGGCACAAACCAGTGTAATCATTTCACACAAGCATCTCATATTTCCCATCCTATCTTCCATAGCTAAAAACCACAGTTAATCACACGTGGTCATATATCAAACAAAGTTCCTTCATCAAAATAGTAACAGGAATGCAGTTATGCAAAGCCTAAAACAAGGGCAACCGCCACATTTCTTCTTACTTTGTAAGGTTAGAAGCTCCTTTTGAAAAAGGAGAAAAATCATGGTGTAGGGGCACTCTTGCTCTACCATTATAAAACTAATATGAATTTAATTATTTAAACAACTCAAATGTCTGACCAGCTCCTGGACCTGTATTGACAAAACTTTCAGGAAGTGCCCTGAAAATGAGGTACAGCCAGATGTATATAATGTCAAGGTCCCCTGTACCTTAATGGTACAACTCCAGGGAGCTGCATGACTTTATTGAAACACATGGAGCCCATCCATGTGTGAGCATGTGTCTCTGATACTGCAATTTGGACTGTCCATCGTAGACATGTATCAGCTGAAGTGGCAACTATAAACAGAACCAACAGAAGCGACAAACACATCGCACCAAGCCACTGATGGTTGAACTGTGGGATAAGCCAAATCTTACGGCCTCAAGTTCATTAGACAAATCATAAGATATAGCACGATGATCATTAATTCTGCGTAAGTATGGGAGTAACAACGGCATGGAATAGAGAGCCAAGTGCATACAGTTTCACATCATAGCATATTTAGGAAAAGTCAACAGCGTTTTTTCTCTTTTCGTTTTTGGGGGAGGAAAGGTCAATAGCTTTGGTTGAATATTTTACAGAAAACACCGAAAAGCGGTTGTCCAAACTGGGAATTTCAACTAAAAAGAAAGCTTGGTAAGTCACATGGGATTGTCTAAGTTGAAAAGCAGTGTAAAATCAAACTCAGAATAAGATAAGTAGTTCTTGTAATCCAGAACCTTTGAATATCCTCGTTTTAGTTAAACCTCGCCTTGGCAATGAAGTTACTTTATTAGCACAGCAAAGGATATGAACACACAGAAGCATGATACAATCTATTTCAACATAATGTTCGGTGACATTTTGAAGGAGATACATACAGCTATGAACTATTGATCACTAGAGAAAATGAATTGGGTGCTTCACTGCGACATGTGTCACCTTCTAAACAATCCACTCAGCAACATAAAAACCATGGAAGTAACAGGAGTTGTTCAGCACTCCTTGTGTTTACAAACAAAAATGTGTTCTTAAATCCATTTGTGTGTGTGTGTGTGTGTGGTGGGGGATAAACGTCCGACAAATAATTCACATTCAAAGTTAATCTGCACAGTCAACATATAAAGTAATGAGCTGGCTTACCAGGAAAAAAAAAACTGCTCCCAAACCTGGACCTGTAATTCTGCCATGCTGCCTTGTTGGTGGAAAGAATATTACAACTTACATGCCAACCCATTATAATTTTGAATCTTTACTAAGTATAGTTGTAGCTCAATTCATTATACATAATTTGCACTTCTCTGAGAAAGCCCAGTATCTCCAACCCAACCACAGAAACAGTGACTGAGCACTCAATGTACCGCAAAAAACAAAGTTTGCAATCTCAAAATAAAGTAACTAAGAGAGTATGTGTGTGACTTGAGTCACTACAATAAGAATTTTTACTCCAAATAATTCCTGGTTCATCCAACCATTTTGCAAGACTTCATGCAAACCTTTCAACGTACAGACAATCATTCAACCAAATTGGATCCGAGAAAATTATTAGTATTATTATTATGCAGGTAACATTCTACAGTAAGAACAGCCTTTCCACCATTTGCAAGACTATTCAAATGTCATACTCGAGGAAATCTGCATGCAGTTAGTCTGTCTAATTTTTCACTCCCAACTGATGAAGTAATACATATAGAATAGAATACTTGACATATTAATCAGAAGAACCACTGTATTTTTCTAGATCCCACAAGGAAAATATCAAGCATGAGTCATGGGCATGAAATGTACCTGTCCACTTAATAATGCTCAGCGCAATTTGTGGTCATATATCAACAATGGTTAATAGGACAAGATCACATTATTGTCTCTGCTTGCCCCCACGAGTGCATGATCCGTACGGACTAGCCACATTAGACCCAGACATATATCACATGGGAAGAGCAATAATGAAATCGTTTCAAGAATTAGGCTATGTACTTTTCATGCTGCCAACTGAACTAGGTCATGTACTTTTCATGCTGCCAACAACCACTAGAAAGCAATGTAACAAGTTCACGAAAAAAAGCATTACTAGATCCAAACAACGACGGGACATATGTAGGACTGGCTCTTGCCAGGGGATCATACATTTAACAAATATCTCTTGATGGAGCATGGAGAAAACGAGAAGTAAAGGCCATTTTATAATCTCAACTGATGAGCTCAGTATGGGCATATATAAAAAAACACATTATACTATGCACAGATCATGAGCAGAAAAGTTGCATAAATCTAATATCGCCAAAGGACCCAAAGCTGAAAGCACAGCAGGAAGTATAACTTAGAACCCCTGCCATATGATCTGCATATAAAATCATTTCGTATGGATCATGAACTGTATACAAACATCATGTCATAGAAATCAGATTATGCAATATATTCCAAAGCTTCACTGAAGAAATTCAGTGAGCCTCCTCTCTTATTCTTATTCCTTTTTCGAGCAACCAGCAATAAGAGCTCCTTCTACTTCGTTAAGCAGAAACTACTTAACAAAGAAACCAGC
This sequence comes from Alopecurus myosuroides, assembly GCA_028641055.1. Lineage (NCBI taxonomy): Eukaryota > Viridiplantae > Streptophyta > Magnoliopsida > Poales > Poaceae > Alopecurus > Alopecurus myosuroides. The sequence continues at coordinate 230,993,573 of CM054063.1, read as the reverse complement.
CAAAAAAAACTGATCCCTTCTTCGTTCTACCAGAAACGATTCAACGAATATGTTTCTTCTCGATCCTAACAGAGCACGTTTGATTAGAACAGTGCTTGCACCCAATTTGCACCCCTTAGGAAAAACCTATGGATTAGAAATGTACAATACTCAGTCGATCCAAGTCAGCTCCTACGCACCACGCATATAAAGTACTCTTCGCGCCAGTTGCTAGTTCACAGCGGCCAGCGCAAGCTGCTGTGTTGAGGACAGACGGAGGAGTACGAACCGACGGGAATGCGGAGGTCGTCGTGGAATCGTCGCAGCCGCACTGGCAGGAAGCGGAGGAGAGGCCCGCCATCCGCCGCGACGGCCGCCGCTGCTGGTGGAGGTGGAGGTAGAGGCCGGGGAGTTTCGATGTACGCGAGGTGGGCGACGGCCCACGGTTTGGTTTTTCGACTCCTTTCGGCAACTTAGGGCCGGCCTGCATGTGCACTTCTAGACTTGCAGTTTAACCAGGCCGGATCAATGTAGTACGAGCGAATAGGCCCAAGGATTTCGGTTGTTGCTATTTCTAGCGCTCGGCTCGAGTAAACATGTTGTGGATTTTCCCCCAAAAAACATGTTGTGGATTTTTACTTCAAAAAAGAAGCCCCGGTGCTTTCTAAAAAAAATTGTAAATGCATTGCATACTTAACAAGCTCAACGAATATCGCTTCCTACAAAGACACGACCATACGGCTTGGGAAACATCACACAGCTTTGCACCATGAGCGGTGAGCACGTCTGCAACATTATTACACATGCCGTAGGGCAATAGCTTAGGCCAAAACAAATAAAGTTCAAATGGATCGTTGAATCTCATTGAGGAGAACTGCATGTGGACCACGTAGATCTTCTCCGCCGTTAATCGCTTGCGCTAGCAATTGTGAGTCCGGTTCAATCTTGAATATTCAGTATGCAAGGCATCAATTGCATGATGAATCTTGCCAGCCGCTTAAATTATCACTTATCCAAATGCATCTCGGACCACAAAGGTCCAACCTCTCGATTTCCTTTGCAAGTCGAAAGAGTCGTCGACATTTATTTTGAGAACATCTTTGGTTTCCATCTCTGCACTTCTCTCATGCTGGTGCAGCAAATGGCGCGTCTGCTTCATCGGCTCAAGGAGCCTAGGATGATGCTCAAGCTTGACATTGCGCGAGCCTTTGATTCGGTTTTGTGGGGACTTCTCTTTGAGGTTCTACGAAAGGTTGGGTTCGGGCCTAGATTCTACGAGTGGGTAGCTATCCAACTCTCTACGGCCAGCTACAGGGTGATGCTCAATGGTGAGCCAGGACCCCCTATTTGGCATAGGCGCGGCCTGAGACAGGGTGACCCCTTATCGCCTCAGCTGTTCGTTTTGGTGACCAACACGCTGAATAAGGTGCTGACTAAGGTGGTAGAGCTCGGGCTCCTACGCAGGGTGGCACGCCAGGACTTGGTCACCACGGTCCCTCTTTACGCGCATGATGTTGTGATCTTCTGCCACCCGAACCACGTGGAGCTGCAAAATCTCCGGGAGATTCTTGCGCTTTATGGCCACGCCTCCGGACTCCACATGAACTTCGCTAAGTGCTCCGTTTCCCCGATTGGTTGTGGAGAGGATGCGGCGCTGGGAGCGGCCGCGGTGATGGGGTGCCAGCTTGCCCAATTTCCGGTCAAATACCTTGGCATACCACTGGGGCTCCGGAGACTCCCTAGCGAAGCTTTGCAACCGCCGGTCGGTCGGGTCGCTGACAAGCTGCCAACCTGGAAAGCGGCTATGATGCCCAAAGCTGGAAGGCTTGTGCTGGTCAAGGTTGTTCTAGCTGCAATTCCCCTTCACCAGCCGATGGTCATTAGCGCTAACAAAAAAATCCTGGAGAAGAATGAGAAGATTTTGTGTGGATTCCTCTGGACAGGTCGAGGGGCGGCGAATGGGGCACATTGCCACGTCAGTTGGGCGACGGTATGCCGTCCACTACGGCTAGGTAGTCTTAGGATCCTTGACCTCGCTCGCACTTCAGTGAGTCTACAGACCCGCTGGCTTTGGAGATTGCACACGGACCCGCATAGGCCTTGGAGGGGCCTTGACATGCAATTCTCCCGGGAAGAACGTTAGATCTTCGCAGTATCCACCAATGGGTCCTGGGTGACGGATCAATGGCGTTGTTTTGGAAGGACAGATGGTTGGAGGGCAGATCGATGGAGGACATCGCGCCCAACCTAACCGCTCTCATACCCAAACACCGTAAGAGATCCAGAATGGTCAAGGAGGCCGTGGTGGACTGCCGCTGGATCTCTGACATTGGGGGTGCCCTTTCCCGGTTGCTCTCCTCCAGTACATTCGAGTGTGGAGTGAGCTGCAAAGGGTGCAGCTGCAGGGCATTTCGGACAGATTGATTTGGCGTTGGACCCCTGACGCCCAGTACTCTTCAAAATCTTCCTATGAGGCGCTTTTCTAAGGAGCGACCGTGTCGAGATCGTGGAGATTGAACTGAAAGTCCTGGGCGCCCCCTAGAGTGAAATTCTTCATCTGGCTGGACTGTTTGGACCGATGTTGGACGGAGGAGAGGTTGGCACGCCGGGGTTTACCACACCAAGCGAGTTGCCCGCTTTGCGACCAGGCGCTGGAGTCGATGGGTCATATCCTCACTAGGTGCTGATTCTCGCGAATGATATGGCATGAGGTGTTCTCTTGGATTCGATCCATAGCAAGGCCCTGTTGTGGAGGACGATTTCGTTGACTGGTGGAAGCTAACTCTGAGTTCCACCCCATATTTGTTGCGTAAGGGCACCTCCTCGGCCGTTATGCTTACGAACATGGTGGATCTGGAAGCAGCGGAACGCAATCGTCTTCGATAACGCAAGACCCTCGGTGGACGCCTTGATGGTAACTATCAAGACCGAGTCTCATTCTTGGGTGAGCGCACGAGCACGTGGCCTCAGGGTTCTTCTCCCCTAGACTAGGTAGTGGGTTGAGTTATAAGGTGCGGGGTCTCCTGTTCTAAGGCTTGTACATGAACTCTTTTTTCTATCAATGAATCGAAATACAAGACTTTTGCGTTTTCGCGAAAAATCTCTTCATTCAACCTCTTGCACACCAGACACAAAGGTTCAATATCCATGTCTCTTCTTTTTATATTCTCGTTAACAACAACAATGTTTTAAATAGCGGGCTATCCCATATAGCGGTAACCCTTAAAAAAAGCTATAGCTGGGCTTTATCGAGAGCGGCTAGAATGAACCCGGCGAAATGTGCTCTCGGCTAATTTTTTCTTTTCTTAAATACTTATTAAACAACTTTTTAAAAGGTAAAAAAATCTGTAAAAAATCAGATGCATAGGTAATGCAACTCCAATACGTGGTGAGTAAGTTTCGTGACAAATTTGTATTTAGGTTGGCTACGAAAAAGACAATTTTTCTATATAACAGTGTATATACGTCATATATTTGTCTTTTTTACACAAGCCAAATAAAATATCGTTTCTTCACGAAATTTTGTACTATTACATAATACATGTGTATGTGGTACTCTATTTTTTCGTAATTTTTGAACATTCAGAAAATGCTTGACCTGGGCAGGATCACCTACACCCAGGTTCAACGTAGCATTTTCCGGCTTTAACGGGCTATAGCGAGGATATAACGGCAAATTATACATGGAATCATTTAGCGGCAACATGCTCAAACTGCTATAGCGTAGTTATATCGATGCTATAGCGGACTATTTAAAACTATGACTGCAATATTGTTGTGTGCCACTCTTCATATGAAATTTTTAACATTTGGTGGACATGGGCTATTCCAAATCTGGTACCAATGGGAACTTCGTTTGTCATTTGATAACTCACCATCATAATCTACTGCACTAATCTAGAGCAACTGTCGGTGCGAATTGTATGTTGTTTTAACAGAGAACAAGCTCTTCAGGTCATAGAACCAAGCCCAAAAGTCCTTCATCTTTTCTCGCAGCGGCATAGCCCAGATCAGCCGGTAGTCTACGGGTAGAACGGTATCTTCCACCAAAGCTATATCCCAGGACCCGGTGGCTGGATCAATCAAGTCATGTACATTAGACACCAAACGTACCTCTCGTCGTGATTGGTTTCCTATCCCATTTACCTGGAATCCATGGGTCTTCCCAATAGTTTATAGCGGTTCCATCTGCCACTCTCTTGATCACTCCTTTGAGTAACTCAATACCTTTTAAGACGCTTCTCCATGTGTAGGACATACCACTCACAGGTTGTGCATGTAAAACCAAGCTCCCCGGGCAATACTTCGCTCTCAGTGCCCATGCACACAAAGAGTCTGGTTTATTGATCAGTCTGAAGCCCTGCTTGGCGAGCATCGCCATATTGAAAGAATGTAGATCTTTGATATGTCTCAAAGGTACATATAATTTTTGATTGTTCCATGCCTGTTTTATACTAATTTTCTATGTTTCTACTATAGTTTTATATTATTTTAGGGCCCCGGATTAAGCTATTGACAAGTGACTAGAGCCAGTTTCTATTTTTCTAGAGTTTTATATTTCAAAAAATACGTACAGAAAAAGTTCGCAGAAAATTCCACGAAAATTTGAGGGGAAGTTTCCACCCGGAACGAAGACGGGGTCAAAAGGAGAGATGGAGGGGGGGCCCACAGCCACCACATGATCCCATGGCGCGGGTGGGCCCACAGCCGCGCACCCGGACCTCGCCCGACACTGCCTCTTCGCCCATATATACCCCCTTGACCTAAAAACATCAACACCCGGAGGATTTTTCGAGAAACGCGTCCGAGCTTCGCCGCCATCCAAAACCCTAACCCGGGGGACAGAAGTCTCTGTTCTGACACTCTGCCGGGACAGGGAAGTGCCTCCGGAGCTATCTTTATCGACCGTTCTACCTCCGTGATGCTTCGTGAGAAGTTCCTCCATAAACTACAGATTCTTAGCAGTAGCTAGATGACGATCTCTCATCCTTGTGCCACCATACCACGGTCTTGTGAGCTGCCTAACATGATTGTCGTGGTGGTATCACGGCAGATGCCATGGGATGGCTAATGTTGGGGCCGATGGACGCTGGAGGTGCTCGGGGAGGGATCACACGGCGAGTAGCCGCGTGTGGTAAGTCACAAACACTGCAAACAACAAGATCTTACCCAGGTTCAGGGCCCTCGTGTGGAGGTAATACCCCTACTCCTGCCTCTCTCTTTATATGTGTGTTTACCGAGTAGCCACAGTACAAATCAGGCCTCCAGCCGAGTAGCCACTCTTCTCTCTAGTTCTATCGGTGTGAAGTGAAGCAACGCCTAAGTTCCGAACCTCTCACAGGAGGAGGCAGGGCACCTTATATACTGGTGCTCAGCCGGATAGAATAAGACTAAAAGGTACAACTTGATAGGACAGGAGCACTGCAGAACCGCGCACGCCTCCGGGTTCCCGCTGACGCGTGCACCGTAAGTCGTCGCGCCGTTCGGAGATGTGACCTGTCCACCCTTATCAGTGAGATAGGGTAGGCCCCAAATATTTATTTGTTAAGAGCTCATGCCATACCCCATCTTCATGTAGCAATTTAAATAACCATTTTCTTAAAAGACACATATTCTTAATTCCCATAACCTCAATCCCCAGACCTCCCTGGTCTTTTGGGCGGCATACTATATTCCACTTAGTAAGGCGGCATTTCTTGTTCTTGCTATCACTTTGCCAGAAGAACCTAGATCTAAAAAATCTGATCTTTTCCTAACTCCCACCGGAATTTCGAAGAATAAAAGAAGGAACATTGGTAAACTTGAAAGAACCGGATTTATCAATATGAGGCGGTCCCCATAGGATTAATAATTTACCAGCACACATCCCAATTTTTTCTCAAATCGATCCTCCACCATTTTCCAATCTTTATTTAGAGGTTTTCTATAGTGAATTGGGATACCAAGGTATTTAAAAGGAACACTCCCCACCTCACATCCAAAAATATGACGGTAGTCATCCTGAGCCTCCCGAGCCTTACCAAAGCAAAATATAATACTTTTATGAAAATTAATTTTCAACCCTGACAGTTGTTCAAACATCACTAGAATAAGTTCCATGTTTTGCCGCTTTGTTAATATCATGTTCCATAAACAATATTGTATCATCAGCATATTGCAGAATTGATACTCTTCCCTCGACAAGGTAGGGTAATCCGCCTACCTGACTATCCTCCTTTGCCTGCGCAATAAGAATAGCCAATATATCAGCGACTAGGTTAAAAAGAATAGGTTATAACGGATCTCCTTGCCTTAAACCTTTTAGCGTTTGGAAGTAATGACCAATGTAATTATTCACTTTTACTACGCTGCCTCCTTGAACAAATCTATCTATCCATTTGCACCACTTTGGTGAAAATCCTTCCATTCTTAAGACTTGTTGCAAAAGAGACCAATTTACCTTATCGTATGCCTTTTCAAAACGATTTTGAAAAGAACCCCGTCCATCCTTTTTTTTCCTTTTGATTTCATGGATCGTATCTTGTCGGACCACTACTCTCTCTAATATATTGTGGCCTAGGATGAAACCGGACTAGGTTGGCCCAATGACACGACTCGTAATGGTTGTCACCCGGTTGGTACCCCACCGTAGTAAATATTTTTGAAGCTCACGTTTAAAAGGCATATTGATCTAAATTGCTCAATTCGGCTTGCATCTTCCTTTTTTCACAATAAAGTGATAACCCCAAAATTCAACCTGAAAAGAGGCAAGTCACCATCATGCAAGTGAGCAAACATATCCATCAAATCAGATTTTATTACATCCCAAAAATGTTGATAAAACTCTCCAGGAAACTCGTATGGTCCTAGGACTTTATTATATTCCATGTTATTGATTGCCTCCATAACCTCCTTCTCCGTAAACGAGGCAGCAAGTATATTATTCTTCTCATGGGAGACTTGAGGCAAATCAAGGTTCTCCTCTTCTACTAGAGAAATAAAACTTGCAGCCAATGATCCAAACAATTTCTTATAATATTCTGGAATAAATACTCGAGGATTATCCTCACCAACAATGGTCCCCTCATCTTGCTCAAGTTGAAATATTCTTTTCTTTCTATATTTTCCATTAGCAATTAAGTGAAAATATTTTGTATTGTTTTGTCCCTCCTGAATGTATTTGACCTTTGCTCTCCGAGCCCATTTTGCTTTCTCCTCTCTCCTTAATTTTGCTAGATATTCATCTGCCTCCTTCTTAGCGGCTCGCTCAGACTCTGATAAAGGAATTGATTCCGCTTTTATATCTAATTGATCTAACACAAGCGTTAGTTTCTCTTTTAATTTTCTGTACTTGCCACTCATATTTTTCGTCCAGCCCCGAAAAATATTGGCGTAGACGGCGAATTCTATTTTAATACTGTTCAACAGGAGAATTGCTAGAGTGGACCGACATCCACTCCTAACGAACCATCTCATCAAAACCTTCCTGGTCTAGGTATATTGTCGTTCTAAAAGTCTTAATTCGTTCAAATCTAAACTTTCTATAATCGTGTTCAAAATAAACGGCCATCGCATTAAAATTACCGGTATTTTTCTCTTCTTGATGTCTAATAATGTTAAAATCACCCCAAAATCAGTATAGGGAGTGTCTCATCACCACATATGTGCACCAATTCCTCTAAAAGATCAGGTTTCTTTGTATCCTGAGCAGCCCCGTAAACCACAACCGGTGACCAAAGAAAACCATCAGGTTTTGTCTTTAACATGAAATTTTGCACAAAATTCTCCAGAAACAACTGTTTTTCTCGAAAAATGTATGTGTAACGTTTTCTCGAAAAATGTGTATCACATTGAGTGTGCCCTGTGCCATGCGGCCTCACATGCATCCAGGACATGAAAGAACAATCGTGCATGCACATCCACACATAACTCCTCAAACAACAGTGCACATAGTACAGGTAAAAAAAGAAAACCAGCACAGAGTAGCATTTCTTCAGTATGGGTGCCACCTCGTAATGTATACTCTTTTCATTGCATGTATTGTACTGTATGTTCTATGTGTGTACAAATCAAATACTAGTAAAAGTACAGTCGTAGATTGAACCGTTAGGAACCCTCACCACCACACGATCTGTAGATATATGTCGTGAAAAAAAAAGAGCTTTTGTGTCGGCCCGGTTAGGACCGTGGCATGCGGACGGAGGCACGGGCGAGCGCTCAGACGGGCCTGATGCCGTGCTTGAGCGCGGCCTCCCAGACGAGGTCGATGCGGTCGACGTCGATGGCGCCGACCTCGTGGTGCGTGTACCCTTCGAGGAAGTGCACGACCCCGCCGGCGTGGCAGGCGTGCACGACCCCGCGCTCGAGCGAGAACTCGCAGGAGCCGAGGCCCCGCGCGTCCTTGGGGAGGCGCATCGCGGCGAGCTTGCCGTAGGTGCAGTCCCGGCGGAAGCTCAGGATGGGGGGCACCACGAACTGGTGGAAGTGCGTTCCCGACGGCGCCCACCGCTGCTCCCGCGGCGAGAGCCACTTGCCGACGATCCACGTCTTGCACTGCCCCGCCGACTGGAACTTGGTGACCTGCACCAGGTACTGCTGGCACTCCTCGGGCGCCTCCTTCTGGATCTTCTGGAACCTCTCCGCCGACAGCGTCATCATCATGACGCGGATCCGCTTCCGGCACAGGTAGAGCGCGATGGCCCTGCCGAGCTTGGAGGTGGCCCCCGTCATGAACACCTCGGCGGTACCCTCCGGGATCTCGTTCAGGATCACCGCCGCCGTCAGCGTGTTGCCGTGCACCACGCGCACGCGTAGGTCCGGGTGCTTGTTCACGAACAGCGTTCCGCCGCCGTTGAGCGCCTCGTTCTGCATGCACATCGATCGCCTTGCTAGCTTAGTCCAAACCGTTCATCGTGCAGTAGTTCGGTTTGTCAGAAGGGGGAGAATTAGTTAGTTAACTAACCTTGTTAAGAGCTGCGAGGCTGACGACTTTGACGCCCATCTTGTCGGCCCTGAGGATGGCGAGCTCGATCTGGCCGTTGATGCCGTCCTTGCCGAAGGGGAGGAAGTACTGCATTGCATGCAGATGATTAGGAAGACAGACCGATCAGCAACAACATTTAGCATATACTCCCTCCGTTCCATATTAGATGACTCCCACCTAGATGTATCTAGACATATTTCTGTGCTAGATGCATCTATTTGAGAGTCATCTAATATGGAACGGAGGGAGTAAGCTCTAGCTGCAGCGAGCGAAGGAATGACGTGTTAAAAGAAAAGAAAAAGAAAAAGCTTACGTGGAATCCGTATCTTGGGACGGCCCATGTCTGGTGGAGCTTGCCGCGGAGGTGGTAGTAGGTGATGATGAAGGTCTTGGACCAGGCCCAGACCATGAACATGAAGACGAGGGAGAGGGGCCACATGGGGAAGAGGAAGGCCCGCACGGCGAAGGGCGTGGAGGCGAAGGAGCGCATCACGAAGGGCACGTGCATCGACTGCATCACGTCCACCACGTGCGCCAGGAACACGAAGTCCGGCACCTCGTCCGCGCCTGCATTTCGGACGTCCATGATCGGTTCATCATCCCCGAAGTAATGAAACAGTTGGGACGCCACGGCTGGGATCGCTGACTCTCCTGCAGTCGTGTCCAGCTTCGACATGCCAGCAACGTGTAGGTGCAGCTCCAACCAACAACCGTATACGCACGATCTATACGAGCACCAAACTACTGATTGCTTCCCTACTACTTACTCGACTATACTACTACTGCATACGACTATACGAGTACCAAACTGCTGATTGCTTTTCTAGTACATATATATATGCACGAACATTTCAGGCTATTTTGGGACGGGAGCTCGATCAGGATCGAGCAACTCTCGCATGCTGAAGTACAGAGAGAAGTTTCCTCTGTAGGTAAAAGCCCTACAGATCCATACTACTTTGATTTACATGGGCTGTTTAATGTGGGCATGTAATCCTAATTAACATGTATATGGATGGACAGATCTACCGGGAGAGTTTGCGTACGTGCTGCACCCTCCCAAACCGTCGAATTGATGCCTCCGACCGTGCCGTGTCAGTACTCACTGGTCACTGGTATACCCAGTTCGACGACGGGCTAACTCATTGTAGTACATCTACATGCGGCGTACACGGCATCGCTGATTTAGCTAGCTAGCTAGCGCTGTAATTAATCCTACGGATGGCCATCCTATTCGGCGTCGCTGCAGCAACCATATCACACACAGCAGTCCAGTCCAACCGCACGCAACGGCTTGGCTGGCCCCTCCACTCCACAAACCGAGTCCAAACCTGCAGTTAATTAAGCGCAGGACGACGTTCCATCCGTCTATGGTCTGCACAGTGAACACGCTGTTGCAACTACGCAAAGAAGCTTCTGCGTCTGGACCAGCAAATGGAGTACTACTGTACTAGCGATCAGGCAGGTGCGCGTCGCGGTCGAGCTTTCCCGCACGCGCCCTGATGTCCGAGGAAACGCACGCCGCGTGGCGCGCCATTTTTGTACCGGCAGCGACGTGGCTTGCGGGCGGGGAACTTGGCCGGAAGTTGAGCCCGTCACGCACGCGCACGCCCGGGCGCCCGTACGCGACTCCCAAGTCCCAAGCTAGCAAAGAAATGTCGAGACACGGAGGACACCTGCGTGAGTAGTACGTTACCTGCTCTGTTCTTGGTCTGCAGGTCCCAGGTGTTGGCGTGGAGCGTGCCGCCGAGGCGGTCGAACAGCGGCATGAAGAGGCAGAAGTTGGCCTCCTTCCCGGTGTGGTGGATGGTGTGGTACCTGCATACAGCGTAAACCCGAAAGCGAGGCATCAGCTAGCTAGTACGGACGGGAACATCCTGAGTGTGCTACTTGATCCAAAACCCATGCTCGTTTCGCAGGACCCATCGGTTGGTGCATGCCAACGGACCAACTTGTAGACGGAGAGAAGGGATACGTCCTGCTGTACGTACGTTGGGGTGTAGATGAGGTATCTGAGGAACGGCAGCGCGCGGAAGAGGCCGTCGGGGAACAGCTCCACGTTGCAGTGGCCCATGGCCCTGAGGAAGTCGAACCCCAGCACGTACGCGAAGGCCAGCCCCACGGACCCCAGCCCCGCCGCGCAGGCCCCGGCGAGCGGCAGCGCCATGAGCGCGCCCAGCACCACGTGCTCCAGCGGCGTCGCGAACCCGGCCGTGAAGGGCGTGGGCACCTTGTTCGAGTGGTGCAGCGCGTGGTAGCAGGAGTAGAGCTGCCCGCGGTGGAACGCCCTGTGCGCCGCGTAGAAGAGGGGCTCCGTGGCCGCGACGTGGATGAGCGCGGCCACCGCCAGGCCCCGGGCGTCCCACCCCGGGAGCTGCCGCAGCGACGGGAACGCGTACAGCGCCGTGCCCGCCATCAGTATCTGCAGTATCAGGAAGTTGTCCCTGAAAACACACACGCGCGCGCGCGCGCGCACGGCCAGAGCTCAATTTGTCAGGACACTATGGCATGCAAGAGAACGGATTGAGTGGTGCAGTTGCACTTTTTTCCCGATAAAGGTACTACTCCTTGTACAGAGAATAGAGGGTGCGAGTGCAGTTGCAGTTGTGCGCGGAGGGCGTACGTACCAGTCCCACTCCTTGTCGATGTGGTCAAAGTCGACGCTCTCGCGGACGATGCGGCGGCGGCGGGTGAGGAAGAGCATGTTGCTGTAGGAGCTCCAGAGCTGGTAGGTGAGGGCCCTGAGGGCGAAGAGCGCGAGCAGGAGGAAGAGCCACTGCCCGGGGCTGCCGCGCTCCCACGCCCGGGTCGCCAACGCCTTGCCCACCAGAGGCCCGTACAGGACATACTGCGTTCAGTTCACGCAGAGGAAACGCCGCCACGTCAGAAACATTCAGAGACAGGAAACCAACGCAAACAAAACGCATGCATACCTTGAACATGCCAAGGTTCTCCCATGGCCAGGAGGCCAAGAACGCAGCACCCATGTGTGCTAGCTTACACGAGGAGCCGGGCACTGCTCGATCGCCTACTGTTTCCCTGCAGATTCGATCGAGAAGCTGCGACGACCCCCACAAACAGAAAGAAAGACCCGAGAAGCTGCTTCGGAGCCGGCGAAGGAGAGGGAATGAATGAAGCTGGCGAGAAGCGTGACGAGGGGTAGGAAGGAAGGAAGGACGCACGGTACTATACAGTTCGCCTGCGGGTTGCACTTGCACCACACGGCTCTGGCCACAAGCGCCGCGTCCGCCGCGTGTTTATATAACATGGAAACTAGCCTGGTTCGATGAGGCAAAGGAATTATCCACCGGGAGAGTTAAGCCACCAGTATGGCAGTAGCGGTCACCTCGATCCACCACCACTGACCACGGAACGTATACGACCGGCCGGCCCGCGCTGTCCAACCAGACGGAGTTAAGAGCGGTGCGGGGAACCGGGAAATTTAAAACGGACGGCGACGGGCAACGTTGCGACTTGCGAGCACCAGGTTTGCACAGCGGCGAAGAGCGGTTCCTCCTTCATCAGAATTCAGAAAGTCTCCGCGCGGAGAGGAGAGTCACGTCACATGTGGTTGCAGCGGCGACGCGCACGACTTCCACGCATCCGCGGCACGCGGTCCGGTCACCAGTGTCTGGTTTGTCTGCTCGTGCGGTGCGGCGTGCGTCGGAGAGCGTCTCCGTGTGCGTCTTTCGGTGGCGCTGGCGAGCCGGTGGGTGATCACGTAGGGGGCGTTGCATGCAGCAGTCGCCGCTCGCCGGGCGGTATTAATTCGGCACGCATCGTCTGCTTGCTCGCTCGCTTCTTGCCGGGGCTCCAGCCACCTACCGGATCCGTCCGTATTGATGGTGTTGGTGCAAGCCAAAGCCGTGACAGTAGCTATCCTGCCTGTTGGGGAGAATCTGTTTGAAAACTTGGCCGAATTTGATCAACTGGCCGCCGTTTGCTTGCTTGCTTGCATTGGTTGGCCTCGCAAATTCGACCGATGAAAGGACGGGGCACGTCGGTCGATCGCCGGCTAGTTGCCGAGTTTTGATAGGCCGTAAGCCCGACTCTTGATTGATAACCTGGCTTTGGGCGGGGTCCACGGGAATGACTGACAGGTGACTGAATCTTTGACATCTGTGCATCGCGGTTGCATCACGGATCAAACATAGCTGCGCGATTTTCTCAGAGGGCGGGCGTCTTAACTAGATGACGTGTGCGATTCTTAGCTAAGGGATTCACAGATATAAATTGATAAGAGAGACTAGTTAGCGAGAGGAGGACAGGTTACTATCATTCCATGCGACATGCGAACTAGATTATTTTCACGAGAATGACCTGAAAGAGGACACACATATGTGTCGAGCTAATTTTAGCCCGGATCGCTGAGTCGTTTCGGTTCATGTGCTAATCTATGAAATCTCTCATATAAGCATGGGGACCTATTTATGGAGGTGTGTATCAGACTATTGGATGCGGAGAGAGTCTTTTTATTTCAACATGGATGACAACATAATTTAAAGGGAGAGTTAAGCCACCAGTATGGCAGTAGCGGTCACCTCGATCCACCACCACTGACCATGGAACGTATACATACGGCCGACCCGCGCTGTCCAACCAGACGGAGTTAGGGCATCTCCAGCCCCCCCCCCCCCCCCCCCCGAGCCCCCAAGGGGTCTTTTTAGCGCCGACGGAAGCAAAAAGCGCCGTTTTTGCACCACTCGGCCGCCCAGAAGCCCAAATAGCAACGTTCGCGTCGACGCACCCAGGCGAAACCCAGCCCGCTGGGTTCAGCTTGGGGGGGGGGGCGAAAAGGCGGGACAGCTCACGCGGGCCAGCGCTGTCAGCGGCGCGTGGAAAAAACGCGGGAACAGAAACCCCCGCCCGTGAGATTCTTCTTGGCTCCCGCGTCGATCAAAGGCTGCCGACGTTTATGGTGTGGCGGGCGGCCAGTGCATGCGCTCTTCAAAGGCTACCCGGAATAATGGCGTGGCGAGCGGCAACGACGGCACGTGGCGCAGTAAATGGCCCCGCCAGAGCTACAAAACGCGCCCCCACCGGCCCACTCTCCCCCATTCTCAACGTTCATCCCCCTCGCCGCTCCCATCGCCCTCACCGCACTCACTCCCTTCGCCCTCGCCGCACTCCAACCACCCGAGACGATGCCGCGTCGGCTCCAGGCCTGCCGCAACTCGCCTTTGTATTGCCGCGATGCGTGGCCACGGTGACGACGACAGCGACAACGAGTTCCACTACGGGGAGGAGCCGATGGAGTCTGAGCAGCCGGCGCAGGAGGAGGCGGAGCCCGAGCAGCAGCCGGCGCAGGAGGAGGCGGAGCCACTGCCGCCTCCAGTCTGGCCCGACCAGGTCGTGGTGTGCAACTCGTTCGCCACATGGCGCAACAAGGAGGCGTTCCGCCGGGTCCGCGCTGGCCTCGAGGAGGCGGCGGCAGTGGTCGAGGTTGCCGCTGTTCGGGCATCCTGGGAGACCCATCAGAGGGAGGAGCAAGTCCACGCCTTCATGGAGGCGGAGCGCCAGGTCTACCAGCAGCTCAACGCGAACGAGGCGTCAGATGAGCAGTAGGTCCTCGTCGCGCGGTACGAGGACGAGGCTGCCCGGAGCGACGACGACTCGGACGACGACGGCGGCGAAGACTGACGCGGCGAGCCTCGGCCTGCCGTAGACGTAGTTTTTACTTTTTAATGTTTTTTTTAATGTTTTTAGTTTAAATTATGTCGTATTTCTGTAAAAATATCGTCGAATCCATGAATTTGCGCCTATTTCAACGAATTCCCCGTTTTTGAATTAATTTGAGCCGAGCCTTGGGCTGGGGGGCGACTGGAACCCGTGCCCCCCCAGGTTTCATATTAGCTCCGTTTGGCGCCACGGCGGCACCAAAACAGCGGAGTTTTGGGCCCTGGGAGGGCGACACGGCTGGGGACGGTGACGGGTAACGTTGCGAGCACCAGGGTTTGCACAGTGGTTCCTCCTTCGTCAGAAAGTCTCCGCGCAGCGGGGAGAGTCACGTCACATGTGGTTGCAACAGCGACGCGCACGACTTTCACGCATCCGCGTCACGCGGTCCGCTCACCGGTGTCTAGTTTGTCTGCTCTTGCGGGTGTGTGGCTGGGCACGGCGGCGTGCGTCGGAGAGCGTCTCCGTGTGCGTCTTTCAGAGGCGCTGGCGAGCCGGTGGGTGATCACGTAGGGGGCGTTGCATGCAGCGTTCGCCGGTATTAATTCGGCACGCATCGTATTTTTTTTAAATGGAAGACTCCAGCCTCTGCATCAAAATGATGCACGCGGCCAGATATTAAATAGATGAAAATTCAGGAAAACATCTCATACAAGTCATCGCTCACTTAAAGTAGCCACAAAAATCAACCACAACAAAAATACGGCACTACACATTGAGCCGTCGAGGGTCAAGCCACCCAACCCGGCTGAACATAACCCGAACGACCGTCATCATTCGAGCACAACCTGTATCCATAAGTCCTCGTTGACCGACAGGCAGTAGGAAGGATCATGTTTGGACAGAGTAAATCACCTTGTTGATAACCAGCATGAAGTGAGCAATAGTTTTTTTTTTGTCAAAAACAATATCATTACGACAATTTCACGTAGTCCATAAAACCGCTGACACGCCTATCTGTATGTGTGCCTTTGTTTTAGCATCAACACCATTTAAGCATCCTCCAAACATATTCGCTATATTATTTGGTGGAGATATGCTAAATGTAAGATGGATTAACCGCCAAGTATCACGAGCAAACGAGCAAGTTGCTAATAGATGTTCAACCGTTTCATCCGTACCACAGAAAATACAGTTTTTGATCCCTAGCCCATCCTTGCTTGGCTAAATTATC
This sequence comes from Alopecurus myosuroides, assembly GCA_028641055.1. NCBI lineage: Eukaryota > Viridiplantae > Streptophyta > Magnoliopsida > Poales > Poaceae > Alopecurus > Alopecurus myosuroides. Next base: position 230,977,782 of record CM054063.1, on the reverse strand, counting down.
TTTTGTATAAATCACTTTTCTGTTGACAAACCAAATGAAAATCTTAATTTTTAGAGGGATCTTTAGCCTCCACAAGTGTTTACGTAAAAAACTTGTAGAACCATGCATTAAATCCAAATAGTATGATTTGACAGGGAACACCCCATTGGGCGTCAAGCTCCATCTAAAAGAATCTGCGTTTTGGGATAACGAAACATCCATCAAACACTTAATCAAATGAAGCCATTGGATTCTCATTGAAACGCCTAAACTGAATATTAAGAAGACTATTTGATAACACGCTTGCGACCATAATATTTTTATGTTGCACGATGCTATATAAGGAGGGATATGTTTGTGACAACGCATTGTCCCCTAACCATACATCCTCCCAAAACCGCACTGTTTCACCATTCCCCAAGACAAAAGAACCTCTCTCAAAATAATCATGTTTCACTCATCGAACATTTCCAAAACGGGAAATCCGTGGGTCTAGCTTCTACTTGAGACAACGTTTTGTCTCCTAAATATTTGTTTGTAATAAGCTCCTGCCAACTCCCTCCTCATTTAAAATCTTAGAGAACTACTTACTAAGAAGAAATTTATTCTTGATGTCCAACACCTCAATACCCAGCCCCCCTTGATCCTTTGGTCTACATACAATATTCCATTTCGTAAGCCTATAGTTTCTCTTTTTACTATCGCTCTGCCAAAAAAATCTTGATCGGTAAAAGTCTAACCTTTTCCTCACCCTGACGAAGGAATGAACCTTAGACCCGACGAATAAGGATACCTGGTCCTAGGCCCAAGACTGAGGCCCAATACGAGAAGCTGTGGACTACTCTAGAAGGCCCAGTTGAAGCCCACCCGCAATGCCTTGCGGGATAAGATAGGAAACTTGTAACCGACTTAGGTTTAGAGTTCGAGTCCTCCCCGGGTACGGTTTGGGACATGGCCATCTATATAAGGCCAGGAGAGCCACCGGGGGAGGACCAAGCAATACCGCACCATCAAGCCTTGAGCTCGAGATCGTACTCTCGACTTGAGAAAATCCCCTATTGTAACCGATCTATTCGATAATACAGATCGACAGAGGAAGGAGTAAGGGTTTTACCTCTATGAGGGCCCCGAACCTGGGTAATCGTGTCTCCTGTCTAGCCGACGATCGCCACCAGCGCCCACAGGTTCTCCTATTCGAAACCCTATGGGTTCACCCGAGGGACTTGTTGAGATGCAGATTCGACAATTGGCGCCGTCTGTGGGAACGGCGGGCGCTGGATCTCCGGCGTCTTCGGCTTCACCGACAACCAACTCGCGTTGGAAACCTTCAACTTCGACCCCAACCAACCCGATTCGGATCGGATCTGTCGTAGTCACCCCTCACTCGCCGGAATCACGCCCGGAATTCAGCAACCTGGAGAAAAGCGTCACCTTGACGTTCGGGAGCTTCAAGTTCTACACCAACAAGGACGGGATTCTCCACTTCCCTGAAGAATCGGGATCCGAGTCAATCTCTACTCCAGGAGCTGTCGACTCACGGCCCTATCTGGCAAAAAGTGGCGAGTCAATCCGCCTCAACACCAGCAATTTCCACACCCTCTCTACAGAGGAACCCTCTCGGGTCAAGAAGGCCTTTCGAGTTACGCCTAGGACTCACAAGCCATGTCTGGCTCAAGTCTGCATGGCAGGATCGGAACAGCCACCCGCAGAGACTTAACAAAGCGCGAAAGAACGCGCCGAAATCAATGTTTCACGAGACTCCTGGCTCCGAGCAAAGGAAGCCATCCGCACAAGCAAACCACCTGCGGCCGGGGTCCCACACGAAGATATGGTCGCCTACCACTACCATCTAGTGAGAGCGGACACTGCTATCAAGGAGGCTCGAGAAGATCTGGTCGTGCGAAAAAGAATGGCGGACGAGTCAAGCCAACGCCGAGCGCAGCTGTCCCTATCACCTTCCGTCGGGAACCGCCCCCAGAAGAAAGGACGCGCATCAAGAACCGTGACTATGGACGGCGAGTCCTTAAGCGGAATCAGCAAATCACTTATGCGTGTGGATGAAGATGGAAACATCCATCTGCAAACACCCGCAGCCGCGGTACTGGCCGCAGCTACGTACATGCAGATAAATCAACCAGGGGAAAACGATCCCCGCGCGGAACAATACAAGCAAGTACAAAAAGGACTAGGCATGGCGGCCGCAAAACTTGCCTCCTATGATCGCAGAAAGGCAGCCGAACCGAAGGACAAAGAAGCACCCCGCGGACGTAGAGCCACTTCACCCGATAAGGAAAAATCGCCCCGCCGAGCACGGGGAAAAGAAGCCCGGCGACGAGGAGATAGCCCGAGTGGCAGCGATAGCAGCCCAAGAGGTCGAGACAGTAGCCGTAGCGCGAGAAGAGGACGAGGTCGCAGCCCACAGAAGAATCGTGATCGCAGCCCGCGAGGAAATCGTGATCGTAGCCCACGAGGAAATCGTGATCGCAGCCCGCGAAGAGATCGAGATCGCAGTCGCTCGCGGCATCGCAGTAAAGAGCCGAGGGGAGACGCCAATCGAGATGAGCCCGGATACAACGCACGATCGGACATCACCCAACGCAAGGTCGATAAAGGTCGGGCGGCCAGAAATCGCGCGCGCTCCCCATCAACATCCTCCGATGACGAAGTCTGCGGAGCCCTATGCTTTACCCGCAGCATCCGCGAAGCGCCGCTACCCAAAAGGTTTAAGCTATCCACGGAAGTGCAGAAATACGACGGTTCGCAGGATCCCTCTGCCTGGTTGTCGGATTACCTCATGGCAGTAAAATGCCAACGCGGGAACAAAAACACAGCTATGCAGTACCTCAACCTACATCTGGTCGGTGCGGCTCGCAGCTGGCTCGAAGGAAGGCCGAAAGCATGCTACGGGTCCTGGGACGACCTAAACATAGATTTTTGCAAAAATTTCCATGCAACATACAAACGGCCTGCGACCATCGAAGAGCTACGAGCCTGCAAGCAGAAAAGTGGCGAATCTACTCGCGAATATATTCAGCGATGGACCACGTTAAGGAATACGGCGGGAAATATATCAGAAGAAGTCGCGGTTGAAGCATTCGTCAAAGGAGCACGGAGAACCTCTTTCAGGGAAGAACTGGGGCGACTAGCACCCAAAACCATGAGAGAATTAATGGCCATAGCCGATAGATGGGCAAACGGCGAAGACGCAGTGCGCAACGAGAAAGATTCATCCCCAGCACATGATGACGACCGCCATGGCCGAAAGAAAAGAAGAAAGAACTACGACCATGATGATCGAGAAGAATTCGTGGCAGCAGAGTTCACCAAAAACCGCGACAACGGATATCGTGGAAAGCGCGAGTGGAAACCTAAGCAAGAAGAAAAAAAACCCGAGGAGGACCTCGATGGTTACTGCACGCTACATTTGTTCACAGATAAGCGCACAGGCAAAACTAAGGCTACACACCTTATCAAGGATTGCCGAAAGTTCATCGAAATCCACGAGGCCCTCCTGAAGAAAAACAGAGCAGCCACTAGCCAGGGTCACCCGCAGTTTCCCGGAGGGGGAGCTCAAGGATTTCAACAGCCGCAAGCCCTGCCCCCAGCAGGAAACCAAAACGCGATGCTAGCCGCGCTGCCAGCGCCACCCGCCCCTAATCAAGGATCCAGTGGGTACCCGAACCCAGCAGGCCTCTTAGGCATGATACAAAAGGTCTGTCCATCCCGCAGAGCTCAGAAGACAAACACGCGACAGCTATGCATGGTTGTGCAAACTCCAGCTACAAAAACTGAGTATCTGAAGATGGCGGAGCACCCGATAACTTTCTCCAAGGAAGATCACCCTCCTCGAGTCTATCGACCAGGACACGCCGCACTTGTCATACAAGCGTAAATTGGCAATTACGAGCTGGCTCGCGTGTTCATGGACGGATGCAGCGGCATCATCATCATCTACGCAGACATGCTCCGGCGCATGAACAAGAATTTGGACGGACTCGCAGAATCAGAGATATCCTTCCACGGGATAGTTCCAGGAAAGGCAATCCATCCACTCGGAACAATCAACCTAGAAGTGGTGCTAGGGAACCGAAGCAATTACAGACGAGAGTTCCTCGACTTCGAAGTCGTAGACTGGCCCTCACAGTACCACGCTATTCTTGGTCGAACGGTGTTCGCCAGATTCATGGTAGTACCCCATTACGCATATTTGAAGCTCAAGCTACCCGGAGAATATGGCACAATCACCATCGACGGCGATTTTCAGAAGTCCAACAAGTGCGACATTGAATTCAACGAGATCGCGCAATCTTTCGGGATGCAGGAAGAACTAGAAGAAATAGCAAAAACCACGGATCACACCGTGATCCCCCTCACCAAGAAGAACGCTCCAGAGCTCGAGTTCAACACAAATAGCGGTACCCGCAAGCATCAAATACACCCGACGGATTCTGCGAAGACGGCGATGGTGTCCACCACCCTTTCACCAGCATAGGAAAGCGCGCTCGTCGAACTCCTCCGAGTACCGGGAAATCTTCGCCTGGAAGCCCTCAGATATGCCAGGAATACCCAGGGAGTTCGCCGAGCACTCACTCGAAGTCTACAAGGACGCAAAGCCCATCAAGCAGACCACCCGACGGTTTTCAGAACCTAAGCAGAAAGCGCTCGGAGAAGATATAAACAGATTGCTCGCAGCAAAATTCATCAGAGAAATAAAGATATCCACTTGGTTAGCAAACCCAGTACTGATCCCAAAGAAGAACACCAACATCCTTCGAGTATGCATCGACTACATGTCGCTGAATAAACACTGCCCCAAGGATAACTTTCCCCTCCCGTGAATCGACCAAATCGTGGACTCCACTACAGGCTGCCAACGCCTCTCCTTCCTGGACGCCTACTCGGGATACAACCAAATCCGGATGAAACAGGAAGATGAGGAAAAGACAGCATTCATCACACCTCATGGTGTATACTGCTACACGACAATGCCCTTCGGGCTCAAGAACGCAGGCGCAACATATCAGCGCTGCATGCAAAAATGCCTCGCCAAGCTCATTGGCAAGAACGTACAAGTGTACGTTGACGACATCGTCATCAAGACTCGAGTTGAGGATACGCTCCTCGACGATATCAGAGAAACATTCGATGCGTTGAACGCATACCGAATAAAACTCAACCCGACCAAGTGCGTCTTTGGTGTCCCCGTAGGACAACTTCTCGGGTACCTGGTCTCCGCTCGAGGAATTGAAGCCAACCCGGAGAAGATACAAGCAATCTTGACCATGAAGGAGCCCACCAATCTACGCAGAGTCCAACAGCTCGCCGGGCGACTAGCCGCATTGAGCAGATTCATAGCACGATTGGGCGAACAGGCGTTACCCTTCTATAAACTGTTGAAGAAGACAGATAAATTCGAATGGACACCTGAAGCAAAGCAAGCGTTTGCAGATTTGAAGCAAACACTGCAGAGCAGGCGTATCCTGGCTACTCCACACGAAAGGGAACCGCTATATCTATACCGCCTGGTATCTATTTTGAGAGGATGACCAAGCAAAACGCTCGGCCAAAGGGCAAAGGAAGTCAACAAGGTCGGAATCCGCCTTGGTACCAGCCTCCTCTAGCTTCTTCAGGGCATCCTGCGCATCCGAAAGCTTTCCCGCAAAGTCAGTCGAATGTTTACGAGTTTATTCAAGCTCCTCTCGAGCAGTCTCCAACTGAGCCTCCAGGGCGCCTACTCGAGTGACAACGGCCACCTTTTCAGCCTTCAACGCGTCGATTTGAGCTGCACAAACAACAGGTTTGAAATCCAAAGGAATTTATGCGATTGGAAAGATGAGATAAAAAGATTTGACGATTTTACCTCGGAGAAGATCGTTGTCCGAGACAAGTCGATCTCGATCCGCCCGAAGGGTCACGCATTCTGTCTCAGCCGAGATAACGCGACGGCCAACGGCCACAAGGGAGTCAAGAAGAGACTACAAGAGTATAAAGATGGAAAAGTAAAAAAGGACAAGATTGATCCTATACGCGATTGCAAACATTCGAGTATAGCCTCGGGGCTACTCCCATCGGGAGCACTGCCGTGCACCCGATAAAACGAAGAAAAGAGAGAGCAGGTCTTTGAGCCTGTAGCCAATCATACATGATTAACTACAGCCTCGGGGGCTACTCCCATCGGGAGCACTGCCGTGCACCCGATAAAAAATCCAAACAGACAACGTGCAATATGAAAAGGAAAACAACAATATTTACCTGGCCCTGAGCTATGTGGTATCAACCCACCAACCTGGCCATCCTCCTTAGCTCGAGAAATGAGAATAGCTAACATATGTGCAACCAAATTAAACACAATAGGAGGTAACAGATCCCCTTGTTTCAAACCTTTGAGTGTTTGAAAGTAATGAACGAGAAACCCTTCATTCTTAAGACTTGTTGCAACAAAGACCAATTCACTTTATCATATGCCTTCTCAAAATCTATTTTAAGAAGTACACCGTCTAGTCTTTTTGTTTTCAGCTCATGATTAGTCTCATGTAAAACCACTACACCCTCTAAAATGTTTCTCCCTGGGAGGAAAACTGATTGAGATGGTCGAATAACTCTACTCGCAATAGAAATTACCCTATTAGCTTCCACTTTGGTGAAAATTTTGAAACTGACATTAAGGAGCCATATAGATATGCACTGTTCAATTCGGCTGACATCTTCTTTTTTGGGCAGCAAGGTAATAACCCCAAAGTTAAGCTTAGAAGGATGCAATTCCCCTCTATAAAGTTGAGTAAACAAAGCCATCAAATCGCTTTTGATGACCTCCCAGAAATGTTGATAAAACTCCGCAGGGAACCTGTCTGGTCCTGGAGTTTTATTGTGTTCCATTTGGGAAATCGCATTGAACACCTCCTGTTCCGTAAATGGAGCTGTTATAATAACATTCTCTTGGGGTGAAATCCGAGGCATATCGTCATTCATTTCCTCAACTAGAGAAACGCAATTTGGAGCCGGTGCACCAAAAATTTCTTATAATATTCAGAAATAAAAACCCTCAAATTTGCTTCTCGAACAATCGTGTCCTCATCCTGTTCTAGATGAATTTTTTTTCTTACGGTGTTTGCCATTTGCTACAAAGTGTGAAATATTTCGTATTATTGCCTCCTTCTTGGATATGTCTAACTTTTACCGCTTGAGCCCATTTTGACTCCTCATCCCGTCTTGACTTAGCCAAACAATTTTCCGCTTCCTTTTTAGCCTCCCGCTCAGCCACACTTAAAAGGAATCGTTTCCGCTTTGATATCGAGATCATCAATAAGCAGAATAAGTTTATCTTTTAAAATTCTATACTGCCCACTTAAGTTTTTAGCCCATCCCCTCAAGGACTGAAGCAAGTGGCGGATTTTGTGTTGCCACCGTTCTATAAGGGATCCTCCAGTTGAAATCGAATTCCACTCTCGGAGTACAATCTCATAAAAACCTTCTTGGCGTATCCATGAAAATTCGAATGAGAAGTGGTTTTGTTACCTACGTGAGCATGGTCCCCTAAGTCTAAAACCAGTGGTGTATGACCAGATCCCGTACGAGTCACTGCATGGACCGTTGCTAGAGGATATTTTTGCTCCTATTCGATACTAGCGAGAAATCTATCCAACTTTTCGTATGTTGCGATAGATCTCCTATTTGCCCACGCATATTGAAGTCCCAAAAGCTCAATATCCTTCAAGTCCAAACTCTAAAATAGAAGGCCACCTAGCATTAAAATTATTATTATTATTTTCTCCTAGCGTCTAATAATATTGAAATCACCCCCAACGAGAAGAGGTAAATTTTTATTTTCACACACTCTGACCAACTCCGCAAGAAACACGGGTTTCTTTGACGCCTGTGCCAATGGGGGTTTCTTAGCGCGGGTTCATACACGTTTTGCTGATGTGGCACACTACTTAATGATGAGAGAGAGTGGAATTGTATCTTAGTTAAAATACAACATTGGCACGCCATCATAGGTAAAAATGGTTAATAGCCCAATCACATCCATGCATGAGCATCAAATCATTAAATTTAGAGACAACCTCTAAGAAATAATGCATTAGGGCTTCCGTAATGTGTGAAGAAAGCACACCTTAAGTCCTACGTGGCATCTTATAAGTTGACCTTATACATTATGGAGAAAAATGAACTATCCATAAGGCTAAGGTGCACCTCAAACTTATGGGTTGTCCACAAGCAATAAAATTTTATTTCTCTCTTTTCTCTCCCTCACATATGTGCATACCAATAGTACATGTGTGTCATGCCTTATGGCTAAAGCTCACCTTATATATTGTGAGAAATTCTGTAAAATAAGTGGGTCCCAGCTTATGACAAAACTATACCATATACATTACGGATGCCTTTAGGGCATCACCTATGTATGTGGCAAAACCTATCAATAAGGTGAGATCCACTTAGTATACCGTAAGCATATAAACAACACCACAATGTATGTTGTAAAAGTACACCTTAAGGTGGGCCCCACGTGTCAAAAAAAACAAAAAAGAATGACCTAAAAGTAACATTAACTTGTAGCAAATATTGCATCTTTATTAATTTGTGCACTATAGTCATAAAGTAGTATTATTATATTCCTTATGGACAACCTACAATCTTGTGGGTGACCCATAAGCTTTTGAGGTTGTGAACTTCTTATGGATATGTGTCACTATATATAAAGTTGTCCATAAGGATATCTTTTTGCTTGTGGACTTGCTTATTACCAACATAGTGGATGCTCTTAGACTAGTAGTCTCTTAAATTATTAATGCATCTATGGTAACGTGCTAAGAAACGATGCATTGACATGCATTGACACGTGTCTGAATCTTCTGCACGCATCGTCTGCTTGCTCGTTTGTTGCCGGAGCGGTCTCGGAAGCCGGCCGGAGCTCCAGCTACCTACCGGATCCGTCCGTATTGATGGCGCAAGCCAAGCTTTCAGCAGAGCCAGCCGTGACGGACGTAGCTATCCTGCCTGTTGGGGAGAATCTGTTTGAAAACTTGTAGCCAGGTCGAATTTTATCAACTAGCCGCCGTTTGCTTGCTTTGCATTTGTTAGCCTCGCAAATTCGCAAGATGAAAGGACAGGACACGTCAGTTGCCGAGTTTTGATAGGCCATAAGTACGAGTCTTGATTAATAACCTGGCTTTGGCCGGGGTCCACGGGAATGACTGATAGGGGAGTGTATATTAGACATTTTTGCATTGCAGTTGCATCACGAATCAAACATACGTGCGCGACTTTTTTCTAGGAAAGACACTCAGAGGACATCTGAGATGACGTGTGCGATTCTTAGCTAAGGGTTTCTAACAGATTTATTTCAAACCCTCGTGGTAATTCTCTACTTACTACAGTAAATGATTTAATTGATCCTTCAACCGGCCAGTGGGATCTACAGTCGATTGAGAGTACTTTTAATAATCTGGATGCTCAGCATATATTGCAAATTCCACTACATATGGGGGCTTTCGAAGATTTCATAGCTTGGAGTGGGAACATGAGCGGTATATTTTCAGTCAAATCAGCTTATCACATTGAATGGAAGCATCAATATAATGGTCTTACTTGTAGAGCCTTACAGCAAGGATCAAACCAAGATAATTGTAATTGGAATTCGATTTGGGGCCTCAAGGTTTTGGCTAAGGTAAAAAAAATTGTCTGGAGGGCCATCCACGAAATTTTGCCTCCTAAAGCAATACTGTTCAACCGTCATATTTCTGATAATGGCTTGTGTCCTCTTTGCAACAATCATTCTGAGGATTTAAAACATATGCTATTCCAATGTGAGATGGCTAGGAACATTTGGAGGGGTTTAGGGATCCAAAACTGTATTGATGATGCTCTCCGTCTAAAGCATGAGGGCCCTAAAATTCTGGAGGATCTTTTGAAAAAGGGGGCACACCCGGTTCAGGGTTACTCGTCGCTGCGATTCAATGATCTTGCTGCTACGGCAGCCTGGTATATATGGTGGCTCCGTCATCGTCTTACGCACGGAGAAAAGGTACCTCATTCCAGCCAGTGTGTATTCTCTATTCGGGCTATTACCGCTAACTACTCCAAACATGTTACTGGTAACTATTCTCCGAATAATCGACCTGGACTAAACCCGGGCCAAACAAGTGGAAGATAAATGTGGATGCAGCATTCTGCGCATTAAGCAAAAAGGGTGCGACTGGTGCGATTATGAGAGATTTCCATGGCAATTTCATTCTGTTTTAATGAGGCGGCTTGCTGTCCTAATATAGTGGTTTTTAAATTTCAAGAAAAAAAAATTAGCGAGAGGGGGCCCGGTTACTATGACTCCATACAACATGCGAACTAGTACTAGTAGATTATTTTCACGAGAATGACCCGAAAGAGGGCACATATGTGTCGAGCTCCTTTTAGCCTGGATTGTCGAGCCGATTTTTTTTAACGGAGGCGAAAGGCTTGCCTCATCTCATTCAATGATGAGTTAATAAGAAGTTCCCATTTCACGATGCAGAGGCTGGGTTATATTCCCATTTCAAAAAATAAATAAAAGTAAGAAGTTTTACAGGACCAAAACGAGCGAGTACGAGGGGTCGCCCATGAATAAAAAATCTACTCTCCCGACATAATAGAACTCAAGTGTTAGCACCCGCCGCGCTCCACAATGTCGCCTCGGTCTTAATCTTCACCACAATCAACGTAGGCATCGTAAAGACGTGTCGAAAAATCTCAAGAACTGAGCATTATGAGGGACGCTAAGGATTTACGCCAGGTGCCATTGGTGTAGAGTATGGCCTCCTACCATTCTTGCATTGATGTAAATGAGGACCATTGCGAAGTGTCGATCAATGTGAGACCAAACAAAGCAATTATTGCGTTCCACACACGAATGGTGTAGCGACATTTGAAGAATAGATGCACCGTAGACTCATCCTCTCTCTTCCAAAGCTCGCATAGCCCACAATATGGCCACCCACGTCGTCGGAGGCGGTCGGTCGTCCAAACCCGGTTTTGGAGAATAAGCCAGGCGAAAAGCTTGCACTGGGGGGGGGGGATTATTTCAAACCATCTCCGGCATGGTGGACCTCGTCATTCCATCGAATTGGGCTTTGTAAGCGGATGCCGCAGTGTACGATCCAGAGTTGGTGAATTTCCAAGAGATGTCATCAGCCTTGTTCTCCGTAAGATGAACCTCGCTCACTTTCGACCAAAGATCAACAAACTCGATGGTGTGTTGATAAGTGAAGCCTTCGGAGATGTTGATCTTGGAGACCCAAAAATCATTCATGATCCCCTTGTTGACGGTAATTTTTTTCCTCTTGGAGATGGCAAAAATGGTAGGGTCCATGGATTTCGGTTTCATCCTACTGAGCCACGGAGAGTTCCAAAAGTTTGCAATAAGACAATCTTTGATTGTAATTACGGTGGCCGCATAGAAAAATTCCATGTCCTCCTCATTACACGGGTTTTCGTTGCCAATCCACGCCTTAGAGGGGTCTTTCCCTTGAAGCCAAGGCCACCGGAGGTGAAAAGCTCTTGCGAACTTGTCGAGGTCCATGATGCCCATCCCACCCTTGTCCTTAGGCCTACACACAATTTTCCAATTGATCTTGCATTGTTCTCCAGGCACTTTATCCGCCGCCGCACAAAGAAAAGCTCTCTCCAACTTGTTGATCAACAACAAGATGCCCGGGGGATGACAAGAGGTGTCATGTGATAGATGGCTTGTGAGGTAGGTAATCACCAACTTCACGAGGGTGCCTCTCCCGGATGCTGCAATATGCTTGACATGCCAAGGGATAAGCTTCGATGCCACTTTATCAACAAGGGGATGTACATCGATTGCTTTGAGGCGTCCAGTGCAGAGCGGGAGACCCAAGTATTTTATGGGGAAGGGGCACCGCTGAACTGGGAAAATTAGCATGGTATCATCAAGGTCCAAAAGAGTGCAACGAATTGGCACTGCTTGGCTTTTGAGCACATTGGTAATGAGTCCTGTAACTTCTCCAGAACCCTCGAGAATGGTGGCCAAGGTAGCGAAATCATCTTTGAAAGGGGCCACAAAAATTGCCGCAGCATCGACATAAAGGGAGGTGCGAATTATTGGGCCGCGACCTCGCAGCCGGTGTAGATCCCCATCTATGTAATCTCTCATGTATAGTTTTTGGTTTATCTTTCTATCGCTTGCTTGTATCGGTTGGCTTGGGGGAAATCTTAGTGGACACTGATGTTTCCAACCCACACCCACCCCATGATGACCCACAAGTATAGGGGGTGTATCGTAGTCATTTCGACAAATAAGAGTGTCAAACCCAATGAGGAGTAGAAGGTGTTGATAAGCAGGTTGGATGGAGAATTCACTCTAAACACTAGCAAATGAGTTTTTGGTGGTTTTTTATATAGCAGTTAAATAAAGTGCGAGTAAATAAGTGAAGTGAATAATATTGCAGCGAGTGGCCCAATCCTTTTGAGAGTAAAGGACAAGCTGGTTGTTCTACTTATGATTACCAAACGTTCTCAATGACATATGGGAACCTCGTCAAGTGGTTTCGCTTCATTACGGTTGATCAATATTTATTTGTTTGTGAAGTGTTGCGTGGGTGAACCTATGCTAATGCACCGCTCAACTAGGACTAATAAATACATGTGGTTATACCCCTTGTAAGCATCCGTAAGTACAAGAAACTAATTAAGATAAATCTAACCACAACCTTAAAACTCCGGGATCCTACACTCCCTCGTGCATTGGTTTCCTAATGGGGGTTTAGGTTTCTGTCACTCCGGCAACCCCACAATTAATAGCCAAATACACAATGCATTCTCCTAGGCCCATAAAGGTGAAGTATCATGTAGTCGACTTTCACATGACACCACTAGAAGAATAGACCACAACTTAAATACCGAACCACGAGATATTACTTCAACATAACTTCTCTACTAACATCATGACTTCTCCCATCTCCTCAAGAACTAAACGAACTACTCACAAGACATCATATGGATCACAATCAGAAGAGATATAATGGATAATAACAATCTGGTCATAAAGTGTAAACACAGATAAATCTCATAAGCATCAACTACTAACAAGTAATCCACACCGGGAGAGAGATCTAATGTAAAACAACGATAGAGACCCCTAATTGTTATTGCGGGAAGAAGGTGGATGATGAGGGTGATGGTGCTGGTGGTGACGATGATCACGATGACGATCTTGATGATGCCCGAAGCGATGACGGTGACGATGGCGATGATTTCCCCTCTCCGGGGAGGAATTTCCCCGACAGATTTCTCCCCACCGGAGAGCTTTTCTCTCTCTGGCGTTTTCCGCCCCGAGGTGGCGGAGGAATAATTCTTCAATGATGTCTTGGCGCTTAGGGTTCCCTGGGGGTCAAGTACGCGAAAGGGGCGCCCCGGAGTGGGCCAGGGGGGCCAGACCACCCCCAGGCGCGACCAGAGGGGGGGCGTCGCCTGGTGGTGTGGGCCCTAGGTGGCCCTCCTCCGGGTTCCCTTCTGGCTCACTTCCTCGTCGGAACTTCTAAGACTCCTCCGGTATCCCCTCTTCTTGTGATCTTCTGAAATAGGGTATCTTGACGGTGCTTTTTCCATCAGATTTCTGGTTCCGGTGTTTATTCTCCAAAAATTATGAAACATGCAAAATAAGATAAAATAACATATGTGATGTATCATAACATGAAATATATCGATGAAGAATAGAAAATAACAATATAAAACAGTGATGCAAAATGGACGTTTCACCCCCTCCCCGCGCGTCTACCCCAACGTTGTTGGAGGACGCTGAGAGCAAGTTTTAGTAGAGCCAACAACTGGCTATAATGATTCATCATGTCATCTAGAGTCAACCATATAGCCAAGATGTACAATATGTAGCTACAATATGTTAGTTTATTAAGACATGGTACACCTTTCACACTAACAAGATGTCTTGGAGCACGTGCTACAGCTGGCATTTACATGAGAGCCCACTTCTCTTCTCTCTACTCCATATCATCATAAAAATACTATTTTAATCTTTATAGCCTGTTTACATAACCTGATTATATTTGCTTTGAAAGCAAAGGACCCTCGGAGGGCAGTGGCAGCAGGGCCTCGTCCCCTCCTACTGCGGTATCTCCAGTTGAGCTCGGTGGGCGGCACCGACGATGTCTTGTTTGGTGGAGCTCAAAAAATTGGTGGTTGGCCCCAAAACCTGCGGTGGAACTCAAAAGAATTCAATGAAAGTATGCAAGAATTCAGTGTTCATATGACTACCGTACATCCAAGCTGATCTTGATCCATCTAGATATAATGAATTATTTCCAGTAAAACAATTAGTATAACACGGGTAATTGTAGTGCAAAGCTAGAAAAATCACAAACATACTTGACCATCTCAAACAGACGCCTGAATCAACGAAATGAACAAATAAGGATAAGATTTTCGGGTTATGCCACTGCCGCCGTAGCACGAGTTGGAACCGAGTTCGTTGCCAAGTGAAGAACGCACTACAATAGGCACAGCATAATGCCGCCAACAAGATTTCCATAGTTGCTTCTCAACTCTAGACTCAAGAGACTAGATGCGCTCAGAGCTAGCAACCTTAACGGTCGCGGCGCCCTGCCGTCGACGAAGCTCCCCCATAAGTGCGACCGCCACACCGAGCCTTGCATTCTTGCGGATCTAAGACTTTGACTTCGACACCGCTGCCACTCCTCTCTTTCAGTTTTAGGGGTATTTTCGCAGTTGTCACTTACTCGGCTCCACTCATACTAGCTAGGTATAAACGAAATCATCATACACGGACATTCAAAATTAACTATTACAATAGAGCATAATATCGCACACTGACATACTGAAATATTCGTCGCTAATATAAAGTCCACGGTTCTAAGAAAACAACCACCGTTGATGTGTCACTGGACACGGAAGGCCATCCCTCGCGGGCCTCGTCGGCCACGGGAAAATTACAGATTATCGTTGCCTTTCTCTCGTTGTCGTATCCCTAGAGGAGTGTACAAGGATAAGTTTGCTATATAATAAAGAACTTGCAAATAAAAGTTAGTTGATGTAACGTAAAATAACAATAAAGTAAACAATAACGAGTTTGGAGTGTGGAATAGCGGTTCTAAGTATGGCAGAATTGTCTATAGAAAATTAGCTAAGTTAGTATACTAGTTATCATCACTAGCAAACAAGCCCGTGCGTTGCAACGGAAGAGATAAAATATGAGTATATACCATGTTCGCTAGACATGATTGTACCACCGTTATCGTTACCGACCGTTCGTTCATGAGGGCTGCCATCATGACACGAGCTCATACTCCGCATAGCTACTCTCCGCACCACCAGTGGCCGCCTCTCTTCCATGGTTATCCCCTCGTGTGGCTTTAGAAAAATATGAATAAATCTATCAGTCCCCCAGTTACATCGAATCAGCTTTTAAATACATACATAGAATGTCGATGAGATGATATGCTAATTTTGGTATTCTACTTCAAAGAAACTAATTACAATCAAAGAAAAAATAAATAAAAGAAAAAGACATGGAGCTTAGAAAAAAATGTCGTGCAAAGATAGCACCTCACCTGAGTGTAAAAAAATGTATGTACAAAGATACACTAAAAGAAATACATGCATGAATAGCAACTCACCTGGTTGGAAAAAAAATGTTCCAAACAAAGATTGTACGCTGGAAAGAAATATGTGCACATGAATCTACGTTAGCACCTCACGATGATCGACAAAAAGTTGTGTAAAAAGATACACAAGCCTCTTTTATTATTCGCTAACAGAAATAGCTGGAGGATAAGCTAGCACCTCACCTGATGGATCGGGAAGCTGACAATTTCCATTCTTTTAAAAGTTACGCCCGGAAGGTTGACAGGTCGAGTCGACTATAGACTGCTTGTGTCCTGCACGCTGCCTGCAGCCGGCTGCCCATGGTGCCTGCGCGCCGTCCGCACTTGTTTGATTGTATCCAAACTCTATGATTGTATCCAAGGCTGAACAAGTACTTGTCCTACCTAGACGACCATATGCCACTGTGCTTACGACGCAGATCAACACTGTGTGGGCTGGTATATCCGATGTCGTGGTGGTTGTTTTGTAACGTCATGAAGTCGTAACCGGCGAGGAGGGCGCTGACGAGCGGCACCATGGTAATGATGGGTTCTCTCGTTGGCCTCCAACACCTTGTAGAGCAGCGCGAGGGTAGCAAACACCGTGAGCGACAACGCTGTGTGCACAAAATCACTGGCACATAGGCATTAGGAGTACCCGGACAGGTATCTTCCTGTGGCTGCACCCCGCGGCGTGTGACCACACCCTAGTAGATACTGCCATCGGAGCCGACATGCAGGACGTACGTTTCAGGTTGCGGCCGCTCTAACTTCTGCTGCGGCCAAGCCCAGGATTCCCCATATGGAGGCGGCGGCGGGATGGCTTTCTCGAAGTGGAAGTAGTATATGGGTTCATCTCGACGGAGTAGTCCGAGGCTCCGAGCTGGTGGACGCGGCCATCTTTTTCATCGGCTGCTTCTCATCATGTACCCTCCGGCACTTGTGAAATTCTAGGCGGCGGTCGCTGTAGTCTATGGAGGGTGAAGGAGGGGAGGCGAGGCTCCGGTTGAACGCGAGCCAGGGGATCGAGGGGGAAGCTCCATGGCGAGCTCAATGCCGATTGGAGTTCGGCCACGGCTGACTCCAGGCAGGTGATTGGTGTGCGGGCTTGAGGTCATCGTAGACTTGTAGGTCTTTTTATGGGTTCGGAAAATCATAGTACGACTCTAGTAGGAACCCGTTGTGGTGCGTGGGTCGGTTTTAGTTCCGTACAGTGACATGGGCTAAGCCCAATTAGGTCTCTGAAGCGCAGAATCTACCTAGCCGATCGAAACGTTGAGAAGAAGGACGACGTACGAAACACCGGACGAAAAGACGAACGGAAATCAGGGGAAGAAACCTTATTACTTTTATTATTATTAGGTATAGATTGCAGTTTTATATGTGAGAGATGGCTCAGCTAGCATGACGTGAACACTATTGATTACATGCACTTATTATTAGAACCTTTATCAAGTAATCTGCAAATATTAAAAGATTCATTTAAGTTAAAACTCAACCATAGTATTCACATACGTGGGTCCCCTTTCATTCTCATATGCATCGATCACTATAATCAGCAGAGGTATTCTGTCACTTCCGCCTCTAATTATATATTTTTTCTCAACATATTACTAACAATATGGTGTGACCCATGTGCTATCATATGACGGTAACCAAAGGACAGTAACATAATGAAAATGCATATCTTATCCCTTAATTTTTTTGTGTTAGTTAACAACACTACTGATATTTAATCGTGTGCTAAGTGGTGTAGGCTGTCTAGATAAATTTTACAAGAACCAAGCACCAAAAATTCGAAGAACAGCTCAATGGTTCTTCCTCTAGCCTGACCGGAATATTTGGCCTCGAGAGGCCGAATACTCTGGGGCCGGATATTCCGCCCTTCAGAACCGAGGTTGATTTCCCGCTAAGGACTTTCGCGCAGGTCATGCAAAGATGGCCCAGATATTTGCCGGAAGTTTCAGCTTTCAGGGGCCGGATATTCCTCCCTTTCAGGGGGCGGAATATGGGCCGGATATTCCTCCCTTTCAGGGGCCGGATATTCCGCCTCCAGAAACTTGGTGAAGGAATTCTGCTAAGGACCTGAGCGCGGGACTTGTAGAGGTGGGCCGGATTATTGTCCGGACATTTCATGTCCTGAGTGGCCGAATAATTCCCGGGGACGGATATCCGCCCCTTCAGGGGCCGGATATGCCGCCTCTAGAAACTCGACATGGCGAAATCGGCTAAGGACTTTGGTGCATGCAGATGCCCCCCCCCCCCCCCCCCGGATATTCTGGAGGGGCGGATATTCCGTCCCCACTAGGGCCGGATATTCTACCCCAAAGTTTCTGCAACGCTACATTTTGATAGGGGGTATAAATATCCATCTCCTTCTTCAATCTCAAGTTAGCTCGCCCATCATTGAAGTCCTCCATGAATTGAGATAATTGGGCATCATGGTTGGGAAGAACTACCACTTAAAGGAAGAGCCTATACTTGGTCCAATATGCAACATGCACCATTGTTGGAGCAATTGAACTGGTTTTTTACTAGTGCCAATTGGATCACTGATTATCCAAATTCCACTGTAATTCCTCTGGCTAATACTGGTTCTTATCACATACCATGTGTTGTTAATATTGATACTCTTACTCCAAAAGCTAAAATATTTAGATTTGAGAATTTTTGGGTCAATATGCCTGGTTTTGTGGACTGTGTGGCAGGGAGTTGGGCTAAAGACTCTAAAAAATCCCATTTTTCTGCTATTATGGTGGATAAATTGAAATTATTGAGATATCATATTAAAAGATGGCATACTTCACTGTCAAAGTTGAGGCTGATGATTCAGCAGTGTAACAAGGTCATTTTGATCTTGGACTCTCTAGAGGAGCATAGGCCCCTTACTAGAGCTGAATTTAATTTTAGAAAAATTGTTAAAAACCATCATGATGAGCTTTTGCTGGCTGAATGCAATTATTGGAAGAAAAGATGTACTATTCGTTGGATTAAACAGGGGGAGGACAATACCAAATTCTTACATGCCATGGCCACTGCTAGATTTAGAAGGAGCTCTATTTCTTCTCTTAAATCTGTTGATGGGAGACTGATTACTGATCACCATGAAATGGCTGGTTTTCTCTGGTCTAGTTACAGAGACAGGATGGGCAGATCTGATGGGATTGACATGAAATTTGATTTAAATGGTCTGATGGAAGGTGGATGGTTTGGATGACCTCACTTTTCCTTTTTCTTTATCCGAACAAGATGATGTCATTAAATTTATGCCTACTGATAGAGCACCTGGTCCAGATGGTTTTAATGGGTTATTTCTCAAAAAATGTTGGCCCATTGTCAAATTTGATTTCTATAAGCTGACTGCTGATTTTCATAGTGGATCTCTTAATATGGAAAATATTAATGGATCCTATATCACCTTGGTGCCTAAGGTTCCTGTACCTGAGGGGGTTAATGATTTCAGGCCTATTTCATTAACCAATGTTTGCTTAAAATTTCTCACTAAGTTGGCTGCTAATAGGCTCCAGAAGGTAATAGAGAAATGTGTGAGTAAAAATCAATATGGTTTTATTAAAGGAAGAACAATCCAAGATTGTTTAGCCTGGGCTTTTGAATACACTTTCCAATGCCATATGTCTAACAAGCCTATTATTATTCTCAAGCTAGATTTTGCTAAAGCCTTTGATACTATAGAGCATCAGGCAATCATTCAGGTTCTCAAGGCAAAAGGTTTCAATGATTTGTGGATTAATTGGGTCAAGAAAATACTCTCCTCAGGATCTTCTACAGTTCTGCTCAATGGAGTGCCCGGGAAGCAATTTGTTTGCAAAAGAGGAGTAAGACAAGGAGATCCTATGTCTCCTCTCCTTTATGTCCTGGGGTCTAAACTTCTTCAAGCAGTGGTTAATGACTTAATGAATAAAGGATTCATTTCTAGGCCTATTGAGACACATGATACTCTGTTTCCAATCTTACAATATGCAGATGATACCTTGCTTATCTTGCCTGCTGATAGTACCCAGTTAGCTTATTTAAAGGAGGCTCTAGAGAATTTTTCTTTGTCTACTGGACTAAGAATTAATTATGATAAGTCCCAAATGCTGCCAATCAATGTAGATGAGGAGTGCTTGAATTCATTGGCTGTTCAGTTTGGTTGTCAAGTAGGGGCCCTACCTTTCACTTATCTTGGCTTGCCTCTTGGTACAACCAGGCCTCATATCAAGGATCTTATGCCCCTAGTCACTAAACTAGAAAGAAGACTGGCTTCAAGCTCTTCTTTCTTGTCTCAAGGTGCAAGACTGCAGCTCATTAACTCTGCCCTTTCTTCCATGCCATTACATTTTTGTGTACCTTGCAGTTGCCCCCTGGTATAACTAAGCAGATGTATAGAATTCTTAGGCAGTGTTTATGGAGAGGGAATTTTGAAATCCCTAGTAGGTCACTAGCTACTTGGGAAATGGTGACTTTGCCTAAACTTTGTGGTGGGCTTGGTATTGTAGATTTCCAGAAGAAAAATGCTGCTCTGTTGATTAAATTTCTGGATAAATTTTACAATAAGGTGGACTTGCCTTGGGTTCACCTGGTTTGGGATGGATACTACAGAGATAAAGTGCCTCATGGAGATATCTTGAGGGGCTCTTTCTGGTGGAGGGATGTCATGAAACAGGTTGATAATTTTAGAGCAGTGTCTGCTGTTAAACATGGTACTGGTAATTCTGTTCTATTCTGCCAAGACAATTGGCAAATTGGTAATTCCTTTGTCCCTCTTAAAGTGAGATTTCCCAGGTTGTTCTCCTATGTGCTCAATGATAATTTGTCAGTGGCTGATATCTATGATATGGAGGAGAAATCTCAGCTATTTCAGCTACCTCTATCTCAGCAAGCCTTTGTTGAGTTCCAGCTGATGGAACAATTGATGGCTTAGAATCCTATTTCTAATGATAATGATGAGTGGGCTTATTCTTGGGGGCCTAATTATACATCTGCCAGCTTCTACAGGAGGATCTTTAAGCCTTTAGCCACCCCAGCCATCTATAAATGGCTTTGGAAGTCTTTGCTTGGTTACTAATAAAGGACAGGTTAAATTCAAAGGATCTACTGAAGAAGGCATTGGGAGGTTACTGATAACTTCCATTGTCTATTGTGCCCTGTTGGTGTGCATGAGGATCGTTTGCACCTATTTTTTATTTGCAATTTTAGCCAGAGGATCTGGAATTATCTTCAGATTTATTGGGTCCAAGCCACTGATATACAATTAAGTGTAAGTCAAGCAAGAAAGTAATTTGCTAGACCTTTCTTTATGGAAGTGGTGATTGTTGCTTGTAGGCATATTTGGCTCCAAAGAAATGGCAAGATTTTTGAGCATCAGAGGCCTTCTTTTGCTGGTGTGAAGAGGGGGTTCCTCCATGATTTAACCATGCTGCAGCACAGAATGAAGAAGAAATGTGCTGAGGAGTTGTTGCTTTGGATCAATAATCTTCCCTAGCTGATTAGTGCTGTTGGTGGTCTTTGTACATATGTTTTGGTTTCTTCTTCTCCTTTTTTGTACATAAACTTTGATTTCAGTTTTTAATAAAGGGATGGGATGTTGTGGGGCTTTTTCCCTATAGTCAGAGTGTTCCAAAAAAAAGATCACCTACTCAAGAGATCTCCCAATCCCTCCACCCAAACTCGTTCATCTACAGATGGTTGAAGGAGAAGGCCCTAATCTAAATCTTCACCAAGCCGTTCTTCATTCCCCCCTCATTCACTTTAGGGATTCGTGTCTAGGGTTTGCTTGTCGAAAACCTAGACTTCATTGTTACTCACTTGTTGTTTGTAGCAGATTTTTGGTGTTCTTGAGAGCCCCCAATTTGGTTGTGGGTGTGTGCCCCAAGCTCATTGTAAAGGCTCTGGTTTCCGCCTTGAAATATTCTATAGTTGATGCGGGCATCTACTTGTTAGCACGTTAGGACAATAAACAACGATGTATAATGTCTAAGGCCTGCGAGCCGCATGTTTGGCCGAGCCTTCTAAACAGGCCGGTTTGTATCCACTTCGAGTCCAATTAGGTTAAAAGCCGGTTTGGGCCTGTCCAACCAATTAGAGATTTGCCTCCTCTATAAAGGATCCAACAGCTAGGGTTTAGGGGGTTCAGAATTTTTAGAGTTCGACCTATGGCGAGCGGTGACTGCTAGGGCTCCGCAACCCCCTCGTTGCCGCCTCCCCCGGGGGCTATGGCGGCGGTGCCCGAACCTCTCGGGACCGTCCCCGCCTCCCTGCTCCCCGCCTCCCACCTGCCTACTCTCCCATGGCCCTTCCCCTCATCCTCGCCTCGGAGCGCTGCTGTCGCGCCGTCGGAGACCCTTGCTGCTGTTGCAGGCCCGCTCTCTTCGGATACTCAGGCTGGTCTCCAA
Organism: Alopecurus myosuroides; assembly: GCA_028641055.1. Taxonomy (NCBI): domain Eukaryota; kingdom Viridiplantae; phylum Streptophyta; class Magnoliopsida; order Poales; family Poaceae; genus Alopecurus; species Alopecurus myosuroides. The sequence goes on along the minus strand of CM054063.1, from coordinate 230,955,794 downwards.
TCGACGACTACACCGTACCAGCGCGGGCTCGCCGGCGCTGGCCGCGGCTCCCGGGCAAGCTCCGCTCGATCCCAGGTTCGGCCTTTCTCCTCTCCGTCTACCACATCTTCCACACCATGGTAGCCTTCTCCCCTGCTCCTATTAGTGTTCGTTCCCTCTCCCGCTTCAGGATCACCCCAGCGGCGCGGGCTCCTCGTTGCAATGTCTACCTTGTCAAGAACGTCCTAAATTTTCGGTTCACCAATCTTGGCCACTCCTTCAAAGTCAGCCATGTTAGCCACTTTGTGTACTCCTCCCTAGCGGCCTCTCCCGAAATTACTGCCATGATCACTGCGCTTGCTAAGTTCTCTTTTGGTCAATCGTCTTTCCTACTCCACTCTACGCGCGCTGATGCCATGCGCGCTGAGCTTCTCATCATCGACGCCGGAGAAGAAAACGACTCTGAGGCTGCGCGCGTGCCTAGCCACCCGTCCCTCCCGGTCCCTCTTACCCTTGCCACCGTGGCTGCTGACCACGTCAATCCCGGTCGAGACGTCGAGAACACAGCGTGTAATTCATCACCTCTGGGCCCACTACCTTTCCACGCGTCAACGACACGCCTCGCGGTCTGGCCTTGTCGTGTCGCATCCAAAGTACCCCCGTGGGTCCTCCTGCTTGCGACCGCGCCAGGCACACACCCTTATCCCCTCACGATCCGTCCACTCCCCCGTTGTCGCCCAACACCGCATAGACCAAGACGCCTGTCATCACCAACGGCGTCTGCGCCTTGGAATTCCCTCCCCTCTGCTCCAAAACACAAGGCGCCGCGAACCCCTCCCCTACCCAACGTGCCACACCCTCCCCTACGCCAAACCACCCTGCCTCTGCTCCTTGTCACCTCAGCGCCGCGCGGGATCCCGCCGCTCCCTGTGCTGCTCAGAGTACTCCCATGGCGTGCGCCGCGCTTGGTAGTCCTGCCAACTCGCCGCGCCGTCCGGGCCATGATGTTGCCCCCAACACCCCCTATTTAGCAGCCCTGCTCACACCCTCCACTCCCCAAACCACTCGACACCGCGCCACTGTCTTCAATCTCGCCCCAAATCTCCGCCGCTGCTTTCGCTGCCTCTGCGCCGCCCACCCTGTCCGCGAGTGCCACGACCCCGTGCGCTGCAATTGCGGGAGGAACGGCCACCGGCGACCCTCCTGTAAGCTTCCCTCTCTACATTTCTCCCACATCTCGGATTCTCCTCGTTCGTGCACTCAATCTGCTCCCTCTTCCCCTGCTAGGATGTCTAACTTCATCGACCTTGTGAGCTCTGGCTCCTCCTCCCCCGCTGGCGAGCGCTCGCCCCATTACGCTCAGGGGGGTAGCTGGCTAGGGCCTTCAAAGATGCGGAGAAGAAGCGCTATGGCCCTCCGCTCTTTCGTCCTCCGACACCCTTCCTGCGTGGTGTGGCCTTGCCTACACCCTCTTCCGCCGCCATGGACGCCGCTCCGGGTTCCTTCCACGTCTCCTCGGGCCCCTGCCTTGCTCCTTCCCCGGCTACCTCCCCTCAGCGGCCTGCCCATGCCGAATGCTTCATGCCGTTGGTTGGGGACTTCTCCTTCAGCCGCCCGTTTGCCTTTGCGCTGATCTCTCCGTCCGTTGAGAGCCCGGGGTACCTGCTTCGCCGCGCCATGGAGGAGGTCGGTGGCAACCCAACCTATGGGCTTGCCGCCTCCTACTACGGCGCTATGATGCTCATCTTCTATTCGGAGGAGGAGCATGAGACGGCGCTCTCCGGTCCCCCGCTGCACTTCAATGGGCACGCCATCTCCTTCGAGCGCCCGGAGAACGCCAAGAATCGTTTCGGCTGGAGCTACGCTTGCTTCGCCCGAATCTCCGCGGTGGGATTTCCTCTTGAGCATTGGAACGAAGGGGGGATACGCAATGCCTTCCGCTCGATCGGAAGTGTATGTTGCATTGACCCTCTTTGTTTGAATGAACTCGATTTCTCCACGGTGCGCCTCGTCCTCCACCTCGAGCACGCCGGCAAGATCCCCCACACCCTCCTGCTGCGTGATTTCGAGGAAGAAACCTCCACGGAGGTTACCATCCACGTCGTCTACTCCTGGAGCTCGCCCCCTGGGGACCTCTCCCACGATGGCTACTTTGCTGGTGGAGGCGGGGACTCCACCCGTCGCACTGGTGGCCGCAAGGCCGAGTCCGAGCCTCCCAGACGCCGTGCTGGGCGCTTGGACGACATCGACACTGATTCTCCGGCCTCCCCGCTCCCAGCTTCCCCCACTGGGAAAGAGCCTCTGACGCACAACTCGGGGGCTGATGTGCTTGACCTTTGGTCTCGTGTGCTCTCCCGCAGGGGTGAGGTCCAGCCCTCCAACCCTGCCATGCCCGTCGACCTTTGGAACAGGGTCCTCGGACGCAGGATGGTGTCCTAGTTTCCTGAAGCGGGCCTTGACGCTGACCAGGTGAATAAGCTGCCTACATCTGAACCCCCGTGCCCTTCTCCACCCCTCGATGACCTTCCTATGCTTGCTCTGCAGTGGTACGACACCCTAGCTACCCCGCCGACCCCGCTTTTCCCTGTTGTTGACCCTGTGGCGCCACCTCTGCTCGGCGCTGCTTCTGGTGCGACCTCTGACAGAGACGTGGCCGCTCTGTCTGGTGCTATGGCAGCTCTCGCCTTCTCTGCCACCAGAGAGGAACATGAGGCCATCGAGCGGAGGAGGCGTGCCAGGCGCAAACGGGTGTCCGACTCGTCCTTCAAGGCTCGACATAGCTCCCGTCTAGCCTCTAAGGAACCAACCCTCTTCACCGACATGCTGACCCGTGCCAAGAACGCAAAGGCCTCCCATTTAGACGCCAGCAAGGGTTCGCCTCGGCTCCGCTCTGCCGTCGCTGACCTCGACCTTGACGACGACGTTCCCGGGCCCATCCCTCTCCGCAAGCTGAAGGCGCTGGCTATCCCGTGATAAGAGGTGTCGACGCTGCTGACCTGGACAGTGAGTTCGCGGTGCCCGACCGTTCCCCATGATTTGCCTGCTCATCGACGGAGCTCCCGTCCGGGCGTCTCCCTGCTTATCAGTGAGACACGGAGCCTCTCGTCGTCGCCTTTTTGGCCTGTTTGACTGTCATCTCCCTGTTGTTGGCCATGCTGCGTCTAGGCCTCAGTTGTGCTGTGATCTTTTTGTCCCCTACTCGTCTTACCCCTGTAACGGCTTTCGGCCCCTGAACCTTGTGTGGGAGAATGCAGTCTGCTTTTGGGTACCCTCTGGTGTTTCTCGTACCCCTTTATGATTAGCTCTGCTATTCATTTATGCTCTTGGAACATTTGTGGCGTCGGGGATGATGATAAGTGTAAACTCATCTCTGCTGACCTTGCTCACCTCCATCTCCACTTTGTGGCCCTCCAGGAAACAAAACTGTCCGCGCCTACGGACCCCAAACTTCGATCCTTTATCCCCCTCGTCCCTCTCTCAATTCTGGGGGAATCCTTTCTGCTTGGAATGGAACTATTTTCGCCCTGACTAACACCTTTTCCACCGACTACGTCCTCTCCACTGATCTCACTTTTTTGTCGGACAACACATCGATTAGGATTAGCAACGTCTATGCACCGTGTGTTTCCTCCCTCAAAGAAATTTTCCTCCCTGGCCTCCTCGAAAACGACCCAGGTGATTCAACCCCTTGGGCCTTGTGTGGAGACTTCAACCTCTGTCGTACCTCCGATGACCGTAATAACGCCAACCTCAACACTAGGGAAGCGGCCCTCTTCAATAATACCATCCATGACCTCTGCCTCATTGATCTCCCTCTCTGTGATAGACTCTACACCTGGTCCAACCGTAGGCCCTCTCCCACTCTTGTTCGCCTCGACCGCTTTCTCATCAACAACGCGTGGAACGCCACCTTTCCCTCCTCCCCCCTCTCCTCGGCGCCGAATGACACTAGTGATCACGTACCCATTATTGCAACGGTCTCCTCCACCGTCCCCCGCTCTAACATTTTCCGCTATGATCACTCCTGGGCGATCAACCCCCGTTTCTGCCGTGCTATTCGCTCGGCGTGGGCCTCCTCCTTCAGGGACGATGCCACTGCCAGATTAGTTGCCCGTCTGCGCGTCTGCCGTTTTACTTGTAAAAAGTGGACGAAAACCACTGCCCATTTTTTCCAACGCGATGCGGACGCCCGGATCCTCCTTCATCTCCTCGACCACCTAGAAGAAAAGCGTGCCCTTTACCCTCTTGAAAAACGCCTTCGAACCTTGACCTCCGAGGCCCTTCACCGCTCTATCCATGAGAGATGGACCTACTGGAAACTGCGCTCTAAGGTCCGCTACGCTATTGATGGTGACGAAAACACCAGCTATTTTCATGGGATGGCTTCCTGTCGGCGCAGAAAAAACCTAATCCCCCTCCTTGAAGAAAATGGTATCTCTTACTCCGACCATGACAACAAAAGCCGTATCCTCAACTCTTTTTACAAAATCCTGCTTGGCACTTCCAACGCTTGCTCTTGGAATTTTTAGCTACGCTCGATTTATCCTCAACCAAACAACCTCCCCTCCAGCCTGTCCGAACCCTTCACCCTCTCCGAGATAAAAACCGTGGTGTATGCTATGAACCCTACCTCTAGCCCTGGCCCGGACGGTTTTGGCCCAAGTTTCTACATTAAGGTTTGGGACACAGTAGGCGTTGACGTCTGCAAAATCTTCGCTGACTTCTATGACCTCTCGCTTGACCTAACCCGTATTAATAGGGCCTACCTAATTCTGCTCCCTAAGACTGCTGCTGCAAGACTCCCTGGGGTTTTCCGCCCCATCTCCCTTCAAAACTGCATCCTTAAGATTATCACAAAGGTGCTTACGTCCCGTCTACAACATTCCATTCACAGTCTTGTCGACCTTGACCAAACAGGGTTCCTCTCTGGGCGCCGGATCTCAGAAAACATTATTTACGCCGCTGACCTCCTGCGCTGCTGCCACTCTCGCAAAACCCCGACCTTAGTCTTCAAATTGACTTCCGTAAAGCTTTCGACTCTATCAACTGGCGTAGCCTCATCTCCATCCTGCAGGCCCGTGGGTTTGATGATAAATGGTGCTCCTGGATGATCTGTATACTTGACACCGGTCATACTGCCGTCATCCTTAACTGGGTCCCCAGTCCCTGAATTCGCTGTAAAAATGGGCTGCGTCAAGGAGATGCCCTCTTCCCCTACCTCTTCATCATTGTCACCGATGTCCTCCAAAGAATGGTTCGATCTCACCACCACCATGCCTCCTTCCACCACCCAATCGATGCCACCCTGCCTCCCGTGGTCCTCCAATACACTGACGATACCCTCATCCTCTGTCAGGGTTCCACCTCAAACACCGTTGCTCTCAAGACCATCCTTGATGACTTCGCGTCCGCTACCGGGCTCGCTATAAATTTCCACAAATCCAACTTCATCCCCATGCATGTCGATGCTGACACTACTACAGCCATTGCCTCCACCCTGGGTTGCCCGGTGTCCTCTTTCCCCCAGACCTACCTCGGCTTACCTCTATTCCCCACCAAACTTCCTCTCTCCGCGTACGCCTCTCTTATCTCTACGTTCGACAAGAAGCTCTCCGGTTGGAGTGCTATGCTACTCTCGTCCGGGGATCGACTTGTCCTTTGCAATGCAATCCTCAACAACATCGCCACTTATTTTATGTGCTCCTTTCTCCTGCCCCATGGTGTGATAGATGCTATAGATAAGAGGCGTTGGGCCTTCTTCTGGACTGGAAAAGATTCTTGCTCAGGTGCTAGGTGTCTAATCGCTTGGGACAAGGTCTGTTTATCTGTGCAGGTGGGCGGCTTGGGCATACGGGATCTCCACCGGCAAAACACGGCTCTCCTTATGAACTTTGTTCATAAACTGCACCAGGAAGAGGATCTCCCATGGAAGGTTTGGTTCCGATCCCACTCTCACCCTGACCTCGGTCACGGTGCCACCCACAACTCATACATCGACTGCATTTGTAACTCACTGCCTCCCCCTCTACCGCTCGTTGACCCACTATACTCTTCATAACGGTCGCACCATCTCCTTTTGGTTTGACAGGTGGCTTCACGGCCACCCCCTCCGATTCCAGTTTCTGGCTCTCTTCTCGCATTGCACTCGCCCTCATATCTCCGTCGCGGATGTTGTCTCCCTCGGGCTCCCCCTCCAGCCACGCCTCTCCACCGTTGCATCATGCGAGCTCCTTCCGCTACTCAGATTATCAGCAACCTTTCGCTAGACACCCTCCCCGGTGACCGCTTCCTTGCCTTGGGGGCTGAGAAAAAATTCAGCTCTCAGGCCGTTTTCCGCATGCTCGCCCCTGTTGGGACGGTAGACGCCCCCTCCGTTCTCTGTTGGAAGTCCAAGCTTCCCTCTAAAATCAAAATATTTTGCTCTCTTGCTCTCACCAGACGTCTTAGCTCTCGGGCCAACCTCCTCCGCAAAGGTTGCGCCCCATCTGACAGTTGCGGGCGTTGTTCCACCTCTGAGACCTGCGACCATCTATTCCTCGTCTGCTCGGTCTCTGCCGAAACTTGGCGACGCCTCCGGGTCACTACGTCATCCGTTCCGCTGCTATGGACCTTTCCCCGGCCCACGGATGTGCCCAGACACATCTCTGTCTGGCACCCTGGCTTGGCTGCTGTCATGTGGAACCTATGGAAGGCTAGAAACGACGCCACGTTTAACGGAGTGCTCCTCTCCTCGTCCCAGGTCCTCCTTCGTGTTGATGATGATGTGTCCCTTTGGGGGCACCGGTTCCCCGATGTCTGTAGTCCTCAGGTCTAATCCCTGCGTGGATTCATCCGCGATTGTGCGTTGTAGCTTTCTCTCCCTCACAACCCCCTGTGCTTCCTGCTCAATGTGTAATCTGACCTTTGTGGTGTTTCGAGGTATAATACAACTGGTGGGGTAACTCACCTCCCCCCTCCCGTCATTCTCGAAAAAAAACAATTTTGAGAGTTTAGACACGAGTTTTTTTATCGTGTGTAGCATTCCTCCGGGGACGGCGCTGCCGTGTTACCAGTTTTAATAAAGTTGCGTGAAGGTTCTTGTGTGCATCAAGTATTATCGTGCCGTGGTTTGAGGCGTGGTGATCATCGCCCCGTTGCTTGGTGGATTCGTCCCTATTATTCAGGTTGCGTTCATCACGTGATTGAAAGAATTACTTATCTTTTTGACTCGTTGTGAAAGATCGGGCAAAATTTACGGATCATCAGGTTGATCCATATCAAGTGGTATCAGATTTCTGGGTTGCTCACAACGAGTTCTTGCTAATTAATTTACTGGTTTTCTTGATACTACTTTAGGCTGGTCACAATGGGGAGAAACATACACTGGTAATCTACACGCTTTCTTAAACTATGTTACTACCTCCACAATGGGTAGTAACATATACGTAGTGTCATGCAACTATGCATTTATTAGGCTATAGACTCATTGTTTCTTGGAGTGTGTGATGTTCCGGTAACTTTAGCTAGTTACCACAAACGTATCTCTCTTTATTAAATACGTGCCACATAAGCAAAGTTGTATTGAATCGTGTGATGTTACCGCTAAGTTCCTCCCATTGTGACCGGCCTAAGTTCACACGCAACTGACAGCCAGAACACCTGCTGACGGCTACAACGCATCGCACGGATTGTTTCAACCGTGTGGCATTAAGAGCTTGAATTGACCAATATGTACTACGGAGTACTACTAACTTCTGGGTTTAGCACATTTTAAGTACTAACAAGTTATAATAGCAGATCACAGTCTAACTAATAGCTGTCCGGCCCTGAAAGGGTCCTTCATTGATTAGGTTAGCACGTTTACCTGCAAAAAAAAAAAAAAAAATTAGCACGTTGGCAATTGCCTAGCACTCGGTCTGAATAATTATCACTCCTACAGCAATACTGATGCTCCATACACCTGGCCCTTTTATTTACAAACCGCCTACTCATACAGCACGAACATGATCATGAGCGGTACGTGCACCCGCTTCCGTATAGTTCTCCGTGCCTTTCAGCATCTAATTCCGTGCGCAAGTTGACTCACCAAGATCATGATATGGATCATTGAATGGTCGTAGGCCGGTGCAACATGACACTGTCAGGCGCGTACCACACCCGGCCGGCAGGCGCACGGGCATTTGTTAGCCAGCTTTGTTAGTAACAACAAGATGGTTGTGGCACGTGCATAAATGGAAACCCCATCCTGGTTCAGATGGATGGGTATTCGGTTAGAAATGCAGAACAGCAGAACCATCTCAGGCATCGTTTTTGGTCCGACGGCCCCGAGGCACGCATATGGCTCGACTCGGCTCGCGTCGTAGCATCCCGACAAACCATTCTCGATCTTTTAACGTCGCTTCCCTGACAGATCTTCTTTTTTGAAACAATTCCCTGACAGATCTTCATGGCTCATGTGTCAGGCCTGCAAAACACCTGACCGCATGACCCATTTCCTGCAGAATGTGTAAACTACAATTATACTGCTGCATAGCCCACGGCATCTGCAGGGTACAGGCAGTACGCATGGCAATGGCCAATGGGTAGGCCATGGGCGCCCCTGGGTACAAATACATTTCATATCATCACCATGACTCCATACCCGATGGATACCCATAAGACAGCTCAAGACAGCAATAAAAAAAACTTCATTCAATTCAAAAAATTTAAAATGAACTTAGGTTGACACAGCCAACACAAATGACTCCAGTTCTTCAACAATGGTAAATCGCTTGAGAGCACTGTTTTGACAAACGAGACCAAAGTCCCATATAAATGAGGTATGACATTCTTCTTTTACTACAACTGAGAGTAACCACCGATTTGGAGCTCCCCGACGGTGTCCCCTGCGGCGTCCTCGCGCCGGTGACGTGGCCGGCGCCGGCTTGGAGCGCCGCCGTGATGGCCGTGGTTGCTGCCGCGTCTCCCGGCCAGGGCGCCCCTGCTGCTGCCTCGGGGGAGAGCCCCGCCTCGTTGTTGCGTGGGATGAGTTGGGCGGACCTCGCGGAGGAGGCCGACGCTGCAGAGGCTGAGCGGGCGGAGGCGGAGCGCCGATGCTCCCCGCCGGCCCCTCCCACCCTGGCGGACTTCCTCGCCATCGCATCTCAACCGCGGCGTTCCTAGGCGGCACGACGACGCGCGGAGGCGGCTCGACGCTCTTTAGGGTTTGCCAGAAGGGGCTCGGGCGGCGGCGACGGTTGGGCCTGGTAGGGCTGGAACGGTGACGATTGGCCCTGCCCGAGTGGTCGTTGGCTCCTCCCCGCCAGCGCCTGGCGGAGCTGCGCCACGGCGGCCTTCCCGGCGGCTGTTTGCCCTTTTCCTCGACGGCGCAGAGGATCCGAGCCCGTCTGTGCTGGGCTCTTGGCCGTACGAGGTGGCTACTGCGCGACCTGGTTGACGAAGGGATGAACCTTGGACCCGGCGAATAAGGATACCTGGTCCTAGGCCCAAGACTGAAGCCCAATACGGGAAGCCTTTGGACTACTCTAGAAGGCCCAGTTGAAGTCCACCCGTAATGCCTTGCGGGATAAGATAGGAAACTTGTAACCGACATAGGTTTAGAGTTCGAGTCCTCCCCGCGTACGGTTTGGGACCTGGCCACCTATATAAGACCAGGAGAGCCACCGGGAGAGGACCAGGCAATACGTCACCATCAATCGTTGAGCTCGAGATCGTACTCTCGACTTGGGCAATCCCCCATTGTAACCGATCTATTCGATAATACAGATCGACAGATGCAGGAGTAAGGGTTTTACCTCTACGAGGGCCCCGAACCTGGGTAAATCGTGCCTCCTGTCTAGCCGAAGATCGCCACTAGCGTCCACAGGTTCTCCTATTCGAAACCCTATGGGTTTACCCGAGGGACTTGTTGAGATGCAGATTCGACAATTGGCGCTGTCTGTGGGAACGACGGACGCTGGATCTCCGGCATCTTCGGCTTCATCGAAAGCCAACTCACGTTGGAAACCTTCGACTTCGACTCCAACCAACCCAATTCGGATCGGATCTGTCGTAGTCACCCCTCACTCGCCGGAATCACGCCCAGAATTCAGCAATCTGGAGAAAAGCGTCACCTTGACGTTCGGGAGCTTCAAGTTCTACACCAAAAGAGACGGGATCCTCCACTTCCCTGAAGAATCGGGATCTGAGTCAATTTCCAGCTCAGGAGCTGTCGTTTCACGACCCTACTTGGCGAAAAGTGACGAGTCAATCCGGCTCAACACCAGCAATTTCCATACCCTCTCTACAGAGGAACCCTCTCGGGTCAGGAAGGCCTTTCGAGTCACGCCTAGGACTCACAAGCCACGTCTGGCTCAAGTCTGCATGGCAAGATCGGAACAGCCACCCGCGGAGACTGAACAAAGCGCGAAAGAACGCGCCGAGATCAACGTTTCACGAGACGCCTGGTTCCGAGCAAAGGAGGCCATCCGCACAAAGCAAACCACCTGCGGCCGGGGTCCCACACGAAGACATGGTCGCCTACCACTACCATCTAGTGAGAGCGGCCACTGCTATCAAAGAAGCTCGAGAAGATATGGTCGTGCGAAAAAGAATGGCGGACGAGTCGAGCCAACGCCGAGCGGAGCTATCCCTAACACCTTCCATCGGGAACCGCCCCCAGAAGAAGGGACGTGCCTCGAGAACCTCGACTATGGACGGCGAGTCCTTAAGCGGAATCAGCAAATCACTTATGCGTGTGGACGAAGATGGAAACATCCATCCGCAAATTCCCGCAGCCGCGGTGCTAGCCGCAGCTACCTACATGCAGATAAATCAACCAGGGGAAAACGATCCCCGCGCGGAACAATACAAGCAAGTACAAAAAGGACTAGGCATGGCAGCCGCAAAACTTGCCTCCTATGATCGCAGGAAGGCGGTCGAACAGAAGGACAAAGAAGCACCCCGTGGACGTAGGGGCACATCACCCGACAAGGAAAAATCGCCCCGCCGAGCATGGGGAAAAGAAGCCCGGCGACGAGGAGATAGCCCGAGTGGCAGAGATAGCAGCCCAAGGGGCCGAGACTGTAGCCGCAGCCCGAGAAGAGGTCGAGATCGCAGCCCACGGAGGAATCGAGATCGCAGCCCGCGAGGAAATCGGGATCGCAGCCCGCGAAAAGATCGATACAACAGCCGCTCGCGACATCGCAGCAAAGAACTGAGAGGAGACGCCAATCGAGATGAGCCCGGATACAATGCACGATCGGACATCGCCCAGCGCAAGGTCGATAAAGGTCGGGCGGTAAGAAACCGCGCGCGCTCTCCATCCTCATCCTCCGATGATGAAGTCTGCGGAGCCCTATGCTTTACCCGCAGCATCCGCGAAGCACCGCTACCCAAAAGATTTAAGCTGTCCACGGTAGTACAGAAATACGACGGTTCGCAGGAACCTTCTGCCTGGTTGTCGGATTACCTCACGGCAGTAAAATGCCAACGTGGGAACAAAAACACAGCTATGCAGTACCTCAACCTACACCTAGTCGGTGCAGCTCGCAGCTGGCTCGAAGGAAGGTCGAAAGCATGCTACGGGTCCTGGGACGACGTAAACATGGATTTCTGCAAAAATTTCCAAGCAACATACAAACGGCCTGCGACCATCGAGGAGCTACGGGCTTGCAAGCAGAAAAGTGGTGAGTCTACTCGCGAATATATTCAGCGATGGACCACGCTAATGAACACGGCGGGGAATATATCAGAAGAAGTCGCAGTTGAAGCATTCGCCAAAGGAGCACGGCGAACCTCTTTCAGGGAAGAACTGGGGCGACTAGCACCCAAAACCATGGGAGAATTGATGGCATAGCCGATAGATGGGCAAACGGCGAAAATGCAGTGCGCAACGAGAAAGATTCATCCCCAGCACGCGATGACGACCGCCATAGTCGAAAGAAAAGAAGAAAGAACTACGACCATGATGATCGAGAAGAATTCGTAGCAGCGGAGTTAACCAAAAACCGCGACAGCGGATATCGTGGAAAACGCGAGTGGAAACCAAAGCAAGAAGACAAAACCCCCGAGGAGGACCTTGACGGTTACTGTACGCTACATCTATTTACAGATGAGCGCACAGGCAAAACTAAGGCAACACACCTTCTCAAGGATTGCCGAAAGTTCATCGATATCCACGAGGCCCTCCTGAAGAAAAATAGATCAGCAATTAGTCAGGGTTACCCGCAGCTTCCCGGAGGAGGAACTCAAGGATTTCAACAACCACAAGCCCTGCCCCCAGCAGGAAACCAAAATGCAATGCTAGCTGCGCTGCCAGCGCCACCCGCCCCAAATCAAGGAGCCAGCGGGTACCCGAACCCGGCAGGGTTCTTAGGCATGATACAAAAGGTCTGTCCATCACGCAGAGTTCAGAAGACAAACACGCGAAAGCGATGCATGGATGTGCAAACTCCAACTACAAGAACTGAGTACCTGAAGATGGTGGAGCATCCGATAACTTTTTCCAAGGAAGACCACCCTCCGCGAGTCTATCGACCATGACACGCCGCGCTTGTCATAAAAGCACAAATTGGCAATTACGAGCTGGCTCGCATGTTCATGGACGGAGGTAGCGGCATCAACATCATCTACGCAGACACGCTCCGACGTATGAACAAGAATTTGGATGGACTCGCAGAATCAGAGACATCCTTCCACGGGATAGTTCCAGGAAAAGCAGTCCGTCCACTCAGAATGATCAACCAAGAGGTGGTGCTAGGCAACCGAAGCAATTACAGGCGAGAATTCCTCGACTTCGAAGTTGTCGATTGGCCCTCACAATACCACGCCATTCTTGGTCGAACGGCATTCGCCAGATTCATGGCAGTACCACACTACGCATACCTGAAGCTCAAGCTACCTGGAGAATATGGCACAATCACCATCGACGGCGATTTTCAAAAGTCCAACAAGTGCGACATCGAATTCAACGAGATCGCTCAATCTTTCGGGATGCAGGAAGAACTAGAGGAGATAGCAAAAACCACGGATCACTCTGTGATGCCCCTCACCAAGAAGAACGCTCCATAGCTCGAATTCAACACAAACAGCGGTACCCGCAAGCATCAAGTACACCCGACGGATTCTGCGAAGACGGTGATGGTGTCCACCACCCTCTCGCCAGCATAGGAAAGCGCGCTCGTCGAACTCCTTCGTGAGTACTGGGAAATTTTCGCCTGGCAGCCCTCAGATATGCCAGGAATACCCAGGGAGTTTGCCGTGCACTCACTCGAAGTCTACAAGGACGCAAAGCCCATCAAGCAGACCACCCGACGGTTCTCAGAACCTAAGTAGAAAGCGCTTGAAGACGAGATAAACAGATTGCTCGCAGCAAAATTCATCTGTAACATCCTTGAATTTTTTGGAAAGTTCAAAAATCACAAAAATTTAAAACTTTTGTTTTCTATTAAAGCAAGCCACCAAAGACAAATAAAACTCAAACACAAAGGTTGTATTATTGGTTTTCCAAAAAAACATAAGAATTGTTTTCACCATCTTTAATAATTTAATTAAACTTGAAAATAGTTTTGTGACCACATTTTTGTCTTATCAAACCCTAATAATGTAAAATTGTTTTACTAGTTATATGTTTTCCAAGTCTTTCTTCAACCCCTAGTTATAGATAATATTTATTTCTCCAACTATTTAGTTATTGAAAATATACAAAGACAAAATTCAACCATATCCCTTTTCAACTAATAATCCAGTAACAAAATAGTTTTCACCATTTTCCTTTTGGAGAAAAGGACTTGCAAGAAACATGTTTTCAAATAGTTAAGTATCAATGCTCTATCTTCCTAATTACTCACTATAATTTTCTCTATTATAAAAATGACATAAGATGCTATTAGGGTGTACCCCTATTTTAAAATATAAAATTGTGAAAACAAGATGAAATGACCTTCAAAAATATGTTCTCAACATTTAGAATGTCACTGAAATTTTATTTAACTAATAACTATATTTTATAATTTTCTAAATTAAAACTTTTATTGAATCAATATTAAGGAAATATTTTAATTTTTCAAAATATAAAAAAAAACATGTTGAATTGTTTACAAAAAAATTATGGTCTGAAAAATATTAATATTACAAGTTTTTAGAAATTTAATTGGGGCTAATTGGATTTATAAAAATAGAAATAAAAAGAAAAAGAAAAGAGAAAACAGAACATAAAAAACAGAAGAAGACAAGAGAGAGAAAGAGCCAGAGCGGCCCATCCCATCTCCCTCTCCTTCACTCTCTCCCACTCGCACCCGCGCGACGCGCAGAGGCCCACGGCCCAGCAACACAGCAGCCTGCCCCAGCTTTTCTCTCTGCGACTGACGCGTGGGGCCCACGGTGACATCACCTCTTACATCGCCCTTCTTCCTCCTCACTGATGGAAACCGCGACAGTCACGGGCGGATTTTCTCCGTGCAAATTGCTCGTCATCAAGGCCATTAAACTCCTCCCGGAGACCACCCCTATATAGAACATGCACCCCTCTCTGTTTCCCCTCTCTCTCCCCATCCAATAGAGCCCCAGTCCATCCCTGATTCCTCACCGGAGTGATTTCATCCCGCGGCCCTTCCTCCACCTCCGACTAGCACGGTGAGTACTAAGGCCCGAGATCACGTTGTTCCTGCTCCCCGAGCCCGTGCGGTCCTTCCTAACCCCCCTGCTCGATTTTATCGCCGCAGATTCGAGTACGACGTGCACGCCTAGGCGCACCGGAACCATGCCACCTCCAACTGCTCGTCGTCGCAATTCCAGGAAGAGAGAGCCTGCACTGCCGCCTCCGTCTTTCCTGCTGTGTTGTGCTGATCATCTTCGTCAACTCCAGGAGCCCGGGAACCATCTGCAACACCGCCGCCATCAACGACTGCAACTCCGGCCGCCGCCTCGACATTTTCCGGTGAGATCTCGCCGCCCGGTGAGCTCCCTTTTGTCCCTGCCCGTTAGATCTACGACGGAGGGCCTAGATTAGATCTTATAAACGAAGAGGTATCGGCGAATCAGAGAGCGCCGCGTCAGCACGCGTGTTACTTCCTTATCCGTTGCCCGGCGCTGCGCGTAAACAGCCCAAGCCCAATTCCTGTCCATCGCCCTGCGCGACAGATAAGCCATTTTCGGCCCAACTGTCCCCGGAGTTTAATTTCGAATAAAAATAGAAAAACAATTTTGCAGATTAGTCCCTAGAACTTTGAACCATCATAACTTTCGATCCAGTTAGCCAAATTTAGCAAACTTGGACTTTTTGAAATCCCCTGGATCTGTAAATTCTTTCGGAACTGTTGAATTTCAAATTTGACAAACTTAAATTTGTTCAATTTCAAATATGCTTATTTGATGAAATTTGGCATAATTCAAATTCTACAAATCCAAAAATTGTAAATAAAATATATTTGGAAACCTTAGGATGTGTACTTTCATATCCTCTGTCCCAAAATAAAAAATTGAACAAATTAAAATCGATTTTAGAATTATATGGCCATTTGAGCAAATTTGACTTAGTTTAAATTCTATAAATAATTTTAATATGTTTTCTTAAGCAATGTTGCTCCATATGGAAACCTTAATCCATAGAAACCAGTGCCATAGAATTTTGGACACATATGATCCATAACCATGTATTTTAGGCCAAGTTATCACACACATGTTTCACACCATATTAAAAATGACTTAGGAAATATTTTTGCTTAAGTGGTTCTATGTGTGTATGGCCATATGAAACCAAGGCTAAGTCCTTAGTGAAGTTTCAACTTATACTTAGCCAACACATGAACATAAAAACACTAGTACAAATGTTTCCATCAACTTCTTGTCTCCCCATGCTTGCTTCAAGATTTCACCAAGTTGGGATTTGTGAGAACCATGAAGTGCAATGGAGGACTTAACCATCTAGAGGTTTTTCCGCATGAAGATAGAAGACCAATGAAGACTTAGCAAATAAAACAAACTTCAGAAGCATCTCCAAGAAGTGGAAGCACTTAGAAGAAAACCATAGAAACTTCCAGAAGACTAACCCCCTTTCTCTCTAAGTCTTTTTCCTTCCCTTTTCTATTCTTCTCCTTTCACCTTGATGGCAAAAACAAGGAAGATCATTGAAGAAATCACTTAGGATCCACAACAATCTAAAGCATACTCCATCAAGTGAAAGTACATGAAGAAATGAAGAAGAAGACTCACCTCTCCCATTCTATCCTCTTGTCTCATTTCTCCTCTATTTTGACTTAGTGATACTTTCACATTTGTTAAATAAAACACTTAGTTGTGACCACACCACTTGGGAAACAACTAGTGAGAAAACCATGAAGACTATCAAGACCAAGAGAAGCACCACACCAAGGAAGGAAACAACTTAGATGGCATGATGATCTTCAAGGAGGCAATCACATGAGGTCTAGAAGCAATCCATACAAGTTGAAGAATAACAAGTTATTTTTGTCCAACCATTGAGCCAAATGTAAAACCCAATACTTAGTAATATTTTCCCTTTGATGATGAAGTTAGTAGACCTACCCTAACCACAATGGAAAATACTAACATAGTCACTCAAATATTTTTGAAGGTGAATATGACCAAGTGTTTGCATGTATTACTTTAGTTGAAGAAGTAATATGTTTATTCTTAGTGAACTCTTGGAACTTCCTCGACAAGTATGGTCATAATAAAGTTAGATCACATAAAACTCAACCTAGTCCATCCCAAGTAAACCCTTGGAATTTCCTTAACAAGTATGAGACCATTAGAGAATGAATCTTTCAAACTCAAACCTAGACCTTGTCGTAGCCAACTAGATTAAACCCCTTTGACTATGTTAATGCTTTGTATGATCTTTTCACTTGTTTGTTTGCTTGCTAGTATGCTTGTTTATTTTGTTATTGTGTTTTCAATGAATAGATTGTACGGAGAGCAACGATCTTTTGTGAAGAGAGTGTGAATTCTTCACCAACTTCA
The DNA here is from genome assembly GCA_028641055.1 of Alopecurus myosuroides. NCBI lineage: Eukaryota > Viridiplantae > Streptophyta > Magnoliopsida > Poales > Poaceae > Alopecurus > Alopecurus myosuroides. The sequence goes on along the minus strand of CM054063.1, from coordinate 230,938,874 downwards.
ACAAGGCAAGTAACGCATCATTCAACTACCCATTATTTTCTATATGCATTTGTTGATTTTGAGTTGTATGCATGATAGGAAGTTTAACTAAGTTATATTATGCAATGCTATATCCTAGTAGTGTGTAGCCATCCTTATACCTTGTTATTTCGAAGCCTTGGTACTTAGTTGATGCTTTGCCATACTACAGAAATTGTTTTACTTGATGTTGTGAGAAAATTCTAAGTAACAACTTCAATGAACCACCTGGGTGGATTGGTATTGCGGGGTTGTCGAAAGTTGAGTGTCTCCCCGAGGGGAGTTCACTTGAAGGAATGCCACCCAGGAACAAAGTGATTATGATGTTCCCCAAGTTTAGATTGCTTCCAGTGCAGCCTTTAGTCATATGGGCTCTGTCTTCATTAATTAAGTTGCGAGGGTTCAGCCTGGGCTTGACAAGCAGATGTAGCATAATTATAGGTGGAACGGGTCTTGCCATTAGGTTGAATTCTTGCTTCTGAAAGATCTCGTCTCAATCTTCTCCTTTCCTTGATGCACTCAGAGTGTATAGGATGTTTGGGCTGATTTGAGTCTGAAGGTGAAAGTGCACAAACTCTGCAGAGTCAACAAACTAAGATCTTAGCCGTGTCCCCGATTATGGACAACTATGAGCAGCTAGACAAGGAAGGACGGAAGAATCACATCACCAGTTTCAATAAGTAAAATTTCACCAAGTGAACAGTATTTGTGGTGCTTGGATTTTAGTCCAATGATGCCACCCTTTTTAAATGAAAAGTTTGTTTTACAAAAGAGATAGGAGAAAACTTGCGTTATGCAAACTTAGCCAAAACTCCACTCAGCCAACAAGCATGTAGTATTAGTCTTGCCATTTATATCCACCATAGTGTTACTTGCCAATACATTAAATTGTATTGACTCCCTTGTGGCTGCATATTCCATATTGCAGATGTTTCTGAAGACGAGTGAGGGTTTCGTTTAGGACCTCGAGACTATCGCCAACATGTTTTGCATGTGGCACATGAAGAAGATGGGCTCAATGTTGTTCTATGTTTTCCGCTGTATTTTCTTTGTTTTCTGCTAGTCTTGTAAGACTGTGCAAGTTGTAATCCTATTTTGTAAAGACTGGATCATGCGATGTAATAGAATTTGATGCATTTGCATGATATTTCATTTTGTACTGTGGTGCTAGCAATTGATCCAGGGACTAGCACAATAACACATGTATTCCATCTTTATTTAAAAAGTCGGGATGCTACACCATCAGAGAGATAAAAATATCCACTTGGTTAGCAAACCCAATGCTGGTCCCAAAGAAGAACACCAACATCCTTCGAGTGTGCATCGACTACACGTCACTAAATAAGCACTGCCCGAAGGATAACTTTCCCCTCCCGCGAATCGACCAACTCGTGGACTCCACTGCAGGCTGCCAACACCTCTCCTTCCTAGACGCCTACTCAGGATACAACCAGATCCGGATGAAACAGGAAGACGAGGAAAAAAACAGCATTCATCACACCTCACGGTGTATACTGCTACACGACAATGCCCTTCGGGCTCAAGAACGCAGGCGCAACATATCAGCGCTGCATGCAAAAATGCCTCGCCAAGCTCATTGCCAAGAACGTACAAGTGTATGTTGACGACATCGTCATCAAGACTCGAGTGGAAGATACGCTTCTCGACGATATCAGAGAAACGTTCGACGCGTTGAACGCATACCGAATCAAGCTCAACCCGACCAAGTGCGTCTTTGGCGTCCCCGCAGGACAACTTCTCGGGTACCTGGTCTCCGCTCGGGGAATTGAAGCCAACCCGGAGAAAATACAAGCAATCTTGACCATGAAGGAGCCCACCAATCTACGCGGAGTCCAACAGCTCGCAGGGCGACTAGCCGCCTTGAGCAGATTCATCGCACGATTGGGCGAACAGGCGTTACCCTTCTATAAGCTGTTGAAGAAGACGGATAAATTTGAGTGCACACCTGAAGCAAAGCAAGCATTTGCAGATCTGAAGCAAACGCTACAGAGCAGGCGTATCCTGGCTACACCACACGAAAGGGAACCGCTATACCTATACCTAGCCGCAGCAAACCAGGTTATCAGCACGACCATCGTAGTAGAAAGACCAGAGGAAGGCAAGGCATACGGAGTGTAAAGGCCAATTTACTACATCAGTGAGGTCCTTTCGCCATGCAAACAGCGATATCCCCACTACCAGAAGCTTGCATACGGAGTCGTCCTCACAGCTCGAAAGCTTAAACACTACTTCCAGGAGCATACCGTAACGGTGCTAAACGACGCATCACTCGGTACTATCATGAACAATCCAATGGCATCGGGAAGAATAGCAAAGTGGAGCATCGAGCTAGGTGCCTGGGACATTATCTATGCAGGACGCAATTCCGTGAAGTCACAAGTACTCGTGGAATTTCTGAGCGAATGGACAGAACTACAAACACCCGGACCGCCGGAATATACGAGTAACGGGATCATGTACTTCGACGGGTCAAAAAGGAATGAAGGAGCTGGAGCTGGGATCGTCCTAATATCACCGAGAGGAGACAAGTTGCAGTACGTCCTGCGATTGGACTTCCCACCCGACGATCCAGCATCAAACAATGACGTAGAATATGAGGCCCTGTTACATGGGATGAAGATGGCAATCGCATGTGGAGCCACCCGGTTGATGATCTATGGCGATTCTAATCTCATCGTGCAACAGAAAATGAAGGAGTGCGACGCTATCGCAGAAAACATGGTCGCCTACCGGGACATGTACAATCTACCCGAAGGAAGTTTCGAAGGATGCGAGCTGAAGCACATTGCGAGATCCAGCAAAGAAGAAGCAGACAGGCTGGCAAACATGGGGTCCACAAACACACCCATACCGCCAGGAATATATTTTGAAAGGATGACCAAGCGTTCAGTCAAGGTAAAGAAAACTGCTGAAGCACCCACCACATTGGAGATAGAGGTCAGCCCGCAAATTGCTATCATCGAGCTCAGCCATGTCATCTCACAACAAGTTTTTCTGGTCGAGCCAGTCTGGACGCAGAAATATCTCGACTACTTGTCCGCCAAACAGCTCCCAGCAGACCCTCGCGAGGCTCGACAAATAGTCAGACGCAGCAAATCTTTTCGGGTACTCAACAGCGAGTTATACAAGCAGAGCATCTCAGGCATACTGCAAAGATGCATAGCACCCGAAGATGGCAAGGAATTGCTACGAGACATACACCAAGGAGATTGTGGACATCACGCCAGTTGGAAAGCAATCGTGGGCAAAGCTTTTCGAGCAGGATTTAACTGGCTTACAGCGTCCAGAGACGCAAAGGAATTGGTCGACAGGTGCAACGCTTGCCAGCGATTCGCACCCAAACCACACGCTCCCGCTACGGAGTTGCATATGATACCTATCGCCTGGACCTTTGCACAATGAGGGCTGGACATGGTAGGGCCATTACGCAAGTCTACACCCGGTGGATACACACACTTGCTGGTGGCAGTCGACAAATTTACGAAGTGGATCGAAGCAATTCCGGTGACCTCGGCTAGTGCCCAATGCGCTGTCAAATTCCTCGATTCCATCGTCTGTAGATTTGGCGTACCACACAACATCATCACCGACAATGGAAGCAACTTCACGGCAAAGGAGACACAGCAATTCTGCGAATAAAAGGGAATCATCTTCAAATTCGCTTTAGTGGCTCATCCGCAAACCAACGGCCAAGTCGACGATCCAACGGATTAGTTTTGGCTGGCATCAAGGAACGACTACTCGATCGCCTACATCCAGCAGCAGGACACTGGGAAGAAGAGCTATCTTCCGTGCTACGAAGCCTCCGCACAACTCCAAATCGATCCACAAATTACACACCATTTTTCATGGTATACGGGGCTGAAGCGGTCCTTCCCGAGGACGTCAGATTCAGCGCCCCACAGGTCGTTTCTTACAGCGAAGAAACCTCTAACAGGGCACTCGCAGACGATATGGACGCACTCGATGAAATACGCGATATTGCACTCGCAAGGTCCGCAGTATACCAACAGTCGTTGCAAAACTATCACAGTCGCCGAATACGCCACAGAGCCTTCACGGTGGAAGATTTGGTGCTACGGCTCAAGCAGAAAGAAGGACACAAGCTCGAGCCACCATGGGAAGGACCCTTCATAATACACGAAGTTATCCCAGGTGGCGCCTATCGACTGAAAAACCCGACGACTGGTGGCATCTACTCCAACCCATGGAATGTTGCACACCTCCGCAAATTCTATCCCTAGATTTACCTTACTCATACAAATAAGGCTATACTAGCCATCTTGTAGCCCGAAACACATGACTTCTCAGTCATTTCAATAAATATACATGGTTCTTCAACCATAGCTACTCGCAATCTCCATCCCTACGTGCTAAAAAACAGGTACACACCCCAAAATACACGGGGGCTACGCCTAAACTTAGCACAACAGGAATAATTTCATATACACAATGTTACAAACAAGGTAGACGCCTTACAAAGTTTTGAGCAACTATACAGGATACATACATCCTATGATTACATATGGCGACGAGTGTTTTCCTCGGCTAAAACCCGATCCACCTCTTCCGAGGTCAATCGAATAATCTCCTCTGCAGCAGGCCTAACAACACTATAATGAGGGGACATATCGACTCGACCATCAGGAAGCCTAGCCACAGAGTTGAAATTCACCTCTGGATGCCACAATCGGACGAAGGAAAGCGCCACTACCGAGCCACAGATCATCTGATTACGGACACACTCGCGGATTTCTCCTTCTCGCCCGAAAGTTCTAAGGAGATGGCTCCAATCTTCTGGACCCCTCTCCAACGGATAAAAAGCCGAGTTCACAGCAATCAAAATCTCGTGGAAGGAACTCACGAGCATCTTAGCCTGGATTACTCGATATTTCAAGGTAGCAAGCACAAAGCCTCGACTACGATCGGACCAAAAGTTATTTGCATGGAGTTTTGAACTACCGGCTTCGTGAAGAATATGGTTCTCCACCCACTGTTTCTCACTCCTGTCATCTGGCTAAACAACTGCAAAGAAAGGTACAGAATCAAAGGGAGATAGAAGATACAGAAAGCTAGGGGCTGAGATACTTACAGAGCAAATCCCTAGCGACAACCGGCAACTCATCCATCACAAACTGCTCACGTTCAATCGCAAGTTTTTGTTTGGACTTAGCCACATCCGCCACCCCGCGCAGAATCTTAAGTTTGCGCTCACCATCCGCAACACGGTCACGAAGGCCGGCAAAGGTGCCAACATCAGCAACAAGAGGATCTACTCGGGCCGCGGACCCACTCGAGGAATCCGCGAGAACTCCAGTTACCTGGAAAGATAAAGGACAGTTAAGGAATAAGACGCTCCATTCGAGAAATAACACCACCTATTCGACGGGTGCTCGGGGGCTACTCCCATCGGGAGAAAGTCATGACGATTCAATCACAGGAAGAATTTCAAGATATCAAAAAAAGCATTTGAATTAAAAGTAGAATACGGGAATAAATCCCAAGGTTCATTACATCAAAAGCACAAACTACGGAGAAACTATCCTAAGGAGCTGCAGATGTGCTGCCACTCGCAGCAGTATGCCCCCTACGACTAGCACGGGCGAGAAAATCGGACAACTTCCGGGCAAGCACTCCAGCTGGATCGCCAAAAGGACGAAGCGCTACCTTTTTGCCCGTAGTAGCGTCGACAGGAAGGTTCGAGTACGCCTCCTCCAAGCCTGCGACTCCGTGCGCCAGTGCAAACTGGATAGCAGTCTTCGCCCCGGACTCTGACTAAGCAACCGATTAGGCATCAAGAAGATTGCCCTCCAGAAAGACCTTCAGAAGATCACTCATCATGGGCGGAACCGCGGCGTCGACCAGAAAACGCCCATGAAGCTGCGTCAACACTCGAGTAGCATCGCTAATCAGGGCGCAAACCCCGTTAGAATGATGTCGAAGTTGGGCGCAGGAATCTATCAAGGCGTCCACTCGTTGAACCCCGGGAAGCTCAACAGCGACACCAAGAAGACCTGTAGAAAGATAAGTCAAAATCCAAAGAACTTACCAGCTAATCAAAAAAATAAAGGATAAGTGCAACTCACCTGCAAAGCGCTGGTCCAAAGGACGAAGGAAGTCAACAAGATCGTTATCCTCCTTCGTGCCAGTTTCTTCCAACTTTTTCAGGGCGTCCTGGGCATCCGCAAGCTTTCCCCCAAAGTCAGTCGACTGCTTACGAGAGGATTCGAGCTCCTGTCGAGCAGTCTCCAACTGAGCCTCCAGGGCGCCTACCCGAGTGACAGCAACCATCTTTTCGGCCTTCAACGCGTCGGTTTGAGCTGCATAGCAACAAGTTTGAAACCCAAAGGAATTTATGCGAACAGAAAGATGAAATAGAAGGAGTCGATAAATTTACCTTGAAGAAGCTCGTTTTCCGAGATAAGTCGATCGCGCTCCGCCCGAAGGGTCACGCATTCTGTCTTGGCCGAGATAACACGACAGCCAACAGCCACAAGGGAGTCGAGAAGGGACTACAAAAACAGGAGGATAGAAAAGTCAAAGAGGAAAAGATTGAGCCTATACACGATTGCAAACATTCGAGTATAGCCTCGGGGGCTACTCCCATCGGGAGCACTGTCGTCCACCCGATAAAATGAAGAAAAGAGAGAGCTGGTTTTTGAGCCTGTAGCCAATCATACATGATTAACTACAGCCTATGGGGCTACTCCCATCGGGAGCACTGCCGTGCACCCGATAAGAAATCCAAACAGTCAAAGTGCAGTATGGAGAAGAAAATAACAAGATTTACTTGGCCTTGAGCTATGGAGAGAGGATCCGCCGAGCTACCCGACACTTCTTTCGGAGTCGAAGCCCCAACAGCAAAGCTAGGGATCCTATATTCCGTAGACACCGTTGTGGGAGCTGCACTCGGTGAATTCTGAACGGTGCCAGTAGTCGGAGTCTCACCCGCAGCAGCAGCTCTTTTCCTCTTTTCAAGAGGAAGGGAAGAGACGAACCGACTGGGGCTGATGGATTGGAGACTGTCATGAAGAAGAACAATTTGTCAGAAGAAACAAAAGGGAGCGTTCGATTGAAGCAAGAAAGCAAGGACTTACTCGTCATCGTCATCATCCAACATGTCCGCGTTCCAGGCGGTATGAATCTTTGGCAAAGAGGGAGAAGGGGCGCGCGCACTTAACGGAGTCATGATGAGAGGCTCCTTTTCAGGCGACTCCTTACCCAAGGAATTATCCTTGGAGGTGGCTTCATCGTTATCCGCTCGACGACGCTTGAGGAGGCGGAGGCCACTACCCGATTCTTCTGCGTCATCCGAGGAATCGTGCTCGGAACTCGAATCGGCTTCAGCAACGCTGGTGTCGGCTGGGGCATCCAGGTTACTCGCCAACAAGTCCGAGACTTTCTCACCGGAGACTGGCGGGTAGCAGTTGACCACCGCTAAACTCTACAAAAAAGAAGGCAGAAGAAGAGAAGGAAGAAGAATTTCAGTCAACAAAAAACTTTCGAGCCAGAAAGAGACAGAAAACAAAGAAAAACTTGAACTTACTTCGGGTGGTGGAGGCTTTGATGCCTCAAAAGCCGCGACTGGGCAGTTGGGAAAGCCTCGCCCACATTCAAGCTGGTGATAGCCGCAATCTTCTTCTCGAATTCAACATTCGAGAATTCTTCTCGGCTCACGCGGCTGGGGTCTTCAGCGCCCTGATACTTTCACATCGTGGAGGGCCTCTCCTGCAAAGGCTGGATCCTGCGTTTGAGGAATACGCTTGCCAGGTGCAGGCCATTCAGCGCAACCCCTGTGGCTTGATCACGGAGAGCGGCCACCTTGGCGAGTAGCGGGGTGACAATCCGGTTTTCTTCAACCGAAAGTTTGTGCGCCCAGGACTTCCGCCTCTTCAGGACAGCGAACGGGTGGAATTCGTGGACTCCACCCGCGCTGTTGTCGATGACGTAGAACCATTTCTTCCTCCATCCTTGGGCGGAGTCGATGAAGTGCATCAGGAAATAGCCGCTATCCGACTTTGCCTAGATTCCGATGCCACCGGTGCGCAGAGGCTCCCCGAGCTCAGTCTCTACCCGCGATCTCTCGCGGAAGACACACACCTTGAAGATGGCTTTCCAAAGGCCCCAATGAGGGCGAATGCCCAGGAAGCACTCGCAAAGAACAATGAAGCACGAGATGTGCTGCACTGCGTTTGGAGGCAAGTCGTGGAGCTGTATGCCATAGACATACAGCAGCGCCACGAGGAAAGAATGGAGGGGGAAGGAGAGCCCGCACGAAACGTGATCCGCGAAGATCACACGTTCGTTCGCGCGAGGTTGGGTACCTTCTCTTTTTTGCCGAGGCGCACCCGCTTGTCAGCTTCTGGAGGCAGCAACCCTTCTCTCTGTATCTCCTTGATGCTCTTATTCGTTGTATTGGGCGAACGCCATTCGCCTGAGCGCGGAGCAGGCGGCGCGGGAACTTCCTCCGTCGCCCTCGACGAAGAAACAGCGGCAATGCGCTTCTTGCCTCCTTCCATGGATGCTGGTGCGAGCTCGCAGGGAAAGGGCTAAGAACGAGGAAGACGAAGGCTGGAGAGAATGATGGAAAATTTTCACCGTTTACCTAAGGGCCACCTTTATACACTGAGCCGCCCGATCCTAGCCGTTCGTCGAGCCACGTGGCATCCATCGCGTCTGACGCGTGTGAAGATGAAACGAAAGGGCGGCGGAAGCTGCTTCGTGCCACGATCCCAACAGTGGATCGTGCGCAATTACTGCGTGCAGTTCGCGTAAAAACCGGAAACGACGTCTCGTTTCCGGTCAAAAAGCTGACAAGGTGGGCCAGCGCCTCTGCTATCGCTCCGTCACGTCCCATCGAGAGGATAAAGTGCGCCGTGACGTCATGGCGCACATCATCAAACTAGAAATTTATTCGAATAAAAGACCCAAAACACGAAATAAACTTCGTATGGGCAGATCAGGACGCGGAAACTTATTCGCAAAAGCTCCAAACACGAAATAACTTCGCACGGACAAATTATGACGTGAAAATTCTTTCACATAAAATAAGACCCTAGACACGAAAACTCTTCCGTATGGGCGTAAAGATTGCAGACACGAAAATTCTTTCGTATGGACAAAATAGCTTGATTTTCTCACTCGAGAAATCACAGACCTAAAACGCCGCGGGTGCGCAGATCCTGCCACTCCATCACACGATGTCTACACATCACAAACCTGGATTGTTCAGCCGACTAGGCACATCCGGATGCCATATTCTCTCGAATATGAAGGTAAGACCCAAAAGATCTCTCTTGAGGGCCTGGAATCGCACTCAAGCTGCGTCCTCCTGTAAAATTCCGTGTCAACAACACGAAGAAAAATCCTAGCGGACGCGCCGGGTACCCCTATAGGTTAAATTCGACTCGGTAACACCTCTACGGCCCAGTCGCAATAATCACCTCAACGGGTTCGAGTCGGAGGTCTCGAATCTGTGTAGGCCAGAACTGTTTTTGCCCTAGTTGCAATTAATTGGCCCTGATGTTTCGGGAGAGCCAAGCTACTGCACCACATCCTTCTGCAAAAAATAGCCAAAAACACAGGCACTTTCATCACTCGATACTCGAGTATTAAACTCATCACACAGGGTATACACCCTCCGAATGGAAAACGTCTATAATAGTCATCCGAAAGAAAGCAAGATGAAAAATCTGAGCGTCTACTCGACTGGAAAAATCCCAATCGAGCAAACGCTCGGGGGCTGCTAACGAAGGGATGAACCTTGGACCCGGCGAATAAGGATACCTGGTCCTAGGCCCAAGACTGAAGCCCAATACGGGAAGCCTTTGGACTACTCTAGAAGGCCCAGTTGAAGCCCACCCGCAATGCCTTGCGGGATAAGATAGGAAACTTGTAACTGACATAGGTTTAGAGTTCGAGTCCTCCCCGGGTACGGTTTGGGACCTGGCCACCTATATAAGGCCAGGAGAGCCACCGGGAGAGGACCAGGCAATACGGCACCATCAATCCTTGTGCTCGAGATCGTACTCTCGACTTGGGAAATCCCCCATTCTAACCGATCTATTCGATAATACAGATCGACAGAGGCAGGAGTAAGGGTTTTACCTCTACGAGGGCCCCGAACCTGGGTAAATCGTGCCTCCTGTCTAGCCGATGATCGCCACCAGCGTCCACAGGTTCTCCTATTCGAAACCCTATGGGTTCACCCGAGGGACTTGTTGAGATGCAGATTCGACACTGGTGAGGGACTTGAGGCCTGACCCATCTTGGGTTGGCGTAGCCAGGACTTCCGGGCTGTGAGAGGGACGCCCCCCGTCCCAACAGGTCCACCCGACGGCGGCCTAGCTTTGGCTCCCGAAGGGGGCTATTTCCCTCGTTTTAGGGTTTCTGGCGCCCGACTGCCAGGTAAAAAAACATCGGCGCCTTAGCCCGCCGGGTGACTCCCACGCCGCCACCGCCGCCTCTCCGTCGTTCCTTCGCCGAGTTCCTCGCTGGCGCTATGAAGCGCGGCCGCTGCGACCTCTCCCCCCTCCTCCCCACCGCCGGTCCCCTTCTCCCCGTTCCCCGCCGCCGCCCCGGAGGTCGCCTCCTCCCGGCCACCACTCGCCGGAGGGCCGCTCCCGGTAGGGAAGGCACGGCTCGCCGCGCCGTTCGCCTGTGCGGGGGGAGGGGGGGGGGGTTTGGCGCCCCGCATAGCCTCTGTTGGTTGCCTGCATCTCCGCCTCGGGGAGGGTCCCCTGGTGCTTGGGCCCGGGAGCCGGTGCTTTATGAGCACTTGTTGCAGCTCCAGGGTGGCCGTCGGGTGGTGACCCAGGCTCCTGCGCAGGGGACTTGGCGTGAGGGTCCTCAAGGGCAGTAGGGTGGTGGGCATTGGCGCGAACGACGCGGCTGCTCCTAGCGCCGTGAGGCTCGGGCTGCGGCGGTTGACGGTCCATTAGCGTCGGCGCCACCCAAGAAGAATAAGTAGGGTGCGACCGCTTCGGAGGCGGGTGGTGTTGTCTGTGGATACGCCGGCGGGAGGGACTCCCCGTGGTACCTCCCGTGGTGTTGTTCCCGCGGTGACGCCCCATCCGTTTCGACGGGAGCCGCTTGCGCTACTGGGGCACTACATAGACACCGGTTTCTACTACATCGACTTGGGTGGTATCAAGTTGTCCGCCCCCGAGTTCATGGCGGTGGTGACGGTGCTCCCAGACCCGGAAAGGTCCCCGTCGGTAGTGATCTCCGCGGAGTTGATTCGTGTGGCTTTTCTGATTCTCGAGCCGGAGGCCCCTTGGGTGGTAACCGAGCTTACTGCTTTGGAGTTTGCCATCGAGTTCCCCTCCCTGGGTTTGCTCAAGGCCCTGTGTTGGGGTGAGTCGACTACACTTTCGGGCTGCAACCTCAAGGTCTCCATCGAGCAGTCCTCCATTGACCTAGCCTCGCTCTCTACTCTAGCCTCCGTATGGATTCGGATCCACGGGATCCTGCCTGAGGAGAAGATTGTGCCCATTGTGGATCACATATCTCAGGTTGTGGGTCGCCTTCTGAAGATGGACGAGACCTCACTCCCGGGGCGTGGTCTTGTGCGCCTGCGGATGATGATCCCGAACGTCTCCTAGCTGGAGGGTCCTCTGCCCCCTTTCTACTTCGATGGGGTGGAGAAGCCCCTGAGCATAGAGGTGGAGGCGGAGATCCCTCATCTGGGGCCCTTGCCTCCCCCTCCTTGCCGCTCCTCGTCCCCTCACGAGCACAGCTCCTCGGAGGACGGGGATGACTCCTTGGGGGACGACTCAGATTCTGAGCCGCCAGAAGAGGTTCCCCTACTGTCACTATGGCCTAGGTATCTTCACTCGTTCGTTCTGTGTCGGCCTCGGCCACTCTTCCCAAGAGTGCGCCGGCCAGGATGGCTCTGGTGGATGTCTCTCATGACGTTGCGCAGCTGTCCTTGGGTCTCCCTCTCTCTCAATACGGGTCCAACCTCTGTGAGGGCCCGTGCTCCCTAGACCTGGTAAGCCTAGTTGGTGATGCTCTCCACGGCCCGCCGTTTCCCGTGTCTGGTTCAGGTGAGGCGGCGGACTCTGGGGGTGTGAGTATGGAGTTGGCCGCGCCGGACTCACCTCACTCTCCGGGTCTGGTCTGCTACACCCTCTCGCGAGGGATTCCTCCTCCTCCACCTCAGGGGTTCCCGGCCCAGGTGTCTTCTACTCCTGCACCGGACTCTCGTGCCTTGGGCGCGGTCGTCCACGCCACTACCATGTCTGGGGTCATGGCTCGTCGTAGCGCCCGTATCTCTCGGGCCAGGACGGGGTCGGAGGTCGTCGAGCTGTCGATGGTGGAGGTTGCCTCCCGCCGTTAGGCTATTGGCTGCCTTGAGCCGGGTACGTCTCATCCCTCTTCTATCACCCTAGTCTCTTCCTCCTCTTCCTCTGGTTCTAGGTTCTCGGTTCTCGATTCGGTCCCTCTGGAGCATTTGGAACAGGTTGCGGCTGACTGTGGTGTGATTTTCTGGGGCAAATGTGGTCCTCGGATGGAGCAGAATTGAGGCTATTAGGGCTAGGGAGATTTACGAGGGTTCTCTAGCGGGTGCTCGAGCTCAGGCCGAGCAAGAGCGGCTGGTACCCTCGACGTCTGTTGGACCCACACGGGTAACGCCGGGGTCCGGTGATGACGGTTCTCCTCGGCCCACCGGGTCGGCTGTCCCCAATGCTCCCCCAAGTGGTGCGAAAACGGGGCAGCCCCCTAAGGCGACGTCTAGGCCCTCGACCAGTGGTAGGGCCCCCTCGGTACCCTGTATGGGGACCTCCCACGAAGATGTTTCCCAATGAGTGTATCCACTTTTATTTCGAAAATGCGGGGGTTCGGGGCAAACGACCACCAACTCCAGCTCTCTGATTATATGCGGCAGAAAAAGGTTGATATTGTGGGCTTGCAAGAAACGATTAGGAAAGACTTTTCCATCACTGATCTACAGAGACTGAGTCGCCACAAGTTTGCATCGCATTGACTACAGTCTTCGAGTCACTCAGGGGGGATCCTCATTGGCGCTAAGGAGGATACCTTTCAGGTCGATGATATGGACCGCGGGGAGTTCTTTGTGAGAATGTCGCTTACCCATAGAGGATCTAATCTCCGGTGAGAGATGGTTATTGTCTATGGCCCCGCGGACCATAGAAGGTCTGCTGAGTTCCTAGCTGAGCTAACGTCAAAAGTGGAGCAGAGTCCCATTCCGGTGGTTATAGCTGGGGACTTTAACCTCGTCCGCTCCCCTGATGACAAGATCTCGGATAATGTGGACCTCCCCAGGATGAGGATGTTCAATGATTTCATCGCAGACCTGGATCTGCAGGAGATAGACCGGGTGGGATCCCGATATACGTGTGACTAATAATCAAGTGGACCCAATCCGGAGCGCCCTGGATCGGGTGCTAGTATCGTTGGAGTAGGAAGCTGCCTTCCCGCTATGTTCTCTTCGAGCGCTCACTCACGTAGGATATGAACATACCCCCTCCTATTCTCGTCTAGAGGGGGGTCACCCCGAGGCCTAATCGGTTCCACTTTGAGGATTTCTGGCTAGACCAGCCAGGTTTTATGGAATCGGTGGGCCTCAAATGGGCGGAGGCTGCTGCCTCCCCTCCTCGAGTATATAATGCGGTGGACGTCTGGCATCATTGTGCCAAGATGATCCGTCAATTTATGAGAGGGTGGGGGCGAATGTGGGGGCGTACATCCGTAGACACAAAGCAATGCTTCTGTTGCAGATCCATACGTTGGATTCTGCGTCAGATTCGGTGGGTCTGTCTCCTGATGAATGGTTGCAGAGATACTCCCTAGAGGTGTCTCTAATGATGATTTATAAGGTAGAGGATATCTTATGGCGACAGCGAAGCCGTCAGAAATGGTTTCTGTTGGGAGACGCCAACACGGCGTATTTCCATGCCATTGCTACCGGGAGACGCCGGAAGTGCTCTATCTCGTGTCTTTGGGCGGATGGGCGCCTCCTTGAGAAGGCACAAGAGCTTTCCACCCACGTATACTCCTTGTATAAGAAGCTCTTCTCGGCAGGACCCCGCTCCAGGATGGCGTTATCCCAAGAGCTTTGGCGCGCGGGCGCATTAGTCTCGGATAACAAGAATGCGGACCTCACACTTCCATTTCTGCCAGAGGAGGTTAGGCGGGCCATTATGGACATGAAGGCCAACTCGGCCCTTGGCCTTGACGGCCTCCCGATCTCCTTCTTCCAAAAAATTTGGGGTCCTCTTTAGGCGGTGATTATGCCAATGTTCTAAGAGTTCTACGTTGGGACATTGGTTATGACACGCCTAAATTTTGGCATGATTACTTTGATCCCCAAGCTGACCGGTGCCTCGGATATTCACCACTTTCGGCCGATCACAGTGATTAATGTCTGATACGTCCATTTCGCATCACTATTTTATATCGTAATTTTCTGTTATTCATCGATATATTTAATATTATGATGCTTTACTTATGTTATTTCATCTTATTTTGCATGTTTGATAATTATTGGAGAATAATCACCGGGACGAGAAATCAGCTGGAAAAAGCACCGTGAAGATACCATATTTATGAAGACAGGAAGAGGAACACTAGTAGGAAAACCCCTACCAGTGACGAACAAAATTGGCCTACCGCTGGCGAAGCGCTGTTCGCCAGCGCTAGCTCGCCAGTGGTAGCGGGTTACCGCTGGCGAACAGCGCTTCGCCAGCGGTAGTACATGTTACCGCTGGCGAACCAGGTCGTGTTCGCCAGCGTTGTGTTCGCCAGCGGTAGCAACTGAGGTTCGCCAGCGGTAAGTTCGCCAGCGGTAGGTAATTTGTTCGCCAGCGCTATTGCTCCCAATTTTGTATTTTTTTGTTATTTTCGTATAACAGTTTATGTTTTCCTGGTATTATACTATACAGGTCCAAACACATGTAATTTCTATAGTTCACACATATAAATCACTCTTAGATATATGTATATGCAATACACAAACCGAGATCCAATATCGATAACGAAAATAATAACACATCGATCTCAATAACATCCTTCTCATAAATATTAATACACATCGATCTCTCGAACCATTACAAAAGTATGACACATCGATCTCAATAACATGCTTTTCATAAATAGCCATCTAATTAGTTTAACGATTACAAAAGTATGACATCGATACAACGCGCGATATAGATCAATCACAAACAAGACATATATATATGCGGTCCGCCTCCGCTTTAGCTTCCGCCTCCGCTTGCGATCTTTCGCTAGGGCCAGCGCGCCGTCCACTTCTTCATCTCTCTGTAGACCAAGATAAAAGCATTAGACCGGGAAAGGAAATCACAAGTTCTTATTAGGAGCAATTCGTAACGAATCGAATACATACCGTCGATCATTTCTTCCTCGATGTTGTGATCTTCTGTTTCTTCTCCGGCGGGAACGGAAGAGCACCTTCTAACGAGTTGAATGGTCTCTCGTCAGTCTGCTCTAGCACACATTGTCGCAACTCATTGTTAGATGGTGGGGTACCGTTCCAGTGGAAGGTAGATCCTGAAGTTACTACATCCTTATAGATGATTGTGCAGAGCTTGCGCTGGATGCGACCAAAGTTTTGTCTGTACTCAGCATCAGACCATTCCACGATGCTGCGAGACCATTTGTCCACAACAGACATGTATTGCAGACTATGTTGGTCCTTCACGATCTCCGTCATGTGTTGGATGAGGTACCATGCCTCCATTTGGCCGCCTGGCGCCTGCTTGGGGCAGGGAAACTCTGTTCTGTGTCTGAACACATATTTGCCTTGAATTTGTTTCTTCCTGTCGCAGAATCCTTCCCCCCTGATGTAGCCATCCATAGCATCATTGAGAACATACTTGATGAGAGTGTAGTTCTTCTCCTTCATCGTACTCCCGGAGTCGAGATATACTGCGTGCGCGTCTCTCGGGTAGAGCATGATGAGGGTGCCGTATTTGTTTCTGCGCAAAACAGGGGAGTCCATATGGTTAGTGAGCAACACTTGTTCACTAACTATATATGCGCAAACTTATGTAAATATGGGAAATATAACTTACTCAGGAAAGTAGGGCACGAGGGTGATCCTTTTGTTCATATGGTTAGTGAGCAACACTTGTTCGAGGTACTTTGTCGCTTTTGCCCTACCCCTGGGGTTGTTCAAGTACATGTCGTGCATGTAGTAGGGGTCTGCTAGCCCGATGTTTCTGACATTCTCTACGGATAGCTGATGCGCCAAGCTGAGCGTAAACAGACGGACGATTGACGAGTGGAGTGATTTCATGTGGAACATCCGGAAAATGTCGTCAAATCTAATGATGATTTTGTTTGCGTTGCCTTCAGTGACAAATCCCGCCGTAGATGGCACCTTTGCGACCAAAACCGGCAGCGTTGGATTTTTCTCTTTGAGAAGCATCTCCTCCATAACTAGTACACCGTCATGGACGCTACGCATATCACCTGTCAGCAAGGCGACCAACCTCGGCGGAAGCATCGGTTTCCCCAACTCATGGATCTGATGCCAGTCGGTTATGGGTATCCTGTCCAATACACGTCCTGTCTGCGGCTTAGACTTGGTCCCCTCCACCGGTTGGCTCATCGATGCAACGGCAGAACTCTTCTTAGTTCTTTTCCGTGCATACTTGATCTTAGGCTGAGTCTTATGAAATACATCCGCTACCGCCTCTTTGAGGGCATCCTGGCTGATGACTTCTTGTTCGGGGACTGCCGGCTCTTGAGAAGAGAAAAGACGATTTGTGCATTGATATTTATCCGCTTCCTCCGCTGGCAAGAGAAGTTGATCAAGATCATCCAGGCCGGGCGCCCCCTCGTAAGGATCGTCGACGAGGTAGTCATTCGGGTTCTCATCTTCGTCGCCGTCGTGCTGCACGGACTTTGCAGGTGAGAAATCCTTTTGTTGGCTCGGGTGCCCCGACCCCTGGACCGGTGTTGGAGTGTTGGCAGGAGTACTTTCCAAACGAATTAGTGATTTCGGCCAGGTCAATGGCCAAACCAAGCATTGCTCCAGGTTCAACTCGCTGTCGGCTGCGGGTGGTTGGTTCGGAGGATCGAGAGCACCGCAACCAGGGAGCACCCGACTTAATGTCACTCTGAACACGTCCTCGGGCATACGAACGCCGTGGGATACGCGGTTCAGAGGTGTGATGATTTTTCCTTTGGCGACGTCCTTTAACTCGCCGTTCACATTAAGGAGCAATGTGCATCCCGTCTCGTCGGCCTGCGAAACGTCGCGCGATCGTTGTTAGAGACTGATGCCGTCACGAATCAAGTCATAATATATAATTAAGCAGTGCACGTTGAATTACCGTGAGGGCATTGAGCTCGGACAGCAGGGATGGACCGCTAAGTGTCGGCGGCGGCGTTGAAGAGATGTGGCGGGGCGGCGACGGATCTTTGCGACCTTCCGGCTGAGGGTTGGGGGCCGGCTCGTTCCGCGCAGCAGACTCCACGACGGGGGCCGCGTTCTGCGGCGCCACGACGGGGGCCACGTTCTGCGGCGCTGGCTGCACCATTTGGGCTATGTTTATCTGCGGGAGCGGCCCTTGTCCTCCACCTAGCATCCACGGCGCTAAGGACTGAGCGACGGTCGAACAGATGGTAGGGAGGAGCTCATTGAGCCTCTCGTTCACAAGCTCGTCGACCGTCTTCTCCGGGCCCTTGTTCCGCTCCTTACGCTTTTCCTTGGTGTCGGGGTAGTAGTGCGCATGCCGATGACCCTTTCCGAGGCCATGCACATGGCCACGATGCGGCTTCTTGTCAAGGGGCACTCCCTTCATCGCGTTAAGCGCCCTAATGAAAGGGGTGTCATACGGGTCCTTGTTCGTCGTCGCCGAGGACCCCCCGTCAGATTGAGATAGGCATTCTTTTTCTTCTTCCTCGAGATACTTATTCTCGAGCAGCTTGACCTTCTCGTTCAACACAAGATCGCCGGGCTTTTTGGGATCTTCCCTATAATGGGCCCTGACAAAATTTCTCACCTGCGGGTCGGTGATCTTGTCAAACGGGTTCGGCCCTTCTCTCTTCGAATCCTCCTTTTCCCATACTTTCTGCTTCCCAAGGTAACCCCGGCTTCCGAGATTGTGAGGGCCAATGTTCTTTTTTCGCTGTTCTTTCCCCCATTTACTCAGCGCAATCCTTTCCGGTTTGAGTTCGTCGATCTTGAATTGGGCCAAGTCTTCCTCGGAAATGGAGGGCCACATCTTATGGATCTCATCAAAATCCTTACCCTTCGCAGCATCTTCCGCAAACTGGATCTCCAAGTCGTAAACGCCTTGGCGAACTTTCCCAATGCTAAGGAGTTGACCAGATTCTTCTTCAGGTCCTGGTTGTCGTAAGGATCCGGGAATTTGTACCTTGTGTGCAGCTTCTCAATCAGCAGGGCGGCATTAGCCTTGTTTTCTTGAGCTCTGAGGTGCTCCATATTAACGTTGCCGAAGTCTCGAGCTATGCAGCCTATCTGGTTTCCATAGCCCTTGGCATAACTCTCCGGCTCGAGGGGAGCACCGCTCTTGGGGTCCACTTCCGTGAACTCTTCCCGCATGGTGGCGAGCATGTTGTGCCGCCTCTCTTTGCGCCTAGCCGCCGCCTCGCTACCGGAGGTGGTATCCCCGGTGCCACTACCGGTTTGATCACCTTCTGCGCCCGATGTATCGTTGTGTGGCTCTAGCTCCTGGCGAACGGTTTCGTCCATCTCGTCGTCTGCATCGTCGCCCT
This sequence comes from Alopecurus myosuroides, assembly GCA_028641055.1. Taxonomy (NCBI): domain Eukaryota; kingdom Viridiplantae; phylum Streptophyta; class Magnoliopsida; order Poales; family Poaceae; genus Alopecurus; species Alopecurus myosuroides. The sequence continues at coordinate 230,920,103 of CM054063.1, read as the reverse complement.
CCATCTCTAGATCCGGGTGCGGATCTACGGGTCCGCCTCCGGCGCTTAGCATAGAAAGCCACGCATCGTCGTTGTCTCCGCCGTGTCCGAGACCAGAACCACCCGCCTCGTCGTTGTGAGCCATATCTAAGGAAGGAGAGAAAACCCGAAATAAGTTCAAAAAATCCTACAATTTAGACGATGTATACCCCATATGAGTCCAAATTTCTCGGACACTCTAAGTTGTGATATTTTTAGCAAAGATCATGCAAAAATTCACGGAAAATTTCGGCATGACCTTTGCTAAAAATATCACAAATGGAGTACCCAAATTTGCCGGAACGGAAATTAATTGTGACGCCCCGAGATCGGGCACTATGCAGATTTCAGCATTCCCGCCAAATCCGCATAATAACCGATTCCAGGTTTCCATTTATGATAACATTACAATAGTTCACGAATATTCCACAATTACAACAGCAACAGATAGATACAAGATGACTCGAACGAGCCAGGGCTTACAACTGATACAATACAAAGATCCAAATAACAGCGGAAGAAACAAACGTCCGTCTACGGACAAGATCCAAATTGGACTAAGAGTCCTGAAGATAACCGAAGGCGTCCAATCCCTGCCCAGGCCAAGCCGGAGGGATTCCCAAGCTAACGTCGTCAGACTTCAAACCTGTTGACTGCAATTTGGAATTTGCAGCCACGAAAGAGATTCGTGGGTCAGTACGGTTAAGTACTGGCAAGGGGGACAAAGCCCATACTCACAAGTTACCGGCGTAGCCAGTCATCACAAGATACAAATACTTTAGGATCAACGGAGAGGAAGGGGTTATTGCAAATAAGCGACAACAGGCTGCACTAACCGACTACAGAGTTTCTATTACTTCTGACTAACAGAAAAGGAGATAAGATCGAGTGATAGTAACCAACTGAAAGATAACTTCAAACAAACCCATCCTGGATCTCGCCCCTTATCCAAAGAAGCAATCCGAGGATAACTCACACCGTGGTATTAAAGATGAGTCAAGTTATTGTGTGAATAACCTATTACTAGTCAAGTTATTAATCATTGGGTGAAACATGATTGATCATTATGTTAAAGTTGTCCTGAGTACTTGTTAGCCAGTACTTTCACCAAGTAATCCATAACCGCGGAAAACACGGCTTCTCGAGAAGATTTACCCTGCAGGGGTGCACCATAGCAACCGCACTCATGAATATCCCGCCAGATGGGATGCCTCCCACCAAGCGGGGCACTCAACACAATCCAACCCTTCTTCGCATCAAGCCCAAAGCACCGCGTGCTGTGCGTGCGCGGCTAATCGAGCCCCACGAAGAAAAGGGGACCCTCATAGCACTGGAAGACCACGCCGCCCTAAATGCCGACTACGAAAGTTCCACCCGGGTACCAAGGGCTCGCAAGATCATGCATGCAGCAAATGGAAAGCCCGAACTAGTACGGCGATTTGGACGAGATGCGAATCGAGTCAAACTGAGGGGGAGCCCATACTCCCCAAATGCGGGTAGTGCGCTCATCATGGATCAGTAGACAAGACCCTTTTCCTATTAGGGTCGACACTAGCAGGCCTCAAAACCACCCTGGGCCTCCTGCCGGTGCCTTATCGTCAAGTTTAATATTACCATTAGCATTAACAGGATTGATTGATTGATTAACCTCGAGCCCCCAGAACATAAGGAAGTAATTGTCGTGGGATAATCACGGCAGATGTTACCTGGGGTAACTGATCTTGGGGCAAGTCGACACAGGTATTCGGGAGAGGGTTTAGCTCAAAGGAAGACATGGCGAAAGCGATCTAAGAACCGGAGAATAACTCGCCGGATCTCGATATCAATAATGCTGGATACTCGATAACAGGTATTACAACTATGACTTGGATCTCGCGAGGCTAAGCCTAGGGGTTGGTTTATATAGCACTCATATCCCCCTTGGCTTGCTTTTACAAAGCGCTTCCTGAGTCCTACTCGAACTCTACATACAAACCCTAACTTTCCTTACCGCAACCCACAAACCGGGTTACGAACGTTACCAGCCCTGGGCCTTCCAGAAGTTTCTTTGCCTTCAGCCGGATTTAGTCCAGCCGCCTTTTGGGCCGGGTCACACCTGGGAGTTAGCATACCGGGTTACTATCCCCTCATCAGTAGTCCCCAGAATAGCTTGGGCTTCCAAGATTTACTCTTCGAAGCGCTGGCTATTCCCTACAGAAATATTAGATACAAGCACATGAAGATCAAAACGCATCGCATTGACGAATAACCGTGACCGGTACCAAGGAGGCCAGGTAAAAACCCGGCTCTGCCTTGAAGGTTCTTCCTTAATCTCCCAGACTTAAATCTTAATGGGAAACTCCTTGACCCCACATCCTTCTTGATAATTACCGCTGATACCAGGAAGGCAATCTCCCCTTCCTTTTTCTCTGGATCATATTGGTCTGTGCATGGAATGCACCTTTCAAATTTCGAAATGACCAATTATTACTCCGCACCCCCCGGGTCTCGACCGTTAGGCTAGGCTTTTCCATCCGGGCGGTTATAAAAAAGGGCTCAGGGAACAAACCCAACTCTTAACGGCTCATTTTCCCCATTTCACTCCTTCTCAAATCTGAGCTCGCGGAGTGCCACCACGGAAGCCCCACGCACCTCGCCGGAGCCCATCCGCCGTCGCCTGCGCTCCGCCACCGCGCGACTCACTCCAACTCCCAAATCCGCCGCCAAGCGCCCGATTCGCCGACCAGCAACCTCGAAAGGACATCAATCTTGCGCCATCTGTCTCCGCAAAGCTCTACTTCAATCCCCTTTGGTAAGTTCCTCGTATCCCTCAGCTCATCCTCGCAATTTCTCATCTTTTCCTCAGATCAGATCTGAATCAAGTAGTCCGCGATTTCTCGGGCCGCGCCGGATTAGCTCAATGATACTTACCATAAACATCCCCATAGATAGGATTCATAGCTTATATTACTCTCCTAACTCCAGTAGTCATTAACATGGCCATAAACTTAGAAATAAGATCCCCAATCTAGGCTCGGGCCATATAAAATTTCCGCCCTTGTTCTCCCTCCTCAGAAAATCTCACTTCTCCGGATCATTCGCAGATGGTAGACATATAAACACCCTCCTAACTTCTCAAAACATTTGCTGTTACGGAAAGCTCCGTAGATTTTGTAATAGCACACAATACCCGGACACATCGTACTTGACTCGGCAAGGCAATACCCGGTTTGTGCTTAAATTGCCGGTAACTGCTTATCTGCTAACTTCCGAGTTTTTGTTTCTTACGCCCTTTCCTTCAATGTTTTACCAGGTCAATCCCATGGCACCCAAGAGGCAGGGGAAACAGCCGGCTAAGGCTAAATCCACAAACTCCATATCAGCCAATTGGGGGAAATCCTCTGTTACCACGGCCAAACTGGAGGAGTTGGTCGAGCTTGGATCCCTACCTCCCCAGGAAGCTATCCACTGGAGAGTTCCAGGCAACGAAACCCGACCTTCCCCAGCAACGGACGAGGTAATATGTTTCGTTGAACACGTGACCCGGGGCTTCAGGCCTCCGGGTCACCCTTTCTTCCGCGACGTCCTAGACCACTACAAACTCCGTATTTTCGATATAGGCCCAAACTCCATTTTAAACATCTCTCATTTTATCGTTCTTTCCGAGTCTTACTTGTGCACTCCGCCAAGTCTGGCTCTCTTCGTCGAACTTTTTCAGTGCAAGCCGTGTCGCGAAAGCGGCGACGGCGCACTTCTTACTTGCGGCGGGGTTTCTATCCAGCGCCGCAAGAACTCCCTAATGCCCCCTATTACACTCAATTCTCACGTGAAGCACTGGCAGCTCTCATACTTCTACTGCCAGGATACCTCTCCACCCGGCGAAAAGAAGTTGCCGGGTTACTCGGAGGGTCAGCTTGACATCTCCGAGACTTTCAACGCCTTCGCCCCTGACTCGGACAGGGAGGCGATCTTGCCTTTGCTAGCTAGGATCTCCATCTTGTCAGCCCGAGGTCTCATCGGGCTAAACCTGGTGAAGACCTGGGTCAGCTTCCGCATCCAGCCAAACTCCATTCGTGAGAAGCTGATGTGCGAATACTCAGGTCTTCCCACGGACCCTATCCGATACTCTCCTAACACCCTTGCTCCTAGTGATATGAACAAGACGATCAAGGGCTTTTTAACAGAGAAGCTCGAGGTGATCCGGAGCATAGCCGGATTAGAACCTTTTACCCTCGAGAATCCAGCCCCCGCAGTAAGTTTTCTACCTTTTGATTTTGACTTCTAACAGCTTACTTTTATTCGCTTCTCTTGACTCGATATTAATCACTATCCTGGCATCTTCTCCTCAGGCCGATGATGACTTTTGGACGGTCGACACCCCTCCTAATTCCGAAGATGCGGAGGAGGAAGACGATGTTGTTAACTCGGATGAAGGTACATACTTGATTCCCTTGTACACGTTACATCCTGCCTTTTCTACTTCTTTATGCTATAACTCGGATATTTTCCAGAGCGAGAGGACCGAAGCGAAGAAGAAGAAACGGACAGCAGGGGCGGGTCCGCCAGCGAGGAGGAAGAGCCGGAGCCGGCCACCAAAACCGGAACAAAGAGGAAATCCCAGAGGATAGCCCTCCAGGTTTTTACTTCATCTCCTTATACTTTGGTTTTTTGTTCCCATAACGTCACTCCGGGGCTAACCCCATCTTTACCCCTTTTGATCACAACTGAAGGAGCCACCTGCGACTAGGCGCCGAGTAACCCGGAACCATCCGGGCAACGAGATCCTTAACCCGGTTGCTTCGTCGCCCCCGGTTCAACACCCTGGTATTTATCGTAAACACAATTTTCTTTCCGGACATTCCTTTGTAACGTAATCCCAGACCTTTCTTGCCATTTTCCAGTCTCTTCCGGGTCTAGCGGCGGCTTCCCCTCGGACTTCCCAGTGAACACCGGGTAAACTCCTTTCCTTTGAGTTATACCAAACTTTATCACCTTTTCACAACTAACTGCACCTTCGTACCCTCTACAGAGCCACGGTTGTTATTAGCGACGAAGAAGGCACGGAGGCTGAGGTCCAAGTCGAGAATAAGCCGGCCGATGACGCATTCGCTGCAACTGGCGACGAGCAAGCGTCGTCACCGGAGCTGGCTAGGCATGATGCTGGGTATCCCATCGCTTCGCACGCAGGCGAGAAGGAGACGGGAACAACTTCGAGCGCGGGAGGAGGACCAAACTCCGATATTCGGATGACCCGGGTGCCACCTCCTGTTACAAGAAACGCTCCTTTTCCCACTTTCCAGGTACCCGAGCCATCTAACTCGGATAACGCTGACTTTAACCAGCTGATGAGCGCTCTTCTCGCCTTGAAAGCTTCAGAAGGAAATGTCCTAGAGCGTATGGCTGCAGCACATCAGGTAACTTTTACTTGATACTCCTTATTATACATCCAGTCCCCAAGTCCCGAGTATAATTTTTTTTTGTAATTATCCTCGGTACTTCACATAATACTTTTCGGTAATCATTTCCTCAGAGGAAATACTCTCGTGATATCCGGCTTACAGCTTCACCCGGTCTTTGCAGGCAGAGATTACTCAGTCAGATGAAGCGTTACTTAAGGCTGAGCAGCTCTTGCTGGCTGAAGTTAAGCGTAGGGAGGCCCTTGAAGCGGAGATAAAGACTTTGAAAAAAGATGTCTCCACCTACAAGAAGAAGTACAATGCCGCCCAATCCTCGCTGAAGAACTTATCGACTCAGATTACGGACACTTACCGTATTTTGCTAAGTAAGTTTGTTTATTTGCAACTAGCTTGCTTACCTCCATTTTGCCGTTGTAATAATCAAAATTACTGATATGCTTTTGTGTTTTTCGATTGCAGGTGCTAACCTTGCTGCTCCGGAGGAGAATGCCATTACTCAAGTTAAAACTCTGAAGACTGTGCTCCGGACGTTTTTTGCCGGCACGAAACTTTTGCTGGATGCTATCAAATGGCCTTCTGAGGTATACCCGGGCGAGGAGAACCTTATGCAGGCCTTTTCCACAGCGCCTGGATGGATTGAAATACTGAAGCGTTCGTCCTGCCGAATTGGGATGACCCAGGCTTTAACGCTGGCGAAGGCTTATTTTCCAAAGCTTGACCCGGCGAAGGTAGTATCCGGGTTCCCAGAGTTTAAAGCTGACGGATCCAAATTCAAGCCCCAGGATTTCAAAGCTATACAATCTGCGGTACGTCCTTCCGCCACAGCTTTGGCCGACAAGATGGATCTAAACACGATTATGAGCTCGTATGATTCTGAGGGCAAGGTTATCCTGGTGGAGGCACCCCCCCTATTGATATGTTGGACAAATGGTCGACTGATCTGGCTAGGAGGAAGGAAGAGGCTGCAAAGAGGGAAGCAGAGCTGGGTGTAAAGCCGTCTACCTCTACCCCAGCCGTGCCTCCGCCTGTTCGTCCAGATGTGAAGAGCCCGGGTAAAACTGCTGGCAAGGCCAAGGAGCAAGTCCAAGACTTAGACCCGGAGGACCGCTCTCAGGATGCCGAGTAGGATGCTGCCTAGTGCTTTGCGTTTCTCGAGACTGATATGATTTTTTTGCGGTGCGCCTGTGCACCATTGATGCTGATACTATGACTGTATGCTTGTTAACTTATGATAACTCTTTGCCTCCCCTGGCTTTTGATAATCTCGATCCTCGTGTTACGTATAAGCTTATTCTCGATACTTTGAATTTTTGTTTTTGATTCCCTTTTGAGACTCGGCTAACCGAGTATCGGAGGTTTTGATAGACGGACTTTTCTTTAAGTCCCCAATACTCGGAAACTAAGGTTTACAGGCTTTAGTAGTTAAACAGTTTGTTTCTGTTTCGAAGTCCCCAGCCCCCATGACCCAAAGTACGAGCTATGGGGGCGTGGCCTTTCTCAGATGACACACTGCTGTTTACCAAGCTGAAGACCAATAGCTGTTCGCATAAATACTGAAGTCATGCTTAATACTTGTTGAGTTTCCGGCTATTTTAGCCTTATACTCTGCATAGACTTGTGGTTTAGATGACCCTTTTGATTATCTTGTACTATAAGCCGGCTTTCGCGTGGATACCATGTCGTTGCATCTATACGAAAAACAAGATCAAGCAAGCCCCATTGGGCTGCATAGTTTGATTGTAATCGTAAGTGAACAGATCATGCCACTTTAGCGCGAGTCACATCGAGCTTAAGTAAGAATAATCAAGAAATTTGGCTCCTTCGTCCAGTTATAGGATTGCAGCCACACCCGTTTCTACGAGTAATCAGCCCCCATAACTCATAGGCATCATGGCCGGGTCTCCGGGTTTTGTGATTACTTATTGAAGCAGATCACCCCCCGGAGACCTATATTCACGCAATGTATTTCGATGATACTGATGTATTGATAATAACAATGTTACTTACTTGTAACTGAAGCAAAGACCATGATAAGACTCGAAACCATCTTCTTTTATTGATAAAAATTTCTTTTTTGAATCAGCAGGCCGCCTCATTAAAAACCTTCCAGTCCCCGTAGGTACCCTGGTAAGGAAAAGAGTGCGTACGAAACCCGCCGTCGATTACACTGCTTTAGTTATTCTCGGGAATCGGCCTCACACTGGCGTGGCCAATGCTTATTCTCCATTCGCCTGGCCTTTTCATAACGAGTATCGGATTTGCTAGCCAATCCGGGTATACCGTCCTTGAAACGTGATCAGCTGCGTGTGGAAGTACGTCTTCTTCTTCTCTGTTAGGGGATTTGAAAAGATCGCCCCCGATGAAACCTACCATCTTAAGGTCCTTTTCTGCCCTAATTTTTGCTTTGTCCCCTTCAGGGGTTGTCTTTTTTGACGTTGTCCTCTCTTCTAGGTCCACCTTAGAACGGTAATGTTTGAGCTCTTCCTTCCTGCAAGCTTGCTCGGCCATTGCCGCATCTCCCTCATCACATTCAGCTGCTATATCTCGATTTCCATGTATGGTGATGGTCTTCTTAGGACCCGGGATTTTCAGCTGTAGGTACACGTAACACGGTCTTGCCATGAACTTGGCATAAGCCGGCCTTCCAAACAATGCATGATAAGGACTGCGTAACTTTACTACCTCAAAGGTAAGCCACTCGACTCGATAATTATCCTTTGACTCCCCGAAAGCTACTTCCAGCGCCACTTTTCCTTCGGGGCATGCCGAATGACCTGGCACTATCCCGTGAAAAACTGTTGTACTTTTTTGCAGCTGTGATTCCTTTAAGCCCATGCGCAGAAAAGTTTCCCAATATAGGATATTGATACTACTCCCTCCATCCATCAAGACTTTCTTCAGCTCGTAACCGTTGACCTGTGGCGCCACTACCAAAGCTAAGACTCCCGGGTGATCAATCCGGTCCGGGTGATCTCTCCTGCTCCATGTTACCTCTTGTTCTGACCACCTCAAATATCTTGGAACAGCGGAAGAGACCGAATTAACTGCTTGTTTCATTATCTTCTTATCCTTGCTAGAACCTCCAGTAGTGTGCACATGATACTGACCCAGCTGTTTGGGGTTAGCTTGGAAACCTCCCGCTCCCCCTTGGTTGCTACCTTGATTTCCAGCTGGCGGATTACCGGCTGGAGGCGGTCCGTTGCCCAAATTTCCACCTAGACCCGGACCTCCTCCTCGGCCCGCACCTCGCATGGCTCTGTTCACTTCCTCGTTCTTCCACCTTTGTAAGTCGGCACATTGCTCCAATGAATGATTGGCCGGCTTGCCATTCCTGCTATGCTTCGGGCACGCCATCCTAAATATGTCCCAACTGTTGCTTGGTCTTGGAGGCCCTTGGTAGTGTCCCCCATTGTGATTTCCAGTATTAAAATTCCCTTCGGATCTAGGCCTTGAAGACCCGGCCTCCGTATTGGCTACAAACTCGGAATTCCCTTCAAACGGGCGCTTGTTTTGGCTACTTCCATTATTGTTTGGCGCCGATCCATTGCCGGTTTTCCCACTGCTACTTGTGTTTGCTTTTGCTTTCTTGTCATCAACTTCCTCCTCTGTGGTATCCGTTGCAGCGTGTTTGTTGCACGCATCCATTAACTCTCCCATTGTAACCTCCGCTGCATTCCTACTAGATTTCATGCGAGTTAGCTTTTGCACTAAAGGAACATACTTACATGTTTTTGCCATAGCTTGTAGCGCATCCTTAGGCTGGATATCCGTAGACGAGTGGAGTATCTCCATAACCCGGCGTACCCAGCTGCGTGCTGACTCTCCTTTCTTCTGAACGCATCTTTCTAAATCATCAATAGTAAATAACTTTCTACATGTCCCATGAAAGTGCTTGATAAATGCGGTTTTTAGCTCCTCCCACGATTTGATCGATTTTTCCGGTAGATTGGTGAACCATAGCTTTGCTGCTCCCTCTGACATCATTAAGTACATGAATTTGGCTTGGAGATTCTCGGATGCGTTGCGAATTGACATTGCCATCTCATAGCTGCTCAGCCACGTTTCTGGATCCATTGTTGGCTCATAATTTACTACTTTCCCCGGTTCTTTGAACTTCTCCGGGTAAGGTTCTGCCCTGATATCGTCCGAGAGGCACTTGGGTCCCGCCAGGGTGGTTGGGGGTGGTCTTACTCGGGAAACACGTGACCCGGCTGGGGGCGCCACGTTGTGCGGCACCACCGGTAACTCGTGCGCTGCAGACCCGGCCCCGGCTCTTCTGGCCCTGGAGCTGTCCACCACTGCCTGTGCTGCTGATACTGCCGGTACTGTCTGGACGCGCGGTGGAGGCGGCATTTGCTGCTGCTCTTCCCTTCGTTGTGCCGCACTTGTTTGGACATTGCCCTGTTGCTGACTGGCGTACGGCGTCCCATGCATCCCGCTTCTATGATCCGGATAATTGGCTTGCTGTGCTACCGCGGTGTGTAGCAGATCGATTGCTCGTCGGGTTCCTTCCGCATGAGGCGAGTCTCTTACAGGAATCTGGTTTAACGCGAGCGTTGCTGCATACACGTTGTCCATGGGATTGTTGTAGTGACCTGCTGGGGTACGGAATCGCGACGGTGGAGGCGGCATGGTATTGCCGGCCGTCGCCCCCGTCCGAGGCAAGGGTAACCCGGCTGGCGCGTTTACCGGCTGTGCTCCCGTTGCTAGTTGCGGTATGGTCCCTTGGTTCGCCGGTGGGATTGGCTGATCTTGAGGCGTGAACACCAGGGCAGTCGGGTTAATAACCCCTCCTGTTGCCGGCAGCATAGTTCGGTGCCTTTGGTGCATCCTTGTCGTTTCCTCCCGGAGCCGGGTCTCTCGGTCATCCAATTCGTGCTGCCGCGCGGCCATCCCCTGCCTTTCTGCTTCCACTTGCCTTCTTTGCTGCTCCAATGCACGACGAGCCACGTCCAGGTCTCTTACGCGCTCTGCCGCGTTTTCTGGGGTAATAACTGTGGCCAAGACCGTGGGGTCCAAGATCAAATTATTATCAAACAGAGCCGGGTGGCGCGGATTCGAGGGGCCCGCCCCCGGTGTCCGGTTTGCTTGGAACCCAAACATATTTGCGTGTCGCTCCTCGTCTGCTGGGCGACTGGTGACTGATGCCGACTCTCCATCGACCTGGACCAAGACCGGGTCAACTGTACCTTGCTGTTGGGCCACTGCCTGAGCCGCCCCGACTGGCGCCGCGGCCGCGTTTTCTTGATTGAGATTGGTCGCGGGAGCCGCATAAACTGCAACCCGGCGCATGATGCCCGGTGTAGATTCGTACTGTTCTTCCTCGCTGTTTTCCTTTTCATATCGATCCTCCGATAAATCCCGTATGGACTCGGTATCATCCTCCCTCTCTATCTGACCCGTTGTTCCAATCGACTCTTCTTTTTCCGACCGGATATACGTGTCTTCCCCTGACACAGAATCAGATCCAATATTATCACAATTCGAACTGGAAGTACATACCATACCGATGAAGACGTTGATGCTGCCGACTGTCACGACGGATCCGGTTTCGAGGTGACCCGACTCTGGCCCCCAGCCAGAATCGTCTACCATCTTCTCTCCTTTGCTGTTGACGTAGATTTCTCCGACGATGAGGTTCTTCATGCTCTTCCGAGCTTCTCCCGTGATGTAAACACCTTTGGACGCAGGCCCCACGGTGGGCGCCAACTGTCGTGGGATAATCACGGCAGATGTTACCTGGGGTAACTGATCTTGGGGCAAGTCGACACAGGTATTCGGGAGAGGGTTTAGCTCAAAGGAAGACATGGCGAAAGCGATCTAAGAACCGGAGAATAACTCGCCGGATCTCGATATCAATAATGCTGGATACTCGATAACAGGTATTACAACTATGACTTGGATCTCGCGAGGCTAAGCCTAGGGGTTGGTTTATATAGCACTCATATCCCCCTTGGCTTGCTTTTACAAAGCGCTTCCTGAGTCCTACTCGAACTCTACATACAAACCCTAACTTTCCTTACCGCAACCCACAAACCGGGTTACGAACGTTACCAGCCCTGGGCCTTCCAGAAGTTTCTTTGCCTTCAGCCGGATTTAGTCCAGCCGCCTTTTGGGCCGGGTCACACCTGGGAGTTAGCATACCGGGTTACTATCCCCTCATCAGTAATAACAGAAATTAACGGGTAACAGACTCGAGCAAAACAACCCTAAGCAAGATATTAAGACACAGGCTCAAGCAAAGGTTATAGGAGGGGAGGTGAGGCAATAACAGGGTTAAAGGATTCATGTGATAGGTTCGTAACAGAAACAACTACTACTAAGGCTAGCAGAAAAGAATCAACGGAAAGAATCGGTAACAAGTGATGAAAGGCAGCCATATGGCATGCAAGTGAGTATACTTGCCTGAGATCCCGCAAGGTAGCAGAACTTGTCGTTTCTCACACCATCTCAACGTCCTATCCGCGAAGAGGCAACGAACTAAAAGAAACACCGGATGCAACAATTACTACTACGGCAAAAGATCCAGCATGATCCTATTTTATATGCATGACATGGCAAGATGCAACGGAGAGGAAACAACTTAAGCAATTTAATCGGAACCGGAGTCCGGAGGAATAGGAATTGGTTCATGTTGTTTATCTACCCATCAATATTAAATGTTGTTTAACATGGCGAGATAATATAAAGATGAGCTATGCAATTTTAAATGGAACCGGGACAATATTTAATTATTCCAACTCATTCCATAATTAATTATTAGGTGATATTATTATACCCCGAAACCCACAAGATGCAATGCAAACACAATGAATGAGATGACATTTTAATTATAGTTGATATGTTATAGAAAAATAGGGCATAGGTATAGGGGATTTAGGGTTTGGGTTCGCACGTTGGAAAGAGGATCGCCGGGGTTAACGCCGGAAACTTCGGACGTGGAGGAAGTAGACGTGGTAGTGGAAGTAATCGACGTAGGGGAAGTGGCCGTTCTCGTTCCGACGGGGGAACTAGTCGAAGCCGAGATCATCGTATCGTAGAGGAAGTAGGCGTAGTCGACGTCTTCGGGTAGAGGAAGTAGTCGACGTCGGGGGCGTAGACGTTCCGATGTCGATGTAGTAGCGGAAGTAGTCGTGGGCGAACCGCTATATCCTTGTCTTCGAGGTCGATGGCGAACTTGGCGGCTCTCCGGTCTTCGGGCGCGCACGAAGGCGGCCAACGCAAACGGACACGGTGGAGATAGTGGTCGTTCATAGCTCGATGTAGCGGTACTTGTCGGCGAAGAACTCGTCGACGAGGTACATGTCGGTGTCGAACTTGGAGTTCCGGTGTTCGGACTTGTCGCCGAGAAGCTTGCCAGGTTCACGTGGACACACACGAAGGCGGTCACCACAAAAATTATAGGCCTTCAAGTGTAGAAGACCTCGGTGCACCGATGGTCGTTCACGGATGAAGGGGACAACAGAGCGGATCCTGGTGTGGACGGAGAGGCGTTGCACACCTTGAAGGCAATACATCAAACACCTGGAGGGCGTCAACATGGAGGTGGCGTGCACGTGGATGGAGCCGGCAGGACGAGGTCGTGGCGGAGCTCGGGCACCTGCGCGCTGGTCAGTTCAAAGAAGAGGTCGTCGGGGACGGAGCTCCAGGCGCGCACTGATGTCCATGGCGCTGAAGTGGAGAGGCCGAGAGCGTCCATGGCGCTCGGTGGCGGGAGGAGCTCGGGGACGGGGCAGCTACGCGGCAAGGGCGCCCGTGGCCGGAGCTTGAGGGAGGAGGACGACGGGCGGCTGGGAGGAGCTTGGTGGCGACGTCCATGGAGGCGACGGCGGACAGCGGGAGGAGGGCGGCCGGAGAGAGGGCGGAGGACGGCGGGGCGGCGCCGGCGAAGGGGTGGACGCAGGCGTGGGAGGCGGACGCGAGGAGGGGACTGGGCGGCGGCCGGCGGCGTCACGGGGCAGGAGGCGGCGCCCGCGAGGGAGAGGCGAGGGAAGGAGGAGGGTGGGGCGGTCGGAGAGGAGGGGCCGCGGGAGGAGGAGGTTGGCGGGGACGGCGAGCTCGGGAGGAACGGCGGAGCGACGGCCGGAGGGGCGCCGGTGCGGTGCTCGCCGCGGGAGGAAGGGGGGCGAGGGGCGCAGCGCTCGGGAGGAGATGCAGCGTACGGGGTCGATGGGGATCGATCGATCCCCTGTCTCCCGTGCGAGGCGTGCGTGTGCGGTTCGCTGCCCCTTTTTTTTTTTTTTTTTTCTTTTGCACTGGTGGGAGGACCTGAACGGAAATAGGAGAGACGGCGGGGGGGGGGGGGGGGGGGGTAAATGAGAGGGAAGAGCAAAATTTAGGGTTGGGGGGCTGGGATGGATTTCGGCTGGGCCTAGCTGGGCCTAAATGGGGCAGGCTGGCTGGCTTGCCCAAGCCCCTTTTTTTTTTGTTCTATTTTTTTTTTCCAGCAAGTGTTTGGGCCATAATAAAATAGCTTTAAACATCAAATGAACTGTTGTAAATTTTAGAAAACTTTATTGATAAATTTAAAGTAGTTTGCAAGTTTTAAATAGATGATGGTGCATGATGTTATGAGATGCACAAAAAAAAAGAAAAACAAACAACAAACTCTCTCGGGGGAGAAAAATCTCCCGGGCGTTACAGACGACACCACTAACAAGGGATTGCGCCCTCGCAATCCACCTGCTAACCCGGGAGGGGAAAGAAGTTCGACTATCGATTCTTCGGGCTTCCGGTTGATCTCCTCGACACCACTAACAAGGGCTTCTCGACACCACTAACAAGAGATTCTTGCTCGGAGGGACGACGATGTTCTTCCACCAGGAATCTTCCGATGATCGAACCTATTAGGTTAAAGGCTCAGAAAACGTCCACCCACGTGGGATCCTAACAATTTGAAAGATAGACAAAGGGGAAAAGACTCCAAAACAAATAAGATGGGAGGGGAAATAGAATATGGATAAGGAGAAAACAAGAATCCTATCGAGATGTTTTTCCAAAATAGTTTAGCAGAAATAGTTTTTGACACTCTAGAAACAACGACCGTTAGCGAGGTTATCCTACAGGCTTTGCGGACCCGTTGCTTCGATAACCATTCGTATCGAAACAATCTCGGGAATCGAAACCAAGGCTCTGATACCATTTGTGACGCCCCGAGATCGGGCACTATGCAGATTTCAGCATTCCCGCCAAATCCGCATAATAACCGATTCCAGGTTGCCATTTATGATAACATTACAATAGTTCATGAATATTCCACAATTACAACATCAACAGATAGATACAAGATGACTCGAACGAGCCAGGGCTTACAACTGATACAATACAAAGATCCAAATAACATCGGAAGAAACAAACGTCCGTCTACGGACAAGATCCAAATTGGACTAAGAGTCCTGAAGATAACCGAAGGCGTCCAATCCCTGCCCAGGCCAAGCCGGAGGGATTCCCAAGCTAACGTCGTCAGACTTCAAACCTGTTGACTGCAATTTGGAATTTGCAGCCACGAAAGAGATTCGTGGGTCAGTACGGTTAAGTACTGGCAAGGGGGACAAAGCCCATACTCACAAGTTACCGGTGTAGCCAGTCATCACAAGATACAAATACTTTAGGATCAACGGAGAGGAAGGGGTTATTGCAAATAAGCGACAACAGGCTGCACTAACCGACTACAGAGTTTCTATTACTTCTGACTAACAGAAAAGGAGATAAGATCGAGTGATAGTAACCAACTGAAAGATAACTTCAAACAAACCCATCCTGGATCTCGCCCCTTATCCAAAGAAGCAATCCGAGGATAACTCACACCGTGGTATTAAAGATGAGTCAAGTTATTGTGTGAATAACCTATTACTAGTCAAGTTATTAGTCATTGGGTGAAACATGATTGATCATTATGTTTAAGTTGTCCTGAGTACTTGTTAGCCAGTACTTTCACCAAGTAATCCATAACCGCGGAAAACACGGCTTCTCGAGAAGATTTACCCTGCAGGGGTGCACCATAGCAACCGCACTCATGAATATCCCGCCAGATGGGATGCCTCCCACCAAGCGGGGCACTCAACACAATCCAACCCTTCTTCGCATCAAGCCCAAAGCACCGCGTGCTGTGCGTGCGCGGCTAATCGAGCCCCACGAAGAAAAGGGGACCCTCATAGCACTGGAAGACCACGCCGCCCTAAATGCCGACTACGAAAGTTCCACCCGGGTACCAAGGGCTCGCAAGATCATGCATGCAGCAAATGGAAAGCCCGAACTAGTACGGCGATTTGGACGAGATGCGAATCGAGTCAAACTGAGGGGGAGCCCATACTCCCCAAATGCGGGTAGTGCGCTCATCATGGATCAGTAGACAAGACCCTTTTCCTATTAGGGTCGACACTAGCAGGCCTCAAAACCACCCTGGGCCTCCTGCCGGTGCCTTATCGTCAAGTTTAATATTACCATTAGCATTAACAGGATTGATTGATTGATTAACCTCGAGCCCCCAGAACATAAGGAAGTAATAACAGAAATTAACGGGTAACAGACTCGAGCAAAACAACCCTAAGCAAGATATTAAGACACAGGCTCAAGCAAAGGTTATAGGAGGGGAGGTGAGGCAATAACAGGGTTAAAGGATTCATGTGATAGGTTCGTAACAGAAACAACTACTACTAAGGCTAGCAGAAAAGAATCAACGGAAAGAATCGGTAACAAGTGATGAAAGGCAGCCATATGGCATGCAAGTGAGTATACTTGCCTGAGATCCCGCAAGGTAGCAGAACTTGTCGTTGCTCACACCATCTCAATGTCCTATCCGCGAAGAGGCAACGAACTAAAAGAAACACCGGATGCAACAATTACTACTACGGCAAAAGATCCAGCATGATCCTATTTTATATGCATGACATGGCAAGATGCAACGGAGAGGAAACAACTTAAGCAATTTAATCGGAACCGGAGTCCGGAGGAATAGGAATTGGTTCATGTTGTTTATCTACCCATCAATATTAAATGTTGTTTAACATGGCGAGATAATATAAAGATGAGCTATGCAATTTTAAATGGAACCGGGACAATATTTAATTATTCCAACTCATTCCATAATTAATTATTAGGTGATATTATTATACCCCGAAACCCACAAGATGCAATGCAAACACAATGAATGAGATGACATTTTAATTATAGTTGATATGTTATAGAAAAATAGGGCATAGGTATAGGGGATTTAGGGTTTGGGTTCGCACGTTGGAAAGAGGATCGCCGGGGTTAACGCCGGAAACTTCGGACGTGGAGGAAGTAGACGTGGTAGTGGAAGTAATCGACGTAGGGGAAGTGGCCGTTCTCGTTCCGACGGGGGAACTAGTCGAAGCCGAGATCATCGTATCGTAGAGGAAGTAGGCGTAGTCGACGTCTTCGGGTAGAGGAAGTAGTCGACGTCGGGGGCGTAGACGTTCCGATGTCGATGTAGTAGCGGAAGTAGTCGTGGGCGAACCGCTATATCCTTGTCTTCGAGGTCGATGGCGAACTTGGCGGCTCTCCGGTCTTCGGGCGCGCACGAAGGCGGCCAACGCAAAACGGACACGGTGGAGATAGTGGTCGTTCATAGCTCGATGTAGCGGTACTTGTCGGCGAAGAACTCGTCGACGAGGTACATGTCGGTGTCGAACTTGGAGTTCCGGTGTTCGGACTTGTCGCCGAGAAGCTTGCCAGGTTCACGTGGACACACACGAAGGCGGTCACCACAAAAATTATAGGCCTTCAAGTGTAGAAGACCTCGGTGCACCGATGGTCGTTCACGGATGAAGGGGACAACAGAGCGGATCCTGGTGTGGACGGAGAGGCGTTGCACACCTTGAAGGCAATACATCAAACACCTGGAGGGCGTCAACATGGAGGTGGCGTGCACGTGGATGGAGCCGGCAGGACGAGGTCGTGGCGGAGCTCGGGCACCTGCGCGCTGGTCAGTTCAAAGAAGAGGTCGTCGGGGACGGAGCTCCAGGCGCGCACTGATGTCCATGGCGCTGAAGTGGAGAGGCCGAGAGCGTCCATGGCGCTCGGTGGCGGGAGGAGCTCGGGGACGGGGCAGCTACGCGGCAAGGGCGCCCGTGGCCGGAGCTTGAGGGAGGAGGACGACGGGCGGCTGGGAGGAGCTTGGTGGCGACGTCCATGGAGGCGACGGCGGACAGCGGGAGGAGGGCGGCCGGAGAGAGGGCGGAGGACGGCGGGGCGGCGCCGGCGAAGGGGTGGACGCAGGCGTGGGAGGCGGACGCGAGGAGGGGACTGGGCGGCGGCCGGCGGCGTCACGGGGGCAGGAGGCGGCGCCCGCGAGGGAGAGGCGAGGGAAGGAGGAGCGTGGGGCGGTCGGAGAGGAGGGGCCGCGGGAGGAGGAGGTTGACGGGGACGGCGAGCTCGGGAGGAACGGCGGAGCGACGGCCGGAGGGGCGCCGGTGCGGTGCTCGCCGCGGGAGGAAGGGGGGCGAGGGGCGCAGCGCTCGGGAGGAGATGCAGCGTACGGGGTCGATGGGGATCGATCGATCCCCTGTCTCCCGTGCGAGGCGTGCGTGTGCGGTTCGCTGCCCTTTTTTTTTTTCTTTTGCACTGGTGGGAGGACCTGAACGGAAATAGGAGAGACGGCGGGGGGGGGGGGGGGTAAATGAGAGGGAAGAGCAAAATTTAGGGTTGGGGGGCTGGGATGGATTTCGGCTGGGCCTAGCTGGGCCTAAATGGGGCAGGCTGGCTGGCTTGCCCAAGCCCCTTTTTTTTTGTTCTATTTTTTTTTTCCAGCAAGTGTTTGGGCCATAATAAAATAGCTTTAAACATCAAATGAACTGTTGTAAATTTTAGAAAACTTTATTGATAAATTTAAAGTAGTTTGCAAGTTTTAAATAGATGATGGTGCATGATGTTATGAGATGCACAAAAAAAAAAGAAAAACAAACAACAAACTCTCTCGGGGGAGAAAAATCTCCCGGGCGTTACATTAATCAACATTCCGGCAAATAGGGACTCACGTGGGGTACCTGCACATAAAAACCCACCCCTCATATAATAGATCCCACCCCTCATATTATCACCGTCATCCACACGAAGGTGGGCACATATCCACACGACCACACACCATCTCCACCATCCATACACCACCATCCATCATCACCACGCCATCCATCACAAAATTAGTGCTAGATGTGCTGCAGTACCACATTGCGCTCAAGTAGACAAGTACCAGTACATAAAAACGACTACATAGCAGTAAATGGACAAGCATCAATACCAATGACAGAAAAGCATCAATAACCAACATTCTACAAAATATTAATAGGTGCTCCAGATTTTCTCTTCTTCCCTTGAGCTATCTGCAGCCAAGATCTTTTTATTTCTTTCGATTATCGAAGAATTTGTAGGTTGGTATTTCTTTTTTAGGATCAATGTTGAATTTTCGAGCCTTCAAAGAAAATAAGGCGCCTCGAAGCTGGTTGTTTATAGTTTACACAAATGTGTCTAATTAAAAGTAAATTGAAATAAACCTGTATATAAACTAAATATCAAAGAATGGTACCATACACACCCAACAAAAGAAGTTCCCCACCCACTGCAATTGTTCATTCTTCCAAAAGTCAGTGTGTGATATTAGTTTCTATGACTACCCATACACCTTCTGGCTTTCACTGTATACATAATTTGTAAGAACTTGCCCCAAGAAAATAGCCAGAAAGGAAGTGTAGCAAATATTAAAATGGCGAGTGTGAATTTGCGAGTAACTTGAACTTTTTTAAGAAAATGATTTAATGGAAATCTGCATCAGGATTTGAGTCCCTGCTCCTCCAAATCCAAGCCAGTAGCCTTGCCCACTCACACAGAAGTCATACTTTCCTGTGGTTGAGTCCATGCAAATTATCACAGACGTAAATTTCGACCTGAATGGATCACTTTGTTCACAGTGCATTGCTCCACACCAAGCGAATGAACGAGCGGATGGTTTTATTCAGGATTGCTAAAATTGGTTCATTGAAACTAGATTTCCTGAATCCAACCAAAACTGTGGCAGTGGAAATTATGGTCATATATCCCACAGGCTATGTCACATGTTTGAAAAGGTCCAAATATACTAAAAGTACAAATTGCTATGCAATTGTATCATTTGACACATAGGGTGCAGAGAAGTATAAGGCCACCGTCTTAATCGGATCAAATTGTTTTGATATACCATCGGCATGCTATCAACATATAAAAAGCTAAAGTTGTACTGTACTATAAATATCCTGACCCGATAGATAAAAATGGTTATGAGATTTGTGTAAGACCAGTAGGTGTCTTACATGATTGTATGCCCTTTGTGCCAATGGCTGAATGGATTCCATTATGGTTAGCTGATGGAAATTGTGTATGATTTTTTTGTTATTGTTATGGAAACCAACAAGTACCATATCAAGCTTCACAACAAACCTGTAGTTTATAAATAGCCTCAGACCATCTATTAGCACTTATATCTACAAGGCACACTGTAAATACCTACTGTTTCAATTCAACTATTTTTACTTATTTACAAGGCTTCAACAGTTTCAGGCATGTGCCAAGTTTGAACAGAAAACAGATTAGCAAAAGTTTCAGGCCTCTGCTGTTTCAGTTAACTGTTTCTAGGGCTACAACAGTTTCAGTCAATTGTTTTTTCAAGCACAAGAAAATTAGCACCTCATTACAGAATACCAGGACTACCAGCAGAGATGATTGCTTAACAGAAAGGAGAGGGAAATCTTTCTTAACAAAAATATTACCTGTTTCTTGCAGAACAGGGGTCGAACACCTTCAGGGCGTGGAGCAGTACGAGCAGTGGATTGCGTGGGAGAGAAGGGGATTGCGTGGGAGAGAAGGGGTTGCGTGGGAGAGGTAGCAGGGGGTTGCCGTGGCAGTGCGCCGGCGTCGATGCGGCGGCGGGGCGCAGGTGGCCATGGCAGTGCGCGGCGCGGGCAGAGGTGAGCAGAGAGGGAGGGGCGCGCGCGCGAGAGCAGAGGAAGAGAGGAGAGGGAAGGGAGGGGCGCGCGAGGAGAGGGAGGGAAGGGCAGTGGTGGGGTGGGCTCGCCGGAGACACGAAGGTCGCCGGAGATCGCCGCTGTGTGCAGTGTGGTGCGCGCGCGCGATTGCTAGACGTCCTTCGCGAGAAAAACGACTAAGTCTCGTACTAGTGCAGAGAGAGGGAAGGGCGGGGGGCCCGCGCGTATCGAGAATGGGCCAGTATGGCAAGTCCCAAAACACCGACCTCGTCTTCCATACATCCAGAAGCGGTTTTGGCGCCTTTTGCTTCTTTCCCGGCTCTGGGCATTCCTTCCAATCATTCAGCAAATTGTAGATTTCTTCGCCGCACCTCTTACGTGGAGGTCCACGGAGCTCATCCTCACTGTTAAAAAGGTCTCCTCGCCTTCTCCACGGGTCTTTGTTGGGTAGCCACCTTCGATGGCCAACGAAAACTGTTTTCGAAGACCCAGGATCTTTCGGAAGTTGCATAAACGTGGGGTCATCCATGCACCTCACGCAACCGTTATGTCCGTGGCACACCTGGCCCGCCACATATCCGTAGCCTAGTAGATCGTGAACCGTACAGAGTAAGACAGCTCTCATTGGGAAATATTGTTCACCGAAGGCGTCCCATGTGTTCACCCCTTCCTCGGCCCATAGCGTTTCCAGCTCATCTTTAAGCAGCTTCAGGTATAGATTGATGTCGTTGCCTGGTTGTTTTGGCCCTTGAATTAGCATACTCATGTGAATATACTTCCTCTTCATGCACAACCAGGGAGGGATGTTGTACATCCATACAAACACGGGCCAGGTGCTATGGGTGCTGCTCTGGTTGCCAAACGGATTGAGTCCGTCGGTGCTCACACCCAACCTGATGTTCCTTGCCTCCGCCCCGAACGTTGGATATTCACAGTCAATTGCTTTCCATTGACTTGCATCTGAAGGATGTATCAGAATTACTTTTTCACTCCGATTTGGATCTTTCAAAACTTTATTCCTCCTTTTCGCGTGCCAGCGCATGAGCTCTGCTTCCTTGCGGTCCGCGAAATACCGTTGCAGACGGGAAATGAGCGGAAAGTACCACAGAACTTTCCGAGGAGCTTTCTTCTTCCCTTTCTTGTATCGAGCGGCGCTGCAAACTGGACAAATGGTTTTGTTCGCGTCCTCTTTCCGATAAATGTAGCAATCGTTGATGCACAAATGGTATTTTTCGTGAGGTAAATCAAAGGGGCACACGACTTTCTTGGCCTCGTCGCAACTTTTAGGACAGGTGTTGCCCTCTGGAAGGACATCGTGCCAGTATTGCAGGCTTGCATCGACGCTTATGTCGCTCCATTTGTATCTCGCCTTCATCTGCAGAACATCGAGGGCCACTCTCAGGCGGGACTCTCCCGGACCGCAGCCTGCATACAACGGTGTCTTCGAGTCTATCTCTAGTTGCGCCAGCTTCGATTGCTCTCTAGCAGCAGATATCGAGTTAGTCGTCTTTCTCAAAAGCAGTTCTTTCAGATGAGGGTCACGCACAACTTCCGTTAGGGGTGTCCCTGTGTCCTCGTGATCTTCTTCCACGTCTTGTTCAACATCTTCTCCATGATCATGTGCGGGGTCATGAGGCTGATCTTGGTCCTGCTGTAGTTGGTCCTGCTGTAGTTCTAGTCGATCGTTGCTATTGTCCTGTTGCACATCATTTCCTACCGCCGCCGCCCCATGGACTTCATCATCTTCATCATCACTTACCCACTGACTGTTATACCCATCCATGAAACCATACCTTAGGAGGTGACTGAGCAAGTCTCCGGTAAAGGGATTGAGCAAGCCCCCTAGTTTGCACTTTCGACATGGACATCGTATCTCCTTGCGGCCATTTTGTAACATGTCTTCTGTCGCGTGTCTCAAGTAACTATTCACGACACGTTCACTCTTAACGACCACCATTATATGTCGCCTGCACGAGAGAGCGCCGATATATATAATTAATATTAGAACCAAACATTATATATATATATATATATATTTCGATATTCACGAAAAAAATCGGCATGACCTTCCTACAAATTGGAGGTTAGAGGGAGTGCCAACTTTGCCGAGACGGAAATGAATCAACATTCCGGCAAAGTGGCAACTCATTTTCATATCAAAAATTTCACTTCATGTCGTATTCACGAAAAAATTCGGCATGACCTTCCTACAAATAGGAGGTTATTAGGGAGTGCCAAACTATGCCGAGACGGAAATGAATCAACATTCCGGCGATAGTTGGCTACTCAATTTCATTCCACAACAAATTGCGCACACATGCATTTATCGTCTCCATCACACGACCATTGTTGAATCCGGTGAAATTTCACACATATTGCATATCGCGTGTATCCGGACAAAATTTATATACAAACTCATTTAATTATATATTATCATTCATCCCACCTCAAATGAATAGATGGCTACACGATGATATCCGGAGAATTTTGGAGCTTTGGAGAGAAAGGGGGTAATTCTAGATCTAGATGGCTAGGGAGGGAAAATTTGGGGTAGAAATGGTGTTAGGAGGGAGATAAACATATATATACCAACTAAAATAAATTTAGTTGGTTCAAAATAGAGTAGGAGGGTGAAGAAATAGGCATAATTTCGAGCTAGAGAGAGAAGAGGGGACAAGGGTGAAGAAGGGAGAGTGGAGGGGAAAGTGGGTGGTGGGGGTACCACTTATGGCAGATCTGCCATAATACCGCTGGCGAACAGGTGTTGTTGTTCGCCAGCGGTAACATGCGTCCTGGGCCCACATGTTACCGCTGGCGAACAACAACACCTGTTCGCCAGCGGTATTGAGCGTAGCGCTGGCGAACCACAATCCCTGTTCGCCAGCGGTAAAATGAGGCAGCGGCTGTAGCGCGCGCAGGTGGGGCCCAGGCTTAGCGCTGGCGAACCAGATGGAATGTTCGCCAGCGGTAGTCTTCGTAGCGCTGGCAAACTGATATTGCTGTTCGCCAGTGCTGTTAGCGCTGGGCAACAACAATTTTTGTTGGCCAGCAGTATGCTGGTGGCTATAAACCATTCCCTACTAGTGGAAGGGGCACCGGAGGAGTCTTAGAAGACCAGATGCGGGAGCCAGCCACGAGGGGAGCCAGAGGAGGGCCACCAAGGGCCCACACCACCTGGTGGCGCGCCCCCCTTGGCCGCGCCGCCACGTGGTGTGGCCATCCTAGCCCACCACTGGCAGCCCCCTCTCACGTACTTCATCCCCAGGGAACCCTAAGACCAGGGAACTATCGAGGAAATAATCCACCGCCCCCTCAGGGCGGAAAACAACAGAGATACAAAACCTCTCCGGCATGAAGAAATCTGTCGGGGTAATTCCCCCCGGAGAGGGGAAATCATCGCCATCATCACCATCATCGCTCTGGGCATTGTTGGAACGCGTAGAGATAAACAAAAACTTTTCCTACGCGATGCTTCCAAGATCTAGCCGAGGTAGAAGGCCACGGGTATTACCACTAGACGCGCATGTGCGGATTATCGATGCAGCGCGTCGGGGCAGTGCAGTCCCACGATCTGATCCGGTCCGGCCGATCCAATCCCTCGAACGTCGAAGTGCTGAACGTACAACACCTCTACCGGTATCCACACGTACGAGGAGGAGCTCCGACAGCGGACTGCTAGGTCCGGTGCGGCGGCTGGACTGAGTGGGGCTAGGGTTCCCAACGCATGGGAGAGTGGACTAACTTGCCCGCCGGGCAACCTGCGCCCCTCTTTATATAGCGTATGGTAATGGGCTTCACAACACTTGTGGCCCATTCCCTCTGTGAGTCCGACTCACAAAACCAGTCCATTTCCGGTTCGGGTCCAACCCGACCAATACTTGCTCCCGCTCTTAAGTGTGCGACCCTGCAGGCTCATGGCGACTTGGACACGATTGGAGTCCAACTCCCAATCGATCAATCGGTAGCGGCTCCTAGCAGAACGTGCCGACTCCCAAGTACCATTGAGTCATGACGACATACCTTTCAATGTGATATTCATCTTAGTCCCTTTTGCCTCACGATATACCTTGTCGAGCTATAGGCGATTTATCGTCATCCCTTAAATAGCTCAACTCTCTTCTCGATCTGTGACATGTGATTCATCTGACTAACTCTTAGTCAACCGACACAGTTAACACTTAACTGAGTCGCGCATGGCCATGCTTCCTGAATCATATCACTCGAGAGGGCCCAGAGAATATCTCTCCATTCGGAGGGGCAAAATCCCATCTTGATTATCCACATCACGCAGTTTGCTTCTCATTCGACCCGCCTCTGCCTTTATAGTTGCCTTGTCACAGAACAACGTTTGACAGAACCTAAGTCGGTGATCCACAACTCGGATTGTGCGACAACCTCAGGTCCAAGGATTACATTGATTGAGACATGCAAATGACGACTTGATCGTTGCATCTCAATGTGGGTCAGTCCGACTTGCTAAACTCTTTAGCCAAGTCCGTGAACGTTGGAATGGCATCACCATGCCCATGACAAGTGGAACCGTGTCATCAGCCAACACTCACATTAGTCTAGGGTGTGTGTCCAGCACAACCTAAATGACCAAGGACAATCTAGTATGAACAACATGAATATATAGTTCCACAATCGAATCACATATTCAATGACATATATCAGATGTTCAAAACAAGGACAACTTAATAACTTTATGAACACAGTGGGAATTACATCATACATGATTGCCTCTAGGGCATATTCCCAACAGTCTCCCACTTGCACTAGAGTCAATCATCCTGGCATCATATGCCTAGGCATCGAATGCCCATGCCTCTCGTGTGCGCCTCATGCTTAGGTTGTGGTAGCGCCTTTGTCAACGGATCTGCAATGTTTGCATCCGTGTGTACTTTGCATAACTTGATATCACCTTGTTCGACAAACTGGCGAATGAGGTGGTACCGCATGAGTATATGTTTGTTCTTCTGGTGTTGTCTAGGTTCCTTGGCTTGTGCGATAGCACCATTGTTGTCACAATATACGTCCAAAGGATTGGACGCGCCCTGAACCACACCAAGATCAATCAGGAGGTTCCTGATCCAAACAGCTTCCTTTGCCGCCTCTGAGGCAGCAATATACTCAGCCTCTGTTGTAGATGCAGACACCGTATCTTGCTTGGAACTCTTCCAGCTCACAGCCCCTCCGTTCATCACGAACACGTATCCAGATTGCGAACGAGAATCATATGAGTCGGTGAGATAACTTGCATCGGTGTAACCCTTTACACTGAATTCCTCATCACCTCCATAAACCAGGAACATTTCCTTAGTATTTGTCAAATACTTAAGGATGTTTTTAACCGCTGCCCAGTGGGCTTCGCCAGGGTCAACCTGGTATCTGCTCGTAACACTTAGAGCATAGGAAATATCTGGCCTAGTACAAATCATGGCATACATGATGGATCCGATTGCCGAGGCATACGGGATCACACTCATCCGACTTCGCTCATCAGTTGTCGAAGGACACTGAGTCTTGCTAAGTTTTATGCCATGGGACATCGGTAAGAATCCCTTCTTGGACTCTTCCATTTTGAATTTCTTCAAAACCTTGTCCAGATATGTACTCTGACTCAATCCAATGAGCCGCATGGATCTATCTTTATAGATCCTGATTCCTAATATGTAAGTCGCCTCACCCAAATCCTTCATTGAGAAACTCCTTTCCAATGACTCTTTGGTTTCTTGCAACATCATGATATCATTTCCAATCAGTAATATGTCATCCACATATAAGATTAGAAAGTTTACTTTGCTCCCACTAAACTTCTTGTATAAACAAGAATCATGATCACTCTTGATGAAGCCAAACGATTTGACTACCTCATCAAAGCGAATGTTCCAACTCCGAGATGCTTGCTTCAACCCATAAATGGATTTCTGAAGTTTGCATACCTTGTCAGCATTAGCTGGATCGACAAAACCTTCGGGCTGTATCATATACACGTCCTCAGTTAAATTTCCATTAAGGAAAGCCGTCTTGACATCCATCTGCCATATCTCATAGTCGAAATAGGCTGCTATGGCTAACATGATCCGAATTGATTTAAGCAACGCTACGGGCGAGAAGGTCTCGTCGTAGTCAACTCCTTGAACTTGTCGGAACCCCTTCGCGACAAGTCGTGCTTTATAGACGGAAATATTTCCATCCATATCAATTTTCTTCTTAAAGACCCATTTGCACTCGACGGGTCTTGCACCGTCAGGCAGATCAACCAAATTCCAAACTTGGTTTTCATCCATGGACTTTAACTCGGATCTCATGGCTCCAAGCCATGACTCGGAATCAGATCCCACCATCGCTTCCGAATAAGTTGCCGGCTCATTACTGTCTAACAGTAAAACATCTCGAGCACTCTGTAATCTGGCAGATCTCCGTGGTTCAGGTGCTGTTACCGGTGTAGGTACCACGACCGGCTCAGCGTCCAAGGCGTTCGCCGACTCGCCCCTAGCCGGTTCCTCTCGAATTTCTTCGAGTTGCACTGTGCTCCCACTGACTTCCCGACCGAGAAACTCTTTCTCAAGGAAGACACCATTCCGAGCGACAAACACTTTGCCCTCTTCCCGGTTGTAGAAGTAGTACCCCAAGGTTTCCCTCGGATACCCCACGAAAATACACTTATCCGACTTGCACGTGAGCTTGTCCGACTGAAGTCGCTTGACAAATGCTTCACAACCCCAAATCTTGAGAAAAGACAAACTTGGCTTTTTACCAGTCCACATCTCATGTGGTGTCTTCTCTACTGACTTTGATGGTACTCTTTTTAGTGTGAAAGCTGCAGTTTCTAGACAATAACCCCAAAATGATAAAGGTAGATCTGTCCGACTCATCATTGATCGTACCATGTCTAACAAGGTCCGATTTCTCCGTTCCGATACACCGTTTCTCTGCGGTGTACCCGGTGGAGTGAGTTGAGGAACTATTCCACAACTCTTTAGATGGTCATCAAACTCATGGCTCATGTACTCGCCTCCACGGTCCGACCGTAGAAACTTTATTTTCTTGCCGAGCTGATTTTGTACCTCACTCTGGAATTCCTTGAACTTTTCAAAGGCTTCCGACTTGTGTTTCATTAAATAGATATATACATACCTACTCAAATCATCAGTGAAGGTAATGAAGTACTCATAACCACCTCTGGCTGTCGTGCTCATTGGACCACATACATCACTATGTATTAGTTCCAACAAGTCGGACGCCCTTTCACAACTCCTTGCAAAAAGGTGTCTTGGTCATCTTGCCTAGTAGGCATGATTCGCATGTCTCGAATGACTCTAAGTCAAACGAAGTTAGAAGTCCATCATCATGGACCTTATATCATGCACTTCCAACTTATATGACCAAGCCGACAGTGCCAAAAGTAAGTCATATTCAGATCATTTGGTTTCAACCTTCTAACATTTATGTTATAGACCGATTCACTATCAAGATTTAAAATAAATAACCCGTTCTGAACGGGTGCAAAGCCATGAAACATATCTTTCAAATATAAAGAACAACCATTATTCTTAATATTCGACTCATAACCTTGTCTCATGAGGCGGAAATAATGTTTCGACTAAGCGCTGGAACATAATAACAATTATTTAGTTCCAAAATAAATCCTGAAGGTAAATGAAGTTGCATCGTGCCGACTTCCAACGCAGCGACTCTCGCCTTGTTGACCCGAATGTCAACCTCTCCTCTTGCCACGCTCCTAGTTCTTACCAGTCCCTGCAACGAGTTGCATATGTGAATAACTGATCCGGTATCATATACCCAAGAACTATTAGGCGCATCAGCAAGATAAATGTCTATAACATTGCACACAAGCGTACCTGAGTTGGAAGTCACACCTCCACTCTTGGCTCTGTCAGCCAAATACTTGGTGCAGTTCCTATTCCAGTGGCCATCTTGCTTGCAATAGAAGCAGTTGGCTCCGGCTGCAGGAGAAGGTTTAGTCTTTGAGGGAGCACTCTGGACAGGGCCATGAGCGCTACCTGCTGACTTATCCTTCTTCTTCTTAGTCCAAGAACTCTTCTTGAACTTAGCCTTATTCTGCAACATCAACACTTGACTGGTGCCTTTCTTGATATCAGCCTCTGCCGTTTTGAGCATCCCATGTAATTCAGTGATACTCTTATCCATACCATGCATATGGTAGTTCGAGATGAACGGACCATAGGCACTAGGAAGAGAGTTCAGAATTATATCAGTAGCGAACTCTTCGTTAATTGGGAAGCCCAGCCGATCCAGAGACTGTATATAACCAATCATCTTGATTACATGCGGACTCAGTGGATCGCCATCTTTCAGCTTACAGCCCAGCAAAGCTTGAGAGACTTGATACCTCTCGGTCTTTGCCTGAGCCTGGAACATACTTTTGAGGCTTTCGATCATATCGTAGGCCTCAACATTTTCGAACTGCTGCTGCAAGTCCGGTTCCATGTGTGCAAGCATAAGACAGCTAATTTCCGTAGACTCATCTCTAGTCTTACGGTAGGCATTTATGACAGCGACAGTCGCATCGTCATCTGGCTCATCTGGAAGTGGAGTTTCTAGAACATGTTCTTTCGTGTCATGCTTGAGGACTATCCTCATATTACGATACCAGTTGGTGAAATTAGTTCCATTAAGCTTATCTTTCTCTAGGATTGACCTCAACGCAAACGTGGACAACTGAGGAAGGTTGCTAGGTGCCATAGATCTACAACAGAAAATACGCAAAAACACTTAAGACATGTATTCATAAAAGAGCAGGCATATTAAACGTTTTAATACTTATGCTCCCACTAGAACCAACATCCCTCCGATGGTTGCTAAGTGATTCAAGATCCTAAATAAACAAGCCGACTAGTGAGCTTTAGCATCACCGCTAGCCGTCAAGTGATCTAGGTAGGCAACACCTTGCCAATCGTATCCCTATACGACTCTTGTTAGTTGGGTGGCATCACATGCCCCGGCTCCCAACCTACCTCGCCCCGAGCCCCACAACCGTTGTGATGGACTCGTCTAGATTACCAAGTGCTTCTGCTTGTAAGAGTCCGACTCAAACCCACCTAACCGGAAAGAATTGGTAGCACCTCAATTTTATGAGCCCACTACCAAGAATGTCCGACTTGTGATGGTGCAGCACTGGCGGGGCGACCGACTAGACCTTCTTTGAGGGATTAAATAATCTACCAACTATCTAAATAGAGGTAAATCGAGACATAACAATAACACAAATAAAGCAATTATAATGTGAAATGGTATGGCTCTCTTCATGGTGATCTCCATCTCCATAAAGCTTGTAAGTCGACTCGTGCCAACTCTTGTCACGTGCCATCTTACTCCATGTAGCCGACTTGTACATCGACTTGCATGCCTTCCGGGTTCTCCAACAAGCTACACTAGCTAGTAAATGAAAATGTACATAGAGAATCCGACACGCATGCCGGTATACAATAAAATGACAGCACCTAGGCTCCAGCCGGCTGACATAAACATGATACGCAGATCACGTATGGATTACACACATCACATGCACATAAGCCATACCATTCACAACTTCCTGTAAAAACAAGTTATGCATAGATACGATATCTACCGGCGTTGTGAAACTCGCAACGACATCTAAGGCGCTACGACAGGGCGAAGCCGGCGGTCCCGAATCATGGATTTCTTCATCGGATAAAACGATTTTACCCGAATCTGATCCGTATTCCGATTCGACCAAACTCTTTGATCTTCGATCACCGCAACTGGATTTATGTGTCACGGTATACCCCGATGGCGGAAACCGACCGGTAGGGGTAAGTTGTTCCACGACCTTAGCAGTATGATCACGGAAACCTGATCATCCATTAACCCCGAGTACGATTGATCCAATCAACCTTGTACAAAACCGATCTATCTCATAGAACGACCACCAAAACAGCAATTAGATCACATTTAACGCTAACTACATATCACATATGTACAGATCTCGGGCCTAATACCAGAAGCTACCACTCTGATACCACTGTTGGACCGCGTAGAGATAAACAAAAACTTTTCCTACGCGATGCTTCTAAGATCTAGCCGAGGTAGAAGGCCACGAGTATTACCACTAGACGCGCAGGTGCGGATTATCGATGCAGCGCGTCGGGGCAGTGCAGTCCCACGATCCGATCCGGTCCGGCCGATCCAATCCCTCGAACGTCGAAGTGCTGAACGTACATCACCTCTGCCGGTATCCACACGTACGAGGAGGAGCTCCGACAGCGGACTGCTAGGTCCGGTGCGGCGGCTGGACTGAGTGGGGCTAGGGTTCCCAACGCATGGGAGAGTGGACTAACTTGCCCGCTGGGCAACCTGCGCCCCTCTTTATATAGCGTATGGTAATGGGCTTCACAACACTTGTGGCCCATTCCCTCTGTGAGTCCGACTCACAAAACCAGTCCATTTCCGGTTCGGGTCCAACCCGACCAATACTTGCTCCCGCTCTTAAGTGTGCGACCCTGCAGGCTCATGGAGACTTGGACACGATTGGAGTCCAACTCCCAATCGATCAATCGGTAGCGGCTCCTAGCAGAACGTGCCGACTCCCAAGTACCATTGAGTCATGACGACATACCTTTAAATGTGATATTCATCTTAGTCCCTTTTGCCTCACGATATACCTTGTCGAGCTATAGGCGATTTATCGTCATCCCTTAAATAGCTCAACTCTCTTCTCGATCTGTGACATGTGATTCATCTGACTAACTCTTAGTCAACCGACACAGTTAACACTTAACTGAGTCGCGCATGGCCATGCTTCCTGAATCATATCACTCGAGAGGGCCCAGAGAATATCTCTCCATTCGGAGGGGCAAAATCCCATCTTGATTATCCACATCACGCAGCTTGCTTCTCATTCGACCCGAACTCTGCCTTTATAGTTGCCTTGTCACAGAACAACGTTTGACAGAACCTAAGTCGGTGATCCACAACTCGGATTGTGCGACAACCTCAGGTCCAAGGATTACATTGATTGAGACATGCAAATGACGACTTGATCGTTGCATCTCAATGTGGGTCAGTCCGACTTGCTAAACTCTTTAGACAAGTCCGTGAACGTTGGAATGGCATCACCATGCCCATGACAAGTGGAACCGTGTCATCAGCCAACACTCACATTAGTCTAGGGTGTGTGTCCAGCACAACCTAAATGACCAAGGACAATCTAGTATGAACAACATGAATATATAGTTCCACAATCGAATCACATATTCAATGACATATATCAGATGATCAAAACAAGGACAACTTAATAACTTTATGAACACAGTGGGAATTACATCATACATGATTGCCTCTAGGGCATATTCCCAACAAGCATCATCAAGATCATCATCGTCATCATCATCATCATCATCATCACCAGCACCATTATCCTCACCATCCACCTCCTTCCCGCTGTAACAATTAGGGTTCTATAATGTTTTTTCCACTAGATTTCTCTCCCGGTGTGGATTACTTGTATTAGTTGATGCTTACGAGATTTATCGGTGTTTGAACTTTATGACCAAATAGTTATTCATCATTATATCACCTCTGATTATGATCCATATGATTTCTTGTGAGTAGTTAATTTAGTTCTTGAGGACATGGGAGAAGTCGAGATGTTAGTAGTGGAATTATGTTGAAGTAATATCTAATGGTTTGATATTTAAGTTGTGGTGCTATTCTTCTAGCAGTGTCATGTGAACATCGACTACATGACACTTCACCTTTATGGGCCTAGAGGGCTGCATTGTGTATTTGGCTACTAATTGTGGGGTTGCGGGAGTGACAGAAACCTAAACCCCCGTTAGAAAACCGATGCACGAGGGAGTGTAGCATCCCAGAGTTTAAGGTTGTGGTTAGATTTATCTTAATTACTTCTTGTAGTTGTGGATGCTTGCAAGGGGTTTAATCACAAGTATGTATTACTCCTAGTTGGGTGGTGCATTAGCATAGGTTCATCTACACAACACCTATCAAAACAATAAATATTGATCAACTGTATGAAACGAAAGTGCTTGACGAAATTCCCATGTGTCCTCGAGAACGTTTGTTACTCATAAGTAAAACAACCGGCTTGTACTTTGCTCTAAAAAGGATTGGGCCACTCGCTGCAATTATTATTACTGTATTTTATCTACTCGCACTTTATTTATCTTCTATATCAAAAACCACCAAAAACCTGTTTGCTAGTGTTTACAACGAATCCGCTATCCAATCTGCTTGTCAACACCTTCTGCTCCTCGTTGGGTTCGACACTCTTATTTATCGAAGGTACTACGATGAACCCCCTATACTTGTGGGTAATCAATACTATTTTCTGGCGTCGTTGCCGGGGAGTGAAGCGCTATTGGTAATTGGAATTGGTAAGAGAAACGTTTACTGTGAGTGGTGTTTTTATTTCTGTCTGCTGCTTTATTTATTATGGAGAATCGATTTGGTTCTCTATTTAGGAGTTCTACTGCTACTGTTAATGTAGTAGATGACCCGCTGTCTTCTCAATTTGATCCTTTTAAAATATCTATGAAAATTGTTGAACGTGTTATGGATAACTGTTATTTTGGAGATGGAACTGTCTATCCCGGTGATCATTTACTCTTTATACATAAATTATGCGAGTTATTCAGGTGTGCAGGTATTACAATAGACCAAGTTAAGAGTAAATTATTCTCTTTATCACTGAAGGGTAGAGCTGCAAAATGGTTTAAAATGCTGAAGAATGATCAATCTATTAGATGGCAGAAAATTGTACCTCTCTTTTATTCTAAATTTTACCCTCCCAGTGAGATTCATAAAGATTGGAATCAAATATACAATTTCTAGCCTCATGATGGAGAGATTATTGCCCAAGCTTGGGGTAGATTGAAGTTATTAATGCTCAAATGTCCCGTTCTTGAGCTCTCCAGTAATATTGTTATCAATAATTTTTATGCAAGGCTTCCTCTTCATGATAAGCATTTGTTGGATTCTTCTTATTCTGAATCATTCACACGTATGAAGGAAGAAGCTAAATGGGATCTTCCTGACCGTATTCAAGAAAACACCAAAGGATGGGAGAATGACAAAGGTAGAAAGTCATGTATAAATTATGATTATGAATGCATTAAATCTTTTATGGGAACCGATGATTTCTATAATGTTAGTGTTGTTTGTGGTCTTGACTCTCAAATCTTTGCAAATTGTTTTAAGGCCTTTTCCTCCTATCTTGATATTCCCAAAAAGGAGTTGAGCAAGACCATGGAACTTATAAAGATACTGTTAATTGTGTTCCTTCTAGAAACATAGAATTTCATGCTGTTAATCCTGCTGTGCTTGAACCTTATATTGAGAAAATGCCTTTCCGTGACATGGTAAAGGAACATTCTATCATAGCTAGTGTGGTTAACAAAAGTACAAACAGATCTATAGAACCTGATGAACAAATAACTGTTGAACCTACAATAGCTATAGTAGAAGACCTTGTCTCTGAAAATATAGAGGATGGACACATTATTTTCTGTGAGGATGCTTCTAATATTGTTTCATATCCTAGTATATCTAAGAAAACTAGTGTTCCTGTGCTTTCCATTAGGATAGGTGATCATTGCTACTATGGTTTATGTGATATTGGTGCAAGTTCGAGTGTTATTCCTTATGAGCTTTATAAAGAAATCATGCATGAAATTGGTTCTTGTGAACTTGAAGATGTTGATGTGGTTATTCAACTTGCCAATAGAGAAACTATTTTTCCGATTGGTATTGTTAGAGATGTGGAAGTTTTATATGGTAAAACTAAATATCCTGCTGATTTTCTAGTACTGGGTACAACTGCTAGTAAAACTTGTCCTATCATTTTTGGTAGACCTTTCTTGAACACCTATGGTGCTGTTATAGATTGTAACAAGGAGAAAATTTTGACTAAATTTGATGGAAAATCTTATGAGTTTAATTTTTCTAAATTTGCTAAATCTCCTTATGAAACTGAATTGCCTAATGAAGATTTTAGAGTTGAACAATTTGCCTCTATTGCTCTTTCTCCTAACAATGCTTTGAAGAAATACATGGAGGGCCACAAAAGTGAGGTCTTTATGGAAGAAAGAAATGACATTGACGATATTCTTCTTCATCAACCAGTGATGCTGAAACACAATTTACCTGTGGAAGACTTGGGTACCACATTACCACCCAAGGAGGATCCTGTTTTTGATTTAAAACCTCCACGTGATGATCTTAAATATGCTTATATTGATGATAAGAAAACATATCATGTTATTATTAGTTCTAAACTTTCAGATAAAGAAGAGGAATGGTTAATGGAAATATTAAAGAAACATCGTGGAGCTATTGGATATACTCTTGATGATTTGAAAGGGATTTCCCCTACTATATGTCAGGATGTTATTAAAATAGAATCTGATGCAAAGCCATTAGTTCAATATCAATGTCGTTTAATTCCTAAGATGAAGGAAGTGGTAAGAAATGAGGTATTAAAACTCCTTGATGCTAGTATTATTTATTCTATTGCTGATAGTAGATGAGTAAGCCATTTGCATTGTGTCCCTAAGAAAGGTGGAATGACTGTTATGCCAAATGAAAACGATGAGCTCATTTCTCAAAGAGTAGTAGTTGGTTATAGAATGTGCATTGATTTTAGGAAAGTTAACAAATTTACTAAGAAAGATCATTATCCTTTACCTTTTATTGATCAAATATTAGATAGGTTGTCTAAGAAAACTCATTTTTTGCTTTCTTGATGGCTATTCTGGGTTTTCTAAAATTGCGGTTAGGAGACAAGATCAAGAGAAAAAAACCTTTACTTGCCCTTATGGAACTTATGCTTATAGACGTATGCCTTTTGGTTTGTGTAATGCTCCTGGTACGTTTCAAAGATGCATGTATGCTATTTTTAGTGGTTTTTGTGAAGAAGTTGTGGAAGTATTCATGGATGATTTCTCCGTCTATGGAACTTATTTTCATAACTGCTTGCACAATCTTGATAAGTTTTGTAGAGATGTGAGGAAACTAATCTTGTTCTTAATTGGGAGAAATGCCACTTTATGGTAAATGAAGGAATTGTTCTTGGACATAAAATTTCTGAAAGAGGTACTGAAGTTGATAGAGCTAAAGTGGAAGCAATAGATAAAATGCCCTGTCCCAGAGATGTTAAAGGTATTCGTAGTGTTCTTGGTCATGCTGTTTTTTATAGGAGGTTTATTAAAGATTTATCTAAAATATCAAAGCCTCTTACTAATCTTTTTCAAAAGTACGTACCTTTTGTTTTTGATGATGATTGCAAGTAAGCTTTTGAAACTTTAAAGAAGACTTTAACTACTGGTCCTATTGTTCAACCACCTGATTGGAATTTTCCTTTTGAAATTATGTGTGATGCCAGCGATTTTGCTGTAGGTGTTGTCCTTGGACAACGAGTAGATAAGAAACTGAATGTTATTCATTATGCTAGTAAGACTCTTGATGCTGCTCAAAAGAATTATGCTACCACTGAAAAAGAGCTCTTAGCTGTAGTTTTTGCTTGTGATAAGTTTAGACCTTATGTAGTTGATTCAAAAATTACTATTCACACTAATCATGCTGCTATTAGATACCTTATGGAAAATAAAGATGTTAAGCCTAGGCTTATTAGATTGTGCTGCTTTTACAAGAGTTTGATTTGCATATTGTGGATAGAAAGGGTGCTGAAAATCCTTTTGCAGATAATTTATGTAGATTGGAAAACATTGCTTATGACCATATTCCTGTTAATGATAGTTTTCCAAATTAACAGTTGGCTACAATAAAAGTAAACTCCCAAGATAGTCCTTGGTATGCAGATTATGCTAACTTTATTGTTTCCAAATATTTCCCTCCAACATTTACAACTCAACAAAGAAGACAATTCTTTTATGGTTTGAGACATTATTTGTGGGATGTCCCACACTTATATAAAGAAGGAGTAGATGGTTGATACGTCATAAACGTATCCTTAATTTCTGATGTTCCATGTTGTTTCCCACATGTTTGCTATACACTTTATGTCATTTTTATCGATTTTCCGTACTAACCTATTGACAAGATGTCACAGAGCCAGTTCCCTGTTTTCTAGCTGTTTTTAGTTTCAGAAAAGTTGTTCTTGAAATATTGTCGGAATTGGAAAATTCGAAGCCCGAAAGTCTTAGAATTCCCGGAGGGTCCACGGAGTCTCGAAAAGACCCTGAGGGGTGCCCGGGAGCCACCACACCATAGGGGGGCGCAGTTCCCCCTCTAGCCGCGCCAAAGGGTGGTGTGGGCCCCTGCCCCCCCCCCCCCGGCATCGCCCTTTCGCCTATATATGGCCCCCCAATGCATAAACCCTAGATGAATCAGCCTTTTTCCATGAAAAGTTCTGTAGCTATGCCGCTACCGCCGACAAGTTTCGGGGGACAAAAATCTCTGTTCCGGCACCCTGCTGGGATGGGGAAGCGCCCCGGAGCCATCTCCATCGACTCCATCCCCATCTTCATCGTCGTTGCTGTCTCCTATGATGAGGAGGGAGTAGTTCTCCCCCGGGGCTGAGGGCTCTACTGGTAGCTATGTGTTTCATCTCTCTCTCCCATGGTGTGATCTTTATGTGTTCGTGAGCTTTTTAATCTAGTTGAATAAGTATATGTTACTCTTCAACTTTTATGCTACTCAAGTGGTTTTGTTATGAGATCTTCATAGACACTTTGATCACGGTGTAAAGGTGAGAGTGTGTGCACCGTGTGGTTTAGCATGATATTTATATCTTGTGTTGGATGACCCTATGAAACTGTGGTGTTTGTCTAGTACCTTCTAGGGCGCTCATAGTGACAGCGTGGGGTTAACTAGACATGGGAATGTGACTTTGAGGAGTGCTGTTACAGCCCTACGCAATGAATTGGTGTTTGTTATTCGACCGGAGAGTAGTTCGGAGTAGCATAGTGTAGAGATGATATTTATGCATTCAATTATGTTATCATTGTTGAGAGTGTCCACTAGTGAAAGTATGATCCCTATGCCTTGTTTCTAAGCATTGAAACACCGTTTAAAATCAGTTCTACTACATGTTCGCTTGCTGCCATTTTTATTTCAGATTGCTTCTATCACTTATAATCAACCATACTACTTGTATTTTACTCTCTCTTGGCCGAATTAGTGCACCTATACAACTGACAATTGTATTAGGTGTGTTAGGGACACAAGAGACTTCTTGTATCGTAATTGCAGGGTTGCTTGAGAGGGATACCTTTGACCTCTTCCTCCATGAGTTCGATAAACCTTGGGTGATCCACTTAAGGGAAACTTGCCGCTGTTCTACGAACCTCTGCACTTGGAGTCCCAACACTATCTACAAGAATAGAATCGTGCGTACACATCAATGGTATTATGTGAAGATGTGTTCTAGAACATGAACAACAAGAGATATTGAGAAAGTTCCATGGTAGTGCTTATGGAGGACATCACGCTGGAGATAGAACCGCACAGAAGGTTCTACAATCAGGTTTCTATTGGCCTAATCTCTTTAAAGATGCACGAAAGTTTGTTTTATCTTGTGATGAATGTCAAAGAGTTGGTAATATTTTCAGACGTAATGAAATGCCTATGAGTTATTCTCTCTTTATTGAAACTTTTGATTGTTGGGGATTTGACTTTATGTGTTTGTTTACTCCTTCGAATGGTTATACTCATATTCTTGTTGTTGTTTATTATGTTACTAAATGGGTAAAATCTATTCCTACAAAGAGTGCTAATGGTGAGACCTCGTTAAAAATGCTTAAATATGTTATTTTCCCTAGGTTTGGTGTGCCTAGATATCTTATGACCGATGGATGTTCTCACTTTATTTATGGTGGTTTTAGAAAAACCCTTGCTAAATATGATGTTGATCATAGAATTGCCTCGGCTTATCATCCTCAAAAAAGTGGGCAAGTAGAATTATCAAATAGAGAAATTAAATCTATCTTGCAAAAGATTGTTAATAAATCTAGGAAAATTTGGCCTGATAAGCTAAATGATGCTTTATTGCCGGTAAGAAGAGGATGCTTGACTTGAGTTCTTTCGATGAGTGGAGAAGTGAAGCCTGTGAAAATGCTAGACTCTTTAAAGAGAAATTTAAACAATGACATGATAGGAGAATTTTAAAATAGAGTTTCATGTTGGTGAGAAACTTCTTTTGTATAGGTCTCGTCTCAGATTTTTTGCAGGAAAATTACTCTCAAGATGGGAAGGACCTTATGTTATCAAAGAAGTGTATCGTTTGGGTGCAATCAAAATTGCTTCCCTTAAAGATAACACTGCACAAGTGGTGAATGGGAAAAGACTCAAACATTATATTTCCGGAGATTCTTATGATGAAGATGTTGATACTATTCAAGTGGTGACTCCGGAGGAGTTTATTAAAGAGAAGATTCCAGAAACTACAGAGTCCATTTTTGAATAGGTAACAGTTCTGTTAAGAAAATGTTCGCGTATTACTTCCCAACTTATATTTTTGTATTTATGGAAAATATGAAAAATAATGAGCCGAAAAAGGGTAGGAGTCGGTGCCCGACGTCACCACACCACCTGGCGGCGCGGGCCCACCCCTGGTCGCACCACCACATCGTGAGAGCACCTTGGAGCCCGTCTCAAACCCGTTTTCAACCTGCTCCTTCCTTTTGTTACGTAGATTTTTGCTATATAATCCCCCGGACCCCCCGAGGTCCGTATATCATTTTCTTGTCGTGTTTTCATTTCGATCTGTTTCTGCCAGGATCTGTTTTCGGTTTTAGAAGCACCATAGTCTTCGCCAAAAACAACAAGGGGAATGAGTCCAGGGAAGATGATCTCCAAGGTCCCAAGCGCAAGAACATGGACCAGGGGCTCAAGAGGGAAGCAAAGAGGATGTCATCGAGTAACGCTGGATGTGCTTTTTCTCGTAATATGTAGGGACCAAGATCGTCAGTTCCAGGCCTCAGCCCCATCCCTGGAGTAGTGGAAGCTCTTCGAGCCGCAGATGAGTTTTGTGATCGATACCAAGCTCTGAGGAGGGAGGTAGAGATACTTCAAGAGGAGAACCACAGACTTCGCGAGATGCTGGAGCGTTTCCGTATTTGAATGAAGAATTCACCACCACCACCGAAGAAGTAATTCGTCATTGGCATCCCCTTGGCTTGTTCCAAGCTTGGGGGAGTGCCGCGGTATCACACTTCTATCTTTCACCTTTTTACCTTTTAGTAGAGTCATATCATGAGTAGAGGAGTTATCATATATGATGGTTTGCAGTATGGAAGTATCTCTCCTTTAGTTGGTTATCGATGTATCCCTTGGTGTGAGTTGCCATTATGGAATATTAATGAGAAGTTTTATCATTTATTTTTTGTGCACTTTATTTTAGTTTGCAATTTTTATTATATGGTTGATCTTGTTATTAGTATTGGTATCAATGTGGGAGCATCAAGTTAATCTATTTGGTTTTGGCAAACTTAGCATTGGTTAGTAGCAATAATACTTTGAGGCTTAAGTAGAAAAGAGGGAGATGCATGCAAATATATTATTCCATGATCTTTCTTTCTTGTTGGCTCGTAAGCTTAGTATTCTCAAGTTAAGATCGTTTGTGCTTCCAAGAAATATTGCATGATTGTTTCTATCACATGTATATTTGCTTGTTTTCCCTCAACTCTTATGCTTGCTACCCAGCCTTGCTAGCTAAAAACCTGTACTGAGAGGGAATACTTCTCGTGCATCCAAACCTTGAGCCAAAAACCATGCCATTTGTGTCCACCATACCTACCTATATGTGGTATTTAACCGCCACTCCAAGTAAATTTCTCATGTGTTACCTTTAAAACCTTCGAAATTATACCTGTTTTGTGACCCTGTTTTAGCTCATGAGTACATAGGTAGAAGGTCTTATTTTACTCGTTGATTGGACTTTACACATCTGCACTAGTGGCACATCCGCTTATCCAACTTCTAGAAGATCTGGCAACGGGGTTCCCATCCCCAAACTTAATTACTATAAATTCTCTTCACTCTTTTTGCCCCTGATTTATCAGTCAAAGAATAATTGTGTAAACAAAAGAGAAGAGGGATGATCTACTACCCCAGTAGCGTTAAGATCGTTTGTGCTTCCAAGGAATATTGCTAGCTAAAAACATGTACTGAGAGGGAATACTTCTCGTGCATCCAAACCTTGATCCAAAAACCATGCCATTTGTGTCCACCATACCTACCTATATGTGGTATTTAACCGCCACTCCAAGTAAATTTATCATGTGTTACCTTTAAAACCTACAAAATTATACCTGTTTTGTGCCCCTGTTTTAGCTCATGAGTACATAGGTAGACGGTCTTATGTTACTCGTTGATTGGACTTTACACATCTGCACTAGTGGCACATCCGCTTATCCAACTTCTAGAAGAGCTGGCAACGGGGTTCCCATCCCCAAACTTAATTACTATAAATTCTCTTCACTCTTTTTGCCCCTGATTTATCAGTCAAAGAATAATTGTGTAAACAAAAGAGAAGAGGGATGATCTACTACCCTAGTAGCGTCCTTCAATGGGAGCCGCTATTGTAAGGTCTAGTTGGCTTGTGACTTAATGTACTGTTTGCTTGCTGATTCGTTGACATGGACATACACCTCTCAAAATTGTTTTCATCACCTCTGTTTATCAAATAAAAATCTCTACCACATGAGTTAATCCCTGCTTCCCTCTGCGAAGGGCCTATCTTTTACTTTTATGTTGAGTCAGTAAAGCCACTTCTTTCTGTCTTAAGCAAGCATTTGAGTTGTTGTGATCCAACCATTTATATGTTGATTTCTTCAATCATGTCTTTTATCCTTCCTTGTTTAGTACAATGTTTTTTCTGAAAGAATATAACTTTGAAAGTTATCAATGACTGCAAAGAGACTATTATGATTGAACATGTTAAACTCTGCAATATAAGGTCTAATATAAAGACTATGATCGAAAGATAAGTACAATCTGTTAATTGTTCTCTGACCAAGAACAAAGTTTGGCTTAACCAATTATGATTTCCTCTTTGCACCTTTATTGTGAATCCCTCTACTAGTTTCAAGTTGAGTTATATTAGAGGAAGTTGCTATCTAGAATGACTTGTGTATTGATACATGTGATGCTTCTTGTCCGTATTTTATTTATCGACACTTCACTCCATAAACCTGTGGTCATGTTTACTGAATTCAGTTTCACTTGGGGACAAGCGAGTTCTGAGCTTGGGGGAGTTGATATATCCATTTTGCATCACTATTTTATATCATAATTTTCTATTATTCATCTATATATTTATATTATGATGCTTTACTTATGTTACTTCATCTTATTTTGCATGACCAGAAATCAGTTGGAAAAAGCACCGTCAAGATACCCTATTTCTGAAGACGAGAAGAAGAAGGGGGCATCAGAGGAGTCTTAGAAGACCAGATGAGGGAGCCAACCACGAGGGGAGCCAGAGGGGGCCACCAGGCCCACACCACCTGGTGGCACACACCCCTTGGCCGCGCCGCCACGTGGTGTGGCCACCCTGGCCCACCACTGGCAGCCCCTCTCTCGTGCTTCATCTCCAGGGAACCATCAAGGAAATATTTCGCTGCCTCCTCAGGACGGAAAATAACAGAGATAGAAAAGCTCTTCTGCAGGGTGTAATCTGTCGGGGAAATTCCTCCCCTGAGAGGGGAAATCATCGCCATCATCACCGTCATCGCTCTGGGCATCATCAAGATCATCATCGTCATCATCATCATCACTAGAACCATCATTCTCACCATCCACCTCCGCCCCGATGTAACAATTAGGGTTATATATTGTTGTTTTCCACTAGATCTCTGATGTCTACGCACACTTCTATTCTTGTAGACAGTGTTGGGCCTCCAAGTGCAGAGGTTTGTAGAACAACGGCAAGTTTCCCTTAAGTGGATTACCCAAGGTTTATCGAACTCAGGGAGGTAGAGGTCAAAGATATCCCTCTCAAGCAACCCTGCAATCAAGATACAAGAAGTCTCTTGTGTCCCCAACACACCCAATATACTTGTCAGGTATATAGGTGCACTAGTTCGGCGAAGAGAGAGTAAAATACAAGTAGTATGGATGATTATAAGTGATAATAACAATCTGAAATAAAAATGGCAGCAAGAAAACATGTAGCAGAATAGGCGGAAAACGGTGTTTCAATGCTTGGAAATAAGGCCTAGGGCTCCTACTTTCACTAGTGGACACTCTCAACAATGCTCACATAATTGAATGCATAAATATCATCTCTTCACTATGCTACTCCGAACCACTCTCCGGTCGAATAACGAACACTAATCATTGCGTAGGGCTTTAACAACACTCCTCAAGTCTGTATTCCCTCTCTAGGGCACCCCAATGTCACTACGAGCGCCATAAATTAGTAAACAAACGCCACAATTTCATAGGTTCACCTTCCAACACAAGATATAAATATCATGCTAAACCACACGAAGCACACACTGTCACCTTTGCCCCGTGATCAAAGTACTTACGGAGATAACAAAACCACTTGAGTAGCATAACAGATGAAGATAAATCTACATA
Organism: Alopecurus myosuroides; assembly: GCA_028641055.1. Lineage (NCBI taxonomy): Eukaryota > Viridiplantae > Streptophyta > Magnoliopsida > Poales > Poaceae > Alopecurus > Alopecurus myosuroides. The sequence goes on along the minus strand of CM054063.1, from coordinate 230,877,145 downwards.
TTCAACTAGATTACAAAGCTCATGATCACATAAAGATCACACCATGGGAGAGAGATGAACCACATAGCTACCGGTAGAGCCCTCAGCCTGGGGGGAGAACTGCTCCCTCCTCATCATAGGAGACAGCAACGACGATGGAGATGGCGGTGGAGTCGATGGAGATGACTTCCGGGGGCACTTCCCCGTCCCGGCAGGGTGCCAGAATAGAGATCTGTCCCCCGAAACTTGTCGGCAGCGGCGGAGCTATGGATGTATTTTGCGGAAAAGGTCGATTCTTTTAGGGTTTATGCCTCGGGGACTATATATGGGCGAAAGGGCCCACACCCCTAGGTGGCTCGGCCAGGGGGGTGGTGGCGCCACCCTATGGTGTGGCCACCCTGTGGCCCTCCTCCGGGGCTCTTTAGGACTTCTGGATGCTTCTGGGCCTTTAAGGACTTCTAGCTTTCAAATTTTCCAATTCTGAGAATATTTCCAGAACAACTTTTCTGAAACTAAAAACAACAGAAAACAGGGAACTGACTCTGTGGCATCTTGTTGATAGGTTAGTCCCAGAAAACATAAGAAAACGTAGGAAAACATACGGAAAACATGTAGCAATTGGCATAATATCAACATGGAACATCAGAAATTATAGATACGTTTGAGACGTATGAATCTCTCTCCCGGTATGGATTACTTGTTAGTAGTTGATGCTTACGCGATTTATCGGTGTTTGCACTTTATGATCAGATTGTTATATATCATTATATCACCTCTGATTATGATCCATATGATGTCTTGTGAGTAGTCCGTTTAGTTCTTGAGGACATGGGAGAAGTAAAGATGTTAGTAGTGGAATTATTTTGAAGTAATATCTAATGGTTTGATATTTAAGTTGTGGTGCTATTCTTCTAGTGGTGTCATGTGAACGTCGACTACATGATACTTCACCTTTATGGGCCTAGAGGGATGCATTGTGTATTTGGCTATTAATTGTGGCGTTGCCGGAGTGACAGAAACTTAAACCCCCATTAGGAAACTGATGCACGAGGGAGTGTAGGATCCCAGAGTTTAAGGTTGTGGTTTGATTTATCTTAATTACTTCTTGTAGTTGCGGATGATTGCAAGGGGTTTAATCACAATTATGTATTAGTCCTAGTTGGGCGGTTCATTAGCATAGGTTCACCCACACAACAACTATCAAAACAATAAATATTAATCAACTGTATGAAACGAAAGCGCTTGAAGAAATTCCCATGTGTCCTCGAGAACGTTTGGTAATCATAAGTAAAACAACTTGCTTGTCCTTTGCTCTAAAAAGGATGGGGCCACTCGCTGTAATTATTATTACTTTCTTTTATTTACTCGCACTTTATTTATCTGCTATATCGAAAACCACCAAAAACCTGTTTGCTAGTGTTTAAAGTGAATCCTCTATCCAACCTGCTTGTCAACACCGTCTGCTCCTCGTTGGCTTCGACACTCTTATTTATCGAAAGTACTATGGTACACACCCTATACTTGTGGGTCATCAATGTCATACAACGGATCTTTGCCAAAGTTTGCGCGATTCGGTTGGCCCCGGTGGTGCAACGGCTAACGCAACCCCACCAATTTGTCTTTACCATGGGACGATATATTATGATGGCATTCTGGCGCTTCATGAGATTGTTCATGAAGTGAAGGCTCGTCACCTTAAGGGTGTGTTCCTGAAGCTGGACTTCCAGAAAGCATATGATCGTCTGGACTGCATGTTCCTACGCCAAGTCCTCGAACGCCGGGGGTTTGATAACCGTGTCATTAGCTGGATTATGCAGATCGTTTCGAGCGGCAAAACGACAATAAATATTGATTGGGAGATAGGATCATACTTTAGATCCTCATGCGGGGTGAGACAGGGGGATCCTATATCCCCCATTTTGTTTAACCTGGCAGTAGACTCCCTGGCTACTATGTTAGACTTGGCCAAAGAGGTCGGCCACATAGCAGGTGTGGTCGGGCACTTTATCCCACGAGGAGGGGTGACTCACCTCCAATATGCAGATGATACGATGATTATGGTGGAGGGCTCAGAGATGGATATCTGCGATCTCAAATTCCTCCTCCTCTGCTTTGAGGCTATGTCAGATCTCAAAATAAACTTCGACAAAAGTGAGGTGGTGGTCCTAGGGTTCCCCCCGGATGATCAACAACGGATTACGGATAACTTCAACCGTGAGTTGTTCGCCTTCCCGGTTGAATATCTGGGGGTCCCGCTTGGGGTATCTAGGATCTTGATGAGGGACCTCGAGCCTCTGGTGGAGCGGGTAAGAGAGAAGGCAGAACCATGGCGCGGTAGGATCACCTCTAACGGGAGCAAGTTCGTGCTTATTGATTCTTGCCTCTCCAGCCTACCCATGTATATGATGGGCCTCTACCTGTTGCCGGAAGGGGCCCATAAGGATTTTGACAAAGAGCTCTCGCGCTTTTTCTGGTCAGTGTCCAATGGCCAGCAAAAGTACAACATGGTCAAGTGGGCTCATATTTGCGCCCCTAAGGACTTTGGGGCATGGGATTTTGGCCTCCCGGAAGATGAATACCTCTCTAATGCTTCGATGGGTATGGCGTATCTTGCAGGACAATGGAGGGTCGTGGCTTCAACTTATTAAAGAGAAGTACCTTAAAGGCTTCCCTCTATTGTCCTATGATTGCAGGGAGGGGTCCCAATTTTGGTGATCCATCCAATCTATCAAGTATGAGATCAGAAAGGGGGTGCGGTTCACCGTTGGGAATGGCAGATCCACCTTGTTCTGGGTAGATGCATGGCTGGAGGAGAGGCCGCTCCAACTTGTCTACCTGAACCTCTGCGATCTTCTCAGATCCAATGCTTTTAGTAGCGGGCACCACGCCGGATGGAGTTTGGAACATCTCGTTCCGAAGGACATTTGGTGCGGCGGAAGCGTCATCTTGGAATGTGCTATGGGATGCGTTACCGGGTTCCTTGGACGGAGCTCCGGATAATGTTATGTGGAACCTATGCCGTCTGGGTCGTTCTCGATTAAGTCGTCATACCGCAGACTCTTCCAGGGACATGGGAGGCGTGGTCGGCTACACTATGGAAGGCCCCTTTACCTTTGAAGATTAAGATTCTTGTTTGGCAGTTGCTGTGTGACCGCCTCCCATCAGGGTTGGAAGTGCGGAAGTGTCAAGGGCCGGGTGATGGCAAGTGTCCACTTTGTGTTTCAGAGATGGAGACCCATATTTTGTTCACATGCCCTGCGGCACGGTTCCTATGGAATTTCATGTATGAAGGTCTGGGCCCCGACTAGCGGGCCTAGGATCTTGGCAAATTCTTGGAACTCCAGGCGAGGAGGACCGGGAGGGGGCGACGCCTCTTCTGGGTTATTTTTGCCGGGATGACTTGGAAACTTTTGACGATAAGGAATACGATGGTGATAGAACGGATCTTTCTTCAACGTGCGGCTGATTCGATGTTCAAATGCCTTGATTTTTTTTGCAGCAGTGGCACCCGCTATGTAGGCAGCCGGATCGGTCTTAGCTGGATGACATTATCAACCGTTTGGTAGCGGCTGCGCGGGGGATCTCCACCCCTTCTACGAGCTGATCCCCGCAGACAGATGGGCCTCTGCTTCCTTGCGCCCCTCTCCGCCCCCTCTTCTCCCGTTCCTTTTTCTCGTTTCTTTGATCTTTGGGCTTACCTGTGTTGATGCCCCAGCGAGTTACTGTCTTTTTTTCTCTCCTTTCTGTTGTTGGTACTGTTGTATGAACTTGGATTGGTGGTTTCTTTATTTATAAAGTGGGGCGATAAGCCTTTTTCGGTAAGTCCCATATAAACAAATTAGAGAGAGAGACTTCCTTTAGCCAGGAAAGGACAAGACCACATGTGCCCAATGCAAAGTAAATTGAGAGATGGCTCATTGCCCCAAAAAATTCGAGGGCTAGGATTCTCAATTCCGAAAAATCTACAAGGGCCCTTAGATTGCAGTGGTTGTGGCTTGAGTGGATGGATAAAGGAAATTTTAGGAGTCTTTGTAACCTTTGCACCGTTGAAGGCATGGACTTGTTCTATGCCTCCACTAATATCACAATTGGAGATGGGCAATTGAGGCCTTTTTGGGAGGCTCCTTGGCTTGACGGCAAGAAACCGAAGAATATTGCCCCTTTTATTTTCGTAGTCTCGAGATCAAAGAAATGGTGTATAAAGAAAACTATGGCAAACAACGTTTGGATTGGAAAGATTACTTTGAATGAATATTTCTCTTTTGATCATGTCACCCAATTTGTGGATCTTTCAGTTCATCTTAGGCACATACACCTCAACGATGAGGTGGCAGACAAAATTACTGGGAAGCTCATGGCAATGGCAGTATTGGGTGGCTTCGGCTTACAAGGCTCAATTTCATGGAGCTACATCGACTAACTTGAAGCGCTTGGTTTGGAAGAATTGGGCCTCTCCCAAGGTCAAATTATTTTCATGAGAGCACCTCCAGTAGACACCGCATCCCTCCGGCCCGCAAACGGGGAATAAGGTGCGCACCAAACACATTTTGAGGGTTGCTTTCAAACGGGGAATAAGGAGCGCACCAAATACAACAAACACCGCAAAGTCGAACGACAAAACAGGCCGAAAGCAACCCTCAAACCGCGAAAACAAAATTGCACAATTCAAAAGGAATTCGAACAATTGACACCAATAATTCAAAAATTAAGCATAGTTCTCACATCTAAATGACAAATAAGATAGTTTTAATCATCTAGACAACCAAATGGACAATTTTTGCATCAAAAGAACCACATTAAAGTGGTGAAACCACCATGATGAACAACCATCAGTCATCACCATGGATGTTGTCATCACCACCACCACCAATGGCAGCTAGCCTCCTTCGCTTCAAGATCTCCTTTCTTGACATATCATGCAATCCTTGGTGATCTCATCACGGTTCATGGTCATGATCTTGTTATCTCCGGCAAGGAGCTTGGAAAGGGCCTTGTTCTCCCCGGCGATGGCTCTTTTCTCTTCCATGGAGGCCTTGTGCAACTTCTCCTCCTTGATTAGGTTTCACTTCTCCTCCTTTTCTTCAGACCTCTTCATTATCAACTTCTTTTTTCTAAAGTCTTGGCAAACATCACCTCATTTGAGGTCACCATATGATCTATCTCGTCTCTCAAACTTGACGCCTCCGATTCCCTCTTCATATTCTCCTTAGCTTTCTTGTTGGCCTCCGGCTTGTACTTGTTCCTTCCTCCAAGGGCCGCATCATCATCTTCTTCATCGTCCAACTTGGCGAAGGAACCTCTTTTTGGTGGAGCTTATGTGTCCCTCACCTTCTATTTTTCGCTATTTTAAGCAATATCCAACCATGCTCAAATGCAAAAGGCTTTCCCTTGGAGGCCGACATGTTGTTGAACCTTGCAGCTGCAATTTTTTCCTACAAGCAAAGCACCTATGTCAAACACTTTCATTTGTAACATCGGCAGCAATAAGATCTAGGAAGGACACTCACCCAATCGACTTCGTTGGTACCACTTGGAGGTGTATTGTAAACTTGCTCCAAACATCCACTCCACTGGCTAACCGCCGGATTGATCGCATCCCAATGACCTTGGAGTGATCTATAGGTGCGTGGAGTCTTCTCAACATCCTTCGGCATCATCCGGAAGAACTTGTCTTCTATCCTTTGGCAATACCTCTTGCCGGTTTGGTCGGTGTCATGGATGGCATCGAGGGACACACATTCATAAGCCCGCATCAACACCTCATCCTCCAATTGGGGGTAGCCCTTCGACCTCTTACTACACTTTGTCGATTGCGATGCCTTGAACAACTTCCCTTCAATCTCCTCTAACCTGTTCTCTTCTTCACCGCCACCATGTACCCCGTCGTCCATGTCGGTGTATCCATAGAAGTCAAGCGGTGCTTCTCAATGTTCACCGCCATCTCGTCGAGGAGGGTCGCATATTCAGTTTGCACGACATGGAATACATAGCTACAAATAGGGCCACCAAATTCTTAAACTGACCCCAATGGTGAAAATTGGAAAAGCGACCAAAGATGATCAGATGTACCTCGTGGGCATTCCGTCGAACACCGGTTCGGGGGGCGATGGTGGTCAACGGAGAAATCATGGCAGCCTTGTTGGATGGAGACGGCAGCTTGCGTTTGACCGCCGCCACCTTCTTCTTCACCGACGGCACCGACTCGGTATCACCAAGATTGATGTCGTTGCTGGTGGCCCCAAGGCCGCCGGGAGCGGGCGTGCCTCCCGGAACGATGACGTTGCTGAGCCGCTTGCGACGAACGATGCTGGAGGATGCCTCCGATAGGGGCGAGGCTTGGCCGGTGCGGACGTCCACCGCGGTGCCCGCGCTAGTCAAATAGGCTAACCCTACCGCCACGATGAAGAGCGTGGGGTCGGAGGTGTTCATGGCGCCGCTACAGGGCGTTCGTGAGGTCGGCCGGAGCGGGGGAGGGGGAGATTAGCGACAGCGGGGGAGTGGGGAAGGTGGAACTGCCGCGCTGAAAAGTCCCTCTTGCCAAATCAAAGTAGGGATAGAGGTCTCCGCCGGGGCCGGCCGCGCAAACCTTGTTTTCACAGTTCTACCACGCCCCTCAAATTTATTTGCGGCCCGGTGACTTTTGCGGGGTTGTGCCGGATCGGGGTTTCAGCCGAAATCCACAAAATGGCGGTTATTTTTACAGTTCAGGGGGGAGGGAGGGGGATGCGGTGTCTACTAAAGATGTTGTGACTTGCTCTTAAAAATAGGCTTTGGACGAACGACCACCTTGCGAGAAGAGGTTGGACAAATTGCAGTTTGTACCCCTATGAAAAAGAACCCCGGAGTCCATCTCCCACCTTATCAATTGTCGATACACCATGCGTCTATGGGGTTTAAAATATTGGGTTGGGCTTCGCAACCTTGACTTCTCGCAATGGCCGTCCCACACCCTCCAAAGTCTGTGACTTTGTTGGGCATATCGACCCTAAATCGAAAAGGTTTGGCCTTTCTCACCTTACTCACTTCTTGGGAAGTTTGGAACAAGCGCAACGCTCGGGTCTTCGGAATAAGCACACACCTCCCAGGATCATCCGTTCCTAGTAGATTTTCATACCCATGTCCCCTAGTCTGGCCCATTATAGAACATTCGGCCTGGTCTTATTTGTGGTTTGCGTTCCGCCACTGCCCATGCGCACTGCCCATACGGGTACCATTGTCCATGGTAAAATTGCCACCTTAAATACGCCCTTGGCTTACAATTTGAAATCATATCTGAGCCACACATGTTAAGAGAGAGATAGATAAACCATGCCAGGTTCGGAAATTCAACATGGTTCCCGAGTTCACATGCTCTAATTAGAGTACGAAATTCGACAAAAGTAGAAAATTACTTTAAAATATTCTTTAAAAATAGAGACAAATATATACAAGTGTTTTAGATACGTGAAAATTTTAGTCAAGAAATGATATTGACATTTATGGTGCTCTATGCGAAAAAAAAAATCAGTGACCGACATGAGATTTAAAATATTTTTAAACACTGATTTTGTCTTTTCTGCACATAGCCACATTAGTGAAATTTATTTTCAAAATTTTACACGTAAAAAAATTGTATGTGTTTGTCTCTTATTTATTTCAGAATTTTCTAAAATATTTTTAATGTTTTTCTAATAACGCAGGAGCATGTGATCTTGGGAGGCAAAACTGCTTTCCCACCCAGGATTCACTATGGCTGGTCAGGCAGAAACTTAAAATATCACACACTCCAATACAATTTTGCTTATGTGACACGTATTTAATGAAGAGATGGATACTTGTGGTAACTAGCTATGTTACCGAAAAACCACACACTCCAAGAAACAATTAGTCTATAGCCTAATAAATGCATCGTTGCATGACAGTACATACATGTTACTACCCACTGTGGAAATAGTAACATAATTTAGAAAAGTGTGTAGGTTACTAGGCGTATGTTACTCCCCATTGTGACCAGTCTATGCGAGCCACCAAGAAGCATCTGCTCAGAAGTTAATGCATTCGATTGATGTGGCTGTGAAGTTGACCCATATTTATTTGCCTTAAAAACATGAATCGGTTCGAAATATATTCTTTAAAAAAGAAGAAGACAATCCTGATATTGATTGGTTCATACGCAGGCCCGGCCTTGAGGGGGGGGGGGGGGGGGGGGGGGTGGGGGTGCGACCGCCCCGGGCCCCCGAAATTGAGGGGCCCCAAATTCTGTAGTTAAGGCATACGTGGCGAGCGGAAATCTAATCTGGCAGCGGCTCCATTGGAGCTCTGGTCGGGACTCCAGGAGTTGGATGCAACTAGAGGAAAAGGAAACGAACCGTTAAGTTGCGTGCATAACTTGGGCCCTGCTCCTATTGTTAACTGGGCTTTTTCTTTCGTTTGCTTGGGCTGATTTCTTTTGGTGAACTCTAGATTAATTAAGTGAGACCCTGTTGATTAAACAAAAGTTGGATGTCTGCTAAAAAAAGAACAGTTGGATGAGGCCGGTAGTATAGGCTACGGCTAGAATAGAATACCGTTCTACTCGTTACTTTTCTTCCACCGAAATAATCGACTCATCTTCCTTTTCTATTATACTTTGATTTTTCTGATCGTTGGCATACACCTAGGCTCATGTCAAGGTACTAATCTACTACCTACGATCTGGAATTATTGTCATAGGCTGTTTAGGAATCGTATGTGATTAGTACTGCTCCCTCCGACACTTTTTCGGATCGGAGGGAGTAATTTTCTATTGTATGTGCGTTGCACACTGAAAATTTGGACCATTGAGATATATGAGCCAGAAACTATGTATCATTGGCCCTTAGCTGCCGCCTCTAGAGGCGAGGCTCCAAGTGACCGAGCGGATGCATGGTTGGGCTCATACCACGTAGTTCTATGCATTATCGATGGGATCATTAATATGATTTGTATTGATATATGGTGATCTTTTCTTTGGATCTTGTAATGTTAGAAGAAAATATAAAACAATATGTATATATTAATATTAATTTTGTGCGCATTTTAGGAAATTACTGAAAACACATGCTAGTTGTTTATCAATAATACTCTATATATGCATATATAAATTAATATTTTGATGCCTTTAGGGCCCCGGATTCTAGTTTCGCCCCGGGCCCCTAAAAGCACAGAACCGGCCCTGTTCATACGGTCATATGTTATTGATTACTGTCATACATTATTCATTATTCATCAACACCAAGCAAAGCTTAGTAGTATTATCTTCACAAACATTTTTTTTTTCTCCAAGAAATAGGTTGAGACACGCATCTGCATTGAAATGTTGCACGCAAATTCAGTGGTCGTGCCTGCAAAGCATCGGCGCATATCTACTATGCTCGTCTCGTGGCATATATGATTTTTGTCATTATGCCATTCCAAACGCAATCATAATTATCAAGATTAGAAAAGAGGCAAAACTTTAGGAAGGGTGAGAGCGATCTTTTTAAACAATGTACTGTAGTACCGATAGAGTTGTCTTTTGTGTCTTTTGTCTTGTTAAAAAAAACAAAAACTTTGTCATTTCAAACAACCAGTTCTTTGCGTTCGGTTCAGTAGTAGCATGTAGGTCACTCTGAAATAATACAGAGGCTGTGTCGCATTGTAAACTTTATCCATAGGTCTGAAATTCTGTAATAAACGACTTTCTGCATGCAGAGGCCGGGTCTTTTGTTTTCCATTTAAAAAAAAAATAACATGCAGGTGTTCCTCAAGCTCCATTCCCGGCTAATACTCAGACACGCCGCGACCTTGCACGTGCATACCGCACAGTTTACATGCGCTCGAGGCCTATACATGGCTCCTTGCGAGCTAGAAAAAAAGACTCGCCCGCACGTCTGGATCGCCCACTGCAGCGGGTGTGCTACTAGGCTAGCTTTGAGGCCCAATACAGGTATAACTTTTTTCACTCTATTTTTGGATAACTATATAAATAATTATTTATTAGATGTTTTTATTAGAAAATCCAAAACTATTAAATAAATTTAAACATAATTACAACATTTTTGGAAAATAAATATTTTTTAAATGAACGAATTTTTAAAATAAACAATTTTTAAATGGTCGAATTTTGAAATTGAATAAGTTTTTTAATTGAATATTTTTTGAAATTGTACATATTTTTATGATAATATTTTTTTTGAAAATGATGAGCAATTTTTGAAAAAAAAATTAATGGTGAACAATTTTGTAAAGTGACTAGTTTTTTAAAATGATGTTTTTTGCAAAGGAAGTAATTTTTAAAAACAAACAATTTTTTGATAATGGTGAACAATTTTTGAAAATTATTCAGATTTTAAAAATGTTCATGCAGACTTAGAAAAAAGAAACTAAGAAAAAAATAAAAGAGAAACAAGGAAAAATATAAACAGAACAAACGAAAAGAGTAACAAACCTGAGGAACATGGGCCGGCCCATGCGACGCACCACTGCGGGTGAGTCCTTGCTCGCGCTTGCAATGAGCGATGTATAGTGCTCGCTCTCACGCTCGCAATGAGCGATGTATAGTGCTCGCTGTCAGATGCTTGCAAGGCCAGACGATGTTCCAGACGAAATATCTCGGATTGGGCGAACTCACAACACAAAGCATGGAAATAATCGAACTATCAGGCCCATTAAAGCTCTCCACGGCTCAACGGTTGCCGGCCAGGCCTCTAGCTATCTACTCCTGTTCCCCTCAAAAAAAAAAAGCTATCTACTCCTCTGGACTGTGAGTACATGTATAGCACCAGCCCTGAAAAAAATAAAACATGTATAGCAGCAGGCCCTTCTCCGTTTGATTCACCATGAACATCGGCTATTCTCCCCGGGGTAGACGCGAGTTCGGCCGCCGGAAGAAAAAAAACTGTCTCCACTTCCGCCTCCTTCATAGTAGTTTGTTCCCCGCTCTTTCAGCCGGTCTCGTCGGTGTCAGGAGGGGTGAGGATTTCGATCTATGAGTTGTGTTTTTAGCAAAAGTAGGATTTTTAGTATGTTAGATTAGGATTTTGCTATACTTTATCTTCGTTAATGTAGATGGCATCATCTGCAATAAGTGATCTTTGGCTAATTCTTCGACGGAGAGATCTTCTTCTTGACGTCAATGGTGTTGTTGGAAGATTGATTTTTTCTAGGTATGGTCTTTAAGATCTTCCTTCACCAGATCGATTTGGATCTTTTCTCTTGATTGACGCGAGAAGGGATGTCCTCGCAATAATTGTCCCGGTTGCTACGTTCTCTACTCGACGATGGTGATTCGCATTCCTGACTCCTAGCGACGTCGGCTGTTCGGTTGTTTTTCCCTTCAATACTGGTGTTGGTATTCTTGTCGGGGTTGGATGATTGCTTTAACAGCTGCTTACGTGCTCACAATCTTGGCATGCGGGTCAAAATTAAAATTATGGGAGAATACTCATTGGTATTTATAGGTTTACACTTTTACTCTGTTGTCCTCTCCCATTGGAAAGTATTGTCTATAATCAAATGGCCAACGGATGGGATCTGTTGGAACCGTAAAGTTTGGGGGGAGGAGGGGGACCCTGAAGCAAGACTCATATGTTTGTGGTTTGGTATATATGTTTTACGGCTGCATTCAGAAAAGTGCAAGATTATGTCATGAAAAAAGAAAGATTGTGAGTATTTCAAAGATTTATTTAGTTTTAGACTTTATTTCATAATTTTCTACGTTAAATATAGCATGGTATAAAAAAACATCGGCTATTCTCCGGATGGCGTCGTCTGCTCTCGCCGGAGCTGCACATGTATGTGGCCCTCTCGCAAAGTTCCAAAGAAGAAAACGACGACGACGAGAGAAAGCGAAGGAAGGCCATATTACGATTTCCGATGGCGATCTAAGAGCATGTCTAACAGGCCCCGTATCACGCGAGCGCCCCGTATAATTCCGGCGGCATACGGGGCGCGGGCCAAAACGGCCGTCTAGCAGGACCCGTATGCCGCCTGGCCCGTAACAAAAATTTACGGGGCCTGCTCCACCGCCCCCTCCGCCCCGTACATATAGAGGGTGAGGGTTCGGGTGGGGGTCCAACCCCCCACCCGCAACCCTAGCTCCGCCGCGCGCCGCCGCCGCATTCGCACTTCCGGCGAGCAATTACGCACGCTTAGCCGCACAATTAGAAGCTCCACCACCGCCATGAGCTCCCCCGACGCCTCCGGCTCCTCCACCGCCCGCTCCAAGCGCCGCCGCGAGCCGGAGACGCTCGAGGAGGCGTGGCGGCTCCATTGCAAGCACTCTGTTGCAGGGAGCCGCCGGAGCGTGTGGAAGTACGTCGCGTGGCCGGAGGCAATGCCGGACACGCTGAAGGACTACGCCCCGGGAGGGATTTACTACACCGTCGACCCGCCGCCGCGGCCGATGAGCGGCCGCAAGTTCGAGAAGTGGCTCGCCGAGAGGGAGCTGCTGCAGTCGTGCAAGCGCGGCGGCGACGGCGCTAGCGGCAGCGGAGGAGGACGCGCGGCAGCGGAGGAGGAAGCGCTGCCGGCGACAGAGGAGGAGGAGGAGGCCGCCTTCGCGGCCGCGCTCGAGCTCTCGAAGCAGGAAGCAGAGGCGCGGGCGCGGGCGGAAGCGGAGGAGGAGGCGAAGGCCGTCGCCGACGTCGAGGCCTTCAAGGAGATGGAGGCGAAGGCCGGCCCCGTCGTCTTCCTCGACTAGTTATAGGTTAGATTTCTAGCAGTTCTAGCAGTTCTAGCAGTTCTTGTAATGGTGATCTGAACGAATCAATGAAATCAAGCTTCTTCTTCTCTCCCGCGTAGTTCGAATTTAAATATACGGGGCGGATTTAAGGGGACTGCTAGACGAACTCGAAAAACTGAGCAAAGATTTTCCTAATTTTCCTATACAGGGCCCTCTACACGCGATTTAGAGGGCCAAACTTTACGGGTCCTGTTAGACATGCTCTAAGGTCATCTTCTCCCCATTGCCCGCACGCGCCTCATTTGATTCTGTTTTTTTTTTTTAGCGAGAGAGACAGACAGAGAGAGCGTCCTCATTCGATTCTGGCAATCTGACATTGACGCACACGTTTCAACTGCTCCATTATACATGTCCACTAGCTTAGTACATGGCTACATACAGTACAGGGCTATGGACTGCACGCATTCATGTGTTGCCATCTTGAAAAAAACATGGCTGGACGGAGACGGGGCGAAACAGAGAGCTCAAATTATTACAGGACCGCGACGAAACAGGGCCAGGCCAATAATGGAAGTCCTCCGAAACCAGCGGCGACGAATGCTTGAACCTTCGGAGCCTGCGCAGCTGCGCTGATGCCACAGCCATGCGTTCAGTCGGACACTCGGTGTGGAACCAGCGGCTGCCTGCTTTTCCGTGCAAATACAGTATATCGGATGGGCCCTTGCTGCATCGAGACCACGCACTTATGAATTTTCTGGGGGTGTTGGCTGAATTATTTGTTAGAAGATGCATCAAGTGGGAGGAGCAGAATTTCTGAAATGAACCGTTTGATCCTAACCAGTCCACTCGATTAGAAACAAACATGTTACTGTTACTCGTTTTTTATATGGAGGAAAAATATGTTGTGGCGATGAGAAGGTATATGCTACTGCTAGTGTGCCCCCGTGGTATGGTAGCACAATATGATTTTTTTTTTCCAAAATGGTGTACTCCATCCGTATCGAAATGTAACGTGTTTTACCGTTTTCTAAAAAGATGTACATCTTATATTTCGATACGGAGGAAGTAGTAGAGATTGGTACAAGATATATTTACCATCACACAGTTTTATCTTTAGTATCGTATTTACGACACCAACATTTTTCTCGAAAAGGGAAAAATCCTGGCCTCTGCATGCATATGACCTGCTTTTGTTCCATTAATGCAAAGTATCTCAACACAGTTAGAAACATGGTTCAGCCACCTAAAGATACACATCATATCGCAGCAAGATCTTAACATGTAATCCCATTAGCAAGCAACGATGCGGCATGGCTAAAATATCCCGTGCCACCGACTCCAGCCGGCTGCCCCTAGAGTCCATATGACTACGTGGATCCTCGGATTGGAGATAACGGAACTAGTGATTAGTCAGCGGTATAACCTGCATAAAAGAGTGAGCTTTCGGTTTGTTAAACACAAAATTATTTGCGAACTCGCCATATAGTCCTAGAGCAAGGCACAAACGCCCACCCAGATATGCACCTTATTATTTATATCAAATACCATTCGGCCAATTACCGAACAAATTTGTAATATTAGTTGAAGGTGCTAAGTTAAAAGACATATGCAAAATACGCCAAATGATTTTCGCAAAAGGACAATCAATAAAAATATGTTGAATCGATTCATCTTTGTCCAAAAACAACATTTTTTTTACATCCGGTCTAGTTTCTTTTTGCCAGATTGTCTTTTATCGTCAATACTTTTCGATATAAGAACCACAAGAAGATCTTTATCTTTAGTAGAACCTTCATTTTTGAAAATGTATCTGTGTAAGAACTTGGTGTGATCATTCATGTAATCCAAGTACATAGATTTAACCGTAAAAATACCATTTATAGCTGACTTCCAAAAAAAGATGGGTTGATCCACAAATGTTGAACCAAATCGTAACCAACATTAAAATTCAAGTTGTGAATAGTAACTTCAAGCACTATTCGTAGATAAGTATGCCATTTTCATTACTCTTTTATGTAAATCAAATCTGAAGATAATTTTTCGATGGTGGTAACTCCATCTTGTTCCAAACCACTCAGGTTTCATATATTTTTTCTGAACTTTGAAAAAAAATGGTGGACACGGTATCTCCTTTGCCTCCCCCTCTTATGACTACCAAAGTACCTCCCAACACACTATTAACTTTCAGACTCAAAGTACTACTTTAACCACATTTTTTAATCCATTCCTACCGGGTTGAGCCTTTAACTTCCCTATACTACATGTATGTGCACCTTTCACATTGAGAAAACTACTAAATACCCAATTTGTATGTAATGATTAGGTTGATATCAGCATTACTGTCGGGTGAATGGAGCTGACAACCAATAGGAGTCTAGCTCATGTCCACCCTTGTTTGTGGACATACAAAGCAAAACTCAATATTGTTTCTGCATGTTATCATCATCAACTATGGACCTAATCAACATTTTTTCGTGATTGTATAGCTATATTGAAGGCATGTCTCAGTTGTGCACTTACGCATGATTGGTCCACGACAAAGATGTCTTTCCATAACCTATTCACCTTAAAGAATTTGACTTCTCCTCATGTTGTTGTTTCTCTCTTTCTATTTTTTATAAACCCGGTCTTTGTCAAGGTTTGATGAAAATTTTCTTACTATTTATTTTGTTAAGGTGCATGCATGTAAATGTAGAGGTTAGGAGAGACTCACTGTATTATTTGGTTACACCATATTGATGTGACATCAAATAAATATAATCTTCCATTATCTAGGAACCTTAAGGCCAAGTGATGGAAAATTGGAAAGGGATGTCTGTGTGATGAGATGCATCAATATCTTGTATGAAAAATATCATTTAGTAAAAAATATATTTAATTCTAAACCCTTACTTATTGGAAAGTCTCACTTGAATCGTGTACCAAAAAAATGTTCACATCAAAATCTAACCTTACGGAAGACGTTTATGTTCGACACTAGCACCATTTAGAATAGTATTTTTGTAGTAAAAAAACAATAGATGGACGTAATGTTCAAAACATATAAGACATGCAAAAGATTTCAATATTATGACTATATTTTCATTGGCAAAAATAACAGAGATACTAGTTTACTCTTTTCTTTTTAAAGGGAAGATATTTTTTCAATTTTTTATTAAATTTTTGCAGGTTCTGAATTCATAACTTTCCCCCTGTTCTAATGTTCACAATTTTATTCTACGTTTTCTGAATCTCTAGAGACATCCTAGAAACCGGGCTAAGGTTTAGACGTAGTTTCATATTCAAATTTTATAAAAAAGAATCTGAAATAGTTCACAAGTGCGAAAAATGATACAAAGTAATAAATGAAAAAAAAAATCTATGATCAATCTTATTTTATTTATTTTTGCACATGATGTGAGTAGTCATATTTTCTTCCTGATTTTTGTGGGTTATCATATCATGGCATTATTTGCATCCTGGTTTTTTCTGTTGTTATTTGAAAGTCTCAAAATATATATAAGACAACCTCTCAGAACCAACCTAGGATTTTTTTTGAATGTTTTAAAATCTTCTAGATGATTTCATTGTTCAGAGTTACGTCGAACTAAACATATACTAGCTAGTTCAGATTTTTGTAGAGACATAATCATATGATTAGAGAAATGGAGCTACCTTGGCCGTCTTTTTTTTTTTGAAACATGAAGCTTTAATTACCTGTTCTCTTCTCTTCATCGAAGATACATACAACATGAACTATACATATACTAACTACTAGGTCAGGCTGTCTGACGCACAAAAGTACAATCATCTCCAATTTACTCCCACATAAGCACGCCGTATCTTTACCTAATAATAAAGAGAGGAAGGCTTCTTCCGGTCCAACCTGGTATTTTACCGTTTTGTCCTCCCACCAAATACCATATTACATAGTACGCCACCGTCCAAGTCAGAAAAAACGATTCGGTTTAGAGAAATTCACCGCATCCTCTACCTTGTCCTCCACGCCTATGCTTCCCCAAATTTTTTCGGAGTTGCTCTCGATCTGGACTCTCCTTTGGTGGAATCGATCTGGAATCTCCTCTGTATGGAACCCTCGCATAAATATGCCTCCCAAGAACCTTTGTCCAGGGCCGAGCACACGAACATGCCTGATTGTGGGGCTCCTTCCATGACTCAATCGCCGAGGTCATGCGCGACGAAGCCAACGCGCCTGACACATGGCCGAGCAGAAGAGCCTTGCCGATGCGCTCATCTCACGACCACACGGGATAGGAAGCCACGTAATGAGTAACGTCGGCGGAAGCAATTGAATGCGATGCCGGAACAGGAGCAGCATCTAGCGGGGAGGCCCAGGAGGATGCTCGCGTCTGTACAAGGAAGAGGTGCGAGTCGAGCGACAGCTCCGGTGCGGCCCACGCGGCCGCAGCAGGAGGGCCCTCCCGTGGTAGTCGCCATCCCGTTCTCCTCTGTTTTTGTGAGAAGCGTTCCCCGCGCTGGCCACGCATGGCATCGAGAGCCGCACCGCAACCGAGTGGCGCCAGTCGACGCGCACCCGACGGCGGCGGCACAAGCCCGGGGCATAGGTGCAGGAGCCCTCTACGTTGGTCCTCGTGATGTGTTCGTACCTGGCCCGGCTTCAACGGCCGGCACACATCAGTGTGCTCTTGGCCTCGCTGCTCTCCTCGACTGCGCACTATTCAACGCTCTCATCGCTACCGTCCAGGTCGATGCCTTCTCTACCGCCACTGCCTTGGCCTGCAGTGACGCGACCCTTCATCGGGAGTCCATGCATGGCGCCGCTCCGCGGAGTCAAGCCCGCGCTCCAACAGCTTGGCGGAGAAAAGGTTCCGCTCACCGTCTTCGACCGCAGGCCGCGTACATGTTTATCTGCTCCGTGTGCGTGTACCCCACGCCCGCGCGGTCCAACGAGGCGCTCAAGGAGAGACTAGGCAGGGCCGTCGCGTTGTACCCGCACCTTGCGGGACGCCTCGCCGTGGACGGCAAAGGCCGGCGTTTCCTCCACATCAACAATGAGGGCGTGCTTGTGATCGAGGCCACCGACCTGGCGGACGTGTTTCCCGCCGCCGGCGCAAACATCCATCTTCTCTCCCCGACGACGCCGAAGGTAAGCGTGAATTAGCTGTTGCGAACTAATCTTATTCTGGACTAGCAGTGCTGAATGTTGGTTCTGGACAGGAGAGTGTTGGCGCGGCCCTGCTGCAGATCAAGCTGAATCGGTACAAGCGCGGTGGCCTTGTCCTGGGCACAGCCTGCCACCACCAGATCGCGGACGGATACTGGATGAGCACCTTCGACGCCATGTGGGCGAGCGCGGTGCGCCATGGCAAGGACTTTGTCGCGCCTTCGCCTTTCCTCGATCGTGCGGCCACGGCCGTGCCTCGCAGTACGCCGGCGCCGGACACCCGTGATCCACGCACTCTGTTCTCTGTTTAATTTTTTTGTCCGAGATTGCTGGGCTCCTTCCTCCCGAGCATCCCACTAACACTGACTCGCCAGTGCTGTCTTCGAATGGTGACAAAGTAGGAGACAAGATCAGTCCGCTGCTCTTGCTCCGTTTCATTAGCATCAGCGAGCATATGCTGGTTTTAAATTTCACACTGTATGATTCTAACTGTGCAGGTTGTGCTGGAGTAGCTTATGGTATTGATCTCATGCTCTTATGATTGCCTTGCTATTCCATATATGAGAAGTTTTATCCTGCATTTTCCACGTTCTCTAGAGATGAACAGATATTTTTTTAGATTGGAATTTTGTGTGCAATGACAGGCATGCCTCGGCATCATAGACTACTTCCAGGACTAGATGGATTTCTCTCTTTATTGCAAATAGCACAATTTGATTTGTGTTTCCCAATCTCTTATCACAGCTGGGAACATCTTCCTCCATAAGAGTTCACAAAAGAGTTCAATGTCTTTGTTGCATTACTCATTTTGGCAATTATGTGCTATCTGAGATTACTGTTCATAAACGAGTTCTCAATATCTATGGAAATCGAGATATTTTCGATGGTCTGTATGGTGAAATCCAACAGATATTTTTTGCTCTTACGGTTTACAACACTATCTCTATTATTTGAGCTATCATGTACTTTTTTTTCTTTTAGCTTCCAATATATTTTCAATTCAGAATAGATGCACGAGCATATCTTTAGTAATTAATTAAATGTGCTTCCAAAACAATGCATAGGCTTCTTAGCCGACGTGGAGATCGCTATCGACAGTCAGTTCGACACAAATCTAAGGATTGTGGGTGCTGAGGTGAGATACTTTGAAGACTCAATCTTAATCCTTCATTCCTTTTTATTTTTTTGCTTCTTACACTTGTAGCCCAACAAGTGTGATTTGCTCAAAAGCACGAGCATGAGTCATGTACAGTTTGTGATATTTCAGTATACTTGAAAATTAGACACCACCCACCAGTGTAAAATTATATCATGTATAACAGTGTCGTTAAGGTAGGATTGAGAAAGTCTTGCCTGTTTATAGGTATGTTTGCTGCTTCTGGTAGCTTTCTCTAATATGGACCATGTTTGCTTTGTGCAAGTAGGACTTCATATGATCTAATAATAATCATGTAATTATCTTTCACATTTCTAGATTTTACTAACCGCCACTGTACCTTTTAAAGAAAACAATATATTGTAGCGTAATATATTATCCCAGTATAGATAATTTATTTGATTACTCCAAAGCATTATGGCCGTGGTACTTTGGGCCCATGGTTCTGACCGTGAAGTTCACCACGACAACAACGGTGATCTACTGCATGTGAGGTTGACTCTCCTAAGAAACCATGCCCAACATGATCCAGACTATGCTGAACCTAACTTACCCTCGCATGAGTGGTTTATGGAGTGTTCAAATCTTAGATGAGTTGATACGCTTTCCAACAAGTAATTGTTCCTTTTTGGCACTAATTTGTTGTCACTACGTACACTGTTAATAAAGCATTGCAATAGTTATGTTTCATGCTAACAAATAAGTTTTTTTTCTTCTAACCGTTGTAAAACCAATTCGGCCTTTGTGAGTCTCCATGATGATGATTTTTTCTCCCCCGTTGCAACGCACGGGCATGTTTACTAGTGAGACCATAATCACGATCCAATGGTCATGACTTGTCAAAACAATCTAGCTCAATTAGCTGACCTGTACCCACCGTGCCACGCGAGGCCACCAGCGCCCAAGCCTGCCATCAAGTACGACAACACCGTGGGCATCCATGCATGAGGCGGCACATGTACAAAGTAGAAACCTTGTGGGGGAACCTACCCTGTGTGCGGCTCTTTGCGTGTATATAACGACCGAGGCCCGCCTCAGCCATTCCTTGCAACAGCCCGCCTACCCTCGACCAGTCTCTCTCGCGCGAAGCGTGAGTGAGATCTCTCCGTGCAGCGGCCGGCTAGCTACCCAGGTAGCAGCTAGCGGCGGCAGGCGGACGCGGGCGTTGCCATGGAGGAGCACAAGCCGTTGGCGGCCATGGTGGTGACACAGTGCATCTACGCGGCCATGGCGCTGTGGGCCAAGGCGATGTTCAGCGGCGGCATGAGCCCCATGGTGTTCGTCGTCTACAGGCAGGCCATCGCCACGGCTGTCCTCGTCCCCGTCACCATCCTTGCCAATAGGTAAGAGAAGATCTCCTCTCTCCATAGCTTGAAGTCTGAAAGACCATGCATGATCATGAGCGTTTTGTATGGTGATTTATTGTTTCTCCAGGAAGAGGCTGAAGGAGATGGTGTGTATCGGAACGACAGGCTTCGCGCTGGTCTTCGTGGCCTCTCTTGTTGGGTACGTGTAGTTTCTGGATCTTGTGAACGTCGGCACTGACCGGACTTATTTGCATTTCGGATCACCTGGTGTTTATATGTGCAATTCATCAATGAACAGGGCGACGATGAACCAGTACTTGTACTACCAAGGGCTGAACCTGGGGTCATCGTCCATGGCGACGGCCATGACGAACCTCATACCCGCGATCACCTTCGTGATGGCAGCGTCAGTAGGGTGAGTACCTTGAACCTGGATTGGAAGTGGCGATGTACTTTTCGCCTCAGCACATTTCATATGTGCACCGTACGTTCCTCATCAAGTCTCATCTGTTTACTACAACAACGAAATAAATGAGAGTGTGGATGTGGGAACCATGCATGTAAATCTAAAGAATGTTCTCATACGGCGTGCTGTAGGGCCATAATACGGGACATAATACGGGACGCTGTAGGACCATAAACTCATAATAAACTCATAATGGAGTAGGTAAGATCTAAAGAATGTTCTGTGGTACCATCTTGGAATTACAAGACAATTTGTGTCCTCAACAAGTAGTGCTGCGCAAGGTTTTGGTTCCCGGTAGAAAAAAAATCCTGAGGGGGGTCGGGATTTTCGGTTACCGTGGTTACCGGAAAATCCCGACTGGTTACCGTACGAATTTGAAAACAATTTTTTAAAAAAAATTAATTCCCATTATAACCATTTGCCGATGGTCTTTGTTAAAATTCAAAATTTTCGGGATTTTTGACCGATATGAGCATTTCCCGGGGTGGTCGGGATCTCCGGTTACCGGGCGGTAACCAGATTTCCCGACCGGCAACCAAAACCTCGGTGCTGCGTAATCTAATCTCGATCCCTAGTTGACACGGCGTGCCAAATAATATAATCTGCATTTGAGCTTATAATGGTAATTTACATAAAGCGTGCGCATGTCTACATGGTATAGAATTGTTGCACTAGCCATATAGACAGAAAGTCTGAACTTATGGAAAAGGCTAATGCAGTATATTTATATTCTAACACTCCTCCTCACGTCTAGCCTAATTTTTAGTCCTCAGTGTGGGATCGGTGTCGGTCGTAGGATATTTTTTTAATTACGCGAGCATGGTAGACGTGAAAATGGTACGTCTGCGTGTTTTTTTAGAAACAAAGTACAAACGCAAGCGCTAATATACACGCGTATACACTCACCCGTATAAAGGAACACATGCACATACTACCTCTATGAGCACCTCCGAGGGACTCTATACCTTTTTTTTTTTTTTTCGCGAAAACGCAAAAGCTTTGCGTTTCTTTGCATTGATAGAAAGAAAAAGTTATGTACAAGCCTTCGGACGAGGCGGCCCCACACATTACAACTCAACCCACAACACTAGACTAGGGGAGAACGACAACCCTCCGGCACTCTATACCTTACTCCCAACAACATATGGTGGTACGTGAACGACAACCCTCCGGCACTCATCTACGAGAAACATAGGCCACATGCAACCGTTTTTTTGTTTTTTTTAAGAACGGAGGCAAAAGATTTACATCGTCCACTAATTTTTAAAAAAGCTGTCCAATTAATCTGTGGAAAACCTGGCGAAAGCTGTTATAAACTTGACCACGAATTTCGACAGTCGATCCAATACACCATAAGGCAAGCGGACTACTCCCAAAATTATGAGGCGCCAGGCCACTGTCGGCATCCTGTGCTCTCTGCCTGTTCATGTCCATTTCCCCTAATCTTGCTGAATATTATCTGGATCTAATTAACACCTGGAACAGAGGGCTAAAAGGTTCATCAAGCTCAGATCTGTGGCATGTAGTGGTTCACTTGGCGAGTGTACCAGAATACAGGTGTCTTTGTAGGATAGGAGAGTACATCGGCGCCGAAAGGCTACGTGGGGACTACGGGGCAGAATTATTTGTGGAACCCTTGAGCGTAGTCACTTCACTATACTCTCTTGTCCCTGTATATCATTATCAGTTTGATTTCTAGAAAAGTAAAACTAACTGTCGGTGTCAGCGTTGCATTACTAAATTACCTTGCTAGTAAATAGTACTCCCTCCGTCCACTTTTACAAGGCTCACTTCTTACTATTGAAATGCTAAGAAGTGAGCCTTATAAAAGTGGACGGAGGGAGTAATAGAAAAACGAACTGTCCGTTTTAAAATACTTGTCCACTAAATTTCAGAAACAGAAAGTGGAATTGGTCACTAAATTACCGTCGTCTGAATTAATTGAACGTTTGATGCATGTAGGCTAGAAAGCGTGGAGATGAGAAAACCACGGAGCATGGCCAAGATATTCGGCACCGCCGTCTGCGTCGGCGGCGCCATGGTGATGGCGTTCTTCAAGGGCCCCAAGCTGCTACGCCACCCATCGCTCGGCGCGAGCGGCCTGTACGACGTGCTTCTCCACACGCCGGTGGGCCGGAAATGGGTGATCGGCGCGCTGTTCCTCGTCGGCAGCAGCTCCTGCTGGTCGCTCTGGCTCATCCTGCAGGTGCCGATCTGCAAGTCGTACGTGGATCCCCTGACGCTGGCGGCCTGGATGTGCTTCCTGTCCATGGGGCAGTCGGCGTTGCTCACCTCCTTCGCCGTGCCGGACCTGGACGCCTGGAAGATCCACTCGCTCTTCGAGCTCATGGGCTGCATCTTCGCCGTAAGTTTTCTTCCAATCGTCGAGAGATGTAGCTTTGTGCTTTCAAATTTCAAGCTGGTCCAAACAATGTCGATCATGGTGGTGTTTGCAGGGTGTGTTTGGGTCAGGCGTGTCGTTCTACCTGCAGTCGTGGTGCATTACGGTGAGGGGCCCTCTCTACTCGGCCATGTTCAACCCGCTCTGCACCGTCATCACCACCGTGCTCGCCACGCTCATCCTTCACGAACAGCCACACGTTGGAAGGTGTGTGTGCGTGTGTGTTTCTTTCTACTTGCAAACTTCAGTTTTGCTGATCCTGCCATTTTACTTCTGAACTTGATTATGTGATTAAGAACGTCACACGTTTCGCTTTTTTCAGCATGTTGGGTGCTATCGCTGTGGTTGCTGGGCTGTACATCGTGCTGTGGGGCAAAGCAGGTGACTGCAAGAGCCAGAGGGTGCAGGCGGACACCGTGGATCTGGAGAAGACCTTGGCACGGCAAGACTCGCAGCTCGACGCAGCCAGCACCATCACGGAGCCGCTGCTGGCGGACGGCAATCCCAACGAAAAGTAGCAGCTAGGAGACATGTTGGAGTAGCCATTTTTCAGCTCAAGTCCTATGTTTTGCTAGCTGTAGCTTCAGTGTGTACACCAAAGAAAAAAAAGGCTCTTATATGTACTTGTGGGTTGTGACACATAATGAAGGGGTATGGGAGGTTCGTGCTTACTGAGTTTTTTTAATCAAAGGGGATCATCCTCCAGCATCATTAAGAAAAATCAGCATCCTCGGCATAAAACGGCTTGAACTATCCGGCTCATGTAACAAAGACACACACACATTAGTCTCTCAACCATATGAAGCCAATGAGTTTTCCTATCACATATGGTAGGTCTTCTAAACTGAATTTTAAGAGGATTAATCGAAAACACATCGACGTGGGAATGACTTTCGGACCTGTCGGATGGGCCTACCTGGTCTAAGACTCAGCACTGAAACCCACCGTAAAGGACTACCCCGTGGCTCTAGAAGGCCCAACAGTGGCCCACCCGCAAGACTTGCGGGACAAGATGGAAGGTTTCCACCGACTAGAGCTAGGGTTTGTAACACCCCCCTCCCCCCGGTTACGGGTTGAGACCCAGCCACCTATTTAAGGGCTGGGAGTGCCACCCGAGGGGGACATCCAATCTAGGTTTTCACCACCATAGTCATAAGCTCGAGATCTAGTCTCTCGACTTGCACACCATCACTGTAACCAATCTTCATAATACAAGGACAGACAAACAGGAGTAAGGGTATTAGCTGAACGAGGGCCCGGAACCTGGGTAAATTGTGCCCCCCCTGTTAGTTGTCGTATCCATCAACGCCTACTTCGTTTCTCCACTCAAAACCCTACCCGATCATCCGAGGGATTTGTCGACATGCCTCATCGACAATTGGCGCCGTCTGTGGGAACGGAAGGCGCTGGATCCACGGCATCGCCGGCTTCATCTTCACCGAGCTTCGATTGGAGCCCGGGATCCTTGGCTCCTTCGGAGCCAATCAGCTTCGGGTCGTTCATCTACACGCCCCACTCGCCGGAATCTCGCCCGGTGATCAGCGGTCTCCAGGAGAGCGTCAACATGACGTTTGGTAACCTCCGTTTCCGCGCCAGCAAGGAGGGAATCCTACGCTTCCCCGACCCAACCACGCTCGATGGATCAGACACTGAGTCCGTCTCGAGCACGGCGACCCAAAAATCGCCGCTCAGCGATACCGATCGCAACTCAGAGTCTAGCGACGGCTCCATCCGACGCAACATGCTGGACTTCCACACCATCGCGACTGAAGAACCTGCCGGACTCGGTGAGGACTACTGGCCCGCGCCGAAGACTCACGAGCCATACCTGGCCCACGTCTATATGGCTGATCCAGTCAAAGAAACCGCGGAAACAGAGGACAGCCTCATGGCAAGGCAACACATCAGTGTTTCACGAGCTACCTGGGAGAAGGGAAAAGCAGCGGTGCAAACAGGCCACCCGCTAGAGCCCGAGGCCTCCCGGGAAGACCTGATAGCGTACCACTATCATCTGTCGCTGAAAAGTCGTCAGATAGCGAACGCCCGCAAAGAACTCGAGGCACGCAGACGTGCAGCAGATGCTTCGAGCCAGCGCCGCGCGGAGCTCTCCAGAACTCACTCGACAGGGAACCAGCCCATCAAAAAGTGAAAATACGTCTCGAGGACCGCCCTCATGGACCAAGGATCCCTCAGCGAGATCAGCAAAACCATCGAGACCTCCCCCATGCACGTCGACAACGAGGGCAACGTGCACCCGACAACTCCTACCGCCGCGGTCCTAGCCAACGCTACCAATCTACAGGCAAACCAGCCGCCAGAAAACGACCCCCGCGCAGAACAACATCACCAAGTCCAAAGGGGGCTAGGCATGGCCGGAGCGGTGATCGCCGCCCAAACCCCAAAAATGCAGCGGCCCCTGAAGCCGATAAAACATCTCGAGTGGACAGAACACCTCGCAGACGCGAGAGTACGTCACCTAGAAAAGGAGACAAGGAGTCGCCTCGCCGCCTGATACGCCATAAACGTATCCTTAATTTATGATGTTTCATGTTGTTTTCTTATTGTTTCCCACATGTTTGGTATACACTTTATGCCATTTTTATCGATTTTACGGACTAACCTATTGACAAGATGCCACAGAGCCAGTTCCATGTTTTCTGCTGTTTTTGGTTTCAGAAAAGTTGTCTTGGAAATATTCTCGGAATTGGAAAATTCGAAGCCCAAAAGTGTTAGAATTCCCGAAGGTTCCACGGAGTCCCGAAGAGACCCAGGCCTCCACCACCTTTGCCCTTCTGCCTATTTAATCCCCCTGAGACATAAACTCAGGCTGGGCGTTCGGGTTTACCCGAAATTTCGGGTCGGGTTATTCGGGTTTTCAAAAATTCGGGTATCCAGATCTCACTCCTGAAATTGTCTAGAAAAAAATCAAAACCCGACAATTCGGGTGCCCAAAATTTCGGGTTCGGGTCGGGTTTTTCCCGAATCTCCCGAATAGGAGAAGCGCCTCCAAAATTTTAGCCTGCATGCGGATTTGGGGAGAAGGACGGAAAGTAGAGGAAGATCAGGATTGACTGCTAACGAGGACCGGCATAAAACAAGGGTGGCCGGCGTGGCGTTGCATGACTGCACGTTTTCTCCTACCACGGACGACGACCGTTGTGCTTGTATCGCCTGTCGGGGAGGCGGGCGACGCGCTGCTATCGCTGGTCGAGGAAGGCGGTCGGCGGTGGGGCGTAGCTCTCAGACGAGGGGACATGATGCGATGGAGGCGGCGACCACGTCATAGACATAGGCTAGGTCTAGCCGGTCTGGGATCTGCGTGAGCGCCCTCCCGTGCGATTGGGTGTTCGTGTTTGTGCGTGTGTTAGGATGAGCGTTGACCTGTTGAGGAAGGAGGTGGGAAAGGGGTGCAGTCTGCGGTGAATTTTGGGCTATAAGGCTATAACATACGTACATGTGCTGGGTTGGGCTGAGGTTAAGTGTATAGTTCGAGCTTTTCCGGATATTCGGGTACCAAACTATAAATCCGAAATTCCTTAATAAAATTCGGGTTCCAAGAATTGCCACCCGAATAAGTGTTCTGGTTTTTCGGGCTCGGGTATTTCGGGTTCGGGTAATTCGGTTTCGAGATTCAGGTATCGGATTTTATGCCCAGCCTGAACATAAACCCTAAAAATATCCCACTTTTTTCCGAGAAAACATCCGAGGCCGCCGTCACCGTTATCCCGAGGCCGGGAGGGTTCTGGAGCTCTCCCCAGCACCCTACCGGAGGGGAAAATCATCAATGGAGGGGTCTACACCATCATGCTCTCCTCCGAAGTGATGCGTGAGTAGTTCATTGTAACATCCCAAGTATGAAAACAACCTTAGAATGTTTGTTTCCTGTCTTTATTTCAAATGCATCATGTCATCATATTGCTTTCATGTGTTGAATTTGAATTTCAAAACAAATTTCAAATCCTTGTTTCACACTTGGTCTGTTACAATTTTCAAATGAAACATTTAAATCAAACAATTCTATTGTTTCCAATAAACTTTAATTTTCATATAATTAACTTGCTTAATTTTCAATATTTTTCAATTATTACAAAATTCACTCAAATTCATTTAAATTTCAAACAGCAGCAAAATTTAAAATTTTGAAAAACAAAAGTTTGTACAACTGGGCTTTTGCAATAAAGAACCTATAAAAAATTACCACAAAATTTTTTGAAATCCCAAAACCCTTCTTTTCTTCTCTTTTCTTTTCTGCAAAAAAAAGAAGAAGAGGGGAGCAACCAGGCCAGCCAAGTGGGCCGGCCCAGTCGCCCCAGCCACGCGCAGCCCGCGGCCTCCTTCTCCCTCCTCCGTACGGCGCGGGTAGCGACACCGCTGACGCCAGCACCGCACGCACCCCTCCTCACCTGCTCCTCCCTCTCCCTTTTTCTACCCCGAGCCCCCCAAACCCTAGCCAAGCCTCCCCTCTTCCTCCCTGCGCCGCCATTTTTTTCCCTCTCCTCTCGTTTCCCTTCTCCTCGTTCTGAAAATCCCCTAGAGTGACAGGGAGGGACACCGCCGTCGACACACCGCCATGGTGCATCTCCGGCCACGCTAGGGACACGTGCACCATCCCCGGGACCCCCTGCCACCTCTTCTACCGCAACGCCGAGCACGAGCAGCCTCCACGACGCCGGAATTCCTCTGCTCCTCTCCGGCCCTTTCTTCATCGACGCCTCGTCGTCTCCGACCACGGCAACCTCGTCGGCTGCTTCAGCGCACTCACGGTGAGCCACCGCTGCCATCGGAGGCGTTTTCCCGTCGATCCGTGCCCTAGTTGCGCAGGTGCTATTTCTGAACCCGAGCACCCTCGCCATGGACGCGTTCTGAGCAAGCCCTCGTGCCTCTGCTGTTCTCCCCGCCACCTTGTACGTGCCGTTTGCCCCCTCCTAGTTAACCCCTGCACCCACGCAACACAGTAGCGCTGCCGATTTGGGTTCAACGACGGCGAGCGAGCGCCGCCGTGCCGTTTGTTTCCGCCACGGACTGAACACCTGGGTTCAGTTTCGTCAGAAAACGAGCACGCTCCAGATCCCACCTCAAAACCCCACCTTTCCCAGATCTGTCACGATCCGCAGCCCAGCCCAGTGGCCACAGGCCGTGCTCGCAAGCCCACGTCGCGGGTTCGATTCCCCGTCCGCGCGGATTAAATCCAACACCTTTTTACCACCGCGCGCTGACAGGTGGGGCCTTCCTGTCAGCGGCAGCGTAAGCCACGCGCGCGCACACCCGCGTCCACGCAGGCGCCAGTTGGGCGCTGGCCCACTGGCCAGTGACCCAGGGCTAGTCTGCCCTGCGTAACGAAAGTCCCAGGGACTTTTTCGAAGTTTCTGTTTTCACGAACAAGCCCCTGGAAACGTTAAAACTTTCTGGAAATTACAGAATAGCCCCTGTTTTTCAAATTCAAATAACTTTTGCATATTAAATCCAAATTCAGTAAATAAAATATGTTTTCCATTCAAAATTTCCTGAACTTTTCAAATATGCAATCTGTTTACTATTTTGAACAATTAAAAATTATAGTATTTTCTGTACCTTATTTAATTCATTTAAAATTGTTCAAAACATAACTAATTCAAATTAAATCCAAATTTAATTTGTAAAATATGTTTTCAAACCAGAAAAATGTAATCTTTTCAAATATGAATTTCATTTCATGTTTGGAACAAATAAAATCCAAATAATTTTAATACTTGAATTAAAATTCATTTAAATCTTGTTTAAACTTGTTTCATTCACAATTAATTCATTTTAATTTCAAATTCAGAAAGTAATACATGTTTTCCAATCAGAATTAAATGCTGTATCCAAATATGCCATAATAACAACATTTTGAGAAACTAAATTCTGCACTAATTTCAATTCTGATTTTTATTCAATTAAAATGCCAAAAACCATAATTAAATATTTATCACTCCAATTTTGGCAATTAAAATACCTAAGTGAATCTAATAACCTTTCCTAACTGTTTCTATCATCTCTCATGCATTTAATCCACTTTAACCAATGTTTAGTTGTAATTCATTAAATTCTCAATTTATGCACATGGGCTTTACCATATGCAATTCAAATTGCCTATGGGTCCATCTAAAATTGGTTATATTGTCCCTAGTTTATTTTGAAGCACCAATTAAAATGACATGCATCATCCCATGTTTGTGCATTATGCCATGTTATTGATTGTCTGTCTCTCTTCGTTGTTTGTTTGCTTCTTCTCGAATAGACGACGACGTTGAGGCAGACGAGGTTTATGATACCACTTCAGAGGAGTTAGCCCAGTACCAGGCTACTGAGTTTGCAGGCAAGTATTCACTCACATGAACCATTGTGTCCTTTCCACACTTGATACCAATACTTTTCGTTGTCTAATCTGCTAGCCTTATGATTCGTTGCTTGTGTTCCGATCCTATCACATGTTATCCTGTAACCCTGGATATAGCCTCACCTCCACACCTATAACCCTGTTGCCTGTTGCCTGTGTCGCTCTAGCATGCTTAGGGTTGTTGTGCTCGAGTCTGATGTCCGTTATTTCTTTTACTATATTTATTATGTTCTGGGGGCTCGATGTTTAATCAACAACCTGTTAATGTTGAGGTAATGCTAATTTGATGATAAGGCACCGGCAGGAGGCCGGGTATGGTTTTGAGGCCTGCTAGTGTCGAACTCAGGAAAAGTTCTTGTCCTCTGGATCCATGTTGAGCGCGTTAACCGCATGTGGGAAGCGTGTATGGGCGCCCCCCGCGACTTTGATTCGAATCGCATCTCGTCCAAATCCCCTCATTTAGTTCGGGTTTTCCATTTGCCGCATGCATATGCAGGTGCGAACCCTTGGCGCCAGGGTGGAACTTTTGTTGTCGGCATTTAGGGAGACACGTTCTTAGAGTGCTATGAGGGTCCCCTTTTCTTCGTGGGGCTTGATTAGCCGTGCGCTCAATTGCACGGGGTTCTTTGGGCTTGATGCGAAGAAGAGTTGGGTTGTGTTGAGTGGCCTGCTTGGTGGGTTTGATCCCCGCCTGGCGGGTTATTCTTACGTGTACGGCCAAATTGGTGCATCCCTGCAGGGTTTAATCTTCTCGAGAAGCCGTGTTGTCCGCGGTTTTGGATGACTTGGTGATAGGGCTGGCTAACAAGGATTAGCCAACTTACACCTAATCAATAATAAGTTGACTAGTAATAGGCATATTGCCACAATAACCTGAACCTTCATTAATCCAACTGTGTGAGTTATCCTCGGGTTGCTTCTTTGGATAAGGGGCGAGATCCAGGATGGGTTTGTTTGAGGTTAGTGGTAGTTGGTTCCGATGCGCTATCTTATCCCTTTCTTTTAGCCGGATGTTGTAGCATGTCTCTGTAGTTGGTTAGTGCAGCTCGCTGCCGCACCTTTGTATCCCCTATCTTCCGTTGAACCCAAAGCATATGTACTTGGTGTTGTCGGGTACACTTTGGTATCTTGTGCGTCTTGCTTGCCAGTACTCGTCCGTACTGACCCCTTTGGGGCTGCTGGTTCTGCAGACTACGTTTCCGAGGATCCCCATGGTGGCTACTACGTGGAGTATGACAAGGCTGCTGACGAGTAGATAGCGGACCCGGGCAGGATCCGAGACTTCGTGGATGGGCTCCGTTCTTTCGTTTCCGGCCTCTTAGGCCTATTTGGATCTTGTCTGTACTCAGACACTTTGGATGCTTCCGCTATGATGTAATGATGACTTGTTGGGACATGTGTCCTCTGCATGACTGTATTTGTTATCTCTTCTCTAGTGAGAGCTTTTGCCACTTATTTCTATTTCTTTGTGTCTTAGAGATTTGTTGTGATATCACTTGTTCAAATGCCGATGACGTACCATGTGCGTATGTTATGAAGTACGTCAATGGAAGTATTCGGATTTCTATTGGATGGTTTCACAGACGATGAATAGTAGAGGATGGTTGTCACACGTTTACGTGTTGGCCTACTCATATTGAGATGCGGGTGCAGGTAGGCCCCGTAAGCCATTTATCTACTGTTTAGCGGGCTGTGTGTATCCTCTAAAAGTCCGGGTGCGACAAATGGTATCAGAGCTTGTCTGCCTGTAGGATCCCTTTTACTGGTCGCAGTTGAGTCTAGAAACTATTTTGTAGCTATATAGGAAAAATGACACGTGAGACTAGGAATTCTGTTCTTTTATTTCTTTCCCCACCCACCCTCCCTTTTCTGGTAAGGAAGTGCAACGTTGTTTTCTCTTCTCATCTAAACTTTCAAGTTAGGATTTCACGTATCCTGGTTTCTCCAGGATGGTTATATCTACTAGACCATAGGAATGGAGGTGGTTGTGACATGATTTTTCATGTTGCCTACTCACGATTGAGAACGGAGGCACATCAAGCCCCGGAAGCAGATCCTCTATTCCTTAAGCAGTAGATATTGATCCTTTAGAAGCCCGGATGGGTTTTCCGTAGTACCTCAGGAGTGTTTGGTCTCGTGTTTCCCGAATGTTGCTTCGATATCCTGTTCATCTCAAGACCTTTTCGTCCGTTGGAACCTTGTTGTTGCTTGCCACTTCAGTTCTTCTACCGGCGTCTAATCAAAGTTTCCCCGATCATCTGCAGATGGATCTTAGGTTCTACCCGCAGGTGGTTCGTATGACTCGTTGTGAGAGCACTACCGGTTATCCGGAGATGCTGAGAGACATGGTCACTTTTCTGGGGTTCCATTGGGCACCAGAGTACCAGGTCTACGAGCAGCAGCGAGAGTTTGACCAGACCTACTACCAGGCTATCGTCTACATTCTGTCAGATGATGGCATGAGCGTAGTTCACCGCTATGAGGCAGTGGGTTCCACAGTGGATATGGCTGTGCAGCAGGCAGCTTATGTGAGTCTCACCGTCCTTCGTGCTGACTACTGGGGATTTGACGATTCTATCTATCACCACATCCCCCGTGGTTACATCACTTCGGAGGGAGCTCACTTCACTCTCTACGACAACTTGGACGTTTACGAGCATGATAGCTCCAGGCTGCACATCACCTCTCAGTTTGTGAGTCACACTGACGTAGTTGCCCGCACACTATCTCAGGAGTTGGCTTCAGTCAGAGAGCAGCTTTACCTTGCTTTGACTCGTCTGGCGACTTACACCACAGACTTTGTTGGAGATGAGCGCTTTGCACGTTTTGATCAGCTAGTTGGGCGTCGTCTGCCAGATGCTGGAGGTTACGAGCCGGTCAGAGGTCCACTCCTTAACCTTGGTGCTGGTTACACTGGGATTCCACGCTTTGGAGCACAGGGAGTCGACGCTATGTACTTCACCACGTGTCGGATATATACTGAATAGGGGTATAGAAGATGGTAGACAAAAGAGCCGGACTACCAGGGTGGCCTACATGGTAATGGGCTTAGGTCCATTGGGCGGCCCAGTAGTCCGACGCGCAGAAGCCGGATTCTAGAAGAACCCGGATCACGGCCCGCGTGATCTGGCTTGGAGGAGAAGACGGATTCCTTACTTTCCAAGTTACAAGTTAAACGTAGTCTTCTAGGTTTCTGGTTCTGTAAGCCCTAATCCGGCTATTATATAAAGCCGGACGGGAGATAGATTTCATAAGTTCTTTTAGTTATAAGGTTCTAGGTTCAAGCTCAAGCCTTACGCAACTCGCCGGGAAGTTCATCCTCGACGAGTAGCTGAATCTATCCCCTTACATTGTAACCTTATTATACGGGCTTTAGTCCCACATAGTAAGAAGTGCAGGAGTAGGTACGCCGTACTGTCGCGACGTACCGAACCTGGGTAAAATCCCGTGTTCTGTATTACTACGCTATCCCGTTACCCCACGTCTCTACCGTAGTCTCATGGCACCCCAGTCTATGAAAACTACTACGATGTCTCGACAGTTGGCGCCCACCGTGGGGCAAACGACGTCAGGCGTGAAGTTCCGATCTGGGATACTAGGCGGAATTGGAAGATCGATCACTGTCGGAAGCTTGGAATTCAACGACGACGTCGGGCGCTTCCTCGACAACGGATCCTACATACCGGCGCAAAACCACCTGGTAAGTGCCTGCGTTTTACCGATTGGATCTGCTAACATCTTTATCGGATTAACCGCGGAAGCAATGGGGTTTTGCGGTGAAAGCAATTATTTCCCACCCGCCCTATACCCAGTCGAAGACGACTATGATGCCGGATTTTGCTCAGATCGCCGACAAAACAGTGATACGCACTTTATCGGCATGGTGCAATCCGAGATCGCCGAAAACACGGATGACGGAAATCCCGTGCAAGAGGCAGACAACAATACACCCGTCACAGAGACGGAAGAACCAATACCCGTCACAGAGACGGAAGATCCGACATCCGTCAACCAGACGATGAACTCGGAAACAGAGTCCGTGCTTGCCGCCATTGAGGCGAGATTGGAGTCGGAAACCGGATCGGATAACTTCGAATCCGAAGACGAAGATGATGATGCCTTCGTAAGAAAAGTTAAGTCCTTTCAAGAGGGATTCCATGAAGTGCTAATGGCAAAACCAGCTGATACAACGGGTGCCGACAGCCAGGAAAGCCCTAAAACCCCTCCGCCAGTGGAAGAGAGGGAAGACGGAGAAACTTCTCCGATATTCCCTAATGTCAAGGAGATGACAGAGGATGAACCTGTCAAAAAACCTCCGTCTTCCAAGAAAAAACACCGTGCTTCTAAAAAACTCCAGTACAAACTCCGGAAGAAAAAGTCAGCTGATCTCGCTGATGAAAACCTGGAAGTTGGAGATATTAGTGGCACAAAGCCTATGGAAAAGAAATCTAAGGAAATCACTGCTCCGCCAATGACAGAACTGGAAGAGCAAGAACTATTACAAACTCCAGTGGGACCCAATGAACCCCCTGAGATGCTGGAAGCCAGGAGACAAGCTTTCCAACGGCAACAGCAACAACTGCTTAGATCTCGGCAACATCTCCAACAAACCCATAATGACATCAAAATCATGAAGGAAGAAATTGAGGAGTACGAGAGAAAGCATAGATCTGCCTTAAAACCTACGAGGTTACCCGGAATTGCAAAACCGGAAGAACTGCCGCCGAAAGAAAGGTTCTATAACCCATCTTGGCAAAAGCAGTTAAACGACAAAGATGCCAAGGGCGAACCAATATACAAAACCGCAGCTGAAAACGCGGAAGCAGCGTTCGCCATCCTGAACAATGATCTGTACTCCAACGGGGAAAAACTCCAAGGGGTGTATGCTTTCCTAGGAAAAGCATTACAGCAGCAACAGCGAGGACAAGAGCGATCAGGGAGGCTGCATGATAATTCCGCCCTCTGCAAAACTGTTACTTGCACTGCTGGAGCACCTGGACCGGAAGAACCCGGAGATTCAGATAAAAAAGAGGATCCGAGAAAAGACAAGAAAAACCCCGACAACCGGGACGCAGCGTCTAGAACCGGACCTCATCTCCCGAAAGATGGATATAAACCACACGATCGGGAAGACAAACACCGGAATGACGGCAAAATAATGCCACCTCCGAGAAACCCAGCTGAAAAAGATGGAAGATACGATACACCTCACAGACGTGAAAGATCTCGGACACCGCCCAAAGATAAGGAAAGGTACAGGAGCAGGACTCCACCTAATCCCAGAGGGCGTGACAACGGAAGAGATAGAGATAGCCTCGGAAAAACGCGTCCGCGCAACAATGGAAAAGAAAGGAGCAGATCCCCTTCTGTCCATTCAGCCGGGAGATATTCTGCACATATTGATAGGGCAGAAAAGGATGATCTATACTTTGGTCCTAAGTGTTTCACTGACAGGATCCGAAGGATAACCCTGCATTCTGGCTTCGCCAAAGTTGGTCCAACCTACCAAAAATATACCGGCAGTACAAACCCGGATACCTGGCTTTCAGATTATTACACAGCCGTCCAGATCAACAACGGGACAGACCTGGAAGCTGTCAAGTTTCTTCCCCTAATGTTGCTAGACGGAGCCAGAGATTGGATTAATGGTTTACCATCAAGAACTGTCGACAGTTGGGATGATATGGCGAGAGTATTTACCCAGCATTTTAGGGGAACATACAAACGCCCAAATAGCATCAACCAGCTGAACCGTTGCAGCCAATTTGAAGACGAACCATACGTGGATTTCATCTCCAGATGGACTGCAATGAAGAATAGTTGCTCTGGAGTAACTGACGTACAAGCAATGCATGCTTTCGTCAATGGCCTAAAACCCGGACTTGTACCGTTCATGGTTGGTTCTAAAAATCACAAAGATCTCGGATCTATGCTTACAACCGCTAATGAACATGCTGCAGCCGAAGATGATATTAGAGCAAGAGGAGGCAATATTGAGTCACTAATACTGGCCAAGAAAACACCTCGTTCTGATAAAAAAGGAACTCCGGAGTCAACAACAAAGCCCAAGGAGGTTAACTTAGCCTTTGGAGGAGAAAAAGGGAACAAGTGGAAAGGCCGCAGTCCGGATCCCATCAATTACACTCCTGAAGAATGGGAGAGAATTAAGTCGGAACCCTGCGTCCACCACTCTCAGTTTGGCAAACCTACCCATACAAATGCGCAATGCCGGCTAAACAAGCATATGAAAGGCAATGCAGGATCCGGAAATAAAGGGAAGGGTTCCAAGAGGAAACCTGCCAAACAAAAGCCAGAAGCTGAAAAAGAAGACAGTGAATCGGACACTGATGACAAAATCCAGGAACAACAGCGAAAAGGCGAACCCAAATTTCCGAGAGTTGACGGAGAAGCAATGTTAACTTTCCTAGCAACCCCGTCAGCAAAGGTGGCCAAAAGGACACTTCGAGAAATAAACACGGTTGTTCCTGCAACCCCAAAATTCTTGAAGTACTCCAACACACCGATAATCTGGGATCAGTCTGATCATCCCGGAAATATCCCTGAACCCGGCACACAAGCTCTTGTTGTAAGCCCTATTGTTCAAAACACTAGGCTAAGAAGAGTGCTGATGGACGGAGGATCCAACATCAACATAATGTACCTGGATACACTGAAGCACTTGAAGATATCCGAGTCCCAGCTCAATTACAGCAATATACGCTTCCATGGCATCGTTCCTGGCAGGCAAGCACGATCCCTAGGAGAAATTTCCCTAGATGTCACCTTCGGAGATAAAGATCACTTCCGGCAGGAAAAAGTATCCTTCGAAGTTGTGCCGTTCGAGAGCGTGTATCACGCAATACTCGGACGTCCGGCTTTCGCTAAGTTTATGGCAAGATCTTGCTATATCTACAACAAGCTGAAGATGCCAGGACCCAAAGGAGGAGTAATCACCATTGCCGGTGATTCCAAGCTGGCAAACGAGTTGGAGAAGCAAAACGCCCTTTGCGCTCAAAGAGTTATAGCTCAGGAAGAACTGAAGGAGTTAGCTAAGGAGGTATCGCCGAAAGAAATGCCGGCAGGAAAAGAAACTCGGAAGCCAACAGATAGCTTCAAGGCATCCGAGAATACAAGACAGGTAATCCTAGATCCCAAAGATCCGACAAAATTCGTCGTTGTAGGGACTGGGATGACCGAAAAATAGGAAGGCGAGCTCATCAAGTTCCTCCGTGAGAACTGGGATATTTTTGCCTGGTGTCCAGCTGACATGCCAGGCGTACCCAGGGAACTTGCTGAGCACCAACTCAAGGTTATTCCCGGATCAAAACCCGTCAAACAAGGTCTCCGTCGATTTGACGGAAGAAGACGGAAGGCTATTGGCAAGGAAATTATCCGGCTTTTAGCAGCGGATTTCATCAGGGAGGTAATCCATACTGACTGGTCCGCAAATCCGGTATTAGTACCGAAGAAAGACACAACCGCCCTCAGAATGTGTATAGATTACACGGGATTGAACAAGTTATGTCCGAAAGATAGGTTTGCGCTGCCGCGAATCGATCAAATAATAGACGCCACTGCAGGCTCTGAGCTTTTATGCTTTTTGGATGCATACTCCGGGTACCACCAAATACGCATGAAAAAGGAAGATCAAATCAAGACTTCTTTTATAACCCCGTACGGGACGTATTACTACGTAACCATGCCTTTTGGCCTGAAGAACGCAGGAGCAACCTACCAGCGTTGCATGCAACGTTGTTTGCATAGTCAGATTGGAAAAAATGTCCATGTTTACGTAGACGATATTGCTGTCGTAACCAAGGAAAAAGATACACTCCTTGAGGATTTGCGAGAAACCTTCGAAAACTTGCGCACTTACAAGATGAAGTTGAATCCATCTAAGTGCGTATTCGGGGTTCCCTCAGGAAAACTTCTGGGTTTCATCGTTTCTCACAGAGGAATAGAAGTTAACCCGGAAAAGATGAAGGCAGTCTCGAACATCTCAGCACTTACGTGTGAAAAAGATGTCCCAGAATTGTCGGGTTCCGCCACAGCCATAAAAAGATTTCTTAGGTTGCTGGGGGCTAAAACCTTACCATTTAGCAAAATGCTGGAGAAGTTTGACAAGGTCAAGTGGATTGCGGAAGCCTGGGAACACCTAGCAAGTTATGTCCCCTTCTGTACTTAGTTCAAATCTATGTAAACATCTTTTGAGATCATGAAATAAAGTTGTCGGAATGCTGTCATCCATATTTCTTATAAGTGCAAAATGTTTCCGCCTCATCTATTTCCCAATGATCTTACAAATTTCTCAATGTTAACCCGAATTGTGCTTACGTACTCGGCGTTACATAACTGAATGATTTTTCAGCCTTTTAACGGCTAAAGGAAACTTGAATTGCCTGCGTGCCCAAGTTTCACTTAAAACTTTCCTTGTTTCTCTAAGTCTTATCTGATCGTGCGTATGCTGGGTTACTGGAACTAGTTAGTAAAAATGCCTTTAGCATGATTCATGTTTTCGAGTTTCAAAACTGCTTGGTTCGTCCCCAGTTACTCGGCATAACGATTCATAATGCTATTTGAGCCATTTCAAACACTAAGGACAGTTAAAGCATATACACCAGAGAACTTAGAAGATAAAGGAATGGTAAAATACAAACAACTTGCAAAGTAATTTCATAGTTTAAACTGCAAAAGGCGGAATTTTCATTAATACATAAGAAGCATTACATTTTGGATTACAAATGAAAGAACAATAATGCTCCTATTGTCTAATTTTTCTATCCAGGATCCAGGTAACCCTTCAAGAATCCGACTCCTCCTCGCTGCTTTCTTCATCGGGGATTGGAGGAGCTTCCTCTTCTGGATAGTTGACGGCGACATTTACCATGGCGGCAATCTGGGTGGCGTGGCCCTTAACTTCACCAAAAATGGTGGATCGTTGCGCATCCGTGTATCCCTGAGGGACACCGGTGGCCACACGCCAGGATTTGGCACTAGGGTAGTGCATGCGCATAAGGCCTAAGGCCATGCGCGCACCACCCCGTGCAGCGGAGCGGAGAATAGACTCCTTGGACTCCGCCACCTCCATGATGATACCCGGAAGTTTTTCAACCTCCGAGCATTCCCCAGATTTATCGGGAAGAAACTTGCCTACTAGCTGCGTTGCAGCAGCCTTCACCAAATTCCATGTCTCCCCGAAAGCTCGGATGCCTGCAGCCCGAGTGCCATCTGGGGTGTCTCCTGTTTGATCCAATAAAACATACAAAAGGGTTAAGGAGACAAACAGAGAAAGCAAAACATGGAATGATGAGGAAAAGGGTAAGAAATTTACCGATGAGCTTGTCGATCTCGGAAACTTCTTCCAGGCGAAGGTTCAGAGCTTCAGTCAAATCCTGAATGGTGGATTTGTCTTTCTCCGCCTGTTCGGAAGCCTTGGAATTAGCCATTCCAAGGGCCAGGTTGCTGGCTTCCAGGTCTTGCTGAGCCTTCACAAGATTCTTGTGAAGCTCAATGTTCTCATTGCGGAGAATTTCGGCGTTGCCAGAATCTTCCGCTGCTTGTTTAGCCTCAACTAAAGCAGCTGAAAAGCAAGGGAAAATCCGAGTTGATCAATTTCCTCGGGAAAAAACTTAGACAAAGTCTTAAATCGGAGATTTCAAAACGAAAAAGCTTACCTTTCGTTTCCGTCAAAGCGAGCTGAGATGATTCCAGCTCCGCCTCTCTCTCCTCAAGAATAGAAAGAAGACTTCGAACTTCTTTATTCTTGATGGTGAGCTTCCTGAAAACTTCCAGGTTTATGGCCTCGGAGGTTTGCTGAAACACAGCAAGGAAAAGTATGGTTAACAAAAAACATCAAAGCAAAAAAGCATGCATTTTGTTTAATGCTTGGGGGCTAGAGTTACATACCTGGCTCATGCGCTGCAAACCTGCTAAGTTTTCTTGGAATTCTTTCGCGTATTCCGCGAAGTGATTTCCGGCTGCGTCCAAGCCGTCATTTATAGCCTTAAAATCCTTGTCAAAGGTGGGGATCTCCTCGTCGAAAGTCCGAGAAGATTTCCCCACCTCTGGAGCCGCCCTTTCCCTCGTGTCCGACTCGGACACAACGGGCTGGCTGGGCTCTGGGGGCTTGGTGGTGGTGGCTGCAGTAGGTTCTTCCGCCATTGTCTGCGGCGTGTCCGGGGCGACGGCGGGAGATGGTTGGCTGCCTCGGTTGGAAGAAGCTCTGAGTTTCTTCAACTTTCTCGGCTTCAAGTTGGAGGGGGGTAGGCTAAAAACCAAAAACCCGGAAAAGGTTAAAACACCGAAGATGGATGAAAAAGATCCCATAAAAGAAAAAACCCAGAAGAAAATAACCTGGAAGTGGCGACGGGGATTCCGTCAAGGTCGATAATTTCATCCGAAGAAATTATCTTCTTGCGTTTGCGCCCACCCGTAGCGGCGGTGCGCAGCGCATCCAGCTCAGCCTCGGAGGCTAACTCCGAGTCTGGAAGATCCACAAGCTGTTGGAAAAACCAATCAGATTCAAAAGGTAGATTATCCAGGAAGTGAGATTATACCCAAATAACGGAAAAATTACCTTAGGAGCTGGGTTGTCGGCCGTGTACATTGGCCGACTCTCCGTGTATTGGTCACGCGATGCGACCAACTGATTGATGCGCCGCCTAAGCTCTTTTGCGGGCCAATCCTTGTCGGTTGTCCGCATTGGATCCTTGGCTCCTATGTATTCGCACAGGAGACGGCCTCCGTGGTTTGCTAATGGCTGAATCCGTCTATCCAGCCAGCAAAAGACCGTGTCCATACCGGTCAGAGGAGGTTTGGAGGAGGTGAGCTTGGCGATGCGCCTCTTGATCCTTAGCAGATCTGGAGGCAGAACCTGGACGGCCTCTGTCACCCAGTTATCCTGGGGAACAGCGGCGGAGTTCACAAAAGGTGGAACCCCGACGGCCTTTTTAGGAAAAGGCACGTCGGGATGATAGAAAAAAGAACCCGTCCAAAATTTGACAGATTCTGAGGTTTTGATTTTGGGGAACCAATCCTCTCGGAACCTCCGAAGAGTAAAGGAAATGGTTCCACAATTTGGGGTGCGCCCTCCGAAGAGTTACGCTTCACCCCAAAGCAATACAGCCAAAAATCTAGCCTAGGCTCTATTCCTAGGTAACCTTCGAACAAGGCCTGGAAGCCGGCCATGTACAGAATAGAATTGGGAGGAAGGTTATGAGGCTGGATGTTGTAGTGTGACAGAACCTGGAGGAAGAAAGAGGAAGGTGGCAGTCCCATACCTCGTAGAAGGTGGGAGGCAAGAAGCACCCTTTCGCCCTCTTGTGGCATGGGTTCAGTCTCCTCTTCCGGGAGCCGCCATTTCTTTTTCAGCACCAAACCCTCCTTCTCCAAGTTGGGAAGGAGAGCCGGGGGAATACTGCAGGCACTCCAGTTGCCTGCAGTTTCCTCCTCCTCTTCTGCTCCGGCGGCGGCGGCGGCGGCCTTCGCGGCGGCAAGTTTCTCGCCAAGGAGCTCGATTTTCCCCTCCGCCGTTTCCGGTGCGAACGGCGGGGTGGTCGTGATGCTTGGGCCCGCTATGTCCGCGGCGGCGGAAGCATTTCCTCCGCCCGCCGCGGATGCCGTGGCCTTTTCCAGCCCGCCGCCGGCATGCTTGGGCGACCCCAGCTGTGGATCTAGGTCGCCCAAAAGCTCGTCGATGGAGGCGCGAGCCGGTGAGGACGACGGAGAGGCCATTTTTTCGGTGGAGAGGGAGCGCTCCGGCGTGCAAAGGGCTCGTCGGGGCAAGGTCTCGTTCTTGCTCTCGTGCTCGCGTTTGCGTCAATGGCGTGGGCAGTGTGGAGTGAGGAAAGATTTCCGATGACGACGAGGACGGCTATTTATAGCCTGAAAACCTCTAGATACGCGCCAACGGCTCTTTTGACCATTGGATGTTCGACGCGTGTCGCTCGCCGGAAAATCCGGGAAACGGAACGACAGAGGAATGATGGCTATCTCCTCGTTTCTCGTGAGAATCTGTCAGAGATACGTTGCAGGGTTTCCCGCGTGAAACCAAGCGGCGCTTGCGTCAGCGTGATTGAGGCGCTGATGTCATAAGTTCTTTTTCCGCGAAGGATCGCGAGAAGAAAAGCCGGATTTTCATAGTTCCGAGTTTTATGTTACCATCTCCTTCAAAAGGAAAGAAGAAAGAATCAAGACTGCTGAATCAAGTTTTCCCGGACAAAATGTATTTGACGAAAGGTGGAGTTTCAGAGTTTTGATCCTTCCTGGGGGCTACTGTCGGATATATACTGAATAGGGGTATAGAAGATGGTAGACAAAAGAGCCGGACTACCAGGGTGGCCTACATGGTAATGGGCTTAGGTCCATTGGGCGGCCCAGTAGTCCGACGCGCAGAAGCCGGATTCTAGAAGAACCCGGATCACGGCCCGCGTGATCTGGCTTGGAGGAGAAGACGGATTCCTTACTTTCCAAGTTACAAGTTAAACGTAGTCTTCTAGGTTTCTGGTTCTGTAAGCCCTAATCCGGCTATTATATAAAGCCGGACGGGAGATAGATTTCATAAGTTCTTTTAGTTATAAGGTTCTAGGTTCAAGCTCAAGCCTTACGCAACTCGCCGGGAAGTTCATCCTCGACGAGTAGCTGAATCTATCCCCTTACATTGTAACCTTATTATACGGGCTTTAGTCCCACATAGTAAGAAGTGCAGGAGTAGGTACGCCGTACTGTCGCGACGTACCGAACCTGGGTAAAATCCCGTGTTCTGTATTACTACGCTATCCCGTTACCCCACGTCTCTACCGTAGTATCATGGCACCCCAGTCTATGAAAACTACTACGATGTCTCGACACCACGCCTAGAGTAGGTCTCAGAGCACGTCCGATCTACGTGGACCGTCGTTCCACCTACTTTCGTGGGCGTACTCCTCACCGTACCTCTCGCCGTACTCCTAGCCGCCGTCCTGCGTGATGAGCATGGGAGTACCGATGTATCCATTCTTAGCTATGTTTAGTTATCCTTTGGCATTCGAACCATTTATGGTGTATTGGATATTCTGATGTATTTGAACATGTGATGGTGAACCTTGTGGTTGTCTATTCATGCGTCGTAATAATCTCTCTTTCGGTTGCCAAGTCTATCCGTTTCTGTTGTTGTGCTAAAATGCATTTCCATTCAGGATGCCGCCAACAAGGAACACTACGCCTAAGACACCGCCAATCACGGAGCTGTTGACTCAGATGACCCAAGTCATGACGCAGATGGCCCAGTTTCAG
This sequence comes from Alopecurus myosuroides, assembly GCA_028641055.1. Taxonomy (NCBI): domain Eukaryota; kingdom Viridiplantae; phylum Streptophyta; class Magnoliopsida; order Poales; family Poaceae; genus Alopecurus; species Alopecurus myosuroides. The sequence continues at coordinate 230,834,420 of CM054063.1, read as the reverse complement.
GCTAATCAGCACATCAACCAGACAGCTCCACGAGTCAGGATCAAGGAGTTTCTCAGTCTGGGCCCAAGAGCTTTCGTGGCCACACGCGAGCCTCTGGACGCTGATGACTGGATCCATGAGATAGCCAAGGCTCTGGAGATTGCACACGTAGATGAAGAAGACAAGGTCAAGTATGCCTCCTATCTGCTGAAGGGTCAGGCAGCTTCTTGGTGGGAAAACTTCCAGGACATGAGAACTGGCATGCCAGTCACGTGGGATCGTTTCAAGGAAGCCTTCCTGAAACACCACATTCCAGTTGGTCTCATGGAAAGAATGCGTGAAGAGTTTTGCTCTCTCAAGCAGGGCAAGTTGGACATCATCGGATATCAGAGTGAGTTCAATCGCCTCGCTCGGTACGCTGGAGATGAGGTGTCCACGGAAGCTAAGAAGATGGCAAGGTTCCGCAGAGGCTTTAACCCGGAACTCAAGTATGCCCTCACCAATGTCAAGGTCAACAGCTTCGAGGATCTCGTTAACACCACGCTCAATGAAGAAAATGGGCGCAAGGCGTTCGAGGAGTCCCGCAAGCACTCGCGTGAGGGTGGTTCCTCCTCCAACATGACCACCCCTCCGCAGAAGCGCCGCATTTGGGTACCAAATGGTGCTGTCACTCGGGCTCCATATGCCCAAACTTCTCCAGGCTTCGCTCCCCCCACCCAACCCTGCTCAGGTGCATGATCAAAGGGCTTCGATGGGGCAGCCAAGGCCAGGGCCTCCTCGTGTCGTCACATGCTACAAGTGCAAGCAGACAGGACACTACGCCGACAAGTGCACGCAGAGGCAGCTACCTCCACCACCACCTCGTCCTAACACAAACCAGGCAATGGTACGCGCTCCCCCGCCTAAGGCCTTCAACTCCAACAACAGGCCTATCGGGAGGACCGCAAGGGTGAACCATGTCAAGATCGACAAAGCTGAGGAAGCTCCTGACGTCGTTCTCGGTACATTTCCCGTAAACTCTATTCCAGCTAAAGTGTTGTTTGATACCGGAGCATCACATTCTTTTGTGTCAAAGACCTTTGCCACAACAAACAACCTAATTGTGGTTCCACTAAGCAATCAGATCACTGTTCACTCCCCGGGATCTCAAATGTTGACTTCCAAGATAAGTAAGGACAATCAAGTCTGAATTGAAGGTCGCATATTCCTTGCTTCTCTCATGTTGCTGGGAAATTCTGACATTGATGTCATTCTTGGTATGGATTGGCTGAAGGCCAATAAAGCAAGAATTGACTGTGCTCAAAAGTCAATAACTCTGTTCCACCCTTCTGGCCAGATAATCTATTCTCCACATGAATCAAGTTCCAGTCAGCTATGCACCCTCAATGCAAAACCTCTACCTTCACTTGAAAATGTTCCGGTGGTTTGCGAATTCCCTGACTTCTTTCCAGAAGAGTTGCCAGGAATGCCTCCGGACAGAGCTGTTGAGTTCGTGATCGAACTTGAACCAGGTACTGCTCCAATCTCTAAGCATCCCTACAAGATAGGAACTCCAGAGCTGAAGTTGTCGAAGGAACAAATTGATATGTACATGGAAAAAGGTTACATTCAACCTAGTTCCTCGGCTTGGGGTTTCCCAACTCTGTTCGTTGCGAAGAAGGATCAAACAAAGAGACTCGTTGTTGACTATCGTCCTCTTAACGAGAAGACCATCAAAAATAAGTATCCAATTCCTCGCATCGATGATCTTTTTGATCAACTTGCTGGAGCCTCAATATTCTCCAAGTTGGACTTGAGAATGGGTTACCATCAAATAAAGATCAGAAAAGAGGATATTCCAAAGACAGCCTTCACCACTCGCTACAGTCTATACGAATTCACCGTCATGTCCTTTGGTCTCACCAATGCACCGGCGACCTTCTCTCGACTCATGAATTCTGTCTTCCATGAATACCTTGACAAGTTCGTTGTGGTATATCTTGATGACATTCTTGTCTACTCCAAATCCGAGGAAGAGCATGAAGAACATCTTCGTCTAACTCTCATGAAGCTTCGCGAAAATCGTCTCTATGCCAAATTCTCCAAATGTGAGTTCTGGATTTCGGAAGTCGTTTATCTTGGTCATGTCATCTCTGCCAAGGGCATAGCCATTGATCCAGAAAAGGTTAAAGCAATTGTTGATTGGAAACCTCCAAGGACGGTGAAGCAAGTAAGAAGTTTTCTTGGCTTGGCTAGCTATTGTCGTCGCTTCGTCCCAAACTTCTCCAAGATTGCCAAACCTCTCACTGACCTCACAAAGAAGGACAAGAAGTTCGTCTGGTCTCCACAATGTGATGAAAGTTTCAATCTCCTGAAGACTAAACTCACTTCTACACCAGTTCTGGTTGGCCCAGATCCTTTCAAACCTTTCCAAATATTCTGTGATGCTTCTCTCCAAGGTCTAGGTGCAGTTCTCATGCAAGAATGTCAAGTTGTGGCTTATGCTTCACGTCAGTTGAACACACATGAGCTCAATTATCCCACTCATGACCTTGAACTTGCAGCAGTTGTGTTTTCCCTCAAGAAATGGAGACAATACTTGTTGGGTAATCGCACTGAAATCTTTTCCGATCATAAGAGTCTGAAGTACATCTTCACTCAACCAGATCTAAACCTCAGACAAAGGAGATGGATTGAAAAGATTAAAGACTTTGATCTTACCATTTCTTACACTCCAGGCAAGGCTAATGTTATGGCCGATGCTCTCAGTCGCAAGTCGTATTGCAATAATCTCATGATCATGGAAAGCCAACCTCCTCTTCACGAAGAATTCCAGAAGCTCAACCTTGGTCTTGTTCCTCAAGGCTATCTTGCAAACTTGACAGCCAGTCCAACTCTCGAGGACAAGATTCGTTTTGAACAACTTCGTGATGTTGAAATCAAGAAGATTGTAGAGCACATCAAAGCAGGCAATGAGAAATTTAAGTCCTTCTCAATTCATGACAAGGGAACGGTGTTCTTCGAAGGACGCATTGCGGTCCCTCAAATTCAAAGTCTCAAAAATGTCATTCTCAAGGAGGCTCATGAAACTCCTCTCTCCATACACCCTGGAAGTACAAAGATGTACCAGGATCTCAAGACACTGTATTGGTGGCCTAGCATGAAACGTGAAATTGCTCAATACGTTTCTGAATGCGACGTTTGTCAACGTGTTAAGGCAGTTCATCAGAAAACAGCCGGTCTTCTCCAACCTCTGAAAATCCCTGAATGTAAGTGGGACATGATTGAAATGGACTTCGTCACTGGTTTTCCAAAGTCCAAGAGGGGCAACGATGCAATCTTCGTTGTCATTGATCGACTCACTAAAGTAGCTCACTTCTTTCCTGTCAAAGAGACAATCTCAGCTAGTCAGTTAGCAGAGCTCTACACAGCAAAGATTGTTCCTATTCATGGTATTCCATTGGAAATAAGCTCAGACCGTGGAAGCATCTTCACTTCTCATTTCTGGAAAAGCTTTCAAGAAGCCTTGGGCACCAAGCTTCTGTTCAGCACAGCCTACCATCCTCAGTCTCAAGGGCAAGTTGAAAGAGTCAATCAGATTCTCGAGTGTCGAGACATCGTAGTAGTTTTCATAGACTGGGGTGCCATGAGACTACGGTAGAGACGTGGGGTAACGGGATAGCGTAGTAACACAGAACACGGGATTTTACCCAGGTTCGGTACGTCGCGACAGTACGGCGTACCTACTCCTGCACGTCTCACTAATTGGGACTAAAGCCCGTATAACAGGGTTACAATGTGAGGGAATAGATCTAGCTACTCTACGAGGATGAACTTCTCGGCGAGTTGCGTAGAGCTTGAACTTGTGAAACTTGAACCTATCTAATCTATCTCCCGTCCGGCTTTATATAATAGCCGGATTAGGGCTTACAGAACAAGAAACCTAGAAGACTACGTTTAACTTGTAACTTGGAAAGTAAGGAATCCGTCTTCTCCTCCAAGCCAGATCACATGGGCCGTGATCCGGGTTCTTCTAGAATTCGGCTTCTGCGCGTCGGACTACTGGGCCGCCCAATGGACCCAAGCCCATTACCATGTAGGCCACCCTGGTAGTCCGGCTCTTTTGTCTACCATCTTCTATACCCCTATTCAGTATATATCCGACAGTAGCCCCCAGGAAGGATCAAAACTCTGATTCTCCGTCTTTCGTCAAATACATTTAGTCCGGGAGAACTTGACTCAGCAGTCTTGATTCTTTCTTCTTTCCCTTTGAAGGAGATGGTAACATAAAACTCGGAACTATGAAAATCCGTCTTTTCTTCTCGCGATCCTTCGCGGAAAAGGAACTTATGACATCAGCGCTTCAATCATGCTGACGCAAGCGCCGCTTGGTTTCACGCGGGAAACCCTGCAACGTATCTCTGACAGATTCTCACGAGAAACGAGGAGATAGCCATCATTCCCCTGTCGTTTCGTTTCCCGGATTTTCCGGCGAGCGACACGCGTCGAACATCCAACGGTCAAAAGAGCCGTTGGCACGTATCTAAACGGTTCTCTGGCTATAAATAGCCATCATCGTCCTCCTCCGAAACTTTCCTCACTCCCTCACTGCCCACGCCATTGACGCGAGCTCGAGAGCAAGTTTCTTGCCCCAGGCGCACTTAGCTTCCAAGCACGCAGAACGCACCAAAACGCGCCACCAAAGGATGGCATCCTCGCCGCCTTCACCGACCCGCGCCGCCATCGACGAGCTTGTCAACGACCTAGATCCGCAATCGGGAGCGCAAAAGCCCACCGGCGGTGAGCCGGAGAAGACCACGGCTTCCGCGGCGGGCGGAGAAAACACTTCCGCCGCCGCGGACATAGCATCATCAAGCGCCGCGACAACCCCACCGTTTGCACCAACGACGGCGAGGGTCAAGATCCCTTCCCGTGGCGATGAGCGTTTCGCTACCGGAGCCAACAACAAAACAGAATTTGTCGGCAATTGGAATCCGAGTAATACTTCTATCGTTCTTCTTCGTCGGATGACAAAGGAAGGTTACATAATTAAAGGCAAATGGCGGATCTCGAAAGATGAACCCGAGCCCAAGCCAAAAGTCGGAGTATGCGTCATCCTTACTTCTCACATCACGAGAGGTATGGGTTTTCCCCCTTCCGCCTTTTTTCTAGACATCCTTAACTTATATGGCGTCCAACCACACAATATTTCTCCGAATTCCATCCTCTACTTAGCCAGTTTCCAAGCCCTTTTCGAAGGATATCTCGGGATGACACCTGACCTAGGTTTCTGGCAGTATTGTTTTGAGGTAAAGCATAATATCACACATGGCATATCGCCTATTTGCGGGACTATATCTTTTACCCTTAGAAAATTTAGGGAGGAATGGTATCCAAAAATAGAAATGCCGGAACCAGACCAATCTTGGCTAGGTTCTTTCTTTTATCATCAGGATATTCCATTCCCAGGCAGGACAACCGGGTTTCCTCCCTTTGTTAACTCTGCTGCTATTCCTCGCGAGAGTTGGACAACCACAGCAGTAGAAAATTTGCCAGAAAACCTGATGAAGATAAAGCGGCGCATCGCCAAACTTTCTTCCTCTCAACCTTCTTTGATTGGGAAGGATACCGTTATGTGTTGGTTTGGACGCCGTATCCAACCTCTCTCTTTTCGTTCCCGACTCCTTTGTGAATACCAAGGGCCAGAAGATAGCATGAGAGGAACAGATAAGGCCTTTACAAAAAAGGATTTTATAGGACGACTTCACCAACTGGTTGCCGCCAGTAGTCAGGTTGAGGAAAATCTGGCGATCTATCATGTGGAAAACCCGGTCCCTAAGGTATTTATCTTTCCTTGTTTCCGAGTTTTTCCTCAGATTATCTTCTCTCTCTGCTTTTTAACATACTGTTAACTCCTTCCTAGTTTGATGAACTTGGAGAAAATGATCTTGCTTCCGATGCTGAACTCAACAAATTGCATGCCGAGTTTCTCAACAATCGGAAGCGCAAAAGGCAATCAGCTATTAAAGAGGAATCTATTCCCAACCTGGACGATACCCGGATAAAAGAAGAACCATTCGACGAACTCGGATATATTCGTCCAGAAGCAAAGAAGTTCTTTGCTCCTGCGCCTCTAATTCGCCCTTGGCCACAAAATGGGTTAGTTATTCGCAATGACATTGCTTTTTCACCTCGTCAAGTTATACACGATGGCCTTCATCACGTTGGGATTCTCTTTGCGGAATATGCCAAAGAATTCCACGAGGTTTTGACCGACTTGCGGGAAATGAGCCAGGTAATACTTCTAGCCCCCAAGCATTAAGTTGAAATATGAATTCTTCTTAATGTTTCTTCAAATGCCTGTTCAAACTTAAGCATCTGGCTTTCATTTCCATGTTATAGCATTCCGCAGACGCCATAAACTTAGAAGTTTTGAAGAAGCTTAGTCTCAAGAGCAGAGAAGTAAAAACCCTTCAATCTGTTATTGAGACGAAAAGCAACGAACTAGCGTCAACTCAACGGCAACTATCAAAAGCCACCGGTATTTTGTTTTGTACCATTTGTTTTCTCTGGAGAATGCTTGCGGAATTGTTTTGTAAACTCAAATTAATTATTGCCCTCCAGCTGCTTTAAACAAAGCCAACAAATTAGCAGAAAACAATGTCCATGTTTCTCGGCTTCGTGAGGAAAACTCGAATCTCCGAAAGGAACTTCTGAAAGTTCAAGAAGACCTGGAAGCCAGTAATCTGGCCCTTGGGATTGCTCAATCCAAGGCTTCTTTACAAGCAGCGGAACATAAATCTGTTATCAATGATTTGGAAAGTATGCTACTCCCGCGCATGAAAGAAAGCGACGAAATTGACAAGGTTCTTGGTAAGTTAATTTCTTTTTACCAATGTCTCCCTGTCTTATCTCTTTTTTTTTCATGTAACCTTTGCTTTTGTCAAAAAAGCAGGAAATTTTCCAGGAATTTCTCGGACTGAAAAGATCCGGGCCTTTGGGGAAGTGTGGAATTCAATCAGGAATGCAGGAATGCAACTGATTAGTAAATTCCTTCCCACAAGTACTGTACAATTTTCGGAAGTCTACCGGCTTCCGGGTGCCATCACAGAGGTAGCAGAGTCGAAAGAATCTATCCTTCGCTCTGCCGCACGAGGTGGTGCACGCATGGCACTTGGCCTTATGCGTCTACATTACCCTAATGCTAGATCTTGGCGCGTAGCATCCGGTATCCCTCAAGGATATACAGAAGCGCAATGCAATGCAATTTTTGACGAAGTTAAAGGGCATGCTTCCAAGATTGCCTCTATGGTTAACATTTCCATTACTTATCCGGAAGAAGAAGTGCCCGCAGCCCCCGAGAATGATAGCAGTGATGAAGACTCGGATGCTTGAGGGAATATACTTAACCCGAATGATGGATGTGTATAGGAGCTTTTTTACAATGTAATTCATATTGTAATGCTTCTATGTCATTTGTCGAAACAAGAACCCCGCCTTTTGCAATTTCAAGCTTCTTGCAAAGTTTTTCCGGGTTTGACTGTTCCTTTATCTTCTAAGTAATCTGGCATCTGTGTTTTAACTGCTCTAGTGTTTAAAAATGGCTCAATTAGCAATATGTATCGTCATGTCGAGTAACTGGGGACGAACCAAACAGTTTTTAAAACTCAGAAACATGGATTATCCTAGAAGCATTTTTACTGACTAGTTTCAGTAACCCAACACATACACAATCAGATAAAATTTAGAGAAAACAAGGAACTGCTCTGAAACTTGGGCACGCAGGCACAATCCGAGTTTCCTTTAACCTTTAACAGGCCGAATCATTCAGCTTTTAAACACCGAGCACGCAGGCACAATTCGGGTCAACATTGAGTATTTGTAAGATCATTGGGAAATAGATAAGGCGGAAATATTTTGTACTTATAATGAATATGAATTCCGACAACTTTATTTCATGATCTCAAAGATGTTTACATAGAAATTGAACTAAGTATAGAAGGGACGTAATTGCTGGATACTCCAAGGCCTCTTTGTCTCTCCTAGTTCATCATCTATTTTTCTCTTTCTTTTGCGATTCGGCTTCTCGGGATCGTCCTCCGTATCTCGAATGTCGACAAGATAGTATGATCCATTCTCCATGGCTTTACTGATGACAAATGGTCCTTCCCATACGGGGGCCAATTTGTGCTTCCTTTGCTGCACCAACCTCAACACTAAGTCACCTTCTTTAAAAGAACGATGCCTGATTTTCCGACTGTGATAACGTCGTAAACCTTGCTGGTAGATGGCGGATCTTTGAAGCACAAGTTCTCGTTCCTCTTCTAGGAGATCGACGGCGTCTTGTCATGCTTCCTCGGCATCCGAGTCGTCAAAATTCTGCACTCTCGGGCTATCATGGATCATGTCCGTTGGAAGAATAGCTTCCGCACCATAAACCAGGAAAAACGGGGTTTGTTCGGTTGACCTATTTGGCGTCGTTCGAATACTCCACAATACGGAAGGTAGCTCTTCTACCCACGCTCCAGCTGCTCTATGGAGAGGAGATTCAAGTCTTGGGCGTATTCCTTGCAGGATTGAACTGTTCATTCTTTCAACCTGTCCATTAGATTGCGGGTGCGCCACAGATGCAAGATCTAAGCGGATTCCCGTTTGTTGGCAGTATTTTGCCAACTCTCCAATGGAGAAATTTGTCCCGTTATCAGTTATTATGCTGTGTGGGACGCCATACCTCATTACTAAATCAATAATGAAATTTCTGGCAGTTGCGCCATCCAGCTTTTTGATGGGTTTAGCCTCCACCCATTTTGTGTACTTATCTACCGCTACGAGTAGATGCGTAAGTCCGCCTCTTGCAGTTTTGAACGGTCCCATCATATCTAGCCCCCAGACCGCAAATGGCCATGTGATAGGGATAGTTTTAAGTGCTTGGGCCGGCAAATTGGTCTGCTTGGCGTAATATTGACATCCTTCGCACGTATTCACTATGCGCTCGGCGTCTGTCTTGGCTGTTAGCCAGAAAAACCCCGCCCGGAATGCTTTTTTGACTATGCTTTTTGATTGAGCATGATGTCCGCAATCGCCGGCATGGATTTCTTCCAGTATTTCTCTTCCTTCTTCTGGTGAAATACACCGTTGAAATATTCCGGAAGTACTGCGTTTATACAAGTGGTCATTGATCACCACGTATCCTTTGCACCGACGCTGTATTTGCCTTTGCAGTACTTCGTCTGCTCCTTCCGGGTACTTCTGATTGACTAAGAAGTTTAAGTATGGAATTGTCCAATCCGGTTTAACGAGCATGACCTCAATTGTTTCAGATGCCAGAGGGTAATCAACGTCTCCACCCTTTATGGATGGTTCATGCAAATGCTGGACGAATACCCCTGCTGGTAAAGTTTTTATTCTCTCTGATCCCATGCGGGCTAACGCATCCGCGTTCCAATTTTCCTCCCTTTTTATGTGAAGGACTTCGAACCCGAAGAAACAGATGGCGAACTCATCCACCGTCCTCCGATATTCGGCCATTATAGGGCTTTTCGCGTCCCAGGTTTGGTTGAGCTGATGCTGTACCAAATCCGAGTCTCCATAGCACAAGATGCGTTTTACCCCTATTTCTTTTGCAATATGCAAGCCATGAAGCAGAGCTTCGTATTCTGCCACATTATTACTGGCGTTGAAGTGTATTTGTAATACATACTCCATTGTGTCTCTCTTGGGAGATTTTAGAACTACGCCGGCCCCAGCTCCTTCCTTCATCTTGGATCCGTCAAAGTGCATGATCCAGTACTCGGATTCTGGCATCGGTGTATTTTCCATTGCATCTGTCCAGTCGGCGACGAAATCTGCCAAAACTTGGGATTTTATTGCCGTCCTTGGCTGGTACTTAATGTCCAAGGCTGCCAACTCGATGCCCCATTTGGCTACTCGGCCGGTTGCCTCCGCATTGTTTATAATATCCCCTAGTGGCGCTTTACATACCACTGTTATGGAATGCCCTTGGAAGTAATGGCGCAGTTTTCTGGATGCAAAAAATACGCCATATGCCAGTTTCTGGTAGTGCGGGTATCTTTGTTTGGATTCGGAGAAAACTTCGCTTATGTAATATACCGGATGTTGATCTGGTATGCTTTGCTCTTCCTTTGTCCGTTCCACAACGATTACCGCACTAATAACCCGATTTATAGCCGTAAGGTATAGTAACATGGGTTCTTCGTCTTTTGGAGATGCCAAGATGGGAGCGTTCATCAAGGTTTCCTTCAACTGAGCCAACGCTGCATCGGCTTCTTCTGTCCATTCGAACTTGTCAGATTTCTTCAACAGTTTGTAGAGTGGTAAGGCTTTATCCCCCAGCCGACTAATAAATCTGCTGACGGCTGCAGCGGAACCCGTCAATCTTTGGACATCTTTTACACATGTAGGCTTTGAGATATTCAAGATTGCCTTGATCTTTTCCGGGTTAACTTCTATTCCTCTGTGGGAAACAATGAAACCCAGAAGTTTTCCTGAGGGAACCCCGAATACGCACTTAGATGGATTCAACTTCATCTTGTAACTGCGCAAGTTTTCGAAAGTTTCTCGCAAATCCTCAAGGAGTGTATCTTTTTCCTTGGTTACGACAGCAATATCGTCCACGTAAACATGGACGTTTCTGCCAATTTGACTATGCAAACAGCGTTGCATGCAACTCTGGTAGGTTGCACCTGCGTTCTTCAGGCCAAAAGGCATGGTTACGTAATAGTACGTCCCATACGGGGTTATAAAAGAAGTCTTGATTTGATCTTCCTTTTTCATGCGTATTTGGTGGTACCCGGAGTATGCATCCAAAAAGCATAAAAGCTCAGAGCCTGCGGTGGCATCTATTATTTGATCGATTCGCGGTAACGCAAACCTATCTTTCGGACACAACTTGTTCAATCATGTGTAATCTATACACATTCTAAGAGCAGTGGTGTCTTTCTTCGGCACTAATACCGGATTTGCGGACCAATCAGTATGGATTACTTCCTTGATGAAATCCGCTGCTAAAAGCCGGATAATTTCCTTGCCAATAGCCTTCCGTCTTCTTCCGTCAAATCGACGGAGACCTTGTTTGACGGGTTTTGATCCGGGAATAACCTTGAGTTGGTGCTCAGCAAGTTCCCTGGGTACGCCTGGCATGTCAGCTGGACACCAGGCAAAAATATCCCAGTTCTCACGGAGGAACTTGATGAGCTCGCCTTCCTATTTGTCGGTCATCCCAGTCCCTACGACGACAAATTTTGTCGGATCTTTGGGATCTAGGATTACCTGTCTTGTATTCTCGGACGCCTTGAAGCTATCTGTTGGCTTCCGAGTTTCTTTTCCTGCCGGCATTTCTTTTGGCGATACCTCCTTGGCTAATTCCTTCAGTTCCTCCTTTGCTATAACTCTCTGAGCGCAAAGGGCGTTTTCTTTCTCCAACTCGTTTGCCAGCTTGAAATCACCGGCACTGGTGATTACTCCTCCTTTGGGTCCTGGCATCTTCAGCTTGTTGTAGATATAGCAAGATCTTGCCATAAATTTGGCGAAAGCCGGACGTCCGAGTATTGCGTGATACACGCTTTCGAACGACACTACTTCGAAGGATACTTTTTCCTGCCGGAAGTGATCTTTATCTCCGAAGGTGACATCTAGGGAAATTTCTCCTAGGGATCGTGCTTGCCTGCCAGGAACAATGCCGTGGAAGCGTATATTGCTGTAATTGAGCTGGGACTCGGAGATCTTCAAGTGCTTCAGTGTATCCAGGTACATTATATTGATGCTGGATCCTCCGTCCATCAGCACTCTTCTTAGCCTAGTGTTTTGAACAATAGGGCTTACAACAAGAGCTTGTGTGCCGGGTTCAGGGATATTTCCGGGATGATCTGACTGATCCCAGATTATCGGTGTGTTGGAGTACTTCAAGAATTTCGGGTTCGCAGGAACAACCGCGTTTATTTCTCGAAGTGTTCTTTTGGCCACCTTTGCTGACGGGGTTGCTAGGAAAGTTAACATTGCTTCTCCGTCAACTCTCGGAAATTTGGGTTCGCCTTTTTGCTGCTGTTCCTGGATTTTTTCATCAGTGTCCGATTCACTGTCTTCTTTTTCAGCTTCTGGCTTTTGTTTGGCAGGTTTCCTCTTGGAACCCTTCCCTTTATTTCCGGATCCTGCATTGCCTTTCATATGCTTGTTTAGCCGGCATTGCGCGTTTGTGTGGGTTGGTTTCCCAAACTGAGAGTGGTGGACGCAGGGTGCCGACTTAATTCTCTCCCATTCTTCGGGGGTGTAATTAATTGGATCTGGACTGCGGCCTTTCCACTTGTTCACCTTTTCTCCTCCAAAGGCTATGTTGACCTCCTTGGGCTTTGTTGTTGACTCCGGAGTTCCTTTTTTATCAGAACGAGGAGTTTTCTTGGCCAGTATCAGTGACTCAATATTGCCTCCTCTTGCTCTGATATCATCTTCGGCTGCAGCATGCTCATTAGCGGTTGTAAGCATAGATCCGAGATCTTTGTGCTTTTTAGAACCAACCATGAACGGTACAAGTCCGGGTTTTAGGCCATTGACGAAAGCATGCATTGCTTGTACGTCAGTTACTCCAGAGCAACTATTCTTCGTTGCAGTCCATCTGGAGATGAAATCCACGTATGGTTCGTCTTCAAATTGGGTGCAACGATTCAGCTGGTTGATGCTATTTGGGCGTTTGTATGTTCCCCGAAAATGCTGAGTAAATACTCTCGCCATATCATCCCAACTGTCGACAGTTCTTGATGGTAAACCATTGATCCAATCTCTGGCTCCGTCTAGCAACATTAGGGGAAGAAACTTGACAGCTTCCAGGTCTGTCCCATTATTGATTTGGACGGCTGTGTAATAATCTGAGAGCCAGGTATCCGGGTTTGTACTGCCGGTATACTTTTGGTAGGTTGGACCAACTTTGGCGAAGCCAGAATGCAGGGTTATCCTTCGGATCCTGTCAGTAAAACACTTAGGACCAAAGTATAGATCATCCTTTTCTGCTTTATCAATATGTGCAGAATATCTCCCGGCTGAATGGACAGAAGGGGATCTGCTCCTTTCTTTTCCATTGTTGCGCGGACGCGCTTTTCCGAGGTTATCTCTATCTCTTCCGTTGTCACGCCCCCTGGGATTAGGTGGAGTCCTGCTCCTGTACCTTTCCTTATCTTTAGGCGGTGTCCGAGATCTTTCACGTCTGTGAGGTGTATCGTATCTTCCAGCTTTTTCAGCTGGGTTTCTCGGAGGTGGCATTATTTTGCCGTCATTCCGGTGTTTGTCTTCCCGATCGTGTGGTTTATATCCATCTTTCGGGAGATGAGGTCCGGTTCTAGACGCTGCGTCCCGGTTGTCGGGGTTTTTCTTGTCTTTTCTCGGATCCTCTTTTTTATCCGAATCTCCGGGTTCTTCCGGTCCAGGTGCTCCAGCAGCGCAAGTAACTGTTTTGCAGAGGGCGGAATTATCATGCAGCCTCCCTGATCGCTCTTGGCCTCGCTGCTGCTGCTGTAATGCTTTTCCTAGGAAAGCATACACCCCTTGGAGTTTTTCCCCGTTGGAGTACAGATCGTTGTTTAGGATGGCGAACGCTGCTTCCGCGTTTTCCGTTGCGGTTTTGTATATTGGTTCGCCCTTGGCATCTTTGCCGTTTAACTGCTTTTGCCAAGATGGGTTATAAAACCTTTCTTTTGGCGGCAGTTCTTCCGGTTTTGCGATTCCGGGTAACCTAGTAGGTTTTAAGGCAGATCTATGCTTTCTCTCGTACTCCTCTATTTTTTCCTTCATGACTTTGATGTCATTATGGGTTTGTTGGAGATGTTGCCGAGATCTAAGCAGATGTTGCTGTTGCCGTTGGAAAGCTTGTCTCCTGGCTTCCAGCATCTCAGGGGGTTCATTGGGTCCCACTGGAGTTTGTAATAGCTCTTGCTCTTCCAGTTCTGTCATTGGCGGAGCAGTGATTTCCTTAGATTTCTTTTCCGCGGGCTTTGTGCCGCTAATATCTCCAACTTCCAGGTTTTCATCAGCGAGATCGGCTGATTTTTTCTTCCGGAGTTTGTATTGGAGTTTTTTAGAAGCACGATGCTTTTTCTTGGAAGAAGGAGGTTTTTTGACAGGTTCATCTTCTGTCATCTCCTTGACATTAGGGAATATCGGAGAAGTTTCTCCGTCTTCTCTCTCTTCCACTGGCGGAGGGGTTTTAGGGCTTTCCTGGCTGTCGGCACCCGTTGTATCAGCTGGTTTTGCCATTAGCACTTCATGGAATCCCTCTTGAAAGGACTTAACCTTTCTTACGAAGGCATCCTCGTCTTCGTCTTCGGAGTCGAAGTTATCCGATCCGGTTTCCGACTCCAATCTCGCCTCAATGGCGGCAAGCACGGACTCTGCTTCCGAGTTCATCGTCTGATTGACGGATGTCGGATCTTCCGTTTCTGTGACGGGTACTGGTTCTTCCGTCTCTATGACGGGTAGGTTGTTATCTGCCTCTTGCACGGGATTTCCGTCATCCGTGTTTTCAGCGATTTCGGATTGCACCATGCCGATAAAGTGTGTATCACTGTTTTGTCGGCGATCTGAGCAGAATCCGGCATCATAGTCGTCTTCGACTGGGTATAGGGCGGGTGGGATAAATTTGCTTCCACCGCAAAACCCCATTGCCTCTGCAGTTAGTCCGATAAAGATGTTAGCAGATCCAATCGGTAACACGCAGGCACTTACGAGGTGGTTTTGCGCCGGTATGTAGGATCCGTTGTCGAGGAAGCGCCCGACGTCGTCGTCGAATTCCCAGCTTCCGACAGTGATCGATCTTCCAATTCCGCCGAGTATCCCAGATCGGAATTTTACGCCTGACGTCGTTTGCCCCACGGTGGACGCCAACTGTCGAGACATCGTAGTAGTTTTCATAGACTGGGGTGCCATGAGACTACGATAGAGACGTGGGGTAACGGGATAGCGTAGTAACACAGAACACGGGATTTTACCCAGGTTCGGTACGTCGCGACAGTACGGCGTACCTACTCCTGCACTTCTCATTAATTGGGACTAAAGCCCGTATAACAGGGTTACAATGTGAGGGAATAGATCTAGCTACTCGACGAGGATGAACTTCTCGGCGAGTTGCGTAGAGCTTGAACTTGTGAAACTTGAACCTATCTAATCTATCTCCCGTCCGGCTTTATATAATAGCCGGATTAGGGCTTACAGAACAAGAAACCTAGAAGACTACGTTTAACTTGTA
This sequence comes from Alopecurus myosuroides, assembly GCA_028641055.1. Lineage (NCBI taxonomy): Eukaryota > Viridiplantae > Streptophyta > Magnoliopsida > Poales > Poaceae > Alopecurus > Alopecurus myosuroides. Next base: position 230,819,215 of record CM054063.1, on the reverse strand, counting down.
ACTTGGAAAGTAAGGAATCCGTCTTCTCCTCCAAGCCAGATCACATGGGCCGTGATCCGGGTTCTTCTAGAATTCGGCTTCTGCGCGTCGGACTACTGGGCCGCCCAATGGACCCAAGCCCATTACCATGTAGGCCACCCTGGTAGTCCGGCTCTTTTGTCTACCATCTTCTATACCCCTATTCAGTATATATCCGACATCGAGGATATGCTCAGAGCATGTGGTCTCTCTTTTGGCATGAAATGGGAGGAATGTCTTCCATATGCTGAATTCTCCTACAACAACAGCTTCCAGGCAAGCCTAGGCATGGCACCATTTGAGGCTCTCTATGGCCGCAGATGCAGGAGTCCAATCAATTGGTCTGGAGCTGGTGAACGTTCACTCTTAGGCCCTGACATTGTTAACGAGGCCGAAGAGAAAGTTCGCATCATTCGTGACAATCTGAAGATTGCTCAGTCTCGTCAGAAAAGCTACTATGACAGCAAACACAGGGACATGGTCTATGCAGCTGGAGACAAAGCATATCTCCGTGTAACTCCCCTCAGAGGCACTCATCGTTTTGGTGTCAAAGGAAAGCTTGCACCAAGATATATTGGTCCCTTCAACATTCTCTCAAGGCGTGCAGAAAATGCCTATCGTCTTGAACTTCCAGAAAAGCTATCCAAGGTGCACGATGTCTTTCACGTGTCACAGCTCAAGAAATGCTTCAAGGATCCAGGTCGTGCAGTTGATCATGATTCCATTGAACTGCAAGAAGACCTCTCTTATGAGGAGCACCCTATTCGCATTCTCGATGGGACCGAGCGCAAAACTCGCAACAAGAGCACCAAGTTCTTAAAAGTGTAGTGGTCCCATCATTCCGATAAAGAGGCAACGTGGGAGACCGAAGAGGATCTTCGCAAGAAGTATCCGGACCTTTTCTCTTCTCAGTAGGAATCTCGGGGCGCGATTCCTTAAAGGGGGGGCGTTTTGTAACATCCCAAGTATGAAAACAACCTTAGAATGTTTGTTTCCTGTTTTTATTTCAAATGCATCATGTCATCATATTGCATTCATGTGTTGAATTTGAATTTCAAAACAAATTTCAAATCCTTGTTTCACACTTGGTCTGTTACAATTTTCAAATGAAACATTTAAATCAAACAATTCTATTGTTTCCAATAAACTTGAATTTTCATATAATTAACTTGCTTAATTTTCAATATTTTTCAATTATTGCAAAATTCACTCAAATTCATTTAAATTTCAAACAGCAGCAAAATTTAAAATTTTGAAAAACAAAAGTTTGTACAACTGGGCTTTTGCAATAAAGAACCTATAAAAAATTACGACAAAATATTTTGAAATCCCAAAACCCCTTCTTTTCTTCTCTCTTCTTTTCTGCAAAAAAAAAAGAACAGGGGAGCAACCAGGTCAGCCCAAGTGGGCCGGCCCAGTCGCCCCAGCCACGCGCAGCGCGCGGCCCGCGCAGCCCGCGGCCTCCTTCTCCCTCCTCCGTACGGCGCGGGTAGCGACACTGCTGACGCCAGCACCGCACGCACCCCTCCTCACCTGCTCCCATTTTCTACCCCGAGCCGCCCAAACCCTAGCCAAGCCTCCCCTCTTCCTCCCTGCGCTGCCATTTTTTCCCCTCTCCTCTCGTTTCCCTTCTCCTCGTTCTGAAAATCGCCGAGAGTGACAGGGAGGGACACCGCCGTCGACACGCCGCCATGGTGCATCTCCGGCCACGCTAGGGACACGTGCACCACCCCCGGGACCCCCTGCCACCTCTTCTACCGCAACGCCGAGCACGAGCAGCCTCCACGACGCCGGAATTCCTCTGCTCCTCTCCGGCCCTTTCTGAACTTCATCGACGCCTCGTCGTCTCCGACCACGGGAACCTCGTCCGGCTGCTTCAGCGCACTCACGGTGAGCCACCGCTGCCATCCGAGGCGTTTTCCCGTCGATCCGTGCCCTAGTTGCGCAGGTGCTATTTCTGAACCCGAGCATCCCCGCCATGGACGCGTTCCGAGCAAGCCCTCGTGCCTCTGCTGTTCTCCCCGCCACCTTGTACGTGTCGTTTGCCCCCTCCTAGTTAACCCCTGCACCCACGCAACACAGTAGCGCTGCCGATTTGGGGTCAACCACGGCGAGCGAGCGCCGTCGTGCCGTTTGTTTCCGCCACGGACTGAACACCTAGGTTCAGTTTCGTCAGAAAACGAGCACGCTCCAGATCCCACCTCAAAACCTCACCTTTCCCAGATCTGTCACGATCCGCAGCCCAGCCCAGTGGCCACTGACCGTGCTCGCAAGCCCACGTCGCGGGTTCGATTCCCCGTCCGCGCGGATTAAATCCAACACCTTTTTACCACCGCGCGCTGACAGGTGGGGCCTTCCTGTCAGCGGCAGCGTAAGCCACGCGCGCGCACACCCGCGTCCACGCAGGCGCCAGCTGGGCGCTGGCCCACTGGCCAGTGACCTAGGGCTAGTCTGCCCTGCGTAACAAAAGTCCCAGGGACTTTTCTGAAGTTTCTGTTTTCACGAACAAGCCCCTGGAAACGTTAAAACTTTCTGGAAATTACAGAATAGCCCCTGTTTTTCAAATTCAAATAACTTTTGCATATTAAATCCAAATTCAGTAAATAAAATATGTTTTCCATTCAAAATTTCCTGAACTTTTCAAATATGCAATCTGTTTACTATTTTGAACAATTAAAAATTATAGTATTTTCTGTACCTTATTTAATTCATTTAAAATTGTTCAAAACATAATTAATTCAAATTAAATCCAAATTTAATTTGTAAAATATGTTTTCAAACCAGAAAAATGTAATCTTTTCAAATATGAATTTCATTTCATGTTTGGAACAAATAAAATCCAAATAATTTTAATACTTGAATTAAAATTCATTTAAATCTTGTTTAAACTTGTTTCATTCACAATTAATTCATTTTAATTTCAAATTCAGAAAGTAATACATGTTTTCCAATCAGAATTAAATGCTCTATCCAAATATGCCATAATAACAACATTTTGAGAAACTAAATTCTGCACTAATTTCAATTCTGATTTTTATTCAATTAAAATGCCAAAAACCATAATTAAATATTTATCACTCCAATTTTGGCAATTAAAATACCTAAGTGAATCTAATAACCTTTCCTAACTTTTTCTATCATCTCTCATGCATTTAATCCACTTTAACCAATGTTTAGTTGTAATTCATTAAATTCTCAATTTATGCACATGGGCTTTACCATATGCAATTCAATTGCCTATGGGTCCATCTAAAATTGGTTATATTGTCCCTAGTTTATTTTGATGCACCAATTAAAATGACATGCATCATCCCATGTTTGTGCATTATGCCATGTTATTGATTGTCTGTCTCTCTTCGTTGTTTGTTTGCTTCTTCTCGAATAGACGACGACGTTGAGACAGACGAGGTTTACGATACCACTTCAGAGGAGTTAGCCCAGTACCAGGCTACTGAGTTTGCAGGCAAGTATTCACTCACACACTAGTAGAAAACTGCCTTTCTATTGAAGGCATTTTGTGGCGCACGCCAAAATATGCGCCAAAGAAATGTTGGATTCTGTGGCGCACGGGGGAAGGGTGCGCCACAGAACATTTGCAGGCGAGCATTTCTGTGGCGCACGTAATCTGGTGCGCCACAGAAATGTGGTATTCTATGGCGCACGGGCTCAGGTGCGCCACAGAAATGTGGTATTCTATGGCGTACGGGCTTTGGTGCGCCACAGAATCCAACATTTCTGTGGCGCACCAGCCACACATGGAGCCACAGATTTTTTTCTTCTCTCCACACCCCCCCCCCCCCGGGAACGCCTTTTCTAGTTTTTGACGGAAGAGTTGCCGGTCTAAAAAGCACCAAAAAATTAATCCCTTATAGATGCACGGAGAGTTTAAGGTCTACTTTTTTTTATCAAATTTTGAAATATGAATTTCGACTTTCTGAGCAAAAGTTCGTTAAAAAAAGTAAAATGGGCATAACTTTTGCATACGATGTCGAAAAAAAATGATCAAGATATCAAAAAAAACTAGAGAGAAAAAGGAACCCAACCTCACTCGCCTTCGGCCTGTGAGCTTTTTTTAGAATCGCCAAATTCCAAAAGGAAAAAAAGTTATGGCCGTTTGAAGATTTTTGACTAGAAAAAAAAAAAAAAAAAATTCTATGGCGCACCCCTTCACTTGGTGCGCCACAGAATTGTTGGGCATGATTTTCGAATCCTGCCTCCTCCCCTCCTCTTCTTCCTCTTCTTTCCATTCTCCTCTTCTACCCTTCTCCCCTCCTCTTCTTCCCTTCTCCCCTCCACTTCTCATCTCCCCTTCTCTCTTCTACCTCCCCACTTCTCTCCTCCACCTACTACTCCACCTCTCCTCCTCCTCCTCCTCCTCCTCTACCACCACCACCTCTCATCCTCCTCCTCCTTCTCCACCACCACCACCTCTCCTCCTCCTACTCCACCACCACCACCACCCCTCCTCCACCACCACCTCCGGCGAGCTCCTCCTCCTCCTCCACCAACTCCGGCAAGCTCCTCCTCCTCCTCCTCCTCCACCAACTCCGGCGAGCTTCTCCTCCACCAACTCCGGCGAGCTCCTCCTCCTCCTCCTCCTCCTCCTCCACCACCACCACCACCTCCGGCGAGCTCCTCCTTCTCCTCCTCCACCAACTCCGGTGACCCCCATCCTCCACCCACCACCGACCAAGCCACCTAAGCCCACGGTCACAACGACATCCGACGAGCTCCGGCGAAATTTCGAAATTTCGTCGAAATTCCGGCGGCCAGATCTAGATCCAGATCTGGCCGGCTTTTTTTTTTTGAAATTCAAAAAAAATTCTGTGGCGCACCCCCCTTGGTGCGCCACGGAATTGCAAATTTCTGTGGCGCACGGCTGAGGTGCGCCACAGAATTGACATTTCTGTGGCGCACGGCCACGGCGCGCCACAGAAAAAAATTCTATGGCGTGAATTCTGTGGCGCACCCCTCTGGCCCCTAGGTGCGCCACAGAATTGCAAAATGGTGCGCCACAGATAAGGCTTTCTGTACTAGTGACATGAACCATTGTGTCCTTTCCACACTTGATACCAATACTTTCCGTTGTCTAATCTGCTAGCCTTATGATTCGTTGCTTGTGTTCCGATCCTATCACATGTTATCCTGTAACCCTGGATATAGCCTCACCTCCACACCTATAACCCTGTTGCCTGTTGCCTGTGTCGTACTAGCATGCTTAGGGTTGTTGTGCTCGAGTCTCATGTCCGTTATTTCTTTTACTATATTTATTATGTTCTGGGGGCTCGATGTTTAATCAACAACCTGTTAATGTTGAGGTAATGCTAATTTGATGATAAGGCACCGGCAGGAGGCCGGGTATGGTTTTGAGGCCTGCTAGTGTCGAACTCAGGAAAAGTTCTTGTCCTCTGGATCCATGTTGAGCGCGCTAACCGCATGTGGGAAGCGTGTATGGGCGCCCCCCGCGACTTTGATTCGAATCGCATCTCGTCCAAATCGCCTCATTTAGTTCGGGTTTTCCATTTGCCCCATGCATATGCAGGTGCGAACCCTTGGCGCCAGGGTGGAACTTTTGTAGTCGGCATTTAGGGAGACACGTTCTTAGAGTGCTATGAGGGTACCCTTTTCTTCGTGGGGCTTGATTAGCCGTGCGCTCAATTACACGGGGTTCTTTGGGCTTGATGCGAAGAAGAGTCGGGTTGTGTTGAGTGGCCTGCTTGGTGGGTTTGATCCCCGCCTGGCGGGTTATTCTTACGTGTACGGCCAAATTGGTGCATCCCTGCAGGGTTTAATCTTCTCGAGAAGCCGTGTTGTCCGCGGTTATGGATGACTTGGTGATAGGGCTGGCTAACAAGGATTAGACAAGTTACACCTAATCAATAATAAGTTGACTAGTAATAGGCATATTGCCACAATAACCTGAACCTTCATTAATCCAACTGTGTGAGTTATCCTCGGGTTGCTTCTTTGGATAAGGGGCGAGATCCAGGATGGGTTTGTTTGAGGTTAGTGGTAGTTGGTTCCGATGCGCTATCTTATCCCTTTCTTTTAGCCGGATGTTGTAGCATGTCTCTGTAGTTGGTTAGTGCAGCTCGCTGCCGCACCTTTGCCCCTATCTTCCGTTGAACCCAAAGCATCTGTACTTGGTGTTGTCGGGTACACTTTGGTATCTTCTGCGTCTTGCTTGCCAGTACTCGTCCGTACTGACCCCTTTGGGGCTGCTGGTTCTGCAGACTACGTTTCCGAGGATCCCCATGGTGGCTACTACGTGGAGTATGACGAGGCTGCTGACGAGTAGATAGCGGACCCGGGCAGGATCCGAGACTTCGTGGATGGGCTCCGTTCTTTCGTTTCCGGCCTCTTAGGCCTATTTGGATCTTGTCTGTACTCAGACACTTTGGATGCTTCCGCTGTGATGTAATGATGACTTGTTGGGACATGTGTCCTCTGCATGACTGTATTTGCTATCTCTGCTCTAGTGAGAGCTTTTGCCACTTATTTCTATTTCTTTGTGTCTTAGAGATTTGTTGTGATATCACTTGTTCAAATGCCGATGACGTACCATGTGTGTATGTTATGAAGTACGTCAATGGAAGTATTCGGATTTCTATTGGATGGTTTCACAGACGATGAATAGTAGAGGATGGTTGTCACACATTTACGTGTTGGCCTACTCATATTGAGATGCGGGTGCAGGTAGACCCCGTAAGCCATTTATCTATTGTTTAGCGGGCTGTGTGTATCCTCTAAAAGTCCGGGTGTGACATTCATCCCTGGACTACGGGTCCATAGCAGTAGCTAGATGGTTGTTATCTCCACTTTGTACCTCATGTTTAGATCTTGTGAGCTTCCTATCATGATCAAGAACATCTTTATGTAATGCTACATGTTGTGTTTGCTGGGATCTGATGAATGTTGAATGCTATGTCTTCTGATTATCAATCTATCATGTTATCTTCATGCTTATGTTATTCATGATCTTGCATGCTCTCCGTTATTAGTAGATGCTCTGGCCAAGTAGATGCTAGTAACTCCAAGAGGGAGTATTTATGCTCGATATGGGTGCATACCTCCTTCGCATCTGTGCTCGAGTGATAGAAACGTGACGGATGGAGGATGTGGTGTTTCCATTAGGGAGAAAACAACGGTGTTTACCTAGTTTACATTGTTTATATTACACACTTTGCTTACGGCGATAATCTATTGCTTGCAACTTAATACCCAACGTTTGTTCGGATGATATTCGGAGGGTGGATTATAAGTCATAGATGTAGTTGGATAACGGTCTATGTATTTTGTTGTAGTGCTCGCATGAATCACATAGTAATATTTATGTCTTGCATATCCACTACGGTGCAGCCTTCATTTCTGTCAATTACCCAGCTATAATTTGTTCACCACATATGTTATTTATCTTTCATGGAGAGACATCACTAGTGAACTGTGGACCCCGGTCCTTTTTCCTCATACTGATAAAACACCTACTGCTTTCATACTGCTCTCATACTGTTCCTACTGTTTTCCACATCATACGTTTAACCTCTTTGTGTTCAGCAAAACCGGTGAGATTGACAACCTCACTGGTTCGTTGGGGCAAAGTGATTTGATTATGTTGTGTAGGTTCCACGTTGCTGCTGAACCGGTAGTGCGCCCTGCCATCTCAGCTGCTTCAACCTTCTGAAGTTACTCCTTCCTCCTACTGGTCGATTCAACCTTGGTTTCTTTTTGAGGGAAACTTGTTGCTGCACTCTTTATACCTTCCTCTTGGGGTCTCCGAACAAACGTGTGTTCACACGCATCAAGCAACTTTTCTAGCGCCGTTGCCGGGGAGGAAGATAATTTCTACAAGGGGAGTCTCTCACTTCCAATCTCTTTTCTTTGTTTTTGTTTCGCTTAGGTTATTTTGTCTTGTTTGCTTCTATTTATCAAAAAAACAAAAAAAATCAGTTCTTATTCTAGCTGTAGTTTTATTCCTGTTTTTAGTCTTGCTAAAATGACTACTCCTGAGAACACTAAGTTGTGTGACTTTACTATAGCCAACAACAATGATTTCATTAGCACACCTATTTCTCCACCTTCTCCTACTGCTGATTTTTATGAGATAAAGACTGCCCTGTTAAACCTTGTTACGAGAGAGCAATTTTTTGGTGTTAGTACTTATGATGCTGCTGCGCATCTTAATAATTTTGTTGAAATATGTGAGATGCAAAAATATAAAGATGTAGATGGAGATATTATTAAACTAAAATTGTTTCCTCTCTCTTTGAGAGGAAGATCTAAACAATGGTTGTTGTCTTTGCCTAGAAGTAGTATTGATTCTTGGACTAAGTGTAAAGATGCTTTCATTGGAAAATATTATCCTCGTGCTAAGATTATATCTTTAAAAATTAGCATTATGAATTTTAAGCAACTTGATAATATGCATGTTGCTAAAGCTTGGGAAAGAATGAAATATTTGGTAAAGAATTGTCCCACTCATGGCCTGACTACTTGGATGATCATCCAAACCTTTTATGCAGGTCTGAATTTTTCTTCAAGAAACCTTCTGGATTCAGCTGCTGGAGGAACCATTATGTCCATGACCTTGGGATTAGCAACAAAGCTTCTTGATGATATGATGGTAAATTATTCTGAGTGACACACTGAGAGAGCTACAACTGGCATGAAGGTAAATTATGTTGAAGAAACATCCTCTTTGAATGAGAGACTTGATGCTATTATGTCTATCCTTGTGAATGGCCATGCTCCTATTGATCCAAATAATGTTCCTTTAGCCTCTTTGGTTGCTCAAGAAGAGCATGTTGATGCGAACTTCATTAAAAATAATAATATCAACACCAATGCTTATAGGAATAATTTTGGTAGCAACAATTATAGGCCATGTCCTTTTATTAGTTGTAATAATGATAGAACTGGAATGTCTAATGAAAGAATTTCAGAAGTTGAAAGAGCCATGATGTCTACGCACGCTTCTATTCTTGTAGACAATGTTGGGCCTCCAAGTGCAGAGGCTTGTAGAACAGCAGCAAGTTTCCCTTAAGTGGATCACCCAAGGTTTATCGAACTTAGGGAGGTAGAGGTCAAAGATATCCCTCTCAAGCAACCCTGCAATTAAGATACAAGAAGTCTCTTGTGTCCCCAACACACCCAATATACTTTTCAGGTATATAGGTGCACTAGTTCGGCGAAGAGATAGTGAAATGCGAGTAATATGGATGGTTATAAGTAATAATAGCAATCTGAAATAAATATGGCAGCAAGCAAACATGTAGCAGAACAGGCGGAAAACGGTGTTTCAATGCTTGGAAACAAGTCCTAGGGATCCTACTTTCACTAGTGGACACTCTCAACAATGATCACATAACTGAATAACTAAATATCTTCTCTTCACTATGCTACGCTTAACCCTCTCCGGTTGGATAACGAACACTAATCATTGCGTAGGGCTGCAAAAAGCATTCCTTAAAGTAAGCATTCCCATGCCTAGTTAACCCCACGCAGTCACTATGAGCGCCCTAGAAGGTACTAGACAAACACCACAATTCATAGAGGAGACACACACGGTGTGCACACTGTCACCTTCACACCGCGGGACAAGGTGACTCCAAAGTTCATATTAATAAAACACTTGAGTAGCACAAGATGAAGAGTAACATCTAATTATTCAACTAGATTACAAAGCTCACGATCACATATAGATCACACCATGGGAGAGAGAGATGAACCACATAGCTACCGGTAGAGCCCTCAGCCTCTGGGGAGAACTACTCCCTCCTCGTCATAGGAGACAGCAACAGCGATGGAGATGGCGGTGGAGTCGATGGAGATGGCTTCCGGGGGCACTTCCTCGTCCCGGCAGGGTGCCAGAAAAGAGATACGTCCCCCGAAACTTGTCGGCGGCGGCGGCGGCGGCGGAGCTCCGGTTTAATTTGTGGAAAATGTCGATTCCTTTAGGGTTCATGCATCAGGGATATATAGGTGAAAGGGCGATGCCGCGGGGTGGCCAGGGGGCCCACACCACCAGGTGGCGCGGCTAGGGGTGGTGGCGCCACCCTATGGTGTGTCCACCCTGTGGCCCCCCTCCGGGGCTCTTCGGGACTTCTGTATGCTTCCGGGACTTCTAAGAATTCTGGCTTTCGAATCGTCCAATTCCGAGAATATTTCCAGAACAACTTTTCTGAAACTAAAAACAGCAGAAAACAGGAACTGGCTTTGTGGCATCTTGTCAATAGGTTAGTCCCGGGAAATCGATAAAAATGACATAAAGTGTAAGGAAAACATGTGGGAAACAACATGAAAACAACATGGAACATCAGAAATTAAGGATACGTTTATGACATATCAAGTATCCCAAAGCTTAGTTCCTACTCGTCCTCGAGTAGGTAAACGATAAAAAAAAATTCTGAGGTGACATGCTACCACACAATCTTGATCATAATATGTAAAAGCATATGTAAGCTGAGATCATAGAACTTTAAGACAAACATGATAAATAAAACTTTAATAATAAAGCATAGAAATCACTTTGCATCATGAGAAGTATCTCAAATAAAAGGTCATGAATAACAATGCAAAGAAAGATATATGTTTGTTTCAAGTATAGAGATAGCATGGCAAAGTGGTATTTCGCTAGTCCTTAAGAGTGGGGCAAAACATAAATGCCAGGACACCTTCAAAGTTTGTGAGGAAGACTAGAGCAAATAATTTGAGAACAAGTAATAACACATCATGAATCAATTAATAATGTTTCTGGGACAAATGCACATAAAACTCAGAATGGCAAAAATGCTCTCTCATCTGTGCATAAAGTTAGAAGATGGAGACTTAACATAAAAGTAAAAGAAAGGACCTTCGCAGAGGGAAGCAGGGATCACTCATGTGATAGAGCTTTTTATTTTATTAAACAGAGGTATTAAAAGTTTGACACTGAGTGTCTATATTTTGGGAGATGTATGCTAAAGTCAACGAATGGTAAACAGAATATACATTACATCACAAGCCAACTGGATTCACAAGAGCGGCTCCCATATGAAGGACGCATCTAGGTAGAAGGTCATCCCTCTTTCTCTTTTGTTTACACAATTATGCTTTGACTGATAAATCAGGGGCAAAAATAGCAAAGAGATTTTGTGTGTATTAATTTTGGGCTGGGCACCCCGCTGCCAGCTCTTCTACCATTTGGATAAGCGAATGAAGCCACTAGTCCAGGGTGTGAAATCCAATCAAGAACTGAGATAAAGATTCTCTATTTACGTCCTCATGAGCAAAAACAGGAACACAAAGCAGGAGTTATTTTGATGGTTTTAAAGGTAACACATGAGCAATTTACTTGGAGGGGCAGTTAAATACCACATGTAGGTAGGTATGGTGGACACAATGGGAAAACTTGGTTTTAGGGAGTTGGATGCACGAGTAGAGCTCATACTCAGTACAGGTGGAGGCTAGCAAAAGACTGGGAACGACAATTCAAGAGAGTATAAGAGCCATAATCATTCATAGCGACATAAACATCATTAATTAAAGCATAAGCGGTATCACAAGTTCAAAAACTAAATGATCATAGAGGCTATTAGTGACTAGTTCATAGTCATAAACATGGTGTGAGCATGCGCCAAGTCAACTAAATAAAACATTCGAAAGAGAACACCATAAATTTATGCTTCAACATGACAAGAACAACTCAGGATTATTTCAATGGCACATTAAACACTCTCAGCTATTTGAGGCTAATCATGCTACTCAATAACCACAAGGCTTTAAAACTAAAATAACATCTAGCATGATATGAAAAAGGTCTAGCCACAGTCTATACAAGCTTCTATTTGCACCATTAAATATTCTACTTCAAGCCGTAATTTTTTTCCCAACAAGCACCATACAAGATATGTTTTAACAAAAAAATTCTACATGATACAGCAAGCAAACATGAGAGTACTCACATAAAACTACTAAAACTAACAGCTCTTAATAAGAGATTCATGAAAACAAAGGCTAAACGTAGTACTAGCAAAAGGTGAACACTCACAGAACAATAAGAATGAAAACCAGAGTGTTCTATGCAATGAAAACAGAGTGTGTCTGTTATGGCTGCTAGGGTTTGAGCGGGAGAGAGAGAGCTGCGAGGGCACGAGAGAGCCGGCCGTGGGGATCCTTTCCCACGGCCGGGCAAGATGGGAAAGGTTTTCCTTCTTAATTCTTGCTTGATTAGATTGATACATCTCCTCTCCATATATAGAGAGGTCTACTTGACTCCCAAGCAAGGCTTACTTGACCCCTAAGCAAACCCTAAGACTAATGGGCCCAGGCCCATCACGTACTCTAACACTACACCCCACCTGGACATGCAGCTCGTCCTCGAGCTGCAACCTGACGACGATTCGACCCCACACAAACCTAACGCCTAAAAAAACAAGCCTTTTACATCTCGGCCTATTTTATTGACCTGAAATAAGCTAGCCCGAATGAGACTCCGACTCTTTATTTTTGACTCCGAACGATAAGAGAATCCTCCGCACCGAACTTGTGCGTTTGCAGCCCCCTGGATCCCAAAGACGCCATCGGGACCAAGGGAGCCCTCGCGGCGGCCGGCGGCGGACTGCAGTGCGCTCCTGTCGGGGACACCATGTCTTCTCCCCGCCGGCTGAAGGTCGCCGCCCGTGGGAAAAACAGCATGCCCTCCGCACCGCATGCCCAATATTCCCCACGCAGCGGACGAGATCGAGGTCTGTTGCACCGCGAAGCGCAACTTGGAGGAGCTGCAGCTGCAAATCACGCATCTCCCGCACATGCCGACGCGCTAGGAGGCCGCGCGCAGCAGCCTGCAGCCTCACTGCCGCTGACACGTCGTCTATAGCGATCCAAGCTGGACGCGGTGACGGCGACGGCTAGAACTTGATCGGTTGGATGGGATTGTCATGGGACGGCGGTGGCGCTGCTGGGAACAAGGTCGTCGCAGTCCCGTCGTAGGGCATCCCATGCTGGAACGTCATGACTGGCGCCGTGGTCGCGGCCGAGGGCGGCGGCCCTGCGGGGGTCGGCGCCGGTGTTGCGACCATGGAGGACCCCCCGTGGAATGGCGCACCGTCGGGAGCGGCGTAAGTACCGGCGAAGCGGGAGGGCCCGCCGTACTGTTGGGGTGGCGCCGGTGGTGACTGGATGTGCGGCGGCGCCCAAGCTGCCGTATAGATCGGCCCGGAGACGGACAGCGGCAGCGGGGGCTGCAGCAGCTTGGCGTCGAGTGGCGGCGACGACAGCAGCCTGGCGTCGAGTGGCTCCGTCCGCTGGAGGAGCACGGCGATGACGTGCTTGATGTCGGAGACCGACTCGGTCAGGTCGCGGAGGCGCGTGGAGAGCTCCTGGATCGAGAGGATGGGGGCGGGCTCCCGAGCCGGCGCGGCCGGGGCCGCAGACGCCGGCAGCGGCGCCATGGTGGTGGGCGCGCCCGACAAGGCGATCGCGGCGGAGGCGGTGGACAATCCCGAAGACATCGCAACCGAGGAATCTGATACCAAATGTTATGGCTGCTAGGGTTTGAGCGGGAGAGAGAGAGAGAGCTGTGAGGGCGCTGGAGAGCCGGCCGTGGGGATCCTTTCCCACGGCCGGGCAAGAGGAAAGGTTTTCCTTCTTAATTCTTGCTTGATTAGATTGATACATCTCCTCTCCATATATAGAGAGGTCTACTTGACTCCCAAGCAAGGCTTACTTGACCCCTAAGCAAACCCTAAGACTAATGGGCCCAGGCCCATCACGTACTCTAAAAGTGTCTCTGTCCCACACAAGTATGATAAGATCCAACCATTTATTACAGCAAAGAAAAACAAAAAAACTGAAAACAAAAATAGCAGACGCTCCAAGTAAAGCACATAAGATGTGACTGGATAAAAATATAGTTTCACCAGAAGTGACCTGATAATTTGTCGATAAAGAAGGGGATGCCTTGGGCATCCCCAAGCTTAGACGCTTGAGTCTTCTTGGAATTTTCTGGGATGTTCCACCGGGCATCCCCAAGCTTAGGCTTTTCACTCTTCTTGATAACGTCATATCATCCTCTTCTCTTGGCCCTTGAAAACTTCCTTCACACGAAACTTCTCACAATCTTCATTAGCAACGTTAGTGCAAATCGAAATAATAAATTCACATGGTTCAGTTTCAACACAAGCCTAACACTCATAAACACATTAGCTACTTTCACAACTTCTTTTAAAACTCTTTTTCTCAAAATAACACCAAAAGAAAGAGATTAAGAGGCAAATGCAATTATTAGCAGAAATCTGTCAAAACAGAACAACAGGTAAAGATGATTTTTTTCGAAAATCTTATGTTGCTCAAATCAAAAAGTGGTCAACTAAGAAAAGTTGCATATATATGCCAGGATGACGCACAAAAAACTCAGGTCATTTTGAATTTTCTGTGATTTTATACAATTTTAACAGTGGATAGCAGAAATCTATTTCCTGCACAGAAATCCGAAATATTGTCTCAACTTTCCACTAGAGGCATTACTTGGATCAACTAATACATGAAAATAAATATAAAAAGAAGTTTCTACAGAAGTATAAAACCCCTTGAATCAACGAAAACAGAGAATAACAATGCAAAAATAAAAACATGGGTTATCTCCCAAGAAGTGCTTTTCTTTAAAGCCTTTTAGCTAGGCATGATAATTTGAGAAGATGCTCACATGAGAACTATGAATTGAAGCAAAATAGAGCATCAAGAAGAAAATGTAAAACTAATTTAAGTCTAACCCACTTCCTATGAAATAGAATCTTGTAGAAAAACAAGTCAACGAACCACAAAGTGACTTGCATAGGAAGACAAAATAAGTGCAACTTCAAAAATTTCAACATAAAGAGGGGAAACTTAATATTGTTGAGATGCATAAAACCATGTTTTCCTCTCTCATAATAACTTTCAGTAGCATCATGAATAAAATTAACAATATAACTATCACATAAAACATTCTTATCATGAGCCACATGCATAAAAGAATTAATACTCTCCACATAAGCATAGTCATTCTTATTAATAGTAGTGGGAGAAAATTCAACAAAATAGCTATCACTATTATTCTCATCACCATAATCATTAAATATCGGGGGCATATTGTAATCATAATTAATTTTTTCCTCAATAGTAGGTGGACTGAGAATATCACGTCCATCATTGTAAACAGGTGGAACTAGAGTACCACAATCATTATAATCATCATATATTGGAGGCAAGGTATCATCAAAGAAAATTTCCTCCTCAAAACTTGGGGGACTAAAAATATCATATTCATCAAAACTAGCTTCCCCAAGCTTAGACTTTTCCATAGAATTAGCAATAATGGTGTTTAAAGAGTTCATACGAATAACATTGCCACTAGCATGCAAATAAAGTTCCATAGGTTTTTTATTTTTCTCTTCAAACACTTCATGTCCTAACTCAAGATAAATATTATAAAGCTCTCTCATATTTTTGTTATTTTCCATTAAGTCTAACTACTAAATATAAAAACAAGGAATAAGTAAAAATAAGCCTAACTAGTGAAAAAAAGAAACAAAAAGAAAAAATTTCAGAATCTAAAGGAAATAACTCCGAGCACTCACACCCGAGGATGTGAGAACCTTTTACCTTACCTCCCCGGCAACGGCGCCAGAAAAGAGCTTGATGTCTACGCACGCTTCTATTCTTGTAGACAGTGTTGGGCCTCCAAGTGCAGAAGTTTGTAGAACAGCTGCAAGTTTCCCTTAAGTGGATCACCCAACGTTTATCGAACTCAGGGAGGTAGAGGTCAAACATATCCCTCTCAAGAAACCCTGCAATTAAGATACACGAAGTCTCTTGTGTCCCCAACACACCCAATATACTTGTCAGGTATATAGGTGCACTAGTTCGGCGAAGAGATAGTGAAATGCGAGTAATATGGATGGTTATAAATAATAATAATCTGAAATAAATATGGCAGCAAGCAAACATGTAGCAGAACAGGCGGAAAATGGTGTTTCAATGCTTGGAAACAAGGCCTAGGGATCCTACTTTCACTAGTGGATACTCTGAACAATGATCACATAATCGAATAACTAAATATCTTCTCTTCACTATGCTACTCTTAACCCTCTCCGATTGGATAACAAACACTAATCATTGCGTAGGGATGCAAAAAACACTCCTTAAAGTAAGCATTCCCATGTCTAGTTATCCCCACACTGTCACTATGAGCGCCCTATAAGGTACTAGACAAACACCACAATTCATAGAGGAGACACACATGGTGTGCACACTGTCACCTTTACACCGTGGGACAAGGTGACTCCAAAGTTCATTTAATAAAACACTTGAGTAGCACAAGATGAAGAGTAACATCTACTTATTCAACTAGATTACAAAACTCACGATCACATATAGATCACACCATGGGAGAGAGATGAACCACATAGCTACCGGTAGAACCACATAAGTTTTGGGGGGGGGAGAACTACTCTCTCCTCATCATAGGAGAAAGCAACAGCGAGGGAGATGGCAGTGGAGTCGATGGTGATGGCTTCCGGGGGCACTTCCCCGTCCCGGCAGGGTGCTAGAACAGAGATCTGTCCCCCGAAACTTATCGGCAGCGGCGGCGGAGCTACGGATGTATTTTGTGGAAAAGGTCAATTCCTTTAGGGTTTATGCATCGGGGAGTATATATAGGTGAAAGGACGATGCCGGGGGGGTGTCCAGGGGGCCCACACCACCAGGTGGCGCGGCCAGGGGGTGGTGGCACCACCCTATGGTGTGGCCCCCCTCCGGGGCTCTTCGGGACTTCTGGATGCTTCCAGGACTTCTAAGACTTCTGGCTTTCGAATCGTCCAATTCCGAGAATATTTCCAGAACAACTTTTCTGAAACAAAAAACAACAGAAAACAGGAACTGGCTCTGTGGCATCTTGTAAATAGGTTAGTCCCGGGAAATCGATAAAAATGACATAGAGTGTACGGAAAACATGTGGGAAACAACGTGAAAACAACATGGAACATCAGAAATTAAGGATACGTTTATGACGTATCAAGCCACTGAAGACTTTATGCAAAAACAAGATGAGCAAAATAAACTATTCACTAAAACCATGGAGGAACAATCTGTTATGCTAAGAAATATGAGCTATCAGCTTGAGAGTTTAAATAGAGAAATATCTGTGTGGCAAGTTGAAATTTCTCATGCTGAAACTTCAATTTCTTCCATGTCTAAAGTTCAATCTTCTTCGATTAATAGAATGACTGCTAAAACTGAAACCATATATGAGAATCCTTTTGCTTCTACAAATGCTATCCAGATTCGAATTGATGATAATGTTAGAATGTTAGCTGAATTGCATGCTAGATGGGAAAGAGAAGACGAAATAGCTAGAAAGAATAATATAGATAATGTTTGCACCATTACCACCACTAGTAAAACTGAAGCTTCTCATGCTAGAAAACCTTCTACTATCTATGGTAAAGTAACTGGTGTTGGAAACACTCCCACTTCTGCTAGTAAAATTGCAAAACTGCCTGAAACTGCTAAAAATATTCTAATAAAAGTGCTGAAATTTTTAGAAACATGGGGGGACAATGGTACCATTATATTTGATAAAAATGATATTGAATTTGATGATTGCAACATAATTGAAGTTATTAAGTTCTTACAAAATCTTGCTAGTTGTCCTAATGCTAGTGCTATGAATATGGCTTTCACAAAACATATTACAAATGCTCTCATGTAAATTAGAGAGGATGAATTAAGATGTGAAGCCTCTATCCCTAGGAAGATACATGATGGTTGGGAGCCTATTATTAAAATTAAAGTGAATGATTTTGATTTCAATGCTCTATGTGATCTTGGTGCTAGTATCTCTATTAGGCCCAATAAACTCTATGATATTCTTGATTTACCACCATTGGAACCTTGTTATTTGGATATTCGTATTATTGATAATGTTAGAAAGAAATCTTTTGGGGGGAGTTGATGATGTTCTTATCATGGTTAATAATACTCTTGTCCACGTTGATTTTGTTGTCTTGAATATTGAATGCAATGCTTCTTGTCCAATTGTTTTGGGAAGACCTTTTCTTAGAACTGTTGGTTATGTTATTGATATGAAAGAAGGGAATATTAAATACCAGCTCCCACTCAAGAAAGGTATGGAACACTTTCCTAGGAAGAGAATTAAGTTTCCTTTTTATTCTATTATTATAACAAGTTACAATTTGGAGGCTTCTTCACTTGAAAATACTTGATTCCACTTTTCTGGGCCTAGCAAAAAGGCGTTAAAGAAAAGCACTTTTTGGGAGATAACCCATGGTTTTATTTTTGCTTTGTTTTTCTCTGTTTTCTTTGAGTGAAGGGGTTGTATAATTCTGTAGAAACTCCTTTGTATATTTATATTCATGTTTTAGTAGTGCCAAGTAAGGTTTCTGATGAGAGTTGGAGTTGGTTTTCGGATTTCTGCACAGGAAACAGATTTTTGCTATCCACAGTAAAAAAATCATATAAAATCCTGGAAGATCAGAATGATCTGAAATATGTTGTGCTTATTCCTCAGCTAATTCCGAAACTTTTTTGTTCTTTAAGTTTTTCGATCTGAGCGACGTAAGTGCCTCGAAAAAATTCGTCTTTACAGACACTTCTGGTTTTGACATATTCTGCCATTTTTCTTGCATTTGCTCTTTTGCGATGGCAAGTGGATTTCTTTGCTTCACGAAACATCAGTGGATGTAGCTAATATTTAAAAATATCAATAACACTTGTTTAATACATAAACAATGGATTTTTAATTGTTTCACTAACCCTCTAATGCGAATTACTGTTTGAGTGTGGTGTGAAGGAAGTTTTCAAGGGTCAAGAGAAGAGGTGATATATGTGATAAAGAAGAGTGCAAGGTAAAATCTTGGGGATGCCCCCGTGGTTCATCCAAGAATATTTTAAAAATAATTAAGCATATAAGCTTGGGGATGCCCAAGGCAACCCCTGCTTCATCAACTATCTATCAGGTCACTTCTCGTGAAACTATATTTTTATTCGGTCACATAATGTGAAGTTTACTTGGAGCGTCTGTTTTTTTTCTTTCGTTTTCCTTTGTTTTATTTTGTTTTCCTTGCTGCAATAATATAGTTGGATACTATCATTATTTGTTTGGGAGAGATACACGCTCCGCTTTTTCGTTTGAATACTTGCTATGCTAGTATTCTTAGTTTTTCTTCTAGCTGCTGCAAAATTTCATGTTTAGCTCTCGTTTTCATTGCATCTCTTGTTCAGAGCTGTTAGTTTTAGCAGTGTAATGTGAGTACTCTCATGTTTTATTTCTTTAGCATTTAGAGAGTTTTTGTTAAATCATGTTTTGGATGGTGCTTGTTGGGAAAAAAACTGCTGCTTGAGGTAGAATTTTTAACGGTGCAAGTAGAAGCTTGTATAGACTATGGCTAGATTTTTTTCATATCATGCTAGATGTTCTTTTAGTTTTAAAGCCTTGTGTTTATTGAGTAGCATGATTAGCCTCAAATAGATGAGAGTGTTTAATGTGCCATTGAAATAATCATGAGTTCTTCTTGTCATATTGAAGCATAAATTTGTGGTGTTCTCCTTTGAACGTTTTATTTGGTTGACTTGGCGCATGCTCACACCATGTCTATGAATATAAACCAGTCACAAATAGCCTCTATGATCATTTAGTTTTTCAACTTGTGGTACCAGTTATGCTTTGATTAATGATGTTTATGTCGCTATGCATGATTATGGCTCTTATGCTCTCTTGATTTGTTGCTCTCAGTCTTTTGCTAGCCTCCACCTGTATTGAGTATGAGCTCTACTCATGCATCCAACTCCCAAAAACCAAGTTTTCCCATTGTGTCCACCGTACCTACCTAAATGTGGTATTTAACTGCCACTCCAAAGTAAATTTCTCATGTGCTACCTTTAATACTTTCAAAATTACTACAGTTTTGTGCTCCTGTATTAGCTCATGAGGACGTAAATAAAGAATCTTTATCTCACCTGTTGATTGGACTTTCACACCCTGGACTAGTGTCTTCATCCGCTTATCCGACGATAGAAGAGCTGGCAGCGGGGTGCCCAGCCCCAAATTAATAACACAAATTCTCTTCACTATTTTTGCCCCTGATTTATCAGTCAAAGCATAATTGTGTAAACACAAGATAAAGAGTGATTACCTTCTACCCAGATGCGTCCTTCTATGGGAGCCGCTCTTGTGAAGTCTAGTTGTCTTGTGACGTACTGTATTTTCTGTTTACCATTCGTTGACATAAGCATACACCTCTCTTAAAATATAGATACTCATCCATGGTATGTGATTGTTGGCAGGCACCTGAGGATTCGGTTAGCCATGGTTTGTGAAAGATGGTTGCGAGGAGTGTCAAACTTTTTATACCTCTATTTAATAAAATAAAAGCTCTAGCACATGAGTGATCCATGCTTCCCTCTGTGAAGGTCCTTTCTTTTACTTTTATTTTGAGTCTCCATCTTCTAACTTTATGCACAGTTGAGAGAGAATTTTTTCCATTCTGAGTTTAATGTGCATTTCTCCTAGAAACATTATTAATTGATTCATGATGTGTTATTGCTTGTTCTCTAATTATTTGTCCTAGTCTTCCTCGTGAACTTTGAAGGTGTCTTGGCATTTATGTTTTACCCCACTCTTAAGGACTAGCGAAATATCACTTTGACATGTTCTCTCTATACTTGAAACAAACGTATATCTTTCTTTGCATTTTTATTCATGGTATTTTATTTGAGTTACTTATCATGATGAAAGGTGATTGCTATGCTTTATTATTAAAGTTCTATTTATCATGCTTGTGTGAAACTTCTATGATCTCAGCTTACTTATGCTTTTTACATTATTGATGATCAAGTTTATGTTGGTAGCATGTCACCTCAGAAATTTTGTGTTTTTATCGTTTACCTACTCGAGGACGAATAGGAACTAAGCTTGGGATGTTGATACGTCATAAATGTATCCATAATTTCTGATGTTCCATGTTGCTTTGTTATTGTTTCCCACATGTTTGTTATACACTTTATGCCATTTTTATCGATTTTCCGGACTAACCTATTGACAAGATGCCATAGAGCCAGTTCCCTGTTTTCTGCTGTTTTTTGTTTCAGAAAAGTTGTTCTGGAAATATTCTCGGAATTGGAAAATTTGAAGCCCGGAAGTCTTAGAATTCCCGAAGGTCCCATGGAGTCCCAAACAGACCCAGAGGGGAGCCTCAGGGGGCCCATACCTTAGGGCGGCGCCCCCCTGGACGCGCCGGGGGGTGGTGTGGGGCCCCCAGGCCTCCACCGCCTTTGCCCGTTCGCCTATTTAATCCCCCCGAGACTTAAACTCTAAAAAGATCACACTTTTTTCCCGAGAAACACCCCATGCCACCATCATCGTCATCCCAAGACCGGGAGGGTTCTGGAGCTCTCCCCGGCACCCTCCCGGAGGGGGAAATCATCACCGGAGGGGTCTATACCACCATGCCCTCCTCCGAAGTGATGCGTGAGTAGTTCATCCCTAGACTACGGGTCCATAGCAGTAGCTACATGGTTGTTCTCTCCAATTTGTACCTCATGTTTAGATCTTGTGAGCTTCCTATCATGATCAAGATCATCTTTATGTAATGCTACATGTTGTGTTTGCTAGGGTCTGATGAATGTTGAAGGCTATGTCTTCTGATTATCAATCTATCATGTTATCTTCATGCTTATGTTATTTATGATCTTGCATGCTCTCCGTTATTAGTAGATGCTCTGGCCAAGTAGATGCTAGTAACTCCAAGAGGGAGTATTTATGCTTGATAGTGGGTTGATACGTCCATTTTGCATCACTATTTTATATCATAATTTTCTGTTATTTATCGATATATTTCATGTTATGATGCATCCCTTATGTTATTTTATCTTATTTTGCATGTTTTAAAATTTTTGGAGAATAAACACCGGGACCAGGAATCTGATGGAAAAAGCACCGTCGGGATACCATATTTCAGAAGATCAGAAGAAGAAGTGGGACACCGGGGGTGTTATAAAAGTTCAGAGGAGGAACTTAGCCAGAAGGAGATCCATAGGGGGCCACCAGGGGCCCACACCATGAGGTAGCGCCCCCTTGGTTGCGCCACCTAGGGGTGTGGCCACCCTGGCCCACCTCTGGGGGGGGGGGTATTTTTCGTGTAATTGGCCCCCAGGAAACCCTAAGCCTCATACCATCGTCGAAGAATTATTCCGCCGCCGCCTCGGGGCAGAAAACACCCGAGAGAGAAAAGCTCTCTGGCAGGGAGAAATCTGCCTGGGAAATTCCTCTCCGGAGAGGGGAAATCACTGCCATCGTCACCGTCATCGCTCTGGGCATCATCAAGATCGTCGTCATCATCATCATCACCACAAGCACCATCACCCTCATCATCCACCGGCATCCCGCTGTAACAATTAGGGGCCTCTATCGTTGTTTTGCATTAGATCTCTCTCCCGGTGTGGATTACTTGTTAGTAGTTGATGCTAGTCAGATTTATCGGTGTTTGCACTTTATGACCAGATTGTTATCATTCATTATATCACCTCTGATTATGATCCATATGATGTCTTGTGAGTAGTTCGTGTTGTTCTTGAGGACATCGGAGAAGTCAAGTTGTTAGTAGTGAAGTAATGTTCAATAATATTTAATGTTTGATATTTAAGTTGTGGTGTTATTCTCCTAGTGGTGGCATGTGAACGTCGACTACATGATACTTCACCATTTATGGGCCTAGGGGGATGCATCGTGTATTTGTCTACTAATTGTGGAGTTTCCGGAGTGACAAAAACCTAAACCCCCGTTAGGAAACCATTACACGAGGGAGCGTAGGATCCCGGAGTTTAAAGCGGTGGTTAGATTTATTTCTTAATTACTTTCTTGTAGTTGCGTATGCTTGCAAGGGGTATAATCACAAGTATGTATTAGTCTTGGATGGGATGGTAAATTATCATAGGTTCACCCACACAACACTTATCAAAACACCTAACATTATTCAGGTGCATGGAACAAAAGCACTTGATAGAAACCTCCCGTGTGTCCTCGAGAACGTTTTTTAATCATAAGTAAACCTACCGGCTTGTCCTTTGCTGAAGAAAGGATTTGGGCCACTTTCTGCAATTATTACTACTGCATTTTATTTACTCGCAGTTTATTTATCTGCAATATCAAAAAACCCTACAAATCTATCTTTCAGTATTTACATTTATTCCTTCATTGAAACTGCTTGTCAACACCTTCTGGTCCTCGTTGGGTTCGACACTCTTATTTATCGAAAGTACTACGATACACCCCTTATACTTGTGGGTCATCAAGACTTTTTTCTGGCGCCGTTGCCTGGGAGCGAAGCGCTATTGGGAAGTGGAATTGATAAAGGAAGCTTCTGCTGTAAGTGATGTTTTTATTACTGTCTACTACTTTATTACACTATGTTTAGGTCTCCTTTTGAGTTCTTATTTGCGGGCACTACTACCACTGCTAGTGTAGTAAGTGACCCACCGCCTGATGATTTGGATCCTTATAAAATACCTATAAAGATTGCTAAACATGTTAGGGATAACTGTTATTCAGGTGATGGAACTTTCCATCCTGGTGATCATTTGCTCTTTTTACATGAATTATGCGAGTTGTTCAAGTGTGCAGGTATTACAATGAGCCAAGTGAAGAGGAAATTATTCTCTATATCATTGACAGGCTGAGCCTCTGAATGGTTCAAACTGCTGAAAAATAGCCAGACCATTGGATGGGAGGAAATTGTGCCTCTCTTTTATTCTAAATTCTATCCTCCCAGTGAAATTCATAGAGATCGGAATTATATATATAATTTTTGGCCTCATGTCAGAGAGAGTATTGCCCAAGCATGGGGGAGATTGAAGTTACTAATGCTCAAATGCCCTGTTCATGAGCTCCCCAGTAATATTGTTATTAGTAATTTCTATGCAAGGCTTTCTCTTCATGATAAGGATTTATCAGATGCTTTTTGTTCTGGATAATTGACACGTATGAAGGATGAAGCTAAATGGGATCTTGTTGACCGTATTCAAGAAAACACTGAAGGATGGGAGAATGACAAAGGTAGAAAGTCTGGTATAAGTTATGACTATGAATGCATTAAAACTTTTATGTCATCCGATGATTTTCATAATGTTAGTATTGTTTATGGGATTGATTCTCAAGTTGTTGCAAACTTATATAAGGCTTTTGTTTCCTATTTCGATATTCCTAAAAAGGAATGGAACAAGTACCATGCACCTTATAAAGATACTGTTAATTGTGTTCCTGCTAGAGATATAGAAGTTCATATTGTTGATTCTATTGTGCCTGAACCTTATATTAAGAAAATGCATTTCCCTGCTAAGGTAAAAGAACATTCTATGTTATCTAGTGTGATTAATAAAAGTGCAAGGAAAACTGTAGAACCCGAGGAACAAATAACTGTAGAACCTACAGTTTCAATAGTACAGGATCTTGTTTCTGAAAATGTAGAAGAGGGACACATTATATTTTGTGAAGATGCTTCTAATATTGTCTATCATCCTAGTAAATCTAGGAAACCTATTGTTCCTGTGCTATCTGTTAGGATAGGTGATCGTTGCTATTATGGTTTGTGTGATATTGGTGCTAGTTCTAGTGCTATTCCTTATGAGCTTTATAAAGAAATCATGCATGAAATTGGTTCTTGTGAACTTGAAGACATTGATGTGATTATTCAACTTGCTAATAGGGAAACTATTTCTCCAATTGGTATTGTTAGAGATGTGGAGGTCTTATGTGGTAAAACTAAATATCCTGCTGATTTTCTAGTACTAAGCACTTCTGCTAGTGATACTTGTCCTATTATATTTGGTAGACCTTTCTTAAAAACTTGTGGTGCTGTTATTGATTGTAAAAAGGAGAAAATCCTTACGAAGTTTGAAGGAGAGTCTTATGAATTTGATTTCTCCAAATTTGCTAAAGCACCTTATGAAGCTGAATTGCCTAATGAGAATTATAGAGTTGAACAATTGGCTGCTATTGCTCTTGCTCCTAACAATCCTTTGCAGCAATACATGGAAGACCACGAAAGTGATGTCTTTATGGAAGAAAGGAATGAAATTGACAAGATTTTCCTACATCAGCCAGCGATGCTGAAACATAATTTACCGGTGGAAGACTTGGGCACCACTTTACCACCCAAGGAGGATCCTTTTTTTATTTAAAACTCTTGCCTGACAATCTTAATTATGCTCATATTGATGATAATAAATTATATCCTATTATTATTAGTTCTAAACTTTCTGGTAAAGAAGAAGAGAGATTATTGGGAATATTGAAGAAACACAAAGGTGCTATTGGTTATACTCTTGATGATTTGAAGGGGATTTCTCCTACAATATGTCAGCATGTTATTAATATTGAACCTGATGCAAAGCCAGTTATTGAGCATCAACCCTGTTTAAATCCTAAGATGAAGGATGTGGTAAGAAACGAGGTATTAAAACTCCTTGATGCTAGTATTATTTATCCTATTGCTAATAGTAGATGGGTTAGCCATGTGCATTGTGTCCCTAAGAAAGGAGGGATGATTGTTGTGCCAAATGAAAATAATGAACTTATCCCTCAAAGAGTAGTGGTTGGTTATAGGACGTGCATTGATTTTAGGAAGGTTAACAAAGTTACTAAGAAAGATCATTATCCTTTGCCTTTTATTGATCAAATGTTAGAAAGGTTTTCTAAGAAAACTCATTTATGCTTTCTTCATAGTTATTCTGGGTTCTCTCAAATTGCTGTTAGAAAGCCTGATCAAGAGAAAACAACTTTCACTTGTCCTCTTGGAACCTATGCTTATAGACGTATGCCTTTTGGTTTATGTAATGCTCCTGCTACTTTTCAAAGATGCATGTCTGCTATCTTTCATGGTTTTTGTGAAGAAATTGTGGAAGTCTTCATGGACGATTTCTCCGTCTATGGAACTTCTTCTGATAATTGTTTGCAGAATCTTGATAAAGTTTTGCAGAGATGTGAGGATACTAATCTTGTTCTTAATCGGGAGAAATGTCATTTTATGGTTAAAGAAGGAATTGTACTTGGACATAAAATTTCTGAAAGAGGTATTGAAGTTGACAGAGCTAAAGTTGAAGCTATTGAGAAAATGCCCTGTCCTAGGGATGTTAAAGGTATTCGTAGTATTCTTGGTCATACTGGTTTCTATAGAAGGTTTATTAAATATTTCTCTAAAATATCAAAGCATCTTAGTAATCTTCTTCAAAAGGATGTACCTTTTGTTTTTGATGAAGATTGTAAAGAAGATTTTGACATTTTAAAGAAGGCTTTAATATATGCCCCTATTGTTCAACCCCCCTTATTGGAATTTACCATTTGAAATTATGTGTGATCCTAGTGATTATGTTGTAGGTGCTGTTCTTGGACAACGAATAGATAATAAGTTAAATGTTATTCATTATGCTAGTAAAACTCTTGATGCTGCTCAAAAGAATTATGCTACCACTGAGAAAGAGTTCCTAGCTGTAGTTTTTTGCTTGTGATAAATTTAGGCAGTATATTTTTTATTCTAAAGTTACGATTCATACTGATCATGCTACTATTAAGTACCTTATGGAAAAGAAAGATGCTAAGCCTAGGCTTATTAGATGGGTGCTTCTCTTACAAGAGTTTGATTTACATATTGTGGATAGGAAGGGTGCTGAAAATCCTGTTGCTGATAATTTGTCTAGATTAGAAAATATCTCTGATGACTGATGCTCGTGATACACACGTCTGTTGGGAGACCCCTTAGTTAGGAACCAAGGTTATCAATCTAGTAGGAGAAAGAGGACCTTCGGAAGGTTGATGCCACTGACGGTGGTACTGGCGCTTCACCGGTGTCAGCAACAACGTGGAACCTGCACACAACACAACCAAAATACTTTGCCCCAAGGGTACAGTGAGGTTGTCAATATCACCGGTCTGCTGAAAACAAAGATTAGACGTATAGTGTGGAAAACAGTGTATGCTTGCAGTAAGTAAAGAAAACATGAAAATGTTATGGTTTGTTTAATAGTGTGGAAAAATGGACCGGGGTTCATAGTTTCACTAGTGGTGTCTCTCCATAAAAGATAGCATGCTGGGTGAACAAATTACAGCTGGACAATTGACAAATAGAGGTTGAACCGTAGTGCACAATATTACATGAAGATTACTATGATATTTAGTGCGGTCATTACAACAAGATACATAGACCGACATCCATCTGCATCTATGACTAATAATCCACCCTCAGGTTATCATCCGAACCCCTTAGGTATTAAGTTGCAAGCAACAGATAATTGCATTAAACAAAGTGTGTAATGTAAGCAATGATTATGCACGCGGGCACTCTCACCGCTGTTTTCTCCCCAATGGCAACATCACATCCTCCCCATTCACGTTTCTGTCACTCGAGCAAGGCAACAAGGAGGCCCACTATCAAGCATAAATACTTCCTCTTGGAGTCACTAGCAACTACTTGGCCAGAGTAACCACTAGCAACGGAAAGCATGCAAGATCACAAATAACATATGCAATAAACACTGTAATCAACTTGGCATAAGGTCAATATTCACCGGATCCCAGCAAACACGACATATAGAATTACATAAGATCAATCTCGATCATTGTCGGATATATACCGAATAGGGGTATAGAAGATGGTAGACAAAAGAGCTGGACTACCAGGGTGGCCTGCAAGGTAATGGACTTAGGTCCATTGGGCGGCCCAGTAGTCCGACGCGTAGAAGCCGGATTCTAGAAGAACCCGGATCACGGCCCGCGTGATCTGACTTGGAGGAGAAGACGGATTCCTTACTTTCCAAGTTACAAGTTAAACGTAGTCTTCGAGGTTTCTGGTTCTGTAAGCCCTAATCCGGCTATTATATAAAGCCGGACGGGAGATAGATTTCATAAGTTCAATAAGTTCCTTTAGTCCAAGGTTCTAGGTTCTAGCTTAAGCCTTGCGCAACTCGCCGGGAAGTTCATCCTCGTCGAGTAGCTAGATCTATTCCCTTACATTGTAACCTTATTATACGGGCTTTAGTCCCTCATAGTGAGAAGTGCAGGAGTAGGTACGCCGTACTGTCGCGACGTACCGAACCTGGGTAAATCTCGTGTTCTGTGTTTACTACGCTATCCCGTTACCCCACGTCTCTACCGTAGTCTCATGGCACCCCAGTCTATGAAAACTACTACGATGTCTCGACAGTTGGCGCCCACCGTGGGGCAAACGACGTCAGGCGTGAAGTTCCGATCTGGGATTTTAGGCGGAATCGGAAGATCGATCACTGTCGGAAGCTTGGAATTCGACAACGACGTCGGGCGCTTCCTCGACAACGGATCCTACATCCCGGCGCAAAACCATCTGGTAAGTGCCTGCGTTTTACCGATTGGATCTGCAAATATCTTTATCGGATTAACCGCGGAAGCAATGGGGTTTTGCGGTGAAAGCAATTATCTCCCACCCGCCCTATACCCAGTCGAAGACGACTATGATGCCGGATTTTGCTCAGATCGCCGACAAAACAGTGATACCCACTTTATCGGCATGGTGCAATCCGAGATCGCCGAAAACACGGATGACGGAAATCCCGTGCAAGAGGCAGACAACAATACACCCGTCCCAGAGACGGAAGAACCAATACCCGTCACAGAGACGGAAGATCCGACATCTGTCAACCAGACGATGAACTCGGAAACAGAGTCCGTGCTTGCCGCCATTGAGGCGAGACTGGAGTCGGAAACCGGATCGGATAACTTTTCCGAAGACGAAGATGACGATGCCTTCGTACGAAAAGTTAAATCCTTTCAAGAGGGATTCCATGAAGTGCTAATGGCAAAACCAGCCGATACAACGGGTGCCGATAGCCAGGAAAGCCCTAAAACCCCTCCGCCAGCAGAGGAGAGGGAAGACGGAGAAACTTCTCCGATATTTCCTAATGTCAAGGAGATGACAGAGGATGAACCTGTCAAAAAACCTCCCTCTTCCAAGAAAAAGCACCGTGCTTCTAAAAAACTCCAGTACAAACTCCGGAAGAAAAAGTCAGCTGATCTCGCTGATGAAAACCTGGAAGTTGGAGATGTTAGTGGCACAAAGCCTACGGAAAAGAAATCTAAGGAAATCACTGCTCCGCCAATGACAGAACTGGAAGAGCAGGAACTATTACAAACTCCAGTGGGACCCAATGAACCCCCTGAGATGCTGGAAGCCAGGAGACAAGCTTTCCAACGGCAACAGCAACAACTGCTTAGATCTCGGCAACACCTCCAACAAACCCATAATGACATCAAAATTATGAAGGAGGAAATTGAGGAGTACGAGAGAAAGCACAGATCTGTCTTAAAACCTACAAGGTTACCCGGAATTACAAAACCGGAAGAACTGCCGCCGAAAGAAAGGTTCTATAACCCATCTTGGCAAAAGCAGTTAAACGGCAAAGATGCTAAGGGCGAACCAATATACAAAACCGCAGCTGAAAATGCGGAAGCAGCGTTCGCCATCTTGAACAATGATCTGTACTCCAACGGGGAAAAACTCCAAGGGGTGTATGCCTTCCTAGGAAAAGCATTACAGCAGCAACAGCGAGGACAAGAGCGATCTGGGAGGCTGCATGATAATTCCGCCCTCTGCAAAACTGTTACTTGCGCTGCTGGAGCACCTGGGCCGGAAGAACCCGGAGATTCGGATAAAAAAGAGGATCCGAGAAAAGACAAGAAAAACCCCGACAACCGGGACGCAGCGTCTAGAACCGGACCTCATCTCCCGAAAGATGGATATAAACCACACGATCGGGAAGACAAACACCGGAACGACGGCAAAATAATGCCACCTCCGAGAAACCCAGCTGAAAAAGCTGGAAGATACGATACACCTCACAGGCGTGAAAGATCTCGGACACCGCCCAAAGATAAGGAAAGATACAGGAGCAGGACTCCACCTAATCCCAGAGGGCGTGACAACGGAAGAGATAGAGATAACCTCGGAAAAACGCGTCCGCGTAACAATGGGAAAGAAAGGAGTAGATCCCCTTCCGTCCATTCAGCCGGGAGATATTCTGCGCATATTGACAGAGCAGAAAAGGATGATCTATACTTTGGTCCTAAGTGTTTCACTGACAGGATCCGAAGGATAACCCTGCATTCTGGCTTTGCCAAAGTTGGTCCAACCTACCAAAAATATACCGGCAGTACAAACCCGGATACCTGGCTTTCAGATTATTACACAGCCGTCCAGATCAACAACGGGACAGACCTGGAAGCTGTCAAGTTTCTTCCCCTAATGTTGCTAGACGGAGCCAGAGATTGGATTAATGGTTTACCATCAAGAACTGTCGACAGTTGGGATGATATGGCGAGAGTATTTACTCAGCATTTTCGAGGAACGTACAAACGCCCAAATAGCATCAATCAGCTAAACCGTTGCACCCAATTTGAAGACGAACCATACGTGGATTTCATCTCCAGATGGACTGCAATGAAGAATAGTTGCTCTGGGGTAACTGACGTACAAGCAATGCATGCTTTCGTCAATGGCCTAAAACCCGGACTTGTACCGTTCATGGTTGGCTCCAAAAAGCACAAAGATCTCGGATCTATGCTTACAACCGCTAATGAGCATGCTGCAGCCGAAGACGATATCAGAGCAAGAGGAGGCAATATTGAGTCACTGATACTGGCCAAGAAAACACCTCGTTCTGATAAAAAAGGAACCCCGGAGTCAACAACAAAGCCCAAGGAGGTTAACTTAGCCTTTGGAGGAGAAAAAGGGAACAAGTGGAAAGGCCGCAGTCCGGATCCCATCAATTACACTCCTGAGGAATGGGAGAGAATTAAGTCGGAACCCTGCGTCCACCACTCTCAATTTGGGAAGCCAACCCACACGAACGCGCAATGCCGGCTAAACAAGCATATGAAAGGCAATGCAGGATCCGGAAATAAAGGGAAGGGCTCCAAGAGGAAACCTGCCAAACAAAAGCCAGAAGCTGAAAAAGAAGACAGTGAATCGGACACTGATGATAAAATCCAGGAACAACAGCGAAAAGGCGAACCCAAATTTCCGAGAGTTGACGGAGAAGCAATGCTAACTTTCCTAGCAACCCCGTCAGCAAAGGTGGCCAAAAGGACACTTCGAGAAATAAACGCGGTTGTTCCTGCAACCCCAAAATTCTTGAAGTATTCCAACACACCGATAATCTGGGATCAGTCTGATCATCCCGGAAATATCCCTGAACCCGGCACACAAGCTCTTGTTGTAAGCCCTATTGTTCAAAACACTAGGCTAAGAAGAGTGCTGATGGACGGAGGATCCAGCATCAATATAATGTACCTGGATACACTGAAGCACTTGAAGATATCCGAGTCCCAGCTCAATTACAGCAATATACGCTTCCATGGCATTGTCCCTGGCAGGCAAGCACGGTCCCTAGGAGAAATTTCCCTAGATGTCACCTTCGGAGATAAAGATCACTTCCGGCAGGAAAAAGTATCCTTCGAAGTTGTGCCGTTCGAGAGCGTGTATCACGCAATACTCGGACGTCCGGCTTTCGCCAAGTTTATGGCAAGATCTTGCTATATCTACAACAAGCTGAAGATGCCAGGACCCAAAGGAGGAGTAATCACCATTGCCGGTGATTTCAAGCTGGCAAACGAGTTGGAGAAGCAAAACGCCCTTTGCGCTCAAAGAGTTATAGCTCAGGAAGAATTAAAGGAGTTAGCCAAGGAGGTATCGCCGAAAGAAATGCCGGCAGGAAAAGAAACTCGGAAGCCAACAGATAGCTTCAAGGCATCCGAGAATACAAGACAGGTAATCCTAGACCCCAAAGATCCGACAAAATTCGTCGTTGTAGGGACTGGGATGACCGACAAATAGGAAGGCGAGCTCATCAAGTTCCTCCGTGAGAACTGGGACATTTTTGCTTGGTGTCCAGCTGACATGCCAGGCGTACCCAGGGAACTTGCTGAGCACCAACTCAAGGTTATTCCCGGATCAAAACCCGTCAAACAAGGTCTCCGTCGATTTGACGGAAGAAGACGGAAGGCTATTGGCAAGGAAATTATCCGGCTTTTAGCAGCGGATTTCATCAAGGAGGTAATCCATACTGACTGGTCCGCAAATCCGGTATTAGTACCGAAGAAAGACACAACTGCACTCAGAATGTGTATAGATTACACAGGATTGAACAAGTTATGTCCGAAAGATAGGTTTGCGCTGCCGCGAATCGATCAAATAATAGATGCCACTGCAGGCTCTGAGCTTTTGTGCTTTTTGGATGCATACTCCGGGTACCACCAAATACGCATGAAAAAGGAAGATCAAATCAAGACTTCTTTTATAACCCCGTACGGGACGTATTACTACGTAACCATGCCTTTTGGCCTGAAGAACGCAGGTGCAACATACCAGCGTTGCATGCAACGTTGTTTGCATAGTCAGATTGGAAAAAACGTCCATGTTTACGTGGACGATATTGCTGTCGTAACCAAGGAAAAAGATACACTCCTTGAGGACTTGCGAGAAACCTTCGAAAACTTGCGCACTTACAAGATGAAGTTGAATCCATCTAAGTGCGTATTCGGGGTCCCCTCAGGAAAACTTCTAGGTTTCATCGTTTCTCACAGAGGAATAGAAGTGAACCCGGAAAAGATCAAGGCAATCTTGAATATCTCAAAGCCTACATGTGTAAAAGATGTCCAAAGATTGACGGGTTCCGCTGCAGCCGTCAGCAGATTCATTAGTCGGCTGGGGGATAAAGCCTTGCCACTATACAAACTGTTAAAGAAATCCGACAAGTTTGAATGGACAGAAGAGGCCGACGCAGCGTTAACCCAGTTAAAAGAAACCTTGATGAACGCCCCCATCTTGGCATCTCCCAAAGATGAAGAACCCATGTTGTTATACCTTACGGCTACTAGTCGGGTTATCAGTGCGGTAATCGTTGTGGAACGGGCAAAAGAAGAGCAAAGCATACCAGATCAACATCCGGTATACTACATAAGCGAAGTTTTTTCCGAATCCAAACAAAGATACCCGCACTATCAGAAACTGGCATATGGCGTATTTTTCGCATCCAGAAAGCTGCGCCATTACTTCCAAGGACATTCCATAACAGTGGTATGTAAAGCACCACTAGGAGATATTATAAACAATGCGGAGGCAACCGGCCGAGTAGCTAAATGGGGCATCGAGCTGGCAGCCTTCGACATTAAGTATCAGCCAAGAACGGCAATAAAATCCCAGGTTTTGGCAGATTTCGTCGCCGACTGGACAGAAGCAATGGAAAATACACCGATGCCAGAGTCCGAGTACTGGATCATGCACTTTGACGGATCTAAGATGAAAGAAGGAGCTGGAGCCGGCGTAGTTCTAAAATCTCCCAAGGGAGACACAATGGAGTACGTATTGCAAATACACTTCAACGCCAGTAATAATGTAGCAGAATACGAAGCCTTGCTTCATGGCTTGCATATTGCAAAAGAAATAGGGGTAAAACGCATCTTGTGTTACGGAGACTCGGATTTGGTACAGCATCAGCTCAACCAAACCTGGGACGCGAAAAGCCCCATAATGGCCGAATATCGGAGAACGGTGGATGAGTTTGCCATCTGTTTCTTCGGGTTCGAAGTCCTTCACATAAAAAGGGAGGAAAACTGGAACGCGGATGCGTTAGCCCGCATGGGATCAGAGAGAGTAACAACTTTACCACCAGGGGTATTCGTCCAGCATTTGCACGAACCATCCATCAAAGGTGGAGACGTCGATTACCCTTTAGCATCTGAAACAATTGAAGTCATGTTCGTTAAACCGGATTGGACAATCCCGTACCTAAACTTCTTAGTCAATCAGAAGTACCCGGAAGGAGCAGATGAAGTCCTGCAAAGGCAAATACAACGTCGATGCAAAGGATATGTAGTAATCAACGACCACTTATACAAACGCAGTACTTCTGGAGTTTTTCTGCGGTGTATTTCACCAGAGGAAGGAAGAGAAATATTGCAAGAAATCCATGCCGGCGATTGCGGACATCATGCTCAATCAAAAAGCATAGTCAAAAAAGCATTCCGCGCAGGGTTTTTCTGGCTAACAGCCAAGACAGACGCCGAACGCATAGTGAATACATGCGAAGGATGTCAATATTATGCTAAGCAGACCAATTTGCCGGCCCAAGCATTAAAAACTATCCCTATCACTTGGCCGTTTGCGGTCTGGGGGCTAGACATGATGGGACCGTTCAAAACTGCAAGAGGTGGACTTACACATCTACTTGTAGCAGTAGATAAGTACACAAAATGGGTGGAGGCTAAACCCATCAAAAAGCTGGATGGCGTGACTGCCAGAAATTTCATTATTGATTTAGTAATGAGGTATGGCGTCCCACACAGCATAATAACTGATAACGGGACAAATTTCTCCATTGGGGAGTTGGCAAAATACTGCCAACAAACGGGAATTCGCTTGGATCTTGCATCTGTGGCGCACCCGCAATCTAATGGACAGGTTGAAAGAATGAACAGCTCAATCCTGCAAGGAATACGCCCAAGACTCGAAACTCCTCTTCATAGAGCAGCCGGAGCATGGGTAGAAGAACTACCTTCCGTGTTATGGAGTATTCGAACGACGCCAAACAGGTCAACCGAGCAAACCCCGTTCTTCCTAGTTTATGGTGCGGAAGCCATGCTTCCAACGGACATGATCCATGATAGTCCAAGAGTGCAAAATTTTGATGACTCAGATGCCGAAGAAGCACGACAGGATGCTGTCGATCTCCTAGAAGAGGAAAGAGAACTTGTGCTTCAAAGATCCGCCATCTACCAGCAAGGTTTACGACGTTATCATAGTCGGAAAATCAGGCATCGCTCTTTTAAAGAAGGCGACTTGGTGCTGAGATTCGTGCAGCAAAAAAAGCACAAATTGGCCCCAGTATGGGAAGGACCATTTGTCATCAGTAAAGCCATGAAGAATGGATCATATTATCTTGTCGACATTCGAGATACGGAGGATGATCCCAAAAAGCCGAATCGCAAAAGAAAGAGAAAAATAGATGCTGAACTAGGAGAGACAAATAGGCCTTGGAGTATCCAGCAATTACGTCCCTTCTACACTTAGTTCAATTTCTATGT
Organism: Alopecurus myosuroides; assembly: GCA_028641055.1. NCBI lineage: Eukaryota > Viridiplantae > Streptophyta > Magnoliopsida > Poales > Poaceae > Alopecurus > Alopecurus myosuroides. The sequence goes on along the minus strand of CM054063.1, from coordinate 230,784,063 downwards.
AAACATCTTTTGAGATCATGAAATAAAGTTATCGGAATTCATATTCATTATAAGTACAAAATATTTCCGCTTTTTCTATTTCCCAATGATCTTACAAATACTCAATGTTGACCCGAATTGTGCCTGCGTGCTCGGTGTTTAAAAGCTGAATGACTCGACCTGTTAAAGGTTAAAGGAAACTCGGATTGTGCCTGCGTGCCCAAGTTTCAGAACAGTTCCTTATTTTCTCTAAGTCTTATCTGATCGTGCGTATGCTGGGTTACTGGAACTAGTTAGTAAAAATGCCTTTAGCATGATTCATGTTTTCGAGTTTCAAAACTGCTTGGTTCGTCCCCAGTTACTCGGCATAACGATTCATAGTGCTATTTGAGCCATTTCAAACACTAAGAACAGTTAAAGCATGTATACCAGATTACTTAGAAGATAAAGGAGCAGCCAAACCCGGAAAAACTTTGCAAGAAGTTTGAAATCGCAAAAGGCGGAGTTCTTGTTTCGACAAATGACATAGAAGTATTACAATATGAGTTACATTGTAAAAAAGCTACTATACGCATCCATCATCCAGGTTAAAGTGCGCCCCCTTTAAATTTCTAAGTCTTCATCACTGCCATCATTCTCGGGGGCTGCGGGCACCTCTTCTTCCGGATAAGTAATGGAGATATTTACCATGGAAGCAATCTGCGTGGCATGGCCTTCAACTTCTTTAAAGATTGCATTCATTTGTGCTTCTGAACATTCTTGAGGAATACCGGATGCTACTCGCCGGGATTTTGCATCAGGGTAGTGTAAGCGCATGAGGCCAAGTGCCATTCGCGCACCACCCCGTGCGGCAGAGCGAAGGAAAGATTCCTTCGAATTTGCTACTTCCATAATGCCATCCGGAAGTCGGTAAACTTCTGAGAATTGTATACTGCTGGTAGGCAGGAATTTATTAAGTAAACGCGTCCCTGCATTTCTGATTGAATTCCATATCTTCCCAAAGGCCCGGATCTTTTCCGTCCGAGAAATCCCTGGAAAATTTCCTGCTTTTTGACAAAAGGCAAAGATTAGATAATATAAGAATATGACATGAAAGTATTGGTAAAAGAAGTCAACTTACCAAGAACCGCGTCAATTTCATCGCTTTCTTTCATACGAGGAAATAGCATACTTTCTAAATCATTGATAATGGATTTATCCTCTGCTGCCTGCAAAGAAGCCTTGGATTGCGCAATCCCAAGGGCTAGATTACTGGCTTCCAGTTCTTCTCGAACTTTTGAAAGTTCTCTTTGAAGGTTGGAGTTTTCTTCACGAAGTTGAGAAAAATAAGCAGCGTTCGCTGTAAGCTTCTTGGCTTTGGTTAAAGCAGCTGGAAAGCAGGGACAAAATAATCCGACATTACGGCAAGGTTTAGAAAAAACTTTCCAGCAAAAGTCAACAAACACGAAGAAAAATACCGGTGGCTTTGGATAATTGCTTTTGAGTCGACGCCAGTTCGTTGCTCTTTGATTCAATAGCAGATTGAAGTGTTTTTACTTCTTTGCTTTTGAGGCTAAGTTTTTTCAAAACTTCCACGTTTATGGCATCTGCGGAATGCTGAAACATGGAAATGAAAGCCAGATGCTTAAGTTTGAACAAGCATACAAAGAATCATTAAGAGGAATTTAGATTTTCAACTTAATGCTTGGGGGCTAGAGGTATTACCTGGCTCATTTCTGGCAAATCAGTTAAGGTCTCCTTGAATTCTTGGGCATATTCCATGAAAAGAATTCCTACGTGGTGAAGGCCATCGTGTATGACCTGCCGGGGCGAGAATGCGATATTGTTGCGGATAACTAATCCATTTTGCGGCCAAGGGCGAACCAGAGGCGCAGGAGCAAAAAACTTCTTAGCTTCCGGACGAATATATCCGAGTTCGTCGAAAAGTTCTTCTTTCACTCGGATATCATCTGGAGCAGGAATGGATTCGTTTCTGACGGGTGATTGAAGATTTCCGCCCATTGGCATATTCGTTTTCCCCTTTTTTCCTGCAGCTGCAGAAGGGAATTCTTCTTTGATGGTAGTTTGCCTCTTGCGCTTTTGGGTGTTGTAAAACTCGGCGTACAATTGGCTGATTTCAGCATCAGAAGCAAGATCATCTTCTCCAAGTTCGTCAAACTAGGAAAGAATCAGCAGTATGTTAAAAATAAAGAGAGAAGATAATCCGAGGAAACTCAGAAACAAGGGAAGAGAAGTACCTTAGGAACCAGATTTTCCGCATGATATATGGCTAGACTCTCTTCAACCTGGCTATTAGCGGCAACTATCTGATGAAGGCGTTCGACAAAATCCTTCTTGCTAAAGGATCTATCAGTGCCTCTCATGCTATCTTCCGGTCCCGTGTACTCACAAAGAAGTCGGGAACGAAGGGATAAAGGTTGTACGCGACGTCCAAACCAGCATAACACGATATCCTTCCAAACCAAAGGTGGTTGAGAAGAAGAAAGTTTGGCAATGCGACGCTTTATTTTCATCAGGCTTTCAGGCAAATCCTCTGTTATTTCAAGTGTCCAATTTTCATGAGGAATGGCAGCAGAATTAACGAAGGGAGGAAGTCCGGTTTCTTTGTTGGGGAACGGAATGTCTTGATGATAAAAGAAAGAACCTAGCCAAGATTGGTCAGGTTTCGGCATTCTTATCCTGGGGTACCATTCTTCCCTAAAGTTTCTAAGGATAAAAGATATGGTACCACAGATGGGTGAGACACCGTTTGTGATATTGTGTTTTACCTCGAAACAATAATGCCAGAAGTCTAAATTGGGAGTTATTCCAAGATACCCTTCGAAAAGAGCTTGGAAACTAGCTAATTGGAGGATGGAATTTGGAGAGATATTATGGGGTTGGACACCATAGAAATTGAGGACGTCTAGGAAAAAGGCGGAAGGAGGGAAACCCATACCTCTCGTGATATGAGAAGTGAGGAGGACGCGTTCACCTTCCTTTGGCTTGGGCTCTGGCTCATTCTTCGAGATCCGCCATTTGCCTTTAACTATTAATCTGTCCCTTGACATCCGACGAAGGAGGACGAGTGAAGTATCACTCTGATTCCAAATTCCGACAAATTCTGCTTCTTCGTCAGATCCGGCGGAGAAGCGCTCAGTGCCACGAGAGTGAGTCTTGACCTCCGCCGTTTCCCGTGTGAACGGCGGGGATGTTGTCGTGCTTGGACCCGATACGTCCGCGGCGGCGAAAGCGTTTCCCCCGCCCGCCGCGGATGCCGTGGTTCTTTCCGGCCCGCCGCCGGCATGCTTGGGCGACCCCAGCTGTGGATCCAGGTCGCCCAAAGGCTCGTTGATGGAGGCACGGGCCGGTGAGGACGACGGAGAGGCCATCGTTTTCGGCGGTGACGGAGCGCTCCGGCGTGCAAAGGGCTCGTCGGGGTAAGGATTCGTTCTAAGCTCTCGTGCTCGCGTTTGCGTCAATGGCGTGGGCAGAAGGAGTGAGGAAAGATTTTCGGAGACGACGAAGACGGCTATTTATAGCCTGAAAACCCTCTAGATACGCGCCAACGGCTCTTTTGACCGTTGGATGTTTGACGCGTGTCGCTCGCCGGAAAATCCGGGAAACGGAACGACAGAGGAATGATGGCTATCTCCTCGTTTCTCGTGAGAATCTGTCAGAGATACGTTGCAGGGTTTCCCGCGTGAAACCAAGCGGCGCTTGCGTCAGCATGATTAAAGCGCTGATGTCACGTGTTCCTTTTCCGCGAAGGATCGCGAGAAGAAAAGCCGGATTTTCATAGTTCCGAGTTTTATGTTACCATCTCCTTTGAAAGGAAAGAAGAAAGAATCAAGACTGCTGAATCAAGTTTCCCGGACAAAATGTATTTGACGAAAGGCGGAGTTTCAGAGTTTTGATCCTTCCTGGGGGCTACTGTCGGATATATACCGAATAGGGGTATAGAAGATGGTAGACAAAAGAGCTGGACTACCAGGGTGGCCTGCAAGGTAATGGACTTAGGTCCATTGGGCGGCCCAGTAGTCCGACGCGTAGAAGCCGGATTCTAGAAGAACCCGGATCACGGCCCGCGTGATCTGACTTGGAGGAGAAGACGGATTCCTTACTTTCCAAGTTACAAGTTAAACGTAGTCTTCTAGGTTTCTGGTTCTGTAAGCCCTAATCCGGCTATTATATAAAGCCGGACGGGAGATAGATTTCATAAGTTCAATAAGTTCCTTTAGTCCAAGGTTCTAGGTTCTAGCTTAAGCCTTGCGCAACTCGCCGGGAAGTTCATCCTCGTCGAGTAGCTAGATCTATTCCCTTACATTGTAACCTTATTATACGGGCTTTAGTCCCTCATAGTGAGAAGTGCAGGAGTAGGTACGCCGTACTGTCGCGACGTACCGAACCTGGGTAAATCCCGTGTTCTGTGTTTACTACGCTATCCCGTTACCCCACGTCTCTACCGTAGTCTCATGGCACCCCAGTCTATGAAAACTACTACGATGTCTCGACAATCATGATAGGCAGCTCACGAGATCTAAACATGGAGGCATATGAGGAGGAGACAACCATCTAGCTACAGCTACGAACCCGTAGTACAGGGATGAACTACTCACGCATCACTCCGGAGGCAGGCATGGTGATGTAGAAGCCTCCGGTGATGATTTCCTCTCCGGCAGGGTGCCACAAAACAACTTCAGAACCCTCCTAATCTAGGGTTGACAGTGACGGTGGCTGCGGAACTTTTTCGGGGATTTTGATCAGGTGCTTAGGATTTTCCATCCGGGGGGCTTAAATATGCCAAACGGCAAAGGCGGTGGAGGCCAGGGGGGCCCACACCCATAGCTGGCGCAGCCAAGGGCCGCGCCACCCTATGGTGTGGCCCCCTGTTGCCCCTCTTCGACTCCTCTTCGGTCTTCTAGATGTTTCGGGGGGGAAATAGGACTTTCGGGCTTCGAACTTTCCAATTCCGAGAATATTTCTAGAACAACTTTTGTGAAACTAAAAACAGCAGAAAACAGGGAACTGGCTCTGTGGCATCTTGTCAATAGGTTAGTCAGGAAAATCGATAAAAATGACATAAAGAAGGGAGAAAACATGTAGCAATTGGCATAATATCATCATGGAGCATCATAAATTAGGGATACGTTTATGACATATCAAGAATCCCCAAGCTTAGTTCCTACTCGTCCTCCAGTAGGTTTCTAAGGTGATATGCTACTAACATAAACTTGATCAATCTAATGTAAAAGCATATGCATGCTGACATCATAAAACTTTAAACACAGGCATAATAAATAAAACTTTAATAATAAAGCATAGCAATTACTTTGCATCAGGAAGAGTAACTCAAATAAAGCATCATGAATAATAATGCAAAGAAAGGTAAACGTTTGTTTCAGGTATGGAGAAAGCATGACAAAGTGATATTTTGATAGTCCTTAAGAGTGGGGAAAAACATAAATGCTAGGACAGCTTCAAAGTTCAAGAGGAAGACTAGAAAAAATAATTTAAGAACAAATGATATCACATCATGAAGTAATTATTAATGCTTATGGGACAAATGCACATAAAACTCAGAATGGCAAAAATGCTCTCTCAACTGTGCATAAAGTTAGAAGATGCAGACTCAACATAAAAGTAAAAGAAAGACCCTTCGCAGAGGGAAGCAGGGATCACTCATGTGCTAGAGCTTTTTATTTAATTAAACAGAGGTATTAAAAGTTTGACACTCCTCCCATCCATCATTCACAAACCATGGCTAACCGAATCCTCGGGTGCCTGCCGACAATCACATACCATGGAGGAGTTTCTATATTTTTGGAGATGTATGTAATGCCAACGAAGGGTAAACAGAAAATACAGTACGTCACAAGCCAACTGGATTCACAAGAGCGGCTCCCATGGTGAAGGATGCAACTGGTGTAGAAGGTCATCCCTCTTTCTCTTTTGTTTACACAATTATGCTTTGACTGATAAATCAGGGGCAAAAATAGTGAAGAGAATTTGTTTGTATTAATTTGGGGCTGGGCACCCCGCTGCCAGCTCTTCTATCATTTGGATAAGCGGATGAAGCCACTAGTCCAGGGTGTGAAATCCAATCAACAAGTGAGATAAAGATTCTCTATTTACGTCCTCGTGAGCAAAAACAGGAACATAAAGCAGGAGTAATTTTGAAGGTTTTAAAGGTAACACATGAGCAATTTACTTTGGAATGATAGTTAAATACCACATGTAGGTAGGTATGGTGTACACAATGGGAAAAACTTTGGTTTAAGGGAGTTTGGATGCACGAGTAGAGCTCATACTCAGTACAGGTGGAGGCTAGCAAAAGACTGGGACCGACAAATCAAGAGAGCATAAGAGCCATAATCATGCATAGCGACATAAGCATCATTAATTAAAACACAAACAGTATCACAAGTTCAAAAACTAAGTGGTCATGGAGGGTATTCGTGACTGGTTTGTAGTCATAAACATGGTGTGAGCATGCGCCAAGTCAACCAAGTAAAAAATGCAAAAGAGAATACCATAAATTTATGCTTTACTATGACAAGAACAACTCATGAATCTTTCAGTACATATTAAACACTCTCAGATATTTGAGGCTAATCATGCTACTCAATAACCATAAGGCTTTAAAACTGAAATAACATTTAGCATGGCATGAAAAAGTCCTAGCCACAGTCTATACAAGCTTCTACTAGTACTGTTATAAATTCTACTTCAAGCAGCAGTTTTCTTTCTCCCAACAAGCACCATATAAAACATGCTTTAACAAAAAATACTATTTATGATACAGCAAGAAAACATGAGAGTGCTCACATAACACTACTAAAACTAACAGCTCTGATAAGAGATGCATGCAAAACAAGAGGTAAATAAATGCAACAGCCAAACAGAGACTAAGAATACAACGTATTCTCAAGAAAAAGCGTAGCGTGTCACTCTCCAATAAAACAATGCTGGGGTCCAACCAAGCTTATTATGGAAGTAAAACAAAAACTGAAAGCAAAAGCAAACTGAAAACATAAATAAAATACGCTCCAAGTAAATCACATAAGATGCGACCGAATAAAAATATAGTTTCACTAGAAGTGACCTGATAATTTGTTGGTGAAGAAGGGGATGCCTTGGGCATCCCAAAGCTTAGACGCTTGAGTCCTCTTGGAATTTTCTTGGGTATACCACCGGGGCATCCCCAAGCTTAGGCTTTTCACTCTTCTTGATCACATCATATCATCCTCTTCTCTTGACCCTTGAAAACTTCCTTCACATCAAAATTCTCACAATCTTCATTAGCAACGTTAGTGCAATTCAAATAATATATTCATATGGTTCAGTTTCAACACAAGTCTAACACTCAAAAACACATTAGATACTGTCACAACTTCTTTCAAAACTCTTTTTCTCAAAAGAACACCAAAAGAAAGAGATTAAGATGCAAATGTGATAAATGGCAGAAACCTGTCAAAACAGAATAGTAGGAAAACATCGATTTTTTCAAAAATCTTCTGTTGCTCAAATAAAAAATGGTCTTCTAAGAAAAGTTTCTTATATAACTCAGTATTAAGCACAAAAAATCTCAGGTCATTTTGAATTTCTGCGATTTTTAACAAAATTAACAGTGGACACCAGAAATCTGTTTCCAGCGCAGAAATCCGAAATATAGTGTCAACTTTCCACTAGAGGCTTTACTTGGCTCAACAAAAACACAAAAGGAAAGATACAGAAGGGTTGCTAAGGAAATAGAAAACACCCAAGTGCAAAGCACACGAAAGAAAACGAAGGAAAGCTTAACGAAAACAGAGAAATAAAACGGGTTGTCTCCCGGTAGCGCTTTCTTTAACGCCTTTGAGCTAGGCACATAAAGCCAGAAGATGCTCACATAAGGAATATGAGTTAAGAAAAATAGAGCATAAAGAACAAAGTATAAAACAAATTTATGTCTAACCCACTTTCTATGCATAGGAATCTTCTAAAGAAATAAATTAAAGAAGCTCAAACTAGAAATCATGGGAAGGTAGAACAAGAGCAACTTAAAAACTTTCAACAAAAAGAGAGGTGTTTTAGTAACATAAAAATTCCTACAACTATATTTTACTCTCTCATAGTAATTTTCAGTAGCATCATGAACAAACTTAGCAACATAATTATCACATAAAGCATGTTTGTTAGGGTCTAAAAGCACACAATTCATATCAAGCTCAAAAATAGTGGGATCAAAATTTAAAATCAGCTCCTCTTTCTTCCCACTTTTAGAAATATCAAAACAAGATGATTGATCACTCATAAAAGGTATAGGACACATTATAGCAATCCTATTTTCAGTAACATTATGATTTATAACATCAAGTAATATAGGACCATCATCTAGAGCATTATCATAAGATTTATCAAAGTAGAAAGGATTATCATAGTGGTATCAAGGTCACAAGTATCCATTTCATCAAATAATGTATGAGTTAAAGAGTTACTATCATTGGGAGGTAGACATGGGTAGCTCCATTCTTCCTCCTCTTGATCATCACTCTCCTCCTCTTTTTCATCCAATGAGCTTCCAGATTCAGCAATTTGTTCTTCCATAGGCTCCTACAAGGCATCAGTTACTTCCTTAGGTTGAGAGAATTTATTAAGATATTCCATTATGTAGTAATTGCAATCCTTGTAATTATCAAAGCAATATTCAAGTATAACATAAATCTCGTATTTATAAGGTGCATCATCAATACTTTCACGCAAATAGGAAATTTCGAATGCACCCTTCCAAGAAATAAATTCTTCACTTTGTTCCACATCATATAATTCATAATTTCCCTTAATATAAGAAGATATGGTAACACTATCATTATACTCACATTGAAAAGGGAGGTGTTTATACCTCCTACAGCAGCAAGATTTATCAAAGCAATAAGTAACATTATAAGTAGATCACAAGTTTTTAGCATAGTCATGCAATTTATTAATTTGCTCCCATAAGTGTATTCCTTTTTGTGACAAGCGGTGTTACTTATAATGTTTTTGTTGTTCATCTATGAACCCACCTTGCCTATAAGATCTAGTTTCAAATACATCAAACATTGATAGCAAGCATGATAAAGCAAAAAATAACAACTAGAATAAGAACTAATTTTTTGTGTTTTTGATAAAGAGAAGCAAACAAGACAAAATAAAAACAATATAATAAACAAAATAAAGAGGTTGAGAGTGAGATACTCCCCTTGCCAGAAGACTTCCTTCTCCCCGGCAACGGCGCCATAAAATATCCTTGATGCTCGTGATACACACGTTTGTTGGGAGACCCCAAGAGGAGGGTATGATGAGCACAGCGGTAGGTACTTCCCCTTTGTTAGGAACCAAGGTTATCAATCCAGTAGGAGAAAGAGGACCTTCGGAAGGTTGATGTCACTGACAGCGGTGCTGGTGCTTCACCGGTGTCAGAAACAACGTGGAACCTGCACACAACACAACCAAAATACTTTGCCCCAACGGTACAGTGAGGTTGTCAATCTCACCGGTCTTGCTGAAAACAAAGATTAGATGTATAGTGTGGAAAATAGTGTATGCTTGCGGTAAGTAAAGAAAGGAGGAAATTGTTGTGGTTTGTTAAACAGTGTGGAAAAATGGACCGGGGTTCATAGTTTCACTAGTGGTGTCACGCCATAAAAGATAGCATGCTGGGTGAACAAATTACAACTGGGAAATTGACAAATAGAGGTTGCACCGTAGTGCACAATATGACATGAAGATTACTATGATATTTAGTGCGGGCATTACAACAAGATACATAGACCGACATCCATCTGCATCTATGACTAATAATCCACCCTCAGGTTATCATCAGAACCCCCTTAGGTATTTAGTTGCAAGCAACAGATAATTGTATTAAACAAAGTGTGTAATGTAAGCAATGATTATGAACGCGGGCACTCTCGCCACTGTTTTCTCCCTAATGGCAACAACACATCCTCCCGCTTCATGTTTCTGTCACTCGAGACAGGCAACAAGGAGGCATGAACCCACTATAAAGTATAAATACTTCCTCTTGGAGTCACTAGCAACTACTTGGCTAGAGTAACCACAAGCAACGGAAAGCATGCAAGATCACAAATAACATATGCAATAAAGACTATTATCAACTTGGCATAAGGTTAATATTCATCGGATCCTAGCAAACACATCATATAGAATTACATAAGATCAATCTCGATCATGATAGGCAGCTCACGAGATCTAAACATGGAGGCATATGAGGAGGAAACAACCATCTAGCTACAGCTACAAACCCGTAGTCCAGGGATGAACTACTCACGCATCACTCCGGAGGCAGGCATGGTGATGTAGAAGCCTCCGGTGATGATTTCCTCTCCGGCAGGGTGCCAGAAAACAGTTTCAGAACCCTCCTGATCTAGGGTTGATGGTGACGGTGGCTGCGGAACTTTTTCGGGGATTTTGATCAGGTGCTTAGGGTTTTCCATCCGGAGGGCTTAAATAGGCGAAATGGCAAAGGCGGTGGAGGCCAGGGGGGCCACACCCATAGCTGGCGCGGCCAAGGGGGGCCACGCCACCCTATGGTGTGGCCCCCCTGTTGCCCCTCTTCGACTCCTCTTCGGTCTTCTGATGCTTCCGGGGAAATAGGACTTCCGGGCTTCGAACTTTCCAATTCCAAGAATATTTCTAGAACAACTTTTCTGAAACTAAAAACAACAGAAAACAGGGAACTGGCTCTGTGGCATCTTGTCAATAGGTTAGTCCGGAAAATCGATAAAAATGAAATAAAAAAGGGAGAAAACATGTAGCAATTGGCATAATATCATCATGGAGCATCAGAAATTAGGGATACGTTTATGACGTATAAGTGACCCTATTCCTGTTAATGATAGTTTTCCTAATGAACAGTTGGCTGCAATAAAAGTGAGCTCTCAAGAGAGTCCATGGTATGCTGATTATGCTAACTTTATTGTTTCGAAGTATTTGCCTCCTACCTTTACAGCTCAGCAAAGAAGAAAATTCTTCTATGATTTGAGGCATTATTTTTGGGATGACCCACACTTTTATAAAGAAGGTGTTGATGGTATTATGCGAAGATTTGTTCCTGAAAATGAACAATAAGAGATATTGAGAAAATGTCATAGTAGTGCTTATGGAGGACATCACGCTGGAGATAGAACTGCACATAAGGTTCTACAATCAGGTTTTTATTGGCCTAGTCTCTTTAAAGATGCTAGAAAGTTTGTTTTATCTTGTGATCAATGTCAAAGGGTTGGCAATATTTCTAGACGTAATGAAATGTCTATGAATTATTCTCTTGTTATTGAACCGTTTGATTGTTGGGGTTTTGACTTTATGGGTCCTTTCCCTCCTTCAAAAGGCTACAATCATATTCTTGTTGATGTTGATTATGTTACTAAATGGGTAGAAGCTATACCTACTAAAAGTGTTGATGGTGAAACCTCATTAAAAATGCTTAAAGACATCATTTTCCCTAGGTTTGGTGTACCTAGATATCTTATGACTGATGGGGGTTCTCATTTTATTCATGGTGGTTTTAGAAAAACTCTTGCTAAATATGATATTAATCATAGAATTGCCTCACCCTATCATCCTCAAACTAATGGGCAAGTATAATTATCAAATAGAGAAATCAAATCTATCTTGCAAAAGACTGTTAGCAAATCTAGAAAAAACTGGGCTAAGAAATTAAATGATGCTCTGTGGGCTTATAGAACTGCTTACAAAAATCCCATGGGCATGTCTCCTTATAAGATGGTTTATGGAAAATCTTGCCACTTGCCCCTAGAATTAGAACACAAAGCTTATTGGGCAGTGAAAGACCTAAATAGAGATTTTAAAATTGCTGGTGAGAAAAGGTTGCTTGATTTAAGTTCTTTAGATGAATGGAGGAGTGAAGCATATGACAACGCTAAGATCTTTAAGGAGAAAGTTAAAAGGTGGCATGATAAGAGAATTATTAAATGAGAATTTCATGTTGGTGAGAAAGTGTTATTGTATAGGTCTCGTCTCAGATTTTTTGCAGGAAAATTACTCTCGAGATGGGAAGGACCTTTTGTTATCAAAGAGGTATATCGTCCGGGGGTAATTAAAATTGTTTCCCTTGAAGACAACTCTTCACAAGTGGTTGTCAACACCTTCTGCTCCTCGTTGGGTTCGACACTCTTATTTATCGAAAGTACTACGATACACCCCCTATACTTGTGGGTCATCATGGGTTCATGCCTCCTTTGCATCTGTGCTCGAGTGACAGAAACGTGATAGATGTATGGTGTGCTGTTGCCATTAGGGAGAAAACAACGGTGTTTACCTAGTTTACATTGTTTACATTACACACTTTGCTTACGACGATAATCTGTTGCTTGCAACTTAATACCCAACGTTTGTTCGGATGATATTTGGAGGGTGGATTATTAGTCATAGATGTAGTTGGATAACGTTCTATGTATTTTGTTGTAATGCCCGCACGAATCACATAGTAATCTTTATGTCTTGCATATGCACTACATCGCAGCCTTCATTTCTGTCAATTGCCCAGCTGTAATTTGTTCACCACACATGTTATTTATCTTTCACGGAAAGACACCACTAATGAACTGTGGAACCCGGTCCTTTTTTCTCATACTGATAAAACACCTACTGCTCTCATACTGCTCTCATACTGTTTTCCTACTGTTTTCCACACCATGCGTTTAACCTCTTTGTGTTCAGCAAAACCGGTGAGATTGACAACCTCACTACTTCGTTGGGGCAAAGTGATTTGATTGTGTTGTGTAGGTTCCACGTTGCTGCTGAACCGGTAGTGCACCCTCACATCTCAGCTGCTTCAACCTTTTGAAGTTACTCCTTCCTCCTACTGGTCGATTCAACCTTGGTTTCTTTCTGAGGGAAACTTGTTGCTGCACTCTTCATACCTTCCTCTTGGGGTCTCCCAACGAACATGTGTTCACACGCGTCACCACCCCAGGGGCAAGGAGGAAAGACGCCATGGCGATAGCCCACGCAGCAATGATGATAGCCCGCGACACTGTAACGATAGCTTGCGGCATCGCAACAGGGAACCGCGGCAAGAATACAATCACGACCGGGCCCAATACGACGCGGGAGGGAACATCATGCAGAACAAGGTTCACAGAGCCCGCGCATGGAGGAATCGCGCCCGCTCATTATCTACCTCCTCCGATGAGGAAGCTTGCGGCACGATGTGCTTCAGCAACAACATCCGCGAGGCACCGATGCCCAAAAGATTCAAGCTCACCTCAAAAGTCCCGAAATATGACGGCTTGCAAGAACCCAAGACCTGGCTCTCAAACTACCTGACTGCGGTGAAGTGCCAGCATGGAAACAAAGTAATGGCCATGCAGTACTTGAACCTGCACCTCGTTGGTGCTGCCCGAAGCTGGCTCGACGGAAGACCGCACGCGTGTTACAGATCTTGGGACGATCTCACTCGCGACTTCGAGAAAAACTTCCAGGCCACATACAAGAGACCAGCGTCTGTCGAAGAACTGCGAGCCGGCAGGCAGAAGAGCGGCGTATCGACCCGCGAGTATATCCAGAGATGGACTACGCTCAAAAACACGGCCGGGAATATATCAGAAGAGATAGCGGTCGAAGCTTTCACCAAGGGTGCACGACGTGCAGCCTTTCGAGAGGAACTGGGATGATGCGCGCCCAAAACTATCGGCGAATTAATGACGATAGCCAAAAAATGGGTGAATGGTAAAGAATCCCTTCGCAACAACAAAACTTCCTCACCCGTGCACGATGATGATCACAACGGTGACCGCAGGAAGAGGAAGAGACGGCACTACGATTAGGATGATCAGTCGGAGTTGGTAGCGGCAAAATTCACAAGAAACCGCGATAACGGATCCCGCGGAAATCGCGAGTGGAAGCCAAAACCAGATGACAAAACACCTGAGGAAGACCTTGACGGATACTGCTCCTTGCATATGTTCATAGATAAACGAACGGGCAAACTCAAGGCCACTCACCTCCTCAAGGTTTGCCGAAAGTTTCAAGACATCCACGAGGTGTATACAAAGAAGCACAGGATGGCAATAAACCAAGGATACTCACAACTGCCGAGAGGAGGCATTGTACACCAACCACCGCCCCTACCTCCACCCAATGGGCACCACAACATGGCGCTAGCTGCACTCCCAGCACCAGCTAAACCAGCCGCAGCAAACCAAGGAGCCAAGGGGTACCCGAATCCCCAGGGGCTTCTAGGCATGATATAGAAGGTCTGCACGTTCCGAAGAGTCCAGAAGACCAACACTCTCCACGTTAACATGGCAGTGCAAACTCCACCGTCCAAAACTGAGTACCTGAAGATGTTCGAGCACCCGGTAACCTTCTCTGGAGAGGACCACCCTCCACGGGTGTATCGACCAGGGCATGCAGCGCTCGTCATCCAAGTGCAAATAGGCAACGGCGACCTAGTCAGAGTATTCATGGACTGTGGCAGCGGCATAAACATCATATACACGGATACACTCCATAAAATGAACATGAATCTGGAGGGACTCGCAGAATCAGAAACATCCTTTCACGCGATAGTACCAGGAAAAGCCGTCCGACCACTCGGAACAATGAACTTGGAGGTGATACTCGGAGATCCAAGCAATTACAGGAGAGAATTCCTGGACTTCGAGGTAGTCGATTGACCATCACAGTACCACGCCATTCTTGGCTGAACATCGTTCATGAGATTCATGGCAGTACCCCATTACGCGTACCTTAAGCTGAAACTGCCAGGAGAATATGGTACAATCACCATAAACGGCGATTTCTAGATATCAGATAAGTGCGACAACGACTTCCACGAGATCGTAAAATCTTTCGGGATGCAAGAAGAGCTAGAAGAGCTGGCAAAAACCACGGATAACTCTGTGATGCCGCTAACCAAAAAGAATGCCCCAGACCTGGAGTTTAGCTCCAACGGTGACACTCGAAAACATCAAGTCCACCCGGCAGATTCTGTGAAGATAGCGACCGTGTCGACCACCCTATCCTCCGCATAAGAAAGCGCGCTCGTCGAGCTCCTCCGTGAGTACTCGGAGATTTTTGCCTGGCAGCCATCTGATATGCCAAGAATACCCAGGGAGTTCGCCGAGCACTCATTGGAAGTATTCAAATATGCAAAACCATTCAAGCATACCACTCGACGTTTCTCCGAGCCAAAGCAGAGGGCACTCGGAGAAGAAGTGAACAGGTTGCTAGCCGCCAAGTTCATCAGAGAGATCAAGATTTCCACCTGGTTAGCAAACCCGGTGCTAGTCCTGAAGAAAAACACAGACATCCTTCACGTGTGCATCGACTATACGTCGTTGAACAAACACTGCCCCAAGGATAACTTCCCGCTCCCGCGGATTGATCAGATCGTCGACTCCACGGCAGGCTGACAACGCCTCTCCTTCCTGGACGCCTACTCGGGCTATAATCAGACCACGATGAAACATGAAGACGAAGAGAATACAACATTCATCATACCACATGGTGTTTACTGTTACACAGCTATGCCTTTCGGGCTAAAAAACTTAGGCGCAACATATCAGTGCTGCATGCAAAGATGCCTCGCCAAGCTCATTCGCAAGACCGTACAAGTGTACGTTGACGACATCGTCATCAAGACTCGATTGGAGGACACACTCCTAGAGGACATAAGAGAAACTTTTGATGCACTCAACGCGTACATAATTGAACTCGACCCAACGAAATGCGTCTTCGGTGTGCCCGCCGGTCAGCTGCTCGGCTATTTAGTCTCATCCCGGGGAATAGAAGCGAAACCAGAGAAGATTCAGGCCATCCTGACAATGAAAGAGCCAACAAATCTCCACGACATCCAACAGATGGCAGGGCGACTGGCTGCCCTCAGCAGGTTCATTGCAAGATTGGGCGAGCAAGCCCTCCCCTTCTACAAACTACTGAAGAAAACAGATAAATTTGAGTGGACCGCAGAAGCAAAAAAGGCGTTCGTCGACTTAAAAAGAGCGCTACAGAGCAGACGAGTACTGGCCACACCTCTTGAAGGAAAACCCCTGTACCTATACCTAGACGCAACTAATGAGGTGGTCAGTACAGTAATTGTGGTCGAGCGACCAGAGGATGGAAAAGCACACGGCGTACAGAGACCAGTATACTACCTCAGTGAGGTACTCTCACCGTGCAAGCAACGATGCCCCCATTACAAGAAGCTCACGTATAGAGTGGTCTTCACAGCTCGCAAGCTTAAGCATTACTTCCAGGAGCATACCGTCACAGTGTTGAACGACGCATCACTCGGTATAATTATGAACAATCCTATGGCATCCGGAAGAGTCGCAAAGTGGAGCATGGAGCTAGGCGCTTGGGACATAGTATACACAGGACGTAACTCCCTCAAGTCCCAGGTGGTTGCAGACTTCCTCTCGGAATGGACGAAGCAAACTCTAGGACCTTCAGAATACTCGAGCTCCTGGATCATGTACTTCGACGGGTCGAAAAGAAACGAAGGAGCGGGAGCGAGGGTAATCCTCATATCACCAAGAGGCGACAAGCTCCAGTACGTCCTGTGTCTCGACTTCCCCCTCGATGATCCAGCATCCAACAACGACGCCGAATACGAGGCACTCCTGCACGGCATGCAAATGGCGATCGCCTGCGGCGCCACTCGATTGATGATCTACGGGGACTCAAACCTCATCGTGCAGCATACAATGAAAGAATGCAATGCATTCGCAGATAACATGATTGCCTATCGTGACATGTATAATCTGCTCGAAGGAACCTTTAAAGGGTGAGAACTGAAGCACATTGCGGGATCGAGTAACGAAGAAGCTGACAAGTTGGCGAACATCGGGTCAACAAACGCCCTAGTTCCGCCAAGAATTTACTTCGAGCGAATCAGCAAAAGATCAGTCAAGCTCAAGAAACACACAGAGGTGCCAACAACAATCGAAACAGAGTCTAGTCAACAAAGCGTCATCATCGAACTTGTTCACAACATCTCGTGACAAGTCTTCCTAGTCGAGTCGTCCTGGACGAACAAGTATGTCGACTACTTGATCAGAAAGCAGCTCCCAGGGGACATCTCTGAAGCAAGGCAGATCGTTCAGCGTAGCAAATCCTTCCCGATGATAAAAGGAGAACTTTACAAGCAGAGTATATCGAGAGTCCTCCAGAGGTGCATCGCACCCGAAGATGGGAAGGAACTACTCCGAGGCATACACCAAGGCGACTGCGGACACCATGCAAGCTGGAGAGCCATCTTGGGCAAAGCTTTTCGAGCATGATTTTACTGGCTAATGGTAGCCAAAGACGCCAAGGACCTGGTCGACAGATGCGACGTTTGCCAGCGATTCTCGCCCAAGCCGCACGCGCGAGCCACATAGCTCCACATGATCCCTCTGTCTTGGCCCTTCTCCCAATGGGGGCTGGACATGGTGGGACGACTACGGAAGGCAACACCCGGAGGATATACTCATCTGCTGGTCGCAGTCGACAAGTTTACCAAATGGATAGAGGCAGTCCCAGTTACGTCACAACATGCGAAGTGCGCAGTCAAGTTCCTCGATTCCATCATTTATAGATTCGGTGTCCCTCACAATATTATCACGGATAATGGGACCAATTTCACAGCCAAGGAGACGATTTCTGCAAAGAAAATAAGATAACCCTTAGCTTTGCCTTGGTGGCGCACCCCTAAACAAACGGCTAAGTCGAACGGTCCAACGGATTAGTTTTGACTGGCCTGAAGAAGCGACTACTCGCCAGACTAGATACAACAGCTGTACATTGGACTGAGGAGCTACCGTCCATTCTGTGGAGTCTGAGAACAACTCCAAACAGATCCACAAACTACACGCCATTTTTTATGGTTTACGGCGCCGAATCAGTCTTGCCCGAAGATGTTAGATTCAATGCTCCACGAGTCGTTGCCTACAGCGAAAAAGCCTCCAACAGAGCACTCGTGGAAGATATGGACGCACTGGACAAGTCCAGGGACGTCGCACTCGCAAGATCCGTTGTCTATTTGCAAGCGCTACGCAATCACCACAGTCGCCGCATCCGCAGCAGATCGTTCGTGGTAGGCGACCTGGTGCTACGACTCAAACAAGACAGTGGACACAAGCTCGAGCCACCATGGGATGGACCCTTCATCATACACGAAGTTATCCCTGGAGGCACCTATCGCTTGAAGAACCCAAAAACAGGCGGCGTCTAGTCCAACCCATGGAACGTGGCGCACCTGCGAAAATTCTATCCTTAGGAGAGTATTTTACCCGCAAATAAGGCTATTCCAGCCACATTGTAACTTGAGCAAACACATGGCTTCTCAGTCATTGCAATAAAAACATGATTTCTCATCCATCGCAATAAAGACTACTTAGTCGCATTTTTCTTTTTTTCCAATACATGCTAACAACGGTCACACCCCAACACACGGGGCTACACCAAAATAGCATAAAAATTCTTCGAGTGTCTATGCACAAAAAATATTTACAAGGTACGCACCTTAATACACCTTAATAAATTGAACAATACACAAGGTACATACACCTTAACAAACACAACTACCGTCGAACAGCACCCTCTCCGAACAGACGCTCCGTCTCTGCAGCAGTTAACCGAATGATGCGCTCCGCCGCAGGCCGCACAACCTCATAGTGCGGAACAAAGTCAATGTCTGCCCTCGGGTCGCGGGAAGTTGCGCCACAGTGTTGAAGTTCATGTCAGGATGTCACAGCCGCACAAACGCGAGTGCCACCTGAGCGCCGCAAATAAGCTGCTGACGCACACACTCTCGAACATCCTCCACCCGACGGAAGATTCTCAGCAGACCGCTCAGTTGATCAGGCACGACGTCGAACGGATATAGCGCCTGATAAACCGAGGAAAGGGCCTCTCGGCAGGATTCGACAAAAAATTGTTCCTGACTTACTGGATACTCCAGAGCCGCCAAGACAAAGCCCCTACTGCGATCAGACCAGAAGTTGCATGCATGGATGTTCGAGCTACGAGACTCGCAAGCTACTCTATTATCCACTGAAAGTACATTTCGTCTTCCCGGTGTTTTGTGTGTTAGTTAACAATACTAAGTACATTATTTATCAAGGTGTTAAGTATGCAGGTGTTATCTTTAACATCAGCATCGATCACCAAAAAGATCGGTGAAGATTGGGCTAAGAGATTTGGGACAGTGAGGATCCGGATTATTCTAACCGGATTATTCCGGGAAATCGGATATTCCGGTTAGGATGGTATCTGTCCAGTTCGAGACAGAGAAGAGTCCGAATATTGGTACCTGATTTTTCATACCATACCAGATATTCCGGTTGAGGAAGTTTTGCTCAAAATCGACTAAGGACTGAAGCCTCAACTCACAGAAGCCAACCGAATTATTTGAACTGGATTATTCCGTGCCAACCGGAATATCTGGTTCAGGTGCCTGCGTGGGACAGAAGCTACCGGATTATTCATACCGGATTATTCAGCCCCAGTCGGAATATCCGGTTGAAGTCAACGAGTTCGTTCAGATCTGGAGTAATATCCCGACCGGATATTCCGGTCCAAACTTGCACCGGATATTCTGTTACCTCTTTTCCAGCTCAAATGCTAGAATTGAGGAGGGGGCATAAATACTCTTCATCTTTCTCCTTGAGCTCTAGTTCGTCCATTAGCATTCAATAGCATTTATTGAGCTCACCAAATTCGCAATTACCCCCAATCCCTCCCACCAAACTTGTTGGTCTTTGGAGGATTGAAGGAGAAGGCCCCGATCTACATATTCACCTAGCTCTTCTTCATTTCCCCCTCATTAGCTTGAGGGATCTTGCCTGGGGTTTCCTCTTGTGGAGAACCTAGGCTTCTTGCTACTCTTGGTGATTCTTGTGATTGTTGGGTGCCCCCCAATTTGGTTGTGGGTGTGTGCCCCAACTTTTTTGTAAAGGATTCGATTCCGCCTCAAAGGGGATTAGTAGTGGAAGGTGGACTAGGCCTTTGTGGCGGGGTTCATCGAAGAATAGGGTGAGGCCTTTGTGGCGTTGAGTAGGCCTTCGTGGCAAGCTCACACCCCTCCAACGAGACGTACTCCCTTAACAAGGAGGAACTCGGGAATACATTGTATCTCCGTGTACTTCATATCGGTTACCTTGTTCCCTTCCTCCTTTACTTGTGCTTGTATTGTCTTTGTACTTGTTCTAGTCATATAGGTAAATTCACCATAGTTGCATTATCTAGAGAATTTACCTTTGTGTCTAGCCTAATCTTGTAAGAAAATTAAAATTGGTCGTAGCACCTATTCACCCCCCCCCCCTCTAGGAACGTGACCTTGCTATTTCTAAATATAAAAAGGCTAAAAAGGATAAGGTTGAGTTTGGTGTTGGTCATGGTAAACTAACCGAGGAGTTTGAAAAGCTAACCAACGCTCACAAGGCCTTGGAGAGTCAACATTCTTCCCTCAAAAAGTTGCATGAACAACTTCAAACTCAAATTAACAACCCTAGCACCTCTACTTCTTCTTGTGATCATGCAAATATTATTGAGGAAAATGCTAGTTTGAAGGAAGAGCTAGCAAGGCTCAAGGGCAAATGCCCTCAAGTTGAGAAGGTTGTGGTCTCTATCCCACAAGTGGTTGTCCCTAGCCCTCATGTGGTTGTTGCTAGACCACAAATGAGTGCTCCAAGGCAACAAGTGGGCAAGCAAGGTCTTGGCTATGTTGCCAAGAAGAAGAACAACAACAAGAAGAAGAGCAAGAAGAAGGCCAACAATGGTGCTTTGGGTGGTATTGTCATTAGGGACAACACTACTCGTAGCACTCCCGCACAAGCTAACAATGTTGCTTCAAGTAGTGGTGTCGTGAGGGACAAAACTACTCGTAGCATTTTCGCGGGAACTAAAAATCCACACCATTTCTTGTATGTTGATTATTATGGTGTTGTGCAAGATAAATATGTTGGTCCTATTGAGGGTTACATTGACTATACCATTTGGGTTCCTAAGACCCTTGTTGCTAACATGAAGAGACCCTCCTCGGGTCATAACTCTAGTCAATGATCTCTTGCAGGACTATGCTTCCGGTGGGTCTAAATGGATAATTGATAGTGGATGCACTAGTCATATGACCGGAAGCAAAGAACTTGTGACGGTGTTGCGCCCAAATTATATTAATGCAACTGTCACTTATGGAGACACGTCCTCGTCTAAGGTATCGGGTTTTGGCAAGGTTGTGATTGCTCCTGATATTACTATCGTGGACGTCATGCTTGTTGAATCCCTTGGTTTCAATTTACTTTCGGTTCGATCTCTTGGGAAGATGAGTTTCTCTGTCTTCTTTGATGAAAACATTGTGGTCCTTTTGAGGAGCAAGATCTTGACGTCGCATACGAGGGACATGTTGAAAATGAGTTGTTCGTGTTGGACTTTTCGAAGTCTACCAACTCTCAATCAATGTGTCTTTTCGGAACGGAGGACGTGGGGTGGTTATGGCATCTCCTCTTATCCCATGTCAACATGAGAACTTTGCAAAGTCTTCACAAAGGTGGCCTTATCCTCGGACTAAAATAAAATGTTTCCTTTTCCAAAGATCGCGTTTGTAGGTGTGTGTTGAAGAAAAGTGCATGATGCCGCCCACAAGGCCAATACTATTATCTCATCAAAGAGGATCTTGGAGCTTCTCCATGTTGATCTCTTTGGTGCCATGCCCGAGGCAAGTCTTGGAGGCAAGAAGTATTGCTTGGTGATTGTTGATGACTACTCAAGATACACATGGGTCTATTTCTTCAAGTGCAAGAGTTAGACCCAACAAACTATCATCAACTTCACCAATCAAGTGCAACACCAACATAGTGTCCAAATCATGGCCATTAGGAGTGATAATGGCTCCGAGTTCAAGAATTACACTTCGAATGAATTCCTTAGTGATGAGGGTATTCGTCATCAATATTCCGCCACCTACACCCCTCAAGAAAATAGGGTAGCCTAGTGGAAGAATAGAACTCTATTGGGTATGGCAAGGACAATGTTGGCGGAGTATTCTTCTCCCTAATATCTTTGGGTGGAGGCTATTTCTACCACATGCCACTCCTCCAACCGCCTCTACATCGTCAAGGTGATACGTCATAAACGTATCCCTAATTTCTGATGTTCCATGTTGTTTTCATGTTGTTTCCCACATGTTTTCCTTACACTTTATGTCATTTTTATCGATTTCCCGAAACTAACCTATTGACAAGATGCCTCAAAACCAGTTCCTGTTTTCTGCTGTTTTTAGTTTCAGAAAATTTGTTCTGGAAATATTCTCGAAATTGGATGATTTGAAAGCGAGAAGTCTTAGAAGTCCGAGAAGCATCTAGAAGTCTTGAAGAGCCCCGGAGGGGGGCCACAGGGTGGCCACATCATAGGGTGGCGCCACCACCCCCTGTCCGCGCCACCAGGTGGTGTGGGCCCCCTGGCCAACCCCCGACATCGCCCTTTCGCCTATATATACTCCCCGAGGCATAAAACCTAGAAGAATCGACTTTTTTCACAAAATACATCTGTAGCTCCGCCGCAGCCACCGACAAGTTTCGGGGGACATATCTGTGTTCTAGCACCCTGCCGGGACGAGGAAATTCCCACGGAAGCCATCTCCATCGACTCCACCGCCATCTCCATCGTCGTTGTTGTCTCCTATGATGAGGAGGGAGTAGTTCTCCCCCGGGGCTGAGGGATTTACCGGTAGCTATGTGGTTCATCTCTCACTCCCATGGTGTGCTCTTTATGTGATCATGAGCTTTGTATTCTAGTTGAATATGTAGATGTAATCTTCATCTGTTATGCTACTCAGGTGGTTTTGTTATCTCCGTAAACACTTTGATCGCGGTGTAAAGGTGATAGTGTGTGCACCGTGTGTTTTAGCATGATATTTATATCTTGTCTAGGAATATGAACCTATGAAATTGTGGCGTTTGTTTAGTACTAATTTAGGGCGATCATAGTGATAGCGTGGGGTGCCCTAGAGAGGGAATATAGACTTGACGAGTGTTTTTACAGCCCTACGCAATGATTGGTGTTTGTTATTCGACCGCAGAGTGGTTCGGAGTAGCATAGTGAAGAAATGATATTTATGCATTCAATTATGTTTTCATTGTTGAGAGTGTCCTCTAGTGAAATTAGGAGGCCTAGGCCTTATTTCCAAGCATTGAAACATCGTTTTCCGCTTGTTCTGCTACATGTTTTATTTCTCCCATTTTTATTTCAGTTTGTTATTATCACTTATTATCATCCATATTACTTGCATTTTACTCTCTCTTCGTCGAACTAGTGCACCTATATACCTTACAAGTATATTGGGTGTGTTGGGGACACAAGAGACTTCTTGTATCTTAATTGCAGGGTTGCTTGAGAGGGATATCTTTGACCTCTACCTCCCTGAGTTCGATAAACCTTGGGTGATCCACTTAAGGGAAACTTGTTGCTGTTCTACAAATCTCTGCATTTGGAGCCCCAACACTGCCTACAAGAATAGAAGCGTGCGTAGACGTCACAAGGGCTTGCACAAGACTCCATATGAGATCCTCACCAGCAACAAGCCCAACGTCTCCTGCTTCCGTGTATTCGGTTGTATGCGCTTCTATTTGATCAAGGGTGTTATGTTGTCTAAATTTCAATCCAAAACTATTGAGGGTATATTTGTTGGTTACGGTGCCGAATCCCACACTTATAGAGTCTTTGAGAAAGCCTCACGGATTGTCATAGAATCTTGTAGTGTGGTTTTCGAGGAAAATGATGGCTCCCAAGTGGCACAATTTCATGTTTCTAATGTAGGTGTTGAAATGCCTCAACAATCCATAGGAAGGATGGGTGTGGGATTTTTCCGCCCCATTGAGGGACACCTTATGGCGACCCGAGAAGGGACTATGCTCTACTCAAGTGGAGCCCTCCTCTACAATAGAAGAACAAGCCAAGGAGCAAAGTGATGCACCTATCCAAGAACATGTTGAAGACCCTCCTCTTATTGACCAAGTTACTACGCAAGATGCAACAACTCCTATCATTCATGCTAGTCAAGGTCAAGGCCAAGATCAACCATCCTCATCCTCCTCTCCTCAAGTTGAAGCTAGTGTTGAAGATGTTGTTGATGATGATGATCATGATCATGATGATCAAGGCCAAGTTGGTCAAGACGGGGACCCAAAATGATCAAGATGATCAAGTGATTCCTCCTCGCAATAATGAGGAGATCGAATCCCGCCGTGCTAGAAGGATAAGAAGAGCTTTAAAGCATATTGATGCTCAAGACAACAAAGTGTTGGAAGATGTTAAAGCTCAAAGATCCACAAGAAGGCAATTGGCACATTCTAGTGAGCATCAAGCTCACATATCTATGGTGGAACCAAAGAAAGTGTTTGAAGCTCTTGAGGACTCCGTTTGGGTTGAAGTTATGCATGATGAGTGATGCTGGCAAAGCGTGTTGGGAACCCCAAGAGGAGTGTGTGATGAGCAAGGCAGTAGAAGTTTTCCCCTTAGTTAAGAACCAGGGGTATCAATCCAGTAGGAGAAAGAGAATCTTCGGAAGGTTGATGCCACTGACAGTGGTGCTGGCGCTTCACCGGTGTCAGCAACAACGTGGAACCTGCACACAACACAATCAGAATACTTTTCCCCAACGGTACAGTGAGGTTGTCAATCTCACCGGTCTTGCTGAAAACAAAGATTAGACGTATAGCGTGGAAAAATAGTGTATGCTTGCAGAAAGTAAAGAAAGCAGGAAATTGTTGTAGTTTGTTTAACAGTGTGGAAAAATGGACAGGGGTTCGTAGTTTCACTAGTGGTGTCTCTCCATAAAAGACAGCATGCTGGGTGAACAAATTACAGCTGGGCAATTGACAAATAAAGGTTGCATCGTAGTGCAGAATATGACATGAAGATTACTATGCTATTTAGTGCGGGCATTACAACAAGATACATAGACCGACATCCATCTGCATCTATGACTAATAATCCACCCTCAGGTTATCATCCGAACCCCCTCAGGTATTAAGTTGCAAGCAACAGATAGTTGCAATAAACAAAGTGTGTAATGTAAGCAATGAATATGCACGCGGGCACTCTCGCCGATGTTTTCTCCCTAATGGCAACAACACATCCTCCCCCTTCATGTTTCTGTCACTCGAGCAAGGCAACAAGGAGGCATGAACCCACTATCGAGCATAAATACTCCCTCTTGGAGTCACTAAAAATTACTTGGCCAGAATAACCACTAGCAACGGAGAGCATGCAAGATCACAAATAACACATGCTAATAAAGACTATAATCAACTCGGCATAAGGTCAATATTCATCGGATCCCAGCAAACACAGCACCGAGAATTAGATAAGATCAATCTCGATCATGATAGGCAGATCACGAGATCTAAACATGGAGGCATATGAGGAGAAGACAACCATCTAGCTACAGCTGCGAACCCGTAGTCCAAGGATGAACTACTCACGCATCACTCCGGAGGCAGGCATGGTGATGAAGAGGCCTCCGATGATGATCTCCTCTCGGGCAGGGTGTCGGAAACAGCTTCAGAACCCCCCTGATCTGGGGTTGGTGGTGACAGCGGTTGCGGAACTTTTTCGGGGATTTTGATCAGGTGCCTAGGGTTTGCCATACGAGGGGCTTAAATAGGCGCTTCAGGGGGCCCACACCCCTAGCTGGCGCGGCCAGGGGGGCCGCGCCACCCTATGGTGTGGCCCACCTGCTGCCCCTCTTCGGTTCTTCTTCGGTCTTCTGGATGCTTTCGGGGAAAATAGTACTTCCGGGCTTCGAATTTTCCAATTCCGAGAATATTTCCAGAACAACTTTTCTGAAACTAAAAAACAACAGAAAACAGGGAACTGGCTCTGTGGCATCTTGTTAATAGGTTAGTCCGGAAAACGTATAAAAATGCTATAAATAAGGGAGAAAACATGTAGCAATTGGCAAAATATGATCACGGAGCATTAGAAATTACGGATACGTTTATGACATATCAAGCATCCCCAAGCTTAGTTCCTACTCGTCCTCGAGTAGGTAAACGATAAAACAATAATTTCTGAGGTGACATGCTACTAACACAAACTTGATCAATCTAATGTAAAAGCATATGCACGCTGAGATCATAAGACTTTAAACACAGGCATGATAAATAAAACTTTAATTATAAAGCATAGCAATTACTTTGCATCACGAAAAATAACTCAAATAAAGGATCGTGAATAATAATGCAAAGAAAGGTAAACGTTTGTTTCAGGTATAGAGAAAGCATGGCAAAGTGATATTTCGATAGTCCTTAAGAGTGGGGAAAAAATAAATGTCAGGACACCTTCAAAGTTAAAGAGGAAGACTAGAACAAATAATTTAAGAACAAAATAATATCACATCATGAAGTAATTATTGATGCTTATGGGACAAATGCACATAGAACTCAGAATGGCAAAAATGCTCTCTCAACTGTGCATAAAGTTAGAAAATGGAGACTGAACATAAAAGTAAAAGAAAGGCCGTTCGCAGAGGGAAGCAGGGATCACTCATGTGCTAGATCTTTTATTTTATTAAACAGAGGTATTGAAAGTTTGACACTCCTCCCATTCATCTTTCACAAAGCATGGATAACCGAATCCTTGGGTGCCTGCCAACAATCACATAACGTGGAGGAGTGTCTATATTTTGGGAGATGTATGCTAATGTAACCGAATGATAAACAGAAAATACAGTACCTCACAAGTCAACTGGATTCACAAGAGTGGCTCCCATGGTTAAGGACGTAACTGGTGTAGAAGGTCATCCATCTTTCTCTTTTATTTACACAATTATGCTTTGACTGATAAATCAGGGGCAAAAATAGTGAACAAAATTTGTATGCATTAATTTGGGGCTAGGCACCCCGCTGCTAGCTCTTCTATCATTTGGATAAGCAGATGAAGCCACTTGTCCAGGATGTGAAATCCAATCAACAAGTGAGATAAAGATTGTCTATTTACGTCCTCATGAGCAAAAACAGGAACATACAGCAGGAGTAATTTTGAAGGTTTTAAAGGTAACACATGAGCAATTTACTTTGGAATGGCAGTTAAATACCACATGTAGGTAGCTATGGTGGACACAATGGGACAAACTTTGGCTTACGGGAGTTGGATGCACGAGTAGAGCTCATACTCAGTACAGGTGGAGGCTAGCAAAAGACTGGGAGCGACAAATCAAGAGAGCATAAGAGCCATAATCATGCATAGCGACATAAGCATCATTAATTAAAACATAAGCAGCATCACAAGTTCAAAAACTAAGTGGTCATGGAGGCTATTCGTGACTGGTTTGTAGTCATAAATATGGTGTGATCATGCGCCAAGTCAACCAAATAAAACATTCGAAAGAGAATACCATATATTGATGCTTTACTATGACAAGAACAACTCAAGAATCTTTCAATACATATTAAACACTCTCAGCTATTTGAGGCTAATCATGCTACTCAATAACCACAAGGCTTTAAAACTAAAATAACATTTAGCATGGCATGAAAAAGTCCTAGCCACAGTCTATACAAGCTTCTATTAGTATCGTTATAAATTCTACTTCAAGCATCGGTTTTCGTTTCTCCCAACAAGCACCATACAAAACATGCTTTAACAAAAATACTCTTTATGATACAACAAGCAAACATGAGAGTACTCACATAATAATACTAAAACAAACAGCTCTAATAAGAGATGCATGCAAAACATGAGCTAAATAAATGCAGCAGCTAGACATAGATTAAGAATACAACGTATTCTCATGAAAAAGCGGAGTGTGTCACTCTCCAATAAAAGAATGCTGGGTCCAACCAAGATTATTATGGAAGTAAAAAAAAACTGAAATCAAAAGAAAAAGAAAAGTGAAAACAAAAATAAAAGACGCTCCAAGTAAAGCACATAAGATGCGACCGAATAAAAATATAGTTTCACTAGAAGTGACCTGATAATTTGTTGATGAAGAAGGGGATGCCTTGGGCATCCCCAAGCTTAGACGCTTAAGTATTCTTGGAATTTTCTTGGATGTGCCACCGGGGCATCCCAAAGCTTAGGATTTTCACTCTTCTTGATCACATCATATCATCCTCTTCTCTTGACCCTTGAAAACTTCCTTCATATCAAAATTCTCAGAATCTTCATTAGCAACGTTAGTGCAATCGAAATAATAAATCCACATGGTTAAGTTTCAACACAATTATAACACTCAAAAACACATTAGATACTGTCACAATTTCTTTAAAAACTCTTTTTCTCAAAAGAACACCAAAAGAAAGAGATTAAGATGCAAATGCGATAAATGGCAGAAATCTATCAAAAACAAAACAACAGGTAAAGATCGATTTTTTAAAAAAAATTCTGTTGCTCAAATCAAAAAGTGGTATTATAGATAAAGTTGCGTATATAACTCAGGATTAAGCACAGAAAATCTCAGGTCAATTTGAACTTTCTGTGATTTTTAACGGGATTTACAATGGACAGCAGAAATCTTTTTGCTGCGCAGAAATCCGAAATATAGGCTCAACTTTCCACTAGTGGCTTTACTTGGCTCAACAAAAACTCAAAAGAAAAGATACAGAAGGGTTGATAAGGAAATAGAAAACACCCAGGTGCAGGCACACCAAAGAAAACAAAGGAAAACTAAAAGAAAACAGAGAAATAAAACGGGTTGTCTACCGGTAGCGTTTTTCTTTAAAGCCTTTCAGCTAGGCATAGAAAAATCAACTCAAGTGTTTTCAAGTAAAGAAGCATCAACATCATATTTTTCTCTAATAATAGATTCAAAAGTTAGCTTCATCTTCTTTCTAGTAAAGTGTTCCAAACCTTTCTTGAGGGGAAGTTGATAATCAATACTCCCCTCTTTCATATCAATAATAGCACCAACAGTTCTAAGAAAACGGTCTTCCCAAAACAATAGGACAAGAAGCATTGAATTCAATGTTAATAACAAAAAAATCAACAGGGTCAAGGTTATTATTAACCATAATAAGAACATCATCAATTCTACCAATAGGTTTCTTCTTAGCATTATCAGCAACATGAACATCCAAATAACAGTGTTATAACGGTGCAAATCAAGCATATAATAGATCTTTTGAGGCATAACAGAGATACTAGCACCAAGATCACACAAAGCATTGCAATCAAATCATTTACTTTTATCTTAATGATAGGATCCCAACCATCATCTAATTTTCTAGGGATAGAAGTCTCAAGTTTTAACTTTTCTTCCCTAACTTTCATGAGAGCATTGGTAATATGTTTAGTAAAGGCCATATTCATGGCACTAGCATTGGGACTTCTAGAAAGCTTTTGTAGAAACATAATAACTTCAGAGATATTATAATCATCAAAATCAATATTATTATCATCAAAAGTAATGGAACCATTATCTTCCACCTTTCTAAAAATTTCAGCACTTTTATCAGAAGTAGTTTCAGCAGTTTTAGGCAATTTAGCATGTTTCACCAAAGGAGTAGGGACTTTATTAACACCAACTACTTTAACATTGATAGTACGAGGTTTACTAGTACTTGGAACTTCAGTTTTACTAGTTGTTATGATAGTATAAACTCTAGCAATATTATCATTTTTAGCTAGTTCTTCTTCTCTTTCCCACCTAGCACGTAATTCAGCCATCAATCTAACATTATCATCAATTCGAACTTGGATGGCATTGGTTGCAGCAAAAGGATTATCTTCAATGGTTTCAGTTTTAGCAGCCATTTTATTTATGAAATAAAATTGTGCCTCTAACAGGGCCGAAATACTAATCTCAGCACTAGAAATTTTACCCTGCAAACCAGAGATTTCTCTATTCAAATTTCTAATTTGTTGACTAATAGTTCTCAACATAGCAGATTGTTCTTCCATAGTCTTAGTAAACGACTTATTTTGTTCATATTGCATTTGCATAAAGTT
Source organism: Alopecurus myosuroides (assembly GCA_028641055.1). Classification (NCBI taxonomy): domain Eukaryota; kingdom Viridiplantae; phylum Streptophyta; class Magnoliopsida; order Poales; family Poaceae; genus Alopecurus; species Alopecurus myosuroides. Next base: position 230,754,165 of record CM054063.1, on the reverse strand, counting down.
CTTAGTTGCTTTTTCAACTTCTACAATTCTTTTCTCACTAGGCATTACAGATCTACCATAAGAATAATCACTGCCACTATTAGGAGGATAGGGCTTATAATTGTTTCCACCAGAATTATTTCTATAAGCATTGTTGTTAACATTATTATTTATAGTAAAGTTTACATCAACATGCTCTTCTTTAGCAACAAAAGAGGCTAAAGGAACATTATTAGGATCAACTTGATCTTTACCATTAATAAGCATAGACATAATAGCATCAAGCCTTTCACTCAAAGAGGAGGTTTCCTCAACAGGATTTACCTTCTTACCTTGTGGAGCTCTCTCAGTGTGCCACTCTGAATAATTTATCATCATGTCATCAAGAAGCTTTGTTGCATTGCCCAAAGTGATGGACATAAAGGTCCCTCCAGCAGCTGAATCCAATAGGTTCCTTGGGGAGAAATTCATTCCTGCATAAAAGGTTTGTATAATCATCCAAGTAGTCAGTCCATGAGTGGGACAATTCTTCACCATAGTTTTCATTATTTCCCAAGCTTTAGCAACATGTACATTATAAAATTGTTTAAAATTCATTATTTCACTTCTCAGGGGTATAATCTTAGCAGGAGGATAATATTTTCCAATGAAAGCATATTTACACTTAGTCCATGAATCAATACTATTTCTAGGCAAACATAGCAACCATTGTTTAGATCTTCCTCTCAAAGGGAAAGGAAATAATTTCAGTTTAATAATATCTCCATCCACATCTTTATATTTTTGCATCTCACATAGTTCAACAAAATTATTAAGGTGAGCAGCAACATCATCAGTACTAATACCACAAAATTGTTCTTTCATCACAAGATTTAATAAAGCTGGCTTAATCTCATAGAAAGCAGCAGTAGGAGCAGGTGGAGCAATAGGTGTGCAAATAAAATCATTGTTGTTTGTGCTCGTGAAGTCACACAACTTGGTATTCTAAGAGGAACTCATTTTAGCAGAATAAAAGCAAGCAAATAAATAACAGCTATGAAGTAAACTAATTTTTTGTGTTTTCAATATAGAGAAATAAACTGATTTTTTGTGTTTTTGATATAAAGAAATAAAAACAAGACAAAAATAAAAACAAGACAATAAAAACAAAATAAAGAGATTGAGAGTGAGAGACTCCCCTTGCCAGAAGACTTCCTTCTCCCCGGCAACGGCGCCAGAAAAATCCTTGATGCTGGCAAAGCGTGTTGGGAACCCCAAGAGGAGGGTGTGATGAGCACAGCAGTAGAAGTTTTCCCCTTAGTTAAGAACCAGGGTTATCAATCCAGTAGGAGATAGAGAATCTTCGGAAGGTTGATGCCACTGACGGCGGTGCTGGCGCTTCACCGGTGTCAGCAACAACGTGGAACCTGCACACAACACAATCAAAATACTTTGCCCCAACGGTACAGTGAGGTTGTCAATCGCACCGGTCTTGCTGAAAACAAATATTAGACGTATATTGTGGAAAAACAGTGTATACTTGTAGAAAGTAAAGAAAGCAGGAAATTGTTGTAGTTTGTTTAACAGTGTGAAAAAATGGACCGGGGTTCGTAGTTTCACTAGTGGTGTCTCTCCATAAAAATGGCATGATGGGTGAACAAATTACAGCTGGGCAATCGACAAATAAAGGTTGCACTGTAGTGCACAATATGACATGCAGATTACTATGCTATTTAGTGCGGGCATTACAACAAGATACATAGACCGACATCCATCTGCATCTATGACTAATAATCCACCCTCAGGTTATCATACGAACCCCCTCATGTATTATGTTGCAAGCAACATATAATTTCATTAAACAAAGTGTGTAATGTAAGCAATGATTATGCACGCGGGCACTCTCACCGTTGTTTTCTCCCTAATGGCAACAACACATCCTCCCCCTTCACGTTTCTGTCACTCGAGCAAGGCAACAAGGAGGCATGAAACCACTATCGAGCATAAATACTCCCTCTTGGAGTCACTAACAATTACTTGGCCAGAATAACCACTAGCAACGGAGAGAATGCAAGATCACAAATAACACATGCGAATAAAGACTATAATAAACTTGGCATAAGGTCAATATTCATCGGATCCCAGCAAACACAACACAGAGAATTACATAAGATCAATATCGATCATTATAGACAGCTCACAAGATCTAAACATGGAGGCATATGAGGAGAAGACAACCATCTATCTACAGCTACGAACCCGTAGTCCAAGGATGAACTACTCACGCATCACTCCGGAGGCAGGCATGGTGATGAAGAGGCCTCCGGTGATGATCTCCTCTCCGGCCGGGTGCGGGAAACAGCTTCAGAACCCCTGTGATCTGAGGTTGACGGTGACGGCGGATGCGGAACCTTTTCGGGGATTTTTATCAGGTGCCTAGGGTTTTCCTTCCGGGGGGCTTAAATAGGAAAAAGGGCGAAGGCGGTGGCGCTCCAGGGGGCCCACACCCCTAGCTGGCGTGGCCAGGGGGCCGCGCCACCCTATGGTGTGGCCCCCTGCTGCCCCTCTTCGGTTCCTCTTCGATCTTCTGGATGCTTCCGGGGCAAATAGGACTTCCGGGCTTCGAATTTCCAATTCCGAGAATATTTCCAGAACAACTTTTCTGAAACTAAAAAAATAGCAGAAAACAGGGAACTGGCTCTGTGGCATATGAAAAACATGTAAAAAATCTATAAATAAGTGATAAAACATGTAGCAATTGGCAAAATATGATCATGAAGCATCACAAATTAGGAATATGTTTATGACATATCCATGAGCTCAATAAGTTTGAGAACAATAAAGTTTGGAAGCTAGTTAAGCCCAAAGATTGCCACAATGTTATTAGAACTAAGTGGATATTCAAGAACAAGTAAGATGAGCATGTCATTGTCATAAGGAACAAGGCAAGATTGGTGGCTCAAGGCTACACTCAAGTGGAAGTCATTGACTTTGATGAGACCTATGCTCCCGTGGATTGCCTTGATTCCATCCGTATCCTCCTTGCATATGCATCTTCGCATAGTTTCAATTTGCAACAAATGGATGTCAAAAGTGCTTTCTTGAATGGTCCACTAAAAGAGGAGGTATATGTTAAGCAACCTCCGGGGTTCGAGAACCTCAACTTTCCTAACCATGTCTACAGACTTTATAGGGCGCTCTATGGACTTAAACAAGCACCACGTGTGTGGTATGAGCACCTTAGAGAGTTGTTGGAAGGTAGTGGTTTTGAAGTTGGGAAGATCGACCCCACCCTTTTCACGAAGAGGGTAAAGGGAGAGATTTTTATATGCCAACTCTATGTGGACGACATTATCTTTGGCTCAACTAACACTAGTGGAAAGAGGGCCTTTTGTCACGGGTCGTAAGGGCCAGTTGTCCCGGTTGTGCAACCGAGATGGGCTGGCCGGGACAAATGGCCCGTCCCATTGGTCCTGGTTGTGCCAGGAACCGGGATGGTAAGCACAGGCCACGTGGCGACCCTGGGCCAGGGAGTTCGTCCCGCTTCGTTCAAGGGACCGGGATGGATACTTTTTTGACAAAAAAAAATATAATCGTCCAGGCCCCACGTTTTTTTGGGCTCCTGTCTCCCAATCACGAGCCGGCCTCCCCTTCCCCAACTGCGTCCAGGCCCACGTCTTTTATTAAGCCCACTGGTCACATTTTTTTGTCAAAAGGGCCCACTGGCCCGCGTCTTTTATTATGGTCAGTCAACGGTTCGAAGGGCCCACTGGCCAGCGTGGTCAGTCAATGGTTCGAAGGGGCCACTGGCCAGCGGCCCGTTGGCTGGCTCGCCTGGTCCCTTAAATTAAGACTACAGGACGGTCAAAGGGCCAGTCGCCTCGTCTTCCCGCCCCGCCTCGGCTTCTGCCCGCGCCCCCACTTCCCCACGCGCGCGTGCCACGGCTGCAACCGCCGCCACGCCTCGGCTCCTGCCCGCATTCATGGCCGCCTGCAACCGCCGCCACGTCCAGGCCGCCGGTTGGCATGCCAGCCCACCCCGGGTCCTTTTTAAAGGCCCCCCGCCGCCCGTACAACCCATTCACCCCGGCCGCGCCCAAGGCAGACCAACCGTAGCCACCATGTCCCGCTGGTTCGGCAGCGGCTCCGGCAGCGGCTCCGGCAAGCGCCCAAGGAATGAAGGCGGCTCCTCGAGCGGCGCCGGCCGCGTCCCACCACCGCCGGCGGAGGCCTTCGGCTACGGCCCTGGAGGTGTCCGCCTCGGGGGGACGCCGCGCGTCGCCGCGCCACCTCCGGCTGCACGCCCGCCGCCCAGCGCCGCGCCCAAGGGCAAGCGGTTCCGCCGGTACGTCCGGGTGGACGAGGCCGAGTGGCACTGGAACAACGCCACGCCGGTGTTCTATGCCGACGTCCACCTCCCGGACGGCTGGCACCTGAACCCCCAACGGATCCCTGTGCCGCCGGTCCCGACCGGCCAGGCGCTGCTGGAGGAGGTCGACCGCCGGCGCGAGCTCCTGCCGGCCCCGCGCCGCAGGGAGCGGATGTACGCGCGCGGCTCCCCCTATTGGGCCGCCTGGCTCGAGCAGGAGCACGAGCTGCGCCGGCGCTCCTTCATCCCCGCCCCCCACGAGGTGGACGTCAAGGACTACCCGCCGCCACCGCCCGGCCGCGAGAGGGAGCTGTGGTTCCTCGAGGACATCCCGGAGGACTTCTCCGGGGAGGAGGACCCCGTGCTCCGGGCCGCCATGGAGGATGCCTGCGAGGCCTCCCGCCGCTCACTCGTCGAGGACGAGATCAAGCGGTGGGAGCGGGTCGTGGCCGCCGCCCGCGCCGACGCTGCCGCCATGCCGCCGCCGCCGCCCCCCCTACCGAGCCTACCCCCTGGTGGCACGCCCTCTACGCCGAGTACGAGGCGTCCGAGGACCAGCCACCGCCGCAGCCGCTCCCCCCCGGGCTGGAGTACGGCATGTCCTGGGCCTGGACCGGCGGCGTTTGGGCGCCGGGGTCGCCGGAGCAGGAGGAGGACCAAGCTTTTAATAATGAGTTCTCAAAGCTTATGACTGACAGGTTTGAGATGTCCATGATGGGAGAGCTTAAATTCTTTCTTGCCTTTTAGATCAAGCAGTTGGCTCGTGGGACTTTCATTTCTCAAGCCAAGTACACCCAAGACATGCTCAAGAGGTTTAATTTCCAAGGTGCAAAGATGAAGCCATCACCTATGCAAGTCAAATGCCACCTCAAGCGCAATCCGGATGGTAAAGATGTGGACCAAAAGTTGTATCGTTCTATGATTGGTTCTTTGCTTTACCTTTGTGCATCTAGGCCCGATATCGTTTTGAGTGTAGGTGTGTGTGCAAGGTATCAAGGGGCTCCTAAGGAAATCCACCTAGTGGCGGTCCATATGATCTTTTGGTATTTGGTTGATACCTCAAGGTTTGGTTTGTGGTACCCAAAGGGGGCACAATTCTCTCTCAAGGGCTACACGGACTCGGATTGGGCCGGTGATCAAGATGATAGGAAGTCTACTTCCGGGGCTTGCCAATTTGTTGGTAGGTCCTTGGTGAGTTGGTCTTCCAAGAAGCAAAATTGCATATCTCTATCCACCACCGAAGCCGAGTATGTGGCGGCCGCTAGTGCTTGCACCCAATTGGTATGGATGAGGCAAACCCTCAAAGAGTACGATGTTCACTTCGAGAAGGTACCCCTCATGTGTGACAATGAAAGTGCCATCAAGATCGCCTACAACCCCGTGCAACACACAAGGACGAAGCATATTGAGATTCGTCATCATTTTATCCGGGATCATGTGGAAAGAGGTGATATTGAGCTAGCATATGTCCCCACCAAGGATAATCTCATGTACATCTTCACGAAGCCTCTCGATCATGCAAGATTCATGTTCTTGAGGAATGAGCTAAATATCATTGATTCTAGGAGTTTGACTTGAAGATCTTGCACACACCCCTATAGTTGTGACATGTTTGGGTTTAGGTGTAGGCATGGACATAGGGGGAGTGTTATCCCAACACATTGGGTTCTCCCTCCCCCCATTATGCCCAAAGCAAAAAAAATCATTTTTATCTCTCTTTTTCTAGTGTTGAATTGTGAGCTTCAATATCGAATATTGGCCATGCACCCAATATATATCTTCGCGGTGTCATACCATGATCTCTTACATGGTGGTTTAGGCCACCAACCTCTTCTTTGTGAGGAGTTGGATCTTAGTTGGGGTTTATTCGATATTTCATTGCATTTCTCTTGTTTTCCCTCGCTAAGTGTTTTTGTCGGAAAATATCACTCAGTTGGTCTTTTTGATTGTTTGATTCTTGCAATTGAGCGGGATAAGTACTACTTCTAGTTTGGTGTTTCTATCCTAGCCTTTCTACCCAAAAACCAAACTCTATATAGCACACTTGTCGTTCCATTGAAACTAGGAAGTTTCGAAACAGAAGGCAGCCGGAAAATCCAGTTCAGTTTTGAACCGGAATATCCGGTCCGGAGCATCTTCACTTATTCGGAGGGGCACGGGGAGAAAGGCAGTTCTTGCCTTTTCTCCCCCAACCCCTCTTCTCAACCAAAGCGCCACCTCTCCGATTCTTGGCCTCCCGGGCCACTTCCTCCACGGGATCTGCGAGTTCTTGCCCGGATCTTGTTCTCCATCACCTTGGGATCACTTCCATCCAAGCATCTTCATCCATGGACGTCGGTAAAGTTCAAATCTTGTGAATCTTGGTGCCATAACCATACCTCTCCATGGATTCGTGCTTTTCTTGCAAATGCTTGGCAGTGAATGTTTCCTAGGATATCATATACATGCTAGAGACAATAGGTTAGGTCCACATGTCAGCAATCTAGTTTTCAAATCTAGGTAACGATCAATCTATTGCTGGTTTCGTGCACTCGGAATATCCGGTTCAGTATTGGATCGGAATATCCGGTTGTGTTCTGTCGAGCAATCGGAACATCCGGTTCAGTTTTGAACCGGAATATCCGGCTATGTTCTGTCATGAAGTCGGAATATCCGGTACAGAACTGAACCGGAATATCCGGTTGAGTTCTGTCCTGAATTTCACCAGTACTATTTTGATCCTAACTAGAATTTCTTCTCGATCGTTTGGTGGACTCTTCCCCATTGTTTTGACGTATGATTCCTCCATTATTTGACATGTGTGCACTTACCCCCCCCCCCCCATTGCTTCCTCTATGATTATCCTTCACATGTAGCTCTCGCGCTGACAAGTTGGGCCCTCGCAAGCGTCCTTCATACAAGGACACTAGTGATGAGGATCCCGGTGAATCTCGCCCTCCAAGGAAAGCTATTGCCAAGACCAAGTCTTTGGCCACGAAGCCATCAAGGAAGAAGAAAGGCAAGGAAGCAAGGAAGAATTACAAGCTGGAAGTCACCACTCAGGAATATGCTCAGATCCGTCAGAAGGATTGGTACAACACTCCACGTGAGGTTGATTGTGAGGATGCTCGGTTCTGGTGCATGGAGCAGTCCTACATCTATGCGGACATCTACTCTGGCTACAAGTTCCCTATCCGTCAGATGTATCCCACTAGGTTTCAGGTGATCAGGTACAAGGAAGAGTTTGCTGATGCTGCTAGTATCATTGAGAGGTTTGGTCTTGTGAGGCTTCTGGAGACCCGTTGCCCCTACAACACCGAGCTCATTGTTCAGTTCATGTCCACTCTGGTGTTTGATTCCAGTGTTCCATGTGGTCTGAAGTGGATGACCCGGTCCACTCCTTGTGAGGCCCCATTCCACAGGCTGGGTCGTCTTCTTGGTTACCAACATAGCTCTCATCCTCCACTTGGTTACCGTATGCATGATGTGGAGAGACCACAGCAAGAGAGGTCCATGGCAGAGATGTATGCTCCAGGTTTCACTGTTGGGAAGCTGGAAGGGCTCCTCCCTTTCTATGATCAGCCTGTGTGCCTCTTCCGGTCCTTCTTGGTGCCTAGTGGATGTAACAATGATGCTCTCACTAGTCCATTGTGCAATCTTATCATTTTGGCTAAGCAGTGTATGGAGGATGAGGATCCTGCTGCCTCCTACACTGTGAATGTCATGGACATTATCTTCCACGAGTTGCGTAATGCCATGACTGGTGGGAACACCATACCCTATGTACCATATATTATGATGCTGATCAAGGATACCATGAAGAGAGATTTCCATGAGCTGCCAAAGAAGAGCATGCCTTAAAGAAGCTGTATGTCAAGAGGAAGAAGGTTGTACGTGCTCCGGTTCCTCCTCCTGAGGGTGGTTCCTCTATGGGAGGTGTGGCCCCTTCTAGTGCTCGCATTTCTGATTCTTCCACCACTCTGCGCAATGTCAGGAAGCTCTCCTGGTTTCAGCGCAATGTGCTGTGCATGAAGGTGGATATCCACAAGGAGCGGTACTAGGCCTACCGCAGGGACACTGCTATGTCCATCACTCAGTTTCAGATTCTTCACCACGTGAGTGGTGCTTCTGGTAATCTTCCTGCTGATCTTGTCCCTCAGTACTATACTCAGTGGTCATCCAGAGACCGTACCCATTGGGAACAGATTGAGGAGGCTCTTTGTGCCAAAGCTGCTTCTTCCAGTACTCATGTTGGAGATGATTTCGATGAGGAAGATGATGATGCGGACGAGGATCTGGAGAGGGCTGCTGAGGGTGCTTCTGATGCGTGAGCTGGAGAGTCGTCTGAGCATTCGGATGCTTAGATCATTGTTGGGACGCTAGCACCACTACCTATCTCCTTTTTGGTGTCTAGATGCCAACGGGGGAGAAGTAGTATTAGGCCTACGGGGATTTGCATGGGTTTCGGGCACAAGCATATGTTTTTACAATTTCTTGAGAGCTTGTGTCCAATTAGTCTTATTCGTGAACTATTTGCTTGTTATTGTCTTGTTTAAAACTATGTGCTATGTGTTGAGAGACTATGGTGTCTACGGTTATCTACTATGGTTATTTGGTTATCTATGGTTATCTATTATATATGTTGAGGATATTATCTATTATTGTGCTTGGGTATTCTTGTTGTCATCTCTACGCACAAGGTATATATTTCCCTGTTCCTCAACATATTGGTTACTTTGACATGTTTGCTACTTGTTGGAAATTTCTCTCCTTGTATTATTGCATTTGAAGCAAACAAAAGATGTGCATATAGATAGGGGGAGACATTTCCATTTTGTTTCAAACATGTACTCGTCAAGGTTTTATTGCAAATCTTAGTATTGTCATCTAACACCAAAAAGGGGGAGATTGAAAGTGCATTTCGTTTTCCCGGTGTTTTGTGTGTTAGTTAACAATACTAAGTACATTATTTATCAAAGTGTTAAGTGTGCATGTGTTATGTTTAACATCCGCATCGATCACCAAAAAGATCGGTGAAGATTAGGCTAATAGATTTGGGACAGTGAGGAGCCGGATTATTCTAACCGGATTATTCCGGGAAACCAAATATTCCGGTTAGGATGGTTTCTGTCCAGTTCGAGACAGAGAAGAGCCGGAATATTGGTACCAGATTTTTCATACCATACCGGATATTCCGGTTTAGGAAGTTTTGCTCAAAATCGACTAAGGACTGAAGCCTCAACTAATAGAAGCCAACCGGATTATTTGAACCGGATTATTCCGTGCCAACTGGAATATCCGGTTCAGGTGCCTACGCGGGAGAGAAGCTAACCAGATAATTCATACCGGATTATTCAGCCCCATTCGGAATATCCGGTTGAAGTCAACTAAGTTTTCTTAGATCTGGAGTAATATCCCGACCGGATATTCCGGTACCTCTTTTCTAGCTCAAACGACTAGAATTGAGGAGGGGGTATACGTACCTTTCCTCTTCCTCCTTGAGCTCTAGTTCATCCATTAGCATTCAATAGCATTTATTGAGCTCACCAAATCCGCAATTACTCCCAATCCCTCCCACCAAACTTGTTGATCTTTGGAGGATTGAAGGAGAAGGGCCCGATCTACATCTTCACCGAGCCGTTCTTAATTTCCCCCGCATTAGCTTGAGGGATCTTTCCTAGGGTTTCCTCTTGTGGAGAACCTAGGCTTCTTGCTACTCTTGGTGATTATTGTGATTGTTGGGAGCCCCCCAATTTGGTTGTGGGTGTGTGCCCCAAGTTGTTTGTAAAGGATTGGATTCCCGCCTCAAAGGGGATCAATATTGGAAGGTGGATTAGGCCTTTGTGGCGGGGTTCATTGGAGAATAGGAAGAGGCCTTTGTGGCGTTGAGTAGGCCTTCGTGGCGAGCTCACACCCCTCCAACGAGACGTACTCCCTTAACAAGGAGGAACTTGGGAATACATCGTGTCTCCGTGTGCTTCATATCAGTTAGCTCGTTCCCTTCCTCCTTTACTTGTGCTTGTATTGTCTTTGTGCTTGTTCTAGTCATATATGTAAATTCACCATAGTTGCATTATCTAGAGAATTTACCTTTGTGTCTAGCCTAATCTTGTAAGAAAATTAAAATTGGTCGTAGCACCTATTCACCCCCTCTAGGTGCCCATACATTACTGTCATCCACCCAATGGCCTTCATATGCTCCATCACGCTCGACGACTACACGGACAGGAAAAGAGTCAGTCCATAAGCAAGGTAACACCGAACAAACTCGGGGGCTTGCAGAACTTACAGAGCAAACTTTTCGTGACACTAGCCAGCTCCTCCATCACAAACTATTCGCGCTCGGAAGCAAGCTTCTGCTTGGATTTGGCAACATCCGCCACACCCTGCAGAGCCTTAAGCTTACGCTCGCCATCCGTAACGCGGCCGCGAAGCGAAGCAAGCATGCTCGCGTCTGTAATTGACAACGTAGTCGAAGGAGCATCAGTGCTCGATGGGCCACCGCCAGAATCCACAACCTGCAAACAATATAGGACACGCGATGGTTTAAGTCACAAGGCTGCACATCACTCAACGTTATACCACGAAAATATCTTCGAGTGCTAGGGGGCTACTCCCATCGGGAGAACACAAAGTAAGGAAAAAACGACAAATGCTGACACTTTAAACCCTTCATTCAGAAATTAAAACATAGAATATTCCCCAAAAGTTCATTACATAACCAGGCACAAAAAAGCAGAAATATTATCTATCCTAAGGAGCAACATGCTTCCCAGAAGTGGCTCCGCTTGCAGATGGTTTCGCACCACGACCGCGAGAAACAGCTCAGAAAGCATCTTTGCTAACTTCTCAGCGCGGTCGCCAAAAGGACTGAGCGCTACCTTTTTTCCTAGGGCGTCTCGAGGAAGCTCCGAGTACATCTTCTCCATGTCACCCGAGACATTGTGCACCAGAGCAAACTGGATGGCTGTCCTGGCTGTACTCCTGAAGAGGATTGCCTTCACCAACGAAAACTTGCAGGAGGCCCTCCAGGGCCGACGGAACCGGCTTCCCTGCGAGCAGTCGCTGATGTAGCTGCGATAGCACTCGAGTAGCATCACGAAGTGAGAAGCAGGCCTTCTTCTCATGCTTCTGCAGCTGGGTGCACACATCCGCCAGAGCATCGACCCGGACCCCTCCAGGAAGCGTTAAGGCAACGCCAAGCGCATCTGCAATAGGATGAAACAAGTCACAAAAGGAAGGAGAAAGCAACAAGATAAAAGTGCGAGTAGACAAGTAACATACCCGCCAAATCCTGAGCTATAGGACGAAGGGTGTTGGTCAGGTCGTTGTCGTGCGCCACACCCGCGTCCTCCAATTTCTTCAGAGACTCGCGAGATGCAGCAAGACGCTCGGCCGCTTCCTAAGTGGACTCCAGCTCCCTTTGGGTAGACTCCAACTTCTTCTCGAGATATTTGATCCAAGAGTTAGCTTCAGTCTTCTCAATATTTGTGCGGGCGGCCTCATCTGCGACACGAAAAGAGCACATAAAACAATGATGCAATCTGGAGAAACAAAGCGAAAAACATGAATCGCATGGTAACTCACCTCTCGAAGAACGGGCGTCTTTAAGGCACTGTTCACGCTCTTGGCGAAGGGAAACACACTCCATCTCGGCCACAGCAAGGCGACGCCCGAAAGCAACCAAAGAATTAAGAATGCGTTGCGAGTTATACAAGTTCTTCTTGAGTCTATACACGACTGCACGCAGTCGAGCATAGACTCGGGGGCTACTCCCATCGGGAGCACTGCCGTGCAACCGATAAAATCAACACGAAAGAATAAAATCAATAAAATCAAGGACGCAACTTGAGTCTGTAACCGACTACAAACAGTCGACTACAGACTCGGGGGCTACTCCCATCGGGAGCACTGGCGTGCACCCGATAAAAAGAAGAAAAACTACTCAAAGGAAAGAGAATCTTACCTTGCCATTCGGGGTCGACAAAGGGTTAGGCGAACTGGTCGAGACCTCTTTGTTCGCTGACGCCCCGACATCCCAATGTTGCTCGCCCGCCAAGCTGGGAATCGCGTACACAAAAGTGTCGACCGTCTTCGTAGGGCTCGGGGGTTGTCGAGGAGGACTTGAAGCTCGAGGTGGACTCGCATCAACCCCCTTCTGCTTCACAGATTGAGCGGCAGACGCAAATTGGTCCCTACCAATGACCACGAGACTAAGCAGAAGTCAAAAAGAGAGAACAAAAAAGATAACTTCACCTAGCAAGAGCACGAAAACTTACTGGTCCTCGTCGTCCTCGTCGAGGTTATCCACGTCCCATGTGGTGGGAATCTTCGACTGTTGGGTCGAGGGAGGAAGCACGTTCAGAGGAGTCTCCATAATGGGATGAGTTTCGATCTCCTCAACAGTGTCCTCACTCAAGGACCTGTCTTTGGAGGTAGCCTCATCATCCCCACTCGACGGCGCTTGCGGTGCTCGAGCGATTCCTCCTCCTCTTCCAACTCCTCCTGCTCCTCGTTAGATTCTGCATCCACGACGATGGCTTCGGGAGGAGCCTCAAAGTTACTCGCCAGAAGATCCGAGCCTCCGTTGTCCGCGGAAAGGGGCGGGTAGCACTTCGCCACGTTTTTTATACAAAGAAAAAGAGAGAAAGAAAAACAGATTCAATCGACAGAAATCCAAAAAGAGAGAAATAACAAATAAGAAGAATAAGAAGCTACCTCGCTCGGAGGATGATCAGCGTCAAAAGGCGTGAAGGGACACAACCAGTGGATCTCCCCTTTCTTCAGGCTGGTGATGGCAGTAATCTTCTTCTCGAACTCCGCATTCGAGAGGATGTCGTCGCACGTCCGGCTCGGGTCGTTGATACCCGAGAACTCCCACATAGGGGTGGGCCTGTCCTGAAGTGGCTGAACCCTCCAGCGCAGAAGACGCTCGCCAAATGCATTCCATTCAGCAGAGGCCCCTGATCTTTCTGTCGGAGTCGCCCGAATTGCACGAGAAGGGGGACACCGTCTTGGACTCCTCGAGTGATAGCTTGTGCGCCCAGGACTTCCTCCGCTTCACAATCGCAAATGGCTTGAATTCTGGGACGCCACCTGCGTCATTGTCCTGAACGTAGAACCACTTCTGACGCCACCCTTGCGCCGACTCGATGAAGATCATCTCTAGGTACGGAAACTCCTGAGTCGTCTGGATTCCGAAACCTCCAATCGCCAACGGATCCCCCACCTTCTCACCCGCCAGGGGCTTCTCCCGGAAGATCCTCACCTGGAAGATGGCCTTCCAGAGCCCCCATTGTGGGCGAATGCCAAGGAAACATTCGCACAACACGATGAAACGCGAAATGTGCTGCACCGCGTTGGGGGGGGGGGAGATCGTGCAGCTGTATGCCATAGACATACATCAGCCCGAGGAGAAACGGGTGGAGGGGGAAGGACATACCTCGGGCGACGCGTTACCAGAAGGTGACGCGCTCAATGGCACGCGGGCTGGGCATCTCCTCTCCCTTCGTCGCCATGCGGACACGCCCAGAGTCTTGCATCTCGGAGATGCTCTTCTTCGTCACATTCGATGGTGCCACTCGCTCGTCCTCTTCACCGGAGCGGCCGTGGAACCGCTGGCACGTCATTGTCAGAAGCCGCGGTCGCACCGCGTTTCTTGCCTGGCGCCATTGGAGCTCGCATTCTCTTGCAGAGGAAGGTGGGCGTGTTAGGAGGAAGAAGAAGATGAATAAGGGCCAAGGGAAAGTAACTTTTCCCTAAGGCCCACTATTTATACTGCCACTGGGTTACCGAGAGCCGTTGATCTGTGTACATGGCGCGCATCCCGGCTGCCACGCGCCGAGCCGAAACAAAGAGACGGAGGGCGGGATCTTTAACGCAGGATCGTGTGTAATTACTGCACGTCCTGCGAAAAAACCGGCGCACGATGGCACGCTTCGAGTCAAAAGCTGACAAGATGGGCCCTACGTGTCCTGCCCCACAACGTCACGTCCCATCGGGAGTTGGCGAGTGCGCGGTTACGTCATTGCGCACCTCATTGCATGAAATTTCTTTCATGACACGATATTTCTTTCGTATAAACTCAGAAGAAAAGCTCACCTCACTCGAGGATGGTAAGATGAAAGAATTTACACTCGCCATTTCTCAAGAACAAAGGGCGGCACTCGCCACGCAGCAGGGAGAAAATCGTGAGTACGCGGCTCCCGTAAATACCACAACTCTGCATTACGATGTGCGAACACATCACTCGAGAAAAACCTGGGTCGTTCAGCCGTCAAGGCACGTCCGGATGCCGTATTCTTCGAGTACAAAGGTGAGACCCAAGGATCTGTCCTGTGGGTCTGGAATCGCACTCAAGCTGCGTCCTCCAGTAAATTTTCCGTGTCAGCAACACGAAGAAAAATCCTAGCGGACGCGCCGGGTGCCTCTTTAAGGTTTAATTCGACTCGATAAGTCCTCCACGGCCCAGTCGCAATGATCACCTCGCCAAATTCGAGTCAAAGGTATCGAGTTCATGTAGGCCAGAAATATTTTTGCCCGAGAAGTAATTAATTGGCCCTGATCTCTCGGGAGAGCCAAGCGACTGAGTCATACCCTTCAGCGAAAAAAGCCGACACAAGGCACATTTACCACTCGATACTCGAGTACATCCCACACATGGTACACGCCCTTCAGATCAAGTATTTGACTACTCAGTCGCAAGATCCAGAAACAAGTTTTTAGTGCTTACTCGACTATTCTCGGTCGAACAAACACTCGGGGGCTGCTGACATGGGGATGACTTCCAGACCTGTCGGATGGGCCTACCTGGTCTAAGGCCTAACACTGAAGCCCAGCGTAAAGGACTACCCCGTGGCTCTAGAAGGCCCAACAGTGGCCCACCCGCAAGACTTGCGGGACAAGATGGAAGGTTTCCACCGACTAGAGCTAGGGTTTGTACCACCCCCCAGGTACGTCTTGAGACCTAGCCACCTATTTAAGGGTTGGGAGAGCCACCCGAGGGGGACCATCCAATCTAGGTTTTCACCACTATAGCCAAAAGCTCGAGATCTAGTCTCTCGACTTGAACACCACCACTATAACCAATCTTCATAATACAAGGATAGACAAGCAGGAGTAAGGGTATTACCTCTACGAGGGCCCTGAACCTGGGTAAATTGTGCCCCCTGTTAGCCGTCGTATCCGCCAGCGCCTACTACGTTCCTCCACTCGAAACCCTATCGGATCATCCGAGAGATTTGTCGACATGACTCATCGACATTTACCGTAACATTTTTTCTATGAACAATGTTAAGAGTGATATGTTTGTGATAAAGTTTCATCACCTAACCATGTATCCTCCCAAAATATCACCTACTAGCCACTACTAGGATCAGAAGAACCACGGGAAAATAATTCGTGCTTAACTCTCATGATACCTTTCCAAAATAAAGAGTTTGTTGGTTTTGCTTATACTTGAGATAACGTTTTATCCCCGAAATATTTATTAGAGAGAAGCTCTTGCCACACCTCTTCCTCATGTAAAATTTTAAACAACCAATTACTCAACAAGCACTTAGTATTGATGTCAAGAACCTCAATATCCAACCCTCCTTGGTCTTTTGGGCGACAAACAATGTTCGATTTAGTAAGGCGGTATTTTTTTTATTCTTATAACTTTACCAAGAAATCCAATCTTTTCCTAACCCTTTTAGGAATTTTGAAGAACGACAGAAGGAACATTTGAAGGCTTGTTAACACGGAGTTCATCAAAATGAGGCGATCCCCATAAGAAAAAATCTTCCTCGCCCAAGACCCCAATTTTCGCTTGAAATGATCCTCCTCCACTCCTTGTTGAGCAGTTTCTATGGTGTATTGATATACCCAGATAATTAAATGGTAGATTCCCCACCTCGCATCCTAATATGTGACGGTAATCAGCTTGGGTCCCTTTTTCCTTGTCAAAACAATAAATTTCACTTTTATGGAAATTAATTTTTAAACCTGACAGTTGTTCAAACATTGCTAGTATAAGTTTTATATTAAGATCCTTTCCAAATCCTGAGAATAGTATCATTGGGTTCCTCTCTATCGTCCATCCACCAAAACTTTCTTCTAAATCTCACTACCTTGAAATTCATGTCCCCATGATTCAGGCATGCGGTTTGCTTGAGTTCATCCATGCCTTCAAGCTTTTACTCGATTTCCACTTCTAAATTCATCCTTTCATCCTGCGACCGAATGTCATAAAAACTATCCCTACAATATCCACTGGATTAATCTCGAAATGGCCTCTGCACGGCTTTGATAACGACAGTCCACCAGCGGTGTCGAGTGTTCATAGTAAGGTTCATGGCAGGGGATGCCATAACCCGGAGGTAGATTGTGGGCACTGGACGTAGGGAAGTTGCTGGTAGCGAGGACTCGAATTTACCCAGATTCGGTACGTCGCAACAAAGATGTCGTCCTACTCCTACAATCTCACTAAATCAGATCTAAAATCTGAGATACAAGGTACATGGCGAGAGTATGATTCTCTTTGTCTTGCCTCTAGGGCGGCTCCTGCCCGGCTTTATATAGAGAGTTGGACCAGGGCTTACAAAGTACACTATTTGTATTAGGAAACCATCTCTAATCTTGGAAGTCAAGTTTTCTGGATTCTTCTCCAAGCCGGACTGCGTACTGGGCCACAATCTGGGTCTCCTAGAATCCGGCTTCCTACGCGTCGGCCTGTTGGACCGCCGGAGAAGCCTTTTTCTTCACCACCAATGGGCCACCCTGGCAGGCCGTCTCTTGGCCAATGCCGGACAATACCCCTGATTCGGCATATTCCTGACAAGCGGATTGCTTGCTTGATGTGTACATAATGACCAATTCGGGATCAAAGTCCTTGGAGTTGGAAGTGCAACGATTGACGACAACGCTGAAGGCCTTCCACCGTTGGTTCCTCCAGCGCTCACCTCGCCACTGTTGTTGGCGTCGAGTTGGGAAATCGACAAGGATATACCTTGACCTCCCGCTTCGAGGCCGCAACCCTATCGCTTGTGAATCTCCACCGTTAAACCTGGAACTCCATCAGCATGTACGACGCAACCTAATCAGATCAACGATCTCAGGTGGTGAAGAAATCACCGAGGACAGTTGTAGGTGGGACGCAAGCGTAGTGACGGTGGAGGCCGTCTACATCTCCTATGGTTGCCATGACCCTCGACACCCATGACCCCGCGGGACCCGCAAGTTGGATGAATAGGAGGCGTCGTCCCTGCACCCAATCCTCACGTCGCCTGGTCTGAAGCACACTGCTTACCTAGTCATGGAGAAGTCGTGAGCAGAGAACGCCCATGGGAACACTTATCCAAATTGTGTTCCGAAAAAAGTAGCCTACTTGACAGAAAGGCCATAACATCGTCACCACTTTTCTTAGCTTCTTGTCTACTGGCGAGGAGGTGTCACACAAAGCTTTCGAAAGGACTAATCATCTCCTCAAACAAGTAACCCCGTGAGTGGCACAATCGGGTAACCCAAATCGCGGGCATACTTCAGCTCTTCGTTGTAATATACGCCCCAAAATTTCCCCCGTTGGGAAAAGTAGTGTATTATTTTGACAAGTGAGCTATTACGCTTTCTTCAAAGGATGGCTGCTTCCAAGCCCGCCTCCTGGTTGTCATCTCTTCTCGGATTAGAATTCCTATAATATTCCAGTGAGATGGGGATCTAAGGTCGATGTTTATGGTGTGCCTTGTAGCTCCTTCTAACACAATAACTTACCTAAATAACTAATATTGCTAATAGTACTAAAGTGAGTGCCTTGTAGCTCCTTCTACCGCGTCGTCGCTTTAACAGGTGCCACTGCAATGAGAGCATAAGTTGTGGAGTTTTTTTCTGGATTATTTTAGTTTTGGTGCGCTCTTCTTTAAGATCAAGGTTTTCTACATAGGGAGGAAGACCTTATCCTTGCATCAAAGCAAAAATCTTAAATGCAAGTTTCCAGACAATCGACAAACAATTAGAATAACTCAACGCATCGAAAAGGTTCAATGGCCATAATATGTGAATTCGATTTGGAAAGCTTTTTTAATATAAAGTAAGGCAAAAATTGTTCCTTAATTTAAATATACTTCTGTCCTTTTGTCTAGTTAGCCGGCTGCTCCATCTATTGGATCTGGGATCTGAAGAAATCCAATCAATGGGTATGTAGTAAATTTCTGCCAAAAAGTCGAGCGTTGGATGGGCGATCTCAGGTTGATTAGTGCATCCTAATATCTTCTTTTTAAGATGGTTCCCCCACTTTTCATACACCTTCGAGTACCAGGTTGGCTTGCCGCACGAAATCAGAAAAAGGCAGCGCAAATCACATTGAATGCAATGCGTTCTCTACTTTCGTATCTCCATGTTGATAAAAACTATTAGCATGCAGTAGAACCCTCTTCTGGATTGCCACCACCCTCTGCTCCTACCCGGGTTTGCGAAGTTTTTTTTTAGAGAAAAGAAGAATCTACTTCAACCATATGCCTAAGGCACGACCATGCGGAGTGCGCCTCTTCACGAGGGTGATTTAAGTGCAACGAAATGTATCGGTGGTTCGCGAAGCATCTGACTTACCGGTCATCTCCCATTCCCGTCGTCGAGTAGAATGCATGGCAAGTTTCCACTGCTTTAGACTACTCTACTAAGACTCGAGGGCCAACTTCACGCTCCTAATGGCCCATGGTCATCTCACGACGTGGACTCAAACGACAATTTATCCTTTTAGTAGATCGTGGTATGTCGTCCTCCTTATTATACTCCTCCTAGAATTCAAGAGTTTTTCTGTTAGGCGGTGACAATTGAGAAATGACATTTGCTTTTCTTCCTCGAGAGTTATTGCGTCAGAGCCATCGAGCGAGAATCATACTCCCCCTCGAACTCGATGTGTATAGGGGATCTTATGCTTACTAAGTAGTGCGACACAATGGGTTGTACAATCAATCGTATTTTTCACGGATGGGTGCGTCCTATTTATGCAGAGCCCCACCCTTCAGGATGCGACGTGACACAAGTTGTCATTGTTGTTGGCATGCCCGGTAGCGACCCAACAAACAGGGACCGAAGCGGGGTTGCTGGACGTGGAGTTGGACCCGTCGAGTAACTTTGCCGCTATTGAGTTGCCCCATGGGATATTTCGTGTCAGCGCGTCCAATAAACCTATTAGGTTCGCTATTAGGGACACCGGTGGAGATGCTCTAACTAGTGCAGCACAAATGCACAATAGGTTCTACAATCAATCATATTTTTATCAATCATATTTTTTGGGGTGTGTACATCCTATTTACGCAGAGCCCAGGGGTATGCTTGGTTTATTTAATAATAAAATGTCCTTTATAGAAGAAAAAATCAATCATATTTTTGCCACGCCATGGCAAGCAACTCAAAAGTGACAACGATGACTGATTTATTATGCGTGTATGTACACCGGCAGTCATGGTCCATTTCAGTAAGCACCCTGCCACGCATGTTCAGTCTAGTCATGTCCATGGAACCAGGCCAGGTGTGAGTGACAACGGAAGGTGCTAAAAAAACTCCAAAATTTTGAACGCCGACGACACTGTGACAGCCATTTCAAGAGATCGTTGCAATTCTTTTTAAGGGAGGGGAAGAAAACTTGGGCAAGCAAGCCAGCCAATCACTCGAGTCACAAGATCGAAAGAAGAAAGAGAACGTGGTCACTAATCAATAGTTTAGCATTTCAATCCTGGTGATGCACGCATATGCTCGCCGCATCACGGCAGCCGGCAATTCTTTATCTCCTCGATTGGTTTGACAGCAAAATCTTAAAATCGTCTCGAGTTTTCCCTGACTTGCCTCCTCTACGGTAGAGGAGCCGGTGTCAATGCCGACTCCGCGGCGGCTGGCTTGTCCGTAAGCGAGCGGGCGCGCACATGGGTCTCCTACTTAGCTGGTGACGACAGAGTACAGAGTCCGATCTCTCTCTCCCACACACACCCTCCGGCGCGCCGTCAGATCTCGCGCGTGATGGCAGGCGGCGGCGGCGGCGGCGGCTGGCGGGCGTGGGCGGAGCGGTACAAGCCGGGCGTGGCGATGGTGCTGGTGCAGCTGTTCTACTCGCTGGTGGACATGGCGCTCAAGACGGCCTACGGGCTCGGCATGCGCCCCATCGTCTTCGTCGCGTACCGCCAGGGCATCGCCGCCGCCGCGCTGCTCCTCGCCTCCCTCGCCACCAGGGGGTTCACGCTGCGCCAGATGGGCGTCGGCTCCCGCGCCTTCGCCCTCCTCTTCGTCGCCTCCCTCGCCACGTACGCCCGAAAACCTCGCCGTTTCCGCCTCCGACCGCCTTCAGTTCCGGCCTCTTTGTGCTGATAAATGTTTTCCGATCTGGCAGCGCGACGGGGCAGTACTGCTACTTCATGGGGCTGCATCTGGCGTCCCCGTCCATGGCCCGGGCGACCACCAACCTCGCCCCCGGCCTCACTTTCGCCATCTGCGCCGTCATCGGGTACTACTCCTCAAGTCCTCGTGAGACATGGAGTGGGGCATGGGTCCATCGCCGCCGCGGAGTGGGGCAGAGCGAGTTTTTTCTTGTTTTTTTAGAGACGGGACAGAGCGAGCTGGCCGTCCGATTTCTTTGCTCGCTTTTAGCTACTTAAATTGGGCCCACCTGCAAGGACAATTGAGCCCATCAGGCTCGATTGTCTCATGTCCAGTTCGATAGTTGGTCTGGTCCAAAGCTCCCAATTTGCGGCCCGCTAGTGGAGTGACTCGAAACGCTTTGACTGATCCCGCGCATTTGCAGGTTGGAGAAGGTGGATTTGAGAAGCTCAAGAAGCCTGGCCAAGATCATCGGCACCGTCGTCTGCCTCGCCGGAGCAATGCTCATGGCGTTCTTCAAGGGGCCTAAGCTTCTCGGGGCGCTCCTCATCGATGACTGGGTGGTAGGAGGCATGTACCTCATGGTGAACGCCGTCTGTTTCTCCATCTGGTACATCTTGCAGGCAAGCGAAGCAATGCATGCTCCTTCACAGCATTAATCCCTTAGTTTTTTGTTAGATTTTGTTTCAAATTTATCCTTTGCCTGCTCGAAGATAAGTAACTGCAGTAGAGTTTGCTTGCTTTCTGAATGTCAAGTGTATGACCATTTTTCAGGTACCGATTTGTAAACACTACCTTGATCCACTGTCCATGGCGACTTGGATGTGCTTCATGGCGACCTTGCAATGCATGGTGGCGGCGTTCTTCCTGGAAGCAGACTACATGGAGATCTGGAAGCTAGCATCTATTTGGGAGCTCCCCTGCATCGTATATGGAGTAAGTTCTCTGTTCCATCCAAATGCATGCGTGGCGTGGTGATGCATATATTGTTCTGGATTGCGTATGCACCGATATATACTTAACAATTGTAGCCACTAAAACAAATGAACAATTTTTGTAGGGTGTTTTTGCCTCGGGAGCAAACTTTTTTATGCAGTCTTGGTGCATAGCGGTGAAAGGTCCCCTGTACAGCGCAATATTCACACCGGTGAGCGCGGTGATCACGGTAATACTATCTACGCTGTTCCTTCACGAAGAACTCCACATTGGAAGGTATATATGTTCTCACTTCATTCGTCATTATATAAAAATAAGCTGGCGCTCGAAACCCTATCGTGTTCAGTGCTTGTTATCGGTGATGTTTACGGTGATTTCTTTCTTCTGCCACGCAGCGTATTAGGTGCTATCACCATCATCTTCGGCCTGTATGTGGTGCTGTGGGGCAAAGCAGAAGATGCAAAGGGCGAGAGTCTGGCCATCCGTTGTACTGATTTTGAAAGCAATGTAGAACAAGATAGCATCGGTGTGAAGGTAGAGAGTGAGACTAATCTTTCAGAACCATTGTTGTCTGAAAACGCGAACGCGGAAACTTCGACACGACAATGATGCTGCAGTATTTTCAAACCAGCCTCTATCATGTGAATTGGTAATCAGCTGTCTTATGTACTTTCTTTTACTACTTGCTACATAAAGTAAAAAATACATATATTAGTGATTTGGGGTCCTTTTTGTGATGGTAAAATGATCAAAGACCCAGCCTGGCAGCCTGCTCAATGCACAATCTGCCCAGCATATATGATCCAACAAGCCATCAGCACGTCGCTGTCTGCCATTACTAGGATGGCTCAAAAGATGTATACTTGACGGTGCCAATTGGAAAGGACTGAGACGGTGAGACCTATGTTAAGAAGGGCCACTAGTCTAACAGGAAAGAGTCGCACAGAAAAGACAACAAGAAGGCGATGCGATGCAGAGCTATAACTACTCTTGAAAGTGAAAATGAAAGGAGGAAGATATCTTCAACGCTGTGTTAGGCTGGACTTGCCTCTCTCGTGAACCATGATCCACCACAGCTTTTTTCCTAGCTTTCCCCTTCAATGGGAAGGATGACACAAGTAGTCTAGACTCTAGAACATTAAAAGCACGCCAGCTAAGTCTGCCACTTTGTGTGTAAATGGGAGTAGATAACTGCAATTTTCTGAACAGCAAAGGATGGTAATTAGCGGATCAATTTGATGTAGGTTTGTTTCTGACAGTGACAACTTTGAAGTAGGTGACACGATAGCTGAAGAACAAGAAAGCGAACGCAACGCAGATCGCTCGAAAGCAGACATACACGCCCATCGAAAAGTAGGATCTTAGATAGGATCAAATTTTAAAAGATCAACGAATTGCACAGCACACTGCTGGAGAAACATCGAACGAGCAATCCATCGAAAATTTCACCAACACTTCGAAAAAATAGACGAAAGTAATATATATGAAATAAATAATGCCAGGTAGTACATACATATAAAATGGTCTGCCACAACAAAGAAGAGAATATACAGCCTCCTACTGATCATACGGCAAATACTCAAGTAACTAAGCTAGCTAGTAGGTGATCAGAGCCCATAATAATCTCGCCTGTACAAAGCTACTAGATCAGGCCAGCCTACATATATATACGACAATGACATGATCGCATCAAAGAAAGATGCACACTGAGGCTCCGGGCGATCAAGCGTATGCGCCCTGCTTGTACCCGGCGTTGTGGTGGTCCCTGCGGTTGTTCCTGAAGGCGCAGCAGCCGACCGAGTAGACAATGATGATGAAGACGAGGAAGATGATGTTGAGGATGGCGATGCGCTTCCAGTCCCGCCTCAGCGTCGCCACCACGCCGGCCTTGCACGTGTTGCAGTCGTAGCAGAGCTTCGTCGTGTCGTTGCCCCACACTGTGCAGTCCGGGTCCGACGTCGAGTTGGTGGCGCCGGTCCACTGCGTGCTGTTGGAGGGGTTGAAGCCGCAGCTGGTCGGAGGCTTGCAGCAGCCGGACTGCACA
This sequence comes from Alopecurus myosuroides, assembly GCA_028641055.1. Taxonomy (NCBI): domain Eukaryota; kingdom Viridiplantae; phylum Streptophyta; class Magnoliopsida; order Poales; family Poaceae; genus Alopecurus; species Alopecurus myosuroides. Next base: position 230,730,532 of record CM054063.1, on the reverse strand, counting down.
CGGAGAAAAAGGAGAAATGGTCAGCCTCGGTCGCAATACAATGGAGTACTAACTAATTCAGTCTCCGTGGCCTGATTGCCGATTGAACAAATTTGGTCACTGATTGCTGGTTGAATTGGCGACATAATTGAAACGTTAAGTGAAATGGCACCCAACTGTTGAAATGAATGCTTCACTCACTGCCATATCCTATGCTTTATATATTGCGTGCGATGGTCAAAGCATTTGGAAAGAGTTCAAAGCAATCCAGCCCAGAGGATTGCTTGCTTTGGGGTTAAGAAAAAAAAACACTAAAAAAGGAGTAATCCGTTGACAATATGACCAAAGTCGCTAGTCATACCCGTTGGAGACTGGGAAGATCGCATCAAACACTAGTATTAATTTGGACTATGAATTATTGTCTGAAAATGATGAGTAGAAGTTTCAAAAGGAAAAGTCTAACAGAGTAGGCAGCAGCCGGTAGATAAGTTGCGCCATAAAGTCGACGATGATGTTTACCTCTGGCACAACCGTACACGTAAACATCACCGGGCCCCTAGATAAGTAGTGCTAACTACAATTTCTGAAACTACATCGTTGACTTTGGCACTAGGAACTATCTTATCCTCCTGTCTTGCTCATCAGAAATGTATCCCGAACACATAGGCAACACGTGAAAAGAAACTCATCTTTATAGTGTATAAGATAAAACATGGAGTAGTAACAAGTACTAACACACGGTAAATTAATTACCTTTTCTTGGTTAGCGATTTTTATCTTCAGATATGAAGCTAATGGCTAATGTATATGATGATGATGGTGCGAACTGACTTTGATTTAGGAGTTTAGTGATGGAAAAACGCTCACCTGGATGGGGGAGACATCGTTGTTGAGGAACTTGCTGATGGTGTCCTGGTTGAACTCGAGGGACTTGCAGACCTTGGAGTCGGCGAGGCAGCCCCTGATCCTGTTCCAGTTCTTGTTGTTCTCGACCCTCTTCTGCAGCCAGTTGGAGTAGTCCCCGAGCCTGTAGTCCCTGACCCCGCGGCCGGACACGGCGTCGCCCGCGCCCTTGTTGGTGACCACGAAGGCGAAGACGGTGAAGCCGAAGAGCACGACGATGACGACGAACATGGCGACGAGGTAGAACCAGAGGAGGCACGTGACGCGGCAGCACGCGCCGACGAGCCCCATGATGGAGACCAGCATGATGATGACCCCCAGCGCGATGGCCGGCGCGGCCAGGTAGCGCTCGCACTCCGTGCCGTCCGCGCGGCCCCGCAGCCAGATGCCGCCCGCCAGGATGGGCACCGAGAGGAGGAAGGTGAGCGCGTTCAGGATCCCGATCGTCGTGTTGCTGAGACGCACCATCTTGGTCGATCGCCGGCCGGCGGGGAGGGAGGGAGTGCGGTTTGTGGGAGGGGTTGGCGGTTGGTGTTTGGGACGGCGGTTTTCGAAGGTTTTTGGGGGGAGTGGCACGGTGATGAGGGATGATGGTGGTGGACGTGGTATTTGTAGCGGGGGAGCGGGCGCGTGGGCCAGAGCGGAAAGTTCTTGGGCTTTTCGTGTGTGAGCAAAAAGTGGCGCGGTGGTTGATGATCGTTCGTTCGTTCCTGGGCACGGAAGCGATTGACCGCCCAGGGTCTGCACACGCAAGCGTATTGACCGGGCTCTCATCGCTCGTGCCCGCTTTATTATTTTGTTTCTTCATTCAGGTTCAACCATTCGGATGCCGCGTTCTGGAATCCGGGTCGCTCTCCGACGATCGTAAGATGTTTTCAACTTGTTAACGACAACGAAGTGTAACACGCGATAGTTCGTCGACGCGCCTAAGAAAAGTAGTACGAGTAGTAGGATCTCTATCGCGCCCACACACCGTGTAAAAATATACACAATCAACTGCCGTCCCGCCGTCAAGTCTACCCAAGAGGTTTCTCTCCTGTCGCATTTTAATTTTACACACCCAAGAAATTTGAAAAATGTCGCTATATATCTCTTAAGATATCTAACCGCAGGGCTATTGATGCCCTGAGATTGCTCCTGGCGTTGTCCCCACTTGGCAGGGACCGTGTCTAGGTCGAGGGAGATTACCTTCTCGTGTCGGTTCGCTCCTTTCTGTCTACGCTCTTGACCGTCACACCCTTCTTTCTTTCCTTCCCCGCCACACGCTTCTCTCTTTTCTTCCTTGCCTTTTCTTTTGCGGGGGCGACGGCTTCCCTTCCTCTTTTGGATTTCTCGGTCATGGATGTTGTTTCGTTGCTGGTTGGCCTGCTGCGTGATGCTTCGGCTTTTGGATCCGCTCGATTCGTCGCCGTGCGTGCGGCGAGCGGCGCGGCCTTCCCCGTGATTTCTCTCTTCCTCTTTTCGTTCTTTCTATGCCCCAGCTTGTTTTTTTTTTGCGTTTTTATTGCATTGTGTGTCATCTGTGCGCATAGATCTGTAGCCTAGATGCGGCTTCCTCTTCTGTTTCTGTGGGGATTAGCGGAATCTTTTTAGTCGTTTTGCGTTCGTACGATTTTGGGGACGATTCCTTGTCTCAGATTGCACTCGATTTTGCTTGCACTGGGAGTTGTTTGGGGTGTTCTTCTTGTTTTCGAGCCGGTTATTGCCCAAAGAATGTGCTTGGATTTGTTTGCCTTTATTTGGTTTTGGTTGTTTTGTTGTATGTTTTCAGTTGTGTTTTCTGCTTTGTCCTTGTATAGAGGCGTTTTGGGGTTCTGTTTTCGATGGAGCATAGTCGTCCTTCTTCTCGTCCGTCTGCTCGGAAACGGAACCGTCTTGGTACTTCTCCCTTGCAAGTGCATTCGTTTTGTGGTCTCTTCTCTGTTCTTGCGTTTTTCTGTTATTTGTTTTTTGATTGCCTATGCTATGACGGGCAGAAGAATCTTCAGATGTAGTGTCTTCTGTATCGGAGGGGTGTGCACTTGATAACGTTCCTTCTTTTTCCCGTCGTCTTTCCCCACCTCCTGCACGCTGCCCGCCTGGGACCTCCGCCGCACGTGCCCATTTTTCGCCGACCACGCCATCCCTCCCCAACTGTTGCATTGCCAACGGCCGTCCTGGTCAAGCCACGTACCGCCACCACTGCAGCCGCCCTGGCCATGCCCTATCGGTCATGTCCCGTCCGCAGCCGGCTTCCCCCATTGTCGGACAGGGTTCCTGCCCATAATCACCACCGCACGCTGCTCTGGACCACTGGGGACGTCCGCCCGTAGGATTCTCACAGGTGGATTCCTAAGTAATACGTTTCCGGAGACAAAATCGAAGCCTTACATCTAACCATCTAATCCTGAACTGCTTCTTAATTTGTGAGTTTATGGAGAAAAAGAACACGAGGCGGTACTTTGGAGCTGTTTAGCAGTGCTGCTTGCATACGAAATTAACAAAGTTGTGACCGGGGTTGAATACCTGAAAGCAATGAATGCATTTTGCTACAGATTGACAGCTCTATGTTCCTATCTCCAAGCGGGGATCATGCGCAAGGCCCAAAAGATGGGCGGTGACAGTCTTGCTTCCGCTCGCGACGGAGTGCTTCCTGCCGATGATCTCATTGCGGTTGCGCTTGAGGATGGCGCCCTTCTCTCGCAGTGTGACATCCTCGACCTGGCGGAGGCTTGTGACATCGACGCCGGGGAGTTGGGACCAATCAGCAACAACCAGGGGCTGGCCAGTTCCCATGATTAGGCCCCTCTCTTCTGAAGCTCGGCACGTGAGCTCTCCCTCGCTCGTGCGTCTCCGAGCCTTCCTGACTCCCGGCTCGCCCGCGCCGCACTCTCCCTCTACCTGCACTTGGACGTTGGCTGGACATCCCGCTTGCTCCAAACCTGCCCTGCTGCGTCAGGCTTTTTTGTTTCCCTTAACTCGCCTCGCTACCTTTTATTTCTCAGTGGGCTTGTCCACTGTTTGTATGTTTGTAATTCGGTGCTACCTTTCGTATTCGGACCTTATGCGTGGTTTCAATTTCAATTCTATCTGTTCCTTTAAATTGGTGTCTCGGTCTCTTCCATGTTAATCAAATTCATCATTGACTCCTGGAACGTTTGGGGGCTCAGAGACAAGGACAAGCGGGTGGATGTCCTTGCCGCAATTTCCACACGCATTCCCTCTATCCTTTGCCTCCAAGAATCAAAACTCCATGACATCACATCCTTCCTTACCCCCTCCTTTCTTCCTTCCTCACTCCGTTCCCATGTTTTCAAACCTTCGACTGGATCGTCTGGAGGCATTATAACCGCGTGGGACTGCCGCCTTCTTGACCTCATCGCTCACTCCATCGACGATTTCTTCGTTGCCACCACCTTCTGCTCCCGACTTGACAATTTCTGCTTCACCATCATAAATGTTTACGGCCCCCAGACTCGCCTCCAAAAAAGCCTATTTCTTGACTTGCTCACTGCCTCCTTGGCTACCTTACAAGGACCCGTGGCTCTGATTGGAGACTTCAACCTCATTATCCCCCCCCCCCCCCCCGGTGAACGCTCTAATGACAACTTCAACTCTGCCAACGCGGACCTTTTCAAAAACTTCATAAACCTTCATGGTCTCATCGAAATTCTCCTTCTTGAACGACAATTCACCTGGTCCAACCTCCAAAACCCTCCCATCCGCGCTCGGCTTGACCGCCTTCTCATCAACTCTGAATGGAGCTTCGCCCTTCCGGATTCCACCCTCACCTCCACTGTCAGAACTACCTCTGATCACATCCCGATCCACCTAGAGGCCTCTTCCAGGGCCCCTAAAAGTTCCCTCTTTCGCTTAGATAACTCCTGGCTGGCCCACCAATCCTTCACCGCCCTGGTGGTGGCCAATTGGAACAGCGCCTTCCTCCCCATTGGAGGTACCAGCCTGCACAACCTTCGCGTTAAGCGCATTAGGGCGGCTGCACGACTCTGGGCCAAACATAGGCGGCTTCCATCCGTGTACTCCTCCAACTGTCGCACCGTCATCCTTCTGCTTGACTCATTGGAATAAAAGCGCACCCTTATTGCTCTTGAATCAAAGCTGCGTCTCCTTGCAAAAACCAAGCTCAACGCCCAAACTGCCAACTACTAGCGTCAACGTGCCAAAATCCGACACTGCACCCTCGGGGATGAGAACTCGAGGTATTTCCACCTCTGTGCCTCTAATCGTCTTCGACAAAACCAAATCAAAATGCTTGAGACGGAAGACGGGGTTCCTGTATACGCCCACAACGCTAAGGCTACCATTCTTCACTCTTTCTTCTCTGAGCTCCTAGGCAGGGCCTGCACCTCCTCCGACTCTCTTCCTCTTCCCACTCTTGTTGCCTCCACCTCCATTACGCCCTCCCAAACATCCTCCCTCATTGCTCCTTTCACCATGGACGAGCTGAGAGCTGCCGTGTTGTCCCTCAAATATGAATCCAGCCCCGGCCCGGATGGTTTTGGTCCCACCTTTTTCAAAAAATTCTGGGATCTCATTAAGAACCCTCTTCTTGGCTGCCTCAGTGACTTCCACTCCCAACAATGTGATCTTCGACCCATCAACAAGTCCTTCATTGTTCTTCTCCCGAAAAAGAATGGAGCTAACCGGCCGGAAAATTTCCGACCTATCTCCTTGCAAAATTTTACGCTCAAAATCATTACCAAATGCCTCACCCTATGGCTACGACCTCTTCTTCCGCACCTTGTCCACCCGGACCAAACTGGTTTCATCTCGGGCCGCTCCATTGCGGAAAATTTTGTCTATGCCTCCGACATCGTTGAAGCTTGTCACAAACGGTCGGCCGCCGCTGCGGTTTTCAAACTGGACTTCCGCAAATCTTTCGACTCCATTAGCTGGGACGCTCCGGACCGGATCCTTCTCGCTAAAGGCCTCCCTGCTCTCTAGTGTGCTTGGATTCGTGCCATCAACCTTTCCAGTCAAACCGCCGTGCTCCTCAACAACATCCCCGGCCGCTGGATTCAATGTCGTCGAGGCCTTCGCCAGGGAGACCCCCTATCCCCTTTTCTCTTTGACATCATCGCTGATGTTCTTCAGCAGCTTCTCCTCGATGCCTCTCGCAACGGCCTTCTCTCCACCCCCTTGTTGTCGACCTCCCTTTTCCTATTCTCCAATATGCCGATGACACTCTCATGATCATCCGCTCAATCCCTGAGCACGTCGACAATCTTAAAAACCTCCTTGATGCTTTCTCCGCAGCTACGGGCCTCCACATAAATTTCCACAAAAGCACTTTCGTCCCCATTAAAACAAGCGCCCCCGCTGCAGCCGAGATGGCTGCCTCCTTCGGTTGCGCTGTCTCTTCCTTCCCTCAAACCTACCCCGGGCTTCCACTCTCCACCCACAAGCTTCGGCTTTCAGACCTTGCCCCATCCTTGCTAAGTGTGACGATCACCTCTCCGGATGGAGGGGCCGCTCTCTCCCTATTGCCAGCCGGCTTATCCTCATTAACTCGGTTCTCACCGCTAAGCTGGCCCACGCTATGGCTGCAGGCCTTCTTCCTGTGGGTGTCGTCGATGCTATGGACAAACATCGCCGCGCCTTTCTCTCGACTGGTCAGGAAACCTGCTCTGGGGGTCACTGCAAAGTGTCCTGGGAAAATATGTGCAAACCAAAGCAGCTGGGGGGTCTCGGTGTGCTATCCATTAAACATCAAAAAACTGCTCTCCTCTCCAAATTCCTCACCAAAATTCACTCCTCCTCTTAAGCCCCTTGGGCCTCTTGGTTTCTCCGCTTCTACGGGTGGTCCGAGCTTCGGGACCTTGGAGATGATCACCACATGGCCACTCATGTATGGAAGGGCATTGTGACAAACCTCTCGGCTTTTCGCCAACACTCCCTCGTCTCCCCTGGTAACGGTTCCACCACGTCTTTCTGGCTTGATACCTGGATGGGCGACTCCCCCCTTGATGCTCATTTACCCGCCCTTTTCTCTCATTGTACCCGGCCCAACATCTCCCTCGCCAAGGTTCACTCATCCTCGCTTCTTCCTTCGCTTGTCCCACGTCTCTCCTCGATGGCCGAGCGCGAGCTTCACGAACTCACGGCTGCTATCCGGGAGGTTCAAATTATCCCGGACAAACAAGACACGCGCCTTTGTCGATATTCAGAAAAATGCCTCTCGAACAAAAGATTCTATGCAATTTTTTTCAGGATGCTTCCGACTGATGACCAAGCCTTATTGGTTTGGGCAAACGCGGCTCCCCTCAAATGTCGGATTTTCAACTGGCTGGTGAGATGGCGCCGGCTCCCAACCAATGATCGGCGTTTCCGCCACCAGCTCGGAGGCTCGCCAAATTGCCTCTCTTGTGCTCTCTTGGAAGACACTGACCACCTGCTCGTCAAATGCCGCCGCGCCCGTGAAGTCTGGGACTTCTTCTTCACGACATCGACCCCTCCTTACGGCATCCAAGACCTTTAGGAAACTCGACATCGCAACCTCCCTGATGCCACCATCTGCACACCATTGCATGGAACATCTGGAAACGTCGCAACTCCCTCGCCTTCAACAACATCGACGAAACGCTCGCTACCACAACCGGCCGCTGCATTGAGGATGTCCGCCTCTGGGCCAATCGCTGCACTTCCCCAAGAGTTGCAGCCAAACTTATATTTTGGTGTATTTCCTTTGAACCACCCTGATTCTCATACGTGTAACTCTCCCTCTCTCGCTTGTCCCCCCCCTTCCTTGTAATGATACTCCACTCAGTTTGAAATAAAGTGTTCAGGCTGGCTTTGCCCGCCGTAGAGTTGCTCAAAAAAAAAAAAAAACCGATAGTGTGCGTATAAAATAGAAGCTTCAGATAAGCTGGACTTTCACTATGTTAAGATTGAAACACTGAACTCTCTCCCTGTTGTGTTGTGTTGTGTTGTGTTCTGCAGGTAATGACCGACCATCGTCGGTGAGTAATATAGTGTAGACATTTTAACGAGAGAGAGGAACAAGGTGACTGGCAGATGGTGACCAAAATGGTTAGAGTCAGATAGATGCAGAGAGAGCAGCAGTTGCAGCCAGGACGACGACTGAATATATTTTGCCAGCTTCAACAGTGAGGAACTCAGAGCTTTCCTGCAGAGTTGACCATAATAGTTGGAAAACAACCCTCCCTAGATGATACGAATTGCTATGGGTATCCGTATCGTGGTGGTGTGATCCACTGCTATTCTGCATATATACTTGATGATCTATCAGAGATTTCTCCATGTTTTTTCTGGACACACAGGAGAAGGCATACATGAGTAGATGTCATGTCAGATCCGTAGCTTTAAACTCGCCATGAGAAATGGACATTTTTCTCAGTCCTGCAATAGAAAGGTGCCCAACTGTGATATCTTCGTATTTTCCTCAACACCATGGTGTTAATGTTATATTTGAAAATTTCTACTTCACTATTTTGTGAACTAATTACGTCACATCTTATAAAAAGGTCAATCTCCAAATATCATAAACTCTTGGTGACATTATTGATACGTAAAAATTATAATACTGAAGTTAGATTCTAAGGTTGCATTGTTGTCCTATGATGGAATTTTTATTGAGCAACCTCTTGCCAAAATTCTATCTACTCTCATTTGTCATTCATCTGTGTGCACATGTGGCTCTAATATTAGTTGTGATGTACTCCCTCGGACAAAGATTGTTCTCATTTAGTGTTGCTCTTTTTTCTTCGCAAGTAGAGACAAGAACGCTAACTTTCTGTACACCTTACCATCCATGTATGGAAATGAAGAAATACCGATACAACTTTATATATTAATGCCATAACAAACGTACGTAGCTGTGATGTCTCGGGCTGGAAATTTTGGTGTTGAAAATACAATGCATGGATCTCCTTTATGCTAATACTCCCACAGTTGTTCTCTGTACTTTAATTTTCTGTTGTCAAGCTTCTTTTTTAGTATCAAACTCATTTCAGAAATAAAAGTTTCTAAATAGTCAGCGGATCTTTTTCCTTTGTTAATTAGTTTGTTAGTTTAGTGCCGTTGATAATTTGTTATTGCTTGCCACTTGTGTCACTGTCTACTGTGCCCAAAGTGTTGTATGAATCATTCTATTCTATGTACCAAGAAAACTCACTAGTGGAAACAACCCCTTTCGTCCAGGGGGGGCGGGGGCATCTGTCCCGGTTGCACCAAAATCCGGGACAAGTGCCATGCATTGGTCCCGGTTCGTGTGCCCGAGACAGCAGAAACCACCTGGGGGCATCTGTCCCGGTTCGTTGGGAGACAATGGTCCCGGTTCGTGGCACGACCCGGGACCAATCCCTAGCCACAGGCCAGGTGGCACGCGCATGGGCATTGGCCCCGGATCATTCCCCAAACCGGGACTAATGTCCCTTCCCCTACAAATGCGGCCTCACAGCCCCTTCCCCTTTTTTTTTTGCTGGGGGAGTGAGAGAGAGGTGGGTGTTACTGTGTGTTGTACCTCGTGGCGTGGGAGTCCAGCCGCGTGGCGCGGGAGTTGTGACGCGTGACCACGAATGCGCGGTATAAACTGCCGCGCCTCGAGCGTCTTCTCCACTCCACGCACCGTCGTGCCACCACCATGCCTCAGAGGAGGAACAACACCACCGGTTTCCGCGGAGTCCGATCACGACAGAACGGAATGTTCACCGCGAATATCCGCTGCGGGGACGACCGCATCCCCCTCGGCTCCTTTGCGACGGCGTCGGAGGCCGCCCGCGCTTGGGACGCGGCGGCCTGGCGCCTTAGCCGCCCGCGGTCGCTGATGAACTTCAACGACTGCCACACCCTCTGGGAAGCGGAGGCTAGGGCGCCGATGCCGCAGATCGTCACTGCCGCCGACCACCGCCACCTCAGGCACCGCGCGTTTCAGGGCCTAGTCGACGCCAGGGACGACCGCGTGGTCCGCGAGTATTACCGGAACAATCCGGGTGAGGAGAGCGCCGACGAGGAGCTATGGCAGACCCGCGCGGCTGAGCGGGCGGAGCGGCGCCTCGAACGCCACCTCGAGTTAGATGCCGCTCGGGAGGCGAGGACGAAGGCGCTGCAAGAGCTCCGTCGGGCCGACCACGCCGGCGAAGTCTGGGCCTCCGACGATCCGAGGTGGGGGTCTATGTCGGACATACCATCATGCACCTCCGACGACGACGAGGAGGTCACCGACGACGAGGACGAGGACGAGGAGTAGCGCGCTAGCGCGTCTGTTTTCTGTTGGCTGTTTAATAAAATAATTTGTTGTATTCCGGGAAACAGCGGCGCGCTAGCTCGTCTGTTTTCTGTTTTCCCTGTGATTTTTCCTGATTGGTTGGATTCAGACGTCTAATGGCATTTCGATAGACGTTAAAAAGAGGGAGACATGCATTTTGATAGATAAACAAGACACATTACACATAATGGCAAGACTGGATCTAAATCTAAGCGGAGAGCATAGATCTAAATAAACAAGGCAGTACATAATGGCCAGAGTGCATCGATCTACGAACTAGTCATACTCCTGCCTAGGCCTATAATACTCCGACTCGTAGTCGTCGTAGTCGCCGCCGTCGTCGTCACTATCGTCGGACGGTGCTCTGGACTCCCTCGGAGGATCACGACTCCAGGACTGGGCGTGAGGGTAGCGCAGGCGGGGGTTATCGCCAGCCCTGATGTAGTTCATGACGCTCTGAAGAGTACGTCCGCCGCCCCACCACATCCGACGACGGGCCTCGTTGAAGTTCGAAGGAGGCGGGTCGTTCTCCTCGTACCTGGCGAGCGCACTCTCACGCCGATTAATGAAGAAGGCGTCCCAAGTAGGACGCTAGTCAGGATTCCAACTGGGATTCCTCCGCTGCTCCGGCGTGAGCTCGTGGTAGTAGTGGTTCGTGATGGCCGCCCGACGCGCCACACCTTGAGGAAGAGGAGGGACCGGCACTCCTCCGGCGCTCAGCATCCAACCGGCAGGAACGCTGTAGCCGGGCGGGCAGGGGTAGTTCGAGGCGAAAAGAGCCTCCGCCTGGATGAGGGTTAGAGTGGGTACGGCAGAAGCCATGAGAGAGTGGTGAGTTTGTATGTGTTTATGCCAATGGTGCGGTAATGCATACATATATATAGCGAGAAGAAAACATATCACTTTAGTCCCGGTTGGGGACACCAACCGGGACTAAATGATTCGTGTTTCGTTGGACCAATCAGATAGAATCACACGGATCGTGTGTTTCTTTCAAACCCTTCTGAGTCGTTGGATCCGGGGTGTGTTTCTTTCGAGCTGTTGTGAGCCGTTCGATCAGGGCTACGGTGTGTTCCTTTCGAGCTGTTGTGAGCCGTTGGATCAGGGTGTTTCTTAACCGTTGGATCAAAACCCTAGCACAACACTTTGTGAGCCAGAGGACCCTATATATAGCCCACCTTCATACACCGGTCAGTTCATCGACCAAATACAAAACATCCGGATTCGCCATCATACGTCCTGCCGTGTATTTGGTATGCATATATGCACCGGGTAGCCACGGTGGGGCTGTATGATGGCGATACCGATTGTTTTGTTCTACATCCCCCTTTAAGGTTTGATACAACACTTTGTGAATCAGAGGACCCTATGTATAGCCCACCTTCATACACCGGTCAGTTCATCGACCAAATACAAAACAACAGAATTCGCCAGCATACGTTATGCCGTGCATTTGGTATGTATATATGCACTTAGCAACCAGAAAACGGATTTGAATGTAAATAGTAAAATAGTTAATAGCTGAATAATTATTTAGGTAACCAGAAAACGGATTTGAATGTAATTTAGGAAAAGGTCAGCAATTTTCATGTTGATTTTTTTTCAAATTCGAAAGTATATAGAAGTTATTCATGTGCATATTTAAACAATATTCAAATTTTGGCGCTAAAACATTTGGCGCGCCCTGCCAAAAAGAGCATTTGGACGGTGGTCTTTCGTCCCGGTTGGTGCCACCAACCGGGACTAAAGGGCCTTTCGTCCCGTTTTTGCCACCACCCGGGACGGATGGCCAAGAATATATACACGTCACCGTCCCGGATGGCCACAGAACCGCGCCCAGGGACGAACCGACGCCGCCAGGCTGCCCATTTTTTTTCCGCCGCCGCACGCCGCCACTGCCCCCTCGCGCGCCGCCCTGCCTCCGCCGCCACACTCCTGCGTCCCGCTGTCCCCCGCGAGCCGCCCCTCGATCCCGTCGTCGCGCCGCCGCCAGCCCTCGAGCGCCGCCCCTCAAGCCGCCAGCCCGCTCGCGCCCTCACCCCTCGATCCCGTCGCGCCGTCGCCCCTCGATCTCGTCGCGCCGCGCCGCCGCCCCCTCGATCCCGTCGCGCCGCCGCCACCTCGATCCCGTCGGGCCCTCCGCCAGCCCGCGAACGCCGCCCCTCGATCCCGTGGGGCCTCCACTGCCCCCCCCCCCCCCCCCGCCGCCGCTGCCCCCCGCCGGCCGCCGCCGCGCCGCCGCTGCCCCGCGCCGGCCGCCGCCCTAGAGGAGGTAAGGCCCTGCCTCCATCTCGCCCTAACTAGGGGCTTTTTTCCTTTTTTTTTTACTTAATTGTTGTTTTTGTTTTTAGTTATTTATTACTGTTAGAAATGTTAGAATCATTAGTTATGAATGTTAGAAATTTTAGATTAGACTTAGGAATTTTAGATTTGTTAGAATTGACATAGAAAATGTTAGAAATGTTAGGAAATTTAAAAATGTTAGAAAATTTTACTAAATTAGTGTTACAAATTTAAGAATGCATGTTAGGAATGTTAGAAAATTTAACCACGTGAGCTATGACTACCCTTATCTATGGATGCGTATTATCATACGTTTAAATATTTCATGAATATGTTGCTCTTTTTGTGTAGTATCTATAAGAAATTTTGATGAAAATAATTGATCATTAGTTATTATCTATAAGCAATTTTGATGAAATGGATCTCAAACATATAATTACTCTTTTTGTATAGTATGGAGCCAAGAGACGAAGATGCCGAAAACTTACTCGAGGGTTTCATCCGCGGGCCCGACGTAGAGACCGATGTGAGCCAGTGGATGAACAACTCCGGTGAGGGAGATCCGGAGCTCACCCAGGGAGACGACTCCGGTGAGGGAGCAGCCGACGGCTCCGATATGGGAGCAGCCGACGGCTCCGGTGGAGCCGTACAAATTACAAACACCGGCTCCGAGGTGCATATATAGATATGTTAATTAATGAAGCATCCGTTGTCTATATACATGTATTAACAGTCTTTATATTTTTAGCCATCCGGTTCAAGCATATCAACCGTAAAAAAGACTAAACGAGGCGCAACAAAGAAGTTAAAAGATACAGAAAGATATAGGATCGACAAGATCACAGCAGACTGCGCACCCGAGCTTACCGCTGATGTTTCCCAAAAATTTGTGAAGCAATGCGGAGTGCTAGTTAGGGATCACATCCCGATCACTGTTCATGAGTGGAATCAGCCAAAAGATCCGCGGAAACAAGGAATTTCATATGTCAGCAAAATAGCCAAAGAACATCTTTTCTCGAAGATCTTGTCTAATTTCAACTTACCCTTGCCGAAGGTGGACGAGAATGAAGCGGATGTGAATGAGGCCGATGTTACTAAAATGAAAAAAAGAGATACGGGATAAGGTCAAAGCGTGGACCCTGAAAAAAATGGCCGAGCAATTCAAAAACTGGAAGAAAAGATTGAACCTTGACTATGTTAAGAAAAACAAGACTCCAGATTTCACTCAAGGGTATGAGAAATTAAAACCCATATGGGCAGATTTCGTGAAGTACAAGCTGTCAGAGAATGAACTGGAAAGGACAAAAACAAATGAGAAAAACGCCGCCAAAAAGGTATATCACCATGTTATGGGGCAAGGTGGCTACAAGGGTTCCAGTCCCAAGTGGGAGCAATGGGAGAACAACCTAATTCAGCTGGGGATCACTCCTGAGCCGTTTTTGTGGGTTGAGCGGACAAGGTCATGGTTCTACGGGCATGGGGGCACGTTGGACGCCGAAGGAAAATCAATCTATAACCTAAGGCATAAAGAGAGTCCTCTACCCATAGAGAGGCTGAGAACCGCAATAAAGGACGTTAAAGAGGGGAAGTTCGTGCCAGATAGAGAGAACGACGAGCTCACACGCGCCCTCGGGAATAAGGAACACTCAGGGCGTACACGAGCCGTAGAAGGCAATCCTCCGTGGAAAACTGGGTTCGACGACAGCAAAAAGATATACCCCGATAGAAGCCGTCAACGTAGAAAGAACGCGGAGGCAGCTGAAGCAGAGACTCAGGCAAACTGGAGGCGTCAACTTGACGAACAGATAAAGCTGACGCAGGATGTAGCAAAGAAGCAGCAGGACCAAATTAACACACTTAGCCAACAGATAGTGTCTACCGGCGCATCACTACACATGGTAGAAGGTGAAGTCGAGGCTACCAACGTCGCACATTCTCATCGCAAAAGCAGCGTTGCATCCACGCAGCTACCGGGTGATGATGCACCGCCGATGATTCACCCGGTGGATGATATCACGGAGATGACAACGTGCGAGCTCCACGTGAAGGTCGTCAATATAAACATCAAGGCGGTGGCCGGGTATGCCTTACCAATTGGCAACGAACCAACTCACCATAGTCTTCCGGTTCCACGGGGCTACGCTGTTGTTGGGGTCGATGAAGTTGTCAACAGATTCGAGCGGGTAAAGCTTGATTTCTCTGAAGGTGAAGACGAAGAGTTGACTGAACTCGGAGAAGCCAAGAACTTGACCGTTCTATGGCTAAAGGAATTAATTGTGCTCCCAAATCAGACGGCAAAGCCATCGAATCCTCGCCATTCTCCAGCGCAAAAGTCTCCAGCGCGGTCGTCTTCGCCATGCATGCCGTCTCCAGCGCGGTCGCCTACGCCGTGCACGTCTCCACCGCGGTCGCCAACGCCGCTGCGTCAGCCTTCTCCACCCACTAAGTTTCTGCCGAAACGTAAAAAGTCAGCCAAACGTCAACGGTCACCCCTCCCGAAGGTACCAAAGGAGGTACCCAAGTTACCTTACGACTATACTCCCGAGGAAAACCAAAAAATTGCAAAGGACGAATACGAGGCGTGGAAATCGAAGCGGAAGGAGAAGAAAAAGGCAGATTTCCCCGAGACCGAAGAAGAGATAGAACGAGCTTGGAAAATGGTGAAGACTCTTCGTCAACCCGAGCCAAGTCTGTCATCTGACTATGACCGCTCTATTCTGAAGTCACACCAGGAAATGGTGCGGTCGAAGAATAGTAGTAGCGCAAGCGGGAAAAGGGGAAAATCAGTTGCCCAGCTCGGAGAGCAGAAAAAACAATCCACCTCCCCGCTCAAAGTGATTTCCAATACCCAGGTGGGGCCGAGCACTAATATTGCTGACGAGCAAATTGATCCGGAGTTTATAACACTATACGCAGACAAGACAGCTGATGCGGGTTTGTCCATTGCTGAGTATATGCAAACACTACAATACTTCCCCGAAGCTGAATGTGCGTACAAATACACGTACGGAAAGCCTCTCGTCAAACCCGAGGAGATAAAGGATCTACCAACGAAAATGCGAAGAGTGCATAGTTGGTATATGGAAGCCACTGAGAAATCTCAGGACTGGATATGTCTCACCGTTAAGGACGAGCACTATGGGTATGGAGATGGAATGGTTATGATTCAATTTGACGAATTGTTTCAGTTATACCAGCAACAGGCCCTCGACAAAGCTGTCCTTAGTGCCTATTGTCTGTAAGTACTTATTTCTCTAGCTCACCTCGTTCATTTGCATATTCATATATATATATATATATATATATATATATATATATATATATATATATATATATATATATATATAGTACACTCATATATTATAATTGCAGAATGAAGATTCTCGAATGCAAAAGAGGTGGAATCTATGATATTGGGTTCATTGATCCAAATATTGTTTATGAAAAGACTCTTCAGATATCTGCCAAGGATACAAAAAATAATATTCTGAGGGCAATATTGTTTCAACAACACCGACGGGAAATAATATTTCCTTACAACTTCGGGTTAGTGTTACTGTGTTGTAAACATTCTGTTTTCCTTACTCGATGTTCACTGTATAATTGATGAGTTTTGCGTGCGCAACTTCCACTATATTCTGCTAATCTTCGAAATTGACAAAGGAAAAGTAATGGTAATGGACCCAAAACGTAAACCCCTAGCGATGTGGGCTGACATGCAGGAAATGATCCAGCGGTAATTTCAATCTTTATTAATTTCAGTATTTATATATGGCACTATATCGACTACTTTGTTTCATTTTCGGATATCAAGTAATTACTAACTCTTTTTATTCTTTTTTTTCTCGGGTAGCGTTTGGAAGAGGTTCGTAAAAAAGGCCAGGGGTGAATGGAAATCAGAGTTTACATTTGATGTTGTGCAAGTAAGTACTATCTAGATCCGCGAGCATCTCCTTGATTCTAGTGTCGATACCATTATCATGTCTGGTTTATTATTATTTTGATTGAAATCATGTTCTCGTAAAGTGCTTGCAACAAGGATACGGGAATCACTTGTGTGGATACTACGTTTGTGAGTTCATTCGTTAGACGACATGTCCCAAGGGCAGAAATTTAAAGCAACTTCATGTACGTTAGTCAATTCTTCTTATTAACATCTATTTTAGTTACTTAGTTTCATTAATATATATTGACCACTCTTCTTTATATTAGATCGAATGGCTTCGGGACGGTCTTCTACCAAGGCACCGCATACGAGCAATTCAGGAGGAAATTGCGGGCTTATTAGATGCAGAGGTTCTAAACGTAAATGGAGAGTACTATAGCCCCGGGTGCACTGGTAGAAAATAGGCCTTCGGTACGCCCCTATTAGTCCCCAAAATAATGGACCCGCGACCATAGGGGTCTTTAGTCACGGTTCGGGACGAGACCCGCGACCAATAGTCTGGGCCCAGCGCGCTCGGCCCACAGCTGGCGGAGGGGAGGGGCTTTAGTCCCGGTTGGCCAGACCAACGGGGACTAATAGGTCCTCGGGCCGGACCCACGGCCTTTAGCCGCGGTTGTCCAGGTGAACCGGGACTAAAGGCCCATCCCTATATATAGGACTCAGCTCGCTGCACTTGGCCACATTTGCTCACAATATTCACAAGGGGGTGGTGGGTATGCTTTTGGTTCCTACTATGCACACAAGGTGTTCGATGAAATGCCCCATAGCATGAAACACACTTGAGCGTTTTCATTTATTTTACCTCCATGATCGCGGTTAGCAACTTGAACCTTTCATGATTTGTATTATTTCCAGCTAGCTAGTTAGTTTAACAGATGCATGATGGTTAATTATATACTTTATATAAAAATAATGCAGATGAATCGGCAATGGATGTACGGTAACCGACTCTCCGGTGAGTTCACTACGGGTTTGAAAGATTTCCTCGTAGTGGCAAATGCGAACAAGCAACGAGGTTTTATTATGTGTCCATGTGCTGAATGTAAGAATGAGAAGGGTCACTCCTCCTCAAGAGTCGTTCACATGCACCTGCTTCGGCACGGTTTCATGCCAAGCTATAATTGTTGGACCAAGCATGGAGAAAGAGGGGTTAGAATGGAAGAAGATGAAGAAGAGGATGATATCGATTTCAACTATCATGACCTTTTCGGTGATACTTTCATGGAGGATGATGCTGAAGGTGGGGAAGGGTTTGGTGAAGGTGAAGAAGAGGCACATGATGAGCCCGCTGATGATCTTGGTCGGACCATTGCTGATGCACGGAGACGCTGCGAAACTGACAAGGAGAGGGAGAATTTGGATCGCATGTTAGAGGATCACACGAAGTCACTGTACCCAGGATGCGACAATAGTCTGAAAAAGCTGGGCTGCACACTGGATTTGCTGAAATGGAAGGCACGGGAAGGTGTAGCTGACTCATCATTTGAAAATTTGCTGAAAATGTTGAAGAATATGTTTTCGAAGAATAACGAGTTGCCCACCAGTACGTACGAAGCAAAGAAGGTTGTGTGCCCTCTAGGTTTAGAGATTCTGAAGATACATGCATGCATTAACGACTGCGTCCTCTACCGCGGTGCATACGAGGATTTGAATGAATGCCCTGTATGCACTGCATTGCGTTATAAGATCAGAGGCGATGACCCTGGTGACGATGTTGAGGGCGAGAAACCCAGGAAGAGGGTTCCCGCCAAGGTGATGTGGTATGCTCCTATAATACCTCGGTTGAAACGCCTGTTCAGGAACAAAGATCATGCCAAGTTGTTGCGATGGCACAAAGAGGACCGTAAGTCCGACGGGGAGTTGAGACACCCCGCTGATGGAACGCAATGGAGAAAGATCGACAGAGAGTTCAAAGATTTTGCAGCTGACGCAAGGAACATAAGATTTGGTCTAAGTACTGATGGCATGAATCCTTTTGGCGAGCAGAGCTCCAGCCATAGCACCTGGCCCGTGACTCTATGCATCTACAACCTTCCTCCTTGGTTGTGCATGAAGCGGAAGTTCATTATGATGCCAGTGCTCATCCAAGGTCCGAAGCAACCCGGCAACGACATCGATGTGTACCTAAGGCCATTAGTTGATGAACTTTTACAATTGTGGGGCAAACCTGGTGTACCTGTGTGGGATGAGCACAAAGAAGAGGAATTTAACCTACGAGCGTTGCTTTTTGTAACCATCAACGATTGGCCTGCTCTCAGTAACCTTTCTGGACAGTCAAATAAGGGATACAAAGCATGCACGCACTGCTTACATGAGACTGAAAGTGTATTTTTGGATAACTGTAGGAAGAACGTGTACCTGGGTCATCGTCGATTTCTTCCCCGAAATCATAACGTAAGAAAGAAAGGCAAGCATTTCAACGGCAAGGCAGATCACCGGCCGAAGCCTGCGGAACGTACTGGAGCTGAGATATTTGATATGGTCAAGGATTTGAATGTCATCTTTGGAAAGAGTCCTGGCGGACAATCTGTTCCGCAGGGAGTTGACGGGCACGTACCCATGTGGAAAAAGAAATCGATATTTTGGGAGCTACAGTATTGGAAAGTCCTAGATGTCCGCTCTGCAATCGACGTGATGCATGTTACGAAGAATGTTTGCGTGAACCTGCTAAGCTTCTTGGGCGTGTATGGGAAGACAAAGGATACAAAGGAAGCACGGCGGGATCAACAACTTTTGAAAGACCCAGATGACCGGCATCCGGAATGGTTTCAAGGTCGTGCCAGCTACGCTCTTACGAAAGAAGAGAAGGTCATTTTTTTTGAATGCCTGAGCAGTATGAAGGTCCCGTCTGGCTTCTCGTCGAATATAAAGGGAATAATAAAAATGGCGGACAAAAAGTTCCAAAACCTGAAGTCTCACGACTGCCACGTGATTATGACGCAATTGCTTCCGATTGCTTTGAGGGGCCTCCTACAGGAAAATGTTCGAGTAGCCATTGTGAAGCTGTGTGCATTCCTCAATGCAATCTCTCAGAAGGTAATCAGTCCAGAAGATCTACCACGGTTACAGAACGATGTGGTCCAATGTCTTGTCAGTTTTGAGTTGCTGTTTCCACCATCCTTCTTCGATATTATGACGCACCTCCTGGTCCACCTAGTCGAAGAGATTTCCATTCTCGGTCCTGTATTTCTACACAATATGTTCCCCTTCGAGAGGTTTATGGGAGTATTAAAGAAATATGTTCGTAATCGTGCTAGGCCAGAAGGAAGCATCGTAAAGGGCTATGGAAATGAGGAGGTAATTGAGTTCTGTATTGACTATGTTCCTGACCTTAAGCCGATTGGTATTCCTCAATCGCGGCACGAGGGGAGACTAAGTGGAAGAGGCACGATCGGAAGGAAATCAACGATATGTATGGACGGTCATTCTATGACTGAAGCACACTACACAGTTCTGCAAAATTCGAGCTTGGTGGCTCCGTACTTCGAGCAACACAAGAATATTTTACGCTCGAACAACCCGGGGAAGCCTGAATCATGGATTAGAAAGGCCCACATGGAGACTTTCGGCAGTTGGTTGCGAAAACATTTAATGAATGACAATGATGTTGAAGATCAGCTGTACATGTTGGCCAAGACACCATCTTCGACTATCACGACTTTCCAAGGGTACGAGATTAATGGGAATACATTTTACACGATCTCCCAAGATAAAAAGAGCACCAACCAAAACAGTGGTGTCCGCTTTGATGCAGCAACCGAGATTGGGAAAAAGGTCACATATCATGGTTACATAGAGGAGATATGGGAACTTGACTATGGACCCTATTTTAAGGTCCCTTTGTTCCGGTGCAAATGGTTCAAGCTAACAGGAGGTGGGGTAAAGGTGGACGAGCAATACGGAATGACAATGGTGGATTTCGACAATCTTGGTTACCTTGACGAACCATTCGTCCTAGCCAAAGATGTCGCTCAGGTTTTCTATTTGAAGGACATGAGTAGCAAACCGAGGAAACGGAAAGATAAGAAAACGATCAGTGCATCATGCGATGATCCAAAGCGTCACATTGTTCTTTCAGGGAAAAGAAACATCGTGGGAGTGGAGGACAAGACAGACATGTCAGAAGATTATAATATGTTTGGTGAAATTCCGCCCTTCAAAGTGAACTCTGACCCAAGCATTAAGTTAAATGATGAGGATGCTCCATGGATACGTCCAAATCGTAAGAAAGCGGGGACACAAGGGAAGAATTGATGTGTAATAATTTATTGTACCAAACTTTGTTGAATGGATCATGTTTAATGGATCATTTTGAATTATATTATCTCTAATTAATTTATTGTACCAAACTTTTACTAAAAACAGAAAAAAGACGCACTAGCGCGCCGCAGTGTCGCCGGAATGCAAATTCTTTTATTAAAAAGAGAAAACAGACGAACACTAGCTACTCCTCGCCGTCGTCGTCGGGGAACTCGTCGGTGACCTCCTCCGGGTCATCATCGTCGCCGAACTCGTCCGTGACCTCCTCGTCGTCGTCGGAGGTGCATGATGGTATGTCCGAGATAGGCCCCCACCTCGGATCGTCGGAGGCCCAGACTTCGCCGGCGCGGTCGGCCCGACGAAGCTCCTGCAGCGCCCTCGTCCTCGCCTCCCGAGCGGCATCTAACGCGAGGTGGCGTTCGAGGCGGCGCTCCGCCCGCTGACCCGCGCGGGTCTGCCAGAGCTCCTCGTCGGCGCTCTCCTCCCCCGGGTTGTTCCGGTAATACTCGCGGACGACGCGGTCTTCCCTGGCGTCGACTAGGCCCTGAAACGCGCGGTGGCGGAGGTGGAGGTGGTCGGCGGCAGTGATGATCTGCGGCTTCGGCGCCCTGGCCTCCGCTTCCCAGACGGTGTGGCAGTCGTTGAAGTTCATCAGCGACCGCGGGCTATATAGGTGTATGAAGGTGGGCTATATATAGGGTCCTCTGGCTCACAAAGTGTTGTGCTAGGGTTTTGATCCAACGGTTAAGAAACCACCTCATCCACGGCTCACAACAACTCGAAAGAAACACACCGTAGCCCTGATCGAACGGCTCACAACAGCTCAAAAGAAACACACCCCGGATCCAACGACTCACAAACGCTTTAAAGAAACACACGATCCGTGTGATTCTATCTGATTGGTCCAAACGAAACCCTAACCCATTTAGTCCCGGTTGGTGTCCCCAACCGGGACTAAAGGGATGTTTTCTTCTCGCTATATATATGTGCATTGCCACACCATTGGCATAAACACATACAAACTCACCACTCTCTCATGGCTTCTACCGTACCCACTCTAACATTCAACCAGGCCGAGGCACTTTCCGCCTCGAACTACCCCTGCCCGCCCGGCTACAGTGTTCCCGCCGGTTGGATGCTGAGCGCCGGAGGAGTGCCGGTCCCTCCTCTTCCTCAAGGTGTGGCACGTCGGGCGGCCATCACGAACCATTACTACCACGAGCTCACGCCGGAGCAGCGGAGAGATCCCAGCTGGCATCCCGATAACCAACATACTTGGGATGCCTTCTTCATCAATCGGCGTGAGAGGGCGCTCGCCAGGTATGAGGAGGACGGCCTGCCTCCTGGGAACTTTCACGAGGCCGGTCGTCGGCTATGGTGGTCCGGCCGGACTCTACAGAGCGTCATGGACTACATCAGGGCCGGCGATAACCCCCGCCTGCGCTACCCTCAGGCCCAGTCCTGGGCTCTGAATTTTCTCATGTCGTAGGCCTAGGCAGGAGTATGACTAGCAGCAGATATCAGATCATGCATGCATCTATGCTCTCCGTTTAGGTTTAGATCCACTCTTGCCATTATGTACTGCCTTTTTTATCTATGGGAATTTTTAAGATTGGAAAAAGAATTAGTTCTATTTTTCTGAATTTTCTGATATATTATTTGTATTTTTAAGATTGGAAAAAGAATTAGTTTTATTTTTCTGAATTTTCTGATATATTATTTGTATTTTTAAGGTTGCACGCATCTATTATTTCTATTCGAATAACCACCTTTAGTCGCGGTTGGTGTCACGAACCGGGACTAAAGGCTCGTTCTGCGCGGGAACGAGAAAGCCGCGAAAATTTTCACCTTTAGTCCCGGTTTGTGACACCAACCGGGACTAAAGGCCCGCGGAGGGTACCCCAGGGGACCTTTAGTCCCGGTTCGTGACACCACCCGGGACTAAAGGCTGGACCTATATATGTGCGATGCCTTCCTGCCCCAAAATTTTCTAAGTCACAAACCCTCTTCTTCCCTCGCGCCGGCGCCTGCTCGTCTTTCTGCCCCGTCGCCGTCGCCCGCGCAGAGGACCGCGCCGTCTCCATCGCCATCGCCGTCGCCGTCGTCGAGCCCTTCTCTCCACCGCCTCCACCCTGCTCCGCCCCCGTCCCGTCGCCGTCTCTCCGGTAGGTTCCCCGCGGGCCGTCGCCGTCGCCCTAGATCCAACGCGCGAACGCCATCGAACGGAGACCACGAATCACGCGCGAACGCGCCGCCCTCGAACGGCGACCACGAACTGAGAACGCGCCGCCCTCGCGCTCGCTACCGCGGCCAGATTCGCCGCCGGCGAGACAACAGTGGCCGTGGCCTCGTCCCCATCTCCGTCCCCTCCCCCGTGGCGAGCACCACAGTGGCCTCCTCCCCATCTCCGTTCCCTCCCCCGTGGCCGGAATCGTCGGAATCGCCGGAGACCCGAGAGCCTGAACTGCCACCGCCGGCCACCGTGTGACGCCAGGGGTGACGTCATCATGACGTCACCTGGCCACGTGTTGACGAGTTTTTTTTAATGACGTCATCATGACACGTGGGGCCCACTGTATATGGAATTACAGAACATAATTAAATCTTCTAAATTAAATAACTTTTAATTTATAATTCCAAAAATTATGGAAAAATATGCAAAATGTTCACAAAAATGTAAGCTATCTGTTTATATCATTATCATTCATGTTTGACAAAGTTTAAAATGAGACCATATTTGAATTTGAGTTAAATTCATTAAAATAATGAAAGTAAGTTTTAATTCAATAAATTCAGAATATTAAGTATAATATACCAAAATGACCAGAAAAGCAAATGCAACCTAGCTATGGGGTTCTCCAAGTCATTTGAGCGACCCTACCAATCTGTTTTCCCTCTTTCTACGACAATATTTGCTAAGTCTCCTATATACTTAATTAATTTTTACTACATGCATGTCTGCAGGAGTGACATATGGCAGACAATAGAGACCTGACGGCGGAACAGGTGGCTGAAGGTTATATATTAGATATCATAGCCGGAGGAGGAACAGACATTGACGATGATGTAATCTCTTCTTATCTGAACCTTGAGGATCAAGAAGGTGAAGGAGGAACAGACATTGTCGATGATCAAGGAGGTGAAGAAGGAACAGACATTGTCGATGATCAAGGAGGTGAAGGAATGGACATTGATGACGGAGGTCAACCGTCGACAAACGACGATCTCCAATTGCAAAGAACAACCACCTCCGGCGAGGTATATATTTTAGCCCTCGGTCTTATTTTAGCCCTCGGTCCAATTGCAAAGACTAACGCGCGCGACTCTCTTTCTTATTTTAGCCCTCGGTCGGATCTAGTATGACAAAGCGTGGCAAATCCAAGGCGATGAAAGATTCCGAAATATATACCATCGAATCAGTCAGTGAAATCGGCAAGCCCCTACAGCACACCACAAAGTTTATCAACCAATGCGGAGTCATTGTTAGAGACATCGTCCCGATCACCGTCCAGGAATGGAAGGAGCCAAAGAAAGCACGTATTGGTTTCAGTTATGTCGACAAGATAACGAAAAAGATTATGTTTAGAAAGCTTATTGCACATTTCATTCTACCTCCGGAATACAACAAAAAAGATGAATTCGGTCAGGACGTTCCGGGTGGACGTGAGAGGAGGAGGATAGTCAAAGAGTTCGCTCTTCAGAAGATGGCCGAAGCATTCCGGAACTTCAAGAAAAAATTGTTCCGTGAATATGTCAGCCAGGGCAAGACTCCGATTTTCACTGGACAATATGAGAAACTGAGAGATGATTGGACAGAATTTGTGACGCAACATAAATCGGAGCATTTCAAGGAAATGTCGGCAAAAAATAAGGCTAATGCGAAAAAGAAACAGTACCATCATGTTATGGGGCCAGGAGGATACCGCGTTTCGGCGCCTAAGTGGCAGGCAATGGAGGACGGCCTAAGGGCAAGAAGAATCCGTCTAGGTACAGAGGGATGGGACGAAAGAGCCAAAATGTGGTGGTACGGGCATGGGGGATCGCTAGACCCGGAGACAGGGGAGTGTGTTCACCGGCAGAAAAAGTTTGCTCCCACAAAAGAACTTGTTGACGCAATGACCAAAGCTCAACAGGGCAAGATCACGTTCAACAGAGAGAGAGACCAACTGACAGTTGCCCTCGGAAATCCTGAACACGGAGGACATATACGAGGCAAAGGCAGATTGCCGTGGAAAGTAGGGTTTTCCCAGGAGGGTGACCCGTACTGTTACAGAAGCCGTAGGAGAGGTACGGACCGGGCTGCAGATGAACTGGCGAATCTTGCAATGGAAGTTTCTGACCTGAAGAAGGTCGTGGCGGGAATACTTGAGAAAGAAAAAGCGTCGGCTGCAGGGCCGCATCAAGAACATGCAACGGATCTCGGAAGCCAGCAGCGGAGAAGCAGCGTGGCTTCCACGGAGGCCCCGACTGCAGGTGCTAATGCACCGATGATCGAGAGTCGTGCACCGGAGCCTCACTACCCCGTGGATGACGTAAAGGAGATGAAAGAATGTGATCTGCATTATCCCGTGGGGAACATTTCCATGAAGGTGGCTACCGGCAGTGCTTTACCCTATACACCTGGAGCACTCCATCACAACAACCCCATTCCATATGGCTATGCTCGTGTCACGGTGGAAGACATAGTCCAAGCGTTTGAGGACCTGGAGATTGACATAGCTACACCCGAAGGGGAGAGAAGACTTGGAGATGTCAAGCGCCAGTTCATTCTATGGAAAAAGAAGTACATAGTGTTTCCAGGCGAGACGCCAAGGCTAACAAGTCCACCCCCCTACGATGGTGCAGGTGCTGGTGGTGGTGGTGGTGCTAGTGCTGGTTCACCTACGCCTCCTTCACGCCATTCGACGCCGTCCCCCGATCTTCCTCCTCCGGCGGTTAAGCAGCCGTCGCCCACGATTCCTCCTCCGGAGGAAAAGCAGACGTCTCCCACTATTCCTCCTCCGGAGGAAAAGCAGACGTCGTCGCCCCCCATTCCTCCTCCGGAGGATAAGCGGACGTCGCCCCCCATTCCTCCTCCGGAGGATAAGCAGACGTCGCCCCCCATTCCTCCTCCAGCGAAGAAACAGAAGCAGGCGACCAGCAAGGGAACCCGCTCTTGGTCTATTAACCCGGACCCTTATGTACCTAAGACCACACGGGTACCGGAGCCATCACTGAAGCCTCTCACCCCAAGGCCTTGGGAACTTAGTGATGCTGAAACCAAATTGGTCGTGAAGGCTGACGTTGAGAAATGGAAGGGCAAACTGAAGGCGCTAAAGGAGCCTGAGCCCAAGGAAGTATTCCCTCCGATTGTAGACTATTGGGCTACGGATTTTTTATCGACAGTGTCCCAATCCGTGAAGAATTTGCCTAAAGACTATGATATTGAACTTCGTAAGCAAACAGGAATATTGGAGGAGGAGAAAAAAAAAAGCAAAAATGATACAAAGCGGGAAACAAGTTGCCCAGCTCGGGATGCAGAGTAAACAATCGATATCCCCTCTCATAGTGAAAGCCGCTCCGGAACAGGACCCCGAGGTCATAAATGCTGTGACAGCAATGGGATTGACTGTAGCTACTGCCATGCAAAATGCGTCCGAGGCCGGTATGTCTCTTCGTGCCTTTTTAGACATGGACGATATGCCAGTGGCTGATGTAACATTAAAATATGTGAAGAAAGGGCCTCTCGTCGAGCCTGCGAAGGAAAAGGATCTACCACCACTAATGCAAAGTCTGCTACGTTGGTACAAAGATTTCATAACATTTACCGACAAAGAATATGTGTATGTGGATTATACAGAGGAGCATCACACCAAAAAGTACTCTGTAACAGTTGAGTTGAGTGAATTGTTCCAGCTGTTCAATATGCGTGAGCTCGACAAATCTATCCTGAGTTGCTACGTTCTGTAAGTGATTTATTTCTACCTCATCTCGTTCTTCATTGCCTACACTATATATATATATATATTGTCCTAACTATATTGTTCCGTACGCTATTATGCAGATTGAAGATTTGGGAATGCAAAGTAAGACTCATCCATGATGTTGGGTTCATTGACCCACAAATCATTAATGGAACTATGTTAGAACGTCACCCCATAGACGTGGAGAAAGACTTGTACAATTTTTTTAAAAAGCATGAATCCAAAAGATATATTCTATTTCCTTACCATTTTGGGTGAGTGTTTCTCTCATGTTCCCATTCTCTTTTGTTTACTCCATGCATGGTATGTCCAATCGATAAATTATGCATGACTCTGCATCTAATGTGTCCGCAGGTACCACTGGATTCTGCTAAAAATTGATCTTCACAAGTCCATAGTTTTCATCATTGACTCTATGAATTCAAATACAGATCTTTGGGTCGACATGAGAAAAATGATGCAAAAGTAATTATTTTTCAATCATTTGCGCTCTATATCGATCGGTCTCTTTTGTTCATTTTCTAAGCTAATAACTCCCTTGTTTATTTAATTTTATTTGCATTGTAGAGTTTGGAGACGGCTCTCACTTCAACATGTCGGTGAATTCAAAGATGCGCTACGATTTAAAAATGTAGTCAAAGGTGTGGATAAGCAGCCACCGGGGACCGGTCTATGTGGATACTATGTCTGTGAGAACATACGGAAATAAATATCTGAGAGGAAGAAGGACGAGGAAACGCGGAAGGGTCTCAATAACTTGCGGAGGGCGCTTACTCCAGAAGCTCGCTTCCGACCAATTCAAGAGGAAATAGCAGGATTTTTCCTTAGGCATGTCATCCAGAAGAAAGGAGAGTTCCATGCGTCCACCGACGATGACTTTTATACGCATGTATAAGCCCTAAGTACTTTGAAACTTGTGCGAATTTGTGTATGCTCGTCCATCTTAATTGTGTAATATGGAAACTTGTTCGAGGTTGTATATATGGTCACCCGATATTGAATATATATTATATATTCCTATTGAATTCTCCTTGTTTGATATTTCATATATATATATATGCATGTATATGTGTACTGAAATTAAAACAAAACAAATTAAAAAGGAAACAGGTTTAGGGGGCCTAAAACCCTAAACCTGCGCAGGTTTTCAGTCCCGGTTAACCACAAGAACCGGGACTAAAGGTCCTCCGCCGCAACGGACCCCTAGCGCCCACGTGGACGGGCTTTTAGTCCCGGTCCGTAAGTGGCGGGACTATAGGGGGGGGGGGGGCATTTAGTCGCGCATAGCTAGTCCCGGTTTCCCGGACGGGATTAATGGTCCTGGCGAACCGGGACTGTAGGCCCATTTTCTACCAGTGGTGGTACTGAATTTGATTTTGTAATACACTCCATCCGTCATGTAATATGCTCGATATACTTTGCTTCCGTAATATAAGTGTTCCTTATTCTGCTTTATATATGTATTACTTATTCGTTTGTGGGATCCGGAAGCTCCGGGGAGAGTCCACCGATCCTTCTCTCTTCTCGTGGGATTCGGGAGGTCCGGGGAAGGGCCACCGGGGCACCTCTCTTCTCATGGGATCCGGGAGGTCCGGGGAGGGGCCGCCGGGAGGTCTGGGGGTCGCAAAACGCAAATCGTAAGGGCAAAAGCCCTGCCGCGGCAGAAGGGGCATGCATCCCGGGTCGTATTGAGAACCGGGACTAATAGCCCTGGCCAGGTTCCAGCTCATGGGCCACGTGGTCAGCCCCATTCGTCCCGGGTCCTGGTACAACCGGGACCAATTGGGGAGGGGTATTTGTCCCGAATGCCCCATCCCGGTTGCACACCCGGGACAAATGAAGCTTACGGACCGGGACTAATGCCCCTGTTTCCACTAGTGACTATAGATCATATGGTCATCCTACGAGAATTCCATATGAAGACAAATACTTTAACTGCACGGAGACACGGAGTGGGCAGCAAAGCACGCAAGGTCCTTCTAGTACGTACTCTACTCTTGTGCGAACTACTAGCTACTACTAGTATCTACTCCACTATTCTTCTGTTCTACTCCAGCCACGAGTGCAGGATCCGAGAGATCGCAGAGCATTGAAAATACGCGTGCAGTGCAGGTCTGACTTGACTGCCTCGACGCGTCGGAGTTGGCACGAGTGCACCAATTAAGTGGCGTTTGGTGTGCCATGCAGCTTCCGGCGGCCGGCTCGATTTCGTCAGGAAAGCACGAGTGGTACTTTTTTTTTTGAGAGATCACGAGCGCTACTTCTAAAACCAGCAAATGATAAATGGAGTGTCCTCACTCGTTTGGCTTTCGAAAGTTGGTTCCGTTAGCACGAGGAGGCGAACGTCGCTACCGTGCCAGGCTGCTGGCGTCAATTATACCTGCTCAAAGTATAGTATTCCTCCGTTAGTCCACGGCCCAGGCACGCGTACATATAGTGGAATGTGATATCGCGTATAATATTAGCAGACGCAATTATTGCTATTATTTTATTTTATTTTCATAATTCCTACAGGGAAATGCTATTTGACAAAAGCCGGTCGCTCGCGAAAGGCGCGCTCCTTCGCCTCGCCTGGCTCCACTCCGCCTCCCTCCTTTTCCTCCTGTGCACAGCACCGAGCCGCCGCCGACCTCCTCCACTCTGGCTGGCCGGCGCCTCCGCTAGAGCCGTCCTTCACCCTGCGAACCCCGAGCATGCGCCCGGCCCAGTCGATGCTCCTCCTGCGGCGCCACTCGTGAAGCCTAGCGAGCTCGCCATGGGTATCGGGTTAGAGCTCGTCGTGGACGCCGAGTTTTCCATAGGTCAACGGACCAAATAAAGAAGACAACCAGATTTCGGTGGAGCGCACCAAATTTGGCCTTGATACATTGTAAACGTATCTATAATTTTTTATGCTCCATGCTTATTTTCTATCCAATGACTATATGTTTTCTTCATATTTTCACACGCTTACCTTCGTTTTCGGATGTTTTTATACACTAACCTATTGACAAGATGCCCAAGGCCAGTTGCTGGTTTTCTATTTCATAAAATCTCTTAAGGAAATATTCTCGGAATGGGTTGAAAATCCACGAAAGTCAATTTTTACCCGGAACTATTTGCTGGATATCTTTCTTGAGGTGGACTATTAGATATGGATGCATGCTGGATAGCGGTCCATATGCCTTGACGTAATTCCTACAGTGATAGAACCCATGAACTGTATCTCATCATAATAGTGTTGTTATACCTTCATGATTTGTCAATTGCCCAGCTATAATTTGTTTACCCTTCATGCATGCTAGTTTTCTTAGAGAGACACCACTAGTAAAAACATGGCCCCCGGTCCTATTTCCTCATTGATACAACCTTCGTTTAATTGCTTTCATAACAGTTTCATTGTTGTTCCATTTTCATTCCCAAACGTTTGATACATTCAATTCTGAAGTTTCAGCAATACCGAAAGATTGACAACCTTTCGGAAAGTTGGGGCAAGAGAGAGTTTATGGGTTGTGTGCGTATTCCACGTCTGTTGAAGCGCCAGACAACAAGCAACCTTCAGCAAGACTCCGAAGACCTACTGGGTTGATAACCTTGGTTCCTTAATCGGGGGAAATTACTGCTACACTACATCGTACCTTCCTCTTGGGGTATCCCAATGAACGTGTGACAATCACGAGCTTAGCAAAGAATTTCTGGCGTCGTTGCCGGGGAGTTCAAGGTTGCTGCAAGGGGAGTCTCACACTTCCACTTTCTTTCTTTTGTTTTGTTCTTGCTTAGTTTACTTTAGTTCAGTCTTGTTTTCTCTTTATCAACCCCTCCCCCCCTCCAAAAAAATTAGTTCTCTAGTTTCTAGCCTTTTACTTGATTTAACGTTTTTGCTATGGATGAACTTACTAGAGCCTCTATCTTAATGGAGGCTAGAGAATTATATATAAAGTATAGATAATAAAAAAAAGGAAAAATATTGAGAGTCGTGTTAAAGAAGTTGAATGAGATTGCTGAACTTTTGCTTGAACTTCATGATATAAATTGTTGCTCTGAACAACATGAGGCTAGTCACAATGGGTAGTAACTTAGTAGTAACATAGATGCCACGTAGGATACAAATCTGATGTGGTAAGTAATTAATGAGGAAAGAGAGGGTTGTGGTAACATACCTAGTTACCGTAACATCACATATCCCAAGACACTTTGAGTCTACAAGCTAATTAATAGAGCTTTGTATGACACCACATGTTAGTTACTACCCACTATGAAGGTGGTAACATAGCACAGTATAACGTGTATGTTACTAGTCTATGTTACTCCCTATTGTGACTAGCCTGATATACATTTCAAATTCCAATGTCGCTTTAGTAAAGAATCTTTATTTGTAACCTATCATTGGGTTAATTACAACATGATATATTCATCTTGGAGCTGACCAATTAGAAAAATTTATTACATTTATGGCACCTTCTGAGATAGATTCCTTCATGGCTGAGAATTATGAAACTTGTTGCTTCAAAAGGACTTAAATTTACAAGCTCTTTCATTATTAAGTATTGTCTACAAAATTTCAGCAATAATGAATATATCATTGATTATAAACAGAGACTCCTTGCCTCACAAGAAGATTCTCACATGTTGCAGGAGCCTATGGAAGAAGAAATTGGTGAAACTAGAAGCTCATTGGATGAAAAGGAGGAGGCGAGTGAATATCAAAAGGGGGAAGAATGGAGTAGCTACCCATATCTACCTTCTAATGAGAGTAACTCTCTAACTCATACATTACTTGATTGCCCTCCATGCTTACCAAAGGAGGATGAGTGCTATATTGATAAATGTGACGATCTTATGGATTATTATGAAATAAACATGATTGTTGAACTAGATACTTGCTATAGAGGTAACTGATACGTCATAAACGTACCACTAATTTCTGATGCTCCATGATCATATTTTTCCAATTGCTATATGGTTTCTCCCTTATTTATAACATTTTTATACGTTTTCTGGAGCAACCTATTAACAAGATGCCACAGAGCCAGTTCCCTGTTTTCTGCTGTTTTTTAGTTTCAGAAAAGTTGTTCTGGAAATATTCTCGGAATTGGAAAATTCGAAGCCCAGAAGTCCTATTTTCCCCGGAAGCATCCAGAAGACCGAAGAGGACCCAAAGAGGGGCAGCAGAGAGGCCACACCATAGGGTGGCGCGGCCCCCTGGCCGCGCCAGCTAGGGGTGTGGCCCCCCTAGAGCGCCACCGCCATTGCCCTTTCTCCTATTTAAGCCCCCCGGATGGAAAACCCTAGGCACCTGATCAAAATCCCCGAAAAAGTTCCGCAGCCACCGTCACCGTCAACCCCAGATCAGGGGAGTTCAGAAGCTATTTCCGGCACCCTGCCAGAGAGGAGATCATCACCGGAGGCCTCTCCATCACCATGCCTGTCTTCGGAGTGATGCTTGAGTAGTTCATCCTTGTACTACGGGTTCATAGCTGTAGTTAGATGGTTGTCTTCTCCTCATATGCCTCCATGTTTAGATCTCGTGAGCTGCCTATCATGATCGAGATTGATCTTATGTAATTCTCTGTGCTATGTTTTCTGGGATCCGATGAATATTGACCTTATGCCAAGTTGATTATAGTCTTTATTTGCATGTGTTATTTGTGATCTTGCATGCTCTCGGTTGCTAGTGGTTATTCTGGCCAACTAATTGTTAGTGACTCCAAGAGGGAGTATTTATGCTCGATAGTGGGTTCATGCCTCCTTGTTGCCTTTCTCGAGTGACAGAAACGTGAAGGGGGAGCATGTGCTGTTGCCATTAGGGAGAAAACAGCGGTGAGAGTGTCCGCGTGCATAATCATTACTTACATTACACACTTTGTTTAATGCAATTATGTGTTGCTTGCAACTTAAAACCTGAGGGGGTTCGGATGATAACCTGAGGGTGGATTATTAGTCATAGATGAAGATAGATGTCGTTCTATGTATCTTGTTGTAATGCCCGCATTAAATAGCATAGTAATCTTCGTGTCATATTGTGCACTACGGTGCAACCTTTATTTGTCAATTGCCCAGCTGTAATTTGTTCACCCAACATGCTATCTTTTATGGAGAGACACCACTAGTGAAACTACAAACCCCGGTCCATTTTTCCACACTGTTAAACAACCCACAACAGTTTCCTGCTTTCTTTATTTTCTGCAAGCATACACTGTTTTTCCATACTATACGTCTAATCTTTGTTTTCAGCAAGACCGGTGAGATTGACAACCTTACTGTACCGTTGGGGCAAAGTATTTTGGTTGTGTTGTATGCAGGCTCCACGTTGTTGCTGACACCGGTGAAGCGCCAGCACCACCGTCAGTGGTATCAACTTTCTGAAGATTCTCTTTCTCCTACTGGATTGATAACCCTGGTTCTTAACTAAGAGAAAACTTCGTACCGTTGTGCTCATCACACCCTCCTCTTGGGGGTATCCGAACGAGTGCAAGATCTGCACCATCAAGGACTTTTTCCGGCGCCGTTGCCGGGAGGAAGGAAGTCTTCTGGCAAGGGGAGTCTCTCACTCTCAATCTCTTTACTTTGTTTTTATTGTCTTGTTTTTATTTTTGTCTTGTTTTTATTTCTCTATATCAAAAACACAAAAAAATTAGTTTATTTCTCTATATCAAAACACAAAAAAAATTAGTTTACTTCATCGCTGTTATTTATTTGCTTGCTTTTATTCTGCTAAAATGAGTTCCTCTGAGAATACCAAGTTGTGTGACTTCACTAGCACAAACAACAATGATTTTATTTGCACACCTATTGCTCCACCTGCTCCTACTGCTGCTTTCTACGAGATTAAACCTGATTTATTAAATCTTGTGATGAAAGAACAATTTTCTGGTATTAGTACTGATGATGCTGCTACTCACCTTAATAATTTTGTTGAACTATGTGAGATGCAAAAATATAAAGATGTGGTTGGAGATATTATTAAACTGAAATTATTTCCTTTCTCTTTGAGAAGAAGAGCTAAAGAATGGTTGCTATCTTTGCCTAGAAATAGTATTGATTCATGGACTAAGTGTAAAGATGCTTTCATTGGAAAATATTATCCTCCTGCTAAGATTATATCCCTGAGAAGTGACATAATTAATTTTAAGCAATTTGATAATGAACATGTTGCTAAAGATTGGGAAAGAATGAAAACTATGGTGAAGAATTGTCCCACTCATGGACTGACTACTTGGATGATTATACAAACCTTTTATGCAGGACTGAATTTCTCCTCAAGGAACCTATTGGATTCAGCTGCTGGAGGGACCTTTATGTCCATCACTTTGGGCAATGCAACAAAGCTTCTGATGATATGATGATAAATTATTCAGAGTGGCACACTGAGAGAGCTCCACAAGGTAAGAAGGTAAATTCTGTTGAGGAAACCCCCTCTTTAAGTGAAAGGCTTGATGCTATTATGTCTATGCTTGTTAATGGTAAAGCTCAAGTTGATCCTAATAATGTTTCTTTAGCCTCTTTGGTTGCTCAAGAAGAGCATGTTGATGTAAACTTTATTAGAAATAATAATTTTAACAACAATGCTTATAGAAATAATTTTGGTGGAAACAATTATAAGCCCTACTCTCCTAATAATGGTTATGGTAATTCTTATGGCAACTCCTACAATAATAATAAAAGCTCTACCTCTGATCTTGAAAACATGCTTAAAGAATTTATTAGTACACAAACCGCTTTTAATAAATCTGTTGAGGAAAAGCTTGGTAAAATAGATGTTCTTGCCTCTAAAGTAGATAGCCTTGCTATTGATGTTGATTTTCTAAAACTTAAGGTTTTTCCACAAGATGTTAAACAAAATAAAACTTTGAATGCCATCCAAGTTCAAATAGACAATAATGTTAGATTGATGGCTGAATTACATGCTAGTTGGGAAAGAGAAGAAGAACTGGCTGAAAATAATAACATTGCTAGGGTTTGTACTATCACAAAAACTAGTAAAACTGAAGTTCCAAGTGCTAGTAAACCTCCTACTATCAATGGTAAAGTAGTGGGTGTTAATAAATTCCCTACTCCTTTGGTGAAACGTGCTAAATTGCCTAAAACTGCTGAAACTACTTCTGATAAAAGTGTTGAAATTTTTAGAAATGTGGGAGATAATGGTTCCATTACTTTTGATGATAATAATATTGATTTTGATGATCGCAATATCTCTGAATTTATTATGTTTCTACAAAATCTCCCAATGCTAGTGCCATGAATATGGCCTTTACTAAACATATTACCAATGCTCTCATGAAAGTTAGGCAAGAAAAGTTGAAACTTGAGACTTCTATCCCTAGAAAATTAGATGATGGTTGGGAGCCTATAATTAATATAAAAGTAAATGATTTTGATTGCAATTCTTTTTATGATCTTGGTGCTAGTATCTCTGTTATGCCTCAAAAGCTCTATGATATGCTTGATTTGCCACCGTTGGAACACTGTTATTTGGATGTTCATCTTGCTGATAATGCTAAGAAGAAACCTCTTGGTAGAATTCATGATGTTCTTATTATAGTTAATAATAACCTTGACCCTATTGATTTTGTTGTTATGAACATTGAATGCAATGCTTCTTGTCCTATTGTTTTGGGAAGACCGTTTCTTAGAACTGTTGGTGTTGTTATTGATATGAAAGAGGGGAGTATTAAATATCAACTTCCCCTCGAGAAAGGTTTGGAACGCTTTCCTAGAAAGAAGATGAAGCTACCATTTGAGTCTATTATTAGAAAAAATATGATGTTGATGCTTCTTCACTTGAAAATACCTGAGTTGATTTTTCTATGCCTAGCTGAAAGGCTTTAAAGAAAAGCGCTACCGGGAGACAACCCGCTTTATTTCTCTGTTTTATTTCAGTTTTCTTTTGTTTTCTTTGGTGTGCTTGCACCTGGGTGTTGTCTATTTCCTTAGAAACCCCGCTGTATCTTTTATTTTGAGTTTTTGTTGAGAAAAGTAAACCCACTAGTGGAAAGTTGAGCCTATATTTCGGATTTCTGCGCAGGAAACAGATTTCTGCTGTCCATTGTAAATTCCGTTAAAATCACAGAAAATTCAAATTGACCTGAGCGTTTTTGTGCTTGATCCTGAGTTATATACGCAACTGTTTCTATAAAAGCACTTTTTGATTTGAGCAACATAAGATTTTTGAAAAAATCGATCTTTACCTGATGTTCTGTTTTTGACAGATTTCTGCCATTTGTCGCATTTGCATCTTAATCTCTTTCTTTTGGTGTTCTTTTGCGAAAAAGAGTTTTGAAAGAAGTTGTGACAGTAGCTAATGTGTTTTTGAGTGTTAGACTTTTGTTGAAACTGAACCATGTGGATTTATTATTTCGATTGCACTAACGTTGCTAATGAAGATTGTGAGAATTTTGATGTGAAGGAAGTTTTCAAGGTTCAAGAGAAGAGGATGATATGATGTGATGAAGAAGAGTGAAAAGCCTAATATTGGGGAGGCCCCGGTGGTACATCCAAGAAAATTCCAAGAAGACTCAAGCGTCTAAGCTTGGGGATGCCCAAGGCATCCCCTTCATCATCAACAAATTATCAGGTCACTTCTAGTGAAACTATGTTTTTATTCGGTCGCATCTTCTGTGCTTTACTTGGAGCGTCTTTTATTTTTTGTTTTCAGTTTGATTTTTCTTTAACTTTCATAATAAGCTTGGTTGGACCCCATCATTCTTTTATTGGACAGTGACACAGTCCGGTTTTTCTTGAGAATACGTTGTATTCTTAGTCTCTGTTTGACAGCTGCATTTATTCAGCTCATGTTTTGCATGCATCTCTTATTAGAGCTCTTAGTTTTAGTAGTATTATGTGAGTACTCTCATGTTTTCTTGCTGTATCATAAAGAGTATTTTTGTTAAAGCTTGTTTTGTATGGTGCTTGTTGGGAGAAACGAAAACTGCTGCTTGAAGTAGAATTTATAACAGTACTAGTAGAAGCTTGTATAGACGGTGGCTAACACTTTTTCATGCCATGCTAAATGTTATTTTAGTTTTAAATCCTTGTGGTTATTGAGTAGCATGATTAGCCTCAAATATCTGAGAGTGTTTAATATGTATTGAAAGATTCATGAGTTGTTCTTGTCATAGTAAAGCTTCAATATATGGTATTCTCTTTCGAATGTTTTATTTGGTTGACTTGGCGCATGTTCACACCATGTTTATGACTACAAACCAGTCATGAATAGCCTCCATGACCACTTAGTTTTTGAACTTGTGATACTGCTTATGTTTTAATTAATGATGATTATGTCACTATGCATGATTATGGCTCTTATGCTCTCTTGATGTGTCACTCCCAGTCTTTTGCTACCCTCCACTTGTACTGAGTATGAGCTCTACTCGTGCATCCAAACTCCCTTAAACCAAAGGTTTTCCCATTGTGTCCACCATACCTATCTACATGTGGTATTTAACTGCCATTCCAAAGTAAATTGCTCATGTGTTACCTTTAAAACCTTCAAAATTACTCCTCCTTTATGTTCCTGTTTTTGCTCATGAGGACGTAAATAGAGAATATTTATCTCACTTGTTTATTGGATTTCACACCCTGGACTAGTGGCTTCATCCGCTTATCCAAATGATAGACCTGGCAGCGGGGTGCCCAGCCCCAAATTAATGCATACAAATTCTCTTCACTATTTTTGCCCCTGATTTATCAGTCAACGCATAATTGTGTAAACAAAAGAGCAAGAGGGATGACCTTCTACACCAGTTGCGTCCTTCACCATGGGAGCCGCTCTTGTGAATCCAGTTGGCTTGTGACGTACTGTATTTTCTGTTTACCATTCGTTGACATTAGCATACATCTCCCAAAATATAGACACTCAGTGTCAAACTTTTAATACCTCTGTTTAATAAAATAAAAGCTCTAGCACATGAGTGATCCCTGCTTCCCTCTTCGAAGGGCCTTTCTTTTACTTTTATGTTGAGTCTCCATCTTCTAACTTTATGCACAGTTCAGAGAGCATTTTTTCCATTCTGAGTTCTATGTGCATTTGTCCCATAAGAATCAATAATTACTTCATGATGTGATATCATTTGTTCTTAAATAATTTTTTCTAATCTTCCTCTTGAACTTTGAAGGTGTCTCTATACCTGAAATATCACTTTGCCATGCTTTCTCTATACCTGAAACAAATGTTTACCTTTCTTTGCATTATTATTCATGATCCTTTATTTGAGTTACTTTTCGTGACGCAAAGTAATTGCTATGCTTTATTATTAAAGTTTTATTTATCATGCCTATGTTTAAAGTCTTATGATCTCAGCGTGCATATGCTTTTACATTAGATTAATCAAGTTTGTGTTAGTAGCATGTCACCTCAGAAATTATTGTTTTATCGTTTACCTACTCGAGGACGAGTAGGAACTAAGCTTGGGGATGCTTGATACGTCATAAACGTATCCCTAATTTCTGATGCTCCATGATCATATTTTGCCAATTGCTACATGTTTTCTCCCTTATTTATAGCATTTTGTATACGTTTTACGGACTAACCTATTAACAAGATGCCAGAGAGCCAGCTCCCTGTTTTCTGCTGTTTTTTAGTTTCAGAAAAGTTGTTCTGGAAATATTCCCGGAATTGGAAAATTCAAAGCCCAGAAGTCCCATTTTCCCCGGAAGCATCCAGAAGACCGAAGAGGAACCGAAGAGGGGCAGCAGGGAGGCCATACCATAGGTGGCGCGGCCCCCCTGGCCGCGCCAGCTAGGGGTGTGGGCCCCTGGAGCGCCAAAGCCTTCGCCCTTTCGCCTATTTAAGCCCCCCGGATGGAAAACCCTAGGCACCTGATCAAAATCCCCGAAAAAGTTTTGCAGCCGCCGTCACCGTCAACCCCGGATCAGGGGGGTTCTGAAGCTGTTTCCGGCACCCTGCCGGAGAGGAGATCATCACCGGAGGCCTCTCCATCACCATGCCTTCCTCTAGAGTGATGCGTGAGTAGTTCATCCTTGGACTACGGGTTCGTAGCTGTAGCTAGATGGTTGTCTTCTCCTCATATGCCTCCATGTTTAGATCTCGTGACCTGCCTATCATGATCGAGATTGATCTTATGTAATTCTCTGTGCTGTGTTTGCTGGGATCCGATGAATATTGACCTTATGCCAAGTTGATTATAGTCTTTATTTGCATGTGATCTTGCATGCTCTCCGTTGCTAGTGGTTATTCTTGCTAAGTAATTGTTAGTGACTCCAAGAGGGAGTATTTATGCTCGATAGTGGGTTCATGCCTCCTTGTTGGCTTGCTCGAGTGATAGAAACGTGAAGGGGGAGGATGTGTTGTTGCCATTAGGGAGAAAACAGCGGTGAGAGTGCTCGCGTGCATAATCATTGCTTACATTACACACTTTGTTTAATGCAATTATCTCTTGCTTGCAACTTAATACCTGAGGGGGTTCGGATGATAACCTGAGGGTGGATTATTAGTCATAGATGCAGATGGATGTC
This sequence comes from Alopecurus myosuroides, assembly GCA_028641055.1. NCBI lineage: Eukaryota > Viridiplantae > Streptophyta > Magnoliopsida > Poales > Poaceae > Alopecurus > Alopecurus myosuroides. The sequence continues at coordinate 230,691,519 of CM054063.1, read as the reverse complement.
GGTCTATGTATCTTGTTGTAATGCCCGCACTAAATAGCATAGTAATCTTCATGTCATATTGTACACTACGGTGCAACCTTTATTTGTCAATTGCCAAGCTTTAATTTGTTCACCCAGCATGCTATCTTTTATGGAGAGACACCACTAGTGAAACTACGAACCCCGGTCCGTTTTTCCACACTATTAAACAACCCACAACAATTTCCTGCTTTCTTTACTTTCTGCAAGCATACACTGTTTTTCCACACTATACGTCTAATCTTTGTTTTCAGCAAGACTGGTGAGATTGACGACCTCACTGTACCGTTGGGGAAAAGTATTTTGGTCGTGTTGTGTGCAGGCTGCACGTTGTTGCTAACACCGGTGAAGCGCCAGCACCACCGTCAGTGGCATCAACCTTCCGAATATTCTCTTTCTCCTACTAGATTGATAACCCTGGTTCTTAACTAAGGGAAAAACTTCCTACCGCTATGCTCATCACACCCTCCTCTTGGGGTACCCAATGAGTGCAAGATCTGCACCATCAGTAACAACCTCCAAGACTCAAATATGAAAAACAATGAGAAATAACTTGATGCTTTGCCTACCATTATTTATGATAATCCTTACTACTAAATCTTATGATAATCCTCTATTTGTTCCTACTATTGATATGCATGATAATGAGGAAGTTTGCTTACAAAATTTATATGATAATGCTTTAGATGATGGTCCTATGTTACTAGATGTTATAAATTATAATGCTACTGAAAAGGAGATTGGAGAGGTCTCAACTTCAGCTAGAAGGAGTATCATACATTTTGAGAGTGATCAATCATCTTGTTATACAATTATTAAAAGTGGGTTGGAAGAGGTCGTGATTTTAAATTTTGATCCCACTATTTTTGAGCTTTATATAAATTATGTGCATGTAGATCATGAAAAGCATGATTTGTGTGATAGTTATATTGTTGAGTTTGTTCATGATGCTACTGAAAATTATTATGAGAGAGGAAAATATAGTTGTAGGAATTTTCATGTTACTAAAACGCCTCTCTTTATGTTGAAAGTTTTAAAATTGTTTTTGTTTTACCTTCCTATACTTGCTACTTTGAGATTATTTGATTTATTTCTTTACAAGATTCCTGTGCATAGGAAGTGGGTTAGACTTAAATGTGTTTCACATTTTATTCTTGATGCTCAATTTTGCTTCAATTCTTATTTCTTATGTGAGCATCTTTGAAATTACTGAGCCTATCTTAATGGCTATAAAGAAAGTGCTCTTGGGAGACAACCCTTGTTATTTTTTCTTTCGGTTTTCCCTTTTACTTTGGAAGTTTTTACCTCTGTAGCAACCTCATGTTATCCTTTTTATTTCTTTTTTGTGCCAAGAGTGATCTCTAATAGGGATGAAGTAAGATTTGGGGGAAGTTGTTGTCCTGAAACAGATTCTGTGCTGCCACCAAAAAATTAATTCTCTCAGCCAGAACGTCGGATTGCTTTGAAATGTTTTGGTCACATGCCCTAGGTTATTATCTAAATTTTATTAGTTTCGCACTTTTTGATTTGAGCAACAGATGATTTTCTAAAAAATCCATCTTTACCTATTATTCTGTTTTGACAGATTTCTGCCAATATTTGCATTTGTCTCTTAATCTCTTTCTTTTGGTGTTCTTTTGAGGGGAATAGATTTAAAAGAAGTTGTGACAGTAGATAATTTTTTAAATGGAGTTGGACTTGTGTTAAAACATAACCAAGTGGATTTATTATTTTGATTACACTAACATTGCTAATGAAAATTGTGAGAAGTTTTATATGGAGGAGTTTTCAAGTGTAGGGAGAGAAAAATGATATGACGAGATGAAGGATGGACAAAAAGCTCAAACTTGGGGATGCTCATGTCACCCCAAATAAAATATCCAATAAGTACAAGCGTCAAATCTTGGGGATGCACAAGGCATCCCCTTCTTCATCAACAAAAATATCAGGTCATCTTTCAAGACACTATATTTTTATTGTTTCATATGATATGTGTTATTCTTAGAGCGTCAATTATTTTTGCTTTCAGTTTTTTTTGTAGTATATGGGTGGATCCTACAATATTTTGTTTGGAGAGAGACACGCTCCATTTTCATTGCTTAGAGCACTCTATTTTTCACTCTTATTATTCCGTGAGGGTTCACTTTTTGCTAGTACTGCGTTTAGAGCTTGTTTATCTGCTTCGGTTATATATGATTAGCTCTCTTGTATTTAATGATTATTATTTATGAGAGTTGTTTCAAATAAGTTTATTGGTATTTTTCACTCTATTTTGTGTAGAGATTGTTGTTCTGCTTAGGTTGTATATGATTAGCTCTCTTGTATTTAATGATTATTATTTATGAGAGTTGTTTCAAATAAGTTTATTGGTGTTGGAGAGGAGCAAAATATTTCATGCTTATAGTGGTGCAATAGGAAGCTTGTTTAGACTGTGGATTAGACTTTAGCATCTCATGTTAAATGTTATTTTAATTATGTGATTAGTAGTTATTGATGTAGCATGACTAGTCGCAAATAGTTCAGAGTGCTTAATGTGCCATTGAAAGAAATCATGAGTTGTTTTTATCATATCGAAGCGTAGTATTGTGGTATTATCCTTTGATGCTTTATTTGGTTGACTTGGCATATGCTCACACCATATTATGACTACAAACCACTCACCTCTAGCCTTTATGATCATTTATTTTTTTGACTTGTAATATCACTTTATGCTTTGATTAATAATGTTTTGTCGCTCTGCATGATTCTGGCCGTTATTGCTCTCTTAGTTGGTCGCTCTCAGTCTTTTGCTAGACTTCACCTGTACTGAGTATGAGCTACTCGTGCATCTTGTGACTCTTGAACACTTAGATGACAAAGGGACTTGGTGTAGTTCCTTAGCACCTGCATTTAAAAAGTATGTGTTAGGTTGAGACTCGAAGAGCAAAGTGTATAGTATGGGAATCTTATTTTCCCAACAAGGGTGACTCAAGGGTTTAATGGAACTCTCGGGGAACTGTGTGTGAATGATTTATCTTCTTGTCCTTCTCTTGAAAAACTACAAAACAAAACAAATTGTTTTTTGCCCTCAACCTCACCAAGTGGTTGTCAAGCACAAGGTGTGAGTAAGATATGAAAATAAATATGTAATGCAAACAAGAAATAAATATGCAATGATGGTAAATAAATATGCAATGATAATGAAAAAATAATGGATGATATTTATGGGTTTTGTATTGTGAATGCACGTAATAAAAGTGTTTTTGTATTTTCGGATTTTTAAATGGCTGAAAATTAAAAGTTCTTATAAAGTGTTGGAAAGGTGTTTCTTATGATTAAAATTGGACCTGGATTCATGGTTTCATAAATGCACTCTTTCTTTAATATAGTGATGGATAATGGAACACTAGAATTTACATATTTGGTTGCAACAATGTTTCATGACAAGTTACTAATCATATGGGCATCACGTCCTAACATAGTGATATTTTGATTATTTATCTCTCTTATACTCCACTAGGATGGGAAATAAATCGAAACACCCTAGTATTAAGATAAATCAGAGTATAGTTTAAGTTCAATGACGTGAAGTTAAAATAAGAACATGCTAGATCTAGTCATGGAGAAGTGGCACGGTCAAACCCAAATCCCCGGTAGCATGGTATTTTCTTTATTCCTAGTGAGGTAACAAAGTAAGGTAAACACACAAATGGATCATGAGATTTCAGTTGTCAGCTTCCCGTACTAGCCACCCCCATTACTCCATGTAATGCACACGTTCCCCCTCACACGCTCTCATGAACATGCTTGATCAAAACAAGGAAACAAGAACGGGGTACATAATATGCATCTACTTTCATAACTGAAACAAAATTATTGCAATCTCACATATATTAACTCATACAAAGATCCACCACAAAGGATAATACAACAGTGACCGTAATCATGTTCAGCAGCTCATACGATGTTAATTAGTGAAGAACAAGAAAGAATGCATAAGCTACTTCCACAAACCCATAGTCCAGGGGTGGCCTACTCCCTCTTCATCATGGTGACGATGGTGGAGTCGTTGGAGAAGATGGAGACCACGCCGGCAGCGCCCCGCTAGAGTTTTCCCCCTCCAATCTGCATTTCGTGGTTTTGTGTTTCTGCGGCGCTCTTTTCCGAAAGCCGTCGGGGGACTATTATTATAGTCGTTTTTAGATCAACTGGAAGGCACATAGACGAAGATCGACGGCATCGGAGCCACCAGGGGGAAAAAGGGGTCCACTTGCGGCCAAGTAATCTGGCCGCGTGGGCCCACCTATTTCACTCCTCGGACTTCCTTTTTGGTGCTTCCTTGGCTCCTACTCCTTCTTCCTTCCAAAAAAATATCCCCGGGAAATCTTAGGTCATTTGGACGTCGTTTGGGTCCCTGAAACATCAAAATATAGAAAACTAGGGTTTCTGACAGTGCGGGGTTAATTCCAGAAAAATAGGGAAACTATGAAATATTCCCATAAATCAATATAAAACATTATTATAACCATTATATGATGGAATAACAAGTAATACAATGCAAAGTTCATGTATGCATTTTACATGCATCAACATCCCCAAGATTAACCCATGCTCGTCCTCGAGTATGAAGGTGATAAAACCACCATGGACTTTGCACTTTAATACGATTAGTGGATATCAAAGATGATTGCTATTTCTACACAAAGTTAAATGATTCATTCTCAAAGGAGTGGCAATATAGAAGATAGATTATAAAGTTACATCAAATATTCAATGTAAGGATGTTTAATAATAATTCACAAAGTGTAACATAGAAGAGAGTGCTACGGACCAAATGTATGCATAATGAAAAGTAAAATCGTTCTATAATGGCCATAGAGTATTCTTGTAAAATCTGAATATAAAAGGTGAAACATGCATAAGTTGCATAAGTTACTTTGGAAAGATATATAGATAAGTAGAGGTAAAACATGCATAAGTTGCATATAGCTTCCAAATGCTTTTCTCTTAAGTATATGTTTGCAATGTGATATTCATTGGTGTTGAGCTCCCATTTCCCCTATCATAGAATCTTGAGTGATTAAAGTTAAAGTGAAAGCAATATGAATAAGGTGCCTGACAAAGTATGGGTTGAATGCCTCATGCCCCGTGAATACAAGTACCTCCTCCACGGTGTTACTCGACTCGGGCCACAAAGCAAGTTCAAGTTCTAGTCATTTTAATTCATAATAGCATCATAAAGAGCGTCAGCTGGGGTACCTCTTGCCTCAGGACATGGAAACTAGCCCATGTCAAAATGACAAGACAAACAGACAATGAACAATATCAACACTCTTTTATTTACCATGGGTATAACTTTTTATTATGAAGTGCATCACTGAATGTCCACTATGGTATGCTGTAAATTTCCACCATGAATGATGCATGGCTTAGGTTAGCGGCCCAGGCGTCTCTCCATTCATTTATACAAACTCCTCAAACTTATTAAGTTTACGCATTTATTTGGCACCATGTTAGGCACCCATAAACAAAAGTACATGATATCGACTGAATATAAATAAGTGCAATGTTGAAAGATTTCTCTATGACAACATAGATGAGCTAGCTCCCAACCAAGACTCTTTTCAAGCACACAACTTCATAATTTTAGTCACAATGGTTCAATTTTATTAAGTGCAATAACAGTAAAGCGTGCATTCAAGTTCGTGGTAGCTTTTTAACCAACTTTTCCCATAATAAACATAAACATAAGCATTTTTAATTTGGAAGCATAGATAAAACAATATAACATGAGAAACATACTTGGAATGTCATAAAGCTAATTGGTAGTTATGGTGGACTCACTGGAATAACTTTGGTTCAAAGGTGTTGGAAAACAAGTTTTTACTTGTTGGAATTTTTGGGCTAGCAAGGGGAGAAAGTTGACCGTATAAATGCATGCATAAGTGTCCATAGAACTAATCAATCCATCTTAAACAAAGTAAAGTAACATCCAATATCAAAACATGAATAAAAGGTAGCTCTTGATAAAACACTTGCAAATTATTACTCATTAAAAAGCACATGAATAATGCAACTATATGTTTCTTTTTGAATCAACTCAAACACCCCTATTCCAATATTTTTAATATCATCCAACTTAATTCAACCCAAATTTCCAGTAGCTCTCTCATAACATAGATGAAAGTGGTGGTCTCAAGAAAATAAATATCAAACCAAAAATAAAAAGACGCTCCAAATTTATGCGATAAAGTGTATTGATCGAAAAATAGTTAGACATGTGCAAACAAAGAGTGTGTTGGTCCAATGGGGTTGTTTTCACATCCACAAGCTTATGGTCATGATGAAGTATTGAATTATTTATTGGTTTCTCCTTTTCATTTGGCTCATGAGGAAGTATTGAATGCTTATTATTTTTTCATGCTTATTTGGATTCACACCTTGAGTAGCATGCATAATGTCTTAGTCCTTAATATTACAAAAAGAGCAGGCAACCGGGTGCCCGGCCCACAAAAGATAATCTACAACAAATAATGAAATAAATCTCCTCACACTATGGACTTGAGAAATCAGAACTTAGCTTGTGCAACAAAAGGAGAAGGGGAACTTTATTGTTCTCTCTATGGGAGCTGCTCTTGAAGCCATTAAACATGAAAAGATGATAAATCATCTAATGCCATTCGTTGACATAGACATACACCTTTCTCAAAATTATTTTCAATACCTCCGTTTAAACTAAAATAAAAAGCTCTAGCACATGAGTGATCTCTGCTTCCCTCCGCGAAGGGCCTTTCTTTTACTTTTATGTCGAGTATTCATCTTCTAACTTTATGCACAAATTAAGAGATCATAGTTGTCATTTTGAGTATAATGTCCATAGTCCCAAAATTTATTATTGATTGATGCCCGATTATGGTATTTCTTGTTCTCAAATTATTTGTATCTAGTCACCATTTGAACTTTGAAGGTGTCCTGGCATTTATGATTTGCTATACCATGAAGGACAAGCTAAATACCACTTTGCTATGTTTTCTCTATGCTCAAAACAAATGTATAACTTTCAATGCGTTATTATTCATGATCCTTTATTTGTGTTACTTTTCATCTTCCAGCATAGTTTCTAAGTTTACATTGAATTATATCTATCATGCCTAAGTTTAGAGTACTTCGATCTCAGCTTGCAATGATTTTACATATAATTGATCAAGATTGTGTTGGCTTCATGTCACCTCAAAAGTTATTTTGTTATAACTTACCTACTAGAGGACGAGCAAGAGTTAAGCTTGGGGATGCTAATACGTTGCAATGCCTATATGTTTCCTTCATATTTGCACATGTTTACCTTCGTTTTCCGGATGTTTTCATACACTAACCTATTGACAAGATTCCCCAGGCCATTCGCTGTTTTTTGTTGTTTTTCTATTTTAGAATATCTTTTAAGGAAATATTGTCGGAATGGGCTGAAAATCCACGAAAGTTAATTTTTACCCGGAACGAAGATAGAGTCCGATGGAGACCCGGATGGGGGGGGGGGTGGCGTTGATGGAATGTAACACACGCTCGTTGGGAGAACCCAAGAGGAAGGTATGAAGAGCACAACAACAAGTTTTCTCTCAGAATGAAACCAAGGTTGAATCGACCACTAGGAGAAAGAAATCACTTCTGAAGGTTGTTGGCAGCTGATGCCGGCAGGGCGCATTACCGGTTCAGCAGCAACGTGGAATCTACACAACACAATCAAAGTACTTTTCCCCAACAAAACAGTGAGGTTGTCAATCTCACCGGTTTTTCTAACACAAAGGATTGTGTGTATGGTGTGGAAAATAGTACTTGTTTGCAGTAAATGAAAAGAGAACAGTGATGGCAGTGAATGAGAGGAAAACAATGATTGCAGTAAAGAAAACACTGTTTGCAGTAGGTTATATTATTAGTGTAAAAAAATGGACCAGGGTCCATAGTTCACTAGTGGTGTCTCTACAAAAAAAATAGATAACATGCTTGGTAAACAAATTACAGTTGGGCAATTGACAGATATAATGGTTGCACCGTAGTGCATATCCATGACATGGTGATTACTATGTGATTCATGCGGGCATTACAACATAATTCATAGACTGTTATCCAACTGCATCTATGACTAATAATCTACCCTCGGAGCATCATCCAATCAAACCTCGGGTATTAAGTTGCAAGGAAGAGATAATTGCATTAAGTAAAGTGTGTAATGTAAGCAATGTAAACAACGTTGTTTTCTCCCTAATGGCAACAACACATCCTCCATCCATTACGTTTCTGTCACTCGAGCGTGAATGAAAGGGAGGATGAACCCACTATCTAGCATAAGTACCCCCTCTTGTAGTTACAAGGATCAACTTGGCCAAAGCATCTACTAGTAACGGAGAGCATGCAAGATCATAAATAACATAAACATGAAAGAACATGATAGATTGATAATTACTGTACATAGCATTCACTATTCATCGGATCCCATCAAACACAACATGTAGCATTACAATAAGATTATCTTAATCATGTTAGGAAGATCACAAGATCTAAACATGAGGCATAAAGAGGAGAAGACAACCATCTAGCTACTGCTATGGACCCGTAGTCCAAGCATGAAATACTCACGCATCACTCCGGAGGCAAGCAAGGTGATGTAGAGCCCTCCGGTGATGATTTTCCCTCCCGACAGGGTGCCGGGGAGAACTTCAGAACCGTCCCGAACTAGGGTTGACGATGATGACGGCTACATAACTTTTGGTGGAAAAAGGCTCGGGTGTTTAGGGTTTTCTCGAGGAGGAGCTTAAATAGGCGAAATGGCAACGTCAAGGGGTGGCCAGGGGGCCACACCACCCGGTGGCGCGGCTAGGGGGACCCGCGCCACCCTATGGTGTGGATCCTCCAGGGACCCCCTCAGGGTCTCCTCCGGACGCCGTGTCCGTGACAGAATTCTAAGGTCCTATGTTTTCGTTTCGTCCAATTCCGAGAATATTTCTAGAACAACTTTTCTGAAACCAAAAACAACAGAAATAGGAACTAGCTCTATGGCATCTTGTCAATAGGTTAGTCCCAAGAAATCCATAAAAATGAAATAATGTGTATAGAAAACATATAGAAATTGACATGAAAACAACATGGAACATCAGAGTTTATAGATACATTTAAGAAGTATCAACATCCCCAAGCTTAGTTCTACGGGTCCTCGAGTAGGGAAAACGATAAAAACATAATAATTTCTGAGGTGACATGCTACCAACATAATTTTGATCATCTTAATTGTAAAAAGCATTTGTAAAGCTGAGATCATAGTACTCTAAATACATGCATGATAGATATAATTCTAAAAATGAAACTTCACAATCACGTTGCAACATGAAAAGTAACACAAACAAAAGATCATGAATAATAATGCATTTGAAAGTTATATGTTTGTTTCGAGCAATAAGAAAGCATAGCAAAGTAGTATTCAACTTGTCCTTAAGAGTGGATCAAAACATAAATGTCAGGACACCTTCAAAGTTCAAGTGGTGACTAGAAACAAATAGTTTGAGAACAAGTAATAGCATGACATGAATCAATCAATGATAATCTTTGGGACAAATGCCCATTAAACCCAGAATGGAAACTACACTCTATTAACTATGCATAAAGTTAGAAGATGAGGACTCAACATAAAAGTAGAAGAAAGGCCCTTCGCAGAGGCAAGTAGGGATCAACTCATGTGCTATAGCTTTTTATTTTATTAAACAGAGGTATTGAAATCATTTTTTTAGAGAGGTGTATACTTATGCCAACGAATGGTAAACAAAAAATACAGTACGTCACAAGCCAACTGGACCATACAAGAGCGGCTCCCATTGAAGGACGCTACTGGTGTAGTAGATTGATGGCGTGTAGTTGACGCCCTCGTTGGTAAACCCCAAGAGAAAGGTTGTGAAGAGTGTAGCAGCAAGTTTTCCCTCAGAAAAGAAACCAAGGTTGAATCGACCAGTGGGAGGACAAGAAATCTCTGAAGGTTGATGCGACTGAGGTGGCAGGGCGCACTACCGGTTCAGCAGCAACGTGGAACCTACACAACACAATCAAATCACTCTGTCCCAACGAAGCAGTGAGGTTGTCAATCTCCCCGGTTTTGCTGAACACAAAGAGGTTAAACGTATGGTGTGGAAAGCAGTAGGAAAACAGTAGGAACAGTATGAGAGCAGTGTGAAAGCAGTAGGTGTTCTATCAGTATGAGGAAAATGGACCGGGGTCCACAGTTCACTAGTGGTGTCTCTCCGAGAAAGATAAATAACATGTGTGGTGAACAAATTACAGCTGGGCAATTGACAGAAATGAAGGATGCACCGTAGTGCATATGCAAGACATAGAGATTACTATGTGATTCATGCGGGCATTACAACAAAATACATAGACTGTTATCCAACTGCATCTATGGCTAAAAATCCACCCTTCAAATATCATCCGAACAAACATTGGGTATTAAGTTGCAAGCAACAGATAATTGCAGTAAGCAAAGTATATAATGTAAACAATAACATCATCCTTATACAAAGCATTGTTGTTTTCTCCCTAATGGCAACAACACATCCTCCATCCGTCACGTTTCTATCACTCGAGCACAGATGAAAAGGAGGCATGAACCCACTATCGAGCATAAATACTCCATCTTGGATTTACTAGCATCTACTTGGCCAGAGCATCTACTAATAACGGAGATCATGCAAGCTTATAAATAACATAAGCATGAAGATAACATGATAGATTGATAATCAGAAGACATAGCATTCAACATTCATCACATCCTAGCAAACACAACATGTAGCATTACATAAAGATGATCTTGATCATGCTAGGCAGCTCACAAGATGTAAACATGAGGTACAAAGTGGAGAGAACAACCATCTAGCTACTTCTATTGACCCGTAGTCTACGGATGAACTACTCACGCATCACTTTGGAGGAGGGCATGGTGGTGTAGACCCCTCCGATGATGATTTCACCCTCCGACAGGGTGCCGGGGAGAGCTCCAGAACCCTCCCGATCTCGGGATGACGGTGACGGAGGCCTCGGGTGTTTCTCGGGTAAAAGTGGGATATATCTAGGGTTTACGTCTCGGGGGGATTATATAGGCGAAAGGGCAAAGGCGGTGGAGGCCTGGGGGCCCACACCACTCCCGGCGTGGCCAATGGGGGGGCGCCGCCCTTTGGTGTGGGCCCCCTGAGGCCCCCCTCCGGGTCTCTTCGGGACTCCGTGGAACCTTCGGGAATTCTAAGACTTCCGGGCTTCGAACTTTCCAATTCCGAGAATATTTCCAGAACAACTTTTCTAAAACTAAAAACAGCAGAAAATAGGGAACTGGCTCTGTGGCATCTTGTCAATAGGTTAGTCCGGAAAATCGATAAAAATGACATAAAGTGTATAGAAAATATGTGGGAAACAATAAGAAAACAACTTGGAACATCAGAAATTAAGGATACGTTTATTATGTATCATAGATCATCCCTGTTCTCTTTTGTTTATACAATTATGCTTTGACTAATAAATCAGGGGCAAAACGAGTGAAGAGAATTTTATAGTAACAAATTTTGGGGCTGGGCACCCCGCTCTTCTATCAATTTGGATAAGCGGATGGGCCACTAGTCGAGGTGTATAAAGTCCAATCAACAAGTGAGATAAAGATTCTCTATTTACGTCCTCATGAGGTAAAACAGGGGCACAAAACAGGTGTAATTTTGAAGGTTTTAAATGTAGCACATGAGCAATTTACTTTGGAGTGGCGGTTAAATACCACATGTAGGTAGGTATGGTGGACACATTTGGCAAACTTTGGTTTTTGGGACTTGGATGCACCAGTAGAGCTCATAGTCAGTACAGGTGGAGGCTAGTAAAGACTGGGAGCGACAAATTAAGAGTGCAATAATGGCCATAATTATGCATAGCGACAAAACATTATTAATCAAAGAATAAATGGTATTACAAGTCAAAACTAAATGATCATAGAGGCTAAAGGTGATTGGTTTATAGTCATAAACATGGTGTAAGCATGCGCCGAGTCAACCAAATAAAGCATTCAAAGGAGAAAACCACAAATTTATGCTTCAATGTGATAAAAAGAACTCATGATTCTTTCAATGGCACATTAAGCACTCTCGGATGTGTAGTACAAGTCATGCTACATCAATAATTACTAGGCAAAAAATTAGAATAACATCCAACATGACATGATAAAGTCTAGCCACAGTCTAAACAAGCTTCTATTTGCACCGTTATAAGCATGAAACAAGAGAGTAGCATTATGCTACAAGAACTAACAGCTCTGAAAAAGAGATGCATGAAAAACATGATCTAAAAAGAGGAGGAGTTGCAGCAGCTAGAAGAAAAATGAAGAATACGAGCATGATAATGAGGAATACGGGTATTCGTATGAAAAAGCGGAACGTGTATCTCTCAAGCACAAGAATGCTAGGTTCCAACTAAGTTTATTTCAGCAAGGAAAATAAAAGAAAACAAACATACGCTCCAAGTAACTACATATGATGTTACCGAATAAAAACATAGTTTCACTAGAAGTGACTTGATAAGTTGCTGATGAAGAAGGGGATGCCTTGGGCATCCCCAAGCTTAGACGCTTGAGTCTTCTTGGAATTTTCTAGGATGAACCACGGGGGCATCCACCATCTTAGGCTTTTCACTCTTCTTGATCACATTATATCACCCTCTTCTCTTGACCCTTGAAAATTTCCTTCACATCAAACTCAAAGTAATTCTCATTAGATGGTTAGTGCACAATCACAAACTCTCATGTTATCCTTGGACACAAGCATTATTAATGATTTTTAAACATTAGCTAGAGCCACTGATGTTTTGTGGAGCAAAGAAATCCACTCAACATAGTAAAAGAGAGAATGCAAGTAAAAAAGCAGAATCTGTCAAAACCAGAACAGTCTGCAAAGACGAATTTTTTTGAGGCACTTACGTTTCTCAAATTGAAAACCTTAAAACTAGAAAAAGTTTCAGAAATAACTGAAGATTAAGCAAAAACAATTGCAGGTCATTTTGTTCTTTCTCTGATTTTCTACAATTTTAACAGTGGACAACAGAAATTTGTTTCCTACACAGAAATCCAAATCTAACTTCAACTTTTCACTAGAGACTTTACTTGGCACAACAAATACGAGAAAATAAAGATACGAAGGAGTTGCTACAGAAGTAAACAACACCTTTACTCAAACAAAACAGAAGAAAACATTGCAAAAATAAAAACATGGGTTATCTCCCAAGAAGTGCTTTTCTTTAACGCCTTTCAGCTAGCACAGAAAGCAAGAATCAAGTATTTTCAAGTGAAGAAGCATCCAAACTATAACTTGTTCTAATAATATAATAAAAAAGGCAGCTTCATTCTCTTTCTAGGAAAGTGTTCCATACCTTTTTTGAGTGGGAATTGATATTTAATATTCCCCTCTTTCATATCAATAACAGCACCAACAGTTCAATAACAGCACCAACAGTTCTAAGAAAAGGTCTTCCCAAAACAATAGGACAATAAGCATTGCATTCAATATTCATGACAACAAAATCAACGGGGACAAGGTTATTGTTAACCATAATAATAACATCATGAACTCTCCCCAAAGGTTTCTTTCTAGCATTATCAACAAGACGAACATCCAAATAACATTGTTCCAAAGGTGCTAAATCAAGCATATCATAGAGTTTCTTAGGCATAACAGAGACACTAGCACCAAGATCACATAAAGAATTACAATCAAAATCATACACCTTAATTTTAATGATGGGTTCCAACCATCATATAACTTCCTAGGGATAGAGGCTTCACGTTTTAATTCGTCTTCTCTAATTTGCATGAGAGCATTTGTAATATGTTTTATTAAAGCCATATTCATAGCACTAGCATTAGGACTACTAGAAAGTTTTTGTAGGAAAATTATTACTTCATAAATATTTCAATCATCAAAATCAAGATCATTTTTATCAAAGGTAATGGGATTATTGTCTCCCATATTTCAAAAAAATTCAGCACTTTTGTCAGGAACCGTTTCAGTGGTTTCAAGCAATTTTAAACATTTAACAGAAGGAGTGGAGACATTGTCAACACCATTCACTTTACCATTGATAGTAGAAGGATTACTAACATTAGAAACTTCAGTTTTACTAGTGGTGGTAATAGTGCAAACATTAGCTATATTATTCTTTCTAGCTATTTCACCTACTCTTTCCCATCTAGCATGCAGTTCAACTAACATCCTAACATTGTCATCAGTTTTAACTTGAATGTCATTCAAAGTTTTGCTTTGTTTAACATCATGAGGCATAACCTTTATTTTAAGAAGACCAACATAAAGAGGAAGGCTATCAACTTTAGAAGCAAGAAAATCAATTTTGCCAAACTCTTCCTCAACAGATTTATTAAAAGCAGTTTGTGTACTAAAATAATTCTTAAACATGTTTTCAAGATCAGAGGGTACACTTCTCTTGTTGTTGTAGGAATTACCATAAGAATTGACATAACCATTACCATTATTAGAAGGATATGGGTAATAATTTTTGCTACCAAAATTATTCCTATAAGCATTGTTGTTGAAATTATTATTTTTAATGAAGTTCACATCAACATGCTCTTCTTGAGCAACCAAAGAGGCTAAGGTAACATTGTTTGGATCAACATAAATTTTACCACTCACAAGCATAGACATAATAGCATCAAGCCTATCACTAAAGGAAGAAGTTTCTTTAACACAATTTACCTTCTTACCTGGTGGAGCCCTCTCAGTGTGCCATTTAGCATAGTTTATCATCATATCATCGAGAAGATTTGTTGGAGAGCCCAGAGTAATGGACATAAAGGTACCTCCAGCAGCTGATTCCAGAAGATTTCTTGAAGAAATATTCAGACCTGCATAAAAGGTTTCGATCATCATCCAAGTAGTCAGTCCATGAGTGGGACAATTCTTTAACAAAGATTTCATTCTTTCCCAAGCTTTAGCAACATGCTCATTATCAAGTTGCTTAAAATTCATAAGGCTACTTCTTAAAGATATAATCTTAGCAGGGGGATAATATTTTTCAATTAAACCATCTTTACATTTAGTCCATGAATCAATATTATTTCTAGGCAAAGATAGCAACCATTCTTTAGCTCTCCCTCTCAAAGATCATTAATCAATTTCAGTTTAATAATACATCCATCCATATCCTTATATTTTTGCATCTCACAAAGTTCAACATAATTATTAATATGGGCAGTAGCATCATCAGTACTAACACCAGAAAATTGCTCTCTCATAACAAGATTTAACAGGGCATGCTTAATTTCATAAAAATCAGCAGTAGGAGCACGTGGAGAAATATGTGTACTAATAAAATCATTGTTGTTTGTGCTAGTGAAGTCACACAACTTAGTTTTCTCAGGTGTACTCATTTTAGCAAGATTAAAAACTAGATAAAAATAACAACTAGAATAAGAACTAATATTTGTGTGTTTTTTGATATAGAGAAGCAAACAGGAAAAAATGAAATAAACTAAGCAAAACAAAAACAAAGTAAAGAGATCGGAGGTGAGAGACTCCCTTTGCAGAAATCCTCTTCCTCTCCGGTGATACGTCATAAATGTATCCTTAATTTCTGATGTTTCATGTTGTTTTCATGCCATATGCTACATGTTTTCCTTACAGTTTATGTCATTTTTATCGATTTCCCGGGACTAACCTATTGACAAGATGCCACAGAGTTAGTTCCTGTTTTCTGCTATTTTTAGTTTCAGAAATGTTGTTCTGGAAATATTCTCGGAATTGGAAAATTCGAAGCCCGTAAGTCTTAGAATTCCCGAAGGTTCCATGGAGTCCCGAAGCAGCCACAGAGGGGTCACACCATAGGGCGGAGCGCCCTCTGGCCGCGCCTAGAGGTGGTGTGGGCCCCTCGGGCGCCCACCGCCATCGCCCTTTCGCCTATATAATCCCAACGATGTGTGAACCCTAAAGATATACCACTTTTCCACGAAAAACGCCCGAGGCCGCCACCATTGTCAACCCGAGATCGGGAGGGTTCTGGAGTTCTCCCCGGCACCCTGCCGAGAGGGAAAATCATCACCGGAGGGGTCAACACCACCATGCCCGCCTCCGAAGTGATGCGTGAGTAGTTCATCCTTGGACTACGGGTCCATAGCTGTAGTTAGATGGTTGTACTCTCCTCTTTATTCCTCATGTTTAGATCTTGTGAGCTGCCTCACATGATCGTGATCATCTTATTGTAATGCTACATGTTGTGTGTGCTGGGATCCGATGATTATTGTATGCTATGTCTTTTGATTATCAATCTATCATGTTATCTTCATGTGTATGTTTTTTATGATCTTGCATGCTCTCCGTTGTTAGTTGATGCTCTGGACAAGTAGATGCTATTGACTCCAAGAGGATGTGTTCGAGTGACAGAAACGTGACAAATGGAGGATGTGTTGTTGCCATTAGGGAGAAAACACCAATGTTTAGTTCGTTTACATTGTTTACATTACACACTTTTCTTACTGTGATAATCTGTTGCTTGCAACTTAATACCCAACGTTTGTTCGGATGATATTCGGAGGGTGGATTATTAGTCATAGATGCAGTTGGATGACGATCTATGTATTTTGTTGTAATGCTCACTTGAATCTCATAGTAATGTTTATGTCATGCATGTTTCATTACCTATCAGTTGCCGAGCTGTAATTTGTTCACAACGCATGTTAGATATATTTTATGGAGAGACACCTCTAGTGAACTGTGGACCCTGGTCCATTTTCTCATACTGATAATATATCCACTGCTTCCACTGTTTTCACGATGCTTCCACTATTTTCACACTAGTACTGTTCTCATATTGTTCCCATACTGTTTACCACACCATACATTTAACCTCTGTGTATCAGCAAAACCAGAGAGATTGACAACCTCACTGCTATGTTGGGACAAAGTGAATTGATTGTGTTGTGTCGGTTCCACGTTGCTGCTGAACCGGTAGTGCGTCGTGCCATCTCAGTTGCTTCAACCTTCAGAAGTTGCTTGTCCTCCTACTGGCCGATTCAACCTTGGTTTCTTTTCTGAGGGAAAACTTGCCGCTGCACTCTTCACAACCTTCCTCTTGGGGTTTACCAACGTCAGCTCCCATCACCCGTCAACGGCGCCAAAAAAAGAGCTTGATGGCGTGTAACACATGTTCGTTGGGAGAACCCAAGAGGAAGGTATGAAGAGCACAACACTAAGTTTTCCCTGAGAAAGAAACCAAGGTTGAATCGACCAGTAGGAGAAAGAAATCAGTTCTGAAGGTTGTTGACAGGGCGCACTACCGGTTCAGCAGCAACGTGGAATCTACACAACACAATCAAAGTACTTTGCCCCAACGAAACAATGAGGTTGTCAATCTCACTGGTTTTGCTAACACAAAGGATTAGATGTATAGTGTGGAAAATAGTACTTGTTTGCAGTAAATGGAAACAGAACATTGATGGCAGTGAATGAGAGGAAAACAATGATTGTAGTAAAGAAAACAGTGTTTGAAGTAGGTCGTATTATCAGTGTAAAAGAAATGGACCAGGGTCCACAATTCACTAGTGGTGTCTCTCCGAAACAGATATATAACATACTGGGTAAACAAATTACAGTTAGGCAATTGACAGATATAAAGGCTGCATCGTAGTGCATATGCATGACATGGTGATTACTATGTGATTCACGCGGGCATTACAACATAATTCATAGACCGTTATCCAACTGCATCTATGACTAATAATCCACCCTAGGAGCGTCATCCAATCAAACCTCGGGTATTAAGTTGCAAGCAACAGACAATTGCATTAAGTAAAGTGTGTAATGTAAACAGTGTAAACATCATTGTTATCTCCCTAATGGCAACAACACATCCCCCATCCGTTACGTTTCTGTCACTCGAGCGTGAATGAAAGGGAGGCATGAACCCACTATCTAGCATAAATACCCCCTCTTGGAGTTACAAGCATGAACTTTTCCAAAGCATCTACTAGTAACGAAGATAATGCAAGATCATAAATAACATAAACATGAAAGAACATGATAGATTGATAATCACTTGACATAGCATTCAATATTCATCGGGTCCCAGCAAACACAACATATAGCATTGCAATAAGATGATCTTGATCATGTTAGGAAGCTCAAAAGTTCTAAACATGAGGCATAAAGAGGAGAAGACAACCATCTAGCTACTTCTATGGACCCGTAGTCCAAGGATGAACTATTCACGCATCACTCCGGAGGCAGGCATAGTGATGTAGAGCCCTCCGGTGATGATTTACCCTCCCGGCAGGGTACCGGGGAGAGCTCCAGAACCCTCACGATCTAGAGTTGAAGATGATGGAGGCTACATATTTTTTGGTGGAAAAAGACTCGGGTGTTTAGGATTTTCCCAAGGAGGAGCTTAAATAAGCAAAAGGGCAACGTCATTGGGTTGCCAGGGGGGCCACACCAACTGGTGGCACGACTAGGGGGATCCGCACCACCCTATGGTGTGGGCCCTCCAGGCCCCCCTCAGGGTCTCCTCCGGACTCCGTGTACGTTACACAATTCTAAGGTCCTAGGTTTTCGTTTTGTCCAATTCCGAGAATATTTGCAGAACAACTTTTCTGGAACCAAAAACAACAGAAAACAAGAACTGGCTCTGTGGCATCTTGTCAATAGGTTAGTCCCAGGAAATCCATAAAAATGTCATAAAGTGTACAGAAAACATATAGCAATTGACATGAAAACAACATGGACCATCAGAAATTATAGATACGTTTAAGACGTATCAGGAGCCACCAGAGGGATGCCAGACGTGGACCCACCCTAGGCTGCTCCTGGTGGACCTCTAGGGGCCTCAGCCACCTCTGGAGGCCGAGGGATTTGCTGGATAGCTTTCTTAAGGTGGACTATTAGATATGGATGCATGCTGGGTAGAGGTCTATATGCCTTGACGTAATGTCTACATTGTTAGAACCCATGAACTGCATCTCATCATAATAGTATTGTTATACCTTCATGATTTGTCAATTTCCCATTTGTAATTTGTTTACCCTTCATGCATGCTAGTTTTCTTTGGAGAGACACTCTAGTGAAACCATTACCCCACTGTCCTATTTTTCTCATTGATACAACATTTGTTTAATTGCTTTCATAATAGTTTCATTGTTGTTCCGTTTTCATTCCCAAACATTCGATATGCTTAATTCTTAAGTTTCTGCAAGACCGAAATATTGACAAACTTTCGGAAAGGTGGGGCAAGAGAGAGTTTGTGTGTTATGTGCAGGTTCCACGTATGTTGAAGCTCCAGACAACAAGCAACCTTCAACAAGACTCTGAAGTCATACTGGATTGATAACCTTGGTTCCTTAATCGCGGTAAATTACCCCTCGACTACATCATACCTTCCTCTTGGGGTATCCCTATGAACATGTGACCATCACGAGCTTAGCAGGCCTCGATGAGCCTCTAGGGGGTGGATTCGTGGTTGGGAAGGCAGAAATCGGTGAAGGCCAAATGCCTCCAACCTCCATCGTTGATGGTTTTAGGTAAGTGAGATTTTACGTTATGCAGATGTTGCAGACGGTGTTTCAATATGCTACAAGAAATATGTGTTTTGCTACATCATTGTGTTGAAAATGTCTCACATGGTGATATGACTATTCAAGTTTTGCTACACCAGATTTAGGATTTGTTACATAGGTCGTTGAGTTTTGCTACATGGTTGTTTTAAAGTGCTACAATGTTTTTCTTTTGCTACACGTTGCCTATTTTTGCCACATTTAGAAAATTTTTTACACGTGCTACATGCGCACAAAAAAAAATGTTTTCGTTGAGTTTATTTTGCTACAGCATTCCGAAGCAGATTTTTCTGAAATAAGTTTTGCGACATAGATCCAAAAAAATGTTACATAATCGTCGAAAAAATGTTGTGCACGAATCGTTTTAAATTAAATAGACCCGACGCCTATGAGCAATCTAATTTATGTAGATCATGTAGATCAGACGGTGCGGGAGTCGGCGGTAGGAAAGCCTCCCTACACCCGACGGACGCCTAGCATCTGCCATTCCTATATGCCGCCTTCCACATCGCCAATTCCTCGCGCCGCGCAAAACCCCCTCCCGCGACGTATTGGCCAAGCCCATTTATGACGCTCACAATTTTCCTTTTTCACGTGCAGGATTAGAGCGGTATTTTTAGTTTTCCGCCAGGTATTTATCTATATTTTTTTAGTTTTCTTTTGTTTATCTAATTTGTTATTTCTTCATTCACTTTCTTTTCTGTTAATTTTTTTCACTTCTTGTCCTATTGATGCTTTTTTCATATTAAAAAAATATTCACATAGTTTGAAAAAATATTTCAAAAGAAAATTGTTCACGGGTTACAAAAATAAATTAAAAGAATAAAAAAATACTTTGAAGGTGCTCGAGTCGATCTCACGACCTACGAATCCGCTCGCGCGTCTATCAACTGATTTTTTAGACATGTGAAAACCCCGGCCTCTGTATCAGATTGATGCACACGACTTTTATACTAAAAACTTATCAAGTATCAAGTTTGAAGTGCACAGTGACCCAACTTATTACATCTCAACGATCGGAAAGAGTGTCCATATAAATCAGCCACCAAAATAGCAATAACTTAAGACAACTAGTCATTGTAAGCGTATAGCTTGCAACCATCCACCCTTGGTGAAGATAGCCCGAACGATCGCCATCAGCCGAGAACATCCTGCATCCAAGCGTCCATGTTGATCTACTGGGAGGAGCATAGGCCACATGTGTATCCAGTGCGTAGCTCGATGAACCACCTGTAGAAAACGACCCGCTTCCAGATTGTTAAAAATATATCATTTCTGCAATTCCAAATTTCCCAAAAAAAGCACAAACACCAATGTGTATACTAGCTTTAGTACTCTTGTCTATCTCATTTAACCATGTATCAAACATATTAGTAACACTAGTTGGTAGAATTATACCTAAAGTGAAATGAACTAAACTCCAAATCTTGTGAGCAAATCACAGGAAATGAATAGATGATCTATCGTCTCACTCTCATCATAGAAAACACATTTTTTTGCAACCCATCCATCTCCGCTTAGCTAGATTATCTTTGGTGAGAAATTCTTGACGGTATAAGAACCGCATAAAATCTTAATCTTCAAGGGAACCTTAAGCTTCCACAGATAGTTACGAAGGAAAACAGTATTACCGTTCATAAGATTAGCATACAAGGATTTCACAGAGAACACACCCGATGGTGTTAGTTTCCAAGCAAATGAATCGGCTTCATTGGATAGGGACACTGCCATCAGTCTCTCCACTAGAGTAAGCCACCCTTCCCACCTGTCCCCCCTCGAGGACCGTCTAAACTGAATATCGGGATGAGCATGATCAAGAACACGTGCAACAAAAACATTTTTGTTACACACAATGTTATACAAACTCGGAAACTGTATGGCTAATGGTGTTTCACCTAACCAAGGATCCTCCCAAAACCTAATGCTTAATCCATTGCCAAGTGTAAATGACACACGCTGAAAAAACACCTTCTTAACCCCCATAATCCCTTTCCAAAAAGGTGAGTCTGTTGGTTTAGTTTCAATTGCGCTAACGACTTATCCTTAATATATTTGTTGCGTAACAACTCCTGCCACACCCCCTCTCCAGTTAACAATTTAAATATCGACTTGCTAAGTAAACACTTATTCTTAACGTCCAAAACTTCAACCCCAAGACCTCCTTGGTCTTTAGGCCGACACACAATGTTCCACTTGGTGAGGCGATACTTCCTTTTCATTTGATCACTCTGCCAAAAGAAGCGAGATCTGTAGAAATCTAGTCTTTTTTTACCCCAACAGGTCATTTAAAAAAACACAATAAACACATAGGTAAGCTGGACAAAACTGAATTAATAAGAACCAACCGAGCTCCATAAGAGAGTGAATCTCCTATCCAAGAACTCTTTTTTTTTTGCTCAAAGCGGTCCTCCACAGGTTTCCACTCTTTGTTCAGTAGCTTACGATAGTGTATTGGGATACCCAGGTATTTTAAGGGTAGAGCATGGAGCTCACATCCAAATATTTGTTGATACTCTTCCTGACACTCCTTGGACTTTCCAAAAAAAAAGACCTCACTGTTATGAAAGTTAATTTTTAACGCCAAGAATTGCTCAAATATGGGAAAAATTAGTTTCACATTAACGGATTTGTCTAGATCATGCTCTAAGAATAAAATAGTGCCATCCGCGTATTGAAGTATAGATATGATGCGCGTAGATTGTACGCTCGTTGGGAGACCCCAAGAGGAAGGTATGAAGAAAATAACAACATGTTTTCCCTCAGAAAGAAACCAATGTTGAATTGACCAGTAGGAGAAAGAAATCACCTCTGAAGGTTGATGCAGCTGATGTGGCAGGACACACTACCGGTTCACCAGCAACGTGGAATCTACACAACACAATCAAATTACTTTTCCCCAACGAAGCAGTGAGGTTGTCAATCTCACCGGTTTTGCTGAAACAAAGGATCATACGTATAGTGTGGAAAATAGTATTTGTTTGCAGTAAATGAAAGGGAACAATGATTGCAGTAGTAAAACAACGGTTGCAGTTGTTGTATATCAGTGTAAAAAATGGACCGGGATCCACAGTTCACTAGAGGTGTCTCTCCAAAACAGATAGATAACATGCTGGGTAAACAAATTACAGGTGGGCAATTGACAGATATAAAGGTTGCACCATAGTGCATATGCATGACATGGTGATTACTATGTGATTCATGCGGGCATTACAACAAAATACATAGACCATTATCCAACTGCATCTAAGACTAATAATCCACCCTCAGAGTGTAATCCGAGCAATCGTTGGGCATTAAGTTGTAAGCAACAGATAAATGCATTAAGAAAAGTGTGTAATGTAAACAATAAAATCATCCTTAGACAACGTATGTAATGTAAACTGCATATATGACTTCAGCTCCATCTATTCCTAACACCGTAACCCTAGCATTCACATTGATTCTCATATGTTTCCATTTTTTTAATAAACATTCGAGGAAACATTTATCCGTGACCGAACCGTACTCGCCCCATATTTGGTCCATATTCGTAACCGGGATGTTCCGATTCCGTATTCGTATCTGCACACTATCCGCTCCGATTCTGAATCCGGACAAAATACGGTTCCGGACATGGTTTCACTAGTATTCGACCGTATATGCTCCATTTTCACCCCTAGTCATAGTCTATACAAGCTTCTTTTTGCACCGTTATAAGCACGAAAATTGTACTACTGCTTTCCAACACCAATCATTTTAGACTGAACAAAAACTCTCCAAGAGATATAGCAATGAAAAAAAAGAGTACTAACAGAAATCTACTAGAACTAACGGCTATGAATAATAGATGCATGAAAAATAGGAGCT
Source organism: Alopecurus myosuroides (assembly GCA_028641055.1). Taxonomy (NCBI): domain Eukaryota; kingdom Viridiplantae; phylum Streptophyta; class Magnoliopsida; order Poales; family Poaceae; genus Alopecurus; species Alopecurus myosuroides. Next base: position 230,668,061 of record CM054063.1, on the reverse strand, counting down.
AAAAGGATTTGCAGCAGCTAGAAGAAAAACTAAGAATATGAGCATGGAAGAAAACGAGTATTCATATGAAAAAGCAAAGTGTCTCTCTCTCCTGCACAAAAAATGCTGGATCCGAAACATATTTATTGCAGCAAAGCAAACAAAAGAAAATGAAACAAGAAACAAACAGACGCTCCAAGTGAAGTGCATATGATGTGACCGAATAAAAATATAGTTTCACTAGAAGTGACATGATAAGTTGCTGATGAAGAAGGGGATGCCTTGGGCATCCCCAATCTTAGACACTTGAGTCTTCTTAGAATTTTCTGGGATGAATCACGGGGGAATTCCCAAGCTTTGTCTTTTCACTCTTCTTGATCACATTATATCATCCTCTTCTCTTGACCCTTGAAAACTTCCTTCACACCAAACTCAATGTAATTCTCATTAGAGGGTTAGTGCACAGTCAAAAATTCACATGTTCTCCTTGGACACAAGCACTATTAATTTTTTTAAAACATTAGCTATAGCCACTTATGTTTTGGAGAAAATAAATCCACTCACATTTTGGAGCAAAAAGAGAGAATGCAAGTAAAAAAGGTAGAATCTGTCAAAACCAGAATAGTCTGTAAAGACGAATTTTTTCGGGGCACTTACGTTGCTCAAATCGAAAAATGCAAATCTAGATATTTTTTAGGAATTAGCTGAGGAATAAGCTCAAAAATTTGCAGGTCATTTTGATCTTTCTGTGAATTTACACGAATTTAACGGTGGACAACAGAAATCTGTTCCTCCGCAAAAATCCAAATCTAAACTCAACTTTTACTAGAGACTTTACTTGGCACAAAAAATGCGAGAAAATAAAGATACAAAGGAGTTGCTACAGAAGTAAACAACACCTTGACTCAAATAAAATAGAATAAAACAAAGAAAAAAAATAAAACCATGGGCTATCTCCCAAGAAGTGCTTTTCTTTAACGCCTTTTAACTAGGCCGAGAAAACTAGAACCAAGTATTTTCAAGTGAAGAAGCATCCAAATTGTAACTTGCTCTTATAATATAATAAAAAGGAAACTTCATTCTCTTTCTATAAAATTGTTCCATAACTTTCTTAAGTGGGAATCGATATTTAATATTCCCCTCTTTCATATCAATAACATCACCAATAGTTCTGAGAAAAGGTCTTCCCAATACAATAGGAAAAGAAGCAATTCATTCAATATTCATAACAATGAAATCAACAGGGACAACTTATTGTTAACCATAATAACAACATCATCAACTCTACCCAAAGGTTTTTTCTAACATAATCAGCAAGACGAACATCCAAATAACAATGTTCCAAAGGAGGCAAATCAAGCATATCATAAAGTTTCTTAGGTATAACACAGATAGTAGAACCAAGATCACATAAAGCATTACAAGCAAAATCATTCACCTTCATTTTAATGATGGGTTCCCAACCATCATCTAACTTTCTAGGGATAGAGGCTTCACATATTAATTCTTTTTCTCTAATTTGCATGAGAGCATTTGTAATATGTTTTGTGAAAGCCATATTCATAGCACTAGCATTAGGACAACTAGCAAGATTTTGTAGGAACACAATTACTTCAGATATATTACAATCATCAAAGTCAAGATCATTTTTATCAACGTAATGGGGCCATTGTCTCCCATATTTTGAAAAATTTCAGCACTTTTATCAGGAACAGTTTCAGTGGTTTCAGGCAATTTTAAACGTTTAACAACAGATGTGGAAGTATTTCCAACACCAATTACTTCACCATTAATAGTAGAAGGTTTACTAGCATGCGAAGCTTAAGTTTTACTAGTGGTGGTAATGGTGCAAACATTAGCAATATTATTCTTTATAACTATTTCATCTTCCCTTTCCCATCTAGCATGCAATTCAGCTAACATCCTAATATTATCATCAATTCTAACTTGAATGGCATTCAGAGTTTTTCTTTCTTTAACATCATGAGGCATAACTTTTAGTTTCAGAAGATCAACATCAAGAGCAAGGGTATCAACTTTAGAAGCAAGAACATCTATTTTGTCAAACTTTTCCTCAACAAGTTTATTAAAAGCAGTTTGTGTACTAATAAAATTATTAAGCATGTTTTCAAGATCAGAGGGTACACTTCTATTGATGTTGTAGCAATTACCATAAGAGTTGGCATAACCATTACCATTAGTAGAATAATATGGCCTATAATTGTTGCTACCAAAATTATTCCTATAAGCATTATTGTTGAATTATTATTTTTAATGAAGTTCACATTAACATGCTCTTATTTAGCAACAAAAGAGCCTAAAGGAACATTTTTCTATTAATAGGAGCATGACCATTAACAAGCATAGACATAATAGCATCAAGCCTATCACTCAAGGAACTGGTTTCTTCAACAGAATTTACCTTCTTACCTGGTGGAGCTCTCTCAGTGTGCCATTCAAAATAATTTATCATCATATCATCGAGAAGCTTTGTTGCAGAGCCCAAAGTGATGGTGATACGTGCATTTTATATCATCATTTATACCCTCCATATAGGCATTATTGGGATGTTTTATCAATGTTATGTCATTGTTTTGCATGTTTTAGATGATTTTATGGGACTTTCCTACAAAGTCCCTATTTTTGGTATTTAATTTCTGGGTGTCAGAAAACACCTGTTTTCATGTTTTTGATGTTCCAGGAGCTCCAGGTATCCAAATTGCGAAAGGAAAGAAACCCTGTCAGTTTTTCTTCGGGAGAAAGGCCGTGGGCACAAGACACAAAGGAGGAGGGCCAGGAGGCCCAAAAGGGGGTAGCCCACGCGGCCAGATTCCCTGGCCGCGTGTGGGGCCCCCAAATGGGCCCACAGCACCTCCTCCCCGAGGTCTTTTGGCTGACGACTCCGTCTTCCCCGAAAACCAACACCCTAATTTTCCCGAGACGAGACGGAGCCGCCAGGGCGGCGAAACTCTCAAAACTCTCCGCGGGGGAGACAGATCCTGCTGCTCCGGAGCTCCGGAGAAGGGGAAAATCATCCCCATCTTCATCCCCATCTCCTCCTTGGCGTGGGAGGAGGCATCTCCATTACCATCCTCACCAGCACCTGCATCTCCACCATCACCATCACCATCACCGTGATCCACTCCGTTCCCCTCATAGTTTGATCATTGCTACACCCTAGATACGTGTTATTGTACTCCGTTGCATGTTTGGGATTGAGTACTTGTCATTATTTGGTGGTGGATCCATTGTTTCAGATTGTGTTGTACCACATATGTCACCATACATGATCATGTTTGCACGTTGTGAGTAGTTCCCGCATGTTCCTGAGGGCATAGGATGAATTGGCAATGATGTGTTACATAAGATGAGTTGTTATTTGGTCTAGTATTTATCTTTTATGTGATTCTATGATGGTGTTGTACGAACGTCGACTGTACAACACTTCACCTACATGGGCTCATAGGAGAACACCGTAGTGTAGTGACGTGATGATGTCTTTAGGTGACAGGAACTTGAGACAGAGGCGTTGAATTGCATTATGAGGGTACTTGTATCGGGGACCTTAAAGCATAAGGCTATGGTGGGACATCATGTCTTAATAATTCTCGTGCTGTCATTTAATTGGCCACGTGATCCATCATAAGGGGTGATAGTTTATTTACTTAGCTATCCCTATTTGTGGCTCCGTCCGAAGAAGATTAAAACTAGACAAGATATACAAACATGTTATGCAATGAATCACTATGCCAGCTAAATCCGTGCAACCCTCGGGAACATTTTCCACATATAAGACACAAACACACACTTGAGCTTGTCCTCTTGCGCATTAGAGGATTGGGCTTTGTCTCTCATTGAGACCTACTACTTGCTGCAATTTACTTTCCGCATTTTACTTTACTTGAACTACACAATTAAAACACAAAAACACCTGTTGCTTTTATTATTCCTTTGCTATTCTACTAACCAGTTCCTTCTGCTCCTCGTGGGTTCGACAACCTTTCTAATTCGAAAAGTACTACAATTGATCTCCTGCACTTGGGAGCCATCAAGACACTTTTCTGGCGCCGTTGCCGGGGAGCGTAGCGCTATTGGTAAGAAGTTTGGTAAGGAAACTTGAAAGCTGAATTTTACTTGTTGTTGCATCCTGTTATTATTATGGCTTTTCTGAGAGATGCTTCGCCGAAACTTGCTTTATATGAGAGTGCTTATGCTATTAAACCTAAAGTTGTTGAAAAAGCACCTCATGATGATGGTTATATTATTCCCCTTGAATTTGTTAAAGCTTTTAGGAATGAGTATTTTGCAGGGGATGGAACAAAGGCTGCAAGTGATCACATACGGGCTATTGAGGATATATGTGGGCTAATTAGGCTCAAGGCTATTTCTGAGGAGGAGGTAAAATGCAAGTTATTGTACCAGTCCTTAACTGGTGATGCTCGAAAATGGTATATGTCCCTGGATGAAGAAATTACACATAAATATTTTACTCCTAAGGAGGCTTATGAGAACCGTTGCTTTATATTTAATTTTTGGCCACACCTTGGAGAGAATATTACTCAAGCTTGGGGGAGGCTTAAGGACCTCCTTCATAATAATCCTTGTCATGATCTCACAAATATACTTATATTGATAAACTTTTATGTGAGACTACCTGATAGGCTAAAGCAATATTTAGATGGTTCATCTGGTGGAATCTTTACAAATAATACTGCAGAAGAAGCTTGGAATTTATTGGAAATTATTTCGAAGAACTCTGAATATTGGGACCTAGACAAAGGTAATGAAGCTTATTTTGATTATGGATATTCATGTTTAGAAAGTTTCTCTAGTTCTATTTTGTTCAAGATTGTTATTAAAGATTTTGGTCTTGATCCATATGTTGCAATTGAAATAGCTAAGAAATTTGCTGAGCACATTCGAATTCCTAAAAGTGGCTTTGATTATTATGTTGAACCTGTCAAATCTTCTATTGTTGTCCCTAAATTTATTAAAGAAACACGAGTGTCATCTGTAGTAATAGAAGAATATATTGAACCACCTCCCTATCCTGAAAAAGTTAAAGAGAATTTGCTTATTGTTGTTGCTGACAAAAGTAGAAAGAGATGTTCTCAACCTAAAGAACAGGTGGAAGTCAAGAACCAAGTCTCTATTATTAAGCAATTAAATGAAGAAGATCCTGTTGATGTTTATTTATGTGAAGATGCTACCAAAGTTATTAAAGGGAATTCATCCAAAGTTAGTAAGCCAATTATATCATGCTCTATTGGGACTTCTTGTTATCATGGTTTATGTGATATTGGAGCAAGCATTAGTGTCATTCCATATTCTCTCTATCAAGAAATTAAGCCTGATATTGATCCTATCACCATGCAAGAAACAGGTATGACCATTCAGCTTGCTAATAAAGATTATATTAGTCCCTTTGGAATTGTTAGAGATGTTGAAGTATTGGTAGGGAAAATAAAATATCCTACTGATTTTATTGTGCTTGGTTGTCAACAAGATTCTTTCTGTCCTATTATATTTGGTAGACCTTTCTTACATACTGTTGGTGCTTAAATTGATTTGCCTAGAGAAAGGGTGTTTATTGAATGTGCTGGAGAGAAACTTGAATTTAATTTTTCTAAATTTGATGATAAACCTTCTAAGAAAGAACCAAAATCTAAAGATAAAATTGAAACTCCTGCTCATATAGCTGTAGCTTCATCAGACGTGGTGGAACGTTATATGCTTAATCAGGAAGAGCCATTTAATGATGCAGAAAAAGAAGCTTTAGAACAAATATTATGGCAGCAACCTCCACAATTACAATTGCATATCCCACCTGATAATCTAGGAGTACTCCCACCTCCTAAAGGAGATCCTAGTTTTGAATTAAAGCCTTTGCCTGAAAATCTGAAATATGCATACTTGGATAAGAAAAATATATATCCTGTTATTATTAGTGCTAACCTTTCAGCTGAGGAAGAAGTGAAATTACTTGATGTGCTTAAAGCCCACCGTAAGGCTATTGGTTATTCTCTTGATGATCTTAAGGGCATAAGTCCAGCTCTATGTATGCATAAAATTAATTTCGAAGAAGATGCTAAACCTGTTGTTGATTTCCAACGCCGTCTACATCCAAAAATGAAGGAAGTGGTAAGAAAGGAGGTAATTCGACTCATAGAGGCTGGTATTAGTTATCCTATAGCTGATAGTAAATGGGTTAGTCCTGTTCATTGTGTTCCTAAGAAAGGTGGAATTACTGTGGTTCCTAATAAAGATGATGAACTTGTTGCTCAACGTACTGTTGTTGGTTATAGAATGTGCATTGATTATAGAAAATTAAATAAAGCAACTCGTAAGGACCATTATCCATTGCCCTTTATGGATCAAATGCTAGTGAGATTATCTAGACATTCTCACTTTTGTTATTTAGATGGGTATTCAGGCTTCTCTCAAATTCCAGTTCATAGTGATGATCAGGAAAATACCACTTTTACTTGCCCATATGGTACATTTGCTTATAGGAGAATGCCTTTTGGTTTATGTAATGCGCCTGCTACTTTTCAGAGATGCATGAATGCTATATTTGCTGATTATATTGAAAAGATAGTGGAAGTCTTTATGGATGATTTTTTGGTGTATGGTACTTCTTTCGATAATTGCTTGTTCAACCTTAACAAAGTTTTGCAGCATTGTGAAGACCAACACCTTGTTCTTAATTGGGAGAAGTGTCACTTTATGGTAACAGAGGGAATTGTTCTTAGGCATCGTATTTCTGGAAGAGGAATAGAAGTTGACCCAACAAAAATTGAAGCTATTGAGAAATTACCATATCCAAGAGACATCAAAGGGATAAGAAGTTTTCTCGGTCATGCAGGTTTTTATCGTAGGTTCATTAAAGATTTCTCTAAAATATCAAAGCCTCTAACCAATCTTTTGCAAAAGGATGTTCCGTTTTCTTTTAATGATGATTGCATAGAATCCTTTAATGTTTTAAAGAAAGCCTTAATAACTGCACCTATTATTCAACCTCCTGATTGGAACTTTCCCTTTGAAATTATGTGTGATGCTAGTGATTATGCAGTTGGAGCTGTTTTAGGCCAAAGGGTTGAGAAGAAATTGAATGTTATTTACTATGCTAGTAAAACACTAGATGGTGCTCAAAGAAATTATGCTACAACTAAAAAGAATTTTTAGCGGTAATATTTGCATGTGATAAATTTAGATCTTACATAATTGATTCAAAATCACTGTGCCCTCTGATCATTCTGCTATTAAATATTTGATGAATAAGAAAGATGCTAAGCCTAGGCTAATAAGATGGGTACTTTTGTTGCAAGAATTTGATTTACACATAGTAGATAGGAAAGGAGAAGATAATCCCGTAGCTGATCATTTTTCTAGAATGGAAAATATACCTGATGATCCTATTCCTATTAATGATAGTTTTGCTAATGAACAACTTGACCTTGTTAGTGTTTCTAGTGCTAAAGTTGCATCTCCTTGGTTTGCTAATTTTGCAAATTTTATTGTTGGGAAAGTTATGCCACCACAATTTACTTACCAGCAAAGAAAGAAATTCTTTTATGACCTTAGACATTATTTTTGGGATGATCCATTCTTGTATAAGAAAAGTGTTGATGGCATTATTAGACGTTGTGTACCTGAGCATGAACAGCAGGCTATTATAAGAGATTGTCATGACAGTCCCTATGGAGGACATCATGCAGGAGATCGTACTGCAGCAAAGGTATTACAATGTGGTTTTTATTGGCCTACTCTATTCAAGGATTGTGCTGAATATGTTAAAACTTGTGATAAATGTCAAAGAGTAGGAAACATTGGTAAAAGGAATGAAATGCCTATGAACTATACATTACCACTTGAACCATTTGATGTGTGGGGTTTTGACTTTATGGGACCATTTCCTGCATCTAGTACAAAACATACTCACATTTTGGTTGCTGTTGATTATGTTACAAAATGGGTAGAAGCAATTCCTACTAAGAGTGCAGACCATGCCGCAGCCATGCAAATGCTTAAAGAAATTATTTTCCCTAGATTTGGTGTTCCTAGATTTTTAATTACTGATGGTGGATCTCATTTTATGCATGGTGTTCTTAGAAAAACATTGGCAAAATATAATGTTGATCATAGAATTGCATCACCCTATCATCCTCAAACTAGTGGACAAGTTGAATTAAGTAATAGGGAAATTAAACTTATTTTAGAGAAAACAGTAAACAGAGCTAGATCTGATTGGCCACTTAAAACTAATGATGCATTGTGGGCTTATAGAACTGCTTATAAAAATCCTATGGGTATGTCTCTTTATAAAATGGTTTATGGAAAAGCATGTCATTTACCCATTGAATTAGAACATAAAGCTAGATGGGCTATTAAGAAATTAAATTTTGATTTAAAAACATCGGGGAAGAAGAGATTGCTTGACCTAAATCTATTAGATGAATGGAGGAATGAAGCATATGAAAGTGCAAAATTGTTTAAAGAGAAAGTTAAAATTTGGCATGACAAGAAAATTAAAAGAAAGGAATTTAAAGTAGGTGATCAAGTCCTATTGTACAACTCTCGTTTTAAGTTTTCTGCAGGGAAATTAGCTTCAAAATGGCAGGGTCCATTGGTAGTACAGGAGGTATACCGTTCGGGGGCCATCCGTCTTCACGGTGATATGAAAGGTAAACCTCATGTGGTCAATGGACAACGCCTAAAACATTATATTGCAGGAAAGAGCTTCATAGGAACCATCGAGGAGATAAAGTTAATGACACCGGAGGAGGTAATTGTAAGGGATCCTGCAGTTTCAGAAATCCAAATTCAATAATTTACAATTATTGTGTTTGGAAGTTTCTCGGAATTGCGTGAAAACTTACGGAACTCATTTTTTATGGAAATTAACGTGTGCGACTCGTCTTACCCTAAAACCCATCAATATATACCCCCTTTTGTCGATCTAATCTTGCACCGAGAGTTCTCGCGCGATCTTTGTTTCTGCTGTTTCTGATTGCCAGGGTTTAGCCATGTCAAGCTCCGGATCCAACCTAGGGGGGGGGAAGATCCACCCAAGGGAGGCATTGTGAACCATTACCTCAACTCCGTGATGACCCCCATGAAAACCCTGACCTTGAAGGATGGTGTGTTGCTCATGGAGGAGGTGAAGGCTCCCAAGACCAAAGGCACGCTGGAGGAGAGGCTGGAGGCTCTGGAACAAACAGTTTTCAGGTATAACTCTATTGTTGAACGCAGCCTTGATGCCCACCACTTTATGAATCTGGAGCTGGAGAAGAAGATAAAGGAGTACGAGGAGAGGATCAAGGACCTGGGGACTAGGTATCTGCGTGTCATATCAGAGATGGATAGGTACCAAGCTCTGATGTGGGACATGGAGAACCAGAACTGCCTTTTCCATGGAAGCAGGAAGAGTGGAAGGAAGATTACGACAAGAAGAAGAAAGAGTGGTGGGCTGAGTACGAGAAGAAGGGAGAATGAAGAAATTACCGCAACAATCTAAGCTTGGGGGAGTTTCACCTATCCCCCGTCTTTTATCAGCTTTATCATGTCTATCTATTTTTTGTGTGTCTTGCTTTTATTATCTAGTATCGTTTTCGTTTAGGCTTGAGTGAGCTCACTGAGAATTATCATGCATCCCCGTCTTATGGTTTATCAATGAATAATAAAGTATGGTGTCATCCATGATTCCCTTGTTTTGGGGATTTATGGGTAACACTCACGCAAATGAGCATGGCATATTTAGAGGTTTCAATCACATCTTGCCTTGAAATTAATTAACTTGAGTGTGTTGGACAATTGTAGAATTATCTCAATATGACATAAATCCACTATCTATCTATTAGCTTAATGGCTATTCCGAGCATGTTCACCATGTTATAGTTTCATTTATGCTCTAAATTAAGATGCTTATGTTATTAATTGGCTTGGGCTGAATTTGGGATAAGACTCTCACGAACTTTTGAATGCACACATTTATTTCTATTGCACTTAACAAACATGACCCATTAATGGGAGCTAAAAGTTTTGTGCTTGACAAGGATTTTGGTTGGGAGTTGGCTAACACGTGCATCACGTGAAAATCTTTCAACATTGCACAACGAAATTTTATGTTTAGTTGATGTCATGTGCTTTTGTTTTTGGACTCCTGCCATGCCGAAATGAAATAGAGGAATAGTAAGTTTTGATGAGTAAGTATATATGACTAGAGAAATTGCATTGGGCCGCTAACCCAAGCCATGCTTGATCATGGTGGAAATTTACTTACAGCTAGAGTGGACTCTACAAACACATCCTACGATAAAATAAGAAGCTATGCATATAGTGAAGGAAATAAAAAAGGATGATGAGTCTACTCCGTTTGTTCATCTTGTTATTGTGACATGGGATGGTTTCTATGTCATGGGGCAAGAGGTACCTCTTTGCAATTCTCTATGATGTCCTTAATACTTCTTATGATTGTACAAAGCTTATTAGGAATCTTAAGTTGAGTAATCATGGAGTAGGTTTTCACACTCACGGGGCATGAGACATTCAACCAACACCTTGTCAACCACATTACTTCAACATTCATAAATTAAGATGCTAATGATAAAGGGGCAATGAGAGTCTTAGCCCAATGGATGCCACATTACAATTAGTAATTTAAGCTGAATAGTTTGGAAACTAAATGAGACTTGATCATGTTTTACCTCTACTCATTTATCTTTCTCCAAATTAAAGAGAATTATTCGATTGTCCAACATACAATGGTTATTTGCTTTCAAAAGTATGGGGCGTTTGCTAGAGCTTCGAATATGTTATCCTTATGTGTATGATTTCTATTCATTCATCTTGCATTATAACTGAACATGATGATGATACAATGCCCGTATCTATACTTCTTATAAAGCAAAACCCCACTAACATACATCAATTATTTTTCTATCTCAACATGCAAGCTATCCACATCATCCATTCTCCTAGCCAATCAATTGTCCATGTCATCCACTAATATTTGTTAATCAATACATGCAAGTTACACATCATCCATTTTTTAAACCATCCAATTATTTATATTAATAATTTAAACTATATCTATTATAATAAATTGAATTTTGTATATTCACATAGAAATCATTTCTCTTATAAATTTTTGTTTATAATATAGTTTCTAAAACAGTCCCCGCGGTAACGCGCGGGGTATCTTCTAGTTTATTAATCAACCATAAGTCCATTGATGCATGTAATGATCTATGTCCTTATTTACTCGAGGACGAGCAAAGGTTTAAGCTTGGGGGAGTTGATACGTGCATTTTATATCATCATTTATACCCTCCATATAGGCATTATTGGGATGTTTTATCAATGTTATGTCATTGTTTTGCATGTTTTAGATGATTTTATGGGACTTTCCTACAAAGTCCCTATTTTTGGTATTTAATTTCTGGGTGTCAGAAAACACCTGTTTTCATGTTTTTGATGTTTCAGGAGCTACAGGTATCCAAATTGCGAAAGGAAAGAAACCCTATCAGTTTTTCTTCGAGAGAAAGGCCGTGGGCACAAGACACAAAGGAGGAGGGCCAGGAGGCCCAAAAGGGGTAGCCCACGCGGCCCGATTCCCTGTCCGCGTGTGGGGCCCCCAAATGGGCCCACAACACCTCCTCCCCGAGGTCTTTTGGCTGACGACTCCGTCTTCCCCGAAAACCAACACCCTAATTTTACCGAGACGAGACAGAGCCGCCAGGGCGGCGAAACTCTCGAAACTCTCCGCGGGGGAGACAGATCCTGCTGCTCCGGAGCTCCGGAGAAGGGGGAAATCATCCCCATCTCCTCCTTGGCGTGGGAGGAGGCAGCTCCATCACCATCCTCACTAGCACTTGCATCTCCACCATCACCATCACCGTGATCCACTCTGTTCCCCTCATAGTTTGATCATTGCTACACCCTAGATACGTGTTATTGTACTCCGTTGCATGTTTGGGATTGAGTACTTGTCATTATTTGGTGGTGGATCCATTGTTTCAGATTGTGTTGTACCACATATGTCACCATACATGATCATCTTTGCACGTTGTGAGTAGTTCCCGCATGTTCCTGAGGGCATAGGATGAATTGGCAATGATGTGTTACATAAGATGAGTTGTTATTTGGTCTAGTATTTATCTTTTATGTGATTCTATGATGGTGTTGTACGAACGTCGACTGTACAACACTTTGTAACACCTGGGGTGTTACCCTATTAGAAAGTTTTTTTTTGTTTTCTTTGTTTTGCATCCCATGCATCATAAGCATTGCAACATGTTTTCCAAACCACTCAACACTCCAAAACAATTTAAATTGTTCAAAACCCTAATGGAAAAATTCAAATAACCAAATCCAAATCAATCCTTTTTCAATATGGGTTTAAATATTAAAAAAATTTGGCAAACAAATTAAATCAAATAATGTTGGTATGATTGCTTGAATTTGTTAAATAAAACTTTGTTTATTTCTACAATTCCCAAAAAATCAAACCTTATTTGAAATCCAACTAACCATTTAAATCCAACTAATATTTCCAATTTTGAAATAAAAAACCCACCTTGCTTTCCATTATTGCTTGCAACTTAATAAAATCAACTATCATATACATACCCCAAACTCTAGGGGAAAAATTCACTTAACAAACTTTAAATCAAATTAAATTTTCAAATTGTGAAATAATGTTAACTTTTCTCTAATTATTGTATTGGAAAATTAACACAAGTAATTCCAAAAAAGGAAAACCCCAAAAATCCTATCCTTTCTCTCTCTTTGCTCTCTTGCAAAAAAAATGAAAAAGAAAAAAAAATAACAATAGGAGGGGGGCAGCCCACTCCTTTCCTTTCTTTTCTCCACCTCGGCCCATGACCTCTGGCCCATACCCCTCCCGTGGTCTTCTTCCTCGTACGGAAGAGACCGTTGTCGCTGTCCGTGGCTCGCCACTGCTCGATCATCCCCACCCCACTCCGATTACCTGCCGTACCACCTCTCGCTCCCAATAAAAACCTAGCCACCGATCCCTCTGATCGCCCTAGCCCTCTTCTTCCCACAGCAGCCGCCGCTCCCTCTCTTTTCCCCTTCCCTGTACCTCTTCCTTGCTAACCGAGGGAGGAGCAGTAGGGTTCAGAAAATGTCGGCGCGCTATGGAGCTCCGCGGGCCAGGCCGAGCGCCCCGCCGTGTAGCCCTCGACTCCCTCAACACCGCCAACAGCTGCGTCACGCACGGGAACCAGCGGATCATCCACGGCCACGAGCTCTCCTACCCGGCCGCCACCAACCTCGGCGGTGCGTCGTCGACTCCCTCACCGCCACGCCCAGCCAACACCGTCGACGGCACCCCGGTGAGTTTCCGGTTCCATTCATGGCCTTAATCGCTTGTTTCGTATCCGCCTGCTGGTCGTCGCTGTCGGGGCTCCTCCCTGTCCGCCATGGGAGCGAGCTTCGCTGCCCTACTGCCGCTAGCGCACGTAGGCGCCATGCACCCACACGCCCGTCCCCCACCACTCGTGCGCCCACCCACCTCTCACATGCCGCCCCGCGAGAGCCGCACCGCGAGGCACGCACGCCGCCGCGGAGGCCGTCCGTGCTCGGCACGATCTTCTCGTCGTCGTCCGTTTTCTGAATCTCGGTGTCCAGTTACAGTTAGCGCCCAACTGAAACATATCTTCACCGCTGCCCCCTTTCCAGCACAAGACATCGCACCACCGCAGTGGTTTCAGTCGCTGCGCGCACCCAGGAGGTGGGGGGTTCGAATCCCACCTCCACCGGATTAAAACCCCCTTTTCTCCTTCTTTTTTTCAGGCCCTGCACATAGCTCAGTTTCACCAACAGACCCTTGTAAATTCTTTCTAAGTCCCTGTATATTCTTTTTAGGCCCTGTTTAATTTTTTTCTAAGTCCCTAATGGATTAAAAATGGCAGAATTGCACCCAATTTTGTAAATTGCATAAGAAATTCATCCCAACTCCAATTTTAACTTTTTAAATATGTTTTCTGTCCCAAATTAAATGTTCTATCCAAATATAAAATTTGTTTACTGTTTTGAATATTTTAAATTGGTGCAATATTTGAAAACTTGTCAAATTCACTTAAACTTGCAAAATTCATAACTTGTTCATAAAAATTCCAAATTTCACGAACCAAATATGTTTTCCAATCAACTTTTCATGTACTTTCCAAATATAAATTTTGTTTGCTGTTTTGAATAATTTAAATTGCTGAAAACAACTGTTTCTTGTTTATTGCATTTAAAATTGCCAAAATAATAACTTGCTCATTTTAAATCCAATTTCAACAAATAAAATATGTTTTCCATGCAAAATTAAACCACCTTTCCAAATATAAAATTTGTTTCATGATTTGAATAATTAAACTTGGTTAAATAATTTAAATCTTATTTAATTCATTTAATATTGCTAAATTTATAACTTGATCAAAACAAATTCTTTTGGGACATATAAAATATGTTTTCAAACCATAAAAACATAACCTTGTCAAATATGAACTTCACTTAATGTTTTGAACAAATAAAAATTCAAATAAGTTCATGTTTGAATTAAATTCATTTAATTCTTGCTTAAACTTGTTTAATTCATAAATAATTTATTTGAAATCCTTTTTCAACAAGTGAAACATGTAATCCACCCAAAATCTTGTGTTCTTTTCAAATATAAACTTTGTTATCTATTTTGAACAATTTAAATTGGTGAAAACAACAAATGCTTGTGTAACACCTTTAAGTACCCAAAATTCCATAACTTAATAAATGAATTTCTAAACTTGGTAAACCTTATTTCTATTTGATTATATTGTTGTTATTTTGTTGTTTTCCTCATCCATGCATCATGCTAATCCACCTTCACCTGTTGATTAGTTGGAAAACAAATAATCTAACCATAATTCATGGGCTTTTCATATGCAACTCAAATTGCATATGGGTCCATTTAAATCTGTTTATCTTGTCAACTAGTTTATTTCTATGCATCTTTAAACCTGTCATGCATCCATATCTTGATCATGCTGGATCTTTTGCCGTAGTAGTAATTGTTGCATCCGGTGTTTGTTCGAGGTTCGTTGCTTCTTCCCGGATAGGACGTTGAGATGATGTGAGCAACGACAAGTTCTGCTACCTTGCGGGATCTCAGGCAAGTATACTCACTTGCTGCCAAATGGCTGCCTTTCATCACTTGTTACCGATACTTTCCGTTGTTCTTTTCTGCTAGCCTTAGTAGTAGTTGTTTCTGCTACGAACCTATCACATGAATCCTTTAAACCTGATAATGCCTCATCTCCCTTCCTACAACCCATTGTTTGAGCCAGTGTCTTACTAGCATGCTTAGGTTGTTTTGCTCGAGTCTGTTACCCGTTACTTTCAGTTACTATATCGATATTTTGTTTTGGGGGCTCGATGTTTAATCAATCAATCAATCATGCTACTGTTATTGTTAAATAATAATTTGATGATAAGGCACCGGCAGGAGGCCCTTTGTGGTTTTGAGGCCTGCTAGTGTCGACCCTAATAGGAAAAGGGTCTTGTCTACTGATCCATGATGAGCGCACTACCCGCATATGGGAAGCGAGTATGGGCGCCCCCCTCAACTGACTCGATTCGCATCTCGTCCAAATCGCCGTACTAGTTCGGGTGTTCCATTTGCTGCATCATATGCAGGTACGAACCCTTGGCGCCAGGGTGGAACTTTCGTAGTCGGCATTTAGGGCGGCGTGGTCTTCCAGTGCTATGAGGGTCCTCCTTTTCTTCGGGGGGCTCGATTAGCCGCGCACACACAGCACGCGGTGCTTTGGGCTTGATGCGAAGAAGGGTTGGTTGTGTAGAGTACCTCGCTTGGTGGGATAGCTCCCCATCTGGCGGGTTATTCTTGCGTGTACGGCTAAATTGGTGCAACCCTGCAGGGATAATCTTCTCGAGAAGCCGTGTTTTCCGCGGTTATGGATTACTTGGTGAAAGTACTGGCTAACAAGTACTCAGGACAATTTAAACCTAATGATTAACCACCTTTCACCCAATGATTAACAACTTGACTAGTAATAGGCTTATTGACACAATAATCTGAACCATCCCTAATCCAACTGTGGGAGTTGTCCTCGGATTGCTTCTTTGGATAAGGGGCGAGATCCAGGATGGGTTTGTTTGAAGTTATCTTTCAGTTGGTTACAATACTCGATCTTATCCCCTTTCTGACAGTTGGAAGTAATAGAATCTCTGTAGTTGGTTAGTGCAGCCTGCTGTCGCTTATTTGCAATAATCCCCTTCCTTTCCGTTGATCCTAAAGTATTTGTATCTTGTGATGACTGGCTACGCCGGTAACTTGTGAGTATGGGTTTTATCCCCCTTGCCAGTACTTAACCGTACTGACCCACGAATCTTTTTCGTGGCTGCATATTCAATATTGCAGTCAACAGGTTTGAAGTCTGATGACGTTAGCTTGGGAATCCCTCCGGCTTGGCCTGGGCAGGGATTGGACGCTCTCGGTTATCTTCAGGACTCTTAGTCCAGTTTGTATCTTGTCCGTAGCCGGACGTTTGTTTCTTCCGTTGTTATTTGGATCTTTGTAATGTATCAGTTGTAACCCTGGCTAGTTTGAGTCATCTTGTATCTATCTGTTTCTGTTGTAATTGTGGAATATTCGTGAACTATTGTAATGTTATCACAAGTGGCAACCTGGAATCGGTTATTATGTGGATTTTGGCGGGAATGCTGAAAATCTGCATAGTGCCCGATCTCGGGGCGTCACAAATGGTATCAGAGCCTTGGTTCCGATTCCCGATATTGTTTCGATACGAATGGTTATCGAAGCAACGGGTCCGCAAAGCCTGTAGGTTAACCTAGCTAACGGTCGTTGTTTCTAGAGTGTCAAAAACTATTTCTGCTGAACTATTTTGGAAAACATCTCAATAGGATTCTGGATTTTCTCCTTATCCCTATTCTGTTTCCCCTCCCATCTCATTTGTTTTGGAGTCTTCCCCCCTTTGTCTATCTTTCAAAGTGTTAGGATCCTACGTGGGTGGACGTTTTCTGAGCCTTTAACCTAATAGGTTCGATCATCGGAAGATTCCTGGTGGAAGAACGTCGTCATCAGCCCGAGCAAGAATCTCTTGTTAGTGGTGTCGAGAAACCCTTGTTAGTGGTGTCGAGGAGATCAACCGGAAGCCCGGAGAATCGATAGTCGAACTTCTTTCCCCTTCCGGGTTAGCAGGTGGATTGCGAGGGCGCAATCCCTTGTTAGTGGTGTCGTCTGTAACACATGGGGTGTTATCCTATTAGAAAGTTTTTTTTTGTTTTCTTTGTTTTGCATCCCATGCATCATAAGCATTGCAACATGTTTTCCAAACCACTCAACACTCCAAAACAATTTAAATTGTTCAAAACCCTAATGGAAAAATTCAAATAACCAAATCCAAATCAATCCTTTTTCAATATGGGTTTAAATATTAAAAAAATTGGCAAACAAATTAAATCAAATAATGTTGGTATGATTGCTTGAATTTGTTAAATAAAACTTTGTTTATTTCTACAATTCCCAAAAAATCAAACCTTATTTGAAATCCAACTAACCATTTAAATCGGACTAATATTTCCAATTTTGAAATAAAAAACCCACCTTGCTTTCCATTATTGCTTGCAACTTAATAAAATCAACTATCATATACATACCCCAAACTCTAGGGGAAAAATTCACTTAACAAACTTTAAATCAAATTAAATTTTCAAATTGTGAAATAATGTTAACTTTGCTCTAATTATTGTTTTGGAAAATTAACACAAGTAATTCCAAAAAAGGAAAACCCCAAAAATCCTATCCTTTCTCTCTCTTTGCTCTCTTGCAAAAAAAATGAAAAAGAAAAAAAAATAACAATAGGAGGGGGGCAGCCCACCCCTTTCCTTTCTTTTCTCCACCTCGGCCCATGACCTCTGGCCCATACCCCTCCCGTGGTCTTCTTCCTCGTACAGAAGAGACCGCTGTCGCTGTCCGTGGCTCGCCACCGCTCGATCATCCCCACCCCACTCCGATTACCTGTCGTACCACCTCTCGCTCCCAATAAAAACCTAGCCACCGATCCCTCTGATCGCCCTAGCCCTCTTCTTCCCACAGCAGCCGCCGCTCCCTCTCTTTTCCCCTTCCCTGTACCTCTTCCTTGCTAACCGAGGGAGGAGCAGTAGGGTTCAGAAAATGTCGGCGCGCTATGGAGCTCCGCGGGCCAGGCCGAGCGCCCCGCCGTGTAGCCCTCGACTCCCTCAACACCGCCAACAGCTGCGTCACGCACGGGAACCAGCGGATCATCCACGGCCACGAGCTCTCCTACCCGGCCGCCACCAACCTCGGCGGTGCGTCGTCGACTCCCTCACCGCCACGCCCAGCCAACACCGTCGACGGCACCCCGGTGAGTTTCCGGTTCCATTCCCGGCCTTAATCGCTCGTTTCGTATCCGCCTGCTGGTCGTCGCTGTCGGGGCTCCTCCCTGTCCGCCATGGGAGCGAGCTTCGCTGCCCTACTGCCGCTAGCGCACATAGGCGCCATGCACCCACACGCCCGTCCCCCACCACTCGTGCGCCCACCCACCTCTCACATGCCGCCCCGCGAGAGCCGCACCGCGAGGCACGCACGCCGCCGCGGAGGCCGTCCGTGCTCGGCACGATCTTCTCGTCGTCGTCCGTTTTCTGAATCTCGGTGTCCAGTTACAGTTAGCGCCCAACTGAAACATATCTTCACCGCTGCCCCCTTTCCAGCACAAGACATCGCACCACCGCAGTGGTTTCAGTCGCTGCGCGCACCCAGGAGGTGGGGGGTTCGAATCCCACCTCCACCGGATTAAAACCCCCTTTTCTCCTTCTTTTTTTCAGGCCCTGCACACAGCTCAGTTTCACCAACAGACCCTTGTAAATTCTTTCTAAGTCCCTGTATATTCTTTTTAGGCCCTGTTTAATTTTTTTCTAAGTCCCTAATGGATTAAAAATGGCAGAATTGCACCCAATTTTGTAAATTGCATAAGAAATTCATCCCAACTCCAATTTTAACTTTTTAAATATGTTTTCTGTCCCAAATTAAATGTTCTATCCAAATATAAAATTTGTTTACTGTTTTGAATATTTTAAATTGGTGCAATATTTGAAAACTTGTCAAATTCACTTAAACTTGCAAAATTCATAACTTGTTCATAAAAATTCCAAATTTCACGAACCAAATATGTTTTCCAATCAACTTTTCATGTACTTTCCAAATATAAATTTTTTTTGCTGTTTTGAATAATTTAAATTGCTGAAAACAACTGTTTCTTGTTTATTGCATTTAAAATTGCCAAAATAATAACTTGCTCATTTTAAATCCAATTTAAACAAATAAAATATGTTTTCCATGCAAAATTAAACCACCTTTCCAAATATAAAATTTGTTTCATGATTTGAATAATTAAACTTGGTTAAATAATTTAAATCTTATTTAATTCATTTAATATTGCTAAATTTATAACTTGATCAAAACAAATTCTTTTGGGACATATAAAATATGTTTTCAAACCATAAAAACATAACCTTGTCAAATATGAACTTCACTTAATGTTTTGAACAAATAAAAATTCAAATAAGTTCATGTTTGAATTAAATTCATTTAATTCTTGCTTAAACTTGTTTAATTCATAAATAATTTATTTGAAATCCTTTTTCAACAAGTGAAACATGTAATCCACCCAAAATCTTGTGTTCTTTTCAAATATAAACTTTGTTATCTATTTTGAACAATTTAAATTGGTGAAAACAACAAATGCTTGTGTAACACCTTTAAGTACCCAAAATTCCATAACTTAATAAATGAATTTCTAAACTTGGTAAACCTTATTTCTATTTGATTCTATTGTTGTTATTTTGTTGTTTTCCTCATCCATGCATCATGCTAATCCACCTTCACCTGTTGATTAGTTGGAAAACAAATAATCTAACCATAATTCATGGGCTTTTCATATGCAACTCAAATTGCATATGGGTCCATTTAAATCTGTTTATCTTGTCAACTAGTTTATTTCTATGCATCTTTAAACCTGTCATGCATCCATATCTTGATCATGCTGGATCTTTTGCCGTAGTAGTAATTGTTGCATCCGGTGTTTGTTCGAGGTTCGTTGCTTCTTCCCGGATAGGACGTTGAGATGATGTGAGCAACGACAAGTTCTGCTACCTTGCGGGATCTCAGGCAAGTATACTCACTTGCTGCCAAATGGCTGCCTTTCATCACTTGTTACCGATACTTTCCGTTGTTCTTTTCTGCTAGCCTTAGTAGTAGTTGTTTCTGCTACGAACCTATCACATGAATCCTTTAAACCTGATAATGCCTCATCTCCCTTCCTACAACCCATTGTTTGAGCCAGTGTCTTACTAGCATGCTTAGGTTGTTTTGCTCGAGTCTGTTACCCGTTACTTTCAGTTACTATATCGATATTTTGTTTTGGGGGCTCGATGTTTAATCAATCAATCAATCATGCTACTGTTATTGTTAAATAATAATTTGATGATAAGGCACCGGCAGGAGGCCCTTTGTGGTTTTGAGGCCTGCTAGTGTCGACCCTAATAGGAAAAGGGTCTTGTCTACTGATCCATGATGAGCGCACAACCCGCATGTGGGAAGCGAGTATGGGCGCCCCCCTCAACTGACTCGATTCGCATCTCGTCCAAATCGCCGTACTAGTTCGGATGTTCCATTTGCTGCATCATATGCAGGTACGAACCCTTGGCGCCAGGGTGGAACTTTCGTAGTCGGCATTTAGGGAGGCGTGGTCTTCCAGTGCTATGAGGGTCCTCCTTTTCTTCGGGGGGGCTCGATTAGCCGCGCACGCACAGCACGCGGTGCTTTGGGCTTGATGCGAAGAAGGGTTGGTTGTGTAGAGTACCTCGCTTGGTGGGATAGCTCCCCATCTGGCGGGTTATTCTTGCGTGTACGGCTAAATTGGTGCAACCCTGCAGGGATAATCTTCTCGAGAAGCCGTGTTTTCCGCGGTTATGGATTACTTGGTGAAAGTACTGGCTAACAAGTACTCAGGACAATTTAAACCTAATGATTAACCACCTTTCACCCAATGATTAACAACTTGACTAGTAATAGGCTTATTGACACAATAATCTGAACCATCCCTAATCCAACTGTGGGAGTTGTCCTCGGATTGCTTCTTTGGATAAGGGGCGAGATCCAGGATGGGTTTGTTTGAAGTTATCTTTCAGTTGGTTACAATACTCGATCTTATCCCCTTTCTGACAGTTGGAAGTAATAGAATCTCTGTAGTTGGTTAGTGCAGCCTGCTGTCGCTTATTTGCAATAATCCCCTTCCTTTCCGTTGATCCTAAAGTATTTGTATCTTGTAATGACTGGCTACGCCGGTAACTTGTGAGTATGGGTTTTATCCCCCTTGCCAGTACTTAACCGTACTGACCCACGAATCTTTTTCGTGGCTGCATATTCAATATTGCAGTCAACAGGTTTGAAGTCTGACGACGTTAGCTTGGGAATCTCTCCGGCTTGGCCTGGGCAGGGATTGGACGCTCTCGGTTATCTTCAGGACTCTTAGTCCAGTTTGTATCTTGTCCTTAGCCGGACGTTTGTTTCTTCCGCTGTTATTTGGATCTTTGTAATGTATCAGTTGTAACCCTGGCTAGTTTGAGTCATCTTGTATCTATCTGTTTCTGTTGTAATTGTGGAATATTCGTGAACTATTGTAATGTTATCACAAGTGGCAACCTGGAATCGGTTATTATGTGGATTTTGGCGGGAATGCTGAAAATCTGCATAGTGCCCGATCTCGGGGCGTCACACACTTCACCTACATGGGCTCATAGGAGAACACCGTAGTGTAGTGACGTGATGATGTCTTTAGGTGAAAGGAACTTGAGACAGAGTCGTTGAATTGCATTATGAGGGTACTTGTATCGGGGACCTTAGAGCATAAGGCTATGGTGGGACATCATGTCTTAATAATTCTCGTGCTGTCATTTAATTGGCCACGTGATCCATCATAAGGGGTGATAGTTTATTTATTTAGCTATTCCTATTTGTGGCTCCGTCCGAAGAAGATTAAAACTAGACAAGATATACAAACATGTTATGCAATGAATCACTATGCCAGCTAAATCCGTGCAGCCCTCGGGAACGTTTTCCACATATAAGACACAAACACACACTTGAGCTTTTCCTCTTGCGCATTAGAGGATTGGGCTTTGTCTCTCATTGAGACCTACTACTTGCTGCAATTTACTTTCCGCATTTTACTTTACTTGCACTACATAATTAAAACACAAAAACACCTGTTGCTTTTATTATTCCTTTGCTATTCTACTTATCAGTTCCTTCTGCTCCTCATGGGTTCGACAACCTTTCTAATTCGAAAAGTACTAGAATTGATCTCCTGCACTTGGGAGCCATCAGATGGTCATAAAGGTTCCTCCAGCAGCTGAATCCAGAAGGTTTCTTGAATAAAAATTTAGGCCTGCATAAAAGGTTTGGATGATCATCCAAGTAGTCAGTTCATGAGTGGGACAATTCTTTACCAAAGATTTCATTCTTTCCCAAGCTTTAGTAACATGGTTATTATCAAGTTGCTTAGTGGTACTTCTTAGAGATATAATCTTAGCAGGAGGATAATATTTTTCAATGAAAGCATCTTTACATTTAGTCCATGAATCAATACTATTTCTAGGCAAAGATATCAACCATTCTTTAGCTCTTCCTCTCAAAGAGAAAGGAAACAATTTTAGTTTTATAATATATACATCTACATCCTTATATTTTTGCATCTCACAGAGTTCAACAAAATTATTAAGATGGGCAATAGCATAATCAGTACTAACACTAGAAAGCTGCTCTCTCATAACAAGATTTAACAGGGTAGGCTTTATCTCATAAAAATCATCAGTGGGAGCAGGTGGAGCAATAGGTGTGCTAATAAAATCATTGTTGTTTGTGCTAGTTAAGTCACACAAGTTAGTGTTCTCAGGAGTACTCATTTTAGCCAGATTAAAAATAGGATAAAAATAACAACTAGAATAAGAACTATTTTTTTGTGTTTTTGATATAGAGAAGCAAACAAGACAAAATAAAATAAACTAAGGAAAACAAAAACAGTGTAAAGAGATTGGAGGTGAGAGACTCCCCTTGCAGAAATCCTCTTTCTCCTCGGCAACGGCGCCAGAAAAAGTGTTTGATGCGCGTAGATTGTACGCTCGTTGGGAGACCCCAAGAGGAAGGTATGTAGAGCACAGCAGCAAGTTTTTCCTTATAAAGAAACCAAGGTTGAATCGACCAGTAGGAGAAAGAAGCACACTGGACTAGTGGCTTCATCCGCTTATCCAATTGATAGGAGAGCTGGCAGCGGTTTGCCCAGCCCCAAATTAATACAACAAATTCTCTTCACTATTTTTGCCCATGATTTTTCAGTCAAAGCATAATTGTGTAAACAAAAGAGAAAGAGGGATGACCTTCTACCCAGATGTGTCTTTCTATGGGAGCCGCTTTTCTGAAGTCTAGTTGGCTTGTGACGTACTGTATTTTCTGTTTACTATTCGTTGACATAAGCATACACCTCTCTAAAAAATGTTTTCAATACCTCTATTTAACAAAATAATAAGCTCTAGCACATGAGTGATCCCTGCTTCCCTCTGCGAAGGGCCTTTCTTTTACTTCTATGTTGAGTCTCCATCTTCTCACTTTATGCACAATTGAGAGAGCAGGGTTGCCATTCTGAGTTTAATGTGCATTTGTCCCAGAAACATTATTAATTGATTCATGATGTGTTATTGTTTGTTCTCAAATTATTTATTCTAGTCTGCCTCTAAAACTTTGAAGGTGTCCTGGCATTTATGTTTTGCCCCACTCTTAAGGACAAGCAAAATATAACTTTGTTATGTTATCTTTATGCTTGAAACAAAGGTATAGCTTTCGAGTGCATTATTATTCATGATCTTTTGTTTGTGTTACTTTTCATGATCCAAGGTGATTACTATGTTTTATTGTTAGAATTATATCTATCATGCTTGTATTAAATTTCTATGATCTCAGCTATGCTTATGCTTTTACAATTTAGATGATCAGGTTTATGTTGGCAGCATGTCACCTCATAAATTATGTGTTTTTTATCGTTTACCTACTCGAGGACGAGTAGGAACTAAGCTTGGGGATGTTGATACGTCATAAACGTATACTTAATTTCTGATGTTCCATGTTGTTTTCATGCCATATGCTACATGTTTTCATTATACTTATGTCATTTTTATCGATTTCCCGGGACTAACTGATGGTGCAGATCGTGCACTCGTTGGGAGACCCCAAGAGGAGGGTGTGATGAGCACAGCAGTAGGAAATTCCCCTTAGTTAAGAACCAAGGTTATCAATCCAGTAGGAGGAAGAGGACCTTCGGAAGGTTCATTCCACTGACGGTGGTGCTGGCGCTTCACCGGTGTCAGCAACAACGTGGAACCTGCACACAACACAACCAAAATACTTTGTCCCAACGGTACAGTGAGGTTGTCAATCTCATCGGTCTTGCTAAAACCAAAGATTAGATGTATAGTGTGGGTGTATGCTTGCCGTAAGTAAAGAAATCATGAAATAGTAGTGGTTTGTTTAACAGTGTAATAAAATGGACCGGGGTTCATAGGTTCACTGGTGTTGTCTCTCCATAAAAGATAGCATGTTGGGTGAACAAATTACAGCTGGGCAATTGACAAATAGAGGTTGCACCGTAGTGCACATTATAACATGATGACTACTATGATATTTAGTGCGGGCATTACAACAATATACATAGACCGAAATCCATCTGCATCTATGACTAATAATCCACCCTCAGGTTATCATCTGAACCCCCTTAGGTATTAAGTTGCAAGCAACAGATAACTGCATTAAACAATGTGTGTAATGTAAGCAATGATTATGCACGCGGGCACTCTCACCGTTGTTTTCTCCCTAATGGCAACAACACATCCTCCCCCTTCACGTTTCTGTCACTCGAGCAAGGCGAAGAGGAGGCATGAACCCACTATCAAGCATAAATACTCCCTCTTGGAGTCACTAGCAACTACTTGGCCAGAGCAACCACTAGCAACGGAAAGCATGCAAGATCATAAATAACATATGCAATAAATACTATAATCAACTTGGCATAAATTCAATATTCATCGAATCCCAGCAAACACAGCATATAGAATTACATAAGATCAATCTCGATCATGATAGGCAGCTCGCGAGATCTAAACATGGAGGCATATGAGGAGAAGACAACCATCTAGCTACAACTATGAACCCGTAGTCCAAGGATGAACTAATCACGCATCACTCCGGAGGCAGGAATGGTGATCTAGAAGCCTCCGGTGATGATTTCCTATCCGGCAGGGTGCCGGAAATAGCTTCAGAACCCCCCGTGATCTAGGGTTGACAGTGAAGGCGCTGCGGAACTTTTCGGGGATTTTCGATCAGGTGTTTAGGGTTTTCCATCCGGGGGGATTAAATAGGCGAAAGAGAAAAGGCGGTGGACCTCCAGGGGCCCCACACCCATAGCTGGCGCAGCCAGGGGGCTGCGCCACCCTATGGTGTGCCCCTCCCCCCCCCCCGTGGCCGTCTTCGACTCTCCTTCGGTCTTCTGGATGCTTCCGGGGAAAATAGGCACTTCGGTCTTTGTGGGGTCCAATTCCGAGAATGTTTCCAGAACAACTTTTCTGAAACCAAAAATAGCAGAAAAAGGGGAACTGGCACTTGGCATCTTGTTAATAGGTTAGTCCCGGAAAACGTATAAAAATGCTATAAATAAGGGAGAAAACAAGTAGCAATTGACATAATATGATCATGGAGCATCAGAAAACAAATCTTAGAATTCCCGAAGGTTCCACGGAGTCCCAAAGAGGCCCTGAGGGGCACAGGGGGGCCACACCATAGGGCGGCGCGCCCCTGGCTGCGCCTGGGGGTGGCCTGGGCCCTCGGGCGCCCACCGCCATCGCCCTTTCGCCTATATAATCCCCCCGATGCGTGAACCCTAAAGATATACCACTTTTCCAAAAAAAACACCTGAGGCCGCTGTCATCGTCAACCCGAGATTGGGAGGGTTCTGGAGTTCTCCCCGGTACCCTGCCGGGAGGGAAAATCATCATCGGAGGGGTCTACACCACCATGCCCGCCTCCGGAGTGATGCGTCAGTAGTCCATCCTTGGACTACGGGTCCATAGCAGTGGCTAGATGGTTGTACTCTCCTCTTTATGCCTCATGTTTAGATCTTGTGAGCTGCCTCACATGATCGTGATCATCTTATTGTAATGCTACATGTTATGTTTGCTGGGATTCGATGATTATTGAATGCTATGTCTTTTGATTATCAATCTATCATGTTGTCTTCATGTGTATATTATTTATGATCTTGCATGCTCTCCGTTATTAGTAGATGCTCTGGCCAAGTAGATGCTAGTGACTCCAAGAGGGAGTATTTATGCTTGATAGTGGGTTCATGCCTCCTTTGCATTTGTGCTCGAGTGATAGAAACATGACGGATGGAGGATGTGTTGTTGCCATTAGGGAGAAAACAACGATGTTTACTTTGTTTACATTGCACACTTTGCTTACTGCGACAATCTGTTTCTTGCAACTTAATACCCAACGTTTGTTCGGACGATGTTCGGAGGGTGGATTATTAGTCATAGATGTAGTTGGATGATGGTCTATGTATTTTGTTGTAATGCCCGCATGAATCTCATAGTAATCATCATGTCATGCATGTTTCTTTATCTATCCCAGCTGTAATTTGTTCACCACACTTGTTAGCGATCTTTTATGGAGAGACACCTCTAGTGAACTATGGACCCTGGTCCATTTTCTCGTTCTGATAATACACGCACTGATTCCACTATTTTCACACTACTACTGCTGTTTTCGTACTGTTCTCATACTATTTTCCACACCATACATTTAACCTCTTTGTGTTCAGCAAAACCGGTGAGATTGACAACCTCACTGCTTCGTTGGGGGAAAAGTGAATTGATTGTGTTGTGTAGGTTCCACGTTGTTGTTGAACTGGTAGTGCGCTCTGCCATCTCAGCTGCATCAACCTTCGGAAGTTGCTTCTTTCTCCTACTGGTCGATTCAACCTTGGTTTCTTTCTGAGGGAAACTTGCTATTGTGCTCTTCATACCTTCCTCTTGGGGTCTCCCAACGAACCTGTGTTACACGCGCATCAGTAGTGCATATGCATGACATGGTGATTACTATGTGATTCATGCGGGCATTACTACAAGATAAATAGACCGTTATCCAACTGCATCTATGACTAATAATCCACCCTCAGAGTGTCATCTGAGAAAACCTTGGGTATTAAGTTGCAAGCAACAGATAATTGCATTAAGAAAAGTGTGTAATGTAAACAATAAAATCATCCTTAGACAAAGCATGGTTGTTTTCTCCCTAATGGCAACAACACATCCCCCACCAGTTACGTTTCTGTCACTCGAGCGTGAGTGGAAGGGAGGCATGAACCCACTATCGAGCATAAATACTCCCTCTTGGTCTTACAAGCATCAACTTGGCCAGAGCAGCTACTATTAACGGAGAGCATGCAAGATCATAAATAACATACACATGAAAGAACATGATAGATTGATAATCACTGGAGATAGCATTCAATATTCATCAGATCCCAGCAAACACAACATGTAGCATTACAATAAGATGATCTTGATCATGTTAGGCAGCTCACAAGATCTAAACATGAGGCATAAAGAGGAGAGAACAACCATCTTGCTACTGCTATGG